>CANTUV010000001.1:23762500-25012500 GCA_947685225.1 Garcia nutans
AGCAATATTTATGTTTATTTTATTCATCACAGTAGCTTAATAATTTTTAAAATAATAACAATAATATTAGTTTTGCAAATCAAAACCCTATTTTCTAAATCTAAATCCTGAAATATTAATTTTTGAATCTAAACCTACAAAACCCTAATTTTATTCAAGAAATCCTAATTCAAGATGTAAATCTAAATTTGTATATTTATTGCTTTATTTAAGTTAGATGAATGTTTATTATATGTTTTGATGGATGGTTTATTTAATCTATGATGATCAATTTATTTGATTTCGATGTTTGATTTATTTAATTTATCATAGATGGATATTTTCTTGATTATTATTTGTTTATTAAAATTATAAGATGTATGTTTCCATGATTGGGTACCTCATTAATTAAGCTTCATGTAATTTAAATTATTTTCATATTTTGGGATTAATGTAAAGGACATGTTTCCACCTTTTGGTGGGTTTCCTATTTAGTTTTAGACATTAAACGATGTAAGAACATGTTTTCATCCTCAGATGGGTGTCCATTTATTTATTTTGTTTGAACACTGCTATGATTTTTTAAAAAAGTATTTATTTATTCTTATAATTGCATGTTATTATGGATAATGTCATTATATTTAAGAATTTTATAATATTAAGACCTAGAAAGGAGGTCGGTTCCAATAAACTGGGTGTCATATGGGTGCTAGGCCATTTCTCACCTTCCCCATGCGTACCCAACTTTCCAAATCCAACAGGGGGTTGGGGATTCCTTAGAAATCAAGTCATTCACCCCTTTCTTTTTTTCTTGGCCTGTCCGGGTGGTGACTCCATTTTCTCTGGGTTTAGGCCCGTGTTCTCTAAGGCCCTGAGCCTAATAGTGTCGAAGTCGCAAGAACTATCCACCGAGAGTGGAAGCAAAAATCCCCACTAACACATCTTCCTTAAATTGGCTTCAGTCATCATTGAAATTGCTAGATTTAAAATTGCTTGAAGGTGATGCATGATTTATTTTTAAAAAGCTATGGTTGAATCTGTGAGAAATAAAAGTGAGGTGGATTTGCTTTGTTCAAAAATTGCCGAACAACTACAGTTTGAGTTGGTAAATTGAGGATTTAAATAATTGATGGGTTGAATGCCGAATTGTAAAAGCAGGAAAGAGATCATGTCAAATTTATCTTAGACTCCAAATTTGTTATGGATAATGAAACCCAGTTAATATCTTTTAAAAGCATAAATCTAGCTCATATTGAATCCATTCTAAATAGATTTAATGTGGATATTGTTGTACATATCCAAAAAATTATAAAAGTAAAAGTTACAAGAAAAAAAGTCAAAAGTCAAAAGGTTAAAAGTTAGTTAATTTATTTAATTAAAATGTTTTTATTTTCATTACATGTCCAATATAAGTTAATTAAACTATAAGATCACTGGGATGGAGGAGGTGGCCTATAATCAAATAAAGCCCTAAAGAAATCATTACTTGACGGAGGAGAAGGCACATCATCTGCCCAATATCTACTTGATTAGGGGTGTTAGGATCTATAGTCCTGGATGTCGGCCTTGAAGTAGTCATAGCAAAAGAGAAGGAGGCATGCAGTGATCACGGTCATCGGCCCGAGGTCCCTGATGGCGAATCTGTGCTATCATAGTGTTACCGCAAGTGCATGGGTCATGCAAGTAATAAAGTAGTCAGTAAGATATTGTTCCACTGGGACAAGGTCAAGTACTAGTGCAAATTTTAACTGTTGTTTAGTGAATTAATAGTTTTTGCAATAATAAAAATAAAGGATGAATTACTTAATAACTTAAAGTAAAGAAAAATTGAATATTGTGCAACAAGAGTTGATGATGAAATTACTATCCAGATATTGAATTCCCCTAGCCATAAAAATATTTATGAATATCAATTCAATTAAATCAAATAATAGAGCTGAATTGGCATTCCTCTAATCACTAAGTAGAATGCTAAGAATCTCCTCTCTCAAGTGCATTAATCCCTAATCACTAAGTAGAATGCTAAGAATCTCTTCTCAAGTATAATTAAATAGATCTTGCAATAAGAAGAAGGAACTTTGAACCAAAGGGTCTTATAAGTCTATCTCTAGCACTCCAATCAACCCTCAATCCTAATGAAAATTCTATTCATATCAAGCTTTCTCAAGTCAATAATATGAAAATTGCCACCAACCAATAAGCATGCTATTATCAATTAGAAATAAAAAAATTAAGAATCAAAAGGATAAAACAACTCAATCAAATGATTTAATTCAATAAGAACTATTCAATCCATACAACAAGGCTAGGATTCATCAATATATAGATAGAAACAATTTAGCTCATGCTCATAACTAGAAAACCAAAACCAAAGAAATAAGTAAAAGAATTCATGTAACACCCCTTCCCGACCTACATATGTAAGCTGAGTAGAGGCGCCACACTAACCTATTGTTGCTACCAATTTTACTTAGTCAAATTTTAGTTCCGATTTTTACAAAATTTTTGCCATAGTTTCGCCTAAAAATTGAGTCCCAAGTGTCGACAAAACCGGTTTTTTTCTTATTTTTAAAAACATTTTACACAAACCAATGCAAACAAAATCATTCTCAGTACACTCCCAATAAATCCCCCTTGTAACCTCAACTACAACCTGCAAAAAGGATTTACACTTCTAGTACAACATAAAATAAAGGTTTTGTGACAACCCCCATATTTAAATATTACACAGCGGAAGTTATAAAATATTTACATATTTACAAATTCATATACATCAAAACTCGAGTTTTACAACACATAAAATTTATACATGATTGGCAAGTCTGCTCTGATCTTTAAGCTCCCAAAATGGATTCTTCAAGGTCTACTCTCACTAGGTCTTGATGAACTCTCGGGTTCAACTCTATCCACTCTACTACCTGCGCGATTAAACACTATCGCGCTAAGCCAACGGCTTAGTAAGATAAAACATGCTAACGGTATGCTTTAATGAAATGCAATGCCACATATGTTATTGATAAGATCAACATCATAAATATACAGTTAACCACACAATTATGCATTTCACAAATCATAGTCATATGAGCATACCACATTTCAACATCTTTTCACATTCAACATTAATCAATCATACTCCATAACCAACATCTCATTTCATTAAACTCACAACATTATTTAGGACATTCATATAACCTTGACACCTATGGGCCCAACAAGTATTTAATACGATATTCAGAGTTCAGAGTTACTGCCTTGGGTTCATAGTCACAATAATCACGCCCGTAGGCAATGTATATACATGTATCTCTATTCATGGATAGTGTAACAGACCCAGTCTCTTAGATCATCAACTCAACACATATGAGGAGATCCTCAACCCGGCAAGACTGTTACAAATCATATATCTCATAGTGTAACAGACCCAGTCTCTTGGACCATCAACTCAACACCTATGAGGAGGTCCTCAACCCGGCAAGACTGTTACCTTTCATCATTTCTTAGGCATGCCACCCAAATCCAGAACTCTGAAACTGAATAACATATTAAACAAACAATTCATTTCCATTCTCAATTCTCATCACATTTAGGCAAACATGCCTTCTTTCTTTCAATTACATCATCTTAGCCAATAACAATGGCTTCACATTTCATTTCACAATATAACATCTCATTATTCAAGTATATATATATATCTCATCCATGATCACATTATATCTCACATAGCATCATTCATAAATATCAACATTTCATTCCACATTACTCATGAAACACATTACCATTCACAATGCACAACATAACATTGTTCAATCTCAACAATGCAATTAGGGCAAAGAACAATTGATTATAACATTCATTGATTCAAGTGTGTTTAAAGTGTTTAGGGTTAGGTTTAAGGACCAACCTACCTTTGGAGAACCAAAGCAATGCAAGAAGAACAAAGAATTAAAACCCTAACCATAAATAGTACATTCTGGTTTTAAACTCCATTTTATCCTTATTTTGAAAAATTGTATAAAATAATCTACTTGACTAAAAATTCTAAAATTTTTACAGAATTTAGTTTTGTATCTTAAAATCATCCCTTTAAAATTTCAGATCAAACTGAACACAAAATCTTGGTCAAATAGTTCACCTAACCAGACTGCCCCAATTTCCCTGCATCCTGGCAGCAGTTCTGAACTTTGTGAATTCCATAAATCAAATTCAATCAACGTGGTTCCAAATTATTTTTCTCAAATACTAGACTCACTAAGAAACAACATATCCAAAATTCAATTGGATATGATTTTTCTACATTTTATTAAAAATCCCGAAATATAGCTGTCTCAGTTAAGGTACCTGCTGGAACAGGTCTAATAAAAATAATCTTTCTAAACTCATAACCATTCCAAAATCGAATCAACATATTTTTCAGTCATTCTAGACTCATAGAGGCACAACATATCAAAAATTCACTTCAAGAACATTTTTCTAAAATTAATTAAAAATCATACAAGTCACAGCCTTTACTAATCCTAAAATAGAAACAATTTCACTAAACACCAATCTTACTCTTCCATCACCAACACCAACCCAACTTCTCATCTATCAAGCAAAATCAATACTTACAATCATACCATAAGCAACTTAATCATACCACTTCAAAAGAATTGAAGAAATTAGAGAAAAGATCTTACCTTAGTTAAAAACTTCTTAAATCCACACTTGAACACTTAATCTTTCTTCAATTTAAGCTTGAAATCATCAAAACCATCACTTGTCTCTTTCTTTCTCTTTGGCTATGGAGGGCCGGCCATCAACAAGAAGAAGAAGAAGAAATGATAAAGAAAACACAAGTCAAACCTTCTTTAAATATCCACCATGTGATTTTATCCAAGCAATTACCAAAGTGCCCTTATTCACATAATTATCTTTTTGTCTTATATGTGCCCAATTAAGTAATTTACCAATCTCAAATAAATATCTTCTCTTGCATTGACCAAGCCTTTTGACCACTTTATATGTCATATATATTAACATATACACAACATATAAATTTGTCTCTAAACCCTATTTCTTCCCAAAATACATATACATATACTTTCTCTTCTCAATTTCTTTTCTCTTACAATTTAACACATATATTCAATCCAATATATAACAATAACAACAACAACAATATGCAAAACTTCTAGGGCATAAATGAGGATATTACAATTCTCCCCCTCTAAAAAAAAATTTCGTCCTCGAAATTACCTGATATCAACTCTGAAATAGTTGAGGATATTGCTCTCGCATAGTTTGCTCACTTTCCCAAGTTGCTTCTTCTTTTGCATGATTCTTCCAAAGAATCTTCACCAATGGCACTTTCTTGTTCCTCAATTCTTTCACATCACGTGCCAAGATAGCAACTGGTTCTTCTTCAAATGTCAAATCTGGGCTCACTTCGATAGACTCAAATAGCAACACATGAGATGGATCTGACCTGTACCTCCTCAACATAGAAACATGGAATACATTATGAATACGATCCAACTCAGGTGGCAAAGCAAGTCGATATGCAACTGGCCCAACTCTTTCTAACACTTCATACGGCCCAATGAAACGAGGACTCAATTTTCCTTTCCGACCGAACCTCAAAATCTTCTTCCAAGGAGATACTTTCAAAAACACCTTATCTCCAACATCAAACTCTATATCTCTCCTCTTCAGATCTGCATAAGACTTCTGTCGGTCTGAAGCTGCTTTTAACCTGCCTCGAATCAACTTTACTTTTTCTTCAGTTTCTTGTATCAAATCAGGACCAACCAACTTATTATCTCCAAGCTCATTCCAACAAAGAGGTGTCCTACACCGTCTGCCAGACAATGCTTCAAACGGTGCCATACCAATGCTGGATTGGTGACTGTTGTTGTAAGCAAACTCCACAAGAGGTAAAAACCTATCCCAACTTCCAGAGAAATCGATGACACAGCTTCTCAACATGTCCTCAATAATCTGTATCACCCTCTCTGACTGTCCATCCGTCTGTGGATGAAAAGCAGTACTGAAGTGTAGTCGAGAACCCAAAGCACTATGCAAACTCTTCCAAAATCTTGAAGTAAACCGGGGATCTCGATCAGACACTAAAGAAGTTGGAACACCATGCAATTTCACAATCTCCTGAATATATAGCTCAGCCAATCTCTCCAAAGAGTAATCCATCCGCACCGGAAGGAAATGAGCTGTCTTCGTCAATCTATCCACAATCACCCATATAGCATCATGCTTCTTTTGTGTCAATGGCAAACCAGACACAAAATCCATTGTCACTCTTTCCCATTTCCATTCTGGCACTGACAATGGTTGAAGCAACCCGGTTGGAACTTGATGCTTTGCTTTAACCTTCTGACAAGTGAGACATTTCGACACAAAATCTGCAATGTCTCTCTTCAAACCAATCCACCAATAATGCTGTCTCAAATCATGATACATCTTCGTATTACCCGGATGCATAGCAAACATTGACTGATGAGCTTCTTCTAAAATGACTCTTTTCAAATCAGCATTATCGGGTACACACAATCGGTTCTTAAACCAGAGACTCCCATCATCTTTCACAACAAAATCTCTAGTCTTCCCATTCTGACAATCTGAAATAATCTTCTGAATTTTCTTATCAGCCAATTGAGCCTCTTTGATCTGATCCAACAAAATCGGCTTCAATTGCAACTGTGCCAATAATGCACCATCAACACAAGGTACAAAATTGGCATGCAATGCTCTCAACTCAATAAGCAACGAGAGCGAGTAAATTGTTAAACCAGCTAAAGACTTCCGACTCAAGGCATCAGCAACAACATTTGCTTTACCTGGATGATAGTCAATCAAGCAATCGTAGTCTTTAATCAATTCTAACCATCTCCTCTGACGAAGATTGAGTTCTTTCTGGACACCCAAATATTTCAAACTCTTGTGATCAGTGTAGATGAAACATTTCTCCCCAAACAGATAATGGCGCCAAATCTTCAATGCAAAAACAATGGCAGCCAATTCCAAATCATGGGTCGGATAGTTAAGCTCATGCGGTTTCAACTGTCGAGATGCATAAGCTATAACTTTCCCTTCCTGCATCAATACACACCCCAAACCTCTATGTGAAGCATCACTGTAGATCACATATGGTTTGCCTTCAACAGGTAAAGTTAGAACAGGCGCTTGAGTCAACATTTCTCTCAACTGCTCAAAGCTAGCCTGACACTGATCCGTCCACACAAATCTCACTCCCTTACGAAGCAATCTGGTGAGTGGAGTAGCTATCAAAGAAAACCCTTTCACAAACCGCCGGTAATAGCCTGCCAAACCCAGAAAACTTCTAATCTCTGTCACTGATTTAGGTGGATTCCAATTCAATACAGCTGAAACAAATAAGGAGGCTAGCTGTTCCTGCTCATTAGATACTATCACCTCTCTACCATCAACAGTTTTCAAAGAAACAATTTTCTTCTTACAATCTACCACAGCTCCATGTCGAGATAGCCAATCCATACCTAAGATCACATCATATTCCTTAAATGGCATCTCAATCAAATCCCCTAAGAACTCCTCACCCTGCACCACTACTGCACTATCTCTATGCACCTTACTCACAACCACACTATGCCCTAATGGATTTGTCACCAACACATCAAATCCTAGGGACTCAGCATGCAAATTAGAGACAGGCAAAACAGATACACTAACATATGAATGCGTGGAACCCGGATCAATCAAAGCAAGTACTGGAATATTAAATAAAGAAAAAGTACCAGCTATGACTGCCGATGTATCTGGCTGCCTCTGCATAACATACATCCTCTGGGAAGATCCAACCTCCTCTGGTCTACCCTCCCTGGATGTAGCACCTCCTCTAGAACTGAATCCTGGTCTACCTCCTCGGCTGGCACCTCTGCCTCCTCTGCCTCCCCTCACACTAGCTCGAGAAGCAGCAGAATCAACTGACATCTGCTCCTGCCTCTCAGGACAGTCTCTCACAAAGTGGTCAGGTGATCCACACCTGAAGCATACCCCTGATCTACTATGCCTCCAACAAACGCCCCCATGTCTTCCACCACACTGGTTACACAAAGGTAAGGTGGATCTCTGAACTCCAGGAGTAGGAGCACTCGCTACTGAAGCTGCAGGTCTAAATCTCTGCCTCTGGAACTGCACTGACCTACCCGCTGGTCTCTGGCTCCTACTACTCCGAGGAACAAAACTTCCTCTACCCCTCTTTGCAGAAGAAGACCCTGCCTCAAACTGGGGCCTCCTAGCCCTAACCTCTTCCTCTGAAGCAGCTGCAATAACTTGAGCTCGCTCTACACTTCGAGCTGCTGCCACAAGTTGTGAGAAATCCTGATATCTGGATCCAGCCACTAAGCACATGATCGAGGGTCTCAATCCCTCCTCAAATCGCCGACATCTATCAATCTCATTAGCAATGATACCCCCAGCATACTGACTCAGTCGAATAAACTCAACTTCATATTCAGTTACGGTCTGATGATCTTGCTTCAAATCTAAAAACTCTCTTTTCTTCCCATCTTTATACTCCCTAGGAGTATACTTCAACTCAAATTCTCTCAGAAAATCCGCATAAGACAAGGTTGGTGGATCATCCATAGAATGGGGCACTGTCTTCCACCAGTCGTAGGCATCCTTCTGTAGCAAAGATCTTGCATAGTTAAACTTCTCCTCTGAAGTGGCTTGCAACTGCACAAATACCCTCTGAACTCTATCAAGCCACTGTTCTGCTACAGCCGGATCAACTGTACCAAAGAAATCCTCTGCTCCATATTTCCTTAGCTTATCATAGTGCCTTACTAGTACTGAAGGCTGAGGGGGTGGTGGCGGTGGCTGTGGTTGCACAGGTGCTTGTCTCATAGCTTCCATCATAGGCCTAAACCAGACTGGCGGAACCTCCTCCCCAGCTGGTCTACCCGACACCGAAGCAGGTGCCTCCTCAACACTATCAACCCTAGCTCCCTCAGCAGGAGCAATACTCTCGGCACTACCCTCAATCGACTGACGTGAGTGAGAATCCATCACAACCTAACACTGCAAACACAGCAGATTATATCTTATTAAAGATCAGAGACTGCCAATCTCAAACGTATATGTTATTCAAAACCACTTTTTAAGTAAAAATATTCTTTTTATTACATTTTACCTAGGTTGAGAATCTCAAACCTAGGCTCTGATACCAAAACAATTGTAACACCCCTTCCCGACCTACATATGTAAGCTGAGTAGAGGCGCCACACTAACCTAATGTTGCTACCAATTTTACTTAGTCAAATTTTAGTTCCGATTTTTACAAAATTTTTGCCATAGTTTCGCCTAAAAATTGAGTCCCAAGTGTCGACAAAACCGGTTTTTTTCTTATTTTTAAAAACATTTTACACAAACCAATGCAAACAAAATCATTCTCAGTACACTCCCAATAAATCCCCCTTGTAACCTCAACTACAACCTGCAAAAAGGATTTACACTTCTAGTACAATATAAAATAAAGGTTTTGTGACAACCCCCATATTTAAATATTACACAGCGGAAGTTATAAAATATTTACATATTTACAAATTCATATACATCAAAACTCGAGTTTTACAACACATAAAATTTATACATGATTGGCAAGTCTGCTCTTATCTTTAAGCTCCCAAAATGGATTCTTCAAGGTCTACTCTCACTAGGTCTTGATGAACTCTCGGGTTCAACTCTATCCACTCTACTACCTGCGCGATTAAACACTATCGCGCTAAGCCAACGGCTTAGTAAGATAAAACATGCTAACGGTATGCTTTAATGAAATGCAATGCCACATATGTTATTGATAAGATCAACATCATAAATATACAGTTAACCACACAATTATGCATTTCACAAATCATAGTCATATGAGCATACCACATTTCAACATCTTTTCACATTCAACATTAATCAATCATACTCCATAACCAACATCTCATTTCATTAAACTCATAACATTATTTAGGACATTCATATAACCTTGACACCTATGGGCCCAACAAGTATTTAATACGATATTCAGAGTTCAGAGTTACTGCCTTGGGTTCATAGTCACAATAATCACGCCCGTAGGCAATGTATATACATGTATCTCTATTCATGGATAGTGTAACAGACCCAGTCTCTTGGATCATCAACTCAACACATATGAGGAGATCCTCAACCCGGCAAGACTGTTACAAATCATATATCTCATAGTGTAACAGACCCAGTCTCTTGGACCATCAACTCAACACCTATGAGGAGGTCCTCAACCCGGCAAGACTGTTACCTTTCATCATTTCTTAGGCATGCCACCCAAATCCAGAACTCTGAAACTGAATAACATATTAAACAAACAATTCATTTCCATTCTCAATTCTCATCACATTTAGGCAAACATGTCTTCTTTCTTTCAATTACATCATCTTAGCCAATAACAATGGCTTCACATTTCATTTCACAATATAACATCTCATTATTCAAGTATATATATATATATATATATCTCATCCATGATCACATTATATCTCACATAGCATCATTCATAAATATCAACATTTCATTCCACATTACTTATGAAACACATTACCATTCACAATGCACAACATAACATTGTTCAATCTCAACAATGCAATTAGGGAAAAGAACAATTGATTATAACATTCATTGATTCAAGTGTGTTTAAAGTGTTTAGGGTTAGGTTTAAGGACCAACCTACCTTTGGAGAACCAAAGCAATGCAAGAAGAACAAAGAATTAAAACCCTAACCATAAATAGTACATTCTGGTTTTAAACTCCATTTTATCCTTATTTTGAAAAATTGTATAAAATAATCTACTTGACTAAAAATTCTAAAATTTTTACAGAATTTAGTTTTGTATCTTAAAATCATCCCTTTAAAATTTCAGATCAAACTGAACACAAAATCTTGGTCAAATAGTTCACCTAACCAGACTGCCCCAATTGCCCTGCATCCTGGCAGCAGTTCTGAACTTTGTGAATTCCATAAATCAAATTCAATCAACGTGGTTCCAAATTATTTTTCTCAAATACTAGACTCACTAAGAAACAACATATCCAAAATTCAATTGAATATTATTTTTCTACATTTTATTAAAAATTCCGAAATAGAGCTGTCTCAGTTAAGGTACCTGCTGGAACAGGTCTAATAAAAATAATCTTTCTAAACTCATAACCATTCCAAAATCGAATCAACATATTTGTCAGTCATTCTAGACTCATAGAGGCACAACATATCAAAAATTCAATTCAAGAACATTTTTCTAAAATTAATTAAAAATTATACAAGTCACAGCCTTTACTAATCCTAAAACAGAAACAATTTCACTAAACACCAATCTTACTCTTCCATCACCAACACCAACCCAACTTCTCATCTATCAAGCAAAATCAATACTTACAATCATACCATAAGCAACTTAATCATACCACTTCAAAAGAATTGAAGAAATTAGAGAAAAGATCTTACCTTAGTTAAAAACTTCTTAAATCCACACTTGAACACTTAATCTTTCTTCAATTTAAGCTTGAAATCATCAAAACCATCACTTGTCTCTTTCTTTCTCTTTGGCTATGGAGGGCCGGCCATCAACAAGAAGAAGAAGAAGAAATGATAAAGAAAACACAAGTCAAACCTTCTTTAAATATCCACCATGTGATTTTATCCAAGCAATTACCAAAGTGCCCTTATTCACATAATTATCTTTTTGTCTTATATGTGCCCAATTAAGTAATTTACCAATCTCAAATAAATATCTTCTCTTGCATTGACCAAGCCTTTTGACCACTTTATATGTCATATATATTAACATATACACAACATATAAATTTGTCTCTAAACCCTATTTCTTCCCAAAATACATATACATATACTTTCTCTTCTCAATTTCTTTTCTCTTACAATTTAACACATATATTCAATCCAATATATAACAATAACAACAACAACAATATGCAAAACTTCTAGGGCATAAATGAGGATATTACAATTCAAAAAATCCATAATGAACGATTTGTGTTTCTTCACTTCAATCCTTGAATCCTAAATTAAATCTCGCATGAATTGGATCTTCACCTTCACTCTTAGCTGCCAAAAGCTCTCTTTTTCTCAGGAAGTCGGCTCTAATCAAAACTGGATCTTTAGCTCAGATTTTATAGCCCAAAAAGTTTTGCCTGACACGCCCATGGACACACTCGTGCCATGGGCATGCCAACGGTGCTGTTTTGAACTTTAATGACATGGTCAGGGACATGCCCATGTCCTTAGGTGTGTTATTGCTACTGCAATGCTGAGTTAGGGACACGATCAGGGACACACCCTTGTTAGTGGGCATGTCACATCTTCTGTAAGGCAGGATCAATGGCACATTCAGTGACACACCCATGTCTCCAGGCATGTTGAAGCTTCTATAAAGTAGTTGAATGACACTGCCATTGACACGCCCATATCACTAGGCATGTCAATTGAAGAATTTACCCAAAATAGCTCCTTTCCTTGTCTTTCATCTGTGATTCCAACCTAAATAACCTTAAGTCCCCAACGTGCCAAAGGTTCCTAGAATCAACCCTAATAAACACTTGAACAAACAAATTAAACTCAATTTGACAATAAATATATTAAGAAATAGGGGAAAAATATCATCAATTATACACTTATCAAATTCCCCCACACTAGAATTTTTATTTGTACTCAAGCAAACCAAATCATTATAATATGTAGAAATGAAGGACCCCTCTATATCCAAAAAAAAAATAAAAGTTTTACAATACTTGAATTAGAAAACCCAACATTCTCAACCAAAAACTAAATCTTAAACATGATAGTTGAATTAAGAAGTTTCAAAATAAAATCTAACAGATCTGAAATCTAAAAATTCAGAGTTAAAAGATTGAGCATAAAATTCCAAGAACTCAAAAGTTATGAAAGAAACTAAGAAAGTGTAAATTTTCTCTTAAGTTCTTTGAACCCTTCGTAAAATGCATTGCATGAAACATTTTTTAAAAGGAGCTCAATTTTTTAAAAGGAGCTCGACTTGTTTGAACTGATACTAACTTTTTAATGCGAAGGTAAACATTTGTGATACTGACCCCCGGTTACTCAGTTAGAATCACCATTCAAATGGCTACTAACACTATTCATGATTCCAACTCATTCATTCCAATTTAAGAGTTAAAATCAGCGAAACAGGGATAAATTTTTAAAGCTCCTAAAAAATTGTTTTAATTTATTATTTTTTTAATTTATTATTTTTTTATTCAAGTAAAGTAGTCAGGAACTTAAGATAATAGAGATGTCATACTTAGTTCAACTCAAGTATCTAAGAAATAATTGGGACTTGCTAAAAATATAACTAAGGTTTTAAACTTCAGATGTGCAACTCTCATCAATCATTTACCTAGTTCAAACTATCACATTTAGTCTTTAGCAATCAATTAAGAAGACAGAGTCAACCTCAATAAGAAATTATCATTCATTAAATAAATCATTAATAAAAAGAGGAACCATTTCACTTTATATTATTATGACAATCTAGTTTACTTGAACCTAAAAAATAAAATCGAAGAAACTAAATGAAACAAATGCATCAAATGGCAAAAATGAAAACAAAAGCTCCATATATAAAATAGACCTCTCCCCCACATTTAAGATGCACATTGTCCTCAATGTGTGTAAAATAATAAAAAAAAAAAACAAAAGAGAGAGAGAACTGCCTTGACATGTCTTGAATCAACATATATGAATATGGTGCCAAAAGCGTTGCGAAGTTGATTGAGTTACAGGACAAAAATGGACATATAGAATTGTGAAGGTTTAAAGATATATATAAAAAATAAAAATAAAAAGAAAGACAAAAATACAAAATTAAACCTACAGTCATCTAGAAGAAAATAAATGTAATATCCTCATATATGCCCTAGAAGTTGTGATTATGTTGTTGTTGTTGTTATATAATTGGATTGAATATATGTGTTAAATTACAAGAGAAAAGAAATAGAGAAAAGAATGTTTATGTATATGTGATTTGGGAAAGAATTTAGGGTTTAGAGAGAATGGTATATGTTGTGTATATGATGATATATATAACATATAAGTTGGTCAAAATGAAGAGTCAAGGAAAGAAGATATTTATTTTTGTTAAGTGTGAAGTTACTATAAAGGGCATGTAATGAATGGTAATCAAGACAAATGGTATAAGGGTGTTTAGGTAATTACTCTTGTTGAATCACTTGGTGGAGATTTAAAGAGGTGATATTTTGTCTTTTCTTCATTTCCTTCTTCTTCTTCTTCTCTTCTCCACGTTGGTTGGCTCCTCCTTAGACAAGAGAGAGCAAAGTGAGATTTGTTTAATTCTAACATCAAATTGAAGGGAGAATCAAAGGATTCAACAACTTAGGTAAGTTCTTTCTCTTGATTTTCCTTTGTTCTTTTGAAATTGTGTTTGGGATTGGTGAGTTGATATGGATGGTTGATGGAGTGTGTTTGTTTATGGTGTGTGTAAAAGTGTTGAAATGGAATTAAAGATAAGAAGCTAGGTTGGTGTTGGTGATGGAAGAGTAAGAGTTGTGTTTAGTGAATTTTTTTCTGTTTTACAATTAGTAAAGGCTGTGACTTGTATGATTTTTAATTAATTATAGAAAAATGTTCTTGAAGTGAATTTTTGATATGTTGTGCCTCTATGAGTCTAGAATGACTGAAAAATATGTTGATTCGATTTTGGAATGGTTATGAGTTTAGAAAGATTATTTTTATTAGACCTGTTCCAGCAGGTACCTTAACTGAGACAGCTATATTTCGGGATTTTTAATAAAATGTAGAAAAATCATATCCAATTGAATTTTGGATATGTTGTTTCTTAGTGAGTCTAGTATTTGAGAAAAATAATTTGGAACCACGTGATTTATGGAATTCACAAAGTTCAGAACTGCTGCCAGGATGCAGGGCAATTGGGGCAGTCTGGTTAGGTGAACTATTTGACCAAGATTTTGTGTTCAGTTTGATCTGAAATTTTAAAGGAATGATTTTAAAATACAAAACTAAATTCTGTAAAAATTTTAGAATTTTTAGTCAAGTAGATTATTTTATACAATTTTTCAAAATAAGGATAAAATGGAGTCTTAAACCAGAATGTACTATTCATATGGTCATTTTGCTAATATTCCTTTGGATTAGGTTTTGAAGAGATTGGGTTGCATTAACCTAAATGTGGAGAATTCTTGGAAAGAAAAGAAATGTATAGATTGATGGGACTAGTTCTTGAGGTAAGTACCAATACATATGATTGTATTTAATTACATAATTTGAGGCTTAACACATTTGTTTGCAAATGTGTTAAGTGATCTATTATATTGTTAACATAATTGGACTAAGGTGATGATTGAATGATGTGAAGAATGTGAAGATCATTAACCAGGTAAGCATAAACCCTATTTGATTGTATATCCTTATATGTCTTTGAACATTAACACATTGGGATGAAAGTGTTAAATAAGCTATTATATTGTGAATGTAAATGAAGAATATATATAAAGGATGAAATATGAAATGGGAAAGGTAGGAAGAAATGAGGATCATTCTTAAGGTATGTGCAATTTGTTATGATAAATGCTCTAGTAATGAATGATGTTAATGTGTTTTGAGAAGTGAGAAAATGTTATGTTATATGCATTGTGAATCTTGTGTATGGCAATGTATTATATGAATAATATACTTTGAAATGTGATATCAATGATGCTATATGTATCATATGGATTGAGATATGATATGATATGAAGCCATTGTGATTGGCTATGATAATTCAATTGAAAGAGATAAGACATGTTGGCCTAATTGATGATGAGATTGATAATAAAATAATAAATGAATTGTTTGTTTAATATGTTATTCAATTTCAGAGTTCTGGATTTGGGTGGCATGCCTAAGAAATGATGAAAGGTAACAGTCTTGCCGGGTTGAGGATCTCCTCATATGTGTTGAGTTGATGGTCCAAGAGACTGGGTCTGTTACACTATGAGAATTGTGAATATGAGATATATGATTTGTAACAGTCTTGCCGGGTTGAGGATCTCCTCATATGTGTTGAGTTGATGGTCCAAGAGACTGGGTCTGTTACACTATCCATGGATAGAGATACATGTATATACATTGCCTACGGGCGTGATGATTGTGACTATGAACCAAAGCAGTAACTCTGAACTTTGAATAACATATTAGTGTTTTGGGCCCGAGTCTGTCTTTATTGTCAATGTGAATTGCAAGTATTGAAATATTGATTGTGAGTATTAATAATGAATTATGCTTGGTGAATTGTGAATAATATAATGTTATTAAGTGTAATATGTAAATGAATTGTGGTTGATGATAAAGGTTGTCTTTATTGTAAATGTGATTTATGATTTGTATGATATGTAATTTGTGTATTGCAATAATGATTGGTATGGTATATATAATGTAGGGGTATTAATATATTGGTTCTGAGTATTGGTGATGCATTGGGGTTGGTGATAATATTATGTATATATGTACATCATATTTGAAATTAGCTAGGATATATTAAAGATGAAATTAAAAAGAAAAGAAGATATGATAAGAACTAATTATATATTGAATTGATGTATCATTATATGTCAATACTTCTATACTATATGTTTATATTTTATAGTTGGACTACTAAGCTCTCGGGCTTAGCGCGGGTGTTTATTCGCGCAGGTATATAGATGGAAGATATGAAGTCTTTTGTTATGCCACAAGAAGAGTAAAGTTTGTCGAGACCTACTAGAGGGTAATGCATACATGTATAAACTTTAATTATGATGTATTTCTGACGAGAGAATATTTATATGTATAAATGAAGTTTGTGATAAAGATAATGATTTTGTAAATGTTATTTAAATTAATGTATTATGGTTTAAACTCTGTTACAAGTTTTTAAAAGGTAACGAAAAGTGACATCCTTATACTTTATATATTTACT
Source organism: Garcia nutans (assembly GCA_947685225.1). Lineage (NCBI taxonomy): Eukaryota > Viridiplantae > Streptophyta > Magnoliopsida > Malpighiales > Euphorbiaceae > Garcia > Garcia nutans. The sequence continues at coordinate 23,779,483 of CANTUV010000001.1, forward strand.
GTATGTATACTAGGTATACGCATAGTACTTATATAGGGTATCGGGGTGTTACATTTATTTTGGTATCAGAGCTTAGGTTCGAGATTCTCGGCCTAAGTGAGAAAAAAAAAATTTTTTTTTGAAAAGTTTAAATAAAAGTAAAAAGGAAAAGTTTTGAAATGAAATTTGTAATACATGCATATGCATTGACACCTAGGTTGGTCTCGGATGTGGCATTATATGAATTATAGAATATTTGTGTTATATGAGATGTTCAATATAGTTGATGATATATGTGTATACTATTTTGATGTGATGAGAAATTATGATTGTTGACAATGATGTTGGAAATGAATTATAATTGAGGCATAGTGCCTAATTGATTATGAGAAACTAATTGTGAAATGTAATATGATATATGTATATTGATGATGCATATGAAAATGTCATGTTGTGTGCAACATGGAATGTAATGTTGATGTTTATGAGCAATATTATGTAGGACATAATATGAATTGAAACATAAAGAAATGAAAAGGAGAATAAATTTGAAAATGAGTTGAAAATCAAATCAAGATAAGAGTATGTACTTTTTCTTCTATACTTTGAACCTCTTTATAATAAAGTTTATGTTGGTTTTGCTAATGTTGAATTTACTAGACAGCGGAAATGATATCGAATTGTTAAAATTGAAAGTTATGTTATTTAAATGAGGAGAGTATGGTGGAATGTTGAATGAGTTGTTTAGTAGAGACAAAGTGTGATTATGTAAAGTTGGGATGTGTATACAGTTAAGGTTGTGTTTAAAGGAAAAAGAGATGATAGTGGTTAAGTAAGAATATAACTTAGTATTGTTACTATAATGCGAGCATAGTAAATTCAATGTTAGAAATGTGAGATGCTTGGATATTGTGAAAGCTCATGGTAATGGTGATAATATGTGATATTTGAGATTTTTGAAGTGAGCTTTATGATTGTGGAAATTATATGTTTTAATATTGCTTTGTGATATATATTTGTAAGATGTTTTTAAAGTGATGATAGAAAAGATGAGTTTGGCAAATTGAAGCTTAAACGAAGTAGTAAATTGAGAAGTTAAAGTTTTAGTGGAATTTGATAAAGATTATTGGGATATTGATAGTTAACTGTATATGCAATGCATGAGCTAAGTGAAATGACTAGTATTGCATATGGAAGTATTATGAATTGAGTAATGTGATTGATAGTATGAGAATTTGTTTTGAAATAATCAAGGAAGTGGATAAGTAAATAGAAATGAGTTATTTTAAGTCATTTTACTGAACAGGGTAAGAATGAATATGGGAGTGTACTAAATATTTTTAAAGACGAAAGTGAAAGAGATGTCACATTGGGAATGTGACTGAGATGAATATGAAGTGTTACTATAGTCGGAATATATATGTTTGTAGTGTGAATAAATACTTTATATCATATTGGAAGAATGAGAAGGATAGTGTTTAAAAGAAAATGATAAACACTAAATTTGTATTGAATGAATGAAAAAGGAAAATACTATAAGAGCATATAATTAAGTGTATACATGTATATGATATGTGAATTGAGTTTTCCAATATGAATGAAATTATGATATATAAACACATTTGTGAATCACATTATGAGGATGGCTTATGAAGATATATGTGGTATAATTATAGAATTAGTGATATGGAAAAACAATGTTATATGTATTAGTGGACCTAAGAGAGATTAGGTCTTGAACTGTGTAAAGCTAGATGGATTATGTGATGGAAGTGAGAATGGAAAGAACTTGAGTAATATTGGACAGTGGAAATTGTTATAATGAGTATTGAACTTGATGATTATATTATATTTAGAGTTTCAAAGTATTCACATATGAAAAGTTCTATGTAATTATATTATAAGAGATTGTAGATGGATTAGAAATGAAGTGATGAATAGAAATTGTATAAGAACTGTATATGATTGAATATGTATATAGTAATATTGTTAAAGCATGAGTTAAGTTGATAAGGATCATATAAGCGAATACAAATTGGTTGAAACGAAGTTGGAATGTGTTAACTTCTGTTATACTAAAAATGTTAAGATTGAGAATAGAATTATAAAAGAACAGTATTGAATTGAAAGTTCTAGGTTTGAATATTAATCTCTTAAAGTCATGTGTTTTGTTCAGTATTTTGGATCGGTTAATTTGTTATCCATGGATTTGGATCTTAGATATAATGATTGTAATACAGATTTGGTGAGGTTGACAATTTTGTTTGAGAAGTATAGTTAAAAATTATGATGGTTAAAGTTGTACCTTATTATTATTTTTTTTTATGTTAAGAATTTGGTTATAACTGTGAAAAAAAAAATAAAAAAATTTTGAAATGTGTTGAGTTATGTATAATATGACAAAAAGGTAATCAAAATAAATATACCAATGATAGGAAATGTGAAGAGTTAGTAAAAGGGAGAAATTATATTATATGAATGAAAGTTATACTGAATATGTTTATGGTATGTAACTTGAGGTTTAAGGGAATGAACTCAAAGTTTGAGTGAATGAATTATAGATATTAAGTATGATATAACATTTTTATGAGAATTGGTGGAAATTATACTAAGATAATAAAGAATAAACTATGTGTATATTAAAAGATATTAGAAGTGATTTGTTATCATGATGATTTGGCTGAAAATAGATTGAAAGAGAGCAGAAATTGAATATAAGTTTGCTCTTATGGAATTAAGTTATATTTATACTTATATGAAAATTGTGAAATTTCATGATAAGTTAGATTACTTAATCGTTGGTTGGAATTGAACAAGATTGGAACGTGGGTATATTGTGACAGATAGATTAATTGATCTGGATTTGGCTAAGATTATGGATCATTAATAAAATTTAATGTGTATAGTTGTATTAAGAAAATAGGTATTTACATGATAATGTATATGATGTAAATTTTAAAGTATGATTGGACATGAATGAGTGGAGTATAGTAATTGTTAATCATGATAAGAAGAGAAAAAGTTTGGTTATCTATAAAATAAGTTGAAAGATAATGTATTAATATGTAAGTTAAGTGAAAAGCATGCTAAAGAAATAACTCCATTTATGAAAAATCAGGATTTTGTTATCTATTGAGAGTGATAAATGTCTATTTAGACAGTGATTGTAATGAAGGGATAATTAATGTTCAGATATAAGTCAATGGTTTTTAATGTTAAAGTTAAGAGAGTAATTATACAGAGGTGAAATAACAAAATATATTAAATATAAAGATTTGACAAAGTATTATTGTGCTATATGATGATCTGATTCTGGTATAAAGATATTAATAGGAAATGTAATGTGATCTTTTGAATGTTTGATTAAGAAAGTAACCAGATGTATAAACATATAGAATGATGAGTTATAGAATTTAAAGAAGGTGGTTGATTCTAAAGAGGAGAGTTGGAGTTATATGATTTGATGATATAATGACTTAAGCGTATAATTAACTTCATATGGGAGTTAAGATAGTATTTTGTTAAGAATAAATTGTTATGGTACTGATAATTTCGAGGACGAAATTATTTAAGGGGGAGAGAATTGTAATATCCTCATATATGCCCTAGAAGTTGTGATTATGTTGTTGTTGTTGTTATATAATTGGATTGAATATATGTGTTAAATTATAAGAGAAAAGAAATAGAGAAAAGAATGTTTATGTATATGTGATTTGGGAAAGAATTTAGGGTTTAGAGAGAATGGTATATGTTGTGTATATGATGATATATATAACATATAAGTTGGTCAAAATGAAGAGTCAAGGAAAGAAGATATTTATTTTTGTTAAGTGTGAAGTTACTATAAAGGGCATGTAATGAATGGTAATCAAGACAAATGGTATAAGGGTGTTTAGGTAATTACTCTTGTTGAATCACTTGGTGGAGATTTAAAGAGGTGATATTTTGTCTTTTCTTCATTTCCTTCTTCTTCTTCTTCTCTTCTCCACGTTGGTTGGCTCCTCCTTAGACAAGAGAGAGCAAAGTGAGATTTGTTTAATTCTAACATCAAATTGAAGGGAGAATCAAAGGATTCAACAACTTAGGTAAGTTCTTTCTCTTGATTTTCCTTTGTTCTTTTGAAATTGTGTTTGGGATTGGTGAGTTGATATGGATGGTTGATGGAGTGTGTTTGTTTATGGTGTGTGTAAAAGTGTTGAAATGGAATTAAAGATAAGAAGCTAGGTTGGTGTTGGTGATGGAAGAGTAAGAGTTGTGTTTAGTGAATTTTTTTCTGTTTTACAATTAGTAAAGGCTGTGACTTATATGATTTTTAATTAATTATAGAAAAATGTTCTAGAAGTGAATTTTTGATATGTTGTGCCTCTATGAGTCTAGAATGACTGAAAAATATGTTGATTCGATTTTGGAATGGTTATGAGTTTAGAAAGATTATTTTTATTAGACCTGTTCCAGCAGGTACCTTAACTGAGACAGCTATATTTCGGGATTTTTAATAAAATGTAGAAAAATCATATCCAATTGAATTTTGGATATGTTGTTTCTTAGTGAGTCTAGTATTTGAGAAAAATAATTTGGAACCACGTTGATTGAATTTGATTTATGGAATTCACAAAGTTCAGAACTGCTGCCAGGATGCAGGGCAATTGGGGCAGTCTGGTTAGGTGAACTATTTGACCAAGATTTTGTGTTCAGTTTGATCTGAAATTTTAAAGGAATGATTTTAAGATACAAAACTAAATTCTGTAAAAATTTTAGAATTTTTAGTCAAGTAGATTATTTTATACAATTTTTCAAAATAAAGATAAAATGGAGTCTTAAACCAGAATGTACTATTCATATGGTCATTTTGCTAATATTCCTTTGGATTAGGTTTTGAAGAGATTGGGTTGCATTAACCTAAATGTGGAGAATTCTTGGAAAGAAAAGAAATGTATAGATTGATGGGACTAGTTCTTGAGGTAAGTACCAATACATATGATTGTATTTAATTACATAATTTGAGGCTTAACACATTTGTTTGCAAATGTGTTAAGTGATCTATTATATTGTTAACATAATTGGACTAAGGTGATGATTGAATGATGTGAAGGATGTGAAGATCATTAACCAGGTAAGCATAAACCCTATTTGATTGTATATCCTTATATGTCTTTGAACATTAACACATTGGGATGAAAGTGTTAAATAAGCTATTATATTGTGAATGTAAATGAAGAATATATATAAAGGATGAAATATGAAATGGGAAAGGTAGGAAGAAATGAGGATCATTCTTAAGGTATGTGCAATTTGTTATGATAAATGCTCTAGTAATGAATGATGTTAATGTGTTTTGAGAAGTGAGAAAATGTTATGTTATATGCATTGTGAATCTTGTGTATGGCAATGTATTATATGAATAATATACTTTGAAATGTGATATCAATGATGCTATATGTATCATATGGATTGAGATATGATATGATATGAAGCCATTGTGATTGGCTATGATAATTCAATTGAAAGAGATAAGGCATGTTGGCCTAATTGATGATGAGATTGATAATAAAATAATAAATGAATTGTTTGTTTAATATGTTATTCAATTTCAGAGTTCTGGATTTGGGTGGCATGCCTAAGAAATGATGAAAGGTAACAGTCTTGCCGGGTTGAGGATCTCCTCATATGTGTTGAGTTGATGGTCCAAGAGACTGGGTCTGTTACACTATGAGAATTGTGAATATGAGATATATGATTTGTAACAGTCTTGCCGGGTTGAGGATCTCCTCATATGTGTTGAGTTGATGGTCCAAGAGACTGGGTCTGTTACACTATCCATGGATAGAGATACATGTATATACATTGCATACGGGCGTGATGATTGTGACTATGAACCAAAGCAGTAACTCTGAACTTTGAATAACATATTAGTGTTTTGGGCCCGAGTCTGTCTTTATTGTCAATGTGAATTGCAAGTATTGAAATATTGATTGTTAGTATTAATAATGAATTATGCTTGGTGAATTGTGAATAATATAATGTTATTAAGTGTAATATGTAAATGAATTGTGGTTGATGATAAAGGTTGTCTTTATTGTAAATGTGATTTATGATTTGTATGATATGTAATTTGTGTATTGCAATAATGATTGGTATGGTATATATAATGTAGGGGTATTAATATATTGGTTCTGAGTATTGGTGATGCATTGGGGTTGGTGATAATATTATGTATATATGTACATCATATTTGAAATTAGCTAGGATATATTAAAGATGAAATTAAAAAGAAAAGAAGATATGATAAGAACTAATTATATATTGAATTGATGTATCATTATATGTCAATACTTCTATACTATATGTTTATATTTTATAGTTGGACTACTAAGCTCTCGGGCTTAGCGCGGGTGTTTATTCGCGCAGGTATATAGATAGAAGATATGAAGTCTTTTGTTATGCCACAAGAAGAGTAAAGTTTGTCGAGACCAACTAGAGGGTAATGCATACATGTATAAACTTTAATTATGATGTATTTCTGACGAGAGAGTATTTATATGTATAAATGAAGTTTTTGATAAAGATAATGATTTTGTAAATGTTATTTAAATTAATGTATTATGGTTTAAACTCTGTTACAGGTTTTTAAAAGGTAACGAAAAGTGACATCCTTATACTTTATATATTTACTGTATGTATACTAGGTATACGTATAGTACTTATATAGGGTATCGGGGTGTTACAATAAAAAAAATAAAAAAAAAATAAAATAAGAAAAGAAAAAAAATGAGCTAGTCGATCATGGGCTCAGCACTGGAATCATTACTAGCACTGGTATCATCACGGCTGACACTAGCATTGTAACGACCCCACCTGCACAGTCTTACGACAGCTGGTCTATTGGGGCTTTTCTCCTATAGGTGGACCGTAGTCCCAGCCCTCATCCCGGCAGGCCGCCACAGTACTGGACCGCCCTCGCGGGCTCCTAGTAGGATTTGTTTATTTGGCTTAAATGGTGTACATACCATTGAAGTCGCCTCCCCGGACTAAACACCTGACTTCCCACTTAAGAAAGCCAGCGTGAGCCATCCAGTACCATTTCTACCACTGGTTCTACCGTTGATTTGGTTCTACCACCATCTCCTGGTTCAACCGTTTCAAAGTGTCTATGCCCAAAAGTTTGGGGAGCCCATCCAAAGTCATCAGGAGACATCCATCCAACATCCCCAAACTGCGAGCTAGTCTCGTGACATACATGCCACCATGAAAGTTACCCGGTGCTCCTTTCTTGGACTGCTCATAGAAAAAGTTTGTGATAGCATGAGCTACATTGCACCGGATCTTTTGGACCATACAGTTCAAGAAGAATAGCTCCCTCAGGCCAACAACCCCCGTACTGCTATGTCTAGCCACAATGGTGTGAACCAACAAATCATGTACCACTCAGTAAGGAAATGACTCAAAATTTTATGCCTTGGATACCTTCGGCTGATACTTGGCTGCATTCGGTGCAAACGTGTTCCAAACCCTGGGAGGAATGACATCATACTCTGCAAAGTCTACCTTAGAGTTGAGATACTCTACGGTCTGCACCTCCTCTGCAGTAAACAAAACTAAACGCATGCCAAGTTCATTGATGCTCATGTGGAATCACTAACCTCCCAATTGAAACTTCATCATCGGCTCGATAATGAAGATCTTGGTTTTATCAAACTGAAAGGTGTAGAAGAACTCCAGGGTTAACTCTTTATATGAAGGCTCATTAATGGAGAAGAGTTGTTCCTATCCTGATTCATTTATCAAATCTCGAATCTCTATCAGTATGTTGGCTTTCTCCATGGTACCCCAATCCAAAACCCTAGGTGGAGACCAATCCTTGTCCCCTAATAGTTCAAACCATTTTCGTTCCTCTAAAGTTAAGAATCGAAGGCACTTGTGGCCGATCATAAATTTTGAGATTGGATGTGTAGCGGGTTAGCTTGAGCTGCCTTCACCTCTAGCCCGTTTAGTTGGTAATTTGGACGGCACTTGTTTTCAAGGACCCATTATCTGATCTCCAACTTGAAACTCTTTTTGTTCCTTAATGTGAGCATCATGCCATCTCTTTGTCTTCTCCTTATACATCCTTGCATTATCATAAGCTTCTAATCTCCATACATCCAACTCATTGATCTACAATTTCCTCCTTTCACCTGCACTAGCTAGATCAAGGTTAATCTGTTTTATAACCCAATAAGCATTATGTTCAATTTTCATATGTAAATGACAAGCCTTTCCATATACTAGCCTAAATGGCATAGTACCTAATGGATTTTTGAATGCAGTCCTAAAGGCCCATAGAGCATTGTCTAATTTCTCAGACCAATCCTTTCGGGATCGCTCTACAGTTTTTTCAAGAATCCTTTTTATTTCTCTATTTGTGTACTCAACTTGGCCACTAGTTTGGGGATGGTATGTAGTAGAAAACCTATGTGTAACACGTAGCTTTTTGAAAACTTTCTCAAGCTGAGCGTTGTAAAAATGAGTACACCTATCACTTATGATCACTTTTGGTGTACCAAATCGAGAAAATAACTTTTTTAAAAACCTCATCACTACCCTAGCATCATTCGTTGCGAAAGCTTGGGCTTTAGGCCATTTATAGACATAGTCTATAGCTACGAGAATATATTTGTTACCAAAAGAACTAGGGAACCGTCCTATAAAGTTGATTCCCCATACGTCAAAGACTTCACACACTAGAATTCCATTTTGGGGCATCTCATCACAAGATGAGATGTTTCCAGTTCTTTGACAATGATCACAACATTTCACAAAATCATAGCTATCCCTAAATAGTATGGGCCATTAAAATCCTAATTCTAACACCTTTTGAGCAGTCCTATTAGCTCCCATATGACCACCAACTAGTCCAGCATGACAATGATGAAGAATATTCATCATTTCAGGCCATGCCACGCAATGCCGGATCATATGGTCTTTACATAACCTAAACAAGAAAGGATCCTCCCAAAAGTAATATTTTAAGTTAGAAAAGAATTTCTTCTTCTCTTGATACGTCATATCATTAGGGAGTTTGATGGTAGCCAAGTAATTAGCAAAATTTGCACACTAAGGCACTTTAAAAGTTGAAACACTTTTCTCACTTACCATAGTGTAAAGCAGCTTATCGGGGAAATGATCATCAATGTTCCCTTCTTCGAACTTCTCCAAGGATGGGTTCTCCAAGCGACAAAGGTAATCTGCTACCAGATTTTCAGCTCCCTTTTTGTCTTGAATCTTCAAATCAAATTCCTGCAATAACAAAACCCAACAAATTAGCCTAAGCTTTGCATATGTTTTGGCAAATAAATACCTCAAAGCCAAGTGGTTCGCAAACATAACCACTTTGGACAAGATCAGATATGATCTAAACTTGTCAAAAGCAAAAACCACAGCTAGAAGTTCTTTCTCTGTAGTTGTGTAATTGGCTTGGGATGCATTCAACATCTTGCTTACATAATAAATGGGCTGAAAATGCTTCTCTTTGTGTTGACCCAAAACTGCCTCCATTGCAATATCACTTGCATCACACATCAATTCAAATGGTAAATTCTAATCGGGAGCCACCATAATTGGAGCATCGGTCAATTTCTCCTTAAGAGCTGTGGAAGATCTTAAACATTCCTCGTTAAACACAAAATCAACATCCTTCTTAAGCAGTCTTGTTAGAGGATGAGCTATCTTAGAAAAGTCACGTATAAACCTCCGATAGAAGCCTGCATGTCCCAAAAAGCTTCTGATAGCCTTGACTAATGTGGGGGGTGGTAGTTTTTCAATGGTTTCCACCTTAGCCTGGTCAACCTCAATACCCTTGCTTGAAATCTTATGTCCTAACATGATTCCTTCTTGAACCATGAAATGACATTTTTCTCAGTAAAGTACCAGGTTTATTTCTTCACATCTTATCAAGACCCTCTCAAGGTTTTCCAAACAACCTTTGAATGAGATACCATAAATCAGGAAATCATCCATGAATACCTCTATAAGATCCTCAATAAGCTCATCAAAGATTGCCACCATGCACCATTGAAAAGTTGCAGGTGCGTTGCATAACCCAAATGGCATCCTTCGATATACGAATGTCCCATATAAACAGGTGAATGTAGTTTTCTCTTAGTCTTTCGGGGCAATAGGATTTTAGAAGTAGCCTGAAAGGCCATCCAAAAAGCAGTAGTACTCATGCCCCCAAATTAGCCAATGCACTTTGAACTTCAAGATTACTTATCAACTTTGGAATAGTAAAACTACCATGATCTTTTAATTTCTTAGCCAACCTCTTTTGCAAAATTGCTGAACTCTTTTTTGACAATTGCACCAAAGATACATCCTCAAGTTTCCTTTTTTAAGAAAGGATATCATTTAAAAATTTAGCATATTTGGGCATCTACGATGAAGCTTCAGCAAATGGAATATCAATGTGCATTTGCAAATGGAATATCAATTTGCAGTAGTACTCATGCCCCCAAATTTAGCATGTTGGAGAGATTGTCTGGGCATGAGTACTACTGCTTTTTGGATGGCCTTTCAGGCTACTTCCAAATTCCTATTGCCCTTCAAGACCAAGAGAAAACTACATTCACTTGTCCATATGGGACATTCGCATATCGAAGGATGCCATTTGGATTATGCAACGCACCTGCAACTTTTCAATGGTGCATGGTGGAAATCTTTGATGAGCTTATTGAGGATATTACAGAATTGTTCATGGATGATTTCTCAGTTTTTGGCAGCTCGTTCAAAGATTGTTTGGAAAACCTTGAGAGGGTCTTGATAAGATGTGAGGAAACAAACCAGATACTTAATTGGGAAAAATGTCATTTCATGGTTCAAGAAGGAATCGTGTTGGGACACAATATTTCAAACAAGGGTATTAAGGTGGATCAGGCTAAGGAAGAAACCATTGAAAAACTACCAGCCCCCACATCTGTCAAGTACATCAGAAGCTTTTTGAGACATGCAGGCTTCTATCGGAGGTTTATATGCGACTTTTCTAAGATAGCTCGTCCTATAACATAAGTACTTGAGAAGGATGTTGATTTTGTGTTTGACGAGGAATGTTTAAAATCTTTCACAACTCTTAAGGAGAAATTGACCCATGCTCCAAACATGGTGGCTCCTAATTGGAATTTACCATTTGAATTGATGTGTGATGCAAGTGATATTACAGTGGGGGCAGTTTAGGGTCAATGCAAAGAGAAGCATTTTTAGCCCATTTATTATGTAAGCAAGATGTTGAATGCATCCCAGGCCAATTACACAGCTATAGAGAAAGAACTTCTAGCTATGGTTTTTGCTTTTGACAAGTTTAGATCATATCTAATCTTGTCCAAAGTGGTTGTGTATACGAACCACTCGACTTTGAGGTATTTATTTGCCAAAACAGATGCAAAGCCTAGGCTAATTTGTTGGGTTTTGTTATTGCAGGAATTTGATTTGAAGATTCAAGGAAAAAAAGGAGCTGAAAATCTGGCAGCAGATCACCTTTCTCTCTTGGAGAACCCAACCTTGCAGAAGTTTGAAGAAGGGAACATTGATGATCATTTTCGTGATGAGCAGCTTTATGCCATGGTAAGTGAGGTAAGTGTTTCAACTTTTGAAGTGCCTTGGTTTGCAGATTTTGCTAATTACATGGCTGCTAGGGAACTCCCTAAATATATGACTTATCAAGAGAAGAAGAAATTCTTTTCTGACTTGAAAAATTACTTTTAGGAGGATCCTTTCTTGTTTAGGTTATGTAAAGACCACATGATTCAGCGTTGCATGGCATGGCCTGAAATGATGAATATTCTTCATCATTGTCATGCTGGACCAGCTAGTGGTCATATAGGAGCCAATAGGACTACTCAAAGGGTGCTAGAATCAGGATTTTATTGGCCCATGTTGTTTATGGATAGCTATGATTTTGTGAAATGTTGTGATCATTGTCAAAGAACTAGAAAAATCTCATCTCTTGATGAGATGCACCAAAATGGAATTCTAGTGTGTGAAGTCTTTGATGTATTGGGGATCGACTTTATGGGATGATTCCCTAGTTCTTTTGGTAACAAAAATATTCTCGTAGCTATAGACTATGTCTCTAAATGGCCTGAAGCCCAAGCTTTAGCAATGAACGATGCTATGGTAGTGATGAGGTTTTTGAAAAAGTTATTTTCTCGATTTGGTAAGCCAAAAGCGATCATAAGTGATAAGGGTACTCTGTTTTGTAATGCTCATCTTGAGAAAGTTTTCAAAAGGCTACGTGTTACACATAGGTTTTCTACTCCTTACCATCTGTGAGAGGGGGATTTCGCCCCCAATCCCAGGTGGAATGGTTCTTGTGACTTTGACACTGTTAGGCTTAGGGCCTTAGAGAATATGAGCCTAAACCCAAAGAAAATGGAGTCGCCACCCGGATGGGTCTGGAAAAAGAAAGTGTGGATGACTCAATTCCTAAGGAATCTCTAATCCCCTATTGGGTTTGGAAAGTTGGATACATATGGGGAAGGTGAGAATCACCCAGCACCCCCACAACGCCCGATTTATTGGAACTTGCCTCCTTTTCATGTCTTCATATTATAAAATTCTTAATTATAATGATATTATCCATACTACATGTGATCAAACAAATAAATAAATACTTTATTAAAATCATAGCAATGTCCCAACAAAATAAATAAATGGACCCCAATCCAAGGATGAAAACATGTCCTTACATTGTCCAATGTCTAAAACTAAATAGGACACCCACCAAAAGGTGGAAACATATCCTTTACATTAATCCCAAATTATGAAAATAATTTAAATTACATGAAGTTTAATTAATGAGGTACCCACAAGGTGGAAACATACCTTATACATAATGAAGTAAATCAATAAAAAGTATTCATCATGAAAGCAAACCATTCATTATAAGCCAAATAAAGATAAAGATATGAAGATGTAAACTAAGTATGTAAAGCAGGATTCAAATAACAATTAAAGACTAAATATACAAGCCAGGGTTTTATGAATTATAGTTTAGGAAACTAGGGTTTATGGTTTTAAATTATTGGAATAAGGGTTTAGACCTAAATTCGAGAATTGAGCTACTGGAATTAGGGTTTTAGATTTTGGGGTCTTGGTTTTGGAAATTATAGTTTTAAGAATTTTAAGGCTCCTTGATTATGGTTTGGGAGAATTGGATTTTGACACTTTGGAAACAAATTAGGGTTTTTCTCAGATTAGGGTTTTAAGTTTACTAGATTATGGTTTTGGTGTTTTGGGTAGAATAATTTGAAAGTAGGGTTATTGGATGATAATTTTTGAAAGAGATTAGGGTTTTAATTTATTATTTTAGAAAAATAGTGATTTGGGGAAATAAATTAAGGTTTTAGAAAAATGATTAGGGTTTTGGGATTTGATGAAACTGTGTAAGGTTTTGGTTAAAAATATTTTAGGGCTTTGAGTTTTAACAAAATAATTTGGGGTTTTTGGGATTATTTAGCTACTGGAACATTAGGGTTTAAGAGTTTTTAGGAATTGGATGAGGGTTTAAGGATTTAATGAATTAGGGTTTTGATTTATAAAGCATAAAATTCAGATTTAACAACTTTATGCTACTAAAAAAAAATTAATATTGAAACATATCAACAAAATATTTAAAAGGAAGCATGTTATGGCTACTGTGATTACAAGAAATTATTGATTAAGATCAAACCTTCATTGTTGGTTCCACCACGATTGCACCATTGGAATTCTGGGAAAACCTTGATCAAGACAACACTGCCTTATTGCTTTGCTCTTGATTGCTTCGTATTGCTTTAAAATTTGAAAGTCCAATTGTAATTCTTGATTAATTTTGGCCATCCTTCGTTTTGTGTTTCAATGCTAGTATTTATAGAATTTTTAAAGTAAAACCTAATATTTTAAGGAAGTTCAAGCTATTTAGGAAATTAATTAACCTTTCCGAGTGAAAATCAAATTTTAGAAAAAATTGGCCAACGCGCAGGCACGAGTTGCTGAGATACTAGTAACGGGTGAGCAACGGGCTGAAATGCAAACATTTGGGTGAGGGCCTGCAAGATGCTACCCTAATTTGCCGCAGCATGCAGCTGCGGTGAATTGGTGCAGGTCAATTCATCGCAGCAAATAGCTGCGGCGAATCGACCTAGGCCAATTCGCCGCAGGTCCTTTTAGCCTGCGGCGAATCTGCCTAGGCCAATTTGTCGCAGGTCCTTTCAGCCTGCGGCGAATTGCCTTGCCTCGTGTCGCCCACCGATTGGTCCGTCTAATTTTTTACTTTTTTTTATTATATATATATATATATAATTTTTTTAAAAAATAAATAAGATAAATAGTAAATATTAAAATAAATATTAAATGCTAAAATAAATAATAAATACCACACAAATTATTTTGGACTTATTTTAAAATATTGGTATGAGCGGGGATTTTTGTGACTTCGACACTGTTTAGGCTCAAGGCCTTAGAGAACACGGGCCTAAGCCCAGAGAAAATGGAGTCACCACCCTGACAGGCCGGGAAAAAGAAAGAGGTGGATGAATCGATTCCTAAGGAATTCAAAAAGTTAGGTACGTATGGGGAAGGTGAGAAATGTCCCAGCACTCCCACAATGCCCAGTTCATTGGAACCGGCCTTCTTTGTAGGTCTTAATATTATAAAATTCTTAAATATGACAATATTATCCATACTACATGCAACAATTAAAATAAAGCATCATTATATTAAAATCAAAGAAGTGTCCAAACAAAGCAAATAAATGGACACTCATCCAAAGATAGAAACATGTCCTTACATTTTCCATGTCTAAAACTAATTTTGACAGCCACCAAAAGGTGGAAACGTGTCCTTTACATTGGTCCAAATACTTTAAGATAAATGAATTACATGATGCTCATGACATGAGGTACCCAAAAATATGGAAACATACCTCTTACAATATTTTGAAATCAAAATAAATCAATAAAAGTAAATAACCATTCATCATTCATCAAAGACATCAAACATCAATCAAAATATAAAATAAACATTCATCCAATTTAAATAAAATAGTAAATATATTAATTTTAGGGGTTCATGCATCAATTAGGGTTTCTAGAGTTTTATGTTTAATAACTAGGGTTTTGCATATACTAGTTTAATTAGTTGAAAAATATATTAAAGAAATAACATAGCTACTAGATGTTTTAAAGATTTATTGTTTTGGATGATTTTATGAAAATAATGCTACTGTAATTTAAAAAATAGGTTTGATTAGGGTTTTAAGCAAACAAATTGTTGTTTTGATTTTTAGAAAGGTGTAATTAGGATTTTAGATTTGAAAAACATGTTTTAAGGCTATTAAAGTTTTAAGGTTTTACGGTTAAGATATTAGGGTTTTATGGTTTGAAATCTTGATTATGTAGATTATGATTTTGAATTTTGAATTTGATGTTTTTCCATGATCAAAGTTGAGTGTGCTTTTAATATTGACTGTAATAACTATTTAAATATTTTTAGGGGAAATAAACATTGAAAGCTAAATTAATTATTAAAAGATTAAAATAACTCAATGAATAAAATTATAAAAACTACTGCAAAGGTTTGAAAACAGAGTTAATTAAGATTTTGGGGTTTGAATAACTTAGGGTTTATGAAATTAGATTTGTGTTTTGAATGATTATATTATTTACTTTAATTAAGATCTTAAGTATTGTATGAATTAATTTATGCTACTGCCTAAACTAAATTGAAGGAAGAATTAAATAACTAAGGCAGTTTGACGATGGCTTAAAGGATGAAGATGATTAATGATTTAATAAGCTGAAGTTAGAGCAATTTACCTACGTTTGAAGGCTCCACCAAATTTGAAGAAATTGAACCAAGCTGTTGCCTACTTCAGATTTGGCTTTGGTTGAGCAAAGTAATCTGGAGACGATTGCTTGTTGTCTCCTTTGGTTGCTATGTCTTGGATTTCTCCTTGCTTAGGGTTTTCTTTTGGCCGAAAGCATTCAAGAGTCCCAAGTTTGGTTTAAAATATCCTTTTCAATAGATCCAAGTTCCACCCCTTGATTGTATGTTTTTATGTGGTATTTATAGGAAAAAATCAAAACCTAATTCTAATTCTCTAAGGACATCAAAACCATTTAGGAAAAGAAATAAAAACTAAGTAGAATTGGGTTTCGGAAAAAACAACGTTGGAAAAATTTGCGCTGGCAAAAACTGTTGCGGGCTACGGGCGGGCTAGCAAGAGAATTGCTAGAGTTTGTGTAACACCCCGATACCCTATATAAGTACTATGCGTATACCTAGTATACATACAGTAAATATATAAAGTATAAAGATGTCACTTTTCGTTACCTTTTAAATATTTATAACAGAGTTCAAACCATAATACATTAATTTAAATAACATTTACAAAATCATTATCTTTATTAAAACTTCATTTATACATATAAATACTCTCTCGTCAGAAATACATCATAATTAAAATTTATACATGTATGCATTACCCTCTAGTTGGTCTCGACAAACTTTACTCTCCTTGTGGCATAACAAAAGACTTCATATCTTCCATCTATATACCTGCGCGAATAAACACCCGCGCTAAGCCCGAGAGCTTAGTAGTCCAAATATAAAATATAAACATATAGTATAGAAGTATTGATATATAATGATACATCGATTCAATATATAATTAGTTCTTATCATATCTTCTTTTCTTTTTAATTTTATCTTTAATATATCCTAGCTAATTTCATATATGATGTATATATATATACATAATATTATCACCAACCCCAATGCATCACCAATACTCAAAACCAATATATTAATACCCCTACATTATATATATACCACACCAACCATTATTGCAATACACACTTTACATATCATACCAATTATTATTGCAATACACACATTACATATCATACACTCATTATTGCAATACACACATTACACATCATATCACTCATTATTGCAATACACAATTTACATATCATACAAATCATAAATCATATTTCCAATAAAGACAACCTTTATCATCAACCACAATTCATTTACATATTACACTTAATAACATTATATTATTCACAATTCACCAAGCATAATTCATTTTTAATACTCACAATCAATATTTCAATACTTGCATTTCACATTGACAATAAAGACAGACTCGGGCCCAAAACACTAATATGTTATTCAAAGTTTAGAGTTACTGCTTTGGTTCATAGTCACAATCATCACGCCCGTAGGCAATGTATATACATGTCTCTCTATCCATGGATAGTGTAACAGACCCAGTCTCTTGGACCATCAACTCAACACATATGAGGAGATCCTCAACCCGGCAAGACTGTTACAAATCATATATCTCATATTCACAATTCTCATAGTGTAACAGACCCAGTCTCTTGGACCATCAACTCAACACATATGAGGAGATCCTCAACCCGGCAAGACTGTTACCTTTCATCATTTCTTAGGCATGCCACCCAAATCCAGAACTCTGAAACTGAATAACATATTAAACAAACAATTCATTTATTATTTCATTATCAATCTCATCATCAATTAGGCCAACATGCCTTATCTCTTTCAATTGAATTATCATAGCCAATCACAATGGCTTCATATCATATCATATCTCAATCCATATGATACATATAGCATCATTGATATCACATTTCAAAGTATATTATTCATATAATACATTGCCATACACAAGATTCACAATGCATATAACATAACATTTTCTCACTTCTCAAAACACATTAACATCATTCATTACTAGAGCATTTATCATAACAAATTGCACATACCTTAAGAATGATCCTCATTTCTTCCTACCTTTCCCATTTCATATTTCATCCTTTATATATATTCTTCATTTACATTCACAATATAATAGCTTATTTAACACTTTCATCCCAATGTGTTAATGTTCAAAGACATATAAGGATATACAATCAAATAGGGTTTATGCTTACCTTGTTAATGATCTTCACATCCTTCACATCATTCAATCATCACCTTAGTCCAATTATGTTAACAATATAATAGATCACTTAACACATTTGCAAACAAATGTGTTAAGCCTCGAATTATGTAATTAAATACAATCATATGTATTGGTACTTACCTCAAGAACTAGTCCCATCAATCTATACATTTCTTTTCTTTCCAAGAATTCTCCACATTTAGGTTAATGCAACCCAATCTCTTCAAAACCTTTGAGGGACACGGGCAGCACCACTTGAGGGACACGGTTAGGGCAATTCAACCTCTTCACAATCTAATCCAAAAGGAATATTAGCAAAATGACCATATGAATAGTACATTCTGGTTTAAGACTCCATTTTATCCTTATTTTGAAAAATTGTATAAAATAATCTACTTGACTAAAAATTCTAAAATTTTTACAGAATTTATTTTTGTATCTTAAAATCATTCCTTTAAAAGTTCAGATCAAACTGAACACAAAATCTTGGTCAAATAGTTCACCTAACCAGACTGCCCCAATTGCCCTGCATCCTGGCAGCAGTTCTGAACTTTGTGAATTCCATAAATCAAATTCAATCAACGTGGTTCCAAATTATTTTTCTCAAATACTAGACTCACTAAGAAACAATATATCCAAAATTCAATTGGATATGATTTTTCTACATTTTATTAAAAATCCCGAAATATAGCTGTCTCAGTTAAGGTACCTGCTGGAACAGGTCTAATAAAAATAATCTTTCTAAACTCATAACCATTCCAAAATCGAATCAACATATTTTTCAGTCATTCTAGACTCATAGAGGCACAACATATCAAAAATTCACTTTAAGAACATTTTTCTATAATTAATTAAAAATCATACAAGTCAAAGCCTTTACTAATTGTAAAACAGAAAAAAATTCACTAAACACAACTCTTACTCTTCCATCACCAACACCAACCTAGCTTCTTATCTTTAATTCCATTTCAACACTTTTACACACACCATACACAAACACACTTAATCATACTATCCATAAACCTAACTCAATCCATACACAACTTCAAAAAGAACCAAAGCAAACAAGAGAAATCTTACCAAAATGATGAAATTCCTTGAAATTCCAACTTGGTTACTTGGAATCTCTCTCAACTTTGGAGCTTAGATCATCAAACCCTTCTTTTACTCTCTTGCTTTCCTTTGTCTTAGGTGAGCCGGCCACACAAGGAAAAAGAAGAAGAAATGATGAAGAAAACACAAAGTCAATAGGCATTAAATACTCCTCCAAAAGAAAATTACTATCTTACCCTCATACACATTTTAATTCTCTTTACAAGCTCTTGCCCATTTTGGTAATTTCACATTCAACAATTTAAATATCTTCTTCCCTTGACTAAGCACTTTGACCAACATATATGTCATATATATTGCCATATACCCAACATATACACTATCTCTCTCTATACAATTCTTTCCTTTGCAAATACACATATTCATTTCTCTCAAATACTTTTACCATTCAACCAAACCCTATACAAATATACCACTTATCAATTACACATTCAAATCAATTATAACAATATTATCATAACTTCTAGGCACACTTAGGGATATTACAATTAGACATATACATATACATCACATATACATTAAATCCAAATACAACAACTCCTCCAAAACTTTTAAGGTATATCTCGGGATATTACAGTTTGTGCGCGAGCTGGGGTGCGGGCCAGCCAATTTGTCGTAGGAATTTCCTGCGGTGAATTAGTCCAAGCTAATTTCTCCAGCGATGAAATTTTTCGTCGCCGATTCTTCCGTCGCCGATTATCTATTTATTTATTTTTTTAACTTTACTAATATTACCTTTTTATTTTTATTTTTATTTTTATTAAAAATTACAATAATAAATATTAAAATAAATATTATTTAATTAAAATACCACAAAAATTATTTTAGACTATTTTAAAAATATTGGGCCGGACTGGATCAAAAATTAAGGGTCCACAATTGGACTGGACTTGGTAAAAAATTAAGGGTCTACAGTTTGCTCCCTGCTTGAACGATCTGAGACTTTTAGTAGAAGAGAGTAAAAAACAACATGACTTTAAGCAGATTTTGGATGAGGATGGGTTCTCGACCCAAGATTTGGGTACTTGGACCCGAGATTGGGTATTGGACTAAAAAATGTTTTGGATTTGGGTACTTATACCCGAGAATGGGTACTTAGACCCGAGACTGAATTGATTTGGGTACTTAGACTCGAGACTAATATTTAGACTTGAGATTAAATTTGATTTGGGTATTTGAACCCGAGATTGAGTTTGATTTGTGTACTTGGACCCGAGAATAAAAATGATTTAGGTACCTAGACCCGAGACTGGGTACTTGGAATTGAGATTGAATTTGATTTGGGTACTTGGACCCGAGATTGAGTTTATTTGGGTATTTGGACCCAAGACTGAATTAATTTGGGTACTTAGACCCGAGATTGAATTTGATTTGGATTCTAGACCCGGGGTGAGTTCTGGACTCAAAAATAATTTTGATTCTGGACCCAGGGGTGAGTTATGGACTCGAGAATAATTTGTATTCTGGGCCCGGGAGTGAGTTCAGGACTTAAAAATAATTTGGGCTCTAGACCCAGTGGTGAGTTTTAGACTCAAAAATGATTTGGACTCTATACCCGAGGTGAGTTCTGAGCTCAAATATAATTTGGGTTCTGGACCTGGGGTGAGTTCTAGACTCAAATATGATTTGGGTTCTTAACCCGGTGGTGAGTTATGGACTAAAAAATAATTTAAGTTCTAGACTTAGAATGAGTTTTTAGATTAAAAAATGATTTGGGTTCTGGACCCGGTGCTGAGTTATGGACTCAAACATTATTTGGATTCTAGACCCGGTGGTGAGTTCTGGACTAAAAAATGATTTGGGTTCTGGACCAGGAATAAGTTCTGAACTCTAAAAAAAGATTTGGGTTCTGAACTCTGTGGTGAGTTGTGGACTCAAAAATGATTTAGGTTCTAGACTCGGAATGAGTTCTGGACTCAAAAAAAAAAATATTTGGGTTATGGACTCAATAGTGAGTTCTGGACTAAAAAATGATTTAGGTTCTAGACCCGGTGGTGAGTTCTGGACTAGAAAATGATTTAGGTTCTGGACTCTGTGGCTTTTTTTATTTTAGCGTGATCGTTGCATTGTCTAGGGCAGAGGAAGGGGTGTGTCTATAAGGCCCAACAATGGTATGATATAGAACCTTCTCGGGTAAAATGAATTATCCGAGAGTGTGGTTTTGAAAGCTTTATTCTATAATTACCATCCGAGGAATGTCCAATAGACCATAGTGTAGTACAGGTGCTATAGGAGTGGTGGATGGACACGACCCATACTTTCCAACTACCTGTGGGAGAAAGGACTATTGGCCCAGTTGATTTTTTAGCCATAACTGGTATCTGGTACCATGGCCTTCCAGTTCCTCTTACCAATGATATCCTAACACATAAATAAATTCAACAGTTAATCGATATGGAACTGTCACTCAAAGAGCCCTTCAAGATAAAAATTAAGCCGATTCAGAGGTATTGGATGAGCTATGATGGATAGGTTCATAGAGAAACGAGCGTGTCATACACACAATTCATTCAAACACAGCTTTTGAACTTTGATGTATCTCCTATTAGCGTTTGGGGACTTTTCGAGGAGGAAGAAGGAGATGATGAGGAAACCGGTGATGAAGAGGAGGAGAGAGGATCTATCTCTTATTCCAAGGCTGGAACCTCTTAGGTAAATACGCATCATTCTATCATTACAATTGCTTCTTTTTCAACTTATTTTGATTATTCTCATGATTATTTCAGGCTGCCGGTTTATTTGATCATGAGGCTGGACCTTCCTCTAATATTCCTCCATTTGCTCCTTCTCACCAACTGGAAGTGCCATCTCATCCGCAAGGCTCTGATATGAGTTACCTGGTGGGTCATCCTGTTTCATGGTGATTTTATGCTATATGTATGCATGATTATGTATGTTCTTACCCTTTCCTTTTTTAACTCACATCGAATGCTTGAAGAGCAAAACAAGAAACTACAGGAAGAGTTGGCTGCTAGCCACCAATAGATCGCCCATCTCGAAAGATTGTATCATCAGTCAGAGCAAAACTTTTGAGACTTTTGGTTCTAGGGAATGAGGGATCCTAGGGCTTCATCTTCTAGATGACCCCAAACTATAGAGCATGAGATTCCTGTGTCTACTCCAGATGATTACTGCTATAGGTCTGAATTCCAGGATAGAGATTCAAGTGATCCTTCTTTAGGTGGACTTTGGACAGATGATATGCCTCCTCCTCCAACAGATGATGACTTTCTTAGAGCTTTGTTTGATTATGGACCACCTCCTCCTCATAAGTGATCATTGTATTAATTGGGAAAATATTGTATTATTATTAATAACAATAATAACAACAATGATGACTATAATAATAACAATAATTTTTACTTTTACTACAACTTTTGGCCCTTTTTTTCTCTCTTTTTTTTCTTTCTCTGTTTTTATCATTATTATTATTACAGCATACACAAAAACCCCTCTCGCAATTTAAAACCATAAAGCACCTCTAATTTGCAAATCAAAACGTGACGAGATAACTCAAAATCTTTTAAAATTTTCTTTCCTTGCACTTCTTAGCCCGAACTATTGCTCTTTCCTTGTCAAACTCGGTGAACAAAATAATCCCTTATATAAAGCAGCTTTCAATGTTATAATTCCCAACGAAAACCAATAAATTTTCCATGAAATTTTGTTTCAGTATTCAAAGATCCCTTTCAACAACTTTAAATTTTTTCCTTAATTTCAACAATGACAGAACTCAATTTGAAGAAAATTAAAAGTTTATTTAAAAATATGAAAGCTATTCATTAAGAGCAAATATCTTGGTCTTAAATTAATACTTTGAAGAGCTTTCAAAATGTTAAATTAGACTATTCTTTTCTTCATGCCATGGTTTCCTTTTAGGATGTGAATTCTAGGATATTCAAGGTAAATGACTTTGAGATATGTCCCATGATTGAAGAATTTGAGGCCATCCTTGGATATCCAAGCAATCAACCAATGGTGTTGCCCATATTAATTTCTAAAATTCAACAAAAGATGTAAATGTTATTCCATATTAAGACCGAAGGCTTGCAATTGACTAGAGGCGAGAAAATTTTGTTTAGTCCCTTGATTGACTTTTATATTTCTCATTTGGCTCCCACCAAGGCATGGGGATGCATGCTTTATTTATGCCTGCTTGGACAATTCTTGCTTGTTTCTCCTGATGGGGACATCCATCCACGAATATTGGATAACATGGACCAAATGGAAGGAGGCTTATTATCGATACTTGTGATCTTGGCCGAGACCTTAGTGGGATTGGATCAATTCAAATTAGAATCTTCAAGGAGATTGGCCGGAAGTCCCTTACTGCTATAGGTAATTACCTAAACTGTACTTTCGAGTTTTCAATTTAGTTTTTTTTCTTTTTATTTTTATCTCTCTAATTTTGTATAGCCCACCCTTGCGGGTTTTAGAGCTAGCGAGCTGTCCTAACTCTTGCCTCGGTCGCCCTTGCGAGTTTTCAACTTAGCAGACCCTTTGTCTTATTATTTTATTATTGGTTCTAATTTTTTCCTAGCCTACCCTTGTGGGTTTTCAGAACTAGCGAACCGCCCTAATTTTTGCTTAGGCCATCCTTATGGATTTTTGACCTAATGGGATTTTTTTTATGCTGGTTCTAATTTTTTCCTAGACTGCCCTTGTGGATTTTTGGAATTAGCGAACCGCCCTAATTTTTGCTTAGGTTGTCCTTGTGGATTTTTGACCTAACAGACCTTTTTTTTTACTTACAAATTTTGATTCAGGAGCTTCTTTGCTTGCTTGACACTTTATCCATGGATTTCACTAGATATCTGCCGCAACATCACTCTGCTAGGAAACTATCCCATCCTGCTTCTTCATATGCTGACTGGATTGATTGGATCCGCACACGCACTAAAGTCGACATCCGTTGGTTAGTACCTTGGTGGAAGATTTCTTGTATCACCATTTGGATGTATTTGATGTATGTTCCTCTCGTCACTCTTTGTTAAGGTATTTGCTATGATCCTCATCGGCTTGATCGTCAGTATAAAGCTGAGCCTTAAGGTTTTGAGTTTACTCCTGACTTGGACATGCCTCGTCTGACTGAAGCCTTCTTGGATTGGTTGAAGCAAAGTTGGCCTACACGTCACACTTATAGTTTGCCATAGATTTTACATTTTTTTAATACTTTAGAAAGAACAATGTTAGGATGAAAAATAATGAACATAATAAAAGATGTTTCTTTTCCTTTTAGAATTCATCATCACCTTTTGCTATTGTGTTATTTACCATGTTTGGTTAAATACTTAAACCAGTGCACATAGAATAATTTTAATATTAACTTTATTTATTAAATTAGGGAATAATCAAACTGTAATATCCCAAAGTATACCCTAAAATTTTGGAGTGTTAATTGTTGTATTGGATTAAATAATTTAAAGTGTATATTTTATGTATATGGAGATAAAAATAATATATATACAAGTCATTGGGTCTTAGAAGTCAAAAGAGATATTTTGATTAATTAAATGGATTTAATTATGTTAGTGGATGATGATATTAGTGGGTGAATATTTTATTGTTTAAATGTATGGTGGAGAGTGTTTTGAGGAGAGAGTAGTTGAAGAGTGTTGACTTTCTTTCTTTCTTTCTTTCTTTCTTCTTCCTCATTCATCTTCATCTTCTTCTTTCCTTCTCTTTGGCCGGCCACCCTTATCAACCAAAGGAGAAGAGATTTTGTTGCTTCCAAGCTCAAAAGATTGAAGGTTTTCAAGAGATCAAGTTGGAGTTTTAAGGATTTTCTTCACTTTTGGTAAGTTTCCAACTTGTTTCTTGGTTTTCTTTTGAGTTTATGTTCTTGGGTTTGTTGGATGGTTGTTGTAGATGTGTTTATGGTTATTTTGGTGTGTTTGAAGTGTTTTGCCTTAGTAACTTTGATTTTTGGGTTTGGATTGAAGAGACAAGAGTTGTGGGTGTTGTGAGTTTGAGTTGTGTTATATGGTGGTGTTTGTGTTTGATGTTTGTGATTGAGTTGTTTTAAGGTTTACTCAAGTATTTTTGAGTTGTTGATGGTTTTGGTTGAGTTATGTGTGGTTGATTTGGCTATTGGAAGATGAGTGTTGGTTGTCGCTTTGTTGGTGTCGATTTCAGGGTTTTTGGCCGGACACGCCCAGGAGCATGGCCATGTCTTTGGGCGTGTCGTTGGTTCTATTTTCTGGGTTGGTGACACGAGCAGTGACACGCCCATGTCACTGAGCGTGTCACAACTTCTGTGTTGTAGTAGCATTGACACGGCCAGTGACACGCCCATGTCACTGAGCGTGTCATAGCTACTGTGTTGTTGGAGGATTGACACGGCCAGTGACACGCCCATGTCACTGAGCATGTCAAAGCTTCTGTGTTGTGAGTTTAGGGCATGGTCAAGGACACGCCCGTGTTGTAGAGCGTGTCAAGTGTAGAGTTTGCCCTAGATAGTTCTCTTTCTGATTTTCTTCTTGTGTATTTCTAAGTGAGTGTGTATGATCACCTTTGGATTAGGTTTTGAGGAGAGTTGAGCTACCTTTATTCAAGTGTTGAGAGTTATCTTGGAAGAAGAGTTGATAGAGTGGTGTTGTTACTTGAAGAGGTAATTACAAACTTTGAATGATTTCATACATGTACATGACATTGGGACTTAACACATTTAGTTGAAAAATGTGTTAAGTTACTTGATACATTGTTGATGAATGAGTTATATGTTGTGATATGCATAATGTGAATTTTATTGATTTATCAATGCAATTGAGTAAAGTATTTTATATGAAAAGAAATGTGGAAATAGGTGATATGAGATGTGAAAACATAATGTAACCAATCGATATTGAGATGAAATAGAAGAATGAGAAAAGATGATATTATTATAAGGCAATGAGCCTATTTTGATTATGAGAAATGAAATGAGATAAATGAATTAATTGTGTGCCTAGTATGTTATTCAATTTTCAGAGTTCTGGGTTTGGCGGCATGCCTATGAATTGCTGGACAGGTGAAAAGACCAGGTCGTAAGCCGAGTCCAGCTGAAAAATGTGAAAAATGATGTTTTTGAGGTGAAAAGACTGGGTCGTAAGCCTCAAAAACTGTAACAGTCTAGCCGGGTTGAGGATCAAGAAACTGGGGCCCTAGGGTCTAGCCGGGTTGAGGTCCAAGAGACTAGGTCTGTTACAATCCATGGATATATATTGCCTACGGGGCTAGACACATGGTGTCATTATGGACCAAAGCAGTAACTCTGAACTTTGAATAGCATATTAGTTTCGTTTTGGGCCCATGTTTGTCTTTGTTTTAATGTGAATTATGAAATGTGATGCAAATGATTAATATATTGAAATATATAATGTAATGAGTTGACATATTCATATGTATTGTGTATGAGCATCGCATTGATTTATATTGAATCAAAGTTTGTACCACTAATCTTTCTGCTTAGTGCGATTGTAGTTCATCGCGCAGGTGACAGGGTAGATCCGGTTGTGCCGGAGGGCTCGTCTAGACTGAGTCGAGTCTAGGCTTGAGTTGTGAGAGCAGTGTTGAGTTGTGGACATCACGATCAAAGACGAACTACCAACATGTATAAATTCATATTTTTGTACTTATTGATTTTGATGTAAACATATGTATTTTCCGCTGCATAATTAACAAATATTTTGAACAGACTGTTTTAGATAAGCTTTTGTGTACTAATGTTATATATATATATATGTATTTTAACGAAGAAATATTTTCTTTATTACTATTTATAATATAGGTTGAATGTTTTAAGTTTATTCGGACTGACTTATGATGCTTATATGTTAAAGACTAAAGTTTTGTGTTGTTTAGAAATGAACCGTTGCACCCCTTTATTCGGTATGCGTATATCGCTTATTGTGCGGGTGTATACGGTGTGCGTATATTGGGTGTGGGGGTTACATCTATTTTGGTATTAGAGCCTAGGTTTGAGATTCTCAACCTAGGTGAATTGTAAGAAAATTTTTTTTTATTTTAAAATATGATTTTTAAATAAGATACATGCATTGGCACTGGCAATTTCTAGTCTGTGATGAGATATTTTCTACTGTGTTTGCAGATATAGGTAGTGATGGCGTCTCAGTCACGTTAGTCTATAGAAGGTATTGCTGAGAGTGTAGCTCCTGTTGAGGGTAGAGATGGAGCTAGGTTTGAGTTAACTGGTGAGGCACCTGTTCTTATGCCAGAGAGACCCGCTGCTGATGAGATGCCGCCAGTTTGGTTACGACATGTAGTAGATTTGTTGAGGCAGGCTCCAGTGCAGCAGCCGCCACCGCCACCATAGCAGCAAGTACCGGTGAGGCAGTATGATAAATTAAGGAAATTCGGAGCTGAGGACTTCTTTGGTACTACAGATCCTGTTGTAGCCGAGCAGTGGTTGGATAAAGTTCAGAGGGTATTTATCCAGTTGCAAGTCACTCTTGAAGAGAAGTTTGATTATGCTAGATCTCTTCTGCAGAGAGATGCTTATGATTGGTGGAAGACGGTTCCCCATGCCATGGATGATCCACCGACTTTGTCTTATGGTGATTTTCTACGGGAGTTTGAACAGAAGTATACTCCGAGGGAGTATAAGGATGCTAAGAAGATGGAGTTTCTAAATCTAAGGCAGGATAACCGGACGGTGACAGAGTATGAGATAGAGTTCATCCGGTTGAGTCATTATGCCGGTGGGATTATTTCAGATGAGATAGATCAGTGCAAGAGATTTGAGGAGGGGTTGAGGCCCTCTATTATGTGTATTGTTGCTGGTTCCCGGTATCAGAATCTTTCCCAGCTTGTTGCAGCAGCCAGAAGTGTTGAGAGAGCACAGGCTATTGCAGCAGCTGCTACTGAAGAGGAGACCCGAGTTAGGAGACCCTAGTTTGAGGCAGGGTCTTCATCTGCAAAGAGAGGTCGAGGAGGTCATTTTCAGAGGTTCAGTAGGGGCCAGAGGTAGCCTGTTAGGTCAGTACCACATCAGAGGCAGAGATTGAGACCTACAGTTTCTGTGCCTAGTGCACCGACCCCAGTGGTTCAGAGATCTATTCCACCTGTTTGTGTTGATTGTGGTAGATGACACGGGGATGAATGCAGGTGGAGGAGTACTTCGGGGGTATGTTTCAGATGCAGGTTGCCAGACCATTTCATCAGAGATTGTCCCAAGCTACAGGAGGATAGGCAGGCAGATTCTGCAGTTTCTCGACCTAGTGTGAGAGGAGGTCGTAGTAGCAGAGGTTTTAGTAGAGGTGGTAGACTTGGGTTTAGTCAGAGAGGGGGCTCTACATCCGGAGGCAGTAGGCCTGATGAGGCTGGGCCTTCTCAGTGAGTGTTTGTGATGCAAAGGCAGCCGGATGCTTCAGCTGTCATTGCGGGTACATTTTCTTTATTTGACATTTCAGTTCTTGCTTTGATTGATCCAGGATCTACTCATTCATATATAAGTGCATCCATCTTGCCTGTGTCTATATTGCATTCTGAGTCCCTAGGATTTGGTGTCTTTGTGACAAATCCTTTAGGGCATAGTGTTGTGGTGAGTAAGGTGTACCGAGATAGTCCAGTTATTATTCAGGATGAGGAGTTTCTTGGTGATTTAATTGAAATGCCTTTTAAGGAGTATGATTTAATTTTAGGCATGGATTGGTTGTTTAAGCATGGAGCTGTAGTAGATTGTCAGAAGAAGTGTGTTACCCTGAGAACCGGTGATGGTAGAGATGTGATGGTATCTAGTGACAGAGACAACTTGCATCCATATTTGTTTCAGCTGTTGCAGCAAGGAGGATGATTCAGAAAGGGTGTGATGCTTATCTTGCTCATGTTGTAGATACCAGAATAGTGGGTTCTCAACTTGATAGTATACCCACAGTTGCTGAATTCCCAGATGTGTTTCCTGAGGAGTTGCCAGGGTTACCCCCTGAGAGAGAGGTTGAGTTTGGTATCGATTTGTTGCCTGGTACCACTCCCATCTCTATTACTCCCTATCGAATGGCACCTGCTAAGTTGAGAGAGTTGAAGGTGTACAAGGTATGGGCATTATGAGTTTTTGGTAATGCCTTTTGGATTGATGAATGCACCTACAGCTTTTATGGATTTGATGAATAGGGTGTTTAGACCCTATCTGGATCAGTTTGTGGTGGTCTTTATTGATGATATTTTGGTATATTCGCATAATAAGGAGGAGCATGACGAGCACTTGCAGATTGTATTACAGACCTTGAGAGAGAAGCAGTTGTATGCTAAGCTGTTGAAGTGTGAGTTTTGGCTTGATCAAGTGACTTTTCTCGGTCATGTAGTTTCAACAGATGGTATTAGAGTTGATCCGAGTAAAGTTGAGGCCATTTTGAATTGGAGTCCATCGAAGTCAGTGACTGAAGTTAGAAGTTTTCTGGGTTTGGCAGGCTATTATCGACGATTTGTGAAGGGTTTTTCTTTGATAGCTACTCCACTCACCAGATTACTTCGGAAAGGAGTTAGATTTGTGTGGACAGATCAGTGTCAAGCAAGCTTTGAGCAGTTGAAGGAGATGTTGACTCAAGCTCCTGTTCTTACCTTGCCTGTGGAAGATAAACCATATGTGATTTACAGTGATGCTTCACATAATGGTTTAGGATGTGTCTTGATGCAAGAGGGTAGAGTCGTAGCTTATACTTCTCAGCAGTTGAAGCTGCATGAGTTGAATTACCCGACGCATGATTTGGAGTTGAATTACCCGACACTATTTGTATGGGGAGAAGTGTTTTATCTATACGGATCATAAGAGTTTGAAATACTTGGGTGTTCAGAGAGAGCTGAATCTTTGGCAGAGACGGTGGTTGGAATTGATCAAAGACTACGACTGTTTGATTGATTATCATCCTGGTAAGGCGAATATTGTTGCTAATACCTTGAGTCAGAAGTCTTTGGCAGGTTTAACTGCTTATTTGCTCTCATTGCTTGTTGAGTTGAGAGCGTTGCATGCTATTTTTGAATCATGTGATGATTGTATGTTGTTGGCTCAATTGTAGTTGAGACCGGTGTTGTTGGATCAGATTAAAGAGGCTCAATTGGCCGATGAGAAAATTCAGAAAGTTGTGTCAGAATGCCAAAAAGGAGAGAGCTGAGATTTTCTTGTGAGAGATGATGGCAGCCTTTGGTTTAAAGATAGACTATGTGTTCCTAATGATGCAAGATTGAGAAAGATTATTTTAGAGGAAGCACATTAGTCGGCTTTTGCTATGCACCCTGGGAGTACCAAGATGTATCATGATTCAATACAAACTATTGGTGGTTAGGTATGAAGAGGGATATAGCGGAGTTTGTATCCAAGTGTCTCACCTGTCAGAGAGTGAAGGCTGAGCACCAAGTTCCAACAGGGTTGCTTCAACCTTTATCAGTGCCTGAATGGAAGTGGGAGCGTGTAACAATGGATTTTGTGACTGGTTTGCCATTGACTCAGAAGAAGCATGATGCAATTTGAGTGATTGTTAATCGGTTGACAAAGGCAGCTCATTTCCTTCCAGTTCGGATGGACTATTCTCTTGAGAAGTTGGCTGAGCTGTATATCAGTGAGATAGTGAGATTGCATGGAGT
Organism: Garcia nutans; assembly: GCA_947685225.1. Lineage (NCBI taxonomy): Eukaryota > Viridiplantae > Streptophyta > Magnoliopsida > Malpighiales > Euphorbiaceae > Garcia > Garcia nutans. The sequence continues at coordinate 23,810,135 of CANTUV010000001.1, forward strand.
CCCAATTTCTTTAGTGTCTGATCGAGATCCTCGGTTTACTTCAAGGTTTTGGAAGAGTTTGCATGCTGCTTTGGGTTCTTGATTGCACTTTAGCACTGCTTTTCATCCGCAGACAGATGGGCAGTCGGAGAGAGTGATATAAATTTTAGAGGACATGTTAAGAAGCTGTATCATTGATTTCTCTGGAAGTTGGGACAAACTCTTGCCATTGATGGAATTTGCTTACAACAACAGTCATCAATCTAGTATTAGAATGGCACCTTATGAGGCATTGTATGGTAGAAGATGTAGGATGCCTCTATGTTGGAATGAAGTTGGAGAAGGCAAATTAGTTGGTCCCGATTTGATTAATGAGACAGAAGAGAAAGTGAAAATAATTCGGGATCGGTTGAAAGCAGCCTCAGATCGGCAGAAGTCCTATTCAGATTTGAAAAGGAGAGACATAGAGTTTTATGTTGGAGATAAAGTATTTTTAAAAGTGTCTCCTTGGAAGAGAATTTTGAGATTTGGCCGCAAAGGGAAGTTAAGTCCTCGTTTCATTGGACCTTACGAGGTACTAGAGAGAGTTGGACCAGTGGCTTATCGATTAGCTTTCCCTCCTGAGTTGGATAAAACTAACAATGTCTTCCATGTATTTATGCTACGAAGGTACAGGTCAGACCCATCTCATGTTTTGTCAGTGGAATCCATTGAGGTGAGTCCGAATCTGACATTTGAAGAAGAACCAGTGGTCATTTTAGCACATGGAGTGAACGAGTTGAGACATAAGAAAGTGCCACTTGTAAAGGTTCTTTGGAAGAATCATGCGAAGGAAGAGGCAACTTGGGAGAGTGAGCAAGCGATGCGAGATTAGTATCCTCAATTATTCCAGACTTGAGAACAGGTAATTTCGAGGACGAACTTTCTTTTTAGAGGGGGAGAATTGTAATATCCCAAAGTATACCCTAAAATTTTGGAGTATTAATTGTTGTATTGGATTAAATAATTTAAAGTGTATATGTTATGTATATGGAGATAAAAATAATATATATATGTTTAGATCAATTTTGTATATATATTTTTATTATGTTTATGTTGATTTTAAGTTAATTTTTATGTTAAATTGCACTTAAGTTTGTTTGAAGTTGTTGATTTAGGTTGAAGTACATTCGATGGAGCCATTTGATCAAAATTGGTGGAATTTGTGGAGAAAATCAAGTGACACGGCCAAGCTTGTCATGGCTTGGCCGTGTCCTTCATCAAAAGGAGAAGAAACAAGGAAAATTATGAGACATGGCCAGGATTAACATGGCTTGGCCGTGTCCCTCAAGGAAACAAGTCCAGTAGTGAACACGGCCATGAGACACGGCCAAGCCACTGGTCGTGTCTCTCCAAAGGAACAAAAGAGCAAAGAAAGCAAAGAAAGAAAAGAAATAAACAGAGACAGACACCATCACTGGACACGGCCAGGACACTGGCCGTGTCACCTGACACGGCTGTGTCCTTGGCCATGTCTCACAAGGACAAAGCATACAGAATGGGACACGGCCAGAAGCTTGGCCGTGTCCCCAAGAAAGAAAGTCACTAGACACGGCCAAGCTCCATATGGCTTGGCCGTGTTACCCTGGGTCCTTAGCTGGCTTGCACGAGGAATGAGCTATTGTGTTTTAGTGGGTGACAAAAAGAACAAAAAAGAGTGAAAAGTGGGAGGATTTTATGGAAGAAAGGTATAAAGAAATTAGTAAGTGGGAGACAAGGCATGATGGGTGTCTTAAAAAATTCAAAGTGGAAGAGCATGGGGATTAGAAAAGGGATTTTGAATAAATTTAGTAGGCATTCTCTACACACAACACTTGCACTTCTTGATCATCTTCCTCATCTTCTTCCTTGGTTCTTGCTTGTAACATCCCAAATCCCAGATTGGTAAGAAACAAACATAACCTATAAATTGAGCTCGAATTTCATCCAAGTTAATGACAAAATTAGAGAGTCTCAAAGAATAATTAATTGTTTATTTGTGTCCTAGCTAGATGTATAACTTGAAATTACTCAATTTGGAGTTGTACAAAATAAGATATGATGGATTTAGTAGACAATGTGCAAGCTGCCTCAGGACAGCATAGTAGGCTTGATTTTGAAGGATCGTCAAAAATCAGATATAACACGGATCGACTTGAAATTTTGACACAATGTATCCCCGGATGTCTAGTTTTAGTGGGAATAATAATTACTTAATTTGGAGTTGTGGTAAAAAGATATTAATAAAGAAAGACAGCAAGGTCAGGAAGGGATATCAAACGAACCTAAGTGAAAATTTCTCAAAAGTTAGGGGTAACTATGTAAACTTAAAAATTAAGAGTCGGAAGTTCTTAATAGTGCCCATATCCAACCCTGGAAGAATATTCTAGAGATTAATCGGGTCGTAATGACGTGTGACAGTTTTTCTAGGAAATGTCCCGTTAAAGAAAAACGAAGACATTTTGACTAGGGGCATTTTGGTCATTATCAATTAAAGTTATACATGAATTTAAAGTAGGAAATAAAAAAATGAGTACGTAGAGGATGACGAGGGGTGATATATGAAATGATCGTCAGTAGAAACGGAGCCGGAAGAAAACCCGAGCAAGGAAAGGACCTAAAGGGAATTTTGTAAAAAGTTAAGGGCTTATCGGTAATTTTTCAAAATGACTTGGAAACCTAAAATAGACCTTATAAATAGAAATTAGAGGTCGAGAGGATCAAAACTATATATAGTATGACTCGTGGAACTGTACGGTTTAAAAGATATGATCGATTAATCGCCGGAACGTAATGTGGCCCCGGTTTCGTGTCGGGACCATATGGGTAACACGGGACAACTTTAGGGTATCCAATGAGAAGAGGAACAAGTGGGAAGAAGTAATGGGAAAGAAAACTATAAAAAAATCTCTTGTTGATCAATCAAAAGTAACCATTTAGCATGAATATTAAATGAAGAAAGAGAAAGGTGGAAAAGTGGTCTTAAAGGATTTATCCAACACATAAGGTGATCATCATTTCCCTTATATATATATATATTATGAAATGAAGAACCAATTTCTCTCTTTTCCACTTACAAATTTCGGCCACAATAGGAAATACCAAAGGACTTCCATGTTTTTTTCCAAGTTTGATTTTCAAGGAGAAATAAAGAATTAAGGAAGAAGAAGAAGGAAAAGCTAAGAGAAATTAAAGAAATAAGGTTTGGTACTTTACCTTTGAATAATTTGGTACTTTACCATAAAAGAAAATTTATTTTTCTTACAAACTTTGGTTTATGGAATTTTTGATGTTAATGAACTTTAATTAGTTGATTTAAGTTAAACATGCAAAAGTTATCAAAGGGAAGTATTTGAATCTTCACTTTATCATTAAAGAAGACTTCATATTGATTTGAAAAAGAAAAATAAACTATTCCATGTATTTCATATGTTTGGGCCGAAATGGTCCCAAAGTGATAGCTTTCTGGACTATTTTTGTGGCAGTTGTTTGAGGAAGCAAATGAAGGAATTTTTCAACAAAATTTTATGTGTAATTAGTCAACATATGAAATAAGTTTCCTGTAAAATTTCAGATAAAAATAAGATCATTTACCTGGTCAAATCCATGACTGAAACGGACTAAAATTTTGACGAAAACCCATATTTTACTATTCATTTGGTCATGCCATTTTGCGTTGCCGATTTTACGTGCCGCGATACTATTCATTTAGTCACTTTGTGACTTTTTGAGAAATACTTTGAAATGTTTGATATGTTTATTGTTGATGTTAAATATGTGAAAAAGGGTAATGGTTTGACTAAAGAATGTGGTGCGCGGCGTAAATGGCAAAGTGCAACGAAAATTAAAATAATTTCTCGAATCATTCTAAAATGAAGTTTGAGACTTAAATTGAATCATTTTAATCTTTATGCTCTACTGGGTAGTTGGGAGTGGTAGATAAGGGTATGGTGCACTATACTAACTTATGCAGTACTGCCACTTATTGTGTTTGATATGCCTCGGCGGTTACCTTCGGGTATAGGCCGTGGAGCGGAGATGTTGTGAAATTGTGATTGGAATGCCCCGACGGTTACCTTCGGGTATAGGCCATGGAGCGGAGATGTTGTGAAATTGTGATTGGAATGCTCTGGCGGCTACCTACAGGTATAGGCCGTAGAGCGGAATTGGTTACAACCAGAATGGTGAGGGCCATTCCTGTGATCTGATATCGGTGGTGAGGGCCACCTATGTTACAGTAGTAAGGGCCACTGCCTTATCGCTATGGTTCCCTATATGCCAGTAGAGCCTGATCCAAAGTCTTGTTTCTTTTAAACCACGTAATGCAAAATGAGTTTGAACTATGGTTTTTACATTTGTTGGAAGCTGTGAACCTCGGTTTTTCGCCCGAAAAGGATCCGGGCAAAAGTTCACTTGTTGTCGGGAGTCGCCACTCAGTTTATTTTGTTCGAAGGGAAAAACTAAGAAAACCCTTGTTTGACTCCAATAATGCATCCAATGTAAAGGCTTCTAGTCTGCGAACCCAAGGAGGATTCGGGGACTATGTCATGCATTTGACTAACTTGACAATAAAAAGAAGTAAATATAAAAGGGATGAAGAAAAGAAAAAGGACTGATTGTTGGTAAATTGTGGACTTGCTATTTGGGGTGAATCCCAAATATGCCTACATACTCTCGTTTTTATGAGAGATCAAAGCCCATGTAGTTCGGAAAAGCCTATTTAAAGGCGATGAAATTTATGCTTCATGCATGTGTGTGTGTATGCTTCGTGCGTTTGTCGGGCCTTTTGCCAAGTTTGTGAGATTTAGCACTTAGTGCTAAATGGTGAGATTTGGGTACTTTGTACCAAAGGAATGCAATTTTTAGGCCTTTGGCCTGAATTGTCGGGCTTTTTGCCAAAGATGTGAGATTTAGCACTTAGTGCTAAATTCTCCAATTTTAGGTACTTTGTACCAAAAGAGTGCAAATTTTGGGCCTTTGGCCAAGTGTGGTTGGGCTCCATGCCAAAAATGTGAGTTTAAGCACTTAGTGCTAAATTGTGAAATTTTAGGTACTTCGTACCAAAATGGTGTAATTTAGGCTCCGTGCCAACAGATTGATTTTAATTGTGAAATGTAGGTACTTTGTACCAAAAGGATGTAATTTAAGTCTTTGTGCCAAAGAGGCTGATTGATTAGTCCATTAGGCCTTAGACCTAAAAGGATTAGGTCTTTGACCGAGAAGAAATTGAGAAGAAGATAGAATGCTTATGATATGCTTAAATTGACAAATGATGGATTAGAATATTACCTTGCTTAGGATTTTCCCGCTTCGAAATTCCAGATCTAGTTTTCTTGAACCGGGGATTATGATTCTTGATTACAGATTGTTTCCTGCAGCACACGGTTAGATTTATGCAAATAAAAGTTCTTAATCGTTTTTAAGCGTGAAAAGAATTCGACAGCATGAGGCCCACCCGGAAAAGTCCAACCCCTTTTCTGAAAATCTGAACTGCTATTTATAGGCAAAAAACGATTACAAAAACCTGCAATTTCCGGCTGCTGGGCCGCCGGAATCATGGCGGCCGGGCCGCCGGTTTCGTCCGGTTTTTGCTCAAATTGATTTTTCGGGAGCTAGAGACCTCCAAAAATTATTTCGGGACCATATCCGTGATCCTCACGTCGTCCCGGACATTTCAAGTACCATATTGATATATTTCCGGTGAATTTTACCGGGGACGTCCGGTCCGGCTCGGTTTTCAGTAGTCTGAGAAAATTGGCTTTCCGAGCCTCAAAATTCGAGTGTTCACAATTGCCCCCCACTGGGGTCCATAAAAAATGATTTATGGAGCCCAGTGGTCTTCTGAAGAGCGAATTTTGAGCGAGGGGTACAATATCCGCCTTTTGGCATTTCCGATTGCTTGCAACACTTCTGATTTTCTGTACCTGCACTTTTGTTAAGCACAAACAGTACATATGTATGCATGATGTCCTCTTTTATTTTTTCAAAAAGGCATTTTTTTTTCCGTTGTATGAACAACTGGACCAAGAGTCTCCATAAGGTTAAAAGGATCAATATGGAAAGATATGGATGGTGCGCTGTTGCTACTTGGGTTGTGAGCTGATGCTACTCTTAGAGGTGCAGCTGGGGATTGGGATTTCTTGCACGCTTGTATCAGATTTTGGAATCCACAAGCTCATGTCTTCAGGTTTGGTGCCCGGATGGACGAGATGTGTCCTCTTTTTGAGGAATTCTGCTCAATCATTGGATGTGACTCAAATGCCCCCTTTGTAAGGCATGATGTTCAAATTGGCCATGTGGGGTCCTTTCAGAGGCTTTTTGGCTTCACAAAACCCCAAGCCCAAGCTATGATTGTAGATGGGGATAAGGCGATGCTGCTTCCCCTAATTGATGAGTTCTTGACCGCCGATTTTGAAGACGACGTTCAATTGAGGCATAGAATGCGAGCCTTCGTCTTTTGTCTGCTAGCTGGGTTCCTCTTCAACCGTGACCCCGGCTTTGGAGATTTGAGACTTTGCCCAATGGTTAGGCAAATGGAAGAGCTCAACTGTATTGGGGGCATGATCCTAGCTGAGACTATTCAGAGTCTCGACAGATGTGCACTTGGATTTGAACGTTGGACCGTCACCCCGGTCATCCTTCAGGTAATTTATACCTTTTGTTTCTTCTTTGCTTATTTTATCATCTCTCTTTTCCTTTGTAAAATAGAAAGGATCTATTTTTTCAGGTTTGGTTGAGAGATCATCTTCGAGTGGTTGCAGCCCCCCAGACTTTGACCTACAACCCTTCGCAGTACCGCACCAGGAAAATTCAGATTTCTTTTCCCTCTATGGCCGAATGGACTGTTTGGCTGTTTGAGCTTGGACAGGAAGAATTATTATGGTTCTTCCCTTGGTATAGGATTCCTCAATTCATAGAGGCAAATGCCATGCACAACCATGTCTACCTGCTTGGGTTCACTCACAGTACTTGGTACAGTGCTTCCCGCGTCCTCAGGCAGATGGGTATTGATCAGAGAGTTCCCCTTCCTGTCGGGCTTACCATTGCTTCTCCTATTACTCCCGGGGTTACTCGGGCTGTTCTACAGACTTGGGTCAGAGACCATCGGATGATCAGGCCTCTTGCAGAGCCTTCCCTTGTTTAGCCCACTCCAGAGTACAGGACTTGGTTTATAGCTGAGGTTTGGCCCGTTGAGAAACCGAGGAGGTGTGCATTGCTGCAGGAGTTGGAGGGAGAGGAGGTGGTTCCTCTTAGTGAGGAAAAGGTAGATATTGCGGAGAGTTCCGGGACTAAGGAAGACGCCGAAGACTCTGCCCCCTGTAGGAGGCGTAGGATTTAGATCCCAGGGTGACTCCATTGTCTTTTCTGTTTTTGGGTTGTTTTTTACCTTTTTGGTTTTTTTTTTGGAGGAATATGACTTGATCTTTTTGTGTTTTATAGGCTAAATGACTCTTTTTGTAACAGATGATTCTCTTTTGTAATGAATGATTCTTAATGAATGACCCTTTTGTTTGCTTTCCAAGCATTATCTACTTTATTTATTTGCTCTTATTTTTGCCTAAGCCGTCCTTTCGGATTTTCAACTTAGCGAGCTCTTACCCATTCTTGCCTAAGCCGCCCTTTGTGGGTTTTCAGCTTAGCGGGCCCCACTATTGCCTAAGCCGCCCTTTGTGGGTTTTCGGCTTAGCGGGATTTTTTTGTTTGTTTTGTTTTTTTCTTTCTTTTTTGTTTTATTATTTTTTTTATTGGCAAAAGAAAGATGAATGAATGATTTTTATTAAAATTTAGACCGTGCCCAAGGAGAGCTGCCTACATATCTCGAATTAGTTTGCGAGAATCAGGTCTAATGTAGTTCATTACAATGCATGATCATGCATAATATTTCTTTAGTTGATCCAGATTGCATGGGTTTGTGAACTCCAGACCATCCAAATCAGACAAGATGACGGTTCCGCCGGACAATATTTTCTTTAAAATGTAGGGTCCCGCCCAATGAGGACGGAACTTCCCATGAGGATCTGTAACAGGTGTTCTGATCTCTTTCAGGACCAAACAACCTTCTTCCAAGTTTCGATCTTTGACCTTTTTATTGAAATGTCTGGCCATTCGCCTTTGATACCCTTGAATCTGATGTAGAGCTTGAAGTCTTTTTTCGTCCAAACCCAACAACTGATGATGATAATTGTTGATCCATTCAGCTTCATTTATCTGATTTTCTTGAATTATCCTCGCCGATTGAACTTCCAGTTCAATGGGGAGTACTGCTTCCATTCCGTACACCAGGGAGTACGGGGTTGCCCCAGTAGGTGCTCTAATGGATGTTCTATATCCCCACAAGGCTAGTGGTAGCTTCTCATGCCAACGCCTATGTTCCTTGATCATTTTTTGTATGATTACCTTTATAGACTTGTTCGCTGCTTCTACAGCTCCATTTGTTTGGGGTCTATAAGGAGAGGACTTATGATGTTGGATTTTCTTATCCTTCAAGAGTTTAGCAAATTCTGCTTGGAAATGAGTTCCATTATCTGTAATAATCTCGAATGGTGTTCCGTACCGACAAAGGATGTTGGTTCGGACAAACTGTGCTGCCTTTTTGGCGTCTAATTCTGCATAGGAAGCTGCTTCAACCCACTTTGTGAAGTAATCCACTGCTACCAAGATAAACTGATGTCCATTTGATGCTTTTGGATGTATTTTACCAATTATATCAATTCCCCAAGTAGCGAAGGGCCATGGAGAAGTGATTGGATTCAGGGCAACAGGAGGTTGCTTCTGTAGCTTAGCAAACATTTGGCATTGATGACATCCTTGCACAAATGCCACGCAGTCTGCATTCATGGTGGACCAATAATATCCTAGATTGGCAATTTTTTGAGCCAAGGCGATCCCATACATGTGTGGTCCTGATTCGCCACCATGTACCATTTCCATTATTTGCTTAGCCTCTGCTTCACTCACACACCTTAGGTGCATTCCATTCCAACTCCTCTTGTAGAGGATATCCCCATTAAGAATGTAACCTGTGGCAAGCTACCTTATTGCCCTCTGATCAACCTTTGATGATCCCTCCGGATAATTTCCATCCTTGAGATAGGTCTTGATATCCCAAAACCATGGTTTACCATTGGCCAAGTGCATTACATGGGCGGGTTGCTTTTGAAGCTGAACTTTCAATGGACGAATGACTTTCCCCTCCCTGATATTGATCATGGAAGCTAAAGTAGCCAAGGCATCAGCAAACTGATTCTTTGCTCTTGGGAGGTATTCGAAGGATAGATCATTGAACTGTTGTGCCAAACGATCAAGGCGTTGTAGGTAAGGAACCAAACGCTCTTCTTTTATCTTCCATTTCCTTAAAGCTTGTGATACTATTAAAATAGAATCACCATAGACCTTTAGGTCCTTAATCCCCAATTCCAGGGCGGCTTCAAGCCCATTAATGCAAGCTTCATATTCTGCTTCGTTGTTTGTGCAGCTAAAGTCAAGTTTAACTGCGAATGGAATGTATTCTCCACAAGGAGTTTTGAACACAATCCCAATTCCGTTTCCATGATAATTGGATGCCCCATCAAAATACATCTCCCAAACACTGCTTTCCACGTTCAAGAGGTCTTCATCAGGGAAACCCATTTCTCGCATCTCGTCATTCACGGGTAATTCTGCTAATTGGTCAGCTATCGCCCCGCCTTTCACAACTTTCCTTTGAACAAATTTCAGGTCAAAGGCTGCCAATGTTGACACCCACTTAGCCATTTTGCTGTCCAAAACAGGCCTCTCCATAAGGAATTTCAAGGGACTCTGTTCTGCAATGACATAAGTAGTGTAAGAAGACAAGTAGTGTTGTAACTTCGTACAAGCCCAATGCAAGGCTAAACACAACTTCTCAATCTTGTTATACTTTAACTCATAGTCCAGCATCCTTTTGCTGAGGTAGTAAATTGCATTTTCCACCTTTGTATCTTCGGCTTCTTGAGCTAGCATTGCACCCGTGGCTTCATCTGTTATAGATAAATACAAGAGCAGAGGCTTTCCAATTCTGGGAGGTTGCAGAATTGGCGGGCTTAACAAGTATTCTTTGATCTTGTCGAAGGCCTTTTGGCAATCTTCATTCCATTCTTGTGAAGCACCTTTCCTTAGTAGCTTAAAGATAGGACCACAAGTCTCAGCCAACTGTGATATGAATCGACTGATATACTGTAATCTACCTAGCAAGCCTCGAACCTCTTTCTCTGTTCTTGGTGGAGGCATTTTCAGAATAGCCTTTGACTTTGTTGGATCAACTTCTATTCCTTTTTTGCTGACCAGATATCCCAAGAATAAGCCTGATGTTGCTCCAAATAGACACTTTGCAGGATTAAGCTTCAAATTATACTTGCGAAGTCTAAGGAAGAACTTCTCAAGTGCTTCAACGTGTTCTTCTGGAGATTTTGACTTGACAATCATATCATCGACATACACTTCTACTTCTTTGTGTATCATGTCATGAAAGACTGTTGTTGCCATCCTTTGGTAGGTAGCCCCTGCATTTATCAACCCAAAAGGCATAACCCTGTAGCAGAAAGTGCCCCATTCTGTGATGAAAGCTGTCTTCTCTTTGTCTGGTGGGTGCACCAGGATCTGATTATACCCAACCGCAAGATCAGTCATGGAAACCATCATATGCCCAGCCATCCTGTCTATCAGCAAATCGATGTGTGGTAGTGGAAAATCATCCTTGGGACAGGCCTTATTCAGATCTCTGTAGTCAACACACATTCTGACCTTTCCGTCTTTCTTCGGGACTGGCACGATGTTTGCTAACCATGAAGGGTAGGCAATTGGTTCTATGAACTTATTGTCCAGTTGCTTGGCAACCTCCTCTTTAATTTTCAAGGACCATTCTGGCTTCATTCTTCTCAGTTTCTTCTTAACCGGCTTCGCATCGGGGTATAGCGAAATCTTGTGAACTGCTATGGCTGGGTCTATTCCCGTGACATCACTTGCCTTCCACATGAAGCAGTCGACATACTTCCTGATGCAATCAACAACCTGTTCCTTATTCACACAATCATATGCAATGTATGTATGTTCATTTTCTTTGCCAATTATTATCTTTTCATTTATTTCTTTTATTTCATTTATTTCATTTTTGCTAGATAATACTTGGAAAGCAAAAGACACAGGGTAACCAAGAATCCGAACAATTTCATTGATAATAACGGAGTCATTCTCCAAGATTACATTAGACTCGACATTAGGGTTTTCTAAATCTGAACTTACAGAAGACTCAGAATTAGACTTTGACTTGGTTTTTGACTCAGAATTAATACAAGACTCGGTACAAGACTCAAGTTCAGGGTGTGACACAGGACTAGGTTTAACCTCAACAGCTTGTCCCTCCTCGGCGTACCAGTTTCTCAGCGGTCCATCCGTGGTCTTGATCAGCTTTGTGAAGTCCCTTTTGTCTTCGACATTGGTTATCATAGCAACCTCATCAAAGAGACTAGGCCGCATGAAATCTTCCATTTGGGGGTCAGTTTTAGGTTCTGGCTCTTCTTCTTTTATGGCCACAACATCAGCAAACATTTCAAAACCCGGTAGCTTCTTTCCGGTCATAGGAGAATAGAATGGTTCCTGAAAACCACGGTGATGAACTGCCTTTCCAGGTTTGCAAAAATGACCATTCAGAGTTCTAAAGTAAGGGCGCATTTTGAGGCTTCTTGCCCCCCAATTTCCCTTTTTCTTCCTTCCATGCTCAAGCTCTTCTATTTCCTCGTCTGTAGGTTTGTACCCCAAGCCAAAAGTTCCCTTATTCTCAGGCTCTTCCCACGGCCGTACTACGGGTGTTTTTCTCCCAGACTTCATCATTTCCATGCCGGGCAATAGACCTACCCTCAGCATCATTCCCACTAGGCAGTTGATTTGAACCTCCCCAAAGTCATATGAGACAAATGGCCCTTTTGGCTTTTCACCTTCAATGCATTGAACTGTGTCGTAATGAAACCCAGTCAAGGTCATGGCGGTTTCACCAGGAACAACCTCAAGGAGAGACTGATCCATGGTTTTCTTGTTGATTTCGCAGGTGTCCCCTTTGATAGTGATGATTTTTCCTTCAAAAGGGAATTTAAGTTTTTGGTGTAATGAAGAAGGTACTGCATTAATTTGATGAATCCACGGCCTTCCAAGGAGGAGATTAAAGCTCGCGGGTACATCAATGACCTGAAAGGGCACTTTCATTTTCACCGGCCCAATAGCAACTTCTAGAGTGGCAACACCCAAAATTTCTCTTTGAGTGTTATCATATGCTCTCACAATCTGATCAGAAGGTGTAAGATCTGTAGCCTCCAACCCCAGACAGCTTGCTACCTTCAAAGGACACACATTTAAGGCTGACCCATTATCAATGAGAACCATGGGCACAGTCTTTCCCCCAGTCTGTATGGTGATGTATAGAGCATCATTGTGTTTACTGCCATCTTCTGGTAGGTCTGTATCAGAAAATCGGATACTCAATGTCTTGGTTGATTGGGTCAAAGTGGCCACCAAAGCTTCTGGGCTTGTGTCCACTGGTGTATCAAGTTGACTCAAAGCTTCGCTGAGAGCTTGGCGGTGTGGGAATGAGGAAGCAAGGAGTTCCCAAATTGACACCTTAGCTTGAGTTTGTTTAAGCTGAGTGAGGACAGGGTCTTCTTTTGGCTCTGGTGTTTTCTTATGGGGGGGTGATTTGAGGTTGTAGGGGTTTTTCCCAAGTCAAGTGGCTGATATTGTCTTCCACCTCTTGTCAGAGCACTGACCTCTTCAGCAAGGTCGTTCAAATCTAACACACACACTTCATTCATTTCCAAGAGAAGTTTGAAAGGATCAAACAACTCTTCTTCCGCAGTAATGGCGTGGATGGAATGATTGGGCAAAGGGTTAGTGTTGATGTTTGGTTGCCTCCTGAGAGGAATGATGTCGCCACTATCCACCAGATCCTGGATGCGGTTTTTCAGTGTCCAGCAAGCATCTGTTTTATGCCCGTTCCCTTGATGGTATTCACAATATTCATTGACTTTATAACTGGAAGGTAATGGGTTTGGAGGAGGTCTTGGGTCCAAAGGCTTCAAATATTTCCCTTCCACAGCCTTTTTAAATACCAAATGAAGGGGTACCCCAAGGTCAGTATATTGCCTTCTTGGCTGATTTCTCGGCCCAAGATTGCCCACACGTAAAGGATTCGCAGGGGCAATATTGGCCACTTGATTGACCTTGCTTGAGGAAGGAGTTTGGCTTTGTTTCTTATATTTCGATGCAGCCCCCTCATCCACTATTTTACCCAACTGTATCAAATCTTCTACCTTGGTTGCAGTTGCAATGAGTGATTTGAAAGTAGGTAGATATTGGGTTTGCAGTTGAGCCTGATATGTAGGTCTTAAATTCCTGATTATAATATCAATCTGCTCTTGTTCTGAAGGGCGATTGATAATCTGGGCGGCTTTTGCCCTCCACCTCATAAGGAACGAGGAGAAGGGTTCATTGTTGTTTTGTTTGGTGGTCTCAAGTTCCCTTCTGGTGACATCTACCTCAATATTGTAGTGGTATTGAGAGTTAAATGCATTGCAGATGTCTTCCCATGTCTTAATCTTGGAACGGTCTAGACTCACAAACCATTTAAGGGCAGCCCCAGTCAGGGATTGTTGGAATAGTTGAGCAAAGAGCTCATCATTTAAACCCCAAGGACTTAAGGCTCCCACATACATTTTCAGGTGAGTTTTAGGGCACGTGGTCCCATCAAATCTGTCCATCCCCGGCATCTTGAATTTTGGAGGTAATCTGGCTTGGGGAAACAAGGATAAGGAATCCATGTCTACCACCTCTTTGTGAGTTTTCATGGCAGTGATTGACCTCTCAAGCAATTCAAGTTTCCTTTTCAGTTCATCTGTTTCGTTCTTGGAGGGTGAATCCTCCAAATTGATAATAGGGGTATTAATCTGAGCAGTCACGGGGGTACTAGTTTGCCCCACAATGGGTTCCTTCCCCAAATCTCCAGGAATAGGGACTGTCTTTGGTGCTACTTCTAATTCAGCCAGGATGGCTACCCTTTGGGCGGCTAAAGCTTCATCAATTTTTTCTTGCATTCTAGCTTCAATTTCCTTAACCTGACCATCCAACAAAGCCTTAATCTGTTCAATTGTGGCCATTTCAGTAATTGGAGTAGTTGGTGAAGTTAGGGTAGTAGAACTTGTAGGGGATAGCACAGTTGGTGTTGATGTGTCTGGTGTAGGTGAAGGCACACGGACAGAGGGTACCTGAAAAGGTTAAGGGTAAAAAATCAGGGTGGTGTGTAGGGTAGGAAAACTCTTGGTCCACTTATGTACATCAAAATTTTTCCCCAAAAACAATGTTGTTATGTTGCATGAATGCACCTCATCACATCACAATTCATTTTAATGGAATGCGGCACTATCATTGGGTACATACAACCTAAGGGAAGGTTCTATTGTTATGTAAAAATAGAGAATCGGCTTATCATAGGGACCCTTGAGTCTTGAGTAAGATATACCTAACCACATGTGAAACAAGTAGTTTCGCGTGGGTCCAACAGTACGATTACTCATGGGCCACTCCAAAAGGATTGGAATGGTTTGCGACAACAGGGAGGACGCTTTGGCTGTCCGTCGGCATAATCAAGGAGACCTGCCGGTCAGCGCTACTTGCTATCCAGACTCAGAACTTTGAACAGAAAGAGAAGAAATTCATTTGAAAACAATTTTTTATGCAATGGAGGAAAAGGATTCCCCCATATATGCAAGAGAAAAAGATTCTCTGAATGACAAAACAAATGCACAAGTAGTCAAACAATAGATCCATCAAAGGAAAAAGATTCCTTTCTTCAATCTTCAGTCCAATATCCTTAAAGAAAGGATATATAATGCTAGGGTACCCTGTAAAATGAATAAAAATACCCTAAAGAAGGGCAGATTAGTCAAATAAGCAATAATAGCCTACTAGGATCCCATAAATTATTTTTATGGTCTCCCGTGGCAAGTTAATCAAATAATCAATAGTAGTCCACTAGGATCCCATAAATGGTTTTTATAGTCCCCAGTGGAGTCGCCAGATTGTGAACCTCGGTTTTCCGCCCGAAAAGGATCCGAGCGAAAGTTCACTTGTTGTCGGGAGTCGCCACTCAGTTTATTTTGTTCGAAGGAAAAAACTAAGAAAACCCTTGTTTGACTCCAATAATGCATCCAATGTAAAGGCTTCTAGTCTGCGAACCCAAGGAGGATTCGGGGACTATGTCATGCATTTGACTAACTTGACAATAAAATGAAGTAAATATAAAAGGGATGAAGAAAAGAAAAAGGACTAATTGTTGGTAAATTGTGGACTTGCTATTTGGGGTGAATCCCAAATATGCCTACATACTCTCGTTTTTATGAGAGATCAAAGCCCATGTAGTTCGGAAAAGCCTATTTAAAGGCGATGAAATTTATGCTTCATGCATGTGTGTGTGTATGCTTCGTGCGTTTGTCGGGCCTTTTGCCAAGTTTGTGAGATTTAGCACTTAGTGCTAAATGGTGAGATTTGGGTACTTTGTACCAAAGGAATGCAATTTTTAGGCCTTTGGCCTGAATTGTCGGGCTTTTTGCCAAAGATGTGAGATTTAGCACTTAGTGCTAAATTCTCCAATTTTAGGTACTTTGTACCAAAAGAGTGCAAATTTTGGGCCTTTGGCCAAGTGTGGTTGGGCTCCATGCCAAAAATGTGAGTTTAAGTACTTAGTGCTAAATTGTGAAATTTTAGGTACTTCGTACCAAAATGGTGTA
This sequence comes from Garcia nutans, assembly GCA_947685225.1. Taxonomy (NCBI): domain Eukaryota; kingdom Viridiplantae; phylum Streptophyta; class Magnoliopsida; order Malpighiales; family Euphorbiaceae; genus Garcia; species Garcia nutans. Next base: position 23,825,920 of record CANTUV010000001.1, read on the forward strand.
ATTTAGGCTCCGTGCCAACAGATTGATTTTAATTGTGAAATGTAGGTACTTTGTACCAAAAAGATGTAATTTAAATCTTTGTGCCAAAGAGGCTGATTGATTAGTCCATTAGGCCTTAGACCTAAAAGGATTAGGTCTTTGACTGAGAAGAAATTGAGAAGAAGATAGAATGCTTATGATATGCTTAAATTGACAAATGATGGATTAGAATATTACCTTGCTTAGGATTTTCCCGCTTCGAAGTTCCAGATCTCGTTTTCTTAAACCGGGGATTATGATTCTTGATTACAGATTGTTTCCTGCAACACACGGTTAGATTTATGCAAATAAAAGTTCTTAATCGTTTTTAAGCGTGAAAAGAATTCTACAGCATGAGGCCCACCCGGAAAAGTCCAACCCCTTTTCTGAAAATATGAACTGCTATTTATAGGCAAAAAACGATTTTCCGGCAGTCGGGCCGCCGTGTACGAAAACCTGCAATTTTCGGCGGCTGGGCCGCCGGTTTCGTCCGGTTTTTGCTCAAATTAATTTTTCGGGAGCTAGAGACCTCCAAAAATTATTCCGGGACCATATCCGTGATCCTCACGTCGTCCCGGACATTTCAAGTACCATATTGATATATTTCCGGTGAATTTTACCGGGGACATCCGGTTCGGCTCGGTTTTCAGTAGTCTGAGAAAATTTGCTTTCCGAGCCTCAAAATTCGAGTGTTCACAGAAGCATATTTGCACTGAATGTACAAAAACTTCCATTGGTTTAAGGTTGGTTGATTTATGATTTAATTATTTCATTTTGTTTCAAAGTCTTTCATGTTTTACTTATATTTTCATCGGTAAAGTACCCACTGAGCGACAATGCTCAGCGAGTTAAGTTTTCCTTAACTCGTAAGTTCAGAGCAGTAGATAAATCTTGGGGAAGCAACGACCAGACCACAGCAAATCTCAGGGGTAGATCTTTTAGTTCCATTATGAGTTAGTTAGTTGTGGCATGTATATGAATAAATATAAAAGAGAATTTCTATGTTATAATTGTATGTTAGTAGTGTGTAATAATCATAAACCTTTACTTTATGTTGTATTAGAAGTGTGAACTCTTCTTGCAGATTTGTAGTTGAGGGTATAAGGTGAATTCATTGGGAGTGTATTAAATTTGATAGTATTCACATTGGTCTGTGTAAAGTGTTTTCAAAAATCAGAAAAACAAGTTTTGTTGACACTTGGGATCCAAATTTCTAGGCGAAACTATGGCAAAATTTCTGTAAAAATCGGAACTAAAATTTGATGAAGTAAATTGGTAGCACGTTAGGATAGTGTGGCGCCTCTACTCAGCTTACACATGTAGGTTGGGAAGGGGTGTTACAATTAGTGGTATCAGAGCGCTGGTTTAGCTGGTTCTGGGTAGTTAGTTGAACTAAACCTTAAATGTAGGACACATAGGGTTAGAATAGGGGTTTTAATTATATAACTATACATATGTGTGTTATTGTTAGTTATGTTATTCAAATTATACAAGAGTAATAATGGGTGATCTAAACGAGGTGAGGGAGCTGAGGATAGAAGTAGAGAGGTTAAAACAGCTAGTGCGGGAGCAAGATGAGACTATAGAAATTTTGGCCGATCGAAGTATACAAAATCATGAAGACTTGAGAATAAAAGATGAGATGATTACCGCCTTGATAGATGACGTGCAAATGTTAAAAGAAGACAAGCTTAGTTATAGAGCGGAGTTGGATAGTGTCGGTAGAAGCCTCGGGGTAGCACATTAAGAGATTTGAGCTTTACAGGAGAGGGTTAAAGAGCTAGGCCAGTACTTACCTAGTGAAGCATCACATGACCCAGATTTTGATCCCGAGATAGAAGAGTATTTTTCAGACAGTGCCACTTCACCTAGGGCACCTACTCACTGAGTCTTGAGATGAATTGCTGTTTGGTAATTCTCTTAGTTATATACATATGTGATATAGAGGTATCATGTAAATATTGTATGGTTGTATAATATGATGATATAATAGTAAGGAGTCCTAAATTTTGGAATGTACATAAGGACTTCCAAGTATTGTAAAACTTTGTGTTTGGAAATAAATAAAAGTTGTGTTGTATATGTGTTATTTAAGAATTTTATAATTATATACATGCCACCTAGGATAAGATAATGCTGTTGGTCTGGGTCGTTACGTATGATGGGATTGTATACGTTTTGCTCTATTCTTTAGATGTCACAAGAAGCGCTAGACGTGATTGCAGGTCAGTTGTCTATGTTTGGAGTTCTGCTTTACATTTTAATAGATTCGGGTTCTTCACACTCATATAAATGCACGAAAAAAAAATGAGAAATATATGCAATAAAGGTTAAGGCAACTATGAGAGGTAAGTAGTAAAAGCACCGAAAGAATAATAACGAATAGAATACCGACCATAATACAAGAGTCTAAAATTGAAAGAGTGAAGAATAATAGTACGGCAAGAAAAAAAATCATAGAAAATAAAATTGAGAACTAAGAAAAGGAAGAAAAACTAGTTAGATTCTCCAGGATTAATGCTTTACCTGGTTGAAATCATGTGTTCCTTATATAATGAACTATTTAAACTTGTGTTGGAAATGTTTGGTAATGTTTTTTGACAACTTGAGAATTTTTGTGCCTATGTGTGCATTGATATGAATGAAGGAAAGAGAATAAAATATTAGAAAGATATGCTTACCTTGGTAATTCAGATTGAATCAGAGTTGGGATGAGTGTATTTATATGGCATTAACATTTATACTCAATGGTGAGGGCCATTGGGGCCAGTGGTGAGGGCCACTAGTTTGATATTTATCTAGCACCGATATATATACTCAGTGGTGAGGGCCACTGGGGCCAATGGTGAGGGCCATTGGTTTGATGAAAAAGGTGGTGAGGGCCACCTGTGCCATGGAAATGAAATGGTGGTGAGGGCCACCCATGCCATGCTGGTTCCATATGGTATTGTCTCATCCCACTTTGATTCTACTGTTATTACCTTGAGGAGCTAAGTAAGAAAAATATGTAATAATATACAGATGAAAAAAAAAAGTATATATGAAAATAAACAGAAAGTGAATTGAAACATATTCGGAAAAGAAAGGAAAGAAAGAGTTTGAAATGTAATAAAAAAAAAAGAAAGATGTTCTCACCTTATGTTGGGATCGGCCATAACCAGCATAGAGCGAGACATGTAATGAAATAAATAGTACTTCAAGAATAATGGTATCATGGACTGATCACCCATGAGCTATTATTTAAGATGTATATATGACAACACAAGGAAAGTCAGATGAGTCGATACTTAAGGAATGCCACCACACTGCATGAATATACATAGGACATACAAATTCAGTAAGAAGTAAATAAAGAATAACCACAATGCAAAGAGAAGGAAGCTTAGAAATGAATACATTAGAAAGTGAAAAACGTACAAGAAGGAATGAGAAAGAACAAACCTGAATCAAAGTTGAAGGAAATACAAGAGAGTAATAGTGATGTTTCAAATGAGAAATCGTGACAAAAGTCAAAGCATGTTGAACCACATAATAGTCTATTGGATAATCTTGTAGAATAATAAACAGCAAGTGAATAAATATGGGAAGAAAACAGAATACAAAAGGTAAAACATGTTGAATCTTAAAATAGTTAATCCCAGTAAATGAATAAGTGTGAAAATAAGGCAATGCGTAAACAATATAGAGAGATGACAGAGAGCAATCAAGTGAATAAGGTGAAAGAGTGGCAAAAGCAATAGACAGTAGTTAAAGAACATCAAGTATATAGAATGAGTAAGCTTCGGGGCGAAGCTTAAATTAAGGGGGATAGAATTGTAACATCCCAAATCCCAGATTGGTAAGAAATAGACATAACCTATAACTTGAGCTCAAAATTTCATCCAAGTTAATGAAAAAATTAGAGAGTCTCAAAGAATAATTAATTGTTTAGTTGTGTCTTAGCTAGATGTATAACTTCAAATTACTCAATTTAGAGTTGTACAGAATAAGATATGATGGATTTAGTAGACAATGTACAAGCTGCCTCAGGACAGCATAGTAGGCTTGACTTCGAAGGACCGTCAAAAATAGATATAACTCAGATCGACTTGAAATTTTGACACAATGTATCCCCGGATGTCTAGTTTCAGTGGGAATAAGAATTACTTAATTTGGAGTTGTGAGTAAAAAGATATTAATAAAGAAAGACAGAAAGGTCAGGAAGAGATATCGAAAGGACCTAAGTGAAAATTTCTCAAAAGTTAGGGGTAACTATGTAAACTTAAAAATTAAGAGTCGGAAGTTCTTAATAGTGCCCATATCCGACCCCGGAAGAATATTCTAGAGATTAATCGGGTCGCAACGACGTGTAACGGTTTTTCTAGGAAATGTCCCGTTAAAGAAAAACGAAGACATTTTGACTAGGGGAATTTTGGTCATTATCAATTAAAGTTATACATGAATTTAAAGTAGGAAATAAAAAAATGAGTACGTAGAGGATGACGAGGGGTGATATATGAAACGATCGTCAGTAGAAACAGAGCCGGAAGAAAACCCGAGCAAGGAAAGGACATAAAGGGAATTTTGTAAAAAGTTGAGGGCTTATCGGTAATTTTTCAAAATGACTTGGAAACCTAAAATAGACCTTATAAATAGAAAGTAGAGGTCGAGAGGATCAAAACTATATGTAGTATGACTCGTGGAACTGTACGGTTTAAAAGATATGATCGATTAATCGCCGGAATGTAATGTGGGCCCGGTTTCGTGTCGGTATCGTATGGGTAACACGGGACAACTTTAGGGTATCCAATGAGAAGAGGGACAAGTGGGAAGAAGTAATGGGAAAGAAAACTATAAAAAAATCTCTTGTTGACCAATCAAAAGTAACCATTTAGCATGAGTATTAAATGAAGAAAGAGAAAGGTGGACAAGTGGTCTTAAAGGATTTATCCAACACATAAGGTGATCATCATTTCCCTTATATATATATATATTATGAAATGAAGAACCAATTTCTCTCTTTTCCACTTACAAATTTCGGCCACAATAGGAAATACCAAAGGACTTCCAAGTTTTTTTCCAAGTTTGATTTTCAAGGAGAAATAAAGAATTAAGGAAGGAGAAGAAGGAAAAGCTAAGAGGAATTAAAGAAACTCTCGGGTTCAACTCTGTCACCTGCGCGATCAACACTATCGTGCTAAGCCAACGGCTTAGTAATACAAAGCATTCTATCATTATGCTTTAATGCAATGCAATGTCACACATGTTACTAATAAAGGCAACATCATAGGTAGAAATATAATACCACACCTTTGCATTTCACAATTCATACTCATATTTCAAAGTCGTTCCATGAATCTCACTATTCAATTATTTCAACATCAATAAACCACATTTAAATAAAGACAAGCATGGGCCCAAAATACAATAATATGCCATTCAATTTTCAGAGTTAATGTTTTGGTTCTATTATCACATTCATCAATATCATAATCCCAACTAGGCTTCAAGGATTAGGTTCAACCATGTAACACCCCGATACCCCATATAAATACTGTACATATACCAGGTACACATACAATATGTATATAGAGTATAAGAATGTCACTTTTCATTACCATTATAAATCTTTACTTTAATTTTTAAAACCATAATACATTTAAATCATATGAAAGTATTTACAAAATGGTTATTCTTATCATGGTAATACATACATATAAGTTACATTGTTTCTTTCAAAGATTCATTTATACAAATGAATACATTCTTATGAAAATACAGTATAATTACATGCATGCACCACCATCTAGTTGGTCTCGAACTATACTTGTCCTCGTTGTGACACAGTAGCTTATCTCCAGCTTCATCACCTATATACCTGCGCGATTAAGATAACCGCGCTAAGCTCGAAAGCTTAGTAGTACAAGTAACCATTAAAATATACAATATAAAGGTAACATACCTCATATGTTTAGTCTCATGTTTTAACATTTTCTTACTCTGTTTTCTCCTTTTTCAATGCATTCTTCATATAATCCTATTAACCTTATAGAGGATATACATATACACATATAACATTACCATCAAACATAATTCAATAAATTGATAGAACCTTCATATTATGATACTTACCAATTTCATCTCATACATATCATATATATCATTTTATACTTTATAATCGCATATTGCATATAATTTCACAAACCATATCTCCTTTCAATAATTCATGTATGTTATATAATCATATCACTAACCACAATTCATCATTCACAACTCACATTTCCAACAAAGGCAACATAGATCCCATTACACATTTATTTCAACTTGTATATACATCACATTAACAACAAAGACAGACTCGGGCCCAAAAGACACTAATATGTCATTCAAAGTTCAGAGTTAATGCTTTGGTTTTGTTATCACATTTATCAATATCATATACCCAACTAGGCTTCAAGGATTAAGTTCAACCAAGCTTCAAGGGGAGCAAAGCATGCTAAGCTTCTACCCAACTTGGCTTCAAGAACTAACCCAACCTAGCTTCAAGGGTGGTAACATCTCAATTAGGCTTCAAGGATTCAATCCAACCTAACTTCAAGAGATTGTTACACTTATTAGGCATGCCACCAACAACAAAACTCTGAAAATGAATAACACATTAGCCACACAATTCATTTATTATTTCATTATCAATTTCATTCTCATTCTCATCATCATTTACATCATCATAGCCAACCACAATGGCATCATTTAGGCAAAACATGCCTCATTTATCTTATTCTCAATATCATAGCCAACCACAATGGCATCATTTAGGCAAAACATGCCTCATTTATCTCATTCTCAATATCATAGCCAACCACAATGGCATCATTTAGGCAAAACATGCCTCATTTATCTCATTCTCAATATCATAGCCAACCACAATGGCTTTATACATCATCACCTCTCAATTTACATTTCATATTCCATCACAATATCACATTTCATAGTTCACCACAATATCACATTATCACATTTCATAGTTCATCACAATATCACATTATCACATTTCATAGTTCATCACAATATCACATTATCACATTTCATAGTTCATCTTTGATATTTATATACATAATCATTCATTACTCAAGTATGCACAATCAATTGCATTACCATATAAATTGGAATACACATCATACAAATCATATCCTCACATCTTTCACATTTCATAACATATATATATTGAATGCCTTCACATCTTATATGTATTAATGTATTATCATATCTCTTATCTTTTCATTGCATATACAATATTAATATTTATTTTAACAATATACTTATATGCAATCCAATAGAGTTTTGTACTTACCTCTAAAGAACTCACTCCCATATAACTTCTCTTCCATAGATCTTTCAATACTTGGATTAGGGGCAATTCCATCTCTTAAAACCTAATCCAAAAGTAATCATACACACTCACTTAGAAATACACATGAGATAATACAAATAAGAATCAATTAGGGCAAACTCAACACATGACACGCTCATCAACACGGGCGTGTTCCTGATCGTGCCCTAGCTCCACAACACAGAAACATTGACACGCTCATAACCACGGGCGTGTCACTGGGCGTGTAATACATTCTGTATCTCAAAAACATCAACACGTCCAATCAACAAGAGCGTGCTCATGGCCGTGTCAATTCTCCAAACTCACAGTAGCTATGACACGCTCAATAACACGGGCGTGTTACTGGTCGTGTCAATTCTACTGCCACACAGAACTTATGACACGCTCAATAACATGGGCGTGTCACTGCTCGTGCTACCAACTCCAGAAAACAGAACCAACGACACGCCTAACAAACTGGCCGTGTCTCTGGGCGTGTCCGACTAAAAACCCAGATTCCGGTCAACACACAACAACATCCAACAATACCCATCTTTTTATCATTACTCACTTCAAACAATCTTCATCAAACACACCCAAAAACCATAACAAACTTACCAAAACATCAACAACACTCAAAACACACACCAATCATCATTATAAACATCATTCATATACCAATTTATCAAATCCCCAAATTTCATTAAACTCAACCCTTATTCAACAATTCATCATCATCTTCACAAATAATCATATTATCATCATCCAATTACCAAATCAACACATATATATACTTAAATCTTTCAATATCATCATCATCACACATCAACCATACCAAACCCAACTCAAACAATGAAAATCAATTTAAAGAAATAAATACTTACTTGAATCCTTTATCAAATCTTCATCTCTATTATCAAATCTCTTGAATTCCTTAAGAAATTTGGTAAGAAAATCACATCTTTCTCTCTTTCTCTCTCTCTCTCTCTCTCTCTCTCTCTCTCTCGGCCAAGAAGAACGAAGAAGACGAAGAAGGAGTAGAAGGAAGAAGAAGTTTCTACTTCTTTCCTTTGTCCTTATCCATATATATATATATAATAATAATAATAATAATAATAATAATAATAACAATAACAATAGTAATAATAATAATAATAATAATAATAATACTTTAAATCTCCACCACATATTCTTTCTTTGATTTTCTTCTTCTCTTTTCTTTTTGTCTTTATTATTATTATTATTATTATTTAGTTATACAAATATATATACAACTCACTTATCCTTCACCATTATATATATCCCATGTATATGTGATGTATATGTATATGTCTTACATATATTATCCTTATATTTCACATATACACATATACATTAAATCCAAATACAACAACAATAACTCCAAAACTCTTAGGGTCTATTCCGGGATATTACAATTCTCTCCCCCTAAAAAAAAATTTCGTCCTCGAAATTACTCTGTACAATAACATTCCATTCTTACCAATACACCATTTAAAATTTTCATCAAATCACATAGTTTGCACTCTCCCCCTTAGAGTTAATTATATTATTCAATTCCATAACTTGTCACGATAAAAATCTTTATACCTTATTACATTCTCATCCAATATTCAAAATAACTCATTATACTGTCAAATACCTTATCTATATGCAAAAATTCAATCATCCTTTAACATACTTATGTTACATTCCATTATTACATTCAAAATATTTTATCATTTCATCTCTTTATAACTATTCTCTTAACTTTAACTTTCAAGATCATAAACTTATATCTTAATATTAATTATCCCATCATTACAATCATCCTTACAAACAAACATTTATCAAACCTTCATTGATAATAATATTCTTATTTCTCATACACTTCATTCCTTCTCTAGTATTTTCTCACTTAACATCAATATTAATACAATGCTTTTGAACTTACTTTACAGGAAATCAACTTCTTCCCTTTTCTCATCATTAAAATTGATATAATTCAATTAATTCATGTCCGTTCATCTATCAAAATTTTACATTGTATACATCATTATTTATCTCTTATGCCTTTAGCACAACCATACATATTAAATCTCAATAATAATTCACAATTATAGCAAAAATCCAGATCAATTGATTTATTCTCCACAATATCTTAACATCATAATCTTGTTTGATTCAAATCAATATTTCACTTATCTAAATTTATCATGAATAACCATCCACTTTAATTTATCTTTCAATATACACATAATTTATCTTTCATTATCTCAATACAATTCCACCAAATTTCATAATTATCTCATACCATGCTTATCATTCATAATTTACTCACTCAAATTTTTAAACCCATCCACTTATTCACCGTATACCATAAACATAATCAATATAGCTCTCAAACACATTCTGCAATCTTCTTTCATTATCATCTTCTCACTTATCATATCAATACTATATTAACAATAATTACCTTTTTCTCACATTACTCATAACTTAAAGTATTTCCACAATTCTCTTTCTGTCTTTTCTTTTCCAGAATTATAACCAAATTGCTAACACAAAAACCATAAAATACACTTCATCAATCATAACCGTTAATCATGTTTCTAGAAACATAATTATCAATCTTACCAAAGTAGTATTACAGTTATACTTTCTTAGTCTCAATTCTGTGGATAACAAAGTTAATCGGCCAAATACCATAAATACACTATATGGCCATAGGAGATTAATGATCACATCTGAAACTTATAAATCAATACTGTTCCTCTATTATTTTATTTCCAACTTTCCAATTATACTACTAAGTTGCATCACAAATATTATATCTCCATTCTCCAAACTTTACTACATCCAAAATTAACATATGTCAACTCTATCTCAACACAATTTACTCTTAATTATTTGATCACCATTTGCATGTCTCATATACAACAATATTATCCTTAACCTCTCCTTCACACATCATTCAATCTTACACAGATCTTACATAAATTTCATTCTTTATACTTTCTTTTTCCCTTATAATTTCTTATTAAATTTATATACACAGAACATTTCCTCACACAAATACTTTGGCTCATAACATTTATGATAGCTAAATTCAGTTATTATCATAACAATATTACTGTCCACCATTTCCCAAATTAATCCTTATTTCCATAACCATTTCACTATCCAATATTTCTTAAGTTTATTCTTATTTTCATTTCATCACATACTCTTTACGTCAATCAAGGCCTAATCTCTCTTAGGTCCACTACTACATGCAATGTCATTTCCAATATACATCAAATATGCAATTATATAACACATCCATAGATCACATTCACAATGTGATTTACTTTCCACATTTCTTACATTTTACAATTACATTCATATCAAAAACTCATTCCACATTTTCTATACATGTATACACATAATCATACAATGATATTTAATTCCTCTTTTACATATTTTCAACACAATTTAACATTTTACTATTCCGTGAACAACATCATTTTTATCCCTTTTTGACATGACTTAAGTTGTTTATCAACCCAACACATATACATTATCACCATGATATTACTTCACAAAATCTTAGTCACGCTACTAAGGTGACATCTCTCTCACATATATTTTTAAATGCATTAGTATACCATCTATACATCCATTTGTTTATTCTTCAACACATAGATATATATATATATATATATTACTCACATATCTATACACATATACATTACATCCACTCATATACACATTGGGCTCAATAATCTCTTTATACTCTCCAAGTCTAATTATGACAAATCTCAATTTCTTAAATCCACATTGATCCATCCCATTTCTTACTGTCAATATTATCCCATGACCTAGCTTTGCTCAGGTTTGTCAATGCAAGCATAATCAGTCTCATACTATCAATCACATAATTCAATTTAATAGTACTCTCATATACAGTAATATTCATTCCACAAGCTCATGGGTTTAACTTACATTAAGATTATCAATACTCAAATAGTCTTTACCCAAATTCCATTAACACTATAATTTCACAACTTACTACTTTACTTAAACTTCCATTCACTCATCTTATGTTCTTAATATCAACTTAAAAAAAACATCTTATATATACACATTACAAAACAACCTCAAAGTATATTCTTTTCACAAATATTAAAGCTCATTTCCAAAAATCTAATTATCACATCTTTCCACCATTAATATGAGCTTTAACAACACTCAAGCGTATCACATTTCTAACATTAAAATCACAATGTTTGCATTTAAAACAGCAATGCAACAACACCATTATATTTTCTTATTTAACCAACATCATCTCTTTTTCTTTTAAAAACTTTAACTTTACATATTCAAATCATAAATGGTCAAACTTTGTCTATACTCATCAACTCATTCAATATACCACCATACTCTCTTCATTTAAATAACATAACTTTCAATATTCACAATTCGACATTATTTCCTCTGTCTAGCAAACTCAACATAAACTTTCTTATAAAGAGGTTTAAAGTATAGAAGAAAGAGTACATACTCTTATCTTAATTTGATTTTCAACTCATTTCCAACTTTATTTTCCTTTCCATTTCTTTATTTTTCAATTCATATTATGTCATACATAATATTACTCATAAACATCAATATTACATTCCATGTTGCACATGACATAACATTTTTCATATGTCTCATCAACATGCATATTTCACATTACATTTCGTAATTCGTTTCTCATAAATAATTAGGCACTATGCCTCAATTATAATTCATTTCCAACATCATTGCCAACAATCATGGTTTCTTCTCACATCAACATAGTATACACATATATCATCAACTATATTAAACATCTCATGTAACACAAATATTCTACAAATCATATTATGCCATATCCGAGACCAACCTAGGTGTTAATGCATGTGCATGTATCAAAATTTTCATTCTTTTTATTTTCATTTATCATCATTTTTTTTAAAAAAAAAAACTTTTCTTTGTAAATTTACTTAGGCCGAGAATCTCGAAACCTAAGCTCTGATACCAAAATAATTGTAACACCCCGATACCCCATATAAATACTGTACATATACCAGGTACACATACAATATGTATATAGAGTATAAGAATGTCACTTTTCATTACCATTATAAATCTTTACTTTAATTTTTAAAACCATAATACATTTAAATCATATGAAAGTATTTACAAAATGGTTATTCTTATCATGGTAATACATACATATAAGTTACATTGTTTCTTTCAAAGATTCATTTATACAAATGAATACATTCTTATGAAAATACAGTATAATTACATGCATGCACCACCATCTAGTTGGTCTCGAACTATACTTGTCCTCGTTGTGACACAGTAGCTTATCTCCAGCTTCATCACCTATATACCTGCGCGATTAAGATAACCGCGCTAAGCTCGAAAGCTTAGTAGTACAAGTAACCATTAAAATATACAATATAAAGGTAACATACCTCATATGTTTAGTCTCATGTTTTAACATTTTCTTACTCTGTTTTCTCCTTTTTCAATGCATTCTTCATATAATCCTATTAACCTTATAGAGGATATACATATACACATATAACATTACCATCAAACATAATTCAATAAATTGATAGAACCTTCATATTATGATACTTACCAATTTCATCTCATACATATCATATATATCATTTTATACTTTATAATCGCATATTGCATATAATTTCACAAACCATATCTCCTTTCAATAATTCATGTATGTTATATAATCATATCACTAACCACAATTCATCATTCACAACTCACATTTCCAACAAAGGCAACATAGATCCCATTACACATTTATTTCAACTTGTATATACATCACATTAACAACAAAGACAGACTCGGGCCCAAAAGACACTAATATGTCATTCAAAGTTCAGAGTTAATGCTTTGGTTTTGTTATCACATTTATCAATATCATATACCCAACTAGGCTTCAAGGATTAAGTTCAACCAAGCTTCAAGGGGAGCAAAGCATGCTAAGCTTCTACCCAACTTGGCTTCAAGAACTAACCCAACCTAGCTTCAAGGGTGGTAACATCTCAATTAGGCTTCAAGGATTCAATCCAACCTAACTTCAAGAGATTGTTACACTTATTAGGCATGCCACCAACAACAAAACTCTGAAAATGAATAACACATTAGCCACACAATTCATTTATTATTTCATTATCAATTTCATTCTCATTCTCATCATCATTTACATCATCATAGCCAACCACAATGGCATCATTTAGGCAAAACATGCCTCATTTATCTTATTCTCAATATCATAGCCAACCACAATGGCATCATTTAGGCAAAACATGCCTCATTTATCTCATTCTCAATATCATAGCCAACCACAATGGCATCATTTAGGCAAAACATGCCTCATTTATCTCATTCTCAATATCATAGCCAACCACAATGGCTTTATACATCATCACCTCTCAATTTACATTTCATATTCCATCACAATATCACATTTCATAGTTCACCACAATATCACATTATCACATTTCATAGTTCATCACAATATCACATTATCACATTTCATAGTTCATCACAATATCACATTATCACATTTCATAGTTCATCTTTGATATTTATATACATAATCATTCATTACTCAAGTATGCACAATCAATTGCATTACCATATAAATTGGAATACACATCATACAAATCATATCCTCACATCTTTCACATTTCATAACATATATATATTGAATGCCTTCACATCTTATATGTATTAATGTATTATCATATCTCTTATCTTTTCATTGCATATACAATATTAATATTTATTTTAACAATATACTTATATGCAATCCAATAGAGTTTTGTACTTACCTCTAAAGAACTCACTCCCATATAACTTCTCTTCCATAGATCTTTCAATACTTGGATTAGGGGCAATTCCATCTCTTAAAACCTAATCCAAAAGTAATCATACACACTCACTTAGAAATACACATGAGATAATACAAATAAGAATCAATTAGGGCAAACTCAACACATGACACGCTCATCAACACGGGCGTGTTCCTGATCGTGCCCTAGCTCCACAACACAGAAACATTGACACGCTCATAACCACGGGCGTGTCACTGGGCGTGTAATACATTCTGTATCTCAAAAACATCAACACGTCCAATCAACAAGAGCGTGCTCATGGCCGTGTCAATTCTCCAAACTCACAGTAGCTATGACACGCTCAATAACACGGGCGTGTTACTGGTCGTGTCAATTCTACTGCCACACAGAACTTATGACACGCTCAATAACATGGGCGTGTCACTGCTCGTGCTACCAACTCCAGAAAACAGAACCAACGACACGCCTAACAAACTGGCCGTGTCTCTGGGCGTGTCCGACTAAAAACCCAGATTCCGGTCAACACACAACAACATCCAACAATACCCATCTTTTTATCATTACTCACTTCAAACAATCTTCATCAAACACACCCAAAAACCATAACAAACTTACCAAAACATCAACAACACTCAAAACACACACCAATCATCATTATAAACATCATTCATATACCAATTTATCAAATCCCCAAATTTCATTAAACTCAACCCTTATTCAACAATTCATCATCATCTTCACAAATAATCATATTATCATCATCCAATTACCAAATCAACACATATATATACTTAAATCTTTCAATATCATCATCATCACACATCAACCATACAAAACCCAACTCAAACAATGAAAATCAATTTAAAGAAATAAATACTTACTTGAATCCTTTATCAAATCTTCATCTCTATTATCAAATCTCTTGAATTCCTTAAGAAATTTGGTAAGAAAATCACATCTTTCTCTCTTTCTCTCTCTCTCTCTCTCTCTCTCTCTCTCTCTCTCGGCCAAGAAGAACGAAGAAGACGAAGAAGGAGTAGAAGGAAGAAGAAGTTTCTACTTCTTTCCTTTGTCCTTATCCATATATATATATATATAATAATAATAATAATAATAATAATAATAACAATAACAATAGTAATAATAATAATAATAATAATAATACTTTAAATCTCCACCACATATTCTTTCTTTGATTTTCTTCTTCTCTTTTCTTTTTGTCTTTATTATTATTATTATTATTATTTAGTTATACAAATATATATACAACTCACTTATCCTTCACCATTATATATATCCCATGTATATGTGATGTATATGTATATGTCTTACATATATTATCCTTATATTTCACATATACACATATACATTAAATCCAAATACAACAACAATAACTCCAAAACTCTTAGGGTCTATTCCGGGATATTACAAACCAAGCTTCAAGGGGAACAAAGCATGCTAAGTATCAACCCAACCTAGCTTCAAGGGTTGTAACATCTCAATTAGGCTTCAAGGATTAAATCCAACCTAACTTCAAGAGATTGTTACTAATATTAGGCATGCCACCAACAACAAACTCTGAAAATGGAATAACACATTAGCCACACAATTCATTTATTATTTCATTATCATTTCCATTCTCAATTCTCATCATCATCTAGGCAAACATGCCTTATTTCTTTCAATTGAATCATCATAGCCAATCACAATGGCTTCATATCACATTTGAGTTATCATAGCCAATCACAATGGCTTCACATCTCATTTCATCATTGATATATACCTAACACTTTACATTATTCATAGATTTAGAATCTACCACATACATTTGTTTGGATCATTTTTGTTTTAAGTGTGTTTAAAATGTTTATTTTTATGTTTAGGTGCAAAAAGACCTTTGAAGAATCAAAACAATGCAAGAAGAGCAAACAACAATCACAGTAGCTAACACACTCAAGGGACACGGCCAAGCTTGTGGCCGTGTCTCTCAACACAAAATCAGGCAGTGGCAGACACGGGCAAGGGACACGGCCAAGTCAGTGGCCATGTCTCTCCAAAATTTATCCAACACGGCCAAATTTCCTTAAACTTGGTCGTGTCTCCTAAAAATCTTTAGTTTGGCCGTGTCTCTTCTTTAGTTTAGCCGTGTCTCTCATGAATAAAAACCCTAAACATGGCCAAGTCTCTTTTTATTGAATTAAAACACATTGTGCACAACATAACCTTATTCAAATGGATATAATCAATGTCATTAACACATATTTTGCATGCTCATCGCAATATTTACATTACTAATATACCTCAACAATGCATTAAATTCCTTAACACATTTACAAACAAGTGTGTGTTAAGTTTAAACATCATATAGTTTGTACTTACCTTAAACACCACTTAACTTATCATCTTCAAACCAAAACCAACACCAATTCAACCTTTTAACTTACAATCAATTTCAACACTTATAAACACATCTCAAACACACCTAATCATAATATCAACAAATTATAACTCACCTCAAACACAACTTCAAAAATAACAAAGGAAAACAAGAGAGTACTTACCAAAATTGATGAATTTCACCAAATCTCCAACTTAATTCTTTGATTCTTCCTTCAATTTGATTCTAGAAATTAAAACACCTCTCTTGCTCTCTCTTTCCTTTTGTATAGCCGGCCACACAAAATGAGAAGAAAAGAAAATAAAGACAAGTCAAACTTCTCTTCTTCTTTAAATCTCCACCAAGCAATTCTAACGAAGCAATTACCTAAATGCCCTCATCCATTTAACTTAACTCTTGTCACTTATATGCCCATTTAAGTAATTTCACATATCACAAATAAATATCCTCTTCCATTGACCATCCATATTGACTTATGTATATGTTATTTATACTACCATATATACAACATATACACTTTCTTTTAAAATTCTTTTCTCTTGCAAATTAACATATACATTCAATCCAATTAAAACAACAATAATATTCAAAACTTCTAAGGCATACATTGGGATATTACAATTCTCCCCCTCTAAAAAGAAATTTCGTCCTCGAAATTACCTGATATCAAGTCTGAAATAGTTGAGGATATTGATCTCGCATTGCTTGCTCACTCTCCCAAGTTGCTTCTTCTCTTCCATGATTCTTCCATAGAACCTTCACCAAAGGCACTTTCTTATTCCTCAACTCTTTCACTTCACGTGCCAAAATAGCAACTGGTTCTTCTTCAAATGTCAGATCTGAACTCACTTCGATAGATTCCATTGGCAAAACATGAGATGGATCCGACCTGTACCTCCTCAACATAGACACATGGAATACATTATGGATCCTCTCCAACTCAGGTGGCAAAGCAAGCCGATAAGCAACTGGCCCAACTCTTTCCAAAACTTCATACGGTCCAATGAAACGAGGACTCAATTTCCCTTTCCGACCAAACCTCAAAATCTTCTTCCTAGGAAACACTTTCAAAAATACCTTATCTCCCACATTATACTCAATGTCTCTCCTCTTCAAATCTGAATAAGGTTTCTGTCGGTCTGAAGCTGTTTTCAACCTATCTCGAATCACTTTCACTTTCTCTTCAGTTTCTTTAACCAAATCAGGACCAATTAACTTACCTTCTCCAAGTTCATTCCAACATAGAGGTGTCCTACACCGTCTACCATACAATGCTTCGAATGGTGCCATACCAATGCTGGATTGATGATTGTTATTGTAAGCAAATTCCACAAGCGGTAAGAATCTATCCCAACTTCTCGAGAAATCAATGACACAGCTTCTCAACATGTCCTCAATAATCTGTATCACTCTCTCTGACTGCCCATCTGTCTGCGGATGGAAAGCAGTACTAAACTGTAATCGAGAACCCAAAGCACCATGTAAACTCTTCCAAAACCTTGAAGTAAATCGGGGATCTCGATCCGACACTACAGAAATTGGGATACCATTCAACTTCACAATCTCATGGATATACAGCTCAGCTAACCTCTCCAAAGAATAATCCATCCAAACCAGAAGAAAATGAGCTGTCTTAGTTAACCTGTCAACAATCACCCAAATAGCATCATGCTTCCTTTTTGTCAATGGCAAACCAGACACAAAATCCATGGTTACCCTTTCCCATTTCCATTCAAGCACTGCTAAAGGTTGAACCAACCCGGTTGGAACTTGATGCTCCGCTTTTACCCTCTGACATGTGAGACATTTGGATACAAACTCCGCTATGTCTCTCTTCATACCGGACCACCAGTAACACTGCTTCAAATCATGATACATCTTTGTATTGCCCGGATGCATAGCAAATACTGACTGATGGGCTTCTTCTAAAATGATCCTTCTCAAATTAGCATCATCAGGTACACACAATCTGTTCTTAAACCAAAGACTCCCATCACTTCTCACAATAAAATCTCGACTCTTTCCATTCTGACAATCTGAAACAATCTTTTGAATCTTCTCATCAACCCATTGAGCCTCTTTAATCTGGTCCAACAAAACTGGTTTCAATTGCAACTGTGGCAACAATGCACCATCATCACAAGATACAAAACTAGCATGTAATGCTCTCAACTCAACAAGCAACGAGAGCGAATAAATAGTCAAACCTGCTAAAGACTTCCGACTCAAGGCATCAGCAACAACATTTTCCTTACCAGGATGATAATCAATCAAATAGTCGTAGTCTTTAATCAACTCCAACCATCTCCTCTGTCGAAGATTGAGCTCTTTTTAGACACCCAAATATTTTAAACTTTTATGGTCTGTATAGATAAAACACTTCTCCCCAAACAAATAGTGTCGCCAAATCTTCAATGCAAACACAATGGCTGCTAACTCTAAATCATGGGTCGGATAATTGAGCTCATGCGGTTTCAACTGTCGAGAAGCATAAGCTATAACTTTACCTTCTTGCATCAGCACACAACCCAAACCACTATGTGAAGCATCACTGTAGATCACATATGGTTTATCTTCCACAGGTAAAGTAAGAACAGACGCTTGAGTCAACATTTTTCTCAACTGTTCAAAGTTAGTCTGACACTGATCTGTCCACACAAATTTAACTCCCTTTCGAAGTAATATGGTAAGTGGAGTAGCTATCAAAGAAAATCCTTTCACAAACCGTCGGTAATAGCCTGCCAAACCCATAAAACTTCTAACTTCAGTCACAGACTTTGGTGGACTCCAATTCAGAATAGCTTCAACTTTACTCGGATCAACTCTAATACCCTCTGCTGAAACTATATGACCGAGAAAAGTTACTTGGTCAAGCCAAAACTCACACTTCGATAGTTTAGCAAACAATTGCTTCTCTCTTAAAATTTGCAGCACAATCCGCAGATGCTTGTCATGCTCCTCTTCATTATGCGAATACACCAAAATATCATTAATAAAAACTACGACAAACTGATCCAAATAGGGCCTAAACACCCTATTCATCAAATCCATAAAAGCTGCAGGTGCATTCGTCAAACCAAAAGGCATAACTAGAAACTCATAATGCCCATACCTTGTACGAAAGGCTATCTTAGGAACATCCTCAGCTCTGACCCTCAACTGATGGTACCCTGATCTCAAATCGATATTGGAAAACACTGCTGCAACCTTCAATTGATCAAAGAGATCATCAATTCTAGGCAAAGGATATTTATTTTTAATAGTCACCTTGTTCAATTGCCTATAATCGATACACAATCTCATAGTACCATCTTCTTCACAAACAAAACAGGAGCTCCCCACGGTGAAACACTAGGGCGAACAAACCCTTTATCTAACAACTCCTGCAACTGCACCTTTAATTCTCTCAATTCAGCAGGTGCCATTCTATAAGGAGTAATAGAGATAGGAGTGGTACCGGGCAATAATTCAATACCAAACTCCACCTCTCTCTCAGGAGGCAACCCTGGCAACTCCTCTGGAAACACATCTGGAAACTCTGCAACTGTGGGTATGCTATCAATTTGAGAACTCCTTACTCTAGTATCTATCACATGAGCAAGATAAGCATCACACCCTTTTCTAATTAACCTCCTAGCTGCAACAGCTGAAACAAACAAGGATGCTAACTGTCCCTGCTCACTAGATACTATCACATTTCTACCATCACCGGTTCTCAAAGTAACAACTTTCTTTTTACAGTCCACCACAGCTCCATGTCTAAATAACCAATCCATGCCTAGGATCACATCATATTCCTTAAAAGGCATTTCAATTAAATCTCCAAGAAACTCCTCACTTTGCACCACTACTGCACTATCTCAGTGCACCTTACTAACAATCACACTATGCCCTAAAGGATTTGTCACCAATACATCAAATCCTAGGGATTCAGCATGCACATCAGACACAGGCAAAACAGATGCACTAATATATGAATGTGTGGATCCGGGATCAATCAAAGCAAGTACTGAAATACCAAATAAAGAAAAAGTACCAGCTATGACTGCCGAAGCATCTGGTTGCCTCTGCATCACATAAATCCTCTGAGAAGATCCAGCCTCCTCTGGTCTACTCTCCCTGGATGCACAACCTCCTCTAGAACTGAACCCAGATCTGCCTCCTCTGCTGAAACTCCTGCCTCCTCGACCTCCCCTCACACTAGGTCGAGAAGCTGCAGAATCTACTGACATCTGCTCTTGCCTCTCCGGGCACTCTCTAACAAAATGATCAGGCGATCCACATCTGAAACATACCCCTGCCACACCAGTCCTCCAACAAGTACCACCATGTGGCCTACCACAATGAATACATATGGGTAGAGTGGATCTCTGAGTCACTGGGGTTGGAGCACTCGCCACTGAAACTGTAGGTCTAGATCTCTGTCTCTGAAACTGTACTGACCTACCAGCTGGTCTCTGACTCCTACTAACCCGAGGAATAAAACTTCCTTTACCTCCCTTTGTAGATGAAGACCCGACATCAAACTGGGGTCTTCTCACCCTAATCTCTTCTTCCGAAGCAGCCGTTGCAATATTCTGAGCTCTCTCCACACTCCTAGCTGCTGCCACAAGCTGGGAAAAATCATGATATCTAGATCCAGCCACAAGACACATAATAGAGGGCCTCAATCCCTCCTCAAATCTCCTGCATCTATCAATCTCATCATATATAATCCCCCCAGCATAATGGCTCAACCGTATAAACTCAACCTCATATTCCGTTACGGTCCGGTGATCTTGCTTCAAGCTTAAGAACTCCATTTTCTTCACATCTTTATACTCCCTTGGAGTATACTTCAATTCAAACTCTTTTAGAAAATCAGCATAGGACAATGTTGGTGGATCATCCATAGCTTGGGGCACTGTCTTCCACCAATCGTATGCATCCTTCTGCAACAATGATCTTGCATAATCAAATCTTTCTTCTGGAATGGCCTGTAACTGAACAAATATTCTCTGTGCTTTATCTAGCCACTGCTCAGCTACAGCTGGATCAGTAGTACCTAGAAAATCTTCGGCTCCATACTTCCTTAATTTATCATACTGTCTCACTGATACCAAAGGCTGTGCGGGTGGTGGCGGTGGTTGCACTGGTGCTGGCCTCAAAGCCTCTACCACATGCCTAAGCCAAACTGGTGGAACCTACTCACCAGCTGGTCTCCCTGACACAGAAGCAGGTACCTCTCCAGCACTATCCACTTTAGCTCCCTCTCTAACCTCATCAGGAGCTACGCTCTCCGCACTACCCTCTACTGACTGTCGCAAGTGAGAATCCATCACAACCTATGTCTGCAAACACAACAGAATACATCTTATTAAAGATCAAAGACTGCCAATCCCAAACATGTATGTTATTCAAAAACTAACTTTTTAAGTCAAAATATTCTTTTTCTTACATTTTACCTAGGTTGAGAATCTCAAACCTAGGCTCTGATACCAAAACAATTGTAACACCCCACATCCGGTACACGCATACTACAAACACCACATTGTAATATACGTGCACTGAACATAGGGATGCTGCGGTTTTCTTTAACATTCAAATCATTTTAAAAGATACCATAACCTTTCTTCTATATACATTATAGAAAATAAGTAATTAACTTGCAATATAAAACAAAATAGATATATACATTTACTTAATACGCAGCGGAATTTATAAAATATTTACACATAGGAATACATCAAATCCATATTTACAAATATACATATATTTACATTATAAACAATACTTTACAAAATATAAAGAAGTTATACATGATTGGCAGCTCTTCTCTGATCTTTAAGTCCCAAAATAGATTCTTTAATGTCTACTCTCACTCGGTCTCGAGGAACTCTCGGGTTCAACTCTGTCACCTGCGCGATCAACACTATCGCGCTAAGCCAACGGCTTAGTAATACAAAGCATTCTATCATTATGCTTTAATGCAATGCAATGTCACACATGTTACTAATAAAGGCAACATCATAGGTAGAAATATAATACCACACCTTTGCATTTCACAATTCATACTCATATTTCAAAGTCCTTCCATGAATCTCACTATTCAATTATTTCAACACCAATAAACCACATTTAAACAAAGACAAGCATGGGCCCAAAATACACTAATATGCCATTCAATTTTCAGAGTTAATGTTTTGGTTCTATTATCACATTCATCAATATCATAATCCCAAATAGGCTTCAAGGATTAGGTTCAACCAAGCTTCAAGGGGAACAAAGCATGCTAAGTATCAACCCAACTTGGCTTCAAGAACCAACCCAACCTAGCTTCAAGGGTTGTAACATCTCAATTAGGCTTCAAGGATTAAATCCAACCTAACTTCAAGAGATTGTTACTAATATTAGGCATGCCACCAACAACAAACTCTGAAAATGGAATAACACATTAGCCACACAATTCATTTATTATTTCATTATCATTTCCATTCTCAATTCTCATCATCATCTAGGCAAACATGCCTTATTTCTTTCAATTGAATCATCATAGCCAATCACAATGGCTTCATATCACATTTGAGTTATCATAGCCAATCACAATGGCTTCACATCTCATTTCATCATTGATATATACCTAACACTTTACATTATTCATAGATTTAGAATCTACCACATACATTTGTTTGGATCATTTTTGTAACACCCCCATATCCAATGCACACACACTACAAACACAACAATGTAGCATAAGTGCACCAAACATAGGGATGCTACGATTTCCTTAACATTCAAAACACTTTAAAACTTGATACAATACCCATATCATTATACATTATAGAAAAATAGATCATTTACTTATAAAACAAAAACATATTAGTTATCTATATATATATATACATTTATAAATTACACAGCGGAAGTTATAAAATATGTACATATATGAAAACATTTGAATACATATTTACCATTATACATATATTAACATTATCAACAATACTTTACGCAATATAAAAGATTTATACATGATTGGCAAGTCAGCTCTGATCTTTAAGCTCCCAAAATCAACTCTTCAATGTCTACTCTCACTCGGTCTCGAAGAGCTCTCGGGTTCGATTCTATCAGTTCTATCACCTGCGCGATTAAACACTATCGCGCTAAGCCAAGGGCTTAGTAAGATAAAACATGCAATCGATATGTTTAGATGCTATACAATGCCAATTCTGATTTATATCATATATGTAACAACATAGATGCAAAGCTAACAACATACCTTTACATTTCATAACCTAACATACATATATGTCTATCACAATTCAACATCTTTGCATATACTTTATTAGTTAATCATTTAATCATCCATGAACAACACTAAGCAAAGACAAGCATGGGCCCAAGACACACTAATATGCCATTCAATTTTCAGAGTTAATGCTTTGGTTTTGTTATCACATTTATCAATATCAATATCATATACCCAACTAGGCTTCAAGGATTAAGTTCAACCAAGCTTCAAGGGGAGCAAAGCATGCTAAGCATCAACCCAACTTGGCTTCAAGAACTAACCCAACCTAGCTTCAAGGGTTGTAACATCTCAATTAGGCTTCAAGGATTCAATCCAACCTAACTTCAAGAGATTGTTACTATCATTAGGCATGCCACCAACAACAAACTCTGAAAATGGAATAACACATTAGCCACACAATCCATTTAGTTCTCATTCTCAATTCTCATTATCATTTAGGCAAACATGCCTCATTTATCTCCATTGAATCACCTTAGCCAATAACAATGGCTTCACATTTCATTTCACAATATAACACTTCATTATTCAAGTGTATATTTATCTCACATAGCATCATTCATAAATATCAACATTTCATTCCATATTAATCATGAAACACATTATCACTCACAATGCATAGTATAACAAGGCTCAATCTCAACAATGCAAGAACAATATATATATGATTCATAGCTTTAGGATCATTCACAAGTGTTTTTAATTCATTCCTTGGTTTAAGTATGTTTATGTTTAGGTTTAGAGGCCAAACTACCTTTGAAGAATCTAAACCATGCAAACAAGAACAAAGAAATCAAGCAACATTCAATTCATTTGTGGGACACGCCCAACTCACTTGAAGGACACGCCCAACCTAGTTGAGGAACACGCCCGTGTCTTTAACAATAAAAGAGGCAGTAGCCAATTCAAATAATTGACACGCCCAGCACCTTTGATGGACACGCCCGTGTCACTAAAACCAAAAGAGACAGTAGCCAATTCAAATAATTGACACGCCCACTCCCCTAAATTGCTTTTGGCCGTGTCACCAAATCACAAAACATTAACTAAAACCAACACTTTCTCAATTGCACTCAAACACAATATTCATCATATAACATATTTCACATGAACATAATCAATGTTCTAAACACATATTCATCACAAAAACCACTACATCACACATTAATATCACAATTAAACACATATTCACCACAAAACCCTAAGACCAACATCCTTCTCCATCCATCCAAATCAACAACCACCATTTCCAACAACAACCTTCAATTAAACTCATAACTTAAAATTAATTTAACACTTGAAAACACAACACAACACATCTCAAATCCACCAAATCACAAAATCACCAAACCCTAATTCACTTCCAATACAACTTCCAAATAAGTAAAGGAAACAAGAGAATACTTACTTACAAAGAAGAAATTCCACAAATCCCTTGTCAAATCCTTTGATTGCTTCTTCAATTTGCTTCTATCATCAAGAACACTTCTTTTTCTCTTTTCAATTTGGAGAGCCGGCCACCTCTTGAAGAAAGAAGACAATGATCAAAATACAAAGTCAAATTTTGCTTTTAATCTCCACCAAGTGTTCTTATCCAAGCAATTACTAAAACACCCTAAATCATATAACTAACCTTTGTCTCATATAAGTCCTTATATGTAATTTCATTAACAACCAAAAATATCTTCTTCCACTTAACCATCACCTTGACTCTTCATTTGGCCACTTTATATGTTATATATATCATCATATACACAACATATACATTTGTCTCTAAACCCTATTTCTTTCTCCAAAACACATATGCACAAGCATTCTCATCCCAATTTCTTTTCTTATCCCATCATATACATTCAATTCAATTTAACAATAATAACAACAACAACAACAACAACAATATAATCAAAACTTCTAAGCCACATATGAGGATATTACAATTTTTGTTTTAAGTGTGTTTAAAATGTTTATTTTTATGTTTAGGTGCAAAAAGACCTTTGAAGAATCAAAATAATGCAAGAAGAGCAAACAACAATCACAGTAGCTAACACACTCAAGGGACACGGCCAAGCTTGTGGCCGTGTCTCTCAACACAAAATCAGGCAGTGGCAGACACGGGCAAGGGACACGGCCAAGTCAGTGGCCATGTCTCTCCAAAATTTATCCAACACGGCCAAATTTCCTTAAACTTGGTCGTGTCTCCTAAAAATCTTTAGTTTGGCCGTGTCTCTTCTTTAGTTTGGCCGTGTCTCTCATGAATAAAAACCCTAAACATGGCCAAGTCTCTTTTTATTGAATTAAAACACATTGTGCACAACATAACCTTATTCAAATGGATATAATCAATGTCATTAACACATATTTTGCATGCTCATCACAATATTTACATTACTAATATACCTCAACAATGCATTAAATTCCTTAACACATTTACAAACAAGTGTGTGTTAAGTTTAAACATCATATAGTTTGTACTTACCTTAAACACCACTTAACTTATCATCTTCAAACCAAAACCAACACCAATTCAACCTTTTAACTTACAATCAATTTCAACACTTATAAACACATCTCAAACACACCTAATCATAATATCAACAAATCATAACTCACCTCAAACACAACTTCAAAAATAACAAAGGAAAATAAGAGAGTACTTACCAAAATTGATGAATTTCACCAAATCTCCAACTTAATTCTTTGATTCTTCCTTCAATTTGATTCTAGAAATTAAAACACCTCTCTTGCTCTCTCTTTCCTTTTGTATAGCCGGCCACACAAAATGAGAAGAAAAGAAAATAAAGACAAGTCAAACTTCTCTTCTTCTTTAAATCTCCACCAAGCAATTCTAACGAAGCAATTACCTAAATGCCCTCATCCATTTAACTTAACTCTTGTCACTTATATGCCCATTTAAGTAATTTCACATATCACAAATAAATATCCTCTTCCATTGACCATCCATATTGACTTATGCATATGTTATTTATACTATCATATATACAACATATACACTTTCTTTTAAAATTCTTTTCTCTTGCAAATTAACATATACATTCAATCCAATTAAAACAACAATAATATTCAAAACTTCTAAGGCATACATTGGGATATTACAAGAAGTCCATCATCATATACCAAGAGGGAGCTACGAAAGAGACGAGGAGTCCGATTTTTAGCATCTTTAAAAAGGGGTTTTTCTAACTCTTTCTTTTATTCCATTTCTTAATTGTTGTTGTGTATTAAGAACATTAATATTGCAATGTATAACTTTGATTTGGTTTGTATTGAATTGAGTATTTGTTTAAAGAAGATGATGAGCTAAATTACTCACGCTTGGGGTTGTAGTATATTTTATTAAATGATTTGATTTGATGATTCCATTGATATACCTTGTTCTATGTTGATTGCATTGAAATTAAATGTAAATTGATAGATTGGCCACCTATTGATTACTTAATATTGAATGATGGACCAAGAGGAGAAGTTTAATATCGGAACTATGCAATTGACTACCCTAAGAATGAATTAGAAATATAAGTTCTAGGGTTTATTAATTTGCTAATGTTAAATAATTGGTTGTTGTTAATTCATATATGTGAGAACTAGTGAATTGATAATTGGCTAATTAATCTTAAGAAACAAATTAAGACTCAAGGTTATATTAATGGATAATCGAATAATTGAACATTTGATTAAATGGACCTACAACCCTAGGCATCATTTCCATAATTGAAATTCTCTTGCATAAATCACTTAATTTCATTTCTAAGGTTAATTATGGTTCACCAATTCAATCACACAATCAAATTTATTATTTCATGTTAATCGAACTATTACATGCAATTCCTTCCTTGGGAAACAACCTTGGGCGATCACCGTCACTACAATAGCCTCGTATACTTGCGAGTGCCGCTTTGTGATAGTGTTGATTTAAGCGCAACAAGTTTTTGGCGCCGCTGCCGGGGAAGGCAATTTTTGTGATAGTTTGATTGTTTTAATTTATTTGTTAAATTGTTTAAAGTGTTCTTTTTGAATTGCTTAGGTACTTTATGCACAGACGACGGTCTCAAGGAAACGAACTTGTTCCATTTATAGACAACATCCATAGACTTCCAAGATCCGAGAGACCAAATCCTTTTGAGCAAGAAAGAGAAAATACCGATGAGCAATTTGAGGAGAACACAGAAACAGAAATGGGTGATGCACAAGAGCCACCTATGAAGGAGTTTTCTCGACCGATCATCGGAGTGACCACATCTTGTATCCGGTTGAGCAACGCAGCGAGAAACTACGAACTCAGAAATACTCACTATAGTATGCTGCCCTCCTTCCACGGACTGCCGAATGAAGATCCTCTCAACTTCATTTGAGATTTTTATTCAACATTGCATACGTTCCCTTTGCAAACACTAACGGAAGATGAACTCAAGATGAGATGTTTCCCATACAGTTTGAAGGACAGAGCAAAAGCGTGGTTAATGACCCTACCGGAGAATTCTTTAACCACATGGACTGAAGTCTACAACAAATTTATGGGAAAATTTTATTCACATCAAAAGACCAAGGAGCTAAGGGGAAGTATTGCAACTTTCACCCAATTTGACGGAGAACCTTTTCATGAGGCGTGGGATCGCTTCAAATCATTATTATTTTAGTGCCCTCACCATTACTATCCACAACAGTTGCTCAATCAATTCTTCTATGATGGGCTAACTCAACAATCTCAAAATACAGTGGATAATGTAGCAGGGGGTGCAATGGGTGAAAGAACAACTGCAGAAACAGTTGCATTATTCAAAATGTTGGGGGAAAATTCCCAACAAAAGAGTATTGGAGAAAGAAGAAGAGGAGCACATGAGATAAGTGCAAACTCAAAAATGGCTAGGCAAATTGCAGAACTGACAAGGCAAGTGAAATTTTTTAATGAAAAAGGGAACTTGTCGGGACCAAGCCAAGAGTCATGCACATCATGCGGTCTTGTAGGCCATCAAGAAAATGTGTGCCCCTCAAATTTTGATACATTTCAAGAGGAGCAAGAGCAAGCTTTTGCTTTTGAAGGGTTCCAACAAAGGGGTAGGAATGATCCATATTCAAATTCTTATAACCCCGGTTGGAGGAATCACCCCAATTTTTCATGGAAAAATCAACAACATGCTCCACCTCAACAACCTTTCCAACCATATCAAAGAGGTCCCCAATTTCAAGGGCAACCCTCAAATCAAGAGCAGGTCAAGAAACCTTCATTTGAAGACAATTTGAATGCTTTCATTCAAGTAAGCACTCAAAATCAAGAATTGAACAATAAGCGGTTTGGCTCTTTAGAAGCATCGCTTAAGAAGGTTGAAACTCAAGTGGGCCAATTGGCTAATTAGCTTCAAGCCAATCAAAAAGGGAAATTTCCAAGCCAACCGGAGCAGGCCAAAGCAGTCACCATTTTGAGAAGTGGTAAGGTACTTGATAATAAAATCGGTGATAATAACATTGATAATTCCTTTGATGCAGGTACAATGCAAGGTAATGGCAAGGAAATACAAGAAGAAGAAGCTGAACCAAATGAGCTTAAGGAAGACAAAGAGGAGGCATCCGTAGCACCAAAACTGCACAAATCTCCAAATCCATACAGACCACCAATTCTGTTTCCCAGCAGGTTAAAAAATGAAAAGCATGATAAACAATTTTTTGAAATTTATAACATGCTTTCGAAGGTAAGTATCAACCTACCCTTACTGGAGATAATAAAGAATATGCCATCTTATGCCAAATTCTTAAAAGAGCTAAACACTAAGAAAATAAGGTATGAGTTGGATGAGAAGGTGATAGTTTCGGAAGTAACAAGTGTTGTTTTACAACATAAGTTACCTCCCAAACTAAAGGATCCTGGGAGCTTTATAGTCAAAATCTCTCGGCACCAGTATTAATTTAATGCCATAATTTATTTGAATCTAGAGCTAGGGGAACTTAAATCGACCAAAATGGTTTTACAATTAGCTGATAGAACTCTTAGATATCCTAAGGGAATCATAGAAGATGTTCTAGTGAAGGTAGGAGGTTGATTGTACCCGTCGATTTCATTGTCTTAGACAAGGGGGGAGAAATCCCACGGGATGCCGAACATGCAATTTTGTTAGGGAGGCCTTTTATGGCCACAACTAACGCTTTAATTGATGTTAAAAATGGAAAATTAACCATGACCATTTTGGGACAAACTGTAGAATTTTCAATTTTTAACACTTCCCCCATTCCCACTAGTGCTTTATATGAAGATTGCTCTTTCATTAATCTTACTGATAGTGTTGTCCAAGAAGTTTTCTTGCAGGAAAATGGTGAACACAAGCTAGAAAAGGCTCTAAAATTGCAAGAAGAAGCAGAGATTTCCAAGGAGGAGAATAAAGAAGACAAATCCATTTTGGACGATGAGAGTGTTGAGGAGGAAATTGAAGTTGAAGAAGAGCCAGTTCAACTACAAGGGGTTGAGCTTAAGGAACTGCCCAAGCATTTGAAATATATTTTTCTTAGGTAGAATAATTCTTAACCAGTGATAATTTTTGCTACCCTTACCAGTGAGGAAGAAAATAAGCTTGTAACAATGTTGAAAAAATTTAAGAAGGCTATAGGTTGGGGGTTGAGTGACATTAAGGGTATTAGTCCCTCTATGTGCATGCATAAGATTATCTTAGAAGAAGGGGCTAAACCAGTGAGAGAGTCTCAAAGGAGACTAAACCCTAACATGAGCGAGGTTGTTAAGAAGGAGGTCCTTAAATTACTAGATGAAGGGGTAATTTACCCTATTGCTGATAGTGAATGGGTTAGTCCTGTTCATGTTGTGCCTAAGAAAACAGGGTTGATAGTGGTCCAGAATGATAAAGGAGAGTTGGTACCAACACGAACACAAACTGGGTGGCGGATGTGCATAGATTATAGGAAATTAAATAAAGTCACCAAGAAAGATCACTTTCCTTTACCATTTATTGATCAAATGCTTGATAGATTATCTGGACATTCTTTTTACTGTTTTCTTGATGGTCTTTCAGGTTACTACCAAGTCCCGATAGCACCGGAAGATCAACCAAAGACTACATTTACTTGTCCCTTTGGGACATTTGCGTTTCGAAGGATGCCATTCTGACTTTGCAATGCACCGGGAACATTTCAAAGGTGTATGCTTTCCATATTTTTAGATATGTTAGACAAGTGCATTGAGGTATTCATGGATGACTTTTCTATTTTTGGTAATTCCTTTGATGATTGTTTGGAAAAGTTGACTCTAGTACTTAAAAGGTGTATTGAATGTAATCTTACATTGAGTTGGGAAAAGAGTCACTTTATGGTTGATCATGGAATTGTTTTAGGGCATGTTATTTCCCATGAAGGGATTGAGGTAGACAAAGCTAAAGTTGAATTAATTGTGAACCTACCTCCACCAACATCAGTTAAGGGAATTAGAAGTTTTTTGGGACATGCAGGATTTTATAGAAGGTTTATAAAAGATTTTTCCAAAATTTTACGTCCTTTGTGTCATTTGTTAGGAAAAGATGTCCCATTTATTTTTGATGAAAAGTGCTTAGAAGCTTTTAAAATTTTGAAAGAAAAACTAACTTCTGCCCCTATAATTGTTGCCCCAAATTGGGATTTGCCATTTGAGATTATGTGCGATGCATCGAATTTTGCCATTGGAGCTGTGTTGGGCCAAAGAGTGAATAAATTGATGTGTGTAATTCATTATGCAAGTTTATCTTTAAACGATGCACAAGTAAATTACACGACCACTGAGAGAGAAATGTTAGCTGTGATATTTGCACTAGACAAATTTAGATCTTACTTGATAGGTTCTAAGGTCATAGTATTTTATGATCATACAGCCTTAAAATACCTATTGACCAAACCACAAGTTAAACCTAGGCTCATTAGGTGGGTGTTGATGTTACAAGAATTCGATGTTGAAATCAAAGATAGGAAGGGAAGTGAGAATGTGGTGGCCGACCATCTTTCTAGACTTAACGCTTGTGAAAATAATGCTGAAATTGCTTGTGAAAATGCTTTCGAAAAATTTCCGGATGAACACTTGTTTTCCGTAACTCAAGCACCATGGTATGCTGATATTGCTAATTATCTTTCTTGTGGTGTAGTGAGAAAGGATTTGAGCTTCCAGGCAAAGAAGAGATTCCTGCATACATGTAAGTATTATTTTTGGGATGAGCCTTACTTGTTTAGAATTTGTAGGGATGAAGTGATAAGAAGATGTGTGCCGAAAGAGGAACAAAAGCAAGTGCTACAATTTTGCCACAATTTGTATTGCGGGGGACATTTTGTGTAACACCCCGATACTCCATATAAGTACTATACATACACCTGGTATACATACAGTAAGTATATAAAGTATAAGGATGTCACTTTTTGTTACCTTCATAAAGACCTTTAACAGAGTTCAAACCACAATACATTAATTTAAGGAACATTTACAAAATCATTATACTTTTAATGATCTTACATATATATCATAATAATCTTATCTTTATCAAAATTTCATTTATACATATAAATAAATACACTCTTGCCAAAAATACATCATAATTAAAAATTAAACATGTATGCATCACCCTCTAGCTGGTCTCGACAAACTCTTACTCTTCTCGTGGCATAACAAAAGACTTCA
The DNA here is from genome assembly GCA_947685225.1 of Garcia nutans. Classification (NCBI taxonomy): domain Eukaryota; kingdom Viridiplantae; phylum Streptophyta; class Magnoliopsida; order Malpighiales; family Euphorbiaceae; genus Garcia; species Garcia nutans. The sequence goes on from CANTUV010000001.1 coordinate 23,858,524, forward strand.
TATCTTCCACCTAGTCACCTGCGCGATTACACAACCGCGCTAAGCCTGAGAGCTTAGTAGTACAAATATAATATATAAACATACATTATAGAATTTCTAACATATAATGAAATATCACTTCCATGTACCATTAGTTTCTTATCATGTTTTTCCTTTTGAATTGCACCTTTCATATCTCGATTAATTTCATATATTATACACATATCATTATCACTAACCACAATCCATCATTAATACTTACCATCAATATATCAATATACACATTACACATCATGCTTCATAACATTGTTTTATTCATAATTCACCAATCATAATCCATCACTAACACTCAAAATCAATATATCAATACACACATTACACAACATACTTCATAACATTATTTTATTCACAATTCACTAATCATGAATCACATTTCCCACAAAGTCAACCATAGATCTCATTACTCATTTATTTCAACATTTGTATATCATATTGACAACAAAGACAGACTCGGGCCCAAAAGACACTAATATGCCATTCAATTTTCAGAGTTGATGCTTTGGTTTTGTTATCACATTTATCATTATCATAGACCCAACTAGGTTTCAAGGATTTAGGTTCAACCAAGCTTCAAGGGGAACAAAGCATGCTAAGTATCAACCCAACTTGGCTTCAAGAACCAACCCAACCTAGCTTCAAGGGTTGTAACATCTCAATTAGGCTTCAAGGACTAGACCCAACCAAGCTTCAAGGGGAGTAAAACATGTTAAACTTCTACCCAACTTGGCTTCAAGGATCAAGCCCAACCTAACTTCAAGAGATTGTTACTAATATTAGGCATGCCACCAACAACAAACTCTGAAAATGGAATAACACATTAGCTACACAATTCATTTATCAATTTCATTCTCAATTCTCATCATCAATTAGGCAAACATGCCTTATGTTTTTCAATTGAATCATCATAGCCAATCACAATGGCTTCACATCACACTTGTGTTATCATAGCCAATCACAATGGCTTCATATCTCATTTGAATTATCATATAATATACAACCTCAATTACATTAACTAAACAAACATATCATTATAACTCAAAACATTAGTTTCACATCTCTTTATGTCTCAATTTACATTCAGGTAATTCATTATAAAAGTATTTATCATAATAAATTGCATTGTACATACCTTTTTGAATGATCCTCGTCTCTTTCACACTATACAAGTCATAATACTTGTCACATTATATTAACAATATAATAAATTAAGTAACATTGTTTTAAGTCTCAAAATCATATAAAAGAATGCATCTAGGTAAGCTTGTACTTACCTCAAGAATTACTCCCATCAAGCTATACATAATCAATTACTTTATCATCTCCTTCACATTTTACATATAGCATCTTTGATGTAACATTACAAAGTACATTATTTATATAACACATTACCATTTACAAGATCCATAATGCATAAAACATAACCTTGTTCATATAGTATCATATGCATCATCAAATGTATGTTCAATCTCATCAATACAAAAAGAGCAAAGAACCATCACAGTAGCCAACACACTCAAGGGACACGGCCAAGCTTGTGGCCGGGTCTTTCAACACCAAATCAATCGAGGCAGACACGGGCAAGGGAACACGGCCGTGTCTCTCAACCAACACCAGGCAATGGCAAACACGGGCAAGGGAGACAGCCAAGCCAGTGGCCGTGTCTCTCCAAAATTGATCCAACACGGCCAAATTTCCTTAGACTTGGCTGTGTCTCCCAAAAATCTTTAGTTTTGGCCGTGTCTCATCCTTAGTTTGGCCGTGTCTCTCATGAACAAAAACCCTAAACATGGCCAAATCTCTTTTGATTGAATTAAAACACATTATACATAACATAACCTTATTCAAATGCATATAATCAATGTCTTTAACACTTATTTTACATGTTCATCACAATAATCACATTAACAATACATTTAAACACATACCACTTCAAAACCCTAAAACCAACATCATTCTTATTCTTTCCATATCAACATCCACTTAACTTACCATTTTCAAACCAAAACCAACACCAATTTAACTTTGTAACTTACAATCAATTTCAACACTTATAAACACATCTCAAACACACTTAATCATAATAACAACAAATCATAACTCATCTCAAACACAACTTCACCAATAACAAAGGAAAACAAGGGAGTACTTACCTAAATTGAAGAAATTTCACAAATATCCAACTTAATCCTTTGATTCTCCCTTCAATTTGATGTTTAGAACTTAGAACACCTCTCTTCCTCTCTCTTTCCTTTGGTAGCCGGCCACACCAAGCAAAGAAAAGAAAAATGAAGACAAGTCAAATTTTTCTTCTTCTTTAAATCTCCACCAAGCAATTCTAACAAAGCAATTACCTAAATGCCCTTCATCCATTTAACTTAACCTCTTTTCACTTATATGCCCATTTAAGTAATTTCACATATCACAAATAAAATATCTTCTTCCCTTGACTCCTCATTTTGACCAACATATATGTTATATATATTACCATATACCCAACATATACACTTTCTCTCTACACATTATTTTCCTTTTTAAACAATACCTAAACATTCTCTTTTCTATTTCTTTTCTTATCAACATAACATATACACATAATTCCAACAAACAACAATTGTATCCAAACTTCTAGGACACACTTTGGGATATTACATTTTGGAGGAAAGAAGACTGCCGAGAAAATTCTTCAAAGTGGTTTGTATTGGCCTACTCTTTTTAAAGATGCTTATCATTTTTGTATAAGATGTGATGAATGCCAAAGAGTAGGAAACATTAGCAAACGGAATGAAATGCCCCTTAATATTTTTATTGTGGTTGATCTTTTTGATGTATGGGGAATTGATTTCATGGGGCCATTTCCCAAATCCTTTGGTTTTGAATATATTCTTCTAGCAGTGGATTATGTGTCCAAGTGGGTTGAGGCAATCCCCACTAGGACCAATGATGCTAACATTGTGTTAAAATTTGTGAAGGTGAATATTTTGAGCAGGTTTGGAACCCCCAAGGCATTAGTGAGTGATGGAGGAAGCCATTTTTGCAACAAATGGTTTGAAAAGTTGATGACCAAGATGGGCATCCGACACAAAGTGGCAACTCCATATCATCCCCAAACATCCGGGAAAGCTGAGATTTCAAATAAGCAGATGAAGGGGATTTTAGAAAAGACAGTGAGCACAACTCGAAAGGACTGGTCAATCCAACTCTCGGAAGCACTGTGGGCTTATAGGACTGCTTTTAAAACCCTATTGGGAATGAATCCTTATAGGTTGGTCTTTGGCAAGGCATGCCACCTCCCGGTGGAATTGGAGCACAAGGCTTACTAGGCAATAAAGATCACAAATATGGACTTAGGTGAAGCAAGGGAGCAAAGAATGCTTCAAATTTCCGAGCTTGATGAGCTTCGGAATGAAGCCTATGAGAGTTCAAGGATCTTCAAGGAAAAGACCAAAGCTATTCATGACAGGATGATTCTTCGAAGGAATTTTGAACCGGGAATGAAAGTCCTTCTCTTCAAATCAAGAATGCGATTGTTTCTCGAAAAATTGAAGTCACGTTGGAGTGGACCCTTTCAAATCACTCAAACATTCCCCTATGGGGTTGTTGAGTTGCTTAATCTAAAAACCAACGAGACGTTCAAGGTCAATGGACAAAGGGTGAAGCCCTACTTGGAAGAAATCGAAGTTGCAAAAATGGTGGAAAGCATGGTGTTCATTAACGAATGATGCAACAATGTCCAGCTATACGACATTAAAGAAGCACTAAATGGGAGGCAACCCATCGGTTTGCATTTCTTTTCACTGTTATAATTTTATATTTTGCAATTTTAATTTCATGTTGAGTTAAATAAAATAGAATAGGTACTTTGATCGGTTTTTATTTTTCTTGAATGTGTTTCAGGGTTAAACCAAGAAGAATATTGCATTTTTGTGATTTGGGGACACAAATAAACCAATTAAATTAAAAAAAATTCAAAACCAATTTGGCAGAGGCAGACACGGCCAGAGGTCCTGGCCGTGTCCTTGGCCGTGTCACACAGACACGGCCAAGCCTCTCCCCGTGTTACTCAAATTGTCTTGCAACCTTCTTTTATCCAGTAAGAGACACGTTCAAGGGACATGGCCGTGTCCCTCAAAAAACCATCAGACACGACCAAGCTTCACCAAGCTTGGCCATGTCACCTAAATTTTTTGTTTTAAAAACACGAATTTTGCCCAGCTTTTCATTTTAGATCCCTAAATCTCTCTCTCTCCCTCTCTCTCTCTCTCTCTCTCTCTCGATCTATCTCTCTCAAAACTCCATAGCCACCATCTTCAAGCTTCAAAATCATTTGAAATCTTTCATTTTTCTTCACCCAAACTGATTTAAACTCATCCACTTCCCTTCTTTTCTCATTAAAAAGCAATTAAAACTTTGAAAACTTCATTTTCACCAAATCATCAAAATGACAAGAACATAAATGGTGTCTCACCACAAAAGGAAGCGACCTCCACCTTCAACTCCATCTTCATCATCGTCAGCACCAAGGAGAGCAACTCTTCTCGCTCGGGGTTTCTTTTCGACGAGGTATGTTAACGAAGAATCCCTCGATGCTCTTCATATTCGAGATAATTTTTATAGATTTGTTCATAATCTTGGGTGGGATAGATTTGTTTCCCTTAAACCTTTGCAATTTGAGGAGCTTACATTGGAATTTTTAAACTCACTTAAGGTTGAAAGAAATGACAAAAAGATTTGCATTAGGTTACATTTTAAACTGCTTGGGAGACCATTTGTCCTTGAAATTAAGCAATTGAGCGATATATTTGGTTTCCATCAACAAGGGGAACAATGTGTGCCTAAGAGTTTTAGACAACAGTTCGCATGGGGAGCTTTGGGCTCGGGAACTTATGTGGCCAAATCAGCCAAAGCTACGAAATTGAAAAAATCCCGCCCTAAGGTACTTACACCGGGTTATGTCATGTGGATTCTTTGCAAGAAAAGAGAGCACAGGGGTTGTAGAACTAAGCGAACTATATTTTTTAGATTGTGCTATCAATGTTGTACCCGTTTGTACCGGCTATTAGTTAGTCGATGTGTTTGACAGTGTGGCAAATAAAAAGAGGGGTGCCATTTGCATCGGAGGATTAGTTACAATTTTAGCAATGGCACTCCTCGATGATTTTGACCCGAGCCATTTCCAGATGACTAAGATCTCGGGGAGTGATTCATTAGATCTTGCCACCCTCGAGAAGATGCGCATGGCTTCAAGAAAAGGAGGAGCTTATGTTATGGGTTCAGATGAGCCTGAGGTCCCGGAGGGCTGTCAAAAGAGAGCACGAGTCGAGGAGGATTCCGACTCGGATTCTCTAGATTTAGATGAAGATGCTCCAATCCCGAACAATCAGGAGATCCTTAATAGGATTGAAGCATTGGAAAGCAAGGTTGACCGTAACCATGCTGCAGCCATGGAACAAATTGACCGTAACCATGCTGCAGTGATGGAACAAATGGACCTAATCAACAGTAACCTTGCTAAAATTCTAAGCCTCCACCCATCAGCTGCATCATCATCCCATCCTCCATCGCCGTAGATCCTATCAGCTCCAACCTTTTGAAAACACTTGTTATTTTCTTATTTGTAGTTATTTCATATTTTTGTTGTTATGGTTTTTAATGTTAACTCTTTATATTTTGTTTATTTTATATATTGTATTTTGCTCTTGAACAATGGTTGTTTGTGGATGAAAAGGTAGCACTTGTGTCACAAAGCATCGATGGAAAAACAGGTTGTATCTTAACTTTTTACTTTAAATATCGTTGTTTCCATTGAGGACAATGTAAAACTTAAAGTGTGGGGTGTGTGCTAAACCTTTTGTTCATGAATATAAATTGTCTATTTTCGTAAGTGTTCTTGTTTTGTTAAGTTTTGTGTTTTATTTTATAATTGATTTTGATGGATATTAATAAGTTCAATTGTTATAAGATTGTTGATAGATGACTTTTGAATTTTTGAAGCATGAATTTGAGAATTGATTAGAGTTAGTACTTAATGTCAATTTTGATGGTTATTCTTTGCATTGCCATTAAACTAGTAAGGAATTGAGCCATCAACTTATCATTATTTTTATGTGTGAACATCTTTGATTGATGAATTATTAGAACTTGCTTTGACATGCATTTTGAGACTACATAAAGATTTCAATTAGGCATCAATATGATTAAGGCGATTTAGGGCAAACCATTTTGGCTTAAAGAGACCAACCTTACATCCGACCTTAGTTCGCCAACTTTGAGCTTATTTCAATTTTCCCTTCTTTCTCTTTCACAACACCATCGGCTTGAACCATTACATTTTAACTTTACCCGTTCATTAGATCAAGAGCACTTTAAGAGCATTAATGGAGTGTTGTGCAGAATAAAGTGTGGGGTTGAATTCAATGGGCTTTAAATTAGTTGGATACTAAAAAAAAATAAATAATGAAAATTAAAATAATAGTTGTTGTTCTTGTCGAAAGGGTTGTAATGAGTTTGGAAATTATCTTTGCAAATTAAACAAATGGAGTCCCTTAAAAGCACATAAATGCTTAGTGCTAAGTGATTGAGGTGAATTATGGGATTGTTGATCATGCTACATTGCTTACTTCACTCTTGAAGTACTCTTGACCTAAATGAACTAACTCACTCTCCCAAATGTCATACCTTTTCCTTAGCCCCGTTACAACCAAATAAAAGACCTTATGATTGATGCTTGATTGTGATTAGGTGGTGGAGATTTGATTGATAAGCAAGCCTATAGTCCTAATCTTTCATTGAATGTTGAGAGCTTAAACACTACCCAATTAAACACTTGAGAGGTTTTGTGAGGGAGTGACAATTTTGGTGTACATTGATTGACCATTAAGTTACTTGAGTACCGATTATTCTTGATTCGATTATGATTACGGATTTAATAAGATGGGAGTCTTAATGCATCCTTATAACTCTTGAACTTGATAATATTTATCTTGTTTTATTTGTTTTTATTTTAACTTTGCTTGGGGACAAGCAAAGGATTAAGTGTGGGGTAATTGTTTAGATCAATTTTGTATATATTTTTTATTATGTTTATGTTGATTTTAAGATAATTTTTATGTTAAATTGCACTTAAGTTTGTTTGAAGTTGTTGATTTAGGTTGAAGTACATTCGATGGAGCCATTTGATCAAAATTGGTGGAATTTGTGGAGAAAATCAAGTGACACGGCCAAGCTTGTCATGGCTTGGCCGTGTCCTTCATCAAAAGGAGAAGAAACAAGGAAAATTATGAGACATGGCTAGGATTAACATGGCTTGGCCGTGTCCCTCAAGGAAACAAGTCCAGTAGTGAACACAGCCATGAGACACGGCCAAGCAACTGGCCGTGTCTCTCCAAAGGAACAAAATAGCAAAGAAAGCAAAGAAAGAAAAGAAATAAACAGAGACAGACACCATCACTGGACACGGCCAGGACACTGGCCATGTCACCCGACAAGGCCGTGTCTCACAAGGAGAAAGCATACAGAATGGGACACGGCCAGAAGCTTGGCCGTGTCCCCAAGAAAGAAAGTCACTAGACACGGCCAAGCTCCATATGGCTTGGCCGTGTCACCCTGGGTCCTTAGCTGGCTTGCACGAGGAATGAGCTGTTGTGTTTTAGTGGGTGACAAAAAGAACAAAAAAGAGTGAAAAGTGGGAGGATTTTATGGAAGAAAGGTATAAAGAAATTAGTAAGTGGGAGACAAGGCATGATGGGTGTCTTAAACAATTAAAAGTGGAAGAGCATGGGGATTAGAAAAGGGATTTTGAATAAATTTAGTGGGCATTCTCTACACACAGCACTTGCACTTCTTGATCATCTTCCTTGGTTCTTGCTTGAGAGAGCAAGACCACTCTCACCATCTTCACTCACCATTTCCTTTTACACATCAAGAGCAAGATAATTGTTGGTTTTGAAGTGAGTTACTAGTTCTTGAGGATTAGGGTTTTGAAAGGCTTGTTTGGAGAGTTGAGAACTTGAGAGAACTATCATCCACTCCTTCAAGAAGAGAGCCATTTGTTCAAGAGAGCTAGAAGTCCATCATCACATACCAAGAGGGAGCTATGAAAGAGACGAGGAGTCTGATTTTTAGCATCTTCAAAAAGGGGTTTTTCTAACTCTTTCTTTTATTCCATTTCTTAATTGTTGTTGTGTATTAAGAACATTAATATTGCAATGTATAACTTTGATTTGGTTTGTATTGAATTGAGTATTTGTTTAAAGAAGATGATGAGCTAAATTACTCACGCTTGGGGTTGTAGTATATTTGATTAAATGATTTGATTTGATGATTCCATTGATATACCTTGTTCTATGTTGATTGCATTGAAATTAAAGGTAAATTGATAGATTGGCCACCTATTGATTACTTAATATTGAATGACGGACCAAGAGGAGAAGTTTAATATCGGAACTATGCAATTGACTACCCTAAGAATGAATTAGAAATATAAGTTCTAGGGTTTATTAATTTGCTAATGTTAAATAATTGGTTGTTGTTAATTCATATATGTGAGAGCTAGTGAATTGATGATTGGATAATTAATCTTAAGAAACAAATTAAGATTCAAGGTTTTATTAATGGATAATCGGATAATTGAACATTTGATTAAATGGACCTACAACCCTAGGCATCATTTCCATAATTAAAATTCTCTTGCATAAAATCACTTAATTTCATTTCTAAGGTTAATTACGGTTCACCAATTCAATCACACAATCGAATTTATTATTTCATGTTAATCAAACTATTACATGCAAGTCCTTCCTTGGGAAACGACCTTGGGGCGATCACCGTCACTACAATAGCCTCGTATACTTGCGAGTACCGCTTTGTGATAGTGTTGATTTAAGCGCAACAATATACAAGTCATTTGGTCTGAGAAGTCAAAAGAGATATTTTGATTAATTAAATGGATTTAATTATGTTAGTGGATGATGATGTTAGTGGGTGAATATTTTATTGTTTAAATGTATGGTGGAGAGTGTTTTGAGGAGAAAGCAGTTGAAGAGTGTTAACTTTCTTTCTTTCCTTCTTTCTTTCTTTCTTTCTTCTTCCTCATTCACCTTCATTTTCTTCTTTCCTTCTCTTTGGCCGGCCACCATTATCAACCAAAGGAGAAAAGATTTTGTTGCTTCCAAGCTCAAAAGATTGAAGGTTTTCAAGAGATCAAGTTGGAGTTTTAAGGATTTTCTTCACTTTTGGTAAGTTTCCAACTTGTTTCTTGGTTTTCTTTTGAGTTTATGTTCTTGGGTTTGTTGGATGGTTGTTGTAGATGTGATTATGGTTATTTTGGTGTGTTTGAAGTGTTTTGTCTTAGTAACTTTGATTTTTGCGTTTGGATTGAAGAGACAAGAGTTGTGGGTGTTGTGAGTTTGAGTTGTGCTATATGGTGGTGTTTGTGTTTGATGTTTGTGATTGAGTTGTTTTAAGGTTTACTCAAGTATTTTTGAGTTGTTGATGGTTTTAGTTGAGTTATGTGTGGTTGATTTGGCTATTGGAAGATGAGTGTTGGTTGTCGCTTTGTTGGTGTCGATTTCAGGGTTTTTGGCTTGACACGCCCAGGAGCACGGCCATGTCTTTGGGCGTGTCGTTGGTTCTATTTTCTGGGTTGGTGACACGAGCAGTGACACGCCCATGTCACTGAGCATGTCACAACTTCTGTGTTGTAGTAGCATTGACACGGCTAGTGACACGCCCATGTCACTGAGCGTGTCATAGCTACTGTGTTGTTGGAGGATTGACAGGGCCAGTGACACGCCCATGTCACTGAGCATGTCAAAGTTTCTGTGTTGTGAGTTTAGGGCACGATCAAGGACATGCTCGTGTTGTAGAGCGTGTCAAGTGTAGAGTTTGCCCTAGATAGTTCTCTTTCTTATTTTCTTCTTATGTATTTCTAAGTGAGTGTGTATGATCACCTTTGGATTAGGTTTTGAAGAGAGTTGAGCTACCTTTATTCAAGTGTTGAGAGTTATCTTGGAAGAGGAGTTGATAGAGTGGTGTTGTTGCTTTAAGAGATAAGTACAAACTTTAAATGATTGCATACATGTACATGACATTGGGACTTAACACATTTAGTTAAAAAAATGTGTTAAGTTACTTGATACATTATTGATAAATGAGTTATATGTTGTGATATGCATAATGTGAATTTTATTGATGTATCAATGCAATTGAGTAAAGTATTGTATATGAAAATAAATGTGGAAATAGGTGATATGAGATGTGAAAACATAATGTAACCAATCGATATTGAGATAAAATAGAAGAATGAGAAAAGATGATATTATTATAAGGCAATGAGCCTATTTTGATTATGAGAAATGAAATGAGATAAATGAATTAATTGTGTGCCTAGTATGTTATTCAATTTTCAGAGTTCTGGGTTTGGCGGCATGCCTATGAATTGCTGGATAGGTGAAAAGACCGGGTCGTAAGCTGAGTCTAGCTGAAAAATGTGAAATATGATGTTTTTGAGGTGAAAAGACTGGGTCGTAAGCCTCAAAAATTGTAACAGTCTAGCCGGGTTGAGGACCAAGAAACTGGGGCCCTAGGGTCTAGCCGGGTTGAGGTCCAAGAGACTGGGTCTGTTACAATCCATGGATATATATTACCTACGGGGCTAGACACATGGTGTCATTATGGACCAAAGCAGTAACTCTGAACTTTGAATAGCATATTAGTTTCGTTTTGGGCCCATGTTTGTCTTTGTTTTAATGTGAATTATGAAATGTGATGCAAATGATTAATATATTGAAATATATAATGTAATGAGTTGACATATTCATATGTATTGTGTATGAGCATCGCATTGATTTATATTGAATCAAAGTTTGTACCACTAAGCTTTCTGCTTAGCGCGATTGTGGTTCATCGTGCAGGTGACAGGGTAGATCCGGTTGTGCCGGAGGGCTCGTCTAGACCGAGTTGAGTCTAGGCTTGAGTTGTGAGAGCAGTGTTGAGTTGTGGACTTAACGATCAGAGATGAACTGCCAATGTGTATAAATTCATATTTTTGTACTTATTGATTTTGATGTAAACATATGTATTTTCCGCTGCTTAATTAACAAATATTTTGAACAGACTGTTTTAGATAAGCTTTTGGGTACTAATGTTATATATATATGTATTTTAACGAAGAAATATTTTCTCTATTACTATTTATAATATAGGTTGAATGTTTTAATTTTATTCGGACTGACTTATGATGCTTATATGTTAAAGACTAAAGTTTTGGGTTGTTTAGAAATGAACTGTAGCACCCCTTTATCCGGTATGCGTATATCGCTTGTTGTGCGGGCGTATGCAGTGTGCGTATATTGGGTGTGGGGGTGTTACACAAACAAAAAGGCAGCATACACAAGATCACTCCTATCGCCAACTAGCCCTTTTGGGTTTTGTAATTGACAATTTTCTCTCGTTTAGCTCTAATTGTTGCCTAGTCCACCCTTTCGGGTTTTTGAAACTAGCGGTCTGCTCTAACTTTTGCCTAGGCCACCTTTTTTGGATTTTCAACCTAGCGAGCTTTTTTTTTTCTTTTTTTTTATTTACACATAAAACTTCTTCAACCTATCCATGTTCATTGGCTTACTAAATTCGTTTCCGTCCATGTCTGATATTTTAACTATACCCTTGCTAATAACTTATTTCACAATATATGGTCCTTCCCAACTAGGCGTAAATTTTCCTCTAGGATTAGAGATATTAGGTTTACACTACTTCAAGACTAAGTTGCCGATTCTGAACTTTCTGACCTTAGCCCTTCTATTGTAGGCTTGAGCTATCTTGCTTTGGTATAGCAGATGATGATACAATGTCTTCAACCTCCTCTCTTCTAATAAGGCTAACTATGTGTATCTACTTACTACCCACTCCATCTCAGGTAGTTTGGCTTCCAGGACCACTCTTAATGACTTGATCTCTATTTCAATTGGTAACACTACTTCCATCCCATAAACTAAGGAAAATGGTGTCATTCCAGTAGGCGTTCATACACTTATTTTGTATCCCCATAAAGCATAAGGAAGCATTTCTGACCAATCCTTGTATGTCTTGGTAATCTTGGATAGAATTTGCTTAATTGTTTTGTTTGTTGCTTCTAATGCACCATTAGCCTTCAATCTATAAGGAGAGGACTGATGATGATGAATTTGGTACTTCGAGAATAAGTCCTTAACTGCTCCTTGAAACTGTACCCCATTGTCCGATATCACACTGTGTGGGATCCCGTATCTGCAGATGAGATTCTTTTCAATAAATCTTGCCATTTGCCTTGCCCCCAACTTATTGAAAGATTCATCTTCAGCCCATTTTGAAAAATAATCCACTGCTACCACGATAAAGCGGTGTCCATTTAAAGCTTTCAGATGTATCTCTCCTATAATGTCAATTTCCCAAGTTGCAAAGGGCCAGGGTGAAGACATGAAATGCAATTCTTTAAGAGGCATGTGATTCAAATTACCATACATCTGACATTGTTGGCACTTATTCACAAACTCAATGCAATCTCTCTCCATGGTTAACCAGTAGTAACCTTGTCAAATTATCTTCTTAACTAGGGCTAAACCACTCATGTGTGAACCACAACTTCCTGCATCTATTTCTGACATGATATGCTTAGATTTAGGCTTTCTCAAGCATCTCAAGTGCCCATCAGGCTATATTCAATACAACTCTCCATGAAAGGTGATGTATTGTAAGGACTATCACTTTATGACTCTTCTCTCTTCCCTTATTGTCCCCAACGGGTATTCCTTATTCTCTAAAAATAGTTTAATGGTGTCATACCACGCGTCATGGTTTGTATTAGTTTTCATGATTGTCTCATATTTATAGCAAGGAGTTGATGAACTAGTCAAAACCAGTGGCTTAAGAAATAAATTTTTAGGATTCTCCCATACCGAAGCCAGTGTGCCTAGGGCATCGACCATCTGGTTTTCTTCTCTTAGAAGGTGTATAAACCTGCACTCCTTAAATTTCTTCTTCATCATGGTCAAGTAATGGTGGTATGATTTTAGCTTCTCTTCTTTCAACTCCCACTCTCCATTCACTTGGGATACTACTAGCAATGAATCACCAAAGACTTATACTTTATCTACCTTCATAATCATTAAGGTTTCCAAACTAAAAATACATGCTTCATACACCACCATATTATTGGTTGCCTTAAATTTCAACTTCTTAGCTAAAGGGATAAACTCCCCTTTGGGTGATTCCAGTATGACTTCCAAACCTACTCCTTTCCTATTTACTTCTCCATCAAAATACATCTTCCATCCTTGTATTTCTATGGCCTATAAATGTTCATCAGGAAATTCCAAGACTACCTCTTCATTGTTCTGCAATGGTTGTTGAGCCAGAAATTCTGCCGCTGCTATACCTTTGATTGTTTTCCTAGTTACATACTCAATCTCAAATTCTTACAAAATTATTAATCATCAACCATATTTTTCGATCAAAGAGGGTGTCTCCCTTAAGTACTTCACTAGATCCAACCTAGAAATTGTTTACACACTATAAGATTGAAAGTAATATCAAAACTTCTTAGATGACCAAACCACGACTATAGAAGTCTTTTCAATGATACTATACTTAATTTCATAAGGTAGGAACTTTCTACTTAAATAGTAGACTATGTGCTCAATTCCTGACTCGTCTGCTTGGGCTAGCATAGCTCCTATCTACTCTTCCTCTATTGTTAAGTATAATAATAAAGGTTTATCAGGTTTAGGTGGTTTCAAAATAGGTGGATTTAGTAAATACTCCTTTATACTTTCAAAGGCCTTTTGACATTCTTCATTCCACTTGACTGGCTGATTCTTTTTAAGCAATTTAAAGATAAGTTCGCAGATTATGGTGAGCTTTGCTATAAACCTACTAATCTACAGTAACCTGCCAATAAATCCCCAAACTTCTCTCTCTGTCTTTGGGGCTGGCTTATCTCTGATTGCCTTCAAGGTCAATCTCAATGCCATTTTGACCAATGTCGTGTCCCAACAATTTGCCTGAAGTAACCCCAAATACACACTTCTTTAGGTTTAACCTTAGCTTATACTTCACTACTCTCTCGAAAAATAACTCTAAGTTTTGGAAGCATTGTTCCCTTGTATCCAACTTTACCATCATATCATCATCGTAGACCTCGACTTCTTTGTGCATCATATCTTGAAATAAAGTGGTAGCCATTCTTTGGTAGGTTGCTCTAGCATTCTTTAACCCAAATGGTATCACCCTATAATAGAATATACCCCACGTAGTAATGAATGAAGTTTTGGCTTTATCCTCCTGCGCCATTAACACTTGGTTGTATCCAAAAAATTCATCTACAAATGAGTGTAGCATGCTAGAGGTTGCACTATCAATAAGGACATCTATATGGGGTAAAGGAAAATTGTCTTTAGGGGAAGCTTTGTTCATGTCTCTATAGTCTACATAGACCCTAATTCTTCAATCTTTCTTTGGCACGGGTACTATGTTGGCTAGCCAATCTGGATAATCTATCACTTCAAGGAACTTTACTTGTATTTGTTTAGTGACCTCTTCTTTAACCAATTTAGCCCATTCTAGTCTTAACCGTCTAAGTTTTTGTTTGACAGGTTTCATGTGAGTGTAGGTAGGAATCAGATGCTCGGCTATGTCTCGATCTATTCTAGGCATATCCTCATAAGACCAAGCAAAAACCTCTTCATATTTTTTAAATATTTTTTCAAATCTCTCCCTATCATCAGGAGTAAGGTCAGATGCTATGCTAATATTTTTAAGATTATTGGTTGTTCCTAAATTTAATGATTGTGTATCAACGGAGTTAATATTAAAAATGCTCATGTAATGACTATTTGGATGTATGCAACCATTAGGAAAAACATCACACAAGTAAAATCAGACTTTATTACATTCATTTTGGAAAATAAAGCATCATCGTCATCATACAATGCAGATAAATTAAAATCAAAACTGAAATCATTGTTCTCAAAATCATAAAGCAGAACATCTTCGAACTTTTCTTCCACCAGAGCAGAAATCTCGTCAGCTTTCAGGACATCTCCCTTCTTTCCTTTCGGATTGGGCTCCTTGTCAGTTTTCAGGATGAGCTCTTTCTTCACTTGTTCCACCAGTTTGGCAACATTAGCAAAAATCTCAAAACTCGGGATCAACTTTCCCATGAACATGAATGGCTCGGGCTTCCCTTGGAGTGGTCCTATGTCTGGAGCTTTGACAAAAATATCTTCAAGTGGTGGGAACCTCATCTTCTCATTCTTCCTTAGCTGAACATCTCCACTAGCTTCTTCATATCCTAACCCTTTCTAGGAATCTTGAGTCTTAAAGTCTGGAAGCTTTTTCACACCGGCCTTACCCTTTCTAAGACCAGCACCAAGAAGGTAGCTCATAATCTTCATCATGTTTAGGACCTTGGAATCCACTATTCCAAATTGTGGTTACTTGGAAACCATTAAGAGGTCTCTAAGCATTGACCACTTCATTATCCTCAGCCTCGATGACCACCGTCTCATCTCTATTTGGAAGCTTAATCTTTTGATGGAGTGTTGAAGGAACTCCAACAAGAGGATGAAACCAAGGTCATCCTAATAGCAGTGCAAAAGTAACAGGTATGTACAAATTATACCATAGACTCAATTGGACCAACCTTCACAACAACTTTGAAAGTCCCTTCGGCGTGCCTTTTAGTATTGTCATAAGCCCTAATGGTCACTTCGGTTGGGCTTAGGTCTCTTATTGACATAGCTAGCTTTAGTAAGATTTTAAGTGGCAAACATTTATCGTGGACCCATCATCAATCATCTCACAAGGAGTCTGTAGACCATAAATTTTTTACCCAGTTCGGTCAAATATATTTTATTTAGTCCAAAATAATTTTTGTGTTGTCTAATATATTTTAATTGGTCCAAAATAATTTTTGTTATCTTAATTAAATAATTTTTGCTTTATTATCTAATTTTTATTAATAAAAAATAAAAATAAACAAATCAAAATCAAAAAATAAAATTAAAAATCGGCAACAAAAAATCGTCGCCGAAAATTCCAGCGCGGGCTTGGCCGTGGGCCATTTCGCCCGCAGGAGTTTTCTGCGGGCGAAATGGCCCTTAGGCCTATTCCCCGCCCCTGCTATAGCCAACTGCAGTAGATTTTTTTTGCCAATGTAATTTTTCTTGAGGCAAATTTTTTCGCCAGCGCAATTTTTCCACAGCAGTTTTTTTTTTCCAGTGAAATTTTTCGACGCAAATTTTTCGAAACCTAATACAATTAGGTTTCAGTTTCCTTTTCTTATTAAATATTGTATGCCATGAGTAACTAAGAAAAAATCATAAAAAACTTCTATAAATAACAACACATAAAGGGAGGAAAGAAAAGGGGGAAATTGGGACAGAAACTTGGATCAATAAGTGGAAACCGAAACTGTGAAAGAAAAGCTGGAATCAAGCAGTTTTTTGAGAGAGCAGAAAAACAATTCAAGCAATTCAAAGACAAAAAGGCTTGTCTTTAACATTGTTCATCCAAGAAGCAATTTTTGGTGAAACTTACAAAATAAGGTTTGAATTCTTAATTTCTTTTATTTGGTCATAGTAGCTAAATTATCAAATTGTGTCTTTTAATTCAAAAACCTTAGAACCTCAATTCACTTTTTCTAAAGTTTAAAAACCTTAATTCGTTGCTTTATTTTCCAAAAAGTTTAAAGTTGTTAGTTTTGTTTCTTCAAAACCCCAAAACCAAATTTTGTTTTCCAAAATTTTAAAACTCTAAATTGTATTCTGTTTCCTTCCAAAAGACTTAAAAACATCTTTTTATGCTTTTATAAATTTTAAATCGTGTTGTTTATCTTCATAATACTTCATAAAATTATCAATTGATTTTCCAAATCCTAAAAATAACTCATTAACTGAAACCCTAAATTCAAAAATCCTAAAACCCTAATTTAACTCCAAAACCTAAAATAGTGAACCCTAACCTCCTTAAAACCTTAAACCTTAATTTTTTCTAAACCCTAATCCTTTAAAACTTTAAAAAACCATATAAACACAAATATTTAATTTTACATAGTAAGCTTGAATCATCATTTAAAACCACAAATCAAAAGTATTTTAAAGTGTCCAAAACCCTAATTTCATGATTTCACCATTCAAACCTTAATTTGGTTAATCAAAGTTTCTTACCAACTTTTTAAAACATAAAATCCTTAATCTATTTTAATTCTTTAAAATGTCAAAGTAGCTTAAACCCATGAAAATCCAAAACCCTAAACACATGAAATAAAGGATCCTAAATGGAAACAGTAGCTATAATTTGGATTTTTATTTGCCTTATTCAATTCCATATTTGATTATGCTTTGATTTATTTTATATGCTTTAATTTATTTAAGTTCAATGCTTGGTTTATTTAATTTATCATGGATGGATGTTTACTTTCTATTGATGTTTAATACCTTTGATGAATGATTTATTTATGATGAATGGTTATTTACTTTTATCAATTTATTTACACTTCCAAATGTTGTAAGAGGTATGTTTCCACTTGGTGGGTACCTCATTAGTTAAAT
Source organism: Garcia nutans (assembly GCA_947685225.1). NCBI lineage: Eukaryota > Viridiplantae > Streptophyta > Magnoliopsida > Malpighiales > Euphorbiaceae > Garcia > Garcia nutans. The sequence goes on from CANTUV010000001.1 coordinate 23,876,145, forward strand.
ATCATGTAATTTAATTTGCTTTTCTATTTTAGAACTTATGTAAAGGGCATGTTTCTACCTTTCGGTATGTGATGTAAGGATATGTTTCCATCTTCGGATAGGTGTCCATTTATTCATTTTGTTTTCCTTGGACATTGCTTTGATTTTAATATAATGATGCTTTCTTTTTATTATGTGTAATATGGATAATATTGTTATACTTAAGAATTTTATAATATTAAGACTTGCAAAGGAGGCCAGTTCCAATGAACTGGGCATTGTGGGGGTATTGGGTCATTTCTCACCTTCCCCACACATACCCAACTTTCCGAACCCATTAAGGGGTTGGGGATTCCTTAGGAATCGAGTCATCCACCCCTTTCTTTTTCCTCGCCCGTCCAGGTGGCGACTCCATTTTCTCCAGACTTAGGTCCGTGTCCTCCAAGGCCCCGAGCCTAAACAGTGCCGAAGTCGCAAGAACCATTCCACCAGGAATGGGGGCAAAAATCCCCGCTCACAGTGGCGACTCCACTGGGGATAAGAGAAGTTGATTCTGTTGGTCTTTATATTATTTTATTCTTTATTATAATGACATTATCTATTGCATCATCTTAGATTGCATTGTGTGCGTGAGTTAGGACGCCCGTGTTACCCGTGTTATGTTATGTAAGGGATACCATACTTTCACTCAAGGTATGGAGATCGTGCATGGCATAACCACTCATGGCCTCGTACCATTTGGTATATACTTGCTATGGGAACCTAAGCCTTTTTACCCAAAGACTAAAGCTCATGTAATTGGCCTAGTTACTTTCCTTAGTTTTTACCCCAAATGCATGTTGTTTGATTATGGTTAATTTATCTTGGCTTGAATCATGGCTTATTTGGTTTGTCCTTTTTCTAATATGACCTAAGTATATTGTAAGCTCAAATAAATTTTTCTTTAAAATCCAAAAGACCAAAGCTATTTTCAATACTTTTCAAGATGGCCTTTGGACATAAAACTTTTCTAAAAATAAATCAAAAATTCTTTTGCTCATGGCCCAAATACTAATGTAACACCCCGATACCCTATATAAGTACTATACGTATACCTAGTATACATACAGTAAATATATAAAGTATAAGGATGTCACTTTTCGTTACCTTTTAAAAACCTGTAACAGAGTTCAAACCATAATACATTAATTTAAATAACATTTACAAAATCATTATCTTTATCAAAACTTCATTTATACATATAAATACTCTCTCGTCAGAAATACATCATAATTAAAAATTTATACATGTATGCATTACCCTCTAGTTGGTCTCGACAAACTTTACTCTTCTTGTGGCATAATAAAAGACTTCATATCTTCCATCTATATACCTGCGCGAATAAACACCCGCGCTAAGCCCGAGAGCTTAGTAGTCCAACTATAAAGATATAAACATATAGTATAGAAGTATTGACATATAGTGATACATCAATTCAATATATAATTAGTTCTTATCATATCTTCTTTTCTTTTTAATTTCATCTTTAATATATCATAGCTAATTTCATATATGATATACATATATACATAATATTATCACCAACCCCAATGCATCACCAATACTCAAAACCAATATATTAATACCCCTACATTATATATACCATACCAATCATTATTGCAATACACACTTTACATATCATACAAATCATAAATCACATTTCCAATAAAGACAACCTTTATCATCAACCACAATTCATTTACATATTACACTTAATAACATTATATTATTCACAATTCACCAAGCATAATTCAGTATTAATACTCACAATCAATATTTCAATACTTGCATTTCACATTGACAATAAAGACAGACTCGGGCCCAAAACACTAATATGTTTTTCAAAGTTCAGAGTTACTGCTTTGGTCTATAATCATAATTATCAAGCCCGTAGGCATCATATATCAATATCTCTATCCATGGATAGCGTAACAGACCCAGTCTCTTGGATCATCAACTCGGCTAAACTCGAGGTGATCCTCAACCCGGCAAGACTGTTACCAATCATATATCTCATAATCACAATTTCTCATAGTGTAACAGACCCAGTCTCTTGGATCTCAATTCAACTCAAAATGAAGAGATCCTCAACCCGGCAAGACTGTTACCTTTTTCATTTTATAGGCATGCCTCCAAACCCAGAACTCTGAAATCGAATAACACATTAGTTACACAATTCATTTATTATTTCATTATCAATCTCATCATCAATTAGGCAAACATGCCTTATCTCTTTCAATTGAATCATCATAGCCAATCACAATGGCTTCATATCATATCATATCTCAATCCATATGATACATATGGCATCATTGATATCACATTTCAAAGTATATTATTCATATAATACATTGCCATACACAAGATTCACAATGCATATAACATAACATTTTCTCACTTCTCAAAACACCTTAACATCATTCATTACTAGAGCATTTATCACAACAAATTGCACATACCTTAAGAATGATCCTCATTTCTTCCTACCTTTCCCATTTCATATTTCATCCTTTATATATATCTATATATATATAGCAATTTACATTCTTCATTTACATTCACAATATAATAGCTTATTTAACACTTTCATCCCAATGTGTTAATGTTCAAAGACATATAAGGATATACAATCAAATAGAGTTTATGCTTACCTTGTTAATGATCTTCACATCCTTCACATCATTCAATCATCACCTTAGTCCAATTATATTAACAATATAATAGATCACTTAACACATTTGCAAGCAAATGTGTTAAGCCTCAAATTATGTAATTAAATACAATCATATGTATTGGTACTTACCTCAAGAACTATTCCCATTCCTCTATACATTTCCTCTTCCAAGAATTCTCAACATTTAGGTTAATGCAACACAATCTCTTCAAAACCTAATCCAAAGATCATTATTTATAGGTTTAGAATCATCCACATACATTTGTTTAGGTCATTCTTTGATTACAAAGTACTTAGGGCGTATATAAAATGTTTAGGAGCACAAGACTTTTGAAGAATCAAACAATGCATGAAGAACCAAAACCATCACAGTAGCAAACACACCCAAGGGACACGGCCAAGCTTGTGGCCGTGTCTCTCAAAACCAAAACTTCCCGAGGCAGACACGGGCAAGGACACGGCCGTGTCTCTCAACACAACTCAGGCAGTGGCAAACACACTAAAGGGACACGGCCAAGCCAGTGGCCGTGTCACCCCAAAACATAACCAACACGGCCAAAATCCCTCCAACTTGGCCGTGTCACCCAAATTTCTCAAGTCTTGGCTGTGTTTCTCATCGATTCTAGCCGTGTCACTCAAGAACACAACCCTAATCAAAACCAACACTCTTCCAAATGCATTTTCACACCCTTTGCACAACAATAACTTCATTCAATTTGTTCTAATCAATGTTATTAACACATATCTTACATATTCATCACATTAACCACTTAAACAACACATAAACATTACATTAAAACATTCATCAATACCAAACCTTAAAACCAACTTCCCACTTGATCTTCCACAATCAACCTTCACATATCTTACCATATTCACAACCAAACCAACACCAATTCCATCTTTTAACTTACAATCACTTTAAACACTTATAAACACATATCAAACACACCAAATCATCACATCAATAAATCACAATTTCTTTTAGACACAACTTCAAAATTGACAAAGGAAAACAAGAGAAGTCTTACCTTAGATAAAGAAATTTCACAAATCTCTAACCAATCCCTTTGATTGCCTCTTCAATTTGGTTCTAGCTTCAAGAACACCTCTCTTGCTCTCTCTTTTCTTCAATGGCCGGCACACACATGAGAAGAGAAGAAGAATGAATACAAATCAACCATTTCTTCTTCTTTAAATCTCCACCACCCAATTTAACAAAACAATTACCAACATGCCCTCATCCATTTAATTAACCTTTTGTCTCATATGTGCCCATTATAGTCATTACACATGTCACACAAAAATATCCTCTTGCATTGACTCCACCTTTGACTTATGTATATGTTAATTATACAACCATATAAACAACATATACACTTCTCTCTACACCCTCTTTTCTTTCCCAAAACACAAATACATAACCATTCTCTTCTCAATTTCTTTTCTCTTACAATTTGACACATATATATTCAATCCAATTTATAACAACAACAACAATAACATAATCAAAACTTCTAAGGTATACATGAGGATATTACAACTAAGCCCAAAATTCATTTTTCTAAAATCTTTTACAATGGGCTTAGAAACAAAACTATTTTTACCCAACCTTTTCTTACAAAGAGCTTGCAAAAATATTTCGATCAATATGAAATACCAAAAATCTATTGTGGGCCTAGTTTGTACTAAGAATAAATTAACCATGGGCTTGTTTTTGGCATGAATCATTAGTTACCTTTTTCAAGTGAGAAATCTATTTATACTAAACCTCTTAATTTTGTTTTAATCCAATATAGCATAAAAGCTACTTTAGTTGGTTGAATGGATTAAAACTTAATTAATGGGAATTATCATGGATGGATTTCCATTTTTGAAAATATAACTATTGGTTGAAACGTCCGAGGGAATTATTAAAAAACAAGATGCCCCATATTGGTATTTTGTTAACCACATACCTAGGAAAAGAGAATCGCCATTCGTGTGTGGATGTTATAAGGTTGGAAGGAGCATCCTAATTATCCTTGTTTGCTGATTTTTTTGTGCATACATGCATACATTGTAACACCCCATCTTAGCCTAAGTTTATAGACCAAGATGGACTATTAACTCATGGTGGTTGTGTCTTAATATTTTACTTAGCCAATTTTAAGTGCAGATTTTTAAAAAAAAATTGCCATAACCTCCCCTAAAAATGGAGGTCCCAAGTGTCGCCAAAACTGATTCTTTAATTTTTGAAAAACATTTTGTTTCACAATTCAACTCAAGCACACTCCCAATAATCCACCCTTATAACCTCAACTACAATCCTGCAAGAAGAATTCACACTTCTATACTTGCATACATAAATGCTAAACCCAAATAAGATTTATTAGATTACTAGCAGTGCACGTGTTCTAGCTTTTCATTATTATACATTTATTTGCTAGATCATACAAGCTTATGTACATGCCATATTGCTACAATCAATCATATCTAAACTCCTACCCAAAGTAGCAGTCAAGGCCAGCTGCGCAGGACATGCTGCAATCTCGTCTCCTCGTTTAACCTACGAGTTTAGAGGGAAACTAAACTCGCTAAGCAATTGCTTAGTGGGTACTTAAATCATTGCAATAAATAAATAAAATGAAAGAATGATTTGAAAATACATTTATATACTTTAAATACTTGAAAGGAATAAATACAAAACACAAAAGGTAAAAAGGCTTGACTGAATAATTTGAATTTAAATCATTTTTCTTGCTTTTATCATTTTGGTTGCTCTACTGGTTTAACAGAACGTCAGCGGATAAGGAAGGGTCATGATAAACATATCTCGTCATGATCATATTTCATTATCTTTCATCATATTTCTTGCACATGTGCAAATGGCCATTATCATTGCATCATTGATCATGTCATTGCAATCATCGGCCTTCAGCCGGAATATCATATCATGTCATAAGCAGTACTGCAGTAATAGTATGATGCATCATACCCTTATCTCAAGGGTTCTGATATACCAAGTAGAGCATAAATAATTTATTAAATTACTTTGGTCATGATATTCAATAGGTCATGATTTTTCCATAAGGCATATATTACTAGGATAACTTCTCATGATATTCTGATTATTCCAAACCCCTTTCATATCATTTTAAATGATATAACATCAATCTATATTATAATATTCAAGTTTTAACACAATTAGAAAAATGACCAAATGAATAGTAGCGCGGTGCGTAAAATCGGCAACGCAATGGCGCACGACAACGAAATAGTAAAATCTGTTTTTACTGCTGAAAATCAGTCAACTTTGGCAACAGTTTTGACCAAGTAAACAACCTTATTTTTGGATGAATTTTTGCAGGAAAACACTTTCATAAGTTAACTAAATGCATGTAAAATTTCGGTGAAAAATTCTTTCGTTTGCCCCTTCAACGGACTGCCCAAAATGAAAGCTGCAGAATGGTGCCCAAAAGGGACCATTCGGCCCAATTTTCAAAATTTGAGGGAAATTCATTTTTTTCTTGCAAAATTGATTTTTAGACTCCTTTTGTGATACCATTGAAAGACTAAGGGTCCCTCTTTCAAAAATCAACCCAAAGGGGTGATTAAATGTTCATCAAAGTTTATGGATATTTGAGCAAAGTTTAGCTAGTTTGTTTTGTTTTCATTCTTTTCACAATCAATTGATTACAAATGGTTCAAGAGTACTTTCCCACATATTTACCACACATAATAACATTATTTCAAAAACATTTCAAAAGTCCCATAATGCAAAATATGTGAATTAATTGAAAAGGGCAATGATTTAAGTACCAAACCTTAATTCTTTTAATTCCCCTTTGCTTTTCCTTCTTCTCCTTCCTTAATCTTTGTTTATTTGCTTTATCCCTTGCTTGTCCTATTCTTTCTTCCCTTCATCTTCTTTATCCCTTTGATTTCCTATAATTTTCATAACTTCCATAATAAGAACATTATAAAAAACCATATGCTCAAGCCTTGATTCTTGCTATCTAAGGCTACTAATCACCATTAATTCATCAATTTTACATGTATGGATCATTTAATCTAATTTCTCTTCACTTTATTAACTTTCCCATAATCTTCCCAACTTTTCTTTCATTGATAACTTGAAAACTATCAATCAAATGAAGAAACTAAAGCTAGAATTGGAATCCTTACCTTAAAATTAAGCTTTTCCTTCCAAAAATCCATTTGAACACTTGAAAAATTCATTCCCTTTTTTGGTGGAGAGAATTCGGCCATACCTCTCAAAATGGAGAGAAAAATATGTGTTCTTAGTTCTTTAATCATCCTTCTCTCCCTTTTTATATTTTTCCATTTTCCATTTTTTTAATTAATTTCATTTTGGAGGGTTAAGATGTAACCACCACAAAAGTATCTTTAACTAGGATGGTGCCATATGGAGGGTTAAAATTAATCCAACCCAAAAGTGTCTTTAAATAAGATATTGCCATGTGTCCTTTTCTAGAAAATTACTATGCCATGTGTCCCTTTTCTAGAAAATGGGTGGAAGTGAAAAGACCAAAATACCCTTCAATGGAAGGTTTTGCCTTTTCTTCGTAACCGGGTGGTTTTACGATGCGTAAAACGTACCGTTCTCCTCCTTTCAACCTCTAGTTTCCATTTCCAACATTCATTCTTGATTTTGAGCTAATTTATAAAAATTACGCTCATGCCTTTGACTTTTGTAAAAATTCCCTTTAGGTCCTTACGTGATTCGGGTCTCCACTTAGGTTCGTTTTTCAACATCGATCACTGCGAAGTCCTTCCGTTTACTTCGGATACCTTTACGCGTCTTGTTTTCCAGTGTATAAATTATTATCACAAGAATGATGAAAATACCCTTGGTCGAGAATTCACTGTATCTCTCAAACTATGCGTTTTCGGGAAAAACCGTGGTGTTCCGTTTCGACCCAATTTTTCTCTACTTTCCATTTCTGGAGTCTGTTATATGCACTATTAAGAACCTCCAGTACAACTTTTGGAAATTACAGTTCCCTCCCCAAAACTTTTTGAAATTACAGTCACCTCCCCAAAACTTTTACAATCTTTTCAGTTAGGTCCTTTTTGTCCTATAAAGCTTCCTTTCACTTTGTGTTCTTTGGTGGTTACTCGGGATGGCTCCTCTTACTGTACGCGGATATACTGTACATGGATATACTTTACATATGTACAAATTTGGTCGTGACATTTCTTCCCCTCTAAAATTTAGGCTTCGTCCCGAAGCCGATCGGGTATAAAACTTAGGCTTCCATCCTCATTATTCCTTCCCTTTCCCAAATTATCTCTTCCATTCTATGGTTCCTTTGCCACACTTTAACTGGAGGAATTCTCTTATTTCTTAATCCTTTGACTTTTCATTCTAAAATTTCTATTGGTTCTTCTTCATAATTTAGGTCAGATTGGACTCTGATGTTTTGTGTCTTTATATCGTGTGTGAAGTTCAAACGATATTGCCTTATCATTGAAACGTGAAAAACATTATGTATTTTGTTCAGTTCTGGTAATAGAGTTAACCGATAGGCTATTGATCTATGCGTTCGATGATCTCGTATAGTCCAATAAGCCTAAGGCTTAACTTACTTTTCTGCTTAAATCTTAATACCTTCTTTCATGGGCAAGTCTTAAGAAAAACCTTGGCTTCCACTTAGAGTTCTATGTTCCTTCCGTTTCGACCCAATTTTTCTCTACTTTCCATTTCTGGAGTCTGTTATATGCACTATTAAGAATCTCCAGTACAACTTTTGGAAATTACATACCACTAAATGTAACACCCCATCTTAGCCTAAGTTTATAGACCAAGATGGACTATTAACTCATGGTGGTTGTGTCTTAATATTTTACTTAGCCAATTTTAAGTGCAGATTTTAAAAAACAATTTGCCATAACCTCCCCTAAAAATGGAGGTCCCAAGTGTCGCCAAAACTGATTCTTTAATTTTTGAAAAATATTTTGTTTCACAATTCAACTCAAGCACACTCCCAATAATCCACCCTTATAACCTCAACTACAATCCTGCAAGAAGAATTCACACTTCTATACTTGCATACATAAATGCTAAACCCAAATAAGATTTATTAGATTACTAGCAGTGTACGTGTTCTAGCTTTTCATTATTATACATTTATTTGCTAGATCATACAAGCTTATGTACATGCCATATTGCTACAATCAATCATATCCAAACTCCTACCCAAAGTAGTAGTCAAGGCCAGCTGCGCAGGACATGCTGCAATCTCGTCTCCTCGTTTAACCTACGAGTTTAGAGGGAAACTAAACTCGCTAAGCAATTGCTTAGTGGGTACTTAAATCATTGCAATAAATAAATACAATGAAAGAATGATTTGAACATACATTTATATACTTTAAATACTTGAAAGGAATAAATACAAAACACAAAAGGTAAAAAGGCTTGACTGAATAATTTGAATTTAAATCATTTTTCTTGCTTTTATCATTTTGGTTGCTCTACTGGTTTAACAGAACGTCAGCGGATAAGGAAGGGTCATGATAAACATATCTCATCATGATCATATTTCATTATCTTTCATCATATTTCTTGCACATGTGCCAATGGCCATTATCATTGCATCATTGATCATGTCATTGCAATCATCGGCCTTCAGCCGGAATATCATATCATGTCATAAGCAGTACTGCAGTAATAGTATGATGAATCATACCCTTATCTCAAGGGTTCTGATATAGCAAGTAGAGCATAAATAATTTATTAAATTACTTTGGTCATGATATTCAATAGGTCATGATTTTTCCATAAGGCATATATTACTAGGATAACTTCTCATGATGCCTTTCTGATTATTCCAAACCCCTTTCGTGTCATTTTAAATGATATAACATCAATCTATATCATAATATTCAAGTTTTAACACAATTAGAAAATGACCAAATGAATAGTAGCGCGGTGCGTAAAATCGGCAACGCAATGGCGCGCGACAACAAAATAGTAAAATCTGTTTTTACTACTGAAAATCAGTCAACTTTGGCAACAGTTTTGACCAAGTAAACAACCTTATTTTTGGATGAATTTTTTCAGGAAAACACTTTCATAAGTTAAATAAATGCATGTAAAATTTCGGCAAAAAATTCTTTCGTTTGCCCCTTCAACGGACTGCCCAAAATGAAAGCTGCAGAATGGTGCCCAAAAGGGACCATTCGGCCCAATTTTCAAAATTTGAGGGAAATTCATTTTTTTCTTGCAAAATTGATTTTTAGACTCCTTTTGTGATACCATTGAAAGACTAAGGGTCCCTCTTTCAAAAATCAACCCAAAGGGGTGATTAAATGTTCATCAAAGTTTATGGATATTTGAGCAAAGTTTAGCTAGTTTGTTTTGTTTTCATTCTTTTCACAATCAATTGATTACAAATGGTTCAAGAGTACTTTCCCACATATTTACCACACATAATAACATTATTTCAAAAACATTTCAAAAGTCCCATAATGCAAAATATGTGAATTAATTGAAAAGGGCAATGATTTAAGTACCAAACCTTAATTCTTTTAATTCCCCTTTGCTTTTCCTTCTTCTCCTTCCTTAATCTTTGTTTATTTGCTTTATCCCTTGCTTGTCCTATTCTTTCTTCCCTTCATCTTCTTTATCCCTTTGATTTCCTATAATTTTCATAACTTCCATAATAAGAACATTATAAAAAACCATATGCTCAAGCCTTGATTCTTGCTATCTAAGGCTACTAATCACCATTAATTCATCAATTTTACATGTATGGATCATTTAATCTAATTTCTCTTCACTTTATTAACTTTCCCATAATCTTCCCAACTTTTCTTTCATTGATAACTTGAAAACTATCAATCAAATGAAGAAACTAAAGCTAGAATTGGAATCCTTACCTTAAAATTAAGCTTTTCCTTCCAAAAATCCATTTGAACACTTGAAAAATTCATTCCCTTTTTTGGTGGAGAGAATTCGGCCATACCTCTCAAAATGGAGAGAAAAATATGTGTTCTTAGTTCTTTAATCATCCTTCTCTCCCTTTTTATATTTTTCCATTTTCCATTTTTTTAATTAATTTCATTTTGGAGGGTTAAGATGTAACCACCACAAAAGTATCTTTAACTAGGATGGTGCCATATGGAGGGTTAAAATTAATCCAACCCAAAAGTGTCTTTAAATAAGATATTGCCATGTGTCCTTTTCTAGAAAATTACTATGCCATGTGTCCCTTTTCTAGAAAATGGGTGGAAGTGAAAAGACCAAAATACCCTTCAATGGAAGGTTTTGCCTTTTCTTCGTAACCGGGTGGTTTTACGATGCGTAAAACGTACCGTTCTCCTCCTTTCAACCTCTAGTTTCCATTTCCAACATTCATTCTTGATTTTGAGCTAATTTATAAAAATTACACTCATGCCTTTGACTTTTGTAAAAATTCCCTTTAGGTCCTTACGTGATTCGGGTCTCCACTTAGGTTCATTTTTCAACATCGATCACTGCGAAGTCCTTCCGTTTACTTTGGATACCTTTACTCGTCTTGTTTTCCAGTGTATAAATTATTATCACAAGAATGATGAAAATACCCTTGGTCGAGAATTCACTGTATCTCTCAAACTATGAGTTTTCTGGAAAAACCGTGGTGTTCCGTTTCGACCCAATTTTTCTCTACTTTCCATTTCTGGAGTCTGTTATATGCACTATTAAGAACCTCCAGTACAACTTTTGGAAATTACATTTACCTCCCCAAAACTTTTTGAAATTACAGTCACCTCCCCAAAACTTTTACAATCTTTTCAGTTAGGTCCTTTTTGTCCTATAAAGCTTCCTTTCACTTTGTGTTCTTTGGTGGTTACTCGGGATGGCTCCTCTTACTGTACACGGATATACTGTACATGGATATACGTACATATGTACAAATTTGGTCGTGACATACATGCATACATTTGCATCTCATTGATCCTCTCTGGTTCACAAACCTGGATTACGACAGTTCAAAAGCTTACAACAATCTTACCTACGCCGGAGACGAAGTATCTAGCAATGACTCAATCACTTGCTCACCAAAAATAATGGAGCCCGAAAAAATTCAAAGGATGGTGGATGAGGCCCTCAATGCCAAGATGCAAGAAATAAAAGAGGCCCTAGCTGAGACCATGAAGAACCAATTGACTGCAATCTTAGAGAATCATGCCGAGACATCTGCTAGCACTAAGAAGCCAAAGGATAAAGGGAAGACTAAAGTTGGTGAAGTGGTTTTTGAGGATGAAAAGGTGATCATTGATGATGATGATGATTGGGCTCAATACTACCAAGATGTTCAAGAGAAGAAGAAAGAACTGAAGGTTGTTGAGAAAGCAACTATTGAAAAGACCGAGACATCCGATATTGAAAAGATGATTGCTTATTTAGAAAAGAAATTTGAGAAGAAGCTAAAAACCGAAGAGATGTCCGAGATCGATAAACTATTTGAACAAGATGAAGAATCCCGTACAAGTTCAAGATGCCATCCTTTGCAAAGTACAATGGCACTGGAAATCCTCATCTCCATGTGAAGCAGTATATCACTGCCATGCAGTCTGCCCGAGCTACTAAGGCTCAAACTCTAAGGTACTTCATGCTCTCATTGGACCCTGTTGTCCAAAATTTGTTCAATACCTAGATGATGGAACACAAATGAATTGGGATTTGCTATACAAGGCCTTCATCTAGCAATATGGGTATAATGTTGAATTGGAAGTTACCTTAATGGAAGTGGAGCCCATTAGGCAAAGGTCAAATGAGAACTTTGTGGATTATGTGAAGAGATGGAGAAACAAGGCTGATTTACTCAAGAAGAGGCCCGATGAATCTGATCAAATAAGGATGATTGTGAGAGGGGTACTGCCTAGTCTTCATGAGAGGATGTCTCATACACTCATCCGTGATTTCAAAGAACTTTTCCAAGCTGGTTTGCAAATTGAAGAATGGGAAAGGGAGAAAAGCCGTTTTGCAAAAAAAAGGAACGAGAAAGGGAGCTATCAATCTGGTAGCCAAAGCATACAAAAGGTCGTCGGTGTTAATGCTACTAACCAAGGAATGAGGAGACAATTTTCAAAATTGGGAAAACCGATGTCTTGGGTTCTCAATAAGCTTCAAAGAAAGGGATTGCTACAACCCTTAAATCCTCGTCCTTTGCCTAACCCTCTCCCACCTAATTTTGACACTAAAGCATTTTGTCAATTTCACCAAATGCAAGGGCATGACACAGATAGATGTGTGAGGTTGCGACATGAGATCCAAAATCTAATTGATAATGGTAAGCTACCCGAGCCCAACAAGCCAAACACCAAAGACAACCCATTACCAAAGTTCAATAGGGTACCACCACCGGCAACCTTCATGATTGGAGGAGGTTTGCATGAGGATTTTGTTATGTCTTCTTTTCAAGATGTGGGTAGAGAAGAAACCAAAGAAGAAGAGGTATTTGGTGAAATTAAACAAGCTATGATGGGTGGAGAGGTAACGATTTGTGTTGTCAACGGGTTTTGGGATTCAAGTGATAGTGATGATGATATTGTATCCAAGAAGGAGGAGTGGACTTGGTCTGACCCCGAAGAAGATGAGGTGATGAACACTAGATCCGATAGAAACTAATAAGGGTAAGGAAGTTGAAGTAGAAGAAGATGATGTTGTGCTCAAGCAATTAAAAAGAACCCAAGCAAGTGTTAGCATTTGGGACTTATTAGCTACTTCTAAAAAGCACAGAGAAACTATGGCCAAAGCCTTGGCTAGCATGCCAATCTCTACCTCCACGACACCGGAAGAGTTGATTAACTTCATAAAAATTGGAGGGGTAATGAAATGTGAAGCGGTTTAAGAGAAGAATGAAGTTAATATGGGAGCAGTTTCTTTTTTGGATGCGGACTTACCGGAGGAGGGGAGAGACCACATCCGCCCTCTCTTTATCAAAATAGTAGTCAAGGGGAAGAGGACTCCATGTGTAATGGTCGATGATGGGTCTGCCATAAATGTTTGTCCACTTAAGATATTGCCAAAGCTAGCTATGTCAACAAGAGATCTAAACCCAGCCGAAGTGACAATTCGGGCTTATGACAACACTAAGAGGCACGCCGAAGGGACTTTCAAAGCTGCTGTCAAGGTTGGTCCAATTAAATCTATTGTTGAGTTTGTTGTTTTAGACATACAGATTACTTTCACCTTGCTCTTAGGACGACCATGGTTTCATCCTCTTGGTGGAGTTCCTTCCACCCTTCATCAATAGATCAAGTTCCCCAACAGAGAGGGGACAGTGGTCATTGAAGCTGAAGATAATGAGATTGTTAACGCTCTAATGATTGAGAGGCCTCTCAATGGTTTCCAAGAAGCTGCAATTTTTGATGATGAAGTAGTGGTCTCCAAAGTCTTGAATATGATGAAGAACATGAACTACCTTCCCGGAGCTGGTCTTGGAAAAGGTAAGGCCAGTTTGACAAAGTTGCTAGACTTTAGAACTCAAACTTCCAAGAAAGGGTTGGGATATGATGAAGACAACAATGTCCAGCCTAAGAAGAGTGAGAAGATGAGCTTCCCACCACTTGAAGAAACCTTTGTCAAGGCTCCAGATATGGGACCACACCAAAGAAAGCCCAAGCCAATCATGTTCATGGGTAAGTTAATCCCAGGTTTTGAAATCTTTGTAGATGTTGCCGAGCTAGTGGAGCAAGTGAAGAAAGAGCTCACCCTATCAGCCAGCAAGGAATCCAATCTAAAAGAGAAGAATGAAGCTATCCTGAAAGCTGAGAAGACTCCGGAAGATATTGCTGCCCTGGTCGAAGAAAGTTTGAAGACATCCTGCTTTATGATTCTGAGAATAATGATTTTGATTTTGATTTTAATTTGTCTGCTTTGTATGAGGATGATGATGTTTTCTTTTCCAAAATGAATGCAGTAAAGTCTGATTTTGCTTACTTATGTGATGTTTCTCCTGATGGTTGCATACATTCAAATAGCAGTTACATGAGCATCTTTAATATTAATTCTGTTAACACACAATCATTAAATTTGGGAACAACTAAAAATCCTAAAAATATTAGCATAGCATCTGACCTTACTCCTGATGAGAGAGAGAGATTTGAAAAAATATTCAAAAAATATGAAGAAGTGTTTGCTTGGTCTTATGAGGATATGCCTGGAATAGATTGAGACAAAGCCGAGCATCATATTCCTACTTACACTCACATAAAACCTATCAAACAAAAGCTTAGGTGATTAAGACTTGAGTGGGCTAAATTAGTTAAAGAAGAGGTAACTAAGCAAATACAAGTGAAGTTCCTTGAAGTGATAGAATATCCAAATTGGTTAGCCAACATAGCACCCGTGCCAAAGAAAGATGGGAGGATAAGGATCTGTGTGGATTATAGAAATTTGAACAAGGCTTCCCCTAAGGATGATTTTCCTTTACCTTATATAGATGTCCTCATTGATAGTGCAGCCTCTAGTGTGCTATACTCGTTTGTAGATGGATTTTCCAGATACAATCAAGTGTTAATGGCCCAAGAGGATAAATTCAAAACTGCTTTCATTACTACATGGGGTATATTTTGTTATAGGGTGATGCTATTTGGCTTAAAGAATGCTGGAGCAACCTTCCAAAGGATGGCCACCACACTATTTCATGACATGATGCACAAAGAAGTTGAAGTATATGTTGATGATACGATGGTTAAATCAGATACAAGGGAGCAACACTTCCAAAACTTAGAATTATTCTTCGATAGAGCTTTGAAATATAAGCTAAGATTAAACCCAAAGAAGTGTGTATTCGGTGTTACTTCAGGCAAATTGTTAGGACATGTAATTGGTCCAAATGGTATTGAGATTGATCCTGACAAAGTTAAAGCGATCAGGGATATGCCAGCCCCTAAGACAGAGAGAGAAGTTCGGGGATTTATGGATAAAATACAATATATTAGCATATTTATATCAAAGCTCACAACAATCTGTGAGCCTATCTTCAAGTTGGTTAGAAAGAATCAGTCAGTCGTATGGAATGAAGAGTGTCAAAAGGCCTTTGAGCGAATAAAAGAGTATTTGTTGAATTCACCTATTTTAAAACCACCTAAACCCGGCAAACCTCTATTCCTATACTTAGCAGTAGAAGAAGAGTCGATAGGAGCCATGCTAGCCCAAGCAGATGAGTCAAGGATTGAGTATGCAATTTACTATTTGAGTCAAAAGCTCCTACCTTATGAAATTAAGTATAGTATCATTGAAAAGACATGTATAGCCGTGGTTTGGTCTTCTAAGAAGTTGCGGCATTACTTTCAATAGTATAGCGTGCAAGCAATTTCCAGACTGGATCCAATGAAGTACTTAAGGGAGACGCCCTCTTTAATTGGGAAATATGGTCGACGGTTGATAATATTAGAGGAATTTAAGATTGAGTATGTAACCAGGAAAACAATCAAAGGTAGAGTGGTGGCAGAATTCTTGGCCCAACAACCATTACCAGAAAGTGAAGAGGTAATCTTGGATTTTCCAGATGAACATTTAGAAGCAATTGAAGTACAAGGGTGGAAAATGTATTTTGATGGAGCAGTAAACAGGAAAGGAGCAGGTTTGGGAGTTATACTAGAATCGCCTGAAGGGGAACTTATCCCTTTAGCCAAAAAATTGAAATTTAGGGCAACCAATATTATGGTGGAGTACGAAGCTTGCATTTTTGGTTTGGAAAGCCTAATGATTATGAAGGTGGATAAGGTGGAAGTTTATGGCGATTCATTGCTAGTTGTATCCCAAGTAAATGGAGAATGGGAGTTGAAAGAAGAAAAATTGAAACCATACCACCATTACTTGACCATGATGAAGAAGAACTTTAAGGAGTGTAGGTTTGTACACCTATCAAGGGAAGAAAATCAGATGGCCGATGCCCTAGCCACATTGGCTTCGGTATGGGAAAACCTTGTTAGCCTATTCCTTAAACCTCTGATCTTGACCAGTTCTTCAACTCCTTGCTATGAATATCAAACAATCATGGAAATTGATACAGACCATGATGCGTGGTATAATACTATAAGATGATTTTTGGAGGAAAGAGAATACCCACCGGGGGCAACGAAGAAAGAGAGAAGAGCCAAGAGGAGGTGGTCATTGCAATACATCACCTTCCATGGAGAGTTATATCGAAGATGGCCTGATGGATTGCATTTAAGATGTTTAAGAAAACTTGAAGTGGAGCGCATCATGTCAGAAATATATGTGGGAAGTTGCGGTCCGCACATGAGTGGTTTGGCCCTAGATAAGAAGGTTATTCGACAAGGTTACTATTGGTTGACCATGGAGAGAGACTGTAGTGAGTTTGTCAAGAAGTGCCAACAATGTCAGATGTATGGTAACTTGAATCACATGCCTCGTGAAGAACTGCATTCAATGTCTTCACCCTGGCCATTTGCCACCTGGGGTATCGACATTATAGGAGAGATACATCCGACAGCTTCAAACGGACACTGTTTCATTGTGGTAACAGTAAATTATTTTTCAAAATGGATCGAAGCCGAATCCTTCAATAAACTGGGTGCAAGCCAAATGGCTAAGTTTATTGAAAAGAACCTCATCTGCAGATACGGGGTCCCGCATAGTGTGATATCAGACAATGGGGTACAGTTTCAAGGAGCAGTTAAGGATTTATTCTCAAAATACCAAATTCATCATCATTGATCTTCTCCTTATAGACCAAAGGCTAATGGCACCGTGGAAGCAACGAACAAGACAATTAAGCAAATTCTGTCCAAGATGACCAAGACTTACAGGGATTGGTCAGAGATGCTTCCCTTTGCTTTATAGGGATATAGGACAAGTGTGCGAACACCTACTGGAATGACGCCTTTCTCTTTGGTTTATGGGATGGAAGCAGTATTGCCAATTGAAATAGAAATTAAGTCATTGAGAGTAGTCTTGGAAGCTGAACTTCCTAAAATAGATTGGGTAGTAAGCAGATACACACAATTAGCTCTATTAGAAGAGAGAAGGTTAAAAGCACTGTATCATCACCAACTGTATCAAAAGAAGATAGCTCGAGCCTACAATAGAAGGGTTAAAATCAGAAAATCAGAGTTGGGGATTTGGTGTTGAAGCAATGTAAGCCTAATGTATCTGATCCAAGAGGAAAGTTCAAGCCTAGCTAGGAAGGGCCATATGTCGTGAAACAAGTCATGAATAAAGGTGCGGTGAAGTTATCAGACATGGACAGGAATGAATTTAGTGAGCCAGTAAACATTGACAGGTTGAAGAGGGTTTATGTGTGATAGGAAAAAAGGAAAAAAGAGCTCGCTAGGTTGAAAACCCAAAAAGGGCGGCTAGGAAAAAGTTAGAGCAGTCCGCTAGTTCTGAAAACCCGAAAGGGCGGGCTAGGCAACAATTAGGGCTAAATGAGAGAAAATCATCAATTAGAAAACTCGAAAGGGCTAATTGGCAACATGAGTAATCTTGTTAGTGCTGGCTTTATGTTTGGTTGTTCCCCAATTTAATAAAACAGAATTAATGTTAAAATTGTTCCATGTTGTAGACCCTTAATTTTTTACCAATCCGGTCCAATATGTTTTATTTAGTCCAAAATGATTTTTGTTGTCTAATTGGTCCAAAATAATTTTTATTAAATAATTTTTGCTTTAGTATCTAATTTTTATTAATAAAAAATGAAAATAAAAAAATAAAAGTCTAAAAATAAAAATAAAAATAAAAATCGACGACGAAAAAAACATCGCGCGGGCCCGTGGGCATTTCGCTCGTAGGAATTTCCTACGGTCGAAACAGCCCAAACTATTTTGAAATAGCTCGCCTGCAGGAATTTCCTATGGGCGAGTCACTCGCAGGCCTACTGGGTTCCCCGCTGCCGTATATTCCTGCGGCGAAATTTTTTCGCCAGTGCATTTTTTCCAGCGGTAATTTTTTCGGCAGTGCAATTTTTTCCGACGTAAAATTTTTGAAACCTAATTTAATTAGGTGTTGGTTTCCTTTTCTTATTTAAATTATTTTCCATGATTAATTAGGATTATACATAGAAAGACCTCTATAAATAAGGACCAAAGGCAACCAAATTGGGGGAGGAAAAATTTGACAGTGAGCTTTGAGAATTGGAATCCAAAAGTGAAGTGGTAAAGCAATAACTCAATTCAATTGATTTTTAAAGGAGCAGCATCACGATTTAAGCAATTCAAAGGCAAAAAAGGCTTGTCATCCAAGGAGAATTCTTTTTTGAGGAATCATCAAAAGAAGGTATGTGTTAATTAATTTTCTTTAATTGTTTTTTTTTTTTGCACAGTAGCTAAAACTAGGATTTTGTGTTTTTCAAAAGTTAAAATCTTAGAACTTTAATTTAGTTTTTCTAAGGTCAAAAAACTTTATTTCATTGGTTTATTTTCCAAAAGACTTAAAATTGTTATTTTTTCTTCTTAAAAATCTTAAAACTCTAATTAAACATAAATTTCAACAAAACTAAGATTTAAATTCTATTTCCTTTAAAATTTTAGACTTGGTATTTTTTCATTCAAAAACCCTTAAAAAATATCTTTTCTATTTATAAAAACTTTAATTTGTTTGTTTAAATTCATAAAACTTAATGAAATTATCAAATTGATTTCCAAATTCCTAAAAATTAATTCACCACCCGTGACCCTAAATTCTAAAAATACTAAATCCAAATTCAACTTCCAAAATTCAAAATAATGAACCCTAATCCTTTTAAAACTTTAAACCCTAATTTTTATGAACCCCAATCCTTTTAAAACATTAAAAACCATAAAACCATAAATAGATTAAATTTACACAGTAGCTTAGAAACCCAATAACCGAAAATCATAAATCAAAGTATTTTAAAGTGTTTAAACCCCTAGTTTCATGATTTCACCATTCAAACCTTAATTTGTTTAATCAAAGTGTCTTACCAACCTTTTAAAAACATAAAATCTTTAATCTATTTTAATTCCATAAAAGTCAGAGTAGCTTAAATTCATGAAATTTCCAAAACCTTAACACATGAGATAAAGAACCCTAAATGGAAATAGTAGCTATAATTTGGACTTTTTATTTGCTTTATTCAATTCCATATTTGATTATGCTTTGATTTATTTTATATGCCTTAATTTATTTAAGTTCAATACTTTGTTTATTTTATTTATCATGGTTGAATGTTTACTTTCTATTGATATTTAATACCTTTGATGAATGATTTATTTATGATGAATGAGTATTTACTTTTATCAATTAATTTAGATTTCCAAAAGTTGTAAGAGATATGTTTCCACTTGGTGGGTACCTCATTAGTTAAACATCATGTAATTTAATTTGCTTTTCTATTTTAGAACCAATGTAAAGGGCATGTTTCTACCGTTTGGTGGGTGTCCTATTTAGGCATGTGATGTAAGGACATGTTTCCATCCTTGGATGGGTGTCCATTTATTTGTTTTGGTTTGGACATTGCTTTGATTTTAATATAATGATGTTTTCTTTTGATTATTGTGTGTAATATGGATAATGTTGTTATACTTAAGAATTTTATAATATTAAGATCTGTAAAGGAGGCCGGTTCCAATGAACCGGCATTGTGGGGGTGCTGGGCCATTTCTCACCTTCCCCACACATACCCAACTTTCCGAATCTATTAGGGGGTTGGGGATTTCTTAGGAATCGAGTCATCCACCCCTTTCTTTTTTTCCGGCCCATCCGGGTGCCGACTCCATTTTCTCCGGACTTAGGTCCATGTTCTCTAAGGCCCCGAGCCTAAATAGTGCCGAAGTCGCAAGAACCATTCCACCGGGAGTGGGGGCGAAAATCCCCGCTCACAGTGGTGACTCCACTGGGGATAAGAGAAGTTGATTCCGTTGGTCTTTATATTATTCTATTCTTTCTTATAATGATATTATCCATTGCATCATCTTAGATTGCATCGTGTGCGTGAGTTAGGACGCCCATGTTACCCATGTTATGTTATGTAAGGGATACCATACTTTCACTCAAGGTATGGAGATCGAGCATGGCATAACCACTCATAGCCTCGTACCATTTGGTATATACTTGCTATGGGGACCTAAGCCTTTTAACCCAATGACTAAAGCTCATGTAATTAGTCTAGTTACTCTTTTAAGGTTTTACCCCAAATGCATGTTGTTTGACTATGGTTCATTTATCTTGGCTTAAATCATATCTTATTTGGTTTGTTCTCTTTCTAATATGACCTAAGTATATTGTAAGCTCAAAATAAATTCCTCTTTAAAATCCAAAAGACCAAAGCTATTTTCAAAACTTTTCAAGATGGTCTTTGGACATAAAACTTTTCTAAAAACAAATCAAAAATTCTTTGCCCCATGGCCCAAATACTAAGCCCAAAATCCATTTTTCTAAAATCATTTACAATGGGCTTAGAAACAAAACTATTTTCACCCAACCTTTTCTTACAAAGAGCTTGTAATATCCTCATATATGCCCTAGAAGTTTTGATTATGTTATTGATGTTGTTGTTATTGATGTTGTTGTTATAAATTGGATTGAATATATATGTGTCAAATTGCAAGAGAAAGAAATTGAGAAGAGAATGGTTATGTATATGTGTTTTGGGAAAGAAAAGAGGGTGTAGAGAGAAGTGTATATGTTGTTTATATGGTTGTATAATTAACATATACATAAGTCAAAGGGGGAGTCAATGCAAGAGGATATTTTTGTGTGACATGTGTAATGACTATAATGGGCACATATGAGACAAAAGGTTAATTAATTGGTTGAGGGCATTTTAGTAATTGCTTGGATAAAATCTCTTGGTGGAGATTTAAAGAAGAAGAAGTGGTTGACTTGTTATTTTCTTTCTTTTCTTGAAGAGGTCGGCCATTGAAGAAGAGAAAGAGCTAGAGAGGTGCTTGAAGTTCTAAACTCAAATTGAAAGGAGATTCAAGGAATTAAGTGGAAGATTTGTGGAATTCTACAATTTTGGTAAGCTCTTTTTCTTGATTTCCTTTATTCTTTTGAAGTGGAGTTTGAAATGAACTTTGGTTTGTTGAGATGATGATTAAATGTGTTTGTGATGTGTTTTCAAATGTTATTTTTGATTTTAAGTGAAGGGTTAGATTGGTGTTGTTGTTGGAAGTGTTGGAGTGGATGTTGTTTTAGGGTTTTGAAGTGATTATTGATGTTTTACTTGAGTTTACTTCATTATTTTCAAAGATCTTCTTGTGGTTGGTGTTTGTTGGAATTTTAGGCTTGGAAATGGGATGTTGGCCGAGGGCAGTAGCCTTTTTGATACCACGCCCGTTGTAACACCCTAATACCCTATATAAGTTCTATACATATACTTAGTATACATATAGTAAGTATATAAAGTATAAGGATATCACTTTTCGTTATCTTTTAAAAACCTGTAACAGAGTTCAAACCATAATACGTTAATTTAAATAACATTTACAAAATCATCATTTTTATCAAAAACTTCATTTATACATATAATTGCTTTCCCGTCATAAATACATCAATATAAAAGTTATACATGTATGCATTTCCCTCTAGTTGGTCTCGACAAACTTTTACTCTTCTCGTGGCATAACGAAAAACTTCATATCTTCCACCTATTTACCTGCGCGAATACACACCCGCGCTAAGCCCGAGAGCTTAGTAATCAATTCAATATATAATTAGTTCGTATCATACTTTCTTTTCTTTTTAATTTCATCTTTAATATATCCTAGCTAATTTCATATATGATGTACATATATACATAATATTATCACCAACCCCAATGCATCACCAATACTCAAAACCAATATATTAATACACCCACATTATATATACCATACCAATCATTATTGCAATACACACATTACATATCATACCAATCATTATTGCAATACACACATTACATATCATATCAATCATTATTTAATATATCCTAGCTAATTTCATATATGATGTACATATATATATAATATTATCACCAACCCCAATGCATCACCAATACTCAAAACCAATATATTAATACACCCACATTATATATACCATACCAATCATTATTGCAATACACACATTACATATCATACCAATCATTATTGCAATACACACATTACATATCATACCAATCATGAATCATATTTCCAATGAAGACAACCTTTATCATCAACCACAATTCATTTACATATCACACTTAATAACATTATATTATTCACAATTCACCAATCATAATTCATTATTAATACTCACAATCAATATTTCAATACTTGCATTTCACATTGACAATAAAGACAGACTCGGGCCCAAAACACTAATATGCCATTCGACTTTCAGAGTTAATGCTTTGGTTTAATTATCACATTTATCATTATCCCAACTAGGCTTCAAGGATTAGGTTCAACCAAGCTTCAAGGGGAACAAAGCATGCTAAGTATCAACCCAACTTGGCTTCAAGAACCAATCCAACCTAGCTTCAAGGGTTGTAACATCTCAATTAGGCTTCAAGGGCTAGACCCAACCAAGCTTCAAGGGGAGTAAAACATGTTAAACTTCAACCCAACTTGGCTTCAAGGATCAAGTCCAACCTAACTTCAAGAGATTGTTACTATTAGGCATGCCACCAACAACAAAACTCTGAAAATGAATAACATATTAGACACATAATTCATTGATCAATTCATCATCAATATCATTCACAATTCCCATCATCATTTAGGCAAACATGCCTCACATGTCTCAATTGAACTGTCATAGCCAATCACAATGGCTTCACAACATATCATATCTCAATCCATATGATACGTATAACATTATTGATATAACATTTCAAAATATATTATTCATATAATACATTGCCATTCACAATGCATATAACATAACATTTCATCATTTCTCAAAACACACTAACACCATTCATTATTAAAACATTTATCATAACAAATTGCACATACCTTAAGAATGATCCTCATTTCTTCCTACCTTTCCATTTCATATTTCATCCTTTATATTTATATATATATAAAGTGATTTACATTCTTCATTTACATCCATAATATAATAGCTTATTTAACACTTTCATCCCAATATGTAAATGTTCAAAGACATATAAGGATATACAATCAAATAGGGTTTATGCTTACCTTGTTAATGATCTTCACATCCTTCACATCATTATCATCACCTTAGTCCAATTATATTAACAATATAGTAAACCACTTAACACATTTGCAAACAAATGTGTTAAGCCTCAAATCATGTAAATAAATACAATCATATGTATTGGTACTTACCTCAAGAACTATTCTCATCCATCTATACATTTCCTCTTCCAAGAATTCTCAACCTTTAAATTAATGCAACACAATTTCTTCAAAACCTAATTCAAAGATCATTATTCATAGGTTTAGAATCATCCACATACATTTGTTTAGGTCATTCTTTGATTACAAAGTATTTAGAGTATATATAAAATGTTTAGGAACAAAAGACTTTTAAAGAATCAAACAATGCATGAAGAACCAAAAACCATCACAGTAGCAAACACCTTCATGGGACACGGCCAAGCTTGTGGCCGTGTCTCTCAAAACCAATTGGCAGTAGCAAACACATGCATAAGACACGGCCGTGTCCCTCCAAATCAATCCAACACGGCTCAATTTTCCTTGACTTGGCCGTGTCTCTCATGAATTGGCCGTGTCTCTCCTTGCTTTTGGCCGTGTCACTCAAGAACAAAACCCTATTTGTGGCCAAAACACTTCTAATTGCATTTAAACACATGATACACAACATAAACTCATTCAAATGGAAGTAATCAAGGTCATTAACACTTATTTTGCATGTTTAACACCATAATCACAATTAACCATACATTTAATCATTCATCACACCAAAACCCTAAAACCAAATTCAATCTTGATCTTCCACTATCAACCTCCACATAACTTACCATATTCAAGACCAAACCAATCACCAACTCAATCTTTTAACTTACAATCAATTCTAACACTTATAATCACAACTCAAACACACCAAATCATCACATCAACAAATCACCATTCACCTTAGACACAACTTCAAGATTAACAAAAGAAAACAAGAGAGTACTAACCTTAAATGAAGAAATTTCACCAATCTTCAATTCAATCCTTTGATTCCTCTTCCAATTTGATGTTAGAAACCAAAATACTTCAATTGCTCTCTTTTCCCTTTGGATAGCCGGCCACCACTTCAAACAAGGAAAAGAAATTAACAAGTCAACCTTTCTTTCCTTCTTTTAATCTCCACCAAGAGATTTCCAAAAGAGAATTACCTCAATGCCCTTAACCATTTACTTTAGCTCTCTTTTAACTCACATGTCCTTTATAGTAATTTCACATATCATAAATGAAAATATCTTCTTGCATTGACTCTCCCTTTTTGACCAACTTATATGTTATATATATTACCATATAATCAACATATACATTTCTCTCTAAACCCTCTTTTCTTTCCCAAAACACAAATACATAAACCTTCTCTTCCCATTTCTTTTCTCTTCACATAACCTAAACATTCAATCCAACTTACAACAATAACATAATCAAAACTTCTAAGGCATACATGAGGATATTACAATTCTCTCCCCCTTAAATAATTTCGTCCTCGAAATTATCAATATCGTAACAGTTCATTGTTAACAAAATATTATCTTAATTTCCATATGAAGTTAATTATATGCTTAAGTTATCATGTCATCAAATCATATAACTTCACTCTCCCCTTTAGAATCAACCATCTTCTTTAAATTCCATAACTCATCATTCTATATGTTTATATATCTCATTACTTCCTTAATCAAACATTCAAAAGAACTCATTACATTTCTTATTAATATCTTTATACAAGAATCAAATCATTTATAGTACACTTATACTTCATCCAATCTTTATTTTCACTATATTTTATTCATCCACCTCTTTGTAATTACTCTCTTAACTTTAACCTTAAAAATCATTGGTTTATACCTTAGCATTAATTATCCCGTCATTACAATCACTGTCTAAATAGACATTTATCACCCTCAATAGATAACAAAATCCTGATTTTTCATAAATGGAGTTATTTCTTTAGCATGCTTTCACTTAACTTACATATTAATACATTATCTTTCAACTTATTCTATAGATAACCAATCTTTTTCTCTTCTTATCATGATTTACAATTACTATAACTTCATTCATTCATCCAATCACCCTTTAAAAATTTTACATCATGTATATTACCATGTAAATAATTACACTCTTGGTACTATTATACACATTAAATTTCAATAACGATTCATATTCTTAGCCAAAACCAGATCAATTGATCTATTTATTACAATATACTCACATTCCAATCTTGTTCAATTCCAACCAACCATTAGTTTATCCAAATTCATCATGAAAATTCACAATATTCATATATATGTATACATAACTTCATTTCATTAGGGCAAATTTATGTTTAATTCCTAATCTCTTCCAATCCCTATTCAATCAAATTATCATAATAACAAATCACTTCAAAATATCTTTTAATATACACATAGTTTATTCACTTAAACCTCAAATTAAATACCATTAACATATTCAGTATAACTTTCAGTCATATTACCCATAACTCAATACATTTCCATTATTTCCTTCTTTTTTTTTCTCTTTTTACCTTCATAATTATAACCAAATTCTTAACATAAAATGATAAGGTACAACTTTATCCATCAAAACTTTTAACTATACTTTTCCAACATAATTTCCAATCTCACCAAATTTGTATTACAAGCACTTTATCCAAAACCCTCATCCATGGATAACAAATTAACCAATCAAATATACTGAACAAAACACATGGCTTTAAGAGATTAATATTCAAGCCTGAAACCTTCAAATCAATGCTGTTCTTATATAATTTTATTCTTAGTCTTAACAAATACTAGACTAAAGTGTATCTCAAGAATTACATATTCATTTCTTCACATTTTTGCTATATCAGAAGTTAACACATTCCAACTTCGTTTCAAACCAATTTGCATTCAATTATATGATCCTTATCAACTTAATTCATGTTCCAACAATATTTCTATATACATATTCAATCATATGCAGTTCCCATACAATTTCCATTCGTCACTTCATTTCTAATCCATTTACAATCTCTTATAATATATATATGCACATAGAACTTTTCATATGTGAATACTTTGGAACTCTAAATATCACATAATCATCAAGTTCAATGCTCACCATAACAATTTCCTCTGTTCACTATTATTTAAGTCTATGCCATTCTCACTTCCATCACATAATTCATTTAGCTTTACACAATTCAAGACCTAATCTCTCTTAGGTCTAATACTACATACAATATTGTTTCTATAACATTAATTTTATAATTATACCACATACATATTCATAAGTCACCTTTATAATGCGATTCACACATTTGTTGATATATATAATTTCATTCACAGTGAAAACTCAATTCACATATCACATACATATGTACACTTAATTAAATACTCTTATTTATCATACATTCAATACAAATTTTCCTTTATAACTGTAACAACCGTCCCAGTCCACCTGCTAAACCATTCCTATCCGGAGAAACCATCAGGGCCTCTGAGCTGGGCTGCTACAGTACCAAACTGCCCTCACGGCCTTCCAACAGGATTCACTTATTCGAATTACACCCAAGACACATGAGTGCAAGTCGCCACTCTGGATCGAATACCTAACCTCCCCCATAAGAGAGTCAGCGAGAATCATCCAGTACCATCTCTTCCAATATGATGCAAAGTATTTATTCATACGACACACATATATATATACTGACTATAATAGCACTTTACATCCATCTTAACCACATTCCCAATGTAACATCTCTTTCACTTTCATCTTTAAAAACATTTAATATATTTCCATATCCATTTTTACCCTTTTCAATATAATGCCTTAAAATAGCTCATCTTCATTTGCTTATCCACTTCCCTTATATACTTCAAGATAAATTCTTATACTATCAATCACCTTACTCAATTCATAATACTTTCATATGCCATATTAGTCATTTCATTTAGCTCATGTATTGCATACACATTAAACCATCAATATCCAAATAATCTTTATCAAATGCCACTAAAACTTTAACTTCTCAACTTACTACTTCACTTAAACTTCAATTTGCCAAACTCATCTTATCTATTTATATATCACAAAGCAATATTAAAACATATACTTTTCACAATTATCAAGCTCACTTCAACAATTCAAATATCACATATTACCACCATTACATTGAGCTTTCACAATATCCAAGCATCTCACATTTCTAACATTGAATTCACAATGTCCGTATTAAGGTAACAATACCAATGTATATTTTTACTTAACCCATATCATCTCTTTTTCCTTTAAACAAAATCTTAACTTTACATATCCATTTGTTTACCATTCAACACATATATATATATATATATCACTCACATATATATACATATGTACATTACATCCAATCATATACACATTGAGCCCAATAACCTTTATACGGTTTTCAAGTCTAGTTATCACAAATCTCAGTTTCTTAAACCAACGTTGCTCAATCCAATTCTCACTATCAATCTTATCACGTGACCTAGCTTTGCACAAGTTTATCAATGCAAGCGTAATCATTCTCAACATTAATAGACAAGTAATTATATAGGTTACAAACATGCAATACTATACGTACCTTACATTTTCAAGTGATCAACTCAATCTTTGATCACTAACATATTACATCACATTATCACATTAAATTTACAATATTTGCATTAAAACAACAATGCAAACAACACCATTATATTTCCTTACATTAACCAATATTTTTATTTTATTTTAGTTTTCATATCATTTCTTTCTCTAGTTTTTACTTTCAAGTAAAAACCTCATTCAGACATTATCATCCCTCTCATAATTCAAATTTATCCCACATCACATAATGCCACATCTGAGACCAACCTAGGTGTCAATGCATATACATGTATTACAAACTACATTTCAAAACTCTTCTTTGTATTTCATTTTAAGCGTTTCAAAACTTTTTCTTTTTAATTTCACTTAGGCCGAGAATCTCGAACCTAAGCTCTGATACCAAAATAATTGTAACACCCTAATACCCTATATAAGTTCTATACATATACTTAGTATACATATAGTAAGTATATAAAGTATAAGGATATCACTTTTCGTTATCTTTTAAAAACCTGTAACAGAGTTCAAACCATAATACGTTAATTTAAATAACATTTACAAAATCATCATTTTTATCAAAAACTTCATTTATACATATAGTTGCTTTCCCGTCATAAATACATCAATATAAAAGTTATACATGTATGCATTTCCCTCTAGTTGGTCTCGACAAACTTTTACTCTTCTCGTGGCATAACGAAAAACTTCATATCTTCCACCTATTTACCTGCGCGAATACACACCCGCGCTAAGCCCGAGAGCTTAGTAATCCAAATATAAAATAGAAACATATAGTATAGAAGTATTAACATATAATGATATATCAATTCAATATATAATTAGTTCGTATCATACTTTCTTTTCTTTTTAATTTCATCTTTAATATATCCTAGCTAATTTCATATATGATGTACATATATACATAATATTATCACCAACCCCAATGCATCACCAATACTCAAAACCAATATATTAATACACCCACATTATATATACCATACCAATCATTATTGCAATACACACATTACATATCATACCAATCATTATTGCAATACACACATTACATATCATATCAATCATTATTTAATATATCCTAGCTAATTTCATATATGATGTACATATATACATAATATTATCACCAACCCCAATGCATCACCAATACTCAAAACCAATATATTAATACACCCACATTATATATACCATACCAATCATTATTGCAATACACACATTACATATCATACCAATCATTATTGCAATACACACATTACATATCATACCAATCATGAATCACATTTCCAATGAAGACAACCTTTATCATCAACCACAATTCATTTACATATCACACTTAATAACATTATATTATTCACAATTCACCAATCATAATTCATTATTAATACTCACAATCAATATTTCAATACTTGCATTTCACATTGACAATAAAGACAGACTCGGGCCCAAAACACTAATATGCCATTCGACTTTCAGAGTTAATGCTTTGGTTTAATTATCACATTTATCATTATCCCAACTAGGCTTCAAGGATTAGGTTCAACCAAGCTTCAAGGGGAACAAAGCATGCTAAGTATCAACCCAACTTGGCTTCAAGAACCAATCCAACCTAGCTTCAAGGGTTGTAACATCTCAATTAGGCTTCAAGGGCTAGACCCAACCAAGCTTCAAGGGGAGTAAAACATGTTAAACTTCAACCCAACTTGGCTTCAAGGATCAAGTCCAACCTAACTTCAAGAGATTGTTACTATTAGGCATGCCACCAACAACAAAACTCTGAAAATGAATAACATATTAGACACATAATTCATTGATCAATTCATCATCAATATCATTCACAATTCCCATCATCATTTAGGCAAACATGCCTCACATGTCTCAATTGAACTGTCATAGCCAATCACAATGGCTTCACAACATATCATATCTCAATCCATATGATACGTATAACATTATTGATATAACATTTCAAAATATATTATTCATATAATACATTGCCATTCACAATGCATATAACATAACATTTCATCATTTCTCAAAACACACTAACACCATTCATTATTAAAACATTTATCATAACAAATTGCACATACCTTAAGAATGATCCTCATTTCTTCCTACCTTTCCATTTCATATTTCATCCTTTATATTTATATATATATATATAAAGTGATTTACATTCTTCATTTACATCCATAATATAATTGCTTATTTAACACTTTCATCCCAATATGTAAATGTTCAAAGACATATAAGGATATACAATCAAATAGGGTTTATGCTTACCTTGTTAATGATCTTCACATCCTTCACATCATTATCATCACCTTAGTCCAATTATATTAACAATATAGTAAACCACTTAACACATTTGCAAACAAATGTGTTAAGCCTCAAATCATGTAAATAAATACAATCATATGTATTAGTACTTACCTCAAGAGCTATTCTCATCCATCTATACATTTCCTCTTCCAAGAATTCTCAACCTTTAAATTAATGCAACACAATTTCTTCAAAACCTAATTCAAAGATCATTATTCATAGGTTTAGAATCATCCACATACATTTGTTTAGGTCATTCTTTGATTACAAAGTATTTAGAGTATATATAAAATGTTTAGGAACAAAAGACTTTTAAAGAATCAAACAATGCATGAAGAACCAAAAACCATCACAGTAGCAAACACCTTCATGGGACACGGCCAAGCTTGTGGCCGTGTCTCTCAAAACCAATTGGCAGTAGCAAACACATGCATAAGACACGGCCGTGTCCCTCCAAATCAATCCAACACGGCTCAATTTTCCTTGACTTGGCCGTGTGTAATATCCCTATGCATGCCCTAGAAGTCTTGGTTATGTTGTTATTATAATTGGATTGAATGTATATGTATATGTGTTTTGGGAAGGAAATAGGGTTTAGAGAGAATGGTATATGTTGTGTATATGATGATATATATAACATATAAATGGGTCAAAGGAAGAGAGATATTTTTGTGTTGAGTGTGTAATTACTTAATTGGGTTTATAAGAGACAAAAGCTAAGTTAAGTGATGAGGGGTATATGAGTAATTGCTTGAAATGAAATGCATGGTGGAGATTAAAAGAAGAAAAGGTGTTTGACTTGTGCATTTTTCTTCTTTCTTTCTTGAAGTGGCCGGCTCTCCAAATAGCAAAGAGAAAGGGAGGTGTTCTTGAGGCAAGAAGTAAATTGAAGAGGCAATCAAAGAGTTTGGTTAGAGATTTGTGAAATTTCTTCATCTAAGGTAAGAAATCTCTTGTTTCCTTTGTTAATTTTGAAGTTATGTTTAAAGTGAAGTGTGATTTGTTGATGTAATGATTTGGTGTATTTGATATGTGTTTGCAAGTGTTAGAATTGATTTAAAGTTAAAAATTGGAATTGGTGTTGGTTTGGTTGTGATTATGGAAAAATAAGTGAAGATTGATAGTGGAAAATCAATAGTAAAGTTTGAATTAGGGTTTTGAGATGGTTTGTGTTCAAATGTGTTGTTTAAGTGGTTATTGTGATGAATATGTGTTATGACATGAGTTATATCCATTTGAGTGAGTTTGTGTTGGGAATTATATGTTAAAATGCATTTGGAAGAAGGTTGGTTACATTTAGAGTTTTGGTGATGAGTGACACGGCCAAAGGAAAGGAGAGACACGGCCAAGCCAAGGAAAATTTGGGCGTGTTGGTTGAGTTTTTGAGAGACACGGCTGTGTCCCTTAGCCGTGTTCACTACTGGATTTTGGTTTTGGGAGACACGGTCACAAGCTTGGCCGTGTCCCTTGCCCGTGTTGCTTACTGTTTAATTGGTTTGAGTGACACGGCCACAAGCTTGGCCGTGTCCCTCAAGTCGCTGCCCGTGTCCCTCAATTGTGTTGGTTAGGGTTTTTATTCTTTATTCTTTTTGCATTGTTTTGGTTCTTCAAAGGTAAGTTGGTACCTAAATCTAAACCTAAACACACTTAAACAATGAATGACCTAAACAAATGCATATGGAAGAACCTAAAGCTATGAATCATATAAATTGTTCTTTGCCCTAATTGCATAGTTGAGATTGAACAATGTTATTTTATGCATTGTGAATGGTAATGTGTTTCATGAGTAATGTACCTTGAAATGTTATATCAAAGATGTTATAATGATTCAAATGAAATATTATTGAAGCATGCATTGATGATAGGATTGAATAATAATATGAGTGTTTAGATAATGTAATGAATATTGTATATGATGATGAAATGAAGTGTGAATGATATGATGTTATGAGAAAATTGTTTTGTTGTAATGTGAAATGTTGAGGCATGATTGCTTAACTTGCTTGTGAAAATGAAATGAATTGAAAAAAATATTGATAAGTTTGATGAACGGACCTATCCGTCTCCTGCGGAACCATGCGGACCCAATGAGTTGGGCAACCGATCTTGGACTACCGACCTGGTTGGAGGAAGGTTTGATACAGTTAGTTTTATACATACCTATTTGCCTCCTGCGGAACCATGCGGACCCATTGAAATGGGCGACCGAACTTGGACAACCGACCTGGTTGGGGAAAGGTATGTTACTGATAATGTTATATGTGCCTATCTGCCTCCTGCGGACCCTTGGGTTTAGAGGGCAACCGACCTGGTTGGGGGAGGGTACGTATATGAAGCCATAGTTGTTGAGTATAATGAATAGTGTTATTATATGAATGTTGATGTGACATGGAGCAAAGTAACATATTGAATAGATGATATGCTTTTGATTGATGTATGTAATTGATTTGTGTCATTGCATTTTTAGCATGATTTATCTTACTAAGCCGTTGGCTTAGCGCGATAGTGTTTAATCGCGCAGGTAATAGGGTTGAACCCGAGAGCTCTTCGAGACCGAGTGAGAGTAGACAGTGAAGAGTTGATTTTGAGGACTTAAAGATCAGAGCAGACTTGCCAATCATGTATACTTCTTTATATTTTGTAAAGAAATGTTTAATATGTAAATATGTACATATTTTATAACTTCCGCTGTGTAATATTTAAATGTACATATATATAACTAATATGTTTTGTTTTATAAGTAAATAATCTACTTTTCTATAATGTATAATGATAAGGGTATTGTATCAAGTTTAAAGTGTTTTGAATGTTAAGAAAACCGTAGCATCCCTATGTTTGGTGCACTTACGCTACATTGTTGAGGTTGTAGTGTGTGTGCATAGGATATGGGGGTGTTACAATTGTTTTGGTATCAGAGCCTAGGTTTGAGATTCTCAACCTAGGTAAAATGTAACAAAAAGAATATTTTTACTTAAAAAGTTGGTTTTGAATAAAAATACATGTTTGGGATTGGCAATCTCTGATCTTTAATAAGGTGTGTCCTTTTGTGTTTGCAGTGTTAGGTGTTGATGGATCCTCATTTGAGACAGTCGGTTGAGGGTAGTAAGGAGAGCGTTGCTCCTGATGAGGGAGCTAGGGTTGATAGTGTTGAGGAGGCACCTGCTTCGGTGTCGGGTAGACCAGTTGGTGAGGAGGTTCCACCAGCTTGGTTGAGGCATGTGGTAGAGGCTTTGAGGCCAGCGCCAGTGCAACCACAACCACCACCCCCTCATCTTTTGGTGCCAGTGAGGCACTATTACAAATTGAGGAAGTATGGAGCGGAGGATTTTCTTGGTACCACCGATCCAGCTGTGGCAGAACAGTGGCTTGACAAAGTACAGAGGATCTTTATTCAGTTGCAAGCCACCTCAGAGGAGAAGTTTGATTATGCAAGATCTTTGCTACAGAAGGACGCCTACGACTGGTGGAAGACAGTGCCACATTCTATGGAAGATCAACCAACCTTATCATATGCCGATTTTCTGACGGAATTTGAGTTGAAGTATACTCCTAGGGAGTATAAGGACATGAAGAAGATGGAGTTCTTGAGCTTGAAGCAAGACAGCAAGACTGTTACTGAGTATGAAGTTGAGTTTATTCGACTGAGTCAGTATGCTGGGGGTATCATTGCTGATGAGATTGATAGATGTCGGCGATTTGAGGAGGGATTGAGGCCCTCGATCATGTGCTTAGTGGCTGGATCCAGATATCACGATTTCACCCAACTAGTGGCAGCAGCTCGAAGTGTAGAGCGAGCTCAAGTTATTGCAGCTGCTTCAGAGGAAGAGGTTAGGGTTAGGAGGCCCCAGTTTGAGGCAGGGTCTTCTTCTGCTAAAAGAGGTAAAGGAAGCTTTGCTCCTCGGGTCAGTAGGAGCCAGAGACCGGCTGGTAGGTCAGTGCAGTTCCAGAGGCAAAGATTTAGACCTGCAGCTTCAGTGGCAAGTGCTCCGACCCCTATGACTCAGAGATCCGCTCCACCTAGATGTACTCAGTGTGGGGGTTATCATAGAGGTGTTTGTTGGAAGAGTGGTGGACCAGCTGTATGTTTCAGGTGTGGGTCACCAGATCACTTTGTGAGAGACTGTCCTGAGAGGCAGGAGCAGATGCCAGTTGATTCTGCCGCTTCTCGAGCTAGTGTGAGCGGAGGTAGAGGAGGCAGAGGTGCCAGCCGAGGAGGTAGAGCAGGGTTCAGTTCTAGAGGAGGTGCTATATCCAGGGAGGGTAGACCAGAGGAGGTTGGATCTTCCCAGAGGATGTATGTTATGCAGAGGCAGTCGGATGCATCGGCAGTCATAGCTGGTACCTTTTCTTTATTTATTACTGCAGTACTTGCTTTGATTGATCCGGGTTCCACCCATTCTTATATTAGTGCATCTGTTTTGCCTGTATCTGATATGCATGCTGAGTCCCTAGGATTTGATGTGTTGGTGACAAATCCGTTAGGGCATCGTGTGATTGTTAGTAAAGTGCACCGAGATAGTGCAGTGAGGGTGCAGGGTAAGGAGTTCCTTGGGGATTTGATTGAGATGCCATTTAAGGAATATGATGTGATTTTAGGTATGGATTGGCTATCTCGACATGGAGCTGTGGTGGATTGTAAAAAGAAAATTGTTTCTTTGAGAACGGGTGATGGTAGAGAGGTGATAGTATCTAATGAGCAGGAACAGCTAGCCTCCTTATTTGTTTCAGCTGTTGCAGCTAGGAGATTGATTAGAAAGGGGTGTGAAGCCTATCTTGCTCATGTAGTGGATACTAGAGTGAAGGGTTCCCCTATTGATAGCATTGCCACAGTTGCTGAGTTCCCTGATGTGTTTCCAGAAGAGTTGCCAGGATTGCCTCCTGAGAGAGAGGTGGAGTTCGGTATCGAATTGTTGCCTGGTACCACTCCTATCTCGATTACTCCTTACAGAATGGCACCAGCAGAATTGAGGGAGTTGAAAGTGCAATTACAAGAGTTGTTGGATAAGGGATTTATTCGCCCCAGTGTTT
Organism: Garcia nutans; assembly: GCA_947685225.1. Classification (NCBI taxonomy): domain Eukaryota; kingdom Viridiplantae; phylum Streptophyta; class Magnoliopsida; order Malpighiales; family Euphorbiaceae; genus Garcia; species Garcia nutans. Next base: position 23,911,900 of record CANTUV010000001.1, read on the forward strand.
CTCCTTGGGGAGCTCCTGTATTATTTGTGAGGAAGAAGGATGGTACAATGAGATTGTGTATCGATTATAGGCAATTGAATAAGGTGACCATTAAGAATAAATATCCTTTGCCTAGAATTGATGATCTCTTTGATCAGTTGAAGGGAGCTTCAGTGTTCTCCAAAATTGATCTGAGATCAGGGTACCATCAGCTGAGAGTCAGAGCTGAAGATGTTCCGAAGACAGCTTTTCGGACCAGGTATGGGCATTATGAATTTTTAGTTATGCCTTTTGGTCTGACGAATGCACCTACAGCTTTTATGGATTTGATGAATAGGGTGTTCAGGCCCTATCTGGATCAGTTTGTAGTGGTCTTTATCGATGACATTCTGGTGTATTCAAGGAATGAAGAGGAACATGACAAGCATCTGCGGATTGTGTTGCAGATTTTGAGAGAAAAACAGTTATTTGCCAAATTGTCGAAGTGTGAGTTCTGGTTGGATCAAGCAGCTTTTCTCGGACATATTGTTTCAGCTGAAGGCATTAGAGTTGATCCAAGTAAAGTTGAAGCTATTCTGAATTGGAGTCCACCCAAGTCTGTGACAGAGATTAGAAGTTTTCTGGGTTTGGCAGGCTATTACCGGCGGTTTGTGAAAGGGTTTTCTTTGATAGCTACTCCACTCACCAGATTGCTTCGTAAGGGAGTGAGGTTTTTGTGGACAGATCAGTGTCAGGCGAGCTTTGAACAGTTGAGAGATATGTTGACTCAAGCGCCTGTTCTTACTTTACCTGTTGAAGGCAAACCATATGTGATCTACAGTGATGCTTCTCATAGAGGTTTGGGGTGTGTATTGATGCAGGAAGGGAAAGTTATAGCTTATGCATCTCGACAGTTGAAACCGCATGAGCTTAACTATCCAACCCATGATTTGGAATTGGCTGCCATTGTGTTTGCATTGAAGATTTGGCGCCACTATCTGTTTGGGGAGAAATGTTTCATTTACACTGATCACAAGAGTTTGAAGTATTTGGGTGTCCAGAAAGAACTCAATCTTCGTCAGAGGAGATGGTTAGAATTGATTAAAGACTACGATTGCTTGATTGACTATCATCCAGGTAAAGCAAATGTTGTTGCTGATGCCTTGAGTCGGAAGTCTTTAGCTGGTTTAACAGTTTACTCGCTCTCGTTGCTTGTTGAGTTGAGAGCATTGCATGCCAGTTTTGTACCTTGTGTTGATGGTGCATTATTGGCAAAGTTGCAATTGAAGCCGGTTTTGATAGATCAGATCATAGAAGCTCAGTTGGCTGATAAGAAGATACAGAAGATTGTTTCGGATTGTCAGAGTGGAAAGGGTAGAGATTTTATTGTGAAGAGTGATGGGAGTCTCTGGTTCAAGAGCAGATTGTGTGTACCCGATGATGCTGATTTGAAAAGGGTCATTTTGGAAGAAGCTCATCAGTCGATGTTTGCTATGCATCCGGGTAATACCAAGATGTATCATGATTTGAGACAGCATTATTGGTGGATTGGGTTGAAGAGAGACATTGCTGAGTTTGTATCGAAATGTCTCACTTGTCAGAAGGTTAAAGCAGAGCATCAAGTTCCAACCGGGTTCCTTCAACCGTTGTCAGTGCCAGAATGGAAGTGGGATAGAGTGACGATGGACTTTGTGTCTGGATTGCCATTAACACAAAAGAAAGATGATGCCATATGGGTGATTGTGGATAGATTGACTAAGACAGCTCATTTCCTTCCGGTGCGGATGGATTACTCTTTGGAGAGGTTAGCTGAGCTGTATATCCATGAGATTGTGAAACTGCATGGTGTTCCAACTTCTTTAGTGTCTGATCAAGATCCCAGGTTTACTTTAAGATTTTGGAAGAGTTTGCATGGTGCTTTGGGTTCTCGACTGCACTTCAGCACTGCTTTTCATCCACAGACGGATGGACAGTCAGAGAGGGTGATACAGATTATTGAAGATATGTTGAGAAGCTGTGTCATCGATTTCACTGGAAGTTGGGATAGATTCTTACCTCTTGTGGAGTTTGCATACAACAACAGTCACCAATCAAGCATTGGTATGGCACCGTTTGAAGCATTGTATGGTAGACGGTGCAGGACACCTCTTTGTTGGAGTGAACTTGGTGAAGGTAAAATAATTGGGCCTGATTTGATTCAAGAAACTGAAGAGAAAGTGAAGTTGATTCGAGGGAGGTTGAAAGCAGCTTCAGACCGACAGAAGTCTTATGCAGATCTGAAAAGGAGAGACATTCAGTTTGATGTTGGAGATAAGGTGTTTTTGAAAGTATCTCCTTGGAAGAAGATTTTGAGGTTCGGTCGGAAAGGAAAATTGAGTCCTCGTTTCATTGGGCCGTATGAAGTGTTAGAAAGAGTTGGGCCAGTGGCGTATCGACTTGCTTTGCCACCTGAGTTGGATCGTATTCATAATGTCTTCCATGTTTCTATGTTGAGGAGATATAGGTCGGATCCATCTCATGTGTTGCCATTTGAATCAATTGAAGTGAGCCCAGACTTGACATTTGAAGAGGAACCAGTTGCTATATTGGCACATGATGTGAAAGAGTTGAGAAACAAGAGAGTGCCATTGGTGAAGATTCTTTGGAAGAATCATGCAAAAGAAGAAGCAACTTGGGAAAGTGAACAAACCATGCGAGAACAATATCCTCAGTTGTTTCAGAGTTGATATCAGGTAATTTCGAGGACGAAATTTCTTTTTAGAGGGGGAGAATTGTAATATCCCTATGCATGCCCTAGAAGTCTTGGTTATGTTGTTATTATAATTGGATTGAATGTATATGTATATGTGTTTTGGGAAGGAAATAGGGTTTAGAGAGAATGGTATATGTTGTGTATATGATGATATATATAACATATAAATGGGTCAAAGGAAGAGAGATATTTTTGTGTTGAGTGTGTAATTACTTAATTGGGTTTATAAGAGACAAAAGCTAAGTTAAGTGATGAGGGGTATATGAGTAATTGCTTGAAATGAAATGCATGGTGGAGATTAAAAGAAGAAAAGGTGTTTGACTTGTGCATTTTTCTTCTTTCTTTCTTGAAGTGGCCGGCTCTCCAAATAGCAAAGAGAAAGGGAGGTGTTCTTGAGGCAAGAAGTAAATTGAAGAGGCAATCAAAGAGTTTGGTTAGAGATTTGTGAAATTTCTTCATCTAAGGTAAGAAATCTCTTGTTTCCTTTGTTAATTTTGAAGTTATGTTTAAAGTGAAGTGTGATTTGTTGATGTAATGATTTGGTGTATTTGATATGTGTTTGCAAGTGTTAGAATTGATTTAAAGTTAAAAATTGGAATTGGTGTTGGTTTGGTTGTGATTATGGAAAAATAAGTGAAGATTGATAGTGGAAAATCAATAGTAAAGTTTGAATTAGGGTTTTGAGATGGTTTGTGTTCAAATGTGTTGTTTAAGTGGTTATTGTGATGAATATGTGTTATGACATGAGTTATATCCATTTGAGTGAGTTTGTGTTGGGAATTATATGTTAAAATGCATTTGGAAGAAGGTTGGTTACATTTAGAGTTTTGGTGATGAGTGACACGGCCAAAGGAAAGGAGAGACACGGCCAAGCCAAGGAAAATTTGGGCGTGTTGGTTGAGTTTTTGAGAGACACGGCTGTGTCCCTTAGCCGTGTTCACTACTGGATTTTGGTTTTGGGAGACACGGTCACAAGTTTGGCCGTGTCCCTTGCCCGTGTTGCTTACTGTTTAATTGGTTTGAGTGACACGGCCACAAGCTTGGCCGTGTCCCTCAAGTGGCTGCCCGTGTCCCTCAATTGTTTTGGTTAGGGTTTTTATTCTTTATTCTTTTTGCATTGTTTTGGTTCTTCAAAGGTAAGTTGGTACCTAAATCTAAACCTAAACACACTTAAACAATGAATGACCTAAACAAATGCATATGGAAGAACCTAAAGCTATGAATCATATAAATTGTTCTTTGCCCTAATTGCATAGTTGAGATTGAACAATGTTATTTTATGCATTGTGAATGGTAATGTGTTTCATGAGTAATGTACCTTGAAATGTTATATCAAAGATGTTATAATGATTCAAATGAAATATTATTGAAGCATGCATTGATGATAGGATTGAATAATAATATGAGTGTTTAGATAATGTAATGAATATTGTATATGATGATGAAATGAAGTGTGAATGATATGATGTTATGAGAAAATTGTTTTGTTGTAATGTGAAATGTTGAGGCATGATTGCTTAACTTGCTTGTGAAAATGAAATGAATTGAAAAAAATATTGATAAGTTTGATGAACGGACCTATCCGTCTCCTGCGGAACCATGCGGACCCAATGAGTTGGGCAACCGATCTTGGACTACCGACCTGGTTGGAGGAAGGTTTGATACAGTTAGTTTTATACATACCTATTTGCCTCCTGCGGAACCATGCGGACCCATTGAAATGGGCGACCGAACTTGGACAACCGACCTGGTTGGGGAAAGGTATGTTACTGATAATGTTATATGTGCCTATCTGCCTCCTGCGGACCCTTGGGTTTAGAGGGCAACCGACCTGGTTGGGGGAGGGTACGTATATGAAGCCATAGTTGTTGAGTATAATGAATAGTGTTATTATATGAATGTTGATGTGACATGGAGCAAAGTAACATATTGAATAGATGATATGCTTTTGATTGATGTATGTAATTGATTTGTGTCATTGCATTTTTAGCATGATTTATCTTACTAAGCCGTTGGCTTAGCGCGATAGTGTTTAATCGCGCAGGTAATAGGGTTGAACCCGAGAGCTCTTCGAGACCGAGTGAGAGTAGACAGTGAAGAGTTGATTTTGAGGACTTAAAGATCAGAGCAGACTTGCCAATCATGTATACTTCTTTATATTTTGTAAAGAAATGTTTAATATGTAAATATGTACATATTTTATAACTTCCGCTGTGTAATATTTAAATGTATATATATATAACTAATATGTTTTGTTTTATAAGTAAATAATCTACTTTTCTATAATGTATAATGATAAGGGTATTGTATCAAGTTTAAAGTGTTTTGAATGTTAAGAAAACCGTAGCATCCCTATGTTTGGTGCACTTACGCTACATTGTTGAGGTTGTAGTGTGTGTGCATAGGATATGGGGGTGTTACAATTGTTTTGGTATCAGAGCCTAGGTTTGAGATTCTCAACCTAGGTAAAATGTAACAAAAAGAATATTTTTACTTAAAAAGTTGGTTTTGAATAAAAATACATGTTTGGGATTGGCAATCTCTGATCTTTAATAAGGTGTGTCCTTTTGTGTTTGCAGTGTTAGGTGTTGATGGATCCTCATTTGAGACAGTCGGTTGAGGGTAGTAAGGAGAGCGTTGCTCCTGATGAGGGAGCTAGGGTTGATAGTGTTGAGGAGGCACCTGCTTCGGTGTCGGGTAGACCAGTTGGTGAGGAGGTTCCACCAGCTTGGTTGAGGCATGTGGTAGAGGCTTTGAGGCCAGCGCCAGTGCAACCACAACCACCACCCCCTCATCTTTTGGTGCCAGTGAGGCACTATTACAAATTGAGGAAGTATGGAGCGGAGGATTTTCTTGGTACCACCGATCCAGCTGTGGCAGAACAGTGGCTTGACAAAGTACAGAGGATCTTTATTCAGTTGCAAGCCACCTCAGAGGAGAAGTTTGATTATGCAAGATCTTTGCTACAGAAGGACGCCTACGACTGGTGGAAGACAGTGCCACATTCTATGGAAGATCAACCAACCTTATCATATGCCGATTTTCTGACGGAATTTGAGTTGAAGTATACTCCTAGGGAGTATAAGGACATGAAGAAGATGGAGTTCTTGAGCTTGAAGCAAGACAGCAAGACTGTTACTGAGTATGAAGTTGAGTTTATTCGACTGAGTCAGTATGCTGGGGGTATCATTGCTGATGAGATTGATAGATGTCGGCGATTTGAGGAGGGATTGAGGCCCTCGATCATGTGCTTAGTGGCTGGATCCAGATATCACGATTTCACCCAACTAGTGGCAGCAGCTCGAAGTGTAGAGCGAGCTCAAGTTATTGCAGCTGCTTCAGAGGAAGAGGTTAGGGTTAGGAGGCCCCAGTTTGAGGCAGGGTCTTCTTCTGCTAAAAGAGGTAAAGGAAGCTTTGCTCCTCGGGTCAGTAGGAGCCAGAGACCGGCTGGTAGGTCAGTGCAGTTCCAGAGGCAAAGATTTAGACCTGCAGCTTCAGTGGCAAGTGCTCCGACCCCTATGACTCAGAGATCCGCTCCACCTAGATGTACTCAGTGTGGGGGTTATCATAGAGGTGTTTGTTGGAAGAGTGGTGGACCAGCTGTATGTTTCAGGTGTGGGTCACCAGATCACTTTGTGAGAGACTGTCCTGAGAGGCAGGAGCAGATGCCAGTTGATTCTGCCGCTTCTCGAGCTAGTGTGAGCGGAGGTAGAGGAGGCAGAGGTGCCAGCCGAGGAGGTAGAGCAGGGTTCAGTTCTAGAGGAGGTGCTATATCCAGGGAGGGTAGACCAGAGGAGGTTGGATCTTCCCAGAGGATGTATGTTATGCAGAGGCAGTCGGATGCATCGGCAGTCATAGCTGGTACCTTTTCTTTATTTATTACTGCAGTACTTGCTTTGATTGATCCGGGTTCCACCCATTCTTATATTAGTGCATCTGTTTTGCCTGTATCTGATATGCATGCTGAGTCCCTAGGATTTGATGTGTTGGTGACAAATCCGTTAGGGCATCGTGTGATTGTTAGTAAAGTGCACCGAGATAGTGCAGTGAGGGTGCAGGGTAAGGAGTTCCTTGGGGATTTGATTGAGATGCCATTTAAGGAATATGATGTGATTTTAGGTATGGATTGGCTATCTCGACATGGAGCTGTGGTGGATTGTAAAAAGAAAATTGTTTCTTTGAGAACGGGTGATGGTAGAGAGGTGATAGTATCTAATGAGCAGGAACAGCTAGCCTCCTTATTTGTTTCAGCTGTTGCAGCTAGGAGATTGATTAGAAAGGGGTGTGAAGCCTATCTTGCTCATGTAGTGGATACTAGAGTGAAGGGTTCCCCTATTGATAGCATTGCCACAGTTGCTGAGTTCCCTGATGTGTTTCCAGAAGAGTTGCCAGGATTGCCTCCTGAGAGAGAGGTGGAGTTCGGTATCGAATTGTTGCCTGGTACCACTCCTATCTCGATTACTCCTTACAGAATGGCACCAGCAGAATTGAGGGAGTTGAAAGTGCAATTACAAGAGTTGTTGGATAAGGGATTTATTCGCCCCAGTGTTTCTCCTTGGGGAGCTCCTGTATTATTTGTGAGGAAGAAGGATGGTACAATGAGATTGTGTATCGATTATAGGCAATTGAATAAGGTGACCATTAAGAATAAATATCCTTTGCCTAGAATTGATGATCTCTTTGATCAGTTGAAGGGAGCTTCAGTGTTCTCCAAAATTGATCTGAGATCAGGGTACCATCAGCTGAGAGTCAGAGCTGAAGATGTTCCGAAGACAGCTTTTCGGACCAGGTATGGGCATTATGAATTTTTAGTTATGCCTTTTGGTCTGACGAATGCACCTACAGCTTTTATGGATTTGATGAATAGGGTGTTCAGGCCCTATCTGGATCAGTTTGTAGTGGTCTTTATCGATGACATTCTGGTGTATTCAAGGAATGAAGAGGAACATGACAAGCATCTGCGGATTGTGTTGCAGATTTTGAGAGAAAAACAGTTATTTGCCAAATTGTCGAAGTGTGAGTTCTGGTTGGATCAAGTAGCTTTTCTCGGACATATTGTTTCAGCTGAAGGCATTAGAGTTGATCCAAGTAAAGTTGAAGCTATTCTGAATTGGAGTCCACCCAAGTCTGTGACAGAGATTAGAAGTTTTCTGGGTTTGGCAGGCTATTACCGGCGGTTTGTGAAAGGGTTTTCTTTGATAGCTACTCCACTCACCAGATTGCTTCGTAAGGGAGTGAGGTTTTTGTGGACAGATCAGTGTCAGGCGAGCTTTGAACAGTTGAGAGATATGTTGACTCAAGCGCCTGTTCTTACTTTACCTGTTGAAGGCAAACCATATGTGATCTACAGTGATGCTTCTCATAGAGGTTTGGGGTGTGTATTGATGCAGGAAGGGAAAGTTATAGCTTATGCATCTCGACAGTTGAAACCGCATGAGCTTAACTATCCAACCCATGATTTGGAATTGGCTGCCATTGTGTTTGCATTGAAGATTTGGCGCCACTATCTGTTTGGGGAGAAATGTTTCATTTACACTGATCACAAGAGTTTGAAGTATTTGGGTGTCCAGAAAGAACTCAATCTTCGTCAGAGGAGATGGTTAGAATTGATTAAAGACTACGATTGCTTGATTGACTATCATCCAGGTAAAGCAAATGTTGTTGCTGATGCCTTGAGTCGGAAGTCTTTAGCTGGTTTAACAGTTTACTCGCTCTCGTTGCTTGTTGAGTTGAGAGCATTGCATGCCAGTTTTGTACCTTGTGTTGATGGTGCATTATTGGCACAGTTGCAATTGAAGCCGGTTTTGTTAGATCAGATCATAGAAGCTCAGTTGGCTGATAAGAAGATACAGAAGATTGTTTCGGATTGTCAGAGTGGAAAGGGTAGAGATTTTATTGTGAAGAGTGATGGGAGTCTCTGGTTCAAGAGCAGATTGTGTGTACCCGATGATGCTGATTTGAAAAGGGTCATTTTGGAAGAAGCTCATCAGTCGATGTTTGCTATGCATCCGGGTAATACCAAGATGTATCATGATTTGAGACAGCATTATTGGTGGATTGGGTTGAAGAGAGACATTGCTGAGTTTGTATCGAAATGTCTCACTTGTCAGAAGGTTAAAGCAGAGCATCAAGTTCCAACCGGGTTCCTTCAACCGTTGTCAGTGCCAGAATGGAAGTGGGATAGAGTGACGATGGACTTTGTGTCTGGATTGCCATTAACACAAAAGAAAGATGATGCCATATGGGTGATTGTGGATAGATTGACTAAGACAGCTCATTTCCTTCCGGTGCGGATGGATTACTCTTTGGAGAGGTTAGCTGAGCTGTATATCCATGAGATTGTGAAACTGCATGGTGTTCCAACTTCTTTAGTGTCTGATCAAGATCCCAGGTTTACTTCAAGATTTTGGAAGAGTTTGCATGGTGCTTTGGGTTCTCGGCTGCACTTCAGCACTGCTTTTCATCCACAGACGGATGGACAGTCAGAGAGGGTGATACAGATTATTGAAGATATGTTGAGAAGCTGTGTCATCGATTTCACTGGAAGTTGGGATAGATTCTTACCTCTTGTGGAGTTTGCATACAACAACAGTCACCAATCAAGCATTGGTATGGCACCGTTTGAAGCATTGTATGGTAGACGGTGCAGGACACCTCTTTGTTGGAGTGAACTTGGTGAAGGTAAAATAATTGGGCCTGATTTGATTCAAGAAACTGAAGAGAAAGTGAAGTTGATTCGAGGGAGGTTGAAAGCAGCTTCAGACCGACAGAAGTCTTATGCAGATCTGAAAAGGAGAGACATTCAGTTTGATGTTGGAGATAAGGTGTTTTTGAAAGTATCTCCTTGGAAGAAGATTTTGAGGTTCGGTCGGAAAGGAAAATTGAGTCCTCGTTTCATTGGGCCGTATGAAGTGTTAGAAAGAGTTGGGCCAGTGGCGTATCGACTTGCTTTGCCACCTGAGTTGGATCGTATTCATAATGTCTTCCATGTTTCTATGTTGAGGAGATATAGGTCGGATCCATCTCATGTGTTGCCATTTGAATCAATTGAAGTGAGCCCAGACTTGACATTTGAAGAGGAACCAGTTGCTATATTGGCACATGATGTGAAAGAGTTGAGAAACAAGAGAGTGCCATTGGTGAAGATTCTTTGGAAGAATCATGCAAAAGAAGAAGCAACTTGGGAAAGTGAACAAACCATGCGAGAACAATATCCTCAGTTGTTTCAGAGTTGATATCAGGTAATTTCGAGGACGAAATTTCTTTTTAGAGGGGGAGAATTGTAATATCCCTATGCATGCCCTAGAAGTCTTGGTTATGTTGTTATTATAATTGGATTGAATGTATATGTATATGTGTTTTGGGAAGGAAATAGGGTTTAGAGAGAATGGTATATGTTGTGTATATGATGATATATATAACATATAAATGGGTCAAAGGAAGAGAGATATTTTTGTGTTGAGTGTGTAATTACTTAATTGGGTTTATAAGAGACAAAAGCTAAGTTAAGTGATGAGGGGTATATGAGTAATTGCTTGAAATGAAATGCATGGTGGAGATTAAAAGAAGAAAAGGTGTTTGACTTGTGCATTTTTCTTCTTTCTTTCTTGAAGTGGCCGGCTCTCCAAATAGCAAAGAGAAAGGGAGGTGTTCTTGAGGCAAGAAGTAAATTGAAGAGGCAATCAAAGAGTTTGGTTAGAGATTTGTGAAATTTCTTCATCTAAGGTAAGAAATCTCTTGTTTCCTTTGTTAATTTTGAAGTTATGTTTAAAGTGAAGTGTGATTTGTTGATGTAATGATTTGGTGTATTTGATATGTGTTTGCAAGTGTTAGAATTGATTTAAAGTTAAAAATTGGAATTGGTGTTGGTTTGGTTGTGATTATGGAAAAATAAGTGAAGATTGATAGTGGAAAATCAATAGTAAAGTTTGAATTAGGGTTTTGAGATGGTTTGTGTTCAAATGTGTTGTTTAAGTGGTTATTGTGATGAATATGTGTTATGACATGAGTTATATCCATTTGAGTGAGTTTGTGTTGGGAATTATATGTTAAAATGCATTTGGAAGAAGGTTGGTTACATTTAGAGTTTTGGTGATGAGTGACACGGCCAAAGGAAAGGAGAGACACGGCCAAGCCAAGGAAAATTTGGGCGTGTTGGTTGAGTTTTTGAGAGACACGGCTGTGTCCCTTAGCCTTGTTCACTACTGGATTTTGGTTTTGGGAGACACGGTCACAAGCTTGGCCGTGTCCCTTGCCCGTGTTGCTTACTGTTTAATTGGTTTGAGTGACACGGCCACAAGCTTGGCCGTGTCCCTCAAGTGGCTGCCCGTGTCCCTCAATTGTGTTGGTTAGGGTTTTTATTCTTTATTCTTTTTGCATTGTTTTGGTTCTTCAAAGGTAAGTTGGTACCTAAATCTAAACCTAAACACACTTAAACAATGAATGACCTAAACAAATGCATATGGAAGAACCTAAAGCTATGAATCATATAAATTGTTCTTTGCCCTAATTGCATAGTTGAGATTGAACAATGTTATTTTATGCATTGTGAATGGTAATGTGTTTCATGAGTAATGTACCTTGAAATGTTATATCAAAGATGTTATAATGATTCAAATGAAATATTATTGAAGCATGCATTGATGATAGGATTGAATAATAATATGAGTGTTTAGATAATGTAATGAATATTGTATATGATGATGAAATGAAGTGTGAATGATATGATGTTATGAGAAAATTGTTTTGTTGTAATGTGAAATGTTGAGGCATGATTGCTTAACTTGCTTGTGAAAATGAAATGAATTGAAAAAAATATTGATAAGTTTGATGAACGGACCTATCCGTCTCCTGCGGAACCATGCGGACCCAATGAGTTGGGCAACCGATCTTGGACTACCGACCTGGTTGGAGGAAGGTTTGATACAGTTAGTTTTATACATACCTATTTGCCTCCTGCGGAACCATGCGGACCCATTGAAATGGGCGACCGAACTTGGACAACCGACCTGGTTGGGGAAAGGTATGTTACTGATAATGTTATATGTGCCTATCTGCCTCCTGCGGACCCTTGGGTTTAGAGGGCAACCGACCTGGTTGGGGGAGGGTACGTATATGAAGCCATAGTTGTTGAGTATAATGAATAGTGTTATTATATGAATGTTGATGTGACATGGAGCAAAGTAACATATTGAATAGATGATATGCTTTTGATTGATGTATGTAATTGATTTGTGTCATTGCATTTTTAGCATGATTTATCTTACTAAGCCGTTGGCTTAGCGCGATAGTGTTTAATCGCGTAGGTAATAGGGTTGAACCCGAGAGCTCTTCGAGACCGAGTGAGAGTAGACAGTGAAGAGTTGATTTTGAGGACTTAAAGATCAGAGCAGACTTGCCAATCATGTATACTTCTTTATATTTTGTAAAGAAATGTTTAATATGTAAATATGTACATATTTTATAACTTCCGCTGTGTAATATTTAAATGTATATATATATAACTAATATGTTTTGTTTTATAAGTAAATAATCTACTTTTCTATAATGTATAATGATAAGGGTATTGTATCAAGTTTAAAGTGTTTTGAATGTTAAGAAAACCGTAGCATCCCTATGTTTGGTGCACTTACGCTACATTGTTGAGGTTGTAGTGTGTGTGCATAGGATATGGGGGTGTTACAATTGTTTTGGTATCAGAGCCTAGGTTTGAGATTCTCAACCTAGGTAAAATGTAACAAAAAGAATATTTTTACTTAAAAAGTTGGTTTTGAATAAAAATACATGTTTGGGATTGGCAATCTCTGATCTTTAATAAGGTGTGTCCTTTTGTGTTTGCAGTGTTAGGTGTTGATGGATCCTCATTTGAGACAGTCGGTTGAGGGTAGTAAGGAGAGCGTTGCTCCTGATGAGGGAGCTAGGGTTGATAGTGTTGAGGAGGCACCTGCTTCGGTGTCGGGTAGACCAGTTGGTGAGGAGGTTCCACCAGCTTGGTTGAGGCATGTGGTAGAGGCTTTGAGGCCAGCGCCAGTGCAACCACAACCACCACCCCCTCATCTTTTGGTGCCAGTGAGGCACTATTACAAATTGAGGAAGTATGGAGCGGAGGATTTTCTTGGTACCACCGATCCAGCTGTGGCAGAACAGTGGCTTGACAAAGTACAGAGGATCTTTATTCAGTTGCAAGCCACCTCAGAGGAGAAGTTTGATTATGCAAGATCTTTGCTACAGAAGGACGCCTACGACTGGTGGAAGACAGTGCCACATTCTATGGAAGATCAACCAACCTTATCATATGCCGATTTTCTGACGGAATTTGAGTTGAAGTATACTCCTAGGGAGTATAAGGACATGAAGAAGATGGAGTTCTTGAGCTTGAAGCAAGACAGCAAGACTGTTACTGAGTATGAAGTTGAGTTTATTCGACTGAGTCAGTATGCTGGGGGTATCATTGCTGATGAGATTGATAGATGTCGGCGATTTGAGGAGGGATTGAGGCCCTCGATCATGTGCTTAGTGGCTGGATCCAGATATCACGATTTCACCCAACTATTGGCAGCAGCTCGAAGTGTAGAGCGAGCTCAAGTTATTGCAGCTGCTTCAGAGGAAGAGGTTAGGGTTAGGAGGCCCCAGTTTGAGGCAGGGTCTTCTTCTGCTAAAAGAGGTAAAGGAAGCTTTGCTCCTCGGGTCAGTAGGAGCCAGAGACCGGCTGGTAGGTCAGTGCAGTTCCAGAGGCAAAGATTTAGACCTGCAGCTTCAGTGGCAAGTGCTCCGACCCCTATGACTCAGAGATCCGCTCCACCTAGATGTACTCAGTGTGGGGGTTATCATAGAGGTGTTTGTTGGAAGAGTGGTGGACCAGCTGTATGTTTCAGGTGTGGGTCACCAGATCACTTTGTGAGAGACTGTCCTGAGAGGCAGGAGCAGATGCCAGTTGATTCTGCCGCTTCTCGAGCTAGTGTGAGCGGAGGTAGAGGAGGCAGAGGTGCCAGCCGAGGAGGTAGAGCAGGGTTCAGTTCTAGAGGAGGTGCTATATCCAGGGAGGGTAGACCAGAGGAGGTTGGATCTTCCCAGAGGATGTATGTTATGCAGAGGCAGTCGGATGCATCGGCAGTCATAGCTGGTACCTTTTCTTTATTTATTACTGCAGTACTTGCTTTGATTGATCCGGGTTCCACCCATTCTTATATTAGTGCATCTGTTTTGCCTGTATCTGATATGCATGCTGAGTCCCTAGGATTTGATGTGTTGGTGACAAATCCGTTAGGGCATCGTGTGATTGTTAGTAAAGTGCACCGAGATAGTGCAGTGAGGGTGCAGGGTAAGGAGTTCCTTGGGGATTTGATTGAGATGCCATTTAAGGAATATGATGTGATTTTAGGTATGGATTGGCTATCTCGACATGGAGCTGTGGTGGATTGTAAAAAGAAAATTGTTTCTTTGAGAACGGGTGATGGTAGAGAGGTGATAGTATCTAATGAGCAGGAACAGCTAGCCTCCTTATTTGTTTCAGCTGTTGCAGCTAGGAGATTGATTAGAAAGGGGTGTGAAGCCTATCTTGCTCATGTAGTGGATACTAGAGTGAAGGGTTCCCCTATTGATAGCATTGCCACAGTTGCTGAGTTCCCTGATGTGTTTCCAGAAGAGTTGCCAGGATTGCCTCCTGAGAGAGAGGTGGAGTTCGGTATCGAATTGTTGCCTGGTACCACTCCTATCTCGATTACTCCTTACAGAATGGCACCAGCAGAATTGAGGGAGTTGAAAGTGCAATTACAAGAGTTGTTGGATAAGGGATTTATTCGCCCCAGTGTTTCTCCTTGGGGAGCTCCTGTATTATTTGTGAGGAAGAAGGATGGTACAATGAGATTGTGTATCGATTATAGGCAATTGAATAAGGTGACCATTAAGAATAAATATCCTTTGCCTAGAATTGATGATCTCTTTGATCAGTTGAAGGGAGCTTCAGTGTTCTCCAAAATTGATCTGAGATCAGGGTACCATCAGCTGAGAGTCAGAGCTGAAGATGTTCCGAAGACAGCTTTTCGGACCAGGTATGGGCATTATGAATTTTTAGTTATGCCTTTTGGTCTGACGAATGCACCTACAGCTTTTATGGATTTGATGAATAGGGTGTTCAGGCCCTATCTGGATCAGTTTATAGTGGTCTTTATCGATGACATTCTGGTGTATTCAAGGAATGAAGAGGAACATGACAAGCATCTGCGGATTGTGTTGCAGATTTTGAGAGAAAAACAGTTATTTGCCAAATTGTCGAAGTGTGAGTTCTGGTTGGATCAAGTAGCTTTTCTCGGACATATTGTTTCAGCTGAAGGCATTAGAGTTGATCCAAGTAAAGTTGAAGCTATTATGAATTGGAGTCCACCCAAGTCTGTGACAGAGATTAGAAGTTTTCTGGGTTTGGCAGGCTATTACCGGCGGTTTGTGAAAGGGTTTTCTTTGATAGCTACTCCACTCACCAGATTGCTTCGTAAGGGAGTGAGGTTTTTGTGGACAGATCAGTGTCAGGCGAGCTTTGAACAGTTGAGAGATATGTTGACTCAAGCGCCTGTTCTTACTTTACCTGTTGAAGGCAAACCATATGTGATCTACAGTGATGCTTCTCATAGAGGTTCGGGGTGTGTATTGATGCAGGAAGGGAAAGTTATAGCTTATGCATCTCGACAGTTGAAACCGCATGAGCTTAACTATCCAACCCATGATTTGGAATTGGCTGCCATTGTGTTTGCATTGAAGATTTGGCGCCACTATCTGTTTGGGGAGAAATGTTTCATTTACACTGATCACAAGAGTTTGAAGTATTTGGGTGTCCAGAAAGAACTCAATCTTCGTCAGAGGAGATGGTTAGAATTGATTAAAGACTACGATTGCTTGATTGACTATCATCCAGGTAAAGCAAATGTTGTTGCTGATGCCTTGAGTCGGAAGTCTTTAGCTGGTTTAACAGTTTACTCGCTCTCGTTGCTTGTTGAGTTGAGAGCATTGCATGCCAGTTTTGTACCTTGTGTTGATGGTGCATTATTGGCACAGTTGCAATTGAAGCCGGTTTTGTTAGATCAGATCATAGAAGCTCAGTTGGCTGATAAGAAGATACAGAAGATTGTTTCGGATTGTCAGAGTGGAAAGGGTAGAGATTTTATTGTGAAGAGTGATGGGAGTCTCTGGTTCAAGAGCAGATTGTGTGTACCCGATGATGCTGATTTGAAAAGGGTCATTTTGGAAGAAGCTCATCAGTCGATGTTTGCTATGCATCCGGGTAATACCAAGATGTATCATGATTTGAGACAGCATTATTGGTGGATTGGGTTGAAGAGAGACATTGCTGAGTTTGTATCGAAATGTCTCACTTGTCAGAAGGTTAAAGCAGAGCATCAAGTTCCAACCGGGTTCCTTCAACCGTTGTCAGTGCCAGAATGGAAGTGGGATAGAGTGACGATGGACTTTGTGTCTGGATTGCCATTAACACAAAAGAAAGATGATGCCATATGGGTGATTGTGGATAGATTGACTAAGACAGCTCATTTCCTTCCGGTGCGGATGGATTACTCTTTGGAGAGGTTAGCTGAGCTGTATATCCATGAGATTGTGAAACTGCATGGTGTTCCAACTTCTTTAGTGTCTGATCAAGATCCCAGGTTTACTTCAAGATTTTGGAAGAGTTTGCATGGTGCTTTGGGTTCTCGACTGCACTTCAGCACTGCTTTTCATCCACAGACGGATGGACAGTCAGAGAGGGTGATACAGATTATTGAAGATATGTTGAGAAGCTGTGTCATCGATTTCACTGGAAGTTGGGATAGATTCTTACCTCTTGTGGAGTTTGCATACAACAACAGTCACCAATCAAGCATTGGTATGGCACCGTTTCAGGCATTGTATGGTAGACGGTGCAGGACACCTCTTTGTTGGAGTGAACTTGGTGAAGGTAAAATAATTGGGCCTGATTTGATTCAAGAAACTGAAGAGAAAGTGAAGTTGATTCGAGGGAGGTTGAAAGCAGCTTCAGACCGACAGAAGTCTTATGCAGATCTGAAAAGGAGAGACATTCAGTTTGATGTTGGAGATAAGGTGTTTTTGAAAGTATCTCCTTGGAAGAAGATTTTGAGGTTCGGTCGGAAAGGAAAATTGAGTCCTCGTTTCATTGGGCCGTATGAAGTGTTAGAAAGAGTTGGGCCAGTGGCGTATCGACTTGCTTTGCCACCTGAGTTGGATCGTATTCATAATGTCTTCCATGTTTCTATGTTGAGGAGATATAGGTCGGATCCATCTCATGTGTTGCCATTTGAATCAATTGAAGTGAGCCCAGACTTGACATTTGAAGAGGAACCAGTTGCTATATTGGCACATGATGTGAAAGAGTTGAGAAACAAGAGAGTGCCATTGGTGAAGATTCTTTGGAAGAATCATGCAAAAGAAGAAGCAACTTGGGAAAGTGAACAAACCATGCGAGAACAATATCCTCAGTTGTTTCAGAGTTGATATCAGGTAATTTCGAGGACGAAATTTCTTTTTAGAGGGGGAGAATTGTAATATCCCTATGCATGCCCTAGAAGTCTTGGTTATGTTGTTATTATAATTGGATTGAATGTATATGTATATGTGTTTTGGGAAGGAAATAGGGTTTAGAGAGAATGGTATATGTTGTGTATATGATGATATATATAACATATAAATGGGTCAAAGGAAGAGAGATATTTTTGTGTTGAGTGTGTAATTACTTAATTGGGTTTATAAGAGACAAAAGCTAAGTTAAGTGATGAGGGGTATATGAGTAATTGCTTGAAATGAAATGCATGGTGGAGATTAAAAGAAGAAAAGGTGTTTGACTTGTGCATTTTTCTTCTTTCTTTCTTGAAGTGGCCGGCTCTCCAAATAGCAAAGAGAAAGGGAGGTGTTCTTGAGGCAAGAAGTAAATTGAAGAGGCAATCAAAGAGTTTGGTTAGAGATTTGTGAAATTTCTTCATCTAAGGTAAGAAATCTCTTGTTTCCTTTGTTAATTTTGAAGTTATGTTTAAAGTGAAGTGTGATTTGTTGATGTAATGATTTGGTGTATTTGATATGTGTTTGCAAGTGTTAGAATTGATTTAAAGTTAAAAATTGGAATTGGTGTTGGTTTGGTTGTGATTATGGAAAAATAAGTGAAGATTGATAGTGGAAAATCAATAGTAAAGTTTGAATTAGGGTTTTGAGATGGTTTGTGTTCAAATGTGTTGTTTAAGTGGTTATTGTGATGAATATGTGTTATGACATGAGTTATATCCATTTGAGTGAGTTTGTGTTGGGAATTATATGTTAAAATGCATTTGGAAGAAGGTTGGTTACATTTAGAGTTTTGGTGATGAGTGACACGGCCAAAGGAAAGGAGAGACACGGCCAAGCCAAGGAAAATTTGGGCGTGTTGGTTGAGTTTTTGAGAGACACGGCTGTGTCCCTTAGCCTTGTTCACTACTGGATTTTGGTTTTGGGAGACACGGTCACAAGCTTGGCCGTGTCCCTTGCCCGTGTTGCTTACTGTTTAATTGGTTTGAGTGACACGGCCACAAGCTTGGCCGTGTCCCTCAAGTGGCTGCCCGTGTCCCTCAATTGTGTTGGTTAGGGTTTTTATTCTTTATTCTTTTTGCATTGTTTTGGTTCTTCAAAGGTAAGTTGGTACCTAAATCTAAACCTAAACACACTTAAACAATGAATGACCTAAACAAATGCATATGGAAGAACCTAAAGCTATGAATCATATAAATTGTTCTTTGCCCTAATTGCATAGTTGAGATTGAACAATGTTATTTTATGCATTGTGAATGGTAATGTGTTTCATGAGTAATGTACCTTGAAATGTTATATCAAAGATGTTATAATGATTCAAATGAAATATTATTGAAGCATGCATTGATGATAGGATTGAATAATAATATGAGTGTTTAGATAATGTAATGAATATTGTATATGATGATGAAATGAAGTGTGAATGATATGATGTTATGAGAAAATTGTTTTGTTGTAATGTGAAATGTTGAGGCATGATTGCTTAACTTGCTTGTGAAAATGAAATGAATTGAAAAAAATATTGATAAGTTTGATGAACGGACCTATCCGTCTCCTGCGGAACCATGCGGACCCAATGAGTTGGGCAACCGATCTTGGACTACCGACCTGGTTGGAGGAAGGTTTGATACAGTTAGTTTTATACATACCTATTTGCCTCCTGCGGAACCATGCGGACCCATTGAAATGGGCGACCGAACTTGGACAACCGACCTGGTTGGGGAAAGGTATGTTACTGATAATGTTATATGTGCCTATCTGCCTCCTGCGGACCCTTGGGTTTAGAGGGCAACCGACCTGGTTGGGGGAGGGTACGTATATGAAGCCATAGTTGTTGAGTATAATGAATAGTGTTATTATATGAATGTTGATGTGACATGGAGCAAAGTAACATATTGAATAGATGATATGCTTTTGATTGATGTATGTAATTGATTTGTGTCATTGCATTTTTAGCATGATTTATCTTACTAAGCCGTTGGCTTAGCGCGATAGTGTTTAATCGCGCAGGTAATAGGGTTGAACCCGAGAGCTCTTCGAGACCGAGTGAGAGTAGACAGTGAAGAGTTGATTTTGAGGACTTAAAGATCAGAGCAGACTTGCCAATCATGTATACTTCTTTATATTTTGTAAAGAAATGTTTAATATGTAAATATGTACATATTTTATAACTTCCGCTGTGTAATATTTAAATGTATATATATATATATAACTAATATGTTTTGTTTTATAAGTAAATAATCTACTTTTCTATAATGTATAATGATAAGGGTATTGTATCAAGTTTAAAGTGTTTTGAATGTTAAGAAAACCGTAGCATCCCTATGTTTGGTGCACTTACGCTACATTGTTGAGGTTGTAGTGTATGTGCATAGGATATGGGGGTGTTACAATTGTTTTGGTATCAGAGCCTAGGTTTGAGATTCTCAACCTAGGTAAAATGTAACAAAAAGAATATTTTTACTTAAAAAGTTGGTTTTGAATAAAAATACATGTTTGGGATTGGCAATCTCTGATCTTTAATAAGGTGTGTCCTTTTGTGTTTGCAGTGTTAGGTGTTGATGGATCCTCATTTGAGACAGTCGGTTGAGGGTAGTAAGGAGAGCGTTGCTCCTGATGAGGGAGCTAGGGTTGATAGTGTTGAGGAGGCACCTGCTTCGGTGTCGGGTAGACCAGTTGGTGAGGAGGTTCCACCAGCTTGGTTGAGGCATGTGGTAGAGGCTTTGAGGCCAGCGCCAGTGCAACCACAACCACCACCCCCTCATCTTTTGGTGCCAGTGAGGCACTATTACAAATTGAGGAAGTATGGAGCGGAGGATTTTCTTGGTACCACCGATCCAGCTGTGGCAGAACAGTGGCTTGACAAAGTACAGAGGATCTTTATTCAGTTTCAAGCCACCTCAGAGGAGAAGTTTGATTATGCAAGATCTTTGCTACAGAAGGACGCCTACGACTGGTGGAAGACAGTGCCACATTCTATGGAAGATCAACCAACCTTATCATATGCCGATTTTCTGACGGAATTTGAGTTGAAGTATACTCCTAGGGAGTATAAGGACATGAAGAAGATGGAGTTCTTGAGCTTGAAGCAAGACAGCAAGACTGTTACTGAGTATGAAGTTGAGTTTATTCGACTGAGTCAGTATGCTGGGGGTATCATTGCTGATGAGATTGATAGATGTCGGCGATTTGAGGAGGGATTGAGGCCCTCGATCATGTGCTTAGTGGCTGGATCCAGATATCACGATTTCACCCAACTAGTGGCAGCAGCTCGAAGTGTAGAGCGAGCTCAAGTTATTGCAGCTGCTTCAGAGGAAGAGGTTAGGGTTAGGAGGCCCCAGTTTGAGGCAGGGTCTTCTTCTGCTAAAAGAGGTAAAGGAAGCTTTGCTCCTCGGGTCAGTAGGAGCCAGAGACCGGCTGGTAGGTCAGTGCAGTTCCAGAGGCAAAGATTTAGACCTGCAGCTTCAGTGGCAAGAGCTCCGACCCCTATGACTCAGAGATCCGCTCCACCTAGATGTACTCAGTGTGGGGGTTATCATAGAGGTGTTTGTTGGAAGAGTGGTGGACCAGCTGTATGTTTCAGGTGTGGGTCACCAGATCACTTTGTGAGAGACTGTCCTGAGAGGCAGGAGCAGATGCCAGTTGATTCTGCCGCTTCTCGAGCTAGTGTGAGCGGAGGTAGAGGAGGCAGAGGTGCCAGCCGAGGAGGTAGAGCAGGGTTCAGTTCTAGAGGAGGTGCTATATCCAGGGAGGGTAGACCAGAGGAGGTTGGATCTTCCCAGAGGATGTATGTTATGCAGAGGCAGTCGGATGCATCGGCAGTCATAGCTGGTACCTTTTCTTTATTTATTACTGCAGTACTTGCTTTGATTGATCCGGGTTCCACCCATTCTTATATTAGTGCATCTGTTTTGCCTGTATCTGATATGCATGCTGAGTCCCTAGGATTTGATGTGTTGGTGACAAATCCGTTAGGGCATCGTGTGATTGTTAGTAAAGTGCACCGAGATAGTGCAGTGAGGGTGCAGGGTAAGGAGTTCCTTGGGGATTTGATTGAGATGCCATTTAAGGAATATGATGTGATTTTAGGTATGGATTGGCTATCTCGACATGGAGCTGTGGTGGATTGTAAAAAGAAAATTGTTTCTTTGAGAACGGGTGATGGTAGAGAGGTGATAGTATCTAATGAGCAGGAACAGCTAGCCTCCTTATTTGTTTCAGCTGTTGCAGCTAGGAGATTGATTAGAAAGGGGTGTGAAGCCTATCTTGCTCATGTAGTGGATACTAGAGTGAAGGGTTCCCCTATTGATAGCATTGCCACAGTTGCTGAGTTCCCTGATGTGTTTCCAGAAGAGTTGCCAGGATTGCCTCCTGAGAGAGAGGTGGAGTTCGGTATCGAATTGTTGCCTGGTACCACTCCTATCTCGATTACTCCTTACAGAATGGCACCAGCAGAATTGAGGGAGTTGAAAGTGCAATTACAAGAGTTGTTGGATAAGGGATTTATTCGCCCCAGTGTTTCTCCTTGGGGAGCTCCTGTATTATTTGTGAGGAAGAAGGATGGTACAATGAGATTGTGTATCGATTATAGGCAATTGAATAAGGTGACCATTAAGAATAAATATCCTTTGAATAGAATTGATGATCTCTTTGATCAGTTGAAGGGAGCTTCAGTGTTCTCCAAAATTGATCTGAGATCAGGGTACCATCAGCTGAGAGTCAGAGCTGAAGATGTTCCGAAGACAGCTTTTCGGACCAGGTATGGGCATTATGAATTTTTAGTTATGCCTTTTGGTCTGACGAATGCACCTACAGCTTTTATTGATTTGATCAATAGGGTGTTCAGGCCCTATCTGGATCAGTTTGTAGTGGTCTTTATCGATGACATTCTGGTGTATTCAAGGAATGAAGAGGAACATGACAAGCATCTGCGGATTGTGTTACAGATTTTGAGAGAAAAACAGTTATTTGCCAAATTGTCGAAGTGTGAGTTCTGGTTGGATCAAGTAGCTTTTCTCGGACATATTGTTTCAGCTGAAGGCATTAGAGTTGATCCAAGTAAAGTTGAAGCTATTCTGAATTGGAGTCCACCCAAGTCTGTGACAGAGATTAGAAGTTTTCTGGGTTTGGCAGGCTATTACCGGCGGTTTGTGAAAGGGTTTTCTTTGATAGCTACTCCACTCACCAGATTGCTTCGTAAGGGAGTGAGGTTTTTGTGGACAGATCAGTGTCAGGCGAGCTTTGAACAGTTGAGAGATATGTTGACTCAAGCGCCTGTTCTTACTTTACCTGTTGAAGGCAAACCATATGTGATCTACAGTGATGCTTCTCATAGAGGTTTGGGGTGTGTATTGATGCAGGAAGGGAAAGTTATAGCTTATGCATCTCGACAGTTGAAACCGCATGAGCTTAACTATCCAACCCATGATTTGGAATTGGCTGCCATTGTGTTTGCATTGAAGATTTGGCGCCACTATCTGTTTGGGGAGAAATATTTCATTTACACTGATCACAAGAGTTTGAAGTATTTGGGTGTCCAGAAAGAACTCAATCTTCGTCAGAGGAGATGGTTAGAATTGATTAAAGACTACGATTGCTTGATTGACTATCATCCAGGTAAAGCAAATGTTGTTGCTGATGCCTTGAGTCGGAAGTCTTTAGCTGGTTTAACAGTTTACTCGCTCTCGTTGCTTGTTGAGTTGAGAGCATTGCATGCCAGTTTTGTACCTTGTGTTGATGGTGCATTATTGGCACAGTTGCAATTGAAGCCGGTTTTGTTAGATCAGATCATAGAAGCTCAGTTGGCTGATAAGAAGATACAGAAGATTGTTTCGGATTGTCAGAGTGGAAAGGGTAGAGATTTTATTGTGAAGAGTGATGGGAGTCTCTGGTTCAAGAGCAGATTGTGTGTACCCGATGATGCTGATTTGAAAAGGGTCATTTTGGAAGAAGCTCATCAGTCGATGTTTGCTATGCATCCGGGTAATACCAAGATGTATCATGATTTGAGACAGCATTATTGGTGGATTGGGTTGAAGAGAGACATTGCTGAGTTTGTATCGAAATGTCTCACTTGTCAGAAGGTTAAAGCAGAGCATCAAGTTCCAACCGGGTTCCTTCAACCGTTGTCAGTGCCAGAATGGAAGTGGGATAGAGTGACGATGGACTTTGTGTCTGGATTGCCATTAACACAAAAGAAAGATGATGCCATATGGGTGATTGTGGATAGATTGACTAAGACAGCTCATTTCCTTCCGGTGCGGATGGATTACTCTTTGGAGAGGTTAGCTGAGCTGTATATCCATGAGATTGTGAAACTGCATGGTGTTCCAACTTCTTTAGTGTCTGATCAAGATCCCAGGTTTACTTCAAGATTTTGGAAGAGTTTGCATGGTGCTTTGGGTTCTCGACTGCACTTCAGCACTGCTTTTCATCCACAGACGGATGGACAGTCAGAGAGGGTGATACAGATTATTGAAGATATGTTGAGAAGCTGTGTCATCGATTTCACTGGAAGTTGGGATAGATTCTTACCTCTTGTGGAGTTTGCATACAACAACAGTCACTAATCAAGCATTGGTATGGCACCGTTTGAAGCATTGTATGGTAGACGGTGCAGGACACCTCTTTGTTGGAGTGAACTTGGTGAAGGTAAAATAATTGGGCCTGATTTGATTCAAGAAACTGAAGAGAAAGTGAAGTTGATTCGAGGGAGGTTGAAAGCAGCTTCAGACCGACATAAGTCTTATGCAGATCTGAAAAGGAGAGACATTCAGTTTGATGTTGGAGATAAGGTGTTTTTGAAAGTATCTCCTTGGAAGAAGATTTTGAGGTTCGGTCGGAAAGGAAAATTGAGTCCTCGTTTCATTGGGCCGTATGAAGTGTTAGAAAGAGTTGGGCCAGTGGCGTATCGACTTGCTTTGCCACCTGAGTTGGATCGTATTCATAATGTCTTCCATGTTTCTATGTTGAGGAGATATAGGTCGGATCCATCTCATGTGTTGCCATTTGAATCAATTGAAGTGAGCCCAGACTTGACATTTGAAGAGGAACCAGTTGCTATATTGGCACATGATGTGAAAGAGTTGAGAAACAAGAGAGTGCCATTGGTGAAGATTCTTTGGAAGAATCATGCAAAAGAAGAAGCAACTTGGGAAAGTGAACAAACCATGCGAGAACAATATCCTCAGTTGTTTCAGAGTTGATATCAGGTAATTTCGAGGACAAAATTTCTTTTTAGAGGGGGGGAATTGTAATATCCCTATGCATGCCCTAGAAGTCTTGGTTATGTTGTTATTATAATTGGATTGAATGTATATGTATATGTGTTTTGGGAAGGAAATAGGGTTTAGAGAGAATGGTATATGTTGTGTATATGATGATATATATAACATATAAATGGGTCAAAGGAAGAGAGATATTTTTGTGTTGAGTGTGTAATTACTTAATTGGGTTTATAAGAGACAAAAGCTAAGTTAAGTGATGAGGGGTATATGAGTAATTGCTTGAAATGAAATGCATGGTGGAGATTAAAAGAAGAAAAGGTGTTTGACTTGTGCATTTTTCTTCTTTCTTTCTTGAAGTGGCCGGCTCTCCAAATAGCAAAGAGAAAGGGAGGTGTTCTTGAGGCAAGAAGTAAATTGAAGAGGCAATCAAAGAGTTTGGTTAGAGATTTGTGAAATTTCTTCATCTAAGGTAAGAAATCTCTTGTTTCCTTTGTTAATTTTGAAGTTATGTTTAAAGTGAAGTGTGATTTGTTGATGTAATGATTTGGTGTATTTGATATGTGTTTGCAAGTGTTAGAATTGATTTAAAGTTAAAAATTGGAATTGGTGTTGGTTTGGTTGTGATTATGGAAAAATAAGTGAAGATTGATAGTGGAAAATCAATAGTAAAGTTTGAATTAGGGTTTTGAGATGGTTTGTGTTCAAATGTGTTGTTTAAGTGGTTATTGTGATGAATATGTGTTATGACATGAGTTATATCCATTTGAGTGAGTTTGTGTTGGGAATTATATGTTAAAATGCATTTGGAAGAAGGTTGGTTACATTTAGAGTTTTGGTGATGAGTGACACGGCCAAAGGAAAGGAGAGACACGGCCAAGCCAAGGAAAATTTGGGCGTGTTGGTTGAGTTTTTGAGAGACACGGCTGTGTCCCTTAGCCGTGTTCACTACTGGATTTTGGTTTTGGGAGACACGGTCACAAGCTTGGCCGTGTCCCTTGCCCGTGTTGCTTACTGTTTAATTGGTTTGAGTGACACGGCCACAAGCTTGGCCGTGTCCCTCAAGTGGCTGCCCGTGTCCCTCAATTGTGTTGGTTAGGGTTTTTATTCTTTATTCTTTTTGCATTGTTTTGGTTCTTCAAAGGTAAGTTGGTACCTAAATCTAAACCTAAACACACTTAAACAATGAATGACCTAAACAAATGCATATGGAAGAACCTAAAGCTATGAATCATATAAATTGTTCTTTGCCCTAATTGCATAGTTGAGATTGAACAATGTTATTTTATGCATTGTGAATGGTAATGTGTTTCATGAGTAATGTACCTTGAAATGTTATATCAAAGATGTTATAATGATTCAAATGAAATATTATTGAAGCATGCATTGATGATAGGATTGAATAATAATATAAGTGTTTAGATAATGTAATGAATATTGTATATGATGATGAAATGAAGTGTGAATGATATGATGTTATGAGAAAATTGTTTTGTTGTAATGTGAAATGTTGAGGCATGATTGCTTAACTTGCTTGTGAAAATGAAATGAATTGAAAAAAATATTGATAAGTTTGATGAACGGACCTATCCGTCTCCTGCGGAACCATGCGGACCCAATGAGTTGGGCAACCGATCTTTGACTACCGACCTGGTTGGAGGAAGGTTTGATACAGTTAGTTTTATACATACCTATTTGCCTCCTGCGGAACCATGCGGACCCATTGAAATGGGCGACCGAACTTGGACAACCGACCTGGTTGGGGAAAGGTATGTTACTGATAATGTTATATGTGCCTATCTGCCTCCTGCGGACCCTTGGGTTTAGAAGGCAACCGACCTGGTTGGGGGAGGGTACGTATATGAAGCCATAGTTGTTGAGTATAATGAATAGTGTTATTATATGAATGTTGAAGTGACATGGAGCAAAGTAACATATTGAATAGATGATATGCTTTTGATTGATGTATGTAATTGATTTGTGTCATTGCATTTTTAGCATGATTTATCTTACTAAGCCGTTGGCTTAGCGCGATAGTGTTTAATCGCGCAGGTAATAGGGTTGAACCCGAGAGCTCTTCGAGACCGAGTGAGAGTAGACAGTGAAGAGTTGATTTTGAGGACTTAAAGATTAGAGCAGACTTGCCAATCATGTATACTTCTTTATATTTTGTAAAGAAATGTTTAATATGTAAATATGTACATATTTTATAACTTCCGCTGTGTAATATTTAAATGTATATATATAACTAATATGTTTTGTTTTATAAGTAAATAATCTACTTTTCTATAATGTATAATGATAAGGGTATTGTATCAAGTTTAAAGTGTTTTGAATGTTAAGAAAACCGTAGCATCCCTATGTTTGGTGTACTTACGCTACATTGTTGAGGTTGTAGTGTGTGTGCATAGGATATGGGGGTGTTACACCGTGTCTCTCCTTGCTTTTGGTCGTGTCACTCAAGAATAAAACCCTATTTGTGGCCAAAACACTTCTAATTGCATTTAAACACATGATACACAACATAAACTCATTCAAATGGAAGTAATCAAGGTCATTAACACTTATTTTGCATGTTTAACACAATAATCACAATTAACCATACATTTAATCATTCATCACACCAAAACCCTAAAACCAAATTCAATCTTGATCTTCCACTATCAACCTCCACATAACTTACCATATTCAAGACCAAACCAATCACCAACTCAATCTTTTAACTTACAATCAATTCTAACACTTAAAATCACAACTCAAACACACCAAATCATCACATCAACAAATCACCATTCACCTTAGACACAACTTCAAGATTAACAAAAGAAAACAAGAGAGTATTAACCTTAAATGAAGAAATTTCACCAATCTTCAATTCAATCCTTTGATTCCTCTTCCAATTTGATGTTAGAAACCAAAATACTTCAATTGCTCTCTTTTCCCTTTGGATAGCCGGCCACCACTTCAAACAAGGAAAAGAAATTAACAAGTCAACCTTTCTTTCCTTCTTTTAATCTCCACCAAGAGATTTCCAAAAGAGAATTACCTCAATGCCCTTAACCATTTACTTTAGCTCTCTTTTAACTCACATGTCCTTTATAGTAATTTCACATATCATAAATGAAAATATCTTCTTGCATTGACTCTCCCTTTTTGACCAACTTATATGTTATATATATTACCATATAATCAACATATACATTTCTCTCTAAACCCTCTTTTCTTTCCCAAAACACAAATACATAAACCTTCTCTTCCCATTTCTTTTCTCTTCACATAACCTAAACATTCAATCCAACTTACGACAATAACAAAATCAAAACTTCTAAGGCATACATGAGGATATTACACCCGTGGCCTTGATTGGCCATGGCCGTGGCCATTGGAAGGCTTTTGGTGCCATGGCCGTGGAGGATGGAAGCTTGGGTGGCAGAACTATTTTGTACCCCACGCCCGTGGGGGTTATGGTGGCCACGACCGTGGCCTATATTAAATGATGTTGAAGTGTAATTTTGTGATTTAAAAGTTTAAGATGAAGTTATTAAGTGATTAAATGGTATTGGAATTGATGGATTGCATTATGTTTGGATTAGGGTTTGAAAGAAGGTAATTTGCTCTAAGTTTGGGAAGTGAAGAATCTTGGATAAAGGAAAGTGTTTAAAGTTGTGTGATTTGTTATTGAGGTAAGTACAAATCTTGCACTAATGCATTGTTGCATATAATTCATATGATGTGATGATAATGATAATGTAAATACTATGTGAACAATGTTATACTTTATGCATTGTAACTTTTGTGATGGGTAATGTACTTTGTTAACTTGATATCAATAATGCTATGTGTATAATGTGAAGTATATGATTGTGTATTTAAAAGATGAAGTATTATAATGTGGTTTGAAATGTGATGGAATGGAATACCATTGTGATTGGCTATGATGATTCAATTGAAAGAAATAAGGCATGTTTGCCTAAATGATGATGAGAATTAAGAATGGAAATGATAATTGAATAATAAATGAATTATGTGGCTAATGTGTTATTCCATTTTCAGAGTATGTTGTTGGTGGCATGCCTAATGATAGTAACAATCTCTTGAAGTTAGGTTGGATTGAATCCTTGAAGCCTAATTGAGATGTTACAACCCTTGAAGCTAGGTTGGGTTTGGTTCTTGAAGCCAAGTTGGGTTGAAGCTTAGCATGCTTTGCTCCCCTTGAAGCTTGGTTGAACCTAATCCTTGAAGGCTAGTTGGGTATATGATATTGATAAATGTGATAACAAAACCAAAGCATTAACTCTGAAAATTTGAATGACATATTAGTGTGTTTTGGGCCCATGCTTGTCTTTGTTTAATGTGAGTTATGAATGATAATTTGATTAATTAATGAAGAATGTGAAAAGATGTTGAAATGTGATGTGCTTATTTGATATTGATTTGTGATATGCAAAAATAATGTTGTTAGCTTTATATCTATGGTGTTGATTTCATTAATAAGGTGTGTGGCATTGCATTGCACTAAAACACAACATTAGCATGATTTGTCTTACTAAGCCGTTGGCTTAGCGCGATAGTGTTTGATCGCGCAGGTAATAGAGTTGAACCCGAGAGTTCATCAAGACCGAGTGAGAGTAGACCTTGAAGAGTTGATTTTGGGAACTTAAAGATCAGAAGAGATTTGCCAATCATGTACTACTTCTTTATATTTTGTAAAGTATTGTTTATAATGTAAATATATGTAAATTTGTAAATATGGATTTAAATGTTTTTATATATGTAAATCTATTTTA
Organism: Garcia nutans; assembly: GCA_947685225.1. Classification (NCBI taxonomy): domain Eukaryota; kingdom Viridiplantae; phylum Streptophyta; class Magnoliopsida; order Malpighiales; family Euphorbiaceae; genus Garcia; species Garcia nutans. The sequence goes on from CANTUV010000001.1 coordinate 23,941,176, forward strand.
TAAATTCCGCTGCGTATTAACTAAATGTATTTATATATATCTAAATTGTTTTATATTACAAGTTGATTACTTATTACTTATAATGTATATTGAGAAAGATGATGGTATTATATAAAATGTTTTGAATGTTAAGAAAATCCGTAGCATCCCTATGTTTATTGCATGTATGCTACATTGTGGTGTTGTAGTGTGCATGTAATGGAGGTGGGGGTGTTACAATTGTTTTGGTATCAGAGCCTAGGTTTGAGATTCTCAACCTAGGTCAAATGTAAGAAAAAGAATATTTTTACTTAAAAAGTGAGTTTTTGAATAACATATATGTTTAGGATTGGCAATCTCTGATCTTTAATAAGATGTAATCTGCTGTGTTTGCAGACTTAGGTTGTGATGGATCCTCATTTGCGTCAGTCAGTTGAAGGAAGTGCGAAGAGTGTTGCTCCTAAGAATGGAGCTAGAGTTGATAGTGTTGGAGAGGCACCTGCTTCGGTGTCGGGTAGACTAGCTGGGGAGGAGGTTCCGCCAGCTTGGCTTAGGCATGTGGTAGAAGCTTTGAGGCAAGCACCAGTGCAACCACAGCCACCACCCCCTCAGCCTTTGGTATCTGTGAGGCACTATGACAAACTGAGGAAGTATGGAGCTGAAGATTTTATAGGTACTACTGATCCAGCAGTGGCTGAGCAGTGGTTAGACAAAGTACAGAGAATATTTATTCAGTTGCAAGCCACTCCAGAGGAAAAGTTTGATTATGCAAGATCCTTGTTGCAGAAGGATGCATATAGTTGGTGGAAGACAGTGCCCCATTCTATGGATGATCCACCTACCTTATCCTATACAGATTTTCTGAGAGAGTTTGAATCGAAGTATACTCCAAGGGAGTATAAAGATGGGAAGAAAAGAGAGTTTCTAGATTTGAAGCAAGATCACCGGACCGTAACTGAATATGAGATTGAGTTTATTCGATTAAGTCAGTATGCTGGGGGCATAATATCAGATGAGATAGATAGATGCAGGAGATTTGAGGAGGGATTGAGGCCCTCTATCATGTGCTTAGTGGCTGGATCTAGATATCAAGATTTTTCTCAGCTTGTGGCAGCAGCTCGAAGTGTAGAAAGGGCTCAAGTTATTGCAGCTGCTTCAGAGGAAGAGGTTAGGATGAGCAGGCCTCAGTTTGAGACAGGGTCTTCTTCTGCTAAAAGAGGTAAGGGAAGTTTTGCTCCTCGGGTCAGTAGGAGTCAAAGAACAGCTGGTAGGTCAGTGCAGTTACAGAGGCAGAGATTTAGACCTGCAGCTTCAGTGGCAAGCGCTCCGACCCCTATGATTCAGAGATCCACCTTACCCATCTGCATCCATTGTGGTAGGCCACATGGTGGTCCTTGTTGGAAGGCTGGTGTAGCAGGGGTTTGCTTCAGATGTGGATCTCCTGATCACTTTGTGAGAGATTGTCCTGAGAGGCAAGAGCAGATGTCAGTTGATACTGCAGCTTCTCGATCTAATGTGAGGGGAGGCCGAGGAGGCAGAGGTGTTAGCAGAGGAGGCAGACCGGGGTTCAGTTCTAGAGGAGGTGCTACATCCAGGGAGAGTAGACCAGAGAAGGTTGGATCTTCCCAGAGGATGTATGTTATGCAGAGGCAGCCAGATGCTTCGGCAATCATAGCTGATACTTTTTCTTTATTTGATACTCCAGTACTTGCTTTGATTGATCCCGGATCCACACATTCATATATTAGTGCATCTGTTTTACCTGTATCTGATGTGCATGTTGAGTCCCTAGGGTTTGATGTGTTGGTAACAAATCCGTTAGGGCATAGTGTGATTGTTAGTAAAGTGCACAAAGATAGTGCAGTAGTGGTGCAGGGTGAGGAGTTCCTTGGGGATTTAATTGAGATGCCTTTTAAGGAATATGATGTGATTTTGGGCATGGACTGGCTATCTCGACATGGAGCTGTGGTGGATTGTAAAAAGAAAATTGTTTCTTTGAGAACTGTTGATGGTAGAGAGGTGATAGTATCTAATGAGCAAGGACAGCTAGCCTCCTTATTTGTTTCAGCTGTTGCAGCTAGGAGGTTGATTAGAAAGGGGTGTGAAGCTTATCTTGCTCATGTGGTAGATACTAGAGTAAGAGGTTCTCCTATTGATAGCATTGCCACAGTTGCAGAGTTCCCAGATGTATTCCCAGAGGAGTTGCCAGGATTGCCTCCTGGGAGAGAAGTGGAGTTTGGTATTGAATTGTTGCCTGGTACCACTCCTATCTCTATTACTCCGTATAGAATGGCACCAGTAGAGTTGAGGGAGTTAAAAGTGCAATTACAGGAGTTGTTGGATAAAGGATTTATTCGCCCCAGTGTTTCTCCGTGGGGAGCTCCTGTGCTATTTGTGAAGAAGAAAGATGGTACTATGAGATTGTGCATCGATTATAGGCAATTGAACAAGGTGACCATTAAAAATAAATATCCTTTGCCTAGAATTGATGATCTCTTTGATCAATTGAAGGGAGCGTCAGTATTTTCTAAAATTGATCTGAGATCAGGGTACCATCAGTTGAGGGTCAGAGCTGATGATGTTCCTAAGACAGCTTTTCGGACCAGGTATGGGCATTATGAATTTCTAGTTATGCCTTTTGGTCTGACGAATGCACCTGCAGCTTTTATGGATTTGATGAATAGGGTGTTTAGGCCCTATCTGGATCAGTTTGTAGTGGTCTTCATCGATGATATATTGGTGTATTCGCGGAATGAGGAGGAACATGACATGCATTGGTACTTTGAGATTATGCATTGATTATAGGCAATTGAACAAAGTGACTATCAAGAATAAGTATCCTTTGCCTCGGATTGATGATCTCTTCGATCAGTTGAAGGGAGCAGCAGTGTTTTCCAAGATTGATTTGAGATCAGGGTACCATCAGTTGAGGGTTAGAGCTGCAGATGTTCCTAAGACAACTTTTCGCACAAGATATGGGCATTATGAGTTTTTAGTGATGCCTTTTGGATTGACGAATGCACCTGCAGCTTTTATGGATTTGATGAATAGGGTGTTTAGGCCCTACCTGGATCAGTTTGTGGTGGTTTTTATTGATGATATTTTGGTGTATTCTCGTAATGAAGAGGAGCATGACAAGCATCTGCGGATTGTGTTGCAGACCTTTAGAGAGAAGCAATTGTATGCTAAGCTATCGAAGTGTGAGTTTTGGCTTGATCAAGTAACTTTTCTGGGTCATATAGTTTCAGCAGATGGTATAAGAGTTAATCCGAGTAAAGTTGAGGCTATTTTGAATTGGAGTCCACCAAAGTCTGTGACTGAAGTTAGAAGTTTTCTGGGTTTAGCATGCTATTATCGACGCTTTGTGAAAGGTTTTTCTTTGATAGCTACTCCACTCACCAGATTACTTAGAAAGGGAGTTAGATTTGTGTGGACAGATCAGTGTCAAGCTAGCTTTGAGCAGTTGAAAGAGATGTTGACTCAAGCTCCTGTTCTTGCTTTGCCTGTAGAAGATAAACCATTTGTGATTTACAGTGATGCTTCACATAATGGTTTAGGTTGTGTTTTGATGCAAGAGGGTAAAGTTATAGCTTATGCTTCTCGGCAGTTGAAGCCACATGAGCTTAATTACCCGACGCATGATTTGGAGTTAGCAGCCATAGTGTTTGCTTTGAAGATTTGGCTACACTACTTGTATGGAGAGAAGTGATTTATTTATACGGATCATAAGAGTTTAAAATATTTGGGGGTTCAAAGAGAGCTTAATCTTCGGCAAAGACGATGGTTGGAGTTAATCAAAGACTATGACTGTTTGATTGATTATCATCCTATTAAGGCAAATGTTGTTGCTGATGCCTTGAGTCGGAAGTCTTTGGCAGGTTTGGCTGTTTATTCGCTCTCATTGCTTGTTGAGTTGAGAGCGTTGCATGCTAGTTTTGAATTATGTGATGATGGAGCCTTGTTGGCTTAATTGCAGTTGAGACCGGTGTTGTTGGATCAGATTAAAGAGGCTCAATTGACTAATGAGAAAATTCAGAAGATTGTTTCAGATTACCAAAATGGGGAGAGCCAAGAATTCCATGTGAGAAGTGATGGTAGCCTTCGGTTCAAGGATAGATTGTGTGTTCCTGATGATAGTAGTTTAAGAAAGATTATTTTGGAAGAAGCACATCAATCGGTTTTTGCTATGCACCCTGGGAGTACTAAAATGTATCAGGATTTGAAGCAACATTACTGGTGGTCAGGTATGAAGAAAGACATAGCGGAATTTGTGTCCAAGTGTCTCACTTGTCAAAGGGTGAAAGCTGAGCATCAAGTTTCAACAGGGTTGCTTCAACCTTTAGCAGTACCTGAATGGAAATGGGAACGTGTGACAATGGATTTAGTGTCGGGTTTGCCATTGACTCAGAAGAAGCATGATGCTATCTGGGTGATTGTTGATCGGTTGACGAAGACAGCTCATTTTCTTCCAGTTAGAATGGACTATTATCTTGAGAAGTTGGCTGAGTTGTATATCAGTAAGATAGTGAAGTTGCATGGAGTCCCAATTTCTTTAGTATCTGATCGAGATCCCCGGTTTACTTCAAGGTTTTGGAGAAGTTTACATGGTGCTTTGGGTTCTCGATTACACTTTAGCACTGCTTTTCATCCACAGTCAGATGGGCAGTCAGAGAGAGTGATACAGATTATAGAGGATATGTTGAGAAGCTGTGTCATTGATTTTTCTGGAAGTTGGGACAGATTTTTGCCACTTGTGGAATTTGCTTACAACAACAGTCATCAATTTAGTATTAAAATGGCACCATATGAGGCATTGTATGGTAGAAAATGTAGGACGCCTTTATGTTGGAATGAAGTTGGAGAAGGCAAATTGGTTGGTCCTGATTTGATTAAAGAAACGGAAGAGAAAGTGAAAATAATTCGGGATCGATTAAAAGCAGCTTCAGATCGGCAGAAATCTTATTCAGATTTGAAGAGGAGAGACATAAAATTTGATGTTAGAGATAAAGTATTTTTGAAAGTATCTCCTTGGAAAAAAATTGTGAGATTTGGTCGCAAAGGAAAGCTAAGTCCTCGTTTTATTGGACCTTATGAAGTATTGGAGAGAGTTGGACCAGTTGCTTATCGACTTGCTTTGCCGCCTGAATTGGATAGAATCCATAATGTTTTCCATGTTTCTATGCTGAGGAGGTACAGATCAGACCCATCTCATGTTTTGCCAGTAGAATCTATTGAGGTGAGTCCAGATCTGACTTTTGAAGAAGAACCAGTTGCTATTTTGGCACATGAAGTGAAAGAGTTGAGAAATAAGAAAGTGCCACTTGTAAAGGTTCTTTGGAAGAATCATGCAAAGGAAGAGGCAACTTGGGAAAGTGAGTGAGCGATGCATGATGAGTATTCCTAACTATTTCAGACTTGATATCAGGTAATTTCGAGGACGAAATTTCTTTTTAGAGGGGGAGAATTGTAATATCCCAAAGTGTGCCCTAGAAGTTTTTGAATTATTGTTGTATTCGGATTTGAAGTATATGTTTAATGGTAAGAGAAAAGAAGTAAAGAGAGATGTGTATATGTTGTATATATAGAGATATATACAACATATACAAGTCAAATTATTATATGGTCAAAGAAGATAATTAATTATTTTTAAATTAATTAAATAAATTAAAAGGAAATTAAAATAAGTGGAAGAGAGAAAATTGATTATTTTATTATTAAAATACTTGGTGGAGGTTTTAAAGAGAAGAGTGTTTGAGTTGGCATCTTCATTTTCTTCTTCTTTTCTTTCCTTTTCCTTGTTGGCCGGCTCACAATAGGCAATTGAGAGAAAGAGAGGTTTTGATTTCCAAGCTCAAAATTGAAGGAAGTTTTAAGTGATTAAGTTGGAAATTTAAGAAGTTTCATGAACTTTTGTAAGTTTCCTCTTGATTTCCTTGTTTTATTTTGAGTTGTAATTGAGTTTGATTGTTGATATTTTATAGTATGACTATGTTTGTTTGTGGTGTGTTTGAAAGTGTTGAAATTGAATTAAAGATAAGAAGTTAGGTTGATGTTGGTGTTGGAAGTGTATGAGTTGTGTTTGTGTAAGGGTTGTGAATTGGTGATTATTGTTGTAGATGTTGAGTTTGGTTAATTATTCTTGTAGATCTTCAAGATATTGGTGTTTAATGAAGTTAGAAGCATAGAATACATGACTTTGGTCCGAAACAGAAGCATTTTGGATGCCACGCCCGTGGCCTTTGGCTGCCACGACCGTGGCCATTGGAAGCCATGGCCGTGGGGGTTTTGAGCAAGGGAGGCAGATCCATTTGCTAACCCACGCCCATGGGGATTGGGAGGCTACGACCATGGGGTCCTAGAGAGAGATGTTGGCTTGTAGTTTATGATCTATGGGTCTATTATGATACTAATAGGTGAATAATTGTATTGGAATTCATGTGAATTTGTAATTAAGTGTGTATTATTCCTTTTGGATTAGGTTGTGAAGAGGTTGAATTGCCCTAACCTAAGTGTTTAGGATTCTTGAAAGAGGAAGTGTATAGATTGGTGTAAGTTGTTCTTGAGGTAAGTATGAACTTACATGGTTGTATTCATTTACATGATTTTGAGACTTAACACATTTGGTTACAAATGTGTTAAGTAATCTACTATATTGTTATTACTATTTGATTAATGTTATGATTTGTATAATGTGAAAGATATGATGATCATTCAAAAGGTATGTGCAATGCAATTGGTTATGATGAATACTTTAATGATGAATTGCTTAAATGTGAATTGTGATATGATGAGATGTGATGCCATTGTGCTTGGCTATAATGATTCAAATGAAATAAATGGGGCATGTTTGCCTAGATGATGATGAATTCAAAATATATGTCCAATGTAATTGGTTATGTATACTCTATTGATGAGATGTGAAGCCATTATTGTTGGCCATAATTATGCAAATGAGATGATTGAGGCATGGATGCCTAAATGATGATAAGAAAATGAAAATGAAAATTGATAATGAAATAATGAATGAATTGTGTGTCTAATATGTTATTCCATTTTCAGAGTTTTGTTGTTGGTGGCATGCCTAATAGTAACAATCTCTTGAAGCTAGGTTGGGCTTGATCCTTGAAGCCAAATTGGGTTGAAGTTGAGGATGCATTACTCCCCTTGAAGTTTGGTTGGGTCTAGTCCTTGAATCCTAGTTGAGATGTTACAACCCTTGAAGCTAGGTTGGGTTTGGTTCTTGAAGCCAAGTTGGGTTGATACTTAGCATGCTTTGTTCCGCTTGAAGCTTGGTTGAGCCTAATCCTTGAAGCCTAGTTGGGATAATGATAATGATAAATGTGATAATTGAACCAAAACATTAACTCTTAAAGTTGAATGGCATATTAGTGTCTTTTGGGCCCATGCTTGTCTTTTGTTTAAATGTGATTCATGAATTGTGAAACAAATGAATAATGAGATTCAATGTAAGACTTTGAAATGTGATATTCTTATGTATTGTTTATAATGTTTGAACATATGACATGTATTGTTTATAATGTTTGAACATATGATATTGCCATTGCATTGAAACATATTGTTATTGGGGTTTGTACCACTAAGCCATTGACTTAGCGCAATTGTGGTTCATCGCGCAGGTGACAGGGTCGAGCCAGAGAGTTCATCTAGACCGAGTCGAGTCTAGATTTTGAAATGTTGATTGTGAGCTTAAAGATCAAAGACTGACTGCCAAACATGTATAAACTTTATGTTTTGTAAAAATTTGATTTTGATGTTTATGTATTTGTAAATATCTCTACATTTTTCGCTGCGTATTGAATGAACGTTTTATTTATTGTGTTTTATGATATAATTTAAATGTTTCAAGTTTTCTCATATTATTGTATAAAGGAATGATTTGTTTGTTTAGTAAACCGTAGCTTCCTATATTCAGTATACATATATTACAGATATGGTGGTATGTAGTATGCGTATACGGGGTATAGGGGTGTTATAGTTTATCCAAAAATAGTCTGTTCCAAACATTTGTTAAATAAGTAGCGGAAAATACATATGTATATATATCAAAATCAATGTTTACAAAATTATAGAATTTATACATGCTGGCAGTTCATCTCTGATCTTGATGTCCACAACTCAACACTGCTATCACAAATTCAAGCCTAGACTCGACTGAGTCTAGACGAGCTCTCCGGCACAACCGAATCTACCCTGTCACATGCGCAATGAACCAGAATCGCGCTAAGCAGAAAGTTTAGTGGTACAAACTTTGATTCAATATAGATTAATGCGATGCTCATGCATAATATATATGAATATATCAACTCATTGCATTATATCTCAACATATTAATCATTTGCATCATATTTCATAATTCACATTAAAGCAAAGTCAAGCATGGGCCCAAAACGAAACTAATATGCTATTCAAAGTTCAGAGTTACTACTTTTGTCCATATTGACACCTTGTGTCTAGCCCCGTAGGCAATATATATATCCATGGATAATGTAACAGACCCAGTCTCTTGGACCTCAACCCGGCTAGACCCTAGGGCCCCAGTATCTTAGTTCTCAACCCGGCAAGACTATTACATTTTTTGAGGCTTATGACCCGGTCTTTTCACCATAAAAAACATCACAATTATCAGCTGGGCTTAGCTTACGACCCGGTCTTTTCACCTGCCCAGCAATTCATAGGCATGCCACCAAACCCAAAACTCTGAAAATTGAATAACATACTAGGCACACAATTAATTCATTTATCTCATTATCAATCTCTTTCACTGTAACACCCCATCTTAGCCTACGTTTATAGACCAAGATGGACTGTTAACTCATGGTGGTTGTGTCTTAATATTTTACTTAGCCAATTTTAAGTGCTGATTTATAAAAAAAAATTTTGCCATAACCTCCCCTAAAAATGGAGGTCCAAACAGTACTCAACTTCTTCAAGTCCTTCTTCTCTACTAGCCTTAAATTCTTTAGCCCCATATTTCCTTAACTTCTCGATTGGGGACTTCCTTTCTCTTTTGGTAGCAACAGGTACCATTCTTGCCGTTTATTGCAATGGTACTATCATCTATCTTAAATAAACTTCGGGGCCTTCCACAGCCACCGTTGCGGGTCGTGGCATAAGTCCGAGACCCATTTCTACATTTATGGGTACGAAAGCGTGTGATTCCTTCTCTTGATCTATAACTCTTTGTGATTCTGCCTCTTGCAACCTTATACCGTATACATATATCGTGATAAGAATTAGCAGCTGGCTTGACTCAACACATTAACTTTCCTATATGGCATGTACGTAAGCACTATTAGATTTTCCTTTATCACATGTACCTTATATACTTATGTATTTATAATATTCTTTCTACTATACTGACATTTCGTACCTAAATGATATATGCTCTCAATTCTTATCTGCTATAGGATATCCCATTTTACATTGGTAATGGCCACTCCCAACATAAAATGTGTATCCTCCTATGTTGAAATTTCCAGGACTGGCTAAACCGGTGCTCTGATACCACTAAATGTAACACCTCATCTTAGCCTACGTTTATAGACCAAGATGGACTGTTAACTCATGGTGGTTGTGTCTTAATATTTTACTTAGCCAATTTTAAGTGCTGATTTATAAAAAAAAAATTTGCAATAACCTCCCCTAAAAATGGAGGTCCCAAGTGTCGCCAAAATTTATTTTTAAAATTTTTTGAAAAATATTTTGTTTCACAATTCAACTCAAGCACACTCCCAATAATCCACCCTTATAACCTCAACTACAATCCTGCAAGAAGAATTCACACTTCTATACTTGCATACATAAGTGCTAAACCCAAATAAGATTTATTAGATTACTAGCAGTGTACGTGTTCTGGCTTTTCAGTATAATACATTTATTTGCTAGATCATACAAGCTTATGTACATGCCATATTGCTACAATCAATCATATCCAAACTCCTACCCAAAGTACTAGTCAAGGCCAGCTGCGCAGGACATGCTGCAATCTCGTCTCCTCGTTTAACCTACGAGTTTAGAGGGAAACTAAACTCGCTAAGCAATTGCTTAGTGGGTACTTAAATCATTGCAATAAAATGAAAGAATTATTTGAACATATATTTATATACTTTAAACAATTGAAAGGAATAAATACAAAACACAGAAGGTAAAAAGGCTTGACTGAATATTTTGAATTTAAATCATTTTCTTGCTTTTATCATTTTGGTTGCTCTACTGGTTTAACAGAACATCCGAGGATAAGGAAGGGTCATGATAAACATATCTCATCATGATCATATTTCATTATCTTTCATCATAATTCTTGCACATGTGCCAATGGCCATTATCATTGCATCATTGATCATGTCATTGTAATCATCGGCCTTCAGCCGGAATATCATATCATGTCATAAGCAGTACTGCAGTAATAGTATGATGCATCATACCCTTATCTCAAGGGTTCTGATATACCAAGTAGAGCATAAATAATTTATTAAATTACTTTGGTCATGCTATTCAATAGATCATGATTTTTCCATAAGGTATGTATTGTCGGAATAGCTTGTCATGATGCCTTTCTGATCATTTCCAATTATCCTTCATGTCATTTTATATGATTTAACATCAATCCATATCATAATATTCAAGTTTTAACACATTTAGAAAAATGACCAAATAAATAGTAGCGCGGCAAGTAAAATCGGCAACGCAATGGCGCGCGACAACTAAATAGTAAAATCTGTTTTACTGCTGAAAATCAGTCAACTTTGGCAACAGTTTTGACTAAGTGAAAAGCCTTATTTTTGGATGAATTTTTTCAGGAAAATACTTTCATAAGTTAACTAAATGCATGTAAAATTTCGTCGAAAAATTCTTTCGTTTGCCCCTTCAACGGACTGCCCAAAATGAAAGCTGCAGAATCGTGCCCAAAAGGGACCATTCGACCCAATTTTCAAAATTTGAGGGAAATTCATTTTTTTCTTGAAAAATTGATTTTTAGACTCCTTTTGTGATACCATTGAAAGACTAAGAGTCCCTCTTTCAAAAATCAAACCAAAGGAGTGATTAAAAGTTCATCAAAGTTTATGGATAGTTGAGCAAATTTAGCTAGTTTGTTTTGTTTTCATTCTTTTCACAATCAATTGATTACAAATGGTTCAAAAGCACTTTCCCACATATTTACCACACATAATAACATTATTTCAAAACCATTTCAAAAATCCCATAATGCAATATATGTGAATTAATTGAAAAGGCAATGATTTAAGTACCAAACCTTGTTTATTTGCTTTGTTCCTTGCTTGTCTTATTCTTTCTTCCCTTCTTCTTCTTTATCCCTTTGATTTCCTATAATTTTCATAACTTCCATAATAAGAACGTGATAAAAACTATATGTTCAAGCCTTGATTCTTACTATCTAAAGCTACTAATTACCATTTACTCATCACTTCTACATGTATGGATCATTTAATCTAATTTCTCTTCACTTTCTTAACTTTCCCATAATCTTCCCAACTTTTCTTTCATTGATAACTTGAAAACTATCAATCAAATTAATAAACTAAAGCTAGAATTGGAATCCTTACCTTAAAATTAAGCTTTTCCTTTCCAAAAATCCATTTGAACACTTGAAAAATTCCTTCCCTTTTTTGGTGGAGAGAATTCGGCCATGCCTCTCAAAAATGGAGAGAAAAATGTGTCCTTAGTTCTTTAATCATCCTTCTCTCTCTTTTTATATTTTTCCATTTTCCATTTATTTAATTAGTTTCATTTTGGAGGGTTAAGATGTAACCACCACAAAAGTATCTTTAACTAGGATGGTGCCATATGGAGGGTTAAGATTAATCCAACCCAAAAGTGTCTTTAAACAAGATTTTGCCATGTGTCCTTTTCTAGAAAATTACTATGCCATGTGTCCCTTTTCTAGAAAATGAGTGGAAGTGAAAAGACCAAAATACCCTTCAATGGAAGGTTTTGCCTTTTCTTCGTAACCGGGTGGTTTTACGACGCGTAAAATGTACCATTCTCCTCCTTTCAACCTCTCGTTTCCATTTCCGACATTCATTCTTGATTTTGTACTAATTTATAAAAATTACGCTCATGCCCTTGACTTTTGTAAAAATTCCCTTTAGGTTCTTACGTTATTCGGGCCTCCACTTAGGTTCGTTCTTCAACATCGATCACTGTAGAGTCCTTCCATTTACTTCGGATACCTTTACATGTCTTGTTTTCCAGTGTATACATTATTATCACAAGAATGACAAAAATACCCTTGGTCAAGAATCCACTGTATCTCTCAAACTATGCGTTTTCGGGAAAAACCGTGGTGTTCCATTTCAACCTAATTTTTCTCTACTTTCCATTTCTGGAGTCTGTTATATGCACTATTAAGAACCTCCAGTACAACTTTTGGAAATTACAGTTACCTCCCCAAAAATTTTTGAAATTACAGTCACCTCCCCTAAACTTTTATAATCTTTTCAGTTAGGTCCTTTTTGTCCTATAGAGCTTCCTTTCACTTCGTGTTCTTTAGTGATTACTCGAGACGGCTCCTGTTACTGTACGCGGATGTACTGTACATGGATATACTGTACATATGTACAAATTGGGTCGTGACATTCCCAATTCATTTCTCATTTCATTTCTCATAATCAAACTAGGCTCATTGCCTTAGTATATCATCTTTTCTCATTTTTCTCATTCTTTTATTTTATCTCAATATCGAATTGTTACATTATGTTTTCATATATCTCATCATGTTATTCCACATTCCCTTTCATTTCTAACAAATTACTCAATTGCTTTGATACAACAACATAATTCACATTATACATATCATACCATATAATTCATACATCAATGATGTATCAAGTAACTTAACACATTTCTCAACTAAATGTGTTAATTCTTGTCATGTAAATGTATGCAATCATTGAAAGTTTGTACTTATCTCTAAGGGCAACAACACCACTCTATCAACTCCTCTTCCAAGATCTCACTCAAACCTTGGCTTGGATAACTCAATTCTCTTCAAAACCTAATCTAAAGGTGATCATACACACTAACTTAGAGATACACATAAGAAAATAAGAAAGAGAACTATCTAGGGTAAACTCTACACTTGACACGCTTAACAACATGGGTGTGTCCCTGACAGTGTCCTAAACCCACAAAATAGAAGCTTTGACACACTCAGTGACATGGGCGTGTCACTGGCCGTGTCAATCCTCCTCCAACACAGAAGCTATGACACGCTCAGTGACATAGGCGTGTCACTGGACGTGTCAATCCTCCTTCAACACAGAAGCTATGACACGCTCAGTAACATGGGCATGTCAATCTACCAACAACACAGTAGCTATGACACGCTCAGTGACATGGGTGTGTCACTGGCCGTGTCAATGCTACTACTACATAGAAGCTGTGACACGCTCAGTGACATGGGTGTGTCACTGCTCGTGTCACCAACCTAAAAAATAGAACCAACGATATGCCCAAAGACATGGTCGTGCTCCTGGGTGTGTCAGGCCAACAACCCTGAAATCAACACCAACAAAGCCACAACCCACAATCATCTTCCAATAGGCATATCAATAATACACAAACTCATCCAAAACCATCAACAACCCATATAATACTTGAGTAAACCTTAAAACAACTCAATTACAAACATCAAACACAAACACCACCATATTCACAACTCAAAAATCACACAATCCACACACTTGCCTCTTTCACTAAACTCAACCCTTTTTCTCTTCAATCCAAACCCAAGAACACAAACTCAAAAGAAAACCAAGAAACAAGTTGGAAACTTACCAAAAGTGAAGAAATTCCTTAAAACTCCAACTTGATCTCTTGAAATCCTTCAATCTCTTGAGCTTGGAAGCAACAAAATCTCTTTTCCTTTGGTTGATAAGGGTGGCCGGCCAAAGAGAAGAAAAGAAGAAGATGAAGATGAAAGAAGAAGAAGAAAGAAAATGCAAAGTCAACACACTCTTCTCTTTTAACCAAACCTCTTTCCCCAAATCATTCTCCACCATACAATTAAACAATATAATATTAAATCCACTTACATCATCTTCCATTAACATAAATAAATCCATTTAATTAATCAAAATATCTCTTTTGACTTATAAAACCCATTGACTTGTATATATTTAGTATATATCCCCATATATACAACATATACACATCTCCTCTTATTCCATTAGTCATATATAGACTTTAAATTATTTAATCCAATTCTCACAAATAAGCATTCCAAAATTTTAGGGTATCATTAGGGATATTACAGCGAGAGCTGGCGGGCGAAAATTGCAAACTGGCTGGGTGGCCAGCCAATTCGCCACAAGAATTTCCTGCAGGCGAATTGGCCTTGGCCAATTGGACCTTCGGTGACAAAATTTTTTCATCGCCGATTTTCCATCGTCGATTTTTATTTTTATTTTTATTTTTATTATTATTTATTATTATATTTTTTATTAACTTCACCATTTTTATTTTTATTAAAAATTATAAATAATAAATACTAAAATAAATATTATTTAATTAAAATACCACAAAAATTATTTTCGACTATATAAAAAATAACGGACCTGACTAGGTCAAAAATTAAGGGTCTACAGGTAGCTCAAGTCGACCCACTACCCATCCCTTCTCGAAATTTATGACTGGCCACAAATTCCTTTGATTTTCAATTACGAAGGAGCGAAGACAGTTTGAACTGTTAGGGAACAAGGATTGGTCGCCGCCTAGGTTTTTGGATTGGGGTGCCATTGAGCAAGCCAACATACTGACCGAGGTCTGAGAATTGATTAACTAGTCGAGATGGGAACAACTCTTCTCCATCAATGAGCCTTCATATAGAGAGTTAACCCTAGAGTTCTTCTACACTTTTCAATTCGATAAAAATAAGATCTCCATCATCAAGCCGATGATGAAGTTTTGGCTGGGAGGTCAGTGATTCCATATGAGCATCAATGAACTTGGCGTGCATTTGCAGAGGAGGTGCAAACAATAAAGTATCTTAACTCTGTACTTTTTCTATGAGCAGTCCAAGAAAGGGGCACCACGTAGCTTGCATGGTGGCATGTATGTCATGAGACTTGCTCACAGTTTGGGGGTGTTGGATGGATGCCTCCCGATGACTTTGGATGGGCTCCCCAAACATTTGGGCATGGATACTTTGAAGGGAGCAGTTCTGAGCCATCCACGGATTCTGAGCCAATTCTTCCTATGGATTTTAAGCCGGTTCCTCTTGCCCCTACTTTCGACATGCCTCCACCTCCACTGACAGACGTCCCCGGCCTGTCCACCACTGCTGGACCTTCTTCCTCAGCTGGCTCATCTTTTACTCCAGCCCCTACTTTCAGAGACTGGCGTCATTCTATGAATGTTGAGTGGGATGATGATAAAAAACCAACTGAGTTTGAATGACAAATATGCAGGATTGAAGGAAAAATTGGAAACATCGAGCTGAACCAGAATAAATTCTTAACTCAGCAGGATCAGATCCAGCGTTCCATGGAGCAGCACTACTAATCCTTCCAAGCGCAACTAGATCACGAGATACTGAGGAGGCAATAGCTTGAGCAGTTTATGCTCGAGTTTTAGAGATCTTAGGGCTTTGGCCCTTCGCAGCCACCGCTACCATCGTACTAGCCTTCAGTACCCCATGTTGATGTTTCGGACGACGATGATAGTGATTATGCTAGTGCCAGCAGTGATGATACTAGTTGTAGACCCTTAATTTTTGATCCAGTCAAGTCCAAAGATTTTAAAACAGTCCAAATTAATTTTTGTGGTATATATTATTTATTTTATTATTTATTATTTATTTTAATATAATATTTATTTTACTTATTATTTATTATTTATTTTATTTTACTATTTAAAAAATAATAATAAAAAATTCATCAAAGGCACTCCTGCAGTGAATTGGCATAAATAATCACTCAGTATCACAAATATTTAACTTCGCGTCAAAAAGTTAGTATTAGTTCAAACAAGTCGGGCTTCTTTTGAAAAAAAAATAATAATGTTTCACTCAATGTATTTTACGAAGGGGTCAAAGAACTTAAGAGAAAACTTACACTTTCTTACTTCGTTCATGACTTTTGAGTTCTTGGAATTTTGTACACAATCATTTAATTCTGAATTTTTAGATTTTGGATCTGTTAGATTTTTGTTTTGAAACTTCTTAATTCAGCTATCATGTTTGAGATTTAGTTTTTGGTTGAGAATGTTGAGTTTTCTAATTCAAGTATTGTAAAAACTTTTATTTTCTTTGGATATAGAGGGGTCCTTCATTTGTACCTATTATAGTGATTTTGTTTGCTTTAGGGCAAGCAAAAACTCCAGTGTGGGGGAATTTGATAAGTGTATAATTGATGATACTTTTCCCTATTTCTTAATATATTTCATGTCAAATTGAGTTTAATTTGTTTGTTTAAGTGTTTATTAGGGTTGACTCTAGAAACTTTTGACACGTTGGGACCTTAAGGTTATTTAGGCCGAAATCACAGACGAAAGATAAGGAAAGAAGTTGTGTTGGGCAAATTCTTCAATTGACACACCCAGTGACATGGCCGTATTAGTGGTCGTGTCATTCAACTACTTTACAGAAGCTTCGACATGCCTGGAGACATGGGCGTGTCCCTGAACATGCCATTACTACTGACTTACAGAAGCTATGACATGCCTAATGACACAGGCATATCCCTGAACATGTCCTTAACTCAGTATTGCAGTAGCAATGACATGCACAAGGGCATGGGCGTGTCACTGCCCATGTCATTAAAGCTCGAAACAGCACCATTGACATGCCCATAGACACGGACGTCATCTCTGGGCTATAAAATCTAAGCAAAGAGCGAATTAGGGATCTAGTTTTATTTTCAGAGATGACCTCCTAAGAAAAAGAGATTTTTTGGCAACTAAGAGTGAAGGTGAAGGTCCAATTCATGCAAGATTTAATCCAAGATTCTAGGATTGAAGTGAAGAAACATAAATTGTTTATTATTGATTGTTTGAATTCTTTTACTTATTTCCTATGTTTTGGTTTTCTAGTTATGAACATGAGCTAAATTTTGTCTCTCTATATATTGATGAACTCTAGCTTTATTGTATGGATTGAATAATTCTTATTAAATTAAATCATTTAATTGAGTTGTTTTATCCTTTTGAATCTTAATTTCTTATTTCCAATTGTTAATAGCATGCTTATTGATTGGTTGCAATTTTCATATTATTGACTTGAGAAAGCTTGATATGAACAAAATTTTCATTAGGATTGAAGGTTGATTGGAGTGCTAGAGATAGACTTACAAGACTCTTTGGTTCAAACTTCCTTGTTCTTATTGCAAGATCTATTTAATTATGCTTGAGATGAGATTCCTAGCATTCTACTTAGTCATTAGGGATTCATTCACTTGAGAGAGGTTTTAATCTAATTTAGGGGAATGCCAATTTAGCTTTATTATTTGATTTAATTGAATTGATATTCATAAATGCTTTTTATGGCTAGGGGGAATCAATATCTGGATAGTATCTCCATCATCAACTTTTGTTGCACAACATTCAATTTTTCATTACTTTAATTTATTTTGTAATTCATCTTTTATTTTAATCACCACACAGACTATTGATTCGCTAACAACAGTTGAAATTTGCACTAATATTTGACCTTGTCCCCTATAGAACAATATCTTACTCACTATTTTATTACTTGAGTGACCCGTGCACTTGCAGTAACACTACGACAGCATAGATTCTCCATCAACAATGCTCTATGGGCCTTTAGGACTACATTCAAAACTCCATTGGGTACAATGCCATTTAGACTAGTTTATGGAAAGGCTTGTCATTTACCTATGTAAATTGAACATAATGCTTATTGAGCTATAACACAGATTAACCTTTATCTAGCTAGTGCAGGTGAAAGGATGAAATTGCAGATCAATGAGTTGGATGAATGGAGATTATAAGCTATGACAATGCAAGGATGTATAAGGAGCAGACTAAGAGATGGCATGATGCTCACATTAAGGAACGAAAAGAGTTTTAAGTTGGAGATCAGGTATTATTGTACATTCAAGGCTTCGACTTTTTCCAAGAAAGTTAAAATCAAAATGGTCTGGTTCGTTTATAGTCAAATAAGTTTTTCCTTATGGGACAATCAAAATTACTCATTTAGGAAAAGGAAATTTTAAGGTTAATAGGCAAAGACTTAAACTATATTTAGGGGGATACTTGAGTGAGTTGAAGAAGGTTTTATACCTCCAAGACTAGAGATGAACTAATCCCAAACGTCCAACTAATACGACATTAAAGCAGTGTTGGGTTGAAGGAAACCCACTATTTTATTTATTTTTGATATTTGTTTCTTTAATTTTTTCATGTTTTTAGTTTATTTCATTGGTTTTTAATTCTTCTATCATTGGTGGGTGGTGTGTTGCTTTGAGTTCACTTGAATTTGTAAAGGAAAATTTTCTTTTGAGGGGTAACTTGAGCTTGATTTAGAGACATGCCCATGTCACTAGACGTGTCATTTATTTTTAGAGACAGTATCTATGACACAACCAAGGACACGCCCATGTCACTGGATGTGTAATATCCTCATTTATGCCCTAGAAGTTTTATATATTGTTGATGTTGTTATTGTTGTTGTTATTGTTATATATTGGATTGAATGTATATGATGGGATAAGAAAAGAAATTGGGAGGAGAATGCTTGTGTATATGTGTATTGGGAAAGATTTAGGGTTTAGAGAGAATGGTATATGTTGTGTATATGATGATATATATAACATATAAATTGGTCAAATGAAGAGTCAAAGTGTTGGTTAAGTGGAAGAAGATATTTTTGTGTTAAGTGTGTAATTACATATAAGGGCTTAGATAAGACAAAAAGTTAGTTATATGATTGAGGGCATTTTGGTATTTGCTTGGATGAGAATACTTGGTGGAGATTAAAAGCAAAAATTGACTTTGTGTCTTCATCATTTTCTTCTTTCTTCATGAAGTGGCCGGCTCTCCATTAACAAAAGGGAAAGATAAGTGTTCTTGATGCTAGAAGTGAATTGAAGAAGCAATCCAAGGTTTTGACAAAGGATTGCTGGAATTTCTTCTTCTAAAGTAAGTATTCTCTTGTTTTCTTTGTTTATTTGGAAGTTTTGTTGGAAGTGAATAAGGGTTTGGTGATTTTGTGATTTGGTGGGTTTGAGATGTGCTGTGTTGTGTTTTCAAGTGTTTAATTGATTTTAAGTTATGAGTTTAATTAGAGGTTGTTGTTGGAAGAATGGAGAAGAGTGTTGATTTTAGGGTTTTGAGATGATATGTGTTTAATTGTTATATTAATGTGTTGTGAAGTAATTCTTGTGATGAAAATGTGTTAGAACATTGATTTTGTTCATTTGAAACATGTTATATGATGAATATTGTGTTTGAGTGAAATTGAGAAAGTGTTGGTTTTAGTTAAGGTTGTGTTGATGGGTGACACAGCCATATGCATTGGAGAGACACGGGCGTGTCCATCAAAGGTGATGGGCGTGTCAATTGTTTGAATTGGCTACTGTCTCTTTTGTTGTTAGTGACACGGGCGTGTCCATCAAAGGTGATGGGCGTGTCAATTGTTTAAATTGGCTACTGTCTCTTTTGTTGTTAGTGACACGGGCGTGTTCCATCAAGTGGCTGGGCGTGTCCTACAAATGAATTACATATTGTTTTATACTTTGTTTCTTTTTACATTGTTTTGATTCTTCAAAGGTTCCATTGTTTCTAAACTTAAATATGAACATTATAAACATGTTTCAAACACAAGAATGATCTAATCAAATGAATGTGGAAGATCATAAAGCTATGAATCATATCAATTGTGTTTTGCCCTAATTGCATTGTTGAGATTTGGCAATGTTGTTATGCACTTTGAATGGTAATGTGGTTCATGAGTAATGTATATTGAAATGTTGTATCAAAGATGAAATGATAATTCAAATAAGACATGATATGAGACAATGCCATTGTGTTTGGCTATGATGAATGATGCTATATGAGATATAATGTGATCATGAATGAGATAAATATACACTTGAATAATGAAGTGTTATATTGTGAAATAAAATGTGAAGCCATTGTTATTGGCTAATGTGATTCAATGGAGATAAATGAGGCATGTTTGCCTAAATGATAATGAGAATTGAGAATGAAATCTAAATGAATTGTGTGGCTAATGTGTTATTCCATTTTCAGAGTTTGTTGTTGGTGGCATGCCTAATAAGTGTAACAATCTCTTGAAGTTAGGTTGGATTGGATCCTTGAAGCCTAATTGAGATGTTACCACCCTTGAAGCTAGGTTGGATTAGTTCTTGAAGCCAAGTTGGGTAGAAGCTTAGCATGCTTTGCTCCCCTTGAAGCTTGGTTGAACTTGATCCTTGAAGCCTAGTTGGGTATATGATATTGATAAATGTGATAACAAACCAAAGCATTAACTATGAAAATTGAATTGCATATTAGTGTGTCTTGGGCCCATGCTTGTCTTTGTTTAGTGTTGTTTATGGATTGTTTAATGATTAGTTAATGAAGTATGAGAAAAGATGTTGAAATGTGATATGCATACATTTATATGTTGAATTATGAAATGTAAAGGTATAATGTTAGCTTTGCATATAAATGGTTACATGTATAATATGAATTGAGAATTGACATTGTATTGTATTAAAGCATACCAATAGCATGTTTTATCTTACTAAGCCGTTGGCTTAGCGCGATAGTGTTTAATCGCGCAGGTAATAGAGTTGATAGAGTTGAACCCGGTAGTTCTTCAAGACCAAGTGAGAGTAGACCTTGAGGAACCCATTTTTTGGGAGCTTAAAGATCAAAGCAGACTTGCCAATCATGTATACTTCTTTATATTTTGTAAAGAAATGTTTAATGTGTAAATATGTAATTATTTTATAACTTCCGCTGTGTAATATTTAAATATATATATATATATACATAACTAATATGTTTTGTTTTATAAGTAAATGATCTATTTTTCTATAATGTATGATGATAAGGGTATTGTATCAAGTTTTAAAGTGTTCTAAATGTTAAGAGAAATGTAGCATTCCTATGTTTGGTGCACATATGCTACATTGTTGTGGTTGTGGTGTGTGTGCATTGGATATGGGGGTGTTACAATTGTTTTGGTATCAGAGCCTAGGTTTGAGATTCTCAACCTAGGTAAAATGTAAGAAAAAGAATATTTTTACTTAAAAAGTGAATTTTTGAATAACATACATATTTATGATTGGCAGTCTTTGATCTTTAATAAGATATAATCTGCTGTGTTTGTAGATATAGGTAGTAATGGATCCCCACTCACGGCAGTCAATTGAGGGAAGTGCGGAGAGTGTTACTCCTGAGGAGGGAGCTAGGATTGATAGTGTCGAGGAGGCACCTGCTTCGGTGTCGGGTAGACCAGTTGGTGAGGAAGTTCCGCCAGCTTGGTTCAGGAATATGATGGAAGTTATGAGACCAGCACCTGTGCAACCAGTGCCACCACCCCCTCAGCCTTCAGTATCAGTGAGGCACTATGATAAGCTAAGGAAATATGGAGCAGAGGATTTCTTTGGTACAGTTGATCCAGTTGTGGCAGAACAGTGGCTTGATAGAGTTCAGAGGGTATTTGTTCAGTTGCAAGCCACCCCTGAGGAAAAGTTTGACTATGCAAGATCTTTGCTACAAAAGGATGCATATAGTTGGTGGAAGACAGTGCCCCATTCTATGGATGATCCACCAACTTTGTCATATGCTGACTTTTTGAGAGAATTTGAATTGAAGTATACTCCAAGGGAGTATAAAGATGGGAAGAAAAGAGAGTTTTTAGATTTGAGGCAGGATCACCGGACCGTGACAGAGTATGAGGTTGAATTTATCCGGTTGAGTGAGTATGCTGGGGGAATTATAGTTGATGAGATTGATAGATGCAGGAGATTTGAGGAGGGATTGCGGCCTTCTCTTATGTGTCATGTGGCTGGTTCAAGATATACTGATTTTTCCCAGCTTGTGGCAGCAGCTCGCAGTGTGGAGAGAGCTCAAGTTATTGCAGCTGCTTCAGAGGAAGAGACTAGAGTTAGGAGGCCCCAGTTCGAGGCAGGGTCTTCTTCTGCGAAGAGAGGAAAAGGGAGTTTTGTTCCTCGGAGTAGTAGGAGCCAGAGACCAGTGGGTAGGTCAGTGCAGTCACAGAGACAGAGATTTAGACCTGCAGCTTCAGTGGCGAGTGCTCCAACCCCTATGGTTCAGAGATCCACCTTACCCATCTGCATTCATTGTGGGAGGCCACATGGTGGTCCTTGTTGGAAAGCAGGGGTAGCGGGAGTTTGTTTCAGGTGTGGGTCACCTGATCACTTTGTGAGAGATTGCCCTGAGAAGCAAGAGCAGGTGTCAGTTGATACTGCAGCTTCTCGGCCCAGTGTGAGGGGAGGTCGAGGAAGCAGGGGCTTTGGCAGAGGAGGCAGAGTTGGGTTCAGTTCCAGAGGAGGTTCTGCATCCAGAGAGAATAGACCAGAGGAGGTGGGATCTTCTCAGAGGATTTATGTGATGCAGAGGCAGCCTGATGCATCGGCAGTCATAGCTGGTACTTTTTCTTTATTTGATACTCCAGTACTTGCTTTGATTGATCCGGGTTCCACCCATTCTTATATTAGTGCATCTATTTTGCCTGTTTTTGATGTGCATGCTGAGTCCCTAGGATTTGATGTGTTAGTGACAAATCCGTTAGGGCATAGTGTGGTTGTGAGTAAGGTGCACCGAGATAGTGCAGTGAGGGTGCAAGGTGAGGAGTTCCTTGGAGACTTGATTGAGATGCCATTTAAGGAATATGATGTGATCTTAGGAATGGATTGGCTATCTCGACATGGAGCTGTGGTGGATTGTAAAAAGAAAATTGTTTCTTTGAGGACTGTTGATGGTAGAGAAGTGTTAGTATCTAATGAGCAGGAACAGCTAGCCTCCCTATTTGTTTCAGCTGTTGCAGCTAGGAGATTGATTAGAAAGGGGTGTGAAGCCTATCTTGCTCATGTGGTGGATACTAGAGTGAAGGGTTCTCCCATTGATAGCATTGCCACAGTTGCTGAGTTTCCGGATGTTTTTCCAGATGAGTTGCCAGGATTGCCTCCTGAGAGAGAAGTGGAGTTCGGTATCGAATTGTTGCCTAGTACCACTCCTATCTCGATTACTCCTTACAGAATGGCACCAGCAGAATTAAGGGAGTTGAAAGTACAATTACAGGAGTTATTGGACAAAGGATTTATTCGCCCCAGTGTTTCTCCTTGGGGAGCTCCTGTGCTATTTGTGAAGAAGAAAGATGGTACCATGAGGTTGTGTATCGATTATAGGCAATTGAATAAGGTGACTATTAAAAATAAATATCCTTTGCCTAGAATTGATGATCTCTTTGATCAGTTAAAGGGTGCAGCTGTGTTTTCTAAAATTGATCTGAGATCTGGGTACCATCAGCTAAGAGTCAGAGCTGAGGATGTTCCGAAGACAGCTTTTCGGACCAGGTATGGGCATTATGAGTTTTTAGTTATGCCTTTTGGTCTGACGAATGCACCTGCAGCTTTTATGGATTTGATGAATAGGGTGTTTAGGCCCTATCTGGATCAGTTTGTAGTGGTCTTCATCGATGATATTCTGGTGTATTCGCGGAATGAAGAGGAACATGATATGCATCTGCGAATTGTGTTGCAGATTTTGAGAGAGAAGCAATTGTTTGCCAAATTGTCGAAGTGTGAGTTCTGGTTGGATCAAGTAGCTTTTCTTGGTCATATTGTTTCTGCAGAAGGCATCAGAGTTGATTCGAGCAAAGTTGAAGCTATTCTGAATTGGAGTCCACCCAAGTCGGTAACAGAGGTTAGAAGTTTTCTGGGTTTGGCAGGCTATTACCGGCGATTTGTAAAAGGGTTTTCTCTGATAGCTACTCCACTCACCAGATTGCTTCGTAAGGGAGTGAGGTTTTTGTGGACGGATCAGTGTCAGGCGAGCTTTGAGCAGTTGAGAGATATGTTAACTCAAGCGCCTGTTCTTACTTTACCTGTGGAAGGCAAACCATATGTGATCTACAGTGATGCTTCACATAGAGGTTTGGGGTGTGTATTGATGCAGGAAGGGAAAGTTATAGCTTATGCATCTCGACAGTTGAAACCGCATGAGCTTAATTATCCAACCCATGATTTGGAATTGGCTGCCATTGTATTTGCATTGAAAATTTGGCGTCACTATCTATTTGGGGAGAAATGTTTCATCTACACTGATCACAAGAGTTTGAAGTATTTGGGTGTCCAGAAAGAGCTCAATCTTCGTCAGAGGAGATGGTTAGAATTGATTAAAGACTACGACTGCTTGATTGATTATCATCCAGGTAAAGCAAATGTTGTTGCTGATGCCTTGAGTCAGAAGTCTGTAGCTGGTTTAACTGTGTATTCGCTCTCGTTGCTTGTTGAGTTGAGAGCATTGCATGTCAGTTTTGTACCTTGTGATGATGGTGCATTGTTGGCACAGTTGCAATTGAAGCCAGTTTTGCTAGATCAGATTAAAGAGGCTCAGATGACGGATATGAAGATTCAAAAGATTATTTCAGATTGCAAAAATGGAAAATCTAGAGATTTTGTTGTGAAAAGTGATGGGAGTCTCTGGTTCAAGAGCAGATTGTGTGTACCCGATGATGCTGTTTTGAAAAAGGTCATTTTGGAAGAAGCTCATCAGTCGATGTTTGCTATGCATTCGGGTAATACGAAGATGTATCATGATTTGAGACAGCATTATTGGTGGATTGGGTTGAAAAGAGACATTGCTGAGTTTGTATCGAAATGTCTCACTTGTCAGAAGGTTAAAGCAGAGCACCAAGTTCCAACCGGGTTGTTGCAACCGTTGTCAGTGCCAGAATGGAAGTGGGATAGAGTGACGATGGATTTTGTGTCTGGTTTGCCATTGACACAAAAGAAGCATGATGCCATATGGGTGATTGTGGATAGATTGACTAAGACAGCTCATTTCCTTCCAGTGCGGATGGATTACTCTTTGGAGAGGTTGGCTGAGCTGTATATCAATGAGATTGTAAAGTTGCATGGTGTTCCAACTTCTTTAGTGTCTGATAGAGACCCCAGGTTTACTTCAAGGTTTTGGAAGAGTTTGCATAGTGCTTTGGGTTCTCGACTGCACTTCAGTACTGCTTTCCATCCTCAGACAGATGGGCAGTCAGAGAGGGTGATACAGATTATTGAAGACATGTTAAGGAGCTGTGTCATCGATTTCTCTGGAAGTTGGGACAGATTTCTACCGCTTGTGGAGTTTGCTTACAACAACAGTCACCAATCCAGCATTGGTATGGCACCATTTGAAGCATTGTATGGTAGACGGTGCAGGACACCTCTTTGTTGGAGTGAACTTGGTGAAGGTAAAATAATTGGCCCTGATTTGATTCAAGAAACGGAAGAGAAATTAAAGTTGATTCGAGGCAGATTAAAAGCAGCTTCAGACCGACAGAAGTCTTATGCAGATCTGAAAAGGAGAGACATAGAGTTTAATGTTGGAGATAAGGTATTTTTGAAAGTATCTCCTTGGAAGAAGATTTTGAGGTTCGGTCGGAAAGGGAAATTGAGTCCTCGTTTCATTGGGCCGTATGAAGTGTTAGAAAGAGTTGGGCCAGTGGCATATCGACTTGCTTTGCCACCTGAGTTGGATCGTATTCATAATGTGTTTCATGTTTCTATGTTGAGGAGATATAGGTCGGATCCATCTCATGTGTTGCCATTTGAATCTATTGAAGTGA
Organism: Garcia nutans; assembly: GCA_947685225.1. Taxonomy (NCBI): domain Eukaryota; kingdom Viridiplantae; phylum Streptophyta; class Magnoliopsida; order Malpighiales; family Euphorbiaceae; genus Garcia; species Garcia nutans. Next base: position 23,966,971 of record CANTUV010000001.1, read on the forward strand.
GCCCAGACTTGACTTTTGAAGAGGAACCAGTTGCTATCTTGGCACGAGAAGTGAAAGAATTGAGGAACAAGAGTGTACCATTGGTAAAAGTGCTATGGAAGAATCATGGAAAAGAAGAAGCAACTTGGGAAAGTGAGAAATTTATGCAAGAGCAGTATCCGCAGTTGTTTCAGCTTTGATATCAGGTAATTTCGAGGACGAAATTTCTTTTTAGAGGGGGAGAATTGTAATATCCTCATTTATGCCCTAGAAGTTTTATATATTGTTGATGTTGTTATTGTTGTTGTTATTGTTATATATTGGATTGAATGTATATGATGGGATAAGAAAAGAAATTGGGAGGAGAATGCTTGTGTATATGTGTATTGGGAAAGATTTAGGGTTTAGAGAGAATGGTATATGTTGTGTATATGATGATATATATAACATATAAATTGGTCAAATGAAGAGTCAAAGTGTTGGTTAAGTGGAAGAAGATATTTTTGTGTTAAGTGTGTAATTACATATAAGGGCTTAGATAAGACAAAAAGTTAGTTATATGATTGAGGGCATTTTGGTATTTGCTTGGATGAGAATACTTGGTGGAGATTAAAAGCAAAAATTGACTTTGTGTCTTCATCATTTTCTTCTTTCTTCATGAAGTGGCCGGCTCTCCATTAACAAAAGGGAAAGATAAGTGTTCTTGATGCTAGAAGTGAATTGAAGAAGCAATCCAAGGTTTTGACAAAGGATTGGTGGAATTTCTTCTTCTAAAGTAAGTATTCTCTTGTTTTCTTTGTTTATTTGGAAGTTTTGTTGGAAGTGAATAAGGGTTTGGTGATTTTGTGATTTGGTGGGTTTGAGATGTGCTGTGTTGTGTTTTCAAGTGTTTAATTGATTTTAAGTTATGAGTTTAATTAGAGGTTGTTGTTGGAAGAATGGAGAAGAGTGTTGATTTTAGGGTTCTGAGATGATATGTGTTTAATTGTTATATTAATGTGTTGTGAAGTAATTCTTGTGATGAAAATGTGTTAGAACATTGATTTTGTTCATTTGAAACATGTTATATGATGAATATTGTGTTTGAGTGAAATTGAGAAAGTGTTGGTTTTAGTTAAGGTTATGTTGATGGGTGACACGGCCATATGCATTGGAGAGACACGGGCGTGTCCATCAAAGGTGATGGGAGTGTCAATTGTTTGAATTGGCTACTGTCTCTTTTGTTGTTAGTGACACGGGCGTGTCCATCAAAGGTGATGGGCGTGTCAATTGTTTGAATTGGCTACTGTCTCTTTTGTTGTTAGTGACACGGGCGTGTTCCATCAAGTGGCTGGGCGTGTCCTACAAATGAATTACATATTGTTTTATACTTTGTTTCTTTTTACATTGTTTTGATTCTTCAAAGGTTCCATTGTTTCTAAACTTAAATATGAACATTATAAACATGTTTCAAACACAAGAATGATCTAATCAAATGAATGTGGAAGATCATAAAGCTATGAATCATATCAATTGTGTTTTGCCCTAATTGCATTGTTGAGATTTGGCAATGTTGTTATGCACTTTGAATGGTAATGTGGTTCATGAGTAATGTATATTGAAATGTTGTATCAAAGATGAAATGATAATTCAAATAAGACATGATATGAGACAATGCCATTGTGTTTGGCTATGATGAATGATGCTATATGAGATATAATGTGATCATGAATGAGATAAATATACACTTGAATAATGAAGTGTTATATTGTGAAATAAAATGTGAAGCCATTGTTATTGGCTAATGTGATTCAATGGAGATAAATGAGGCATGTTTGCCTAAATGATAATGAGAATTGAGAATGAAATCTAAATGAATTGTGTGGCTAATGTGTTATTCCATTTTCAGAGTTTGTTGTTGGTGGCATGCCTAATAAGTGTAACAATCTCTTGAAGTTAGGTTGGATTGGATCCTTGAAGCCTAATTGAGATGTTACCACCCTTGAAGCTAGGTTGGATTAGTTCTTGAAGCCAAGTTGGGTAGAAGCTTAGCATGCTTTGCTCCCCTTGAAGCTTGGTTGAACTTGATCCTTGAAGCCTAGTTGGGTATATGATATTGATAAATGTGATAACAAACCAAAGCATTAACTATGAAAATTGAATTGCATATTAGTGTGTCTTGGGCCCATGCTTGTCTTTGTTTAGTGTTGTTTATGGATTGTTTAATGATTAGTTAATGAAGTATGAGAAAAGATGTTGAAATGTGATATGCATACATTTATATGTTGAATTATGAAATGTAAAGGTATAATGTTAGCTTTGCATATAAATGGTTACATGTATAATATGAATTGAGAATTGACATTGTATTGTATTAAAGCATACCAATAGCATGTTTTATCTTACTAAGCCGTTGGCTTAGCGCGATAGTGTTTAATCGCGCAGGTAATAGAGTTGATAGAGTTGAACCCGGTAGTTCTTCAAGACCAAGTGAGAGTAGACCTTGAGGAACCCATTTTTTGGGAGCTTAAAGATCAAAGCAGACTTGCCAATCATGTATACTTCTTTATATTTTGTAAAGAAATGTTTAATGTGTAAATATGTAATTATTTTATAACTTCCGCTGTGTAATATTTAAATATATATATATATATACATAACTAATATGTTTTGTTTTATAAGTAAATGATCTATTTTTCTATAATGTATGATGATAAGGGTATTGTATCAAGTTTTAAAGTGTTCTAAATGTTAAGAGAAATGTAGCATTCCTATGTTTGGTGCACATATGCTACATTGTTGTGGTTGTGGTGTGTGTGCATTGGATATGGGGGTGTTACAGGATGTGTCATTAAAATGGCACCACAATAGCTACAACACGCTCATTGACACGACCGTGTCATTGGTCATGTCATTATGGTTAAATTTGAAATTCACAGAAGCAACTACACGCCTAGTGACACACTCATGTCATTGGCTGTGTTGATTTATTTGAGTCACAGTAGTTATGACACGCCCATGTTCATGAGCGTGTCGTACTAGTTCAAAGACAATAGTTATGACACACCCATTGACACGGCCGTGTCCATAGGCATGTCCATGGGTTTTTAAGTGGTACCCTATTTTGAATTAAACCTAATTTCCTCTCTCCTCTCTCCCTCTTTGTCGATTTTCTCTTAAATTTTCACACGTTCACACTCAAAATCACATACCCATTCATCATAGTGGGGATTTTGACTCCCATTTCATGATTTGGAGGGGATTTAATCAATTTTCCTTTGATTTCAGAGCATTCTTCACGCTATTCAGGTACACACTCTTAACTTCAGAAATTTTATTTTGCTTCTTGTGATTTCTTGCGATTTCAACACTCTATTTCTTGCTATTTGATTAAAGATTCTTTGAGATTTGTTGATTATTGGATTTCATTTATTTTGTTGGATTCTTAAAGACTATTTTATTTTATTTTGGATTTGTTTATTTTCCATAGCCAGTTTCTAAGGATTCTGAGTTTTGACCCTAGTTTTATGGATGTGTTGTGATTTACTCATTGTGTTTTTAAGGATTCTATGGTTAGAATTGAGTTGCATATATTGGCACACTATTTATTGCTTGTTTATGCATAATGAGTTGAAAATCCTTTGCTTTATTGCATTGGGTTATGGCGATATTGAATTGGAGTGATTCCTGTTATGGAGATTGATTATTATGTAGATTTAAAAAAATTGCCCTTATTGAGAATTGGCTTATTACTCTTGTTGGTTTAATTTCATTGCTTTTATTGTTTGATAATGCATTGTTGTTGTTGGTTTAATTGGGTTGGTTTATTGTGTTGCTTTTTCTGGATTATATGGTGCACTTCATTTTTGAGGCAGTTTTTTTTAGATAATAGGTCCTCGCAAACAAGTGCCGTCCAAATTACCAACTAAACATGCTAGAGATGATGGTAGCTCAAGCTGACCCACTACATATCCAATCTTGTAATTTATGGCCGGCCACAAGTGCCTTCGATTCTCAACTTCAGAGGAACAAAAATGGTTTGAACTGTTTGGAAACAAGAATTCGTCGCCATCTAGGGTTTTGGATTAGGGTGCCATGGAGCAAGCCAAGATACTGACTGAGATTCAAGATTTGATAAACCAACCGGAATGGGAACAACTCTTCTCTATTAATGAGCCTTCATACAAAGAGTTAACCCTAGAGTTCTTCTGCACTTTTCAGTTTGATAAAACCAAGATCTCCATTATCGAGCTGATGATGAAGTTTCAGTTGGGAGGTCAGCGATTCCACATGAGCATCAACACACTTGGCATGCGTTTGGGTTTGTTTACTACAAAGGAGGTGCAGACCGTAGAGTATCTCAACTCTGAGGTAGACTTTGTGGAGTACGATGTCATTCCTCCCAGGGTTTAGAGCACGTTTGCACCGAATGTAGCCAAGTATCAGTCGAAGGTATCCAAGGCATCAAATTTTGAGTCATTTCCTTGCCAAGGGGTACATAATCTATTGGTTCACACCATTATGGCTCGACTTAGTAGTACGGGGGTTGTTGGCCTTAGGGAGCTATTCTTTGAACTATTTGGTCCAGAAGATCCGGTGCAATGTAGCTCATACTATCACACACTTTTCTATGAGCAGTCCAAGAAAGGGGCATCCAATAACTTGCATGGTGGCATGTATGTCACGAGATTGGCTCACAGTTTAGGGGTGTTGAATGGATGTCTCATGATGACTTTGGATGGTCTCCCAAAACTTTTGGGCATGGACACTTTGAAATAGTTAAACCAAGAGAAGGTGGTGGAGCTGCAGGCACCACCTGCAGACTCTGAGCCATTTTTTCTTACTCAATCTAAGCCAATTCCTCCTACTCCCACTGCCGACATACCTCCACAGATAGATGTCCTAGTCCTGTCCACCAATGCCAGACCTTCTTCCTCAGCTTGTCTGCCTTTTACTCCAGCCCCTACCTTTAGAGACTGGCATCATTCTGTGAATGTTGAGTGGGATGATGACAAAAAACCAACTGAGTTTGAGCTCCAAATATGCAGGATAGAAGGAAAATTGGAAACATCGAGCTGAACAAGAATAAATTATTGACTTAGCAAGATCAGATCCATCATTCCATGGAGCAGCTCTACTCATCCTTCCAAGCGCAACTGGATCACGAGATAATGAGGAGGCAATGGCTTAAGTAGTCCATGCTTGAGTTTTGGAGATCTCAAGGATTTAGCCTTTTGCAGCTGTGAGCGGAGATTTTTGCCCACACTCCAGGTGGAATGGTTCTTACGACTTCAGCACTGTTTAGGCTCAGGGTCTTAGAGAACACGGACCTAAGCCCGGAGAAAAATGGAGTCACCACCCGGACAGGACATGAAAAAGAAAAGGGTGGATGACTAGATTCCTAAGGAATCCCCAACCCCCTAATGGGTTCGAAAAGTTAGGTACATGTGGGGAAGGTGAGAAATGGCCCAGCACCCCCACAATGCCCAGTTCATTGGAACCGGCCTCCTTTGTAGGTCTTAATATTATAAAATTCTTAAGTATAATAATATTATCCACATTAGATGCAACAATTAAAATAAAGCATCATTATATTAAAATCAAAGCAATGTCCAAACAAAGCAAATAAATAGACACCCATCCAAAGATGGAAACATGTCCTTACATCATCCATTTCTAAACTAAATAGGACACCCACCGAAAGGTGAAAACATGTCCTTTATGTTGTCCCAAGATGGCAACCAAGAGGGGGGTAAATTGGTTTCCTCAAGAAATAATGACAATTAAAAAACTCAACAAACTAGAAATACGGAATAGAGAGATGGTTGAGTAATGAAAGAAAGAAAGAACACACAAGATTTATAGTGGTTCGGATTTACTTCAATCCTACATCCACTTCCTTAACAACTTGTTAAGGTTCCACTAATCTTTGAAGTTTTTACAAGCTCACTTCCAACTTTGGTGTTTTCACAAGTTCACACCTAACTTCACAAGTGTTTTTCTAAGGCTTACACTTAAGAACCTTTAAAGGAGTTTTTAAGGCTCACTCTCACAACCCAAACAAGAGTTTTACAACGCTTACTCTCACAACCCAAGTGTTTTTCCAAGCTCACACTCAAACTTATACAATGGTTTTTCAATGCTTACACCTAACATTCATTACAATTCAAATGTAAGTTTAAGTAAAAGAAAGTTTGTTGCTTGGCTATGAAATTCCTTTTTTCTTGCTTCTTATTTTCTTTTTTCTTATAGAAGCAATGTATTTATAGCCAATGTGGTCTTACTAGCCATTATTGATAGTGAGAATAAAGTCATGGCAGTTTAGACCTTCTTCATTAAACTGTCCGAAGCATTTCGCGGTCGTCCTTGACATAAGGATGGTCGCGCTATTGTCATACGCAGTCGTCCTTGGATAAGGTATGGTCGCTGAATTTAAAAATGCTTCAACGGTCGAATTTGAGTGCTCTGCAGCAGGAATTTTGCCCCTGCTGTGGTTGTCGGGATGGTCGCACATCAAAAAAGGTGCGGTCGCCCTTTTTAAATGTTGAAGTGGGTTTATAACGGTCATCACACGTGTCATTCTTTGACAGTGCAGAAAAGATGATCGCCAAAATATGAATGTTGCGGTCGCCCTAGATAACATCTCGTGGTCAAAGTGAGATACTCGCGTCGAACTTCTGGACGCACCTGAGGACGCGAAAACTACTGTCTCTTTAAGCAAATTCTTCTTAAATTGGTAGAGCGGTCGTGAATATAAATGGGTGGTTGCTAAAGTGATAAGCGAGGCCGTATCATTCGCAGTTCTTGTCACCACGAACCTTACTGTGATTAGAATGATTTGAGTTCCTTGGGTAGCGGTCGTCCATAACTTGGGACGGTCGCTCTTCATTAAGTGCGGTCGTTACTGAGGTCGGGTTTCTGACCGCGAAACCTACTGTGATAAGGTTTCATCCTTTAATTGAATGGTGCGGTTGTATTCAGGTTTGGTACAACCGCTATAAGTGTTCTGTTCAGCTTTATTTGAAGTAACCTAAGCCTGCAACAAGATTCTCCAAACACATGTCAAATGGATCATTCAATTTGAGTTGTCAAGGATCAAAATTGAGATCATTTGTCTAACAATCTCCCCCATTTTGACTTTGACAATTCAAATGGAATGATAAAAAAAATGATAAGTCTAAAATGCTCCCCCTTAACATATGCATGAATCATGGTTAAGTATATCTTGGTGCATTGATATTATTTGATTATCTTGGTGTATTGAATCATAATCATTCCAAACAATCATTCCAAGTTCCAAGTTGTTTACTATTTCTCCCCCATTGTCATAGGCAAAATGCATAATAGAAAGCAAGAAGTAAATATATCAAGCTACAAATAGAGGAAAGTAAACATCTTGTTTATTAAAAGATAAAAGGAAAGTTAACATATTAAGCTACAAATATATAGAAAACATATTAAGCAACAAATATAAGAACATCTTGAAAATGTAAGTTATTCAGAATCATCATCCTCATCTATCCCTTCTTCTACTAAAGGAGCTTTTCCTTTATCAAGAGGAGCAACAGAAGTAGAGCTAGTGCTAATGGACTCTCCTTCTTCAGGAAGGCTTTGTGTATGATCACTTATATCCCAATCTTCAAGATTGCATTGAGGCAAGTCCAGTTTGCCTTTCATATCATAGAGATCATGATGCATGTGAGATATAAGGTCGATTCTCTTGTTCAAGTGATGGAATCTCTTGGAGACACTTTTCTTGAATCTAGAGAATTTCTTGGAGAGAGATTTGATAGCATTGAGGATGAGTTGTGTAAAAGATGAATTAGTTTCTTGAGTAGCTTTGGATGAAGCAGCTTTTGGAGGTAATTCCACAGCAACTTCCAGAGAGTCTCCCTCTTCCTCAATTGCGTACCTTGGCCTTTTCTTTTGTCTATCCACAACTCCTTTTTTGCCAAAATAATATAAATATGTACCTTCAATCTTCCTTACACATCCAGCATGTTCTAGATAGTCAATAGTGATAGCACTAGAGGCAAGATTGAAAGGTTTTCTCAATGTAGCTAAGTTCAGATCATTTAGTAGGTTCAGATGCCTAGCTATTTGAGTTATTTGTGAGGATAAGAAGAAAGTTCCAGTTCTTGTAACTGCATGATGATAGAGGGTGTCAATCAAGAACTTGGTTGTGTTCATTTGGATGTTGTGGGCGAAAGCATATAAAAATATGAGGTCTCTTTTTGTTGCCTTTTCATTCCCATCAGCTCTTTGATGCATGGTGTAGGTGATAATCCTATGAAGCATCCAATAGGTGAGGGATTTGATGTGTCTAGCTTTTGATTCTTTTTCAAAGGATGTTTCCACAAAAATTTGTTGCCAGAATGCAGAGAGAGTTTGATTGGAAAAGGTTTGATCATTGTAGGAGGTTATACCATTAGCAGGAAAGTCCCAGATTTTGCCAAAGTCTTCTAGGGTTAAGGCTTGGTATTGATCAAATAGCTTAAATCTAACCCCATACCATCCCAGTGCAGAGTTGGCACTCTTCTCTATTTGGAAAGACATAAGGAATTCCTTGCTTAAACTGGAATAACCTACCTCCTCATGAAATACAAGATTTCTCCATCCAAGAACATCTAATAATCTTTCAATCTCGTCCTTGATATTCAGGGCAGAGAGCATCCCACCAAAAGGAGATTTGTTTCCCTCAACTTTCTTTCTCTTCAGCATGGCATATCTCACATCTTCCTCAGAGGTTTGGTGGTGAGGTTTGTGAATTTTCTCACCTCTTCTAGACTGTGGAGGAGATGAAGGATCATCTATAGGTTCTCTTATTGTGATTCCTGAAGATCTCTTTCCTTTTCCTTTTACATTGGAGGTTATCTTCTTTTTGGGAGCCATCAGGATAGGAAGAAAAAGAAGAAAACTGGAAAACAGAGGGTGTTTTGAGAAGTAGATGATTTTGAGAGGATTTTCGAGATTCAGAGGGAAGTTTATATGTTGTAAGAAGCAAAATATATAAGAAACTAATGTATCATACTCTTAAATAGAAGAAATTAAGAAAATAGCCGTTTATGACTGTTGAAATTTAAGAGTTGCGACCTGTCACACAGCCAACGGTTACAAAATATCGAGCAGAGTGTACAGAGTGTGGTCGTAGATTCAAAAGGGTGCGATCGCGAAATGTGGTCTAGCGACCATTAGCAGGATCAGTGTGCTCGCGGGTGAAGAAACTTTCTGTAACGGTCGAAACTGTTCAAATTATTGCGTTCGAGCACAAATTTTCTAGACCGCGCATAGAGATTTTTATTTGAATGAATCTGTCAGACGAGATAGCGAGCGCTAAGGACACTGGAGCGAACGCGACTGACTTAGAAATGAAAGAGTCAAGGAAAGATGGAGGAATTTTCTAATGTTTAGGCAAAAAAAAAATGTTTATGCACATAGAAACTTCATTGATAGGCAATTTTTTTTTATTAATTCAAAGTGATTCCATCAATCATTCCTAAATTAAGTTTAATGAAGTTAAGTCTATCTTCATTCAAGGAATATATCAGCAAGTTGATTTTGTGTATCTATAAATTCTAGGATTATTTTCTGATTTTATACATTTTCTCTCAAGAAATGATGTCTAATATCTATATGTTTGGATCTAGAGTGTTGGATAGGATTTTTAGACAAATTGATAGCACTAGTGTTGTCACATTTAATGGAGATATTGTTAAATACTTTACCGTAGTCAAGCAATTATTGTTTCATCCATAATACTTGTGTGCAACAAAAACATGCTGCAACATATTCGGCTTCCGTTGTGGATAAAGCAACCGATGCTTGTTTATTACTATGCCAAGAAACTAGACAATTACCAAGAAAGTGACATGCTCCTGTATTGCTTTTCCTATCTAAGATACTACCAGCATAATCTGCATCTGAAAAGCCTATGATATGAAATGATGTGTTTTTAGGATACCAAAGTCCTAAATGCATTGTACCACTCAAATATTTCAAAATTCTCTTAGTGGCATTCAAGTGTGATTCTTTAGGACAAGTTTGAAATCTAGCACAAAGACATACACTATACATTATATCAGGTCTAGAAGCGGTTAAGTAAAGTAGTGATCTGATGATACCTCGATATTTCTTCTCATCTACTGCTTTACCATTTTCATCTTTACCTAATTTTAAGGATGTGCTCATAGGAGTTTTGCTAGTTTTGCAGCCATCCATTCCAAATTTCTTGATGAGTTCTTTTGTATATTTGGATTGGTTGATGAAGATTCCATCTTCACATTGCTTGACTTGCAGTCCAAGGAAGAACTTGAGTTCACCCATCATGCTCATTTCAAATTCCCTAGTCATACAAGAAGCGAATTCTTTGCACAAGGCTTCATTAGTAGCTCCAAATATTATGTCATCCACATAAACTTGTACAATCAAAATGTTATGCTTGTCCTTTTTAACAAAGAGAGTTGTGTCTACTTTTCCTTTTGAAAAACCATTTTCAAGTAAATATGCACTAAGTTTATCATACCAAGCTCTTGGTGCTTGTTTCAATCCATATAAAGCTTTGGTAAGTTTGAAAACATGATCAGGAAATTTGTAGTTTTCCAAACCAGGAGGTTGTTCTACATAAACTTCTTTGCTTATAAGTCCGTTTAAAAATGCACTTTTAACATCCATTTCAAAGAGTTTAGAGTTCATGTGACATGCAAAAGCATGTAATATTCTAATAGCTTTTAATCTGGCTACAGGGGCAAAAGTTTCATCATAGTCAATACCTTCTTCTTGATTATAGCCTTTGGCTACCAATCTTGCTTTATTTCTAACAATTTGACCATTTTCATCAAGCTTATTCCTATAGACCCACTTGCATCCTATTATAGAGTGATCTGTAGGTCTAGGAGTAAGTTGCCAAACATTATTTCTTTCAAATTGATTAAGTTCATCTTGCATTGCAGTTATCCAATTTTCATCATTTAAAGCCTCCTCAACAGTCTTTGGCTCAATTTGAGAAACAAAAGCAAAATTAACATCTATACGATTAATTTTAGATCTAGTAATTACTCCCTTAGATGTTTCTCCAATGATGAGTTCCTTAGGATGGTCTTTCTTGTATTGCCAATCCTTAGGTAGATCTTGAGTCTTTTCTTCAAGTTCATACTGATTGATCTTTGGAGCATCAATAGTTTCAAGAGGTTCAAGAGTACCTGCAGGGTTATTGAAAGTAATACCTTTCTTTTGATCACGTTTAGATGATTCATCAAATACAACATGCATTGTTTCTTCTATAACTAGAGTTTTCATGTTAAATACCCTATATGCTTTGCTATATGATGAGTATCCTAGGAATATGCCTTCATCTGATTTGGATGAAAATTTTCCAAGATTATCCTTGGTATTCAATATGAAGCATTTGCATCCGAATACTCTAAAATATCCAATTCTGGGAATTCTTCCATTCCATAGCTCATAAGAAGTTTTATTAGTTAAATGCCTTTTGTAAACACGATTTGTTATGTAACAAGCTGTATTAACGGCTTCTGCCCAAAAATAAGATGGTAAATCATATTCATTGAGCATTGTCCTAGCCATTTCAATTAAAGTTCTATTTTTCCTTTCAACTACACCATTTTGCTATGGAGTTCTAGGAGCAGAAAAATTATGTGAAATGCCAAGTTCATTACAAAAACCTTCAAAATTTTCATTCTCAAATTCTTTGCCATGATCACTTCTAATAGATGTGATCACATATCCTTTTTCATTTTGAAATCTTTTTGCAAACGTTTTGAAGTAATTAAAGGCTTCATTCTTTTGAGCTAAGAAATTAACCCATGTGAATCTAGAGTAATCATCAACAAGAACAAATGCATATGATTTGCCTCCTAAGCTTGTAACTCTATTTGGTCCAAACAAATCCAAATGAATGAGCTCTAAAGGTCTAGAGGTGCTTATAACACTCTTTGATTTAAATGAGCTTTTATGTTGCTTACCATGTTGACAAGGTTCACAAATCCTGTCTTTATCATATTTTATCTTAGGTAAGCCATCAACTAATTTTTCATTACAGATATATTTTAATTGATCCATACCAGCATGTCCTAGTCTTCTATGCCATAACCATGCATCATTATTAGTGGACATTAAACATTTAAATGAATGATTTGAATGTATGTTGATATTATAAGTGTTGTTTGTTCTAGTACCCTTAAATATGATAATATCATTTGAATTCGTGATCTTGCATTCTTTGGAATCAAAATTGACAAAGTATGCTTTATCACAAAGTTGACTAACACTTAGCAAGTTATGTTTCAAACCATCAACAAGCCATACATCTTCTATTAAATCCTTACCAATAGAACCAATGGAGCCAACACCAAGAATTTTACCTTTAGCATTGTTTCCAAAAGTTACATTACCTCCATGTTTGTAGGTAATACTTGTAAAGAGCTTTGCATTCCCAGTCATATGCCTTGAGCATCCACTATCCACAAGCCATGTGCTTTCGTTGATAGAAGATTTTAGGCATACCTGCAAGGCAATAGTGATCATCTTCTTTTAGGTACCCACATGAAGTTGGGTCCTTGATGGTTAGTAGTAAAAGTGCCTTCTAACTTGAGATGAGCCTTTCTTATATAACAGGAAAAATTTTTGTGTCCGAATTTCATGCAATATGTGCATTGCCATGGCATTCTATACTTCTGCATTTTTCTTTTTGTATTTAACGTATTATGCATACAGCTACAAGTATGTGATTTCTGTTGTGCAAGTTTAGTGTACAAAAATGCATAATTATTTTTGGCTTTATTTCCTAGTGAACCATAAGAAGTTCTTTTGGTACTTTTAGACTTGGTGCAAGCATCTTTGATATGAACATCAGAGATTTCAATTGTGGATGCCTTTACAATTGTTGGTTTGCTTGGTGCAGTGTTGGTTGAGCCATTGAATCCTAATCCATATTTTAAGGAAGGTGATCTTTGGTTATTAATTAATGTGTTTAATGCTTCCTTTCCTTTATGAAATCTGGAAATTGATTCTTTTAGTTCTTTTAGTTCATGCTTCAATGTTTCATTTTCTTTAATAACTTTTTCTAAGTCACGTGAGTTTTTATTTAACTCTCCTATCGTATTCATCAAGTGTTCATTTGAGGTTTTTAATTCTAAGGTAGAGTTCTTTAAGCATATAAAATCCTTTTCTAACTTAGAGTTTTTCTCTTTATAGAGCATCATTTTAGAAAAATATTTTTCTATTTTAAAGTTCATGTGCTCAATCAAATCACTATCATCTATATCATTTATATCATTATGTGCTACTAGATCAAAGGATTGAGTACTTACCTCATTGGAGTCATCTTCAATAGCCATGAGACACAGATTTGCAATTCCTTCTTCTTCTTCTTCTTCACTTGAAGAAGAGTCATCCCATGTGGCTTTGAGAGACTTTTTCTTTTCTTTATCCCATTTCTTTTTGTTCTTTAATTTGAAGCAATCCGATTTAATGTGACTAGTTTTTCCACATTCATAGCACTTTACCTCATTTTTCTTTTCTTTATCTTTGAAGGAGAATTTAGTAAGTGTACCTTTGTTTGCTTGTAATCTTTTCTTCCTTTTCCATTCATTGATTCTTTTTTAGAACATTGCCATTTTATCTTCATCATCAGTACCTTCATTGCTTGAGCTCTCAACTTCTTTGATTGCTTTGAGTGCAATTGGTTTTCTCTTTTCTTTTTCACCTTGATCTTCTTCTTTCTCACTGTGTAGCTCAAATGTGAGTAGTTTTCCAACTAGCTCGTCGGTTCTTAATGTGCTGAGATCATGAGCTTCTTCTATGGATGATACTTTTGATTCAAAGTTTTTTCTAGCTCTTAGTGCTCTCAAGATTTTACTGTTTACATCACCTTGATCTTATACCTTGCCATACTTTTTTAGTTCATTGACAATAGGAAGCAAGCGATTGGTCATGTCAGTGACATTTTCATTTGATTTCATCTTGAATAGCTCATACTCATGGACATGCATTTGTTTCTTGGTAAATCTCACTTGAGTCGTACCTTCATGGTAGTTTTTGAGTGTTTTCCAAATGCAATGTGCACAAGTTAAATGTTGAACTCTTCCACCTTCTTCTCTTGAAATGGAATTCATCAAGATGGAAGCGGCTCTATTGTTCTTGAATCGATCTTTGACATTGCTAGTTGACCATTGTGATTTGGGAAGTGGAACTTGAATACCGTTAGCTCCATAAGTGGGAGGTTTCCACTCACTTTCCATGAAATCCCATAGTTCAATCACTTCACTGTCTAGAAACAAATACATTTTGTGTTTCCAGTATGAATAATCAGTTCCATCAAAGTAGGGTCTAAGAATAGTGTTAAGATTTCCATGAGAGTTTGATGAAGAAGAAGTTGCCATAGTGGATCAAATTTCACAATTAAGTTTAAGAAATTTCAGGCTCTGATACCAATTGTTGTCCCAAGATGGCAACCAAGAGGGGGGGTGAATTGGTTTCCTCAATAAATAATGACAATTAAAAAACTCAACAAACTAGAAATGCGGAATAGAGAGATGGTTGAGTAATGAAAGAAAGAAAGAACACACAAGATTTATAGTGGTTTGGATTTACTTCAATCCTACATCCACTTCCTTAACAACTTGTTAAGGTTCGACTAATCTTTGAAGTTTTTACAAGCTCACTTCCAACTTTGGTGTTTTCACAAGTTCACACCTAACTTCACAATTGTTTTTCTAAGGCTTACACTCAAGAACCTTTAAAGGAATTTTTAAGGCTCACTCTCACAACCCAAACAAGAGTTTTACAACGCTTACTCTCACAACCCAAGTGTTTTTCCAAGCTCACACTCAAACTTATACAATGGTTTTTCAATGCTTACACCTAACATTCATTACAATACAAATGTAAGTTTAAGAAAAAGAAAGTTTGTTGCTTGGCTATGAAATTCCTTTTTTCTTGCTTCTTATTTTCTTTTTTCTTATAGAAGAAATGTATTTATAGCCAATGTGGTCTTACTAGTCGTTATTGATAGTGAGAATAAAGTCATGGCAGTTTAGACCTTCTTCTTTAAACTGTCCGAAGCATTTCGCGGTCGTCCTTCACATAAGGATGGTCGCGCTATTGTCATACGCGGTCGTCCTTGGATAAGGTACGGTCGCTGAATTTAAAAATGCTTCAACTGTCGAATTTGAGTGCTCTGCAGCAGGAATCTTGCCCATGCTGTGGTTGTCGGGACGGTCGCGCATCAAAAAAGGTGCGGTCCCCTTTTTGAATGTTGAAGTGGGTTTATAACGGTCATCACATGTGTCATTCATTGACAGGGCAGAAAAGATGTCCGCCAAAATATGAATGTCGCGGTCGCCCTAGGTAACATCTCACGGTCAAAGTGAGATACTCGCGTCGAACTTCTGGACGCACCTGAGGACGCGAACACTACTGTCTCTTTAAGCAAATTCTTCTTGAATTGGTAGAGCGGTCGCGAATATAAATGGGCGGTCGCTAAAGTGATAAGCGAGGCCGTATCATTCGCCGTTCTTGTCACCGTGAACCTTACTATGATTAGAATGATTTGAGTTCCTTGGGTAGCGGTCGTCCATAACTTGGGACGGTCGCTCTTCATTAAGTGCGGTCGTTACTGAGGTCGGGTTTCTGACTGCGAAACCTACTGTGATAAGGTTTCATCCTTTAATTGAATGGTGCAGTCGTATTCAGGTTTGGTGCGACCGCTATAAGTGTTCTGTTCAGCTTTATTTGAAGTAACCTAAGCCGGCAATAAGATTCTCCAAACACATGTTAAATAGATCATTCAATTTGAGTTGTCAAGGATCAAAATTGAGATAATTTGTCTAACACTTTACATTGGTCCCAAAATATAAAAGCAATTTAAATTACATAATACTTAACTAATGAGGTACCCACAAGGTGGAAACATACCTCTTACAATTTTAATACTAAAATAAAAAAATAATCATCATAACAATAAAGAAAATAATTATCCATGACAAATTAAATAAATCAATCATTGAAATTAAATAAATAAACCATCAAAACATATAATAAACTACATAATAAAATCTAAAATTAAATAAGTAAATAAAGATACAAATTTAGGTTTATGCCTTAATTTAGAGTTCTTTAATTAATAATGAGGATTTTGGGATCTTAGAATTATTATTATTATTATTAAAGCTACTGCAAAGATTTTGAAAAATTGGAATGGATTAGGGTTTAAGATTTTTTAGGTTTACTGGATTATGGCTTTAGGGTTAAGATTTATTAGATTGGGTTTACTGTATTTGGTTTTGAGAGAATTAGCATTTTTTTTTATATTTAGGAAAACATAATTGATTTTAGGATTTATGAAAATAGTTTAGAGTTTTATAAAAATAATTATGACTTTTAGAAAACATAAAGAAGATTAGGGTTTGGAGATTTAAGAAAACATTTGGAAATTTTGGACAAAGAGTTATGGTTTAGATGAAAATAGTTTTGGAAAAACAACTTAGGGTTTTAAGGCTTTTGGAAGCAGAAGAATAGTTTTAGGGTCTTTACAGTTTCTGGAAAAAGAAAAACAGTTTAGGGTTTTAAGGTTTTTGAAAACAGAAGAAACAATTTAGGGTTTTTAAGGTTTTTGGAAACAGAAGAGTAGTTTAGGGTTTTTGATGTTTTGGAAATGGGAGAGAAATACTTTAGGTTTTTAAGGTTTCTGAAAATAGAAGAATAGTTTTAGAAGTTTTGATCACTGATTAAGGCTACTGGATGAACATATTACCAAGTTTAATCATTTAGGT
The DNA here is from genome assembly GCA_947685225.1 of Garcia nutans. NCBI lineage: Eukaryota > Viridiplantae > Streptophyta > Magnoliopsida > Malpighiales > Euphorbiaceae > Garcia > Garcia nutans. Next base: position 23,983,719 of record CANTUV010000001.1, read on the forward strand.
TACTGAAACAAAAATCAATGATAGATGTATTTAAAAGAAACTATGGCAATAACATTGTAAATATAATCGAAGCAAAGATTTATAATCAAATCTCCGTTCATTAGTTCCATCAAAACTGATTTCTGGATGAACAATGACAAAGGCAATATTGTTGCCTTTGATGGATTGTTGATTGCTTATTGTTGCTAATGTCTCTTGCTTGCTAGGGTTTTTATATCTCTTTGTAAAATAATTTTTTTGAACCCTTAATTTTGAAATTTAATGTGTTATTGATAGGAAAAATCATAAACCTACATCTAATTGTTTAAGGAAATTAAAACCAATTAGGAAAAGAAACCAAAACCAAATAGAATTTGGTTTCGGAAAAAACTGTGTTGAAAAATTACGCTAGCAAAAAACTTGTTGGCAAAAACTGTGAGGATTGCGAGTTGCGAGGGCCAGCACTGGGCGGCCAGCCAGTTCGCCTCAGGAATTTCCTATGGCGAATTGGCTTGGGGCCAATTATCCTTTGGTGATGAATTTTTTAGTCACTGATTTTTATTTTTATTTATTTAACTTTACCATTTTTATTTTTATTAAAAATTATAAATATTAAATATTAAAATAAATATTAATTAATTAAAATACCACAAAAATTTTTTTGGACTATATAAAAAATATCGGACCATACTGGGTTAAAAATTAAGGGTCTACAGTTTGCCCCCTGCTTGAACGATTTGAGACTACAGCAAAAGAGAGTGAAAAGCAATAAGACTTAATTTTTCTGAGATGGTTGAGGTTTTTGGGTTCTGGACCCGGTTAGAGTTCTGGTCTCAAGGGTAATTTTAGGTTCTGGACCTAAGGGTAATTTGGGTTCTGGACCCGAGCTAAGTTCTGGACTTAAAAGTGATTTTAGGTTTTGGACCTAAGGATAATTAGGGTTCTAGACCCTAGATAAGTTCTGGACTTAAGAGAAATTTTAGATTCTGGACCTAAGGGTAATTTGGGTTCTGGACTCAAGCTAAGTTCTGGACTTAAGAGAGATTTTAGTTTCTGGACCTAAGGGTAATTTGGGTTCTGGACCCGAGCTAAGTTCTAGACTTAAGAGAGATTTTAGGTTCTGGACCTAAGGGTAATTTGGGTACTGGACCCAAACTACATTCTGGACTTAAGAGAGATTTAGGTTCTGGACCTAAGGATAATTATAGTCAGTAGTATACTAAAGGAATTTGTAAAAAATTTAGCTAATTTTTACCATGTACACGCACATGTTTTAGCTAACTTTTACCATGCACACGCACATATATTCTCCTTGCCCCCTTCGCGTAAAAATATTTTAAAAGTATAAAAATATTTATATACACGCAAGTATTTGAATGATTAAATTGAATAATTGAGTTACCTATTTAGTTACTGTGTATTTACGGTTTATACACTATTCAATTACTATTTACAAATAGTAACTTACTATTTATAAATAGTAACTTACTATTCATCGATAGTGAGATTTACTTTTTGAATTTTGTTTTTTGCTTTGCCAATCCTCTATATAAACACAACACTCAACTCTTCATTTCATTCACAGCAAGCTTCTTTATTTCATAACTATAAATCTTTCATTAGAGAGTTTATTATAGAGTTTTAGAGAAAATGCATGCTTCATGATCAGGAACTCAATCTAATGCTGAGTTATTAAAGTTTATTCGACGGCATGAAGATGGAAATATAAGTCTACTAGCCAGGATGCCACTTCATCGTAGTTCAAATCAAAAGAGCAAGGTAATTATTTAATTATTTATTTTAACAACAAATTATTTTTGTTTTAGTTTTTTTGTTATTATTTTTGTTATTATTTTTGTTTTTTTTTCCTTTTTCCTTTTTGTTTGTTTGTTGTTTTTTTTTTGTATTTTTTTGTATTTTTTCTTTTCTGTTCTTTTTGTTTTTTTTCTTTTCTGTTTCTTGTTATATTTTTGTTTCCTTTTTTGTTTGTTTGTTTGTTTTTTTCTTTTTTAAGAAAGAATTTAGGAAAAATAAATTAATTAGATGAATATATTTAAGAAATTAAGTAAATAGATATACTAAAAATAAATTAATTTAGACTAAATATTGGTGGTATTGATATAATGATATACTTACCTCGTGTTAACTTACATGGCTCTGTGTTAGCGTGATCGTTGCATTATTCAGGGTGGAGTGTGCATCTACAAAGCCTGACAATGGTATGATGTAGCACCTTCTCAGGTAAGACAGATTATCCGAGATTGTGGTTTTGAAAGCTTCATCTTGAAATTACCATCCGAGGAGTATCTGATAGACCAGAGCGTAATTCAGGCGCTTGCAGAACGATGGTTGGACATAACTCATACTTTTCACTTGCCCATTGGAGAGATGACAATTGGTCCGGTTGATTATACAGCTATAACTGGTATCCGATATGATGGCCTTCCGGTTCCTCTTACCAATGATATTCTGACATTTGAAGAAATCCAACAATTAATTGGTATGGAACCATCATTTAAAGGGCCTTTCAAGATAAAAATCAAGCCAATTCATAGTTATTGGATGAACTACAAAGGACGGGTTCACAGAGAGACAACCAAATAGTATATTAGAGGATTTTTGTTGTATTTGCTTGGGTCGGCCATGTTAGGCAACACCAAATCCGCCATCCATTTGTCAGTGGTGAGGGCCCTTACTTAAATGAGGATGGTACCACTTTACGGCTGGGGTGAAGCTAGTCTTGCCTGTCTTTACCATGGACTTGACAAAATTTGTAGAAATAAGAAGTCCTTTGTTGGCTTTATGGTGATTGTCTAGGTACTCTTCTTCCACCAATGTAAATTCCTTTCTTGCATGAATTTGATTTTTATTATTGTTGTAGGCATGGGCATATGAGCACAATCTTGTGAAGGTGTCTGGCATTTCCCGAGAGAGAGTCGGGTATCCGAGATTAAAATTTTGGTTGTCAGATCATGTAGAAGTTCCTGGCACTCACCAAGTGCACAGCCAACGCTATTTCTTGAGTTGCCTAACCTGGGACTAGGTAAAATATCATTAGTATACTTTAAAATTTATATAAAAGTTTACTTACCTTCTGTCATTTCGTAAGTGAATTTTGCCTGGTGGAACACAGAAGAGCAGACAAACTGGACTTCCTCAACATACTCGTCGAGTCATCGCTGGCCCTGTGTTTAGTGGCTAGTTTCTCGGAGAGATAGTATATAAGTGGTTTCTTGGTCCCGAGTAGCGGAGGATCCCAATACGTTGCCCAGAATATACTTTAAATATCACATCAATGCTAGAGAATGCATGGTGGTTGGCGCGGCATGGTTATGATGTTGAAACATTTCTCTATCCACCGGGTGCATCTTATACCCAGTTTATTCAAATTGGGCTTTTGAAGTTTGACGTATCTCCTGTTGGTGTATGGGAAATTTTTGAAGAAAATGAGGATAGAGATGAAGAGGAGCATCATGGAGAGGGAGGAGAGTTTGTTCCACATCTCGGGGCTAGCACTTCTCAGGTAAACCTTTACCATTTTTTCATTGTAATCGCTTCTTTGTTAACCTGTTTTGACTTTTTTAATGATTGTTGCAAGCTGCTGGCCCATTTGATCATGAGGCTAGACCTTCTTTTACTGCTCCTTCATTTGCTCATTCTAGTCCACCAGATATGCCATCTCATCCACATGGTATTGATATCAATTACCTGGTAAGTTTTCTTGTTTCATGGTAATTTATGCTATATGCATGCATGATTATGTATGCTCTTACTCTTTTCCTTTCTGGCTCATAGCGGATGCTTGAAGAACAAAATAAGAAACTTCAAGAAGAGCTGGTCGCTAGTCATCAATAGGTTTCCCATTTTGAAAATTTGTACCATCAATCAGAGTAAAATTTTTGAGACTTCCGGTTTCAGGGGATGAGAGATCCTGATGCTTCTTGATCTAGAGGCCCCCAAACTAATGACCATGAGATTCTTTCATCTACTTCTAATGAGGACCGTTACAGATCAAAACTCCAAGGTAATAGAGATTTTGGTGCTCCTACTCCAGCCGGACTTGGGACAAGTGATATGCCTCCTCCTCCAATAGGCGATGATTTTTCTAGAGCTTTATTTGATGATCTACCACCTCCTTTCATAGTGATGTATAAATATTGTATCAATAATAATTACAATATATAATTTTTACCTTTACTGCAACTCTTTTTTTTTCTTTTTTTATTTTTTATTTTTTATTTTTTCTTCTTTTTTTTATCATGATTATTACTACAATATAATTATTATACTTTCCTCTTCATATTTAACATTTACATAGTATCACTACAAAACCAAATGCAATGCGGCAATTCAAGATCCTTTCGTCACTAATTCCTTATCTTCATGCATCTCAACCTCACTCTTTCCTTATCAATTTTGGAATAGCACAATCCTCCTATATAAATCACTTTTCATGCCACAATTTCATACAGAAACTAAGAGATTTTCTACTTCAACATAAAAACTCCTTTTAACAATTTTGATTTTCCTTCATTCATCAACAATGACTGAACTCCATTTGAAGAAAATAAAAGTTCTATTTAAAAATATGAATGCCATTCATTGGAAACAAATATCTTGGTCAAAGATTGATACTTTAAATTATTTTTAAAATGTTAAATTGAACCATTCTTTTTTACATGCCATGGCTTCTTTTTGGAACGTGGATTCTAGGACATTTAAAATTAATGGCTTTGAAATATGTCCCTTGATTGAAGAATTTGAGGCCATCCTTGGATACCCAGATAATCAACAAATGGTATTACCCATATTGATTTCCAAGACTCAAAAGAAGATGCAAATGTTATTTCAACTTCCAAAACCTAAAATTCTACAGTTGATGAGAGGTGAGAAAATTTTGCTTGCTCTGTTAATTAACCTTTGTCTTTCTCATTTGGCTCATACTAAGGCATGGGGACGTATGCTTTGTCTATGCTTGCTTGGCGAATTCTTGCTTGTTTCTTCTAATTGCGATATTGATCCACGAGTATTAGATATCATGGACCAAATGGAAGGAGGCTTGTCGTCGATACCCGTGATCTTATCTAAGACTTTAGTTGGATTAGACCAACTTAAATCAGGATCATCAAAGAGACTGACCGGGAGTCCATTGTTGCTTCAGGTGATTACCTAAACTGCCCTTTCGGGCTTTTAATTTAGGTTTTCTCTTTCTTCTTCTTCTTTTTTTATATTGCTCTAATTTTTGCCTAGTTCGCCCATACGGGTTTTCAGAACTAGGGAGCTATCCTAATTTTTGCCTAAGCCACCCTTGCGGGTTTTCAACTTAGATGACCTCTCTTTTTTATTATATTTCATATTGCTCTAATGTTTGCCTAGTTCACCCATGTGTATTTTTGAAACTAGTGAGCTGTCCTAATTTTTGCCTAAGCTGCCCTTGCAGGTTTTCAACTTAGCAGACTCTTTTTTTTTAATTTAATTTTCCCTCACAGATTTGGCTTCAGGAGCGTCTTTGCTTGCTCGATACTCCATCCATGGATTTTTCCAGATATCTACCATGGCATCATTCTGCTAGGAAACTACTCTATCCTGCTTCTTCATATGCTGATTGGGTTGACTGGATCCACTCACGCGCTGAAGTCAACACCCGTTGGTTGGTACCTTGGTGCAAGATTTCTCGTATTACCATGTGGACATACTTGATGTATGTTCCTCTTGCTGCTCTTCGTCGAGGTACTTGCTATGATCCTCGCCAGCTTAGCCGTCAGTATGGAGATGAGCCTCGCGATTCTTAATTCACTCATGATTTAGATATGCCTTGTCTGACTGAAGCTTACTTGGATCGGTTGAAGCAAAGCTGGCCTACACATTACACTTATCGTCTGCCATAGATTTTTCATTTGTCAATTTATTTAGGAAATGCATTGTTAGGATGCAAAAATAATAAAAGAAATAATAAGAAATGCTTCTTTTCCTCTTATAATTTGTCATCACCTTTTGCTATTGTGTCTATTTATTTCATCCATATATGGTCAAATACTTATAGCAGTGCACATAGAACAATTTTAACATTAATTCTATTTTATTAAATTGGGGAACAACAAAACATAAAGCCATCATACACAAGATCACTCCTATTGCCAACTAGCCCTTTCGGGTTTTCTAATTGACAATTTTCTCTCATTTAGCCCTAATTATTGCCTAGCCCGCCCTTTTGGGTTTTCGAAACTAGCGGACTTCTCTAACTTTTGCCTAAGCCGACCTTTTTTGGGTTTTCAACCTAGCAAGCTCTTTTTTTTATACATAAAATCTCTTCAACATTTCAATGTTCACTGGTTCACTGAACTCGTTCCCGTCCATGTCTAATAACTTCACTGCACCATTGTTCATGACTTGTTTCACAACACATGGCCCTTCCCAACTAGGCCTAAACTTCCCTCTTAGATCAGATACATTAGGCTTACATTGTTTCAATACAAAATCCCTGACTCTGAGTTTTCTGATCTTAACCCTTCTATTGTAGGCCCGAGCTATCTTTCTTTGATATAGTTGATGATGATACAGTGCTTTTAACCTTCTCTCCTCTAGTAAAGCTAACTGTGTGTATCTGTTCACTACCCATTCCATTTCAGGCAGTTCAGCTTCCAAGACCACTCTTAACAACTTGATCTCAATTACAATGGGTAACATTGCTTCCATCCCGTAAACCAAGGAGACCGGTGTCATTCCAATCGATGTGCGCATACTTATTCTATATCCTCGTAAAGAAAAAAAGGAAGCATCTCTGACCAATCCCTATACCTCTTGGTCATCTTGGACAGAATTTGCTTAATTGTCTTGTTTGTTGCTTCTACCACACCATTAGCCTTTGGTCTATAAGGAGAGGAAATATTATTATTATTATTAATAATTTAGAGTTCTTTAATTAATAATTTAGGTTTTGGGATCTTAGAATTATTATTATTATTATTATTAAAGCTACTGTAAAGATTTTGAAAAATTGGAATGGATTAGGGTCTAAGATTTTTTAGGTTTACTGGATTATGGCTTTAGGGTTTAGATTTATTAGATTGGGTTTACTGTATTTGATTTTGAGAGAATTAGGGTTTTTTTGATATTTTGGAAAACATATTTGATTTTAGGATTTAAGAAAATAGTTTAGAGTTTTATAAAAATAATTATGATTTTTTGAAAACGTAAAGAAGATTAGGGTTTGGAGATGTAAGAAAACATTTGGAAATTTTGGACAAAGAGTTATGGTTTAGATGAAAATAGTTCAGGAAAAACAACTTAGGGTTTTAAGGCTTTTGGAAGCAGAAGAATAGTTTTAGGGTCTTTAAGGTTTCTGGAAAAAGAAAAATAGTTTAGGGTTTTAAGGTTTTTGGAAACAAAAGAAACAATTTAGGGTTTTTAAGGTTTTTGGTAACTGAATAGTAGTTTAGGGTTTTTGAAGTTTTGGAAACGAGAGAGAAAAACTTTAGGGTTTTACGGTTTCTGAAAAGAGAAGAATAGTTTTAGGGTTTTGAAGTTTTGATCACTAATTAAGGCTACTGGATGAACATATTACCAATTTTAATGATTTAAATTACTGAAACAAAAATCAAAGATAGATGTATTTAAAAGAAAATATAGCAATAACATTGTAAATATAATCAAAGCAAAGATTTATAATCAAATCTTCGTTCGTTGGTTCCACCAAAACTGATTTCTGGATGAACAATGACAAAGGCAGTGTTGCTGCCTTTGATGGATTGTTGATTGCTTCTTGTTACTAATGTCTCTTGCTTGCTAGGGTTTTTCTGTCTCTTTGTAAAATAATTTTTTAGACCCTTAATTCTGAGTTTTAATGTGTTATTTATAGGAAAAATCATAAACCTACTTCTAATTGTTTAAGAAAATTAAAACCAATTAGGAAAAAAAATCAAAACCAAATAGAATTTGGTTTCGGAAAAAACTGTGTTGGAAACTTGCGCTGGCGAAAAACTTGCTAGCAAAAACTGCGAGGATTGCGAGCTGCGAGGGCTAGCGCTGGGCGGCCAGCCAATTCGCCTTTGGTGATGAAATTTTTTTATTTTTATTTATTTATTTGACTTTACCATTTTTATTTTTATTAAAAATTATAAATAATAAATATTAAAATAAATATTATTTAATTAAAATACCACAAAAATTATTTTGGACTATATAAAAAATATCGGACCAGGCTGGATCAAAAATTAAGGGTCTACAGCAGCCACCGCCTCCACCGCACCATCCTCTATTACCCCATATTGATGTTTCGGATGACGGTGCTAGTGATGATGCTAGTGTCAGCAGTGATGATACCGATGCTAGTGATGATTCCAGTGCCGAGTCCATGACTGACTAGCTCATTTTTTTTCTTTTCTTATTTTATTTTATTTTATTTATTTTCTTCTGGATGACTGTAGGTTTAATTTTGTATTTTTATCTTTTTATTATTATTATTATATATATATATATATCTTTAAACCTTCACAATTCTATGTCTTCATTTTTGTCATGTAGCTCATTCGACTTCGCAACGCTTTTGGCACCATATTCATATATGTCGATTTAGGACATGTTAGGGCATTTCTCTCTCTCTCTCTCTTTTTTTTTTATTATTTTACACACATTGAAGACAATGTGAGTCTTAAGTGTGGAGGAGATGTCTATTTTATAGATTGAGCTTTTATTTTCATTCTTGCCATTTGATGCATTTGTCTCATTTAGTTTCTTCAATTTTATTTTTGGGTTCAAGTAAACTAGATTGCTATAATAATATGAAGTGAAATGGTTCCTCTTTTTATTAATGGTTGATTTAATGAATGATAATTTATTATTGAGGTTGACTCGGTCTTCTTAATTGATTGCTAAAGACTAAATGTGATAGTTTGAATTAAGTAGTAGATTGATGAGAGTTGCACATCTGAAGTTTAAAACTTTAGTTACATTTTTTAGCATGTCCCAATTATTCCTTAGATACTTGAGTCAAATTTAGCATGACATCTCTATTATCTTAAGTTCCTGACCACTTTACTTGAATAAAAAAAATAAAAAAATAATTAAATATAATAAATTAAAATAATTTTTCAGGAGCTTTGAAAATTTATCCCTATTCCGCTGATTTTAACTCTTGAATTGGAATAATGAATAGTACTAGTAGCCATTTGAATGGTGATTCTAACTGAGTAATTGGGGGTCAGCATCATAAATATTTACCTTCGCATCAAAAAGTTAGTATCAGTTCAAACAAGTCCGGCTCCTTTAAAAAAAATATTTCACGCAATGCATTTTTTGAAGGGGTCAAAGAACTTAAGAGAAAATTTACACTTTCTTACTTCGTTCATGACTTTTGAGTTCTTAGAATTTTATGCTCAATCTTTTAACTCTGAATTTTTAGATTTTAGATCTATTATATTTTTGTTTTGAAACTTCTTAATTCAGCTATCATGTTTGAGATTTAGTTTTTGGTTGAGAATGTTAGGTTTTATAATTCAAGTATTGTAAAAATTTTATTTTCTTTTGATATAGAGGGGGTCCTTCATTTCTACCTATTATAGTGATTTGGTTTGCTTGACAACAAGAAAAAACTCAAGTGTGGAGGAATTTGAAATGTGTATAATTGATGATATTTTTGCCCCTATTTCTTAATATATTTATTGTCAATTTGAGTTTTATTTGTTTATTCAAGTGTTTATTAGGGTTGATTCTAGGAACCGTTGACATGTGGGGACCTTAAGGTTATTTAGGCCGGAATCACAAATGAAAGACAAGGAAAGGAGCTATTTTGGGCAAATTCTTCAATTGACATGGCCAGTGACATGGGCGTGTCAATGGCCATGTCATTCAACTAATTTACAGAAGCTTCGCCACGCCCGGAGACATGGGGGTGTCACTGAACTTGCCATTGATCCTGCTTCACAGAAGATGTGACACGCCCACTGACATGGGCATGTCCCTGACCGTGTCCCTAACTCAACATTGTAGTAGCAATAACACGCCCAAGGAAATGGACGTGCCCCTATCCATGTCATTAAAGTTCAAAATAGCACCGTTGACATGCCCATAAGCACGAGCATTTCCATGGGTGTGTCAGGCAAAACATTTGGGCTATAAAATCTGAGCTAAAGTGTAAAATCGGGATCCAATTTTGATGAGAGTTGACTTCCTGAGAAAAAGAGAGTTTTTGGCATTTAAGATTAAAGGTGAAGATCCAATTCATGCGAGATTTATTTTAAGATTCAAGGATTGAAGTGAAGAAACACAAATCATTCATTAAGATTCAATGCATCCCGGAGGTACCAAGATGTAATATGATTTGAAGAAATAGTACCGGTGGTCAGGTATGAAGAAGGATATAGCAGAGTTTGTGTCCATATGTCTTACTTATCAAATGATGAAGGCTGAGCACCAAGTTCATTCATGGTTGCTCAACCATTATCAGTTCCTAAGTTGAATTGGGAGTGAGTGACCATGGATTTTATGGCTAGATTGCCTTTGACCTAGAGGAATCATGAGGCAATCTAGGTGATTATGGATAGATTGATGAAGTTCGCTCATTTTCTTCCAGTCAGGATGAATTACTCTCTTGATAGGTTGGTTGGGCTGTATACAAGTGAGATAGTAAGATTGCATAGAGTTTCAATTTCATTGGTATCTGACCGAGAAACTAGATTCTTATCTAGATTCTGGAGGAGTTTGCGGTAGGGGTGAGCATAGTTTGGAGTAATCTAGAGATTTGAAAATCTCTAAAACTGAACCAAATGTCAGAGATTTTCAAAATATGATCTCCAAAATTGCTCCAAAAATAAAAAATCTCCACATTGTTTTGCTCCAAAATTTTGGAGAAATTCGACTCAAAGTTTCAGTTATTCGGAGATTTAACTCTATTTTTAATTTTTTTTAATTAATAATAAATTAAAATTATTACATAATAAAATATTTCAAAATATACATGATAAAATCATTACAAATTTCTAACATTCAATATCCATAATACATAATATAATAAAAATGACAAAGTGAACATATTACATAACATAGAATACATCTTATAAAATTTTAACAATTTATCACACTTATAATAAATTAGTATTTATATTATTTATATTATTCTTCAATACTTTCAAAAATTATTTATTTCCACAATTCAGTTTGGAGAAAGTCAAAACAATGGATCTTTCAATTCTGGATTTTTTGGTCCAAATATTCAGTTCGGTTCGAAAATCTCCAAGATCCATGCTCAGTTAAACTTTGCAAGATGCACTAGGTAGTCCGTTACATTTTATTACTATTTTCTACAATAACAGTTTTTAGTCTAGCATTAGGATGGCTCCTTATTAGGCCTTGCATTGCAGGAAGTGCATGACAACATTGTGTTTGGATGAAGTTGGAGAAGACAATTTAGTAGGTCCTGATTAGATCAAGGAAACAAAGAAAAAGATTTAGGTAATTTGAGATAAGTTGAAAGCAGCTTTAGATCAACATAAATCCTACCTACTCAAGTTTGAAGAGAAAAAGATTTAGAGTTCAGTGCAGGGGATAAGGTGTTATTTAAGGTATCTCCATGGAAGAGGATTTTGAGATTTGGTCGGAAAGAAAAGTTAAGTCCTCGATTCATTGGGCCATATGAGGTACTGGAGAGAGCAAGACACTACAGGTTGGCTCTGCCTCCTGAGTTAGATTAAATACATAATGTCTTTCATGCCTCTATGCTTCGGAGGTATAGATCAAATCCAACACATGTTTTATTAGTGAATCTATCTAGGTGAATCTGAATCTGACCTACAAAGAGGGACAAAAAGGTACCATTGGTGAAAGTTCTTTCGTTGAACCAATCCACTAAGGAGGCAACATGGAAGAGTGAGCAGATGATGTGGAGCCAGTATCCTCAGCTATTTTAGAGCTAATATCAGGTAATTTCAAGAATGAAATTCCTTTAAGGAGCAGAGAGTTGTAACATCTGTGTAATTGCTAAAAAAAATAATCTAAATTAAATTAAAATAAAAAATTTAAGTGACAAATGATGAATTGGAAGTGAGAAAAAATAAAATGTATATGTTATATATATGTGAAATATACATTACATATAAATTTCAAATAAAAGATAGAAAAAGACAAAAAGATAAATAGTAAAGAGGTGACAAAATGGTAAATAAATTTTATAAATTTTAAAATTAATAAAATAATACTAAAAGAAAATAAATATGGATGGAAGAGTAAAATTTTGATTTAAAAATAATTAAATAAATAATTAATTAAAATAATATAATAATATATATAGGGTTAATAAATGAAAGAAAATAAAAGGTCAAAATTTATCTTTATCTCTTTGTTTCTTTCTTCTTCTTTTTCTTCCTCTTCTCCCTTTGAACGAATTTCACCATATCAAAAGAAGAAATTTGCTTCATCCAAACACTAATTTTAATAAGGATTTTCAAGAATTAAAAAGAGTTTTGGTGATTTTTCAAAAAACTAGTAAGTATTCTTTTAGAATTATGAAGTTTCTTTGAATTTTTTATTATGTAAGACATGAGTTTTTGTTAGAGTGCCTTATAATTATTTAATTGGATATGAAAGATGTTATTTTGATTATTAAACAATTATTTTAAAGTTAGATTAAGGAATAGTGTATGTTTGGTTAGGGTTAGGAAGAGAAAGTATGAAATTTAGGGTTATGGAAAGGGTTTTGTGAAAGATTAATTGTTCATTGGACTTCATCATTTAAATCATGTTCTAGTATGATTTTAATGATGAAAATCAATTCAAATTAACATTTAGAGTTGGTTAGAAAGAAGTTCCAAAGTTAAAGTGAGTTAGGGAACATTTTAGGGTTTTGGAAGGAATGTTTCTAAGTTGAGTTTTATTGCTTAAAGTATATTAAAATATGATGTTATAGATATATTTAAGCTTAAAACGCAATTTGTAATTGGATGTGTAATATCCATAATCTTGGAGAAATTAAATAAGTATTTGGGAATATAGGTGTTGTATAAACTTAATATATACCTAGTGTATACATAGTATATACATATTATATATATTAATTATATATGTTGTATATATTTATTATACATTTAATATATATAAATATTCATGTGAACATGCAATGTATGAACATACAATGTCTATCCTATATACTTAATAAACATATCTTATATATATTAAGTATATAATAAATATAACTAACATACACAATTAATATTTATATAATGTATATACTATGTATACACTAGGTATTTATTAAGTATATACAACACCTATATCTCCAATACTTATTTAATTTCTCTAAGATTATGGATATTACAATTCCCTCCCTCTTAATTAATTTAGTCCTCGAAATTATCTATTATGAGAAACAAATTCCACTAACACCAATACCGAATTTTCAACTTATCATAATTTCCATTTCACACAATTTACCTTAAAGGTACAATTATTACCATTTCCAATTAAATAATCTTTACTCTTTCCCTTAAATAATTTCATCATCATCTTGGCAAATTCTTACAACAACACTTATTTTTTTTTCCACTTCTTTATATCAAATGTACATATTAACTCAAAATTAATTTTTTTTTCCACTTCTTTATATCAAATGTACATATTAACTCAAAATTCTAACTACAAACTCACCTGTTTAACATAACAATATATCCATGCAATTTAAACTTCCTTTGTCACTCTAATCTAAAATTCAATGACACTGTCATGTCAATTTAATTGGACATTCCCGTATATAATAAATTTCTTCTGCCTCAAATACAAGATCTCACAAATTCACAGCACATCTATGTAATTTCTAACTATCACTATTGCATCTTATTAATTTACACAACTCATAAATATTATATTCCTGACACGTATATACCTATACTTCAATTTTCCTCATTTCTCCTTCCAGCACTCACAATTTTAATAAATTCTTAAATTTTTCTCCATACATAACTGCATAATAATTAATCTGCATATTTATAAATTCCTTCTTAAAACCAATATACATATGTCGTTGCCAACCAAATAATTCAATAATCTTATATTATTTTCACTTATTGAATCGTACATTCAATATCTTACTTCTTAGAGCCACAATATACTTCAAACTTTCATTTACATTTAGTTGTCCTTTCATTTCTCATTACTCCAATTACACTATTATTATTAACTTTACATATATTTTACTTAACCCAATGTTATTCTTTAATGCAGTATTCTCATAACTTCTCATACATTTTCTATAATCAAACAAATAATATAATATTTTAACTATTTAATTTACAAACCTCAAATAACTATTTAACTCTAATAACACTTTACACCTCAAAATCATATAAATACCATTCCAAATACCATTTAATGCACTTGCATTAAATCTTTATTAAATTAAATAGTAGCCTTTCTTATTTTCAATTTATCATGCAATGGCATCTTTCTTTTTATTTTCCTCTTTATTTTCTTTTTCAAATTATTTTAAGCAACCAATAATTCATCAGTCTATCAATCTTATTTTCCTGATCCATAAATTATCTATTTCCTTCATTAACTAAACCAAAAATCCATTTATTACATCAAATGAATAAATAATAAACTCTCAAAGAATATAATCAATTCATGCTACAATATCATACATTGGCAATTCCATTTTTTTTAAATTGCTTCTCATTTATTAAAAGCTTCATATTCCCTCCTCATGCATCTACCAATATATATGTAAATTTTCATAATTTTCTTCAATTATTTGTCATATAAAGTTAATTTGTTACTCAATTCCACAAATTTGTATAACTTCCTAACTTTCATGTCAATATGAATTTTCAACTTTTTATTCATCATCAAATCTTCACAAAAGATTATAAAATTTTAATCATGCATACTTAATACATATATGGACTTATATGTAAAAGTTTAGATTTTCATCAGCTAATTTACTAATTTGAAAAATTAAGTTTTCTAAACTCACATAATCTATCTCTTTAATAATTCCTCTGGCAGCACCTAGTTATGCCAACCTTAATAAATTTTATAAAATTTTAACCATATGTTCTAGGAATACATGTGATATTGTATGTAAAATTTTATATTTTTTTTGGGTTAGTTTACTATAGTTTTTAAATATTTTTCTCAACTTTTATAGATTTTGAATTGCTAAAACTACTCTAACAATCTTTGTTCTTCTATTTTTCTTAAATAATAATAATTCATCTTTAAAAATTATGAAATTTTATACATTACATTCTAACATATAGAAAAATGTCCTATTAAATTTTCAAGCTCATTTAACATCTCTAGATAAGTCTAAAAATTCAGAGAAAATCACTTCGCAACACATATTCAAAATTTCCAGTGAATATAATGCTCATTTCTCATGATTTTGTTTCATATTATAAGTCATTTCCTTAATTTCCATTCTTCATCAATTGAATCAACAATAAATTTTAATTTCAAACAAATTCTCCAAAGTTTCTTAATCTAAAATCTTTGAAATGACGCTTTCATTGCGCCACTCTGATCTACGCATCCCAGATGTTATCTCAACTTTTATCTATTAAATCAAACGGACTTTGCCACCTCAAAGACCAACTCAGGTGCCAATGCATATACATGTATTAAAACTCAAATCACTACTTCAAAATTCTCCTATCTTATTTTTGAAACCTACCTACATCGAGAATCTCAAATCTAGGCTCTGATACTACAATAAATATAATACCTTTATACTCTATATATATAATACATACATCTCGTATATATAATATATATACAAATTGCAAAAATGTTACCATTAAATGCACTTATCATATGGAGATATAGGTGTTGTATATACTTAATGTATACATAGTGTATACATATTATATATATTAATTGTATATGCTAGATATATTTATTATATAATTAATATATATATATATAAGATATATTTGATGAGTATATAGGATATACATTGTATATGCATATGAGTATTTTTATATATCAAATATATATTACTTATACATAGCATATACATTGCATAAATATATACATGATATATATAAAATATAAGTAACATATATATAAGATATACGTATATATATAATATAATATACCATACATATATAATAAGTATAAAATGGTCTTGGAAAAGTTGATAATAATAATAATAATGATAATATTAATAATAATAATAATAATAATAATAATAATAATAATAATAATAAAAGAAAAGAAAAGAAAAGAAAGTCAAAAGAAGAAAAAAAATGAGTGGTGGAGATTTAAAAGAAATTAAATAATTAAATATATTAATATATATGGTTGGCAATGAAGAAAGAAATAGGAAAAATGTCATCTTCATCTTCAAATCTCCATGGCCGAAAATTTGAGGGAGAATGGGGAAGAAATTGGCTGCATCAAATATATCAAATCTCACCAAAATTCTTAAGAAATTAAGTTGGTTTTGAAGAAAAATTAAGGAAACAAGTAAGCAAACTCTTCTAAAGTTTTGTTTTATTGATATTTTTAGATTATCTATAATTTTTTATATAGAGAGAAAGCTATTGTAAATGATTAAAATTGATGGTAAATGAATTAAAATAAGGAGTATGCGATAATTTGTTGGTTAATTGATTGCAATAAACATGGTTGGTGATTTTAGGGTTATGAGAGAAATATGTGTGAATTGGGGTTGTAATATGGGAGGCTATAATTATTGTAATGGGTGGATTTAGTGTTGTTTTAATATATTAATAATGTTTTTTGGTTGAAAATTTAGTATGGTTGAATTTGATTTAATTTAAGATTGATGGTAAGAATATGTAAAATAAGAATTTTGATGATGATGTTGATAATTGTTGAAAGGAATTTTTTTGATATTGTTTTAATGTATATGTAATTAAATTATGGTTGGATGATGGAAATGTAAGGGTTATGTGGAAGTTTGAATGAGGTAGTAAGGGTAAGTAGGGTTTTTGGTGGAATTTGGGAAGAATGTGTAAAATTGGTATTTGATTGATTTAAAATGACTTGAATGGTGTTGCTAATGGAATTTGTTTATTTAAAATGTGTTTTAGATTTGAGTATGGTGAGTTGGTGAAATCAAAGAAAGGAATGATATTGGAGAAGTAAGAATTGGATGGTGAAATTGGTGTTGGAATTGGTATCACCAAGGTTAGTACATACTTTAATCACATTTAATTTAATTGTTTAAGCATGGAATTATACATGTTGGCATTCTTTAAAGAATGAATAAATTCTTTAAGGTGAATTCATGTATAATTGAGTATGTAATTGAAATTGATGTGAGAAATAATATTGTTGTGTGCATTATGAAAATATTATGGAAAAAGATAAAATATGATTAAAAATGTGAAAAATGCTAAAAATGATTGGAAAATGATGATGATTTATATAATATGTTTTATAAGATGGGAAAATTGGGAAAATAACCTAAATGATGTTATGGGAATGAGAAATAATAGTATTCTATGAAATGTGATTTAAAATGTGATAAATGTTCAGATTTTATAGATTATGTGTAAATGAATAATTGAGTCTAATTGTGTGATTGAAATGGTATTTGAACATATTTTATATGAATACATTAGTGTATGTAATGTGATGTGCATTATGGCAATATTTATGAAAGGTGATAAAATGTGATTGAAAATGTATTTTGTGCATTGTTTTGCTTTATAAAGTGTAAAAATGCATGTGTATGACTGATTAAGCCATTTTAAGTTGGCTAGTAACATTATTATATATGATTGTGAAAAAAATGTATTTATGCAAATTTTAAGGCACAGTTTAGCCGCATCGATAATGTGGCAAAACATTTGACGTTTGCAGTAAAAAAGTATGGAAATAAAGCTAAAATGAATTAAAAGTTGTTTATGTGAATTATGTAAGAATGACCCAAGAATATTTAGGTAATATGATTGAAAGGTTAAATGACATACAGTGTGATAGAGAGATGAGATATGGTAAACTAAATTGATTTGGCATTGCCATGAATGAGAAAAATGAGTAAAAGATGTAATGTGATGAGAAAAATTGATTTCCAAAATTATGTACTATTTATATGTGCCTAGTATATTATTCAATTTCTAGATTTATGTGTTTGGCGGCACGCCTATAAGGTTATCCTCATTATTTGCCTTTAGGGCTATGCGTCACTGGTACATAGTTTGCCTTCAGGGCTAGATGCTAGGCGTCATTGATATATGATTTACCTTCGAGGTTAGACACTTAGTGTTAATATGGACCAAAATTGTAACTTTAAGATTTAAATAGTATATTAGATTACTTGGGCCCAATGCATGTTGTAATATGATGATGATATGATAGTTTGTAATGTGTTGTGTCTTAAAATGAATATGTAAATTGGATGACTAATGAGATATGTGTTGATAATCTTGAAATGATACGATCACAATACATATGAAATTCCTAAGAAGGAATGCGAGATGAGCAATATGCTAAATGATGGAACATTATGAGCAGAGCTAAGTCTTATTAATGAAAATAAGATTATGGAAATATGATATGACGAGATGAATTTAATGCATTTAGTTGTACAATGTGATGTGCTGGTAGTATGGCAATAAAATATTGAGTTGATGAATATATAGGTGTGTGTGGTTGTGATGTAATTGTTTATGAATTTTATGATGATGATGATGATGTGTGACTTATATATATATATATATATGTTTGAAGAATTAGAAATCGGATGATGAGTAATTTGTGATAAATAATTATATGTATATTAATTATAAGGTAAACGTAATACAAAAAAATAGTAGTATATGTATTAGTAATATGATGATAAAATATGAGTTGAAAAGTATGTATGTCTTTTTTTAAAATGTTGTACAGTTTTAGTATGTACCACTAAGCTTTAAGGCTCAGTGCAGTTATTTGAATCATGCAGATTGAAGATTTGCTGGTTGAAAGGGTTCAAAATGATCATGAGATTTGGAGTCCTATGGTGCCTCAAGATCAACTGTGCCATTTGCATACATTTATAGTTAGAGTTTATGCATTTTGGGTTATGTGAATTATATTATAAAAACTATGTTTGTTCTAAGAGTTTAGAATGATTGTATATATGTATATATGTATTTAAATATGATAAAAAAATATTTTAAGTTATACTATTTGGTTGTGGGTTAATGGAATGGTGGTTTTGGAAGAATTAATGAAATTCTATTTTGGGAGTGTTTCAAATTTATGTGCAGGTTGTGAAATTTGACTGTTTTGGGAATATTGAGATTTACAGATAAAACTCTGGCAAATTTTTCCCAGAGAATTTTCATTAAAATATGTATTTTTGGACTTCAATTTACTAATGTATATTTTTATTTTTTTTTATTAAAATGTATTATAAATTTAAAACATTTTCTTATATACTTGGAGATCCTAAAATTGTGGGTAATGATAACATTTTTGTATTTTATATACATATTATATATACGAGATGTATATATTATATGTATATAGAGTATTAGGGTGTAATAGGTTGAATTGTAGTTCCAATGTTAAAGTGAATTAGGGCTAAGAAAAGGGACAATTGGAATGGTTATGTTTTAATTGATGTTTTATAGCTTTAACACCTTAAAATGTGATTTTAATGTATGATATACATTCACATTGGGTTTATGTGTTAAGTAGATAAGATTTCAATCAACTTAGAAGTGAAGGACACATTGAAAAATAGGTGGAAAGTGAGCATTTTAGATTGCAAGTGTTTGTATTAATAGGTTAGTACATTCTTTAATTGAAATTTGTTTATATGCACTTGAATGGCATATGGCATTAAATGCAAAAGTGATGACTATGCTACTTTGAGGTGTGAATACACATGAAAAGTGCATATATATATGTTTAGATTATGAAATCTATAATGTATTTATGAATAATGTGTAATTTGCTTAATAAATGCATATTCAATCACATTTAGTAAGCGGCTAGGAAATTGATGGAATTATTGAAATGTATTGAAATAATGGGAAAATAATGGAAATTGGCATAATTGCCAAAGTATGAGAAAAATATGGAATTATTTGTGTTATGTGTGAAAACTTATGTAATATCAATTTCCAAAGTATTGTGTTTGGTGTTATATGGTATATTGGCTATTTGCCTTCAGGCCAAACGCTGGGATTCATTATTATTGCCTTCGGGCCAGATGTTGCATATCACTTTTATTTGCCTTTAAGCTAAATATGGGCGTCAATATTATTTACCTTCAGGCCAGATTGTAACACCCCTTCCCAACCTACATGTGTAAGCTGAGTAGAGGTGCCACACTATCCTAATTGTTGCTACCAATTTACTTAGTCAAATTTTTGTTCCAGTTTTTACAGAAATTTTGCTAGAGGTTCGCCTAGAAATTTGGTCCCAAGTGTCGACAAAACTGATTTTTCTGATTTTTGAAAATAATTTTTACACAAACCAATGCGAATACAATCAATCTCAATACACTCCCAATGAATCCACCTTATACCCTCAACTACAACCTGCAAGAAGAGTTCACACTTCTAAAATAAAGTAGAGGTTTATTATTATTACATACTACTAACGTACAGTATAACATAGTAATTCTCCATCTTATATATATACATATACATGCCACAACTAGCTATCTCATAATGGAAACTAAGAGATCTACCCTGAGATTGCTGTGGGTCTGGTCGTCGCTTCTCAAGAAATAGCTACTGCTCCGAACCTACGAGTCAAGGAAAACTTAACTCGCTGAGCAATGACGCTCAGTGGGTACTTTACCGATGAAAATATAGTAAAATATGAAAGCATTTGAAATAAAAGGAATTAATTAAATCATAAATCAACCAACATTAAACCAATGAAAGTTATTGTCCATTCAGTGTAG
The DNA here is from genome assembly GCA_947685225.1 of Garcia nutans. Taxonomy (NCBI): domain Eukaryota; kingdom Viridiplantae; phylum Streptophyta; class Magnoliopsida; order Malpighiales; family Euphorbiaceae; genus Garcia; species Garcia nutans. The sequence continues at coordinate 24,004,558 of CANTUV010000001.1, forward strand.
ATATACTTTCAACAATTGTAAAAACCATAATTCAAACTCATATTGCAGTACGTAGTTTTAGAAAAACAGGACTTTGGCTCAGGCTCTGCTTTAGCTCTACTGGTATATAGGGAACCATAGTGATAAGGCAGTGGGCCTCCCCACTGTAACATAGGTGGCCCTCACCACCGATATCAGATCACAGGAATGGGCCTCCCCATCCTGGTTATAACCAATGGGCCTCCCCATTGGCTTCAGTGGCCTCACCACTGAATAAAATATCATATCACAATAATGAGCAGTACTGCATGCGTTAGTATAGTGCACCATCCCCTTATCTACCACTCCCACTATCCAGTAGAGCAAAAAGATTAAAATGATTCAATTTAAGTCTCAACTTCATTTTAGAATGATTCAAGAAATCAATTTAAATTCTCATTGCGCTTTGCCATTTATGCCGCGCACCACTTTCTTTGGTCAAACCGTTACTCTTTTTCACATATTTAACATCCAAAATAAACACATCAAACATTTCAAAGTATTCCTCAAAAGATCACAAATTGACCAAATGAATAGTGTTGCGGCGAGAAAAATCGGCAACGCAAAATGGCATGACCAAATGAATAGTAAAATCTGGGTTTTCGTCAAAATTTCAGTCCACTTCAGTCATGCATTTGACCAAGTAAATGATCTTATTTTTGGCTGAAATTTTACAGAAAACTTATTTCATATGTTGACTAATTGCATGTAAAATTTCGTTGAAAAATTCCTTCGTTTTCTGCCCCAAACAATTTCCACAAAAATAGTCCAGAAGCTGTCACTTTGGGACCATTTCGGCCCAAACATTTCAAATGCATAGGATAGTTTATTTTTCTTTTGCAAATCAATATTAAGGCTTCTTTAATAGTAAAGTGAAGATTCAAACACTTCCTTTTAGCAATTTTTGCAAGTTTAACTCAAATCAAACTAATTAAAGTCCAAACAACTTACGAAATCAACTTTCCAAATTTTCTCAAAACATTTGGTTTCAATTAAATTTTACAACCCAAATTGCCATAAGAAAACAAGAACATAACTCAAATATTTAATTTAAACTCAATCAATATATTTAAACATCAACTTCAAAACTTCCATAAATCAAAGTTTGTAAGAAAATAAAATTTCTTTTATGGTAAAGCACCAAATCAAAAGTAATTATTCAAAGGTAAAGTACCAAACCTTATTTCTTTAACTCCTCTTAGCTTTTCCTTCTTCTCCTTCTTTAATTCTTTATTTCTCCTTCAATCAATTCAAGATACAACATAAACCTTAGAAATTCAAAATAATAAGTTATCCTCCATTTCTTTTCTAACCGAAACCCTAATCCAACCTTATTAATCTTTATACATCTTGATTCTTCCATTTAATCAATTAATCTCCTCACTTACTTAATATTTTTCCAATTCCACATAAAGACTCTAATTTCCAATCTTCTAATAAATATATAACTACCTAAAATTAATACTAAAATCAAAGTCTACTTACTAGAAAACCTTAAAAACTTACCTTAAAAATCAAATTTGGAGAAACTTGGAAGTCCTTTGGTGTTTCCCTTTGTTGGCCGAAATTTGCAAGTGGAAAAGAGAGAAATTGGTTCTTCATATCACATATATTTATATACAAAAGAAATGATGATCACCTTATGTGTTGGTTAAACCCTTTAAGACCACTTGTCACCTTTCTCTTTCTTCATTTATTACACATGCTAAATGGTTGCTTTTGATTGGCCAACATTAGATTTTTATAGTTTTCTTTTTCCTTTACTTCTTTCCACTTGTCCCTCTTCCCATAGGATATCATAAAGTTGTCCCGGGTTACCCATCCGGTCCCGACACGATACCGAGCCCACTTTACATTCCGGCGATTAATCGATCATATCTTTTAAACCGTATAGTTCCACGAGTCAAACTACATATAGTTTTGATCCTCTCAACCTCTACTTTCTATTTATAAGGTCTATTTTAGGTTTCCAAGTCATTTTGAAAAATTACCGATAAGCCCTCAACTTTTTACAAAATTCCCTTTAGGTCCTTTCCTTGCTCGGGTTTTCTTTCGGCTCCGTTTCTACTGACGATCATTTCATATATCACCCCTCGTCATCCTTTACGTACTCATTTTTTTATTTCCTACTTTAAATTCATGTATAACTTTAATTGATAATGACCAAAATGCCCCTAGTCAAAATGTCTTCGTTTTTCTTTAACGAGACATTTCCTGGAAAAACTATTACACATCGTTGCAACCCGATTAATCTCTAGAATATTCTTCCAGGGTCGGATATGGGCACTATTAAGAACTTTCGACTCTTAATTTTTAAGTTTACATAGTTACCCCTAACTTTTGAGAAATTTTCACTTAGGTCCTTTTGATATCCCTTCCTAACCTTGCTGTCTTTCTTTATTAATATCTTTTTACTCACAACTCCAAATTAAGTAATTCTTATTCCCACTGAAACTAGACATCCGGGGCTACATTGTTTCAAAATTTCAGGTCAATTTGAGCTATATCTAATTTTTGACGGTCCTTCGACGTCAAGCCTACTATGCTGTCCTGAGGCAGCTTGCACATTGTCTACTAAATCCATCATATCTTATTATGTACAGCTCCAAATTGAGTAATTTCAATTTATACATCTAGATAAGACACAAATAAACAATTAAGTATTTTTTGAGACTATCTAATTTTGTCATTAACTTGGATGAAATTCGAGCTCAAGTTATAGGTCATGTTCTAAACTCCTTTGTTCTAAGCCTAAATCATATTCTCTATGTCTATTACCAATCTGGGATTCGGGATGTTACACAGATACTGAGTGTCAAATGATGGTCCAAAGTAATATCTCTGGAGCTTATATATTATATATGATTATTTGGGCCCAATGTGTGTGAATGAGAAATATGATTGATTAAAATTGATAAGTTTTTGTATCGGCACATAATAATGTAGACCACTTCATAAACCTAAAAAGAAATGCATTTTTGCATCATTCTTACATTGTTATTTATATCAGAGTATGTATCACTAGGTATTTTGCTTAACGCGATTTATTTATCTTCTAGGTAGTAGTGTTGATATTGAAAGCCCTGCAGTACCTGAGCAGGAGTAGAGGCTCTTGTGTATTTTGGTGTTTTGTTTGGCCGCCGTGGACCAGAACTAGTTGTGAACATGCAATCATTCTATTTTGTAAACTGGTTTTTAAATGATGTACATTATGTATGTGACAATGTATTTGATATAAATTATAAAATCTTTTGGGTTTGAAATTATGATTATTTTAAAAAAAGGCATTTATTTTGGATAATTATGAATATTTGAGTATGTTGAGAAATGTTGAATATTTGCAGCCATTGAGTTCTTATGGAGAATTGGATGTTTTGAACTTATTTGAGAGTGTGAAATTTTTTCGCAGGTTGTGAAAATTGAATTTTTTATTTTTGGGAATATCCGAAATATAGATAAAACTCTGACAAATTTTTTTATAGATTTTTTATTAAATTTTGTACTTTTAAAATATAATTTACTAATGAATATTTTAATTTATTAATTATGGTACAATTTAAGTTATGGAAATTTCTAATAAAATTATATTGAGATATTCTAATATTGTATATGTGTATTTTACATATACCGAGTGTATGTATTATATGTATATAAGTATTAGGGTGTTACATATAGTCTCGGGTTCAGAATCCAAATCTAGTCCCCAATCCCGAACCCAAATCTAGTCTCGGGTCCAGAACCCAAATCTAGTCTCAGGTTCAGAACTCAAACCAAATTTAGGTCTAGAACCCGAACTAAGTCGCGGGTTCAGAACCTAAACCAATCACTCATCCAGAACCTAAACCAGTCACTGTTCCAAAACCCAAATCTAGTCTCAGGTCCAGAACTCAAACCAAATTTGGGTCCAAAAACCAAACTAAGTCACAGGTCAAGAACCTAAACCAATCACTCGTCCAGAACCTAAACCAGTCACTATTCCAGAACCCAAATCCAATCATAGGTCTAGAACCCAAATCCAGTCGCAGATTCAGAACCCAAGCCAATCATGGGTCCAGAACCCAAAACCAACATAGGTCCAGAACCCAACATGCCAAAATAACCTGGTTTTATTTTTCTAAATCAAATTAAGATGTCCAAAAAAAAGTGTTTTTCACTTTCTGAATAAATTCAAGATCGTTCAAACAAGGACAAGACTATATACCTTAATTTTGGTACTAGCTCAAATACAATTTTCATTTAAAGGTTAGATCAATTTTGATTCCAATAACAAAGATCAAATTAAATCAAGTCTAATTCTTTAAAATTTGAATTAGGTCGGTTAAATTAAATCGGGCCAATGTGGTTAAATTTTGATTCGGTTCATGTCTAGTTCAATATAGGAGTGTCCTATATGAAATTGGCCGAATTGGCTAGGCCAATTTAATATGAACAAGCTCCATATTGAATTGGCCTAGCTAATTCGATATGGGCAGGCCCCATGTCGAATTGGCTAAGGCCAATTTGACATGATTTTGTTTTTTTTGGCTTAAATTAGAACTCTAATAGGGTTTAACTTAGGTAAACCTCGGATTACGATGAAGAGTCCAAAATAGAGTGGGATAAATAGCTAAAGTAACCCTAATTAACCACTACAAATACAAAATTAATAAAACAAATAGGGGGGGGGTAACAATAAGAATTAACAAAAAAAAAGCAATCAATACACATAAACCAAAACATACAATCAACACACAGAGAGGCAGCAGCAATTTTCTTCAAATTGCTTCACTCGACCAAGATCAAAATTGACTCGGGCAGTGGATTAGCAAGCTTGGTTCAACTGATTATTATTGTTGGAGCCGAAAAATGTAGGTTTGATTCCTTCTTTAAACCAACTCAATTTTGTACTCTAAATAATAAATCTATTGAATTATCCTATTAATAAGCTGAGTTGCAAATCATCTATAATAACCCATAGTTTTAAATTAAAATAGATAATAACATCAACATATGTCCAACCATTATTTTCATAAACCCTGAACCTTGTCAAATTGTATATTAGTTTAAGATTAATCTTACTATTGATAACCAAACCCTTGTCCTAGGCTCAAACCCTAATTATCCACCTAAATCCTAATTTGATATCTAAAACACAAATTTGTAAATGTAAAACCCAAGTTTTGATAAAACCCTAATTTTATATTTTTAATCTTTATTTAGCTTATAAAACCTTAATTTTTCTAAGAAACCCTAATTTGATTAATGGAAAGCCCTAAAATCCCAATTTCATAATTAAAACCCCAATATAGTAATATCTAGTATAATGGTGGAAGCATAATTTTAATTATTGATCTATTATTACTTGTTTATGAGGGATGATTGGTGATGGATGATATGATTTAGTTATTTAATTGAATTATGTTTATTTGATAATTGGATTTTAAAGTTATAAAAATTATGTTTTCACTTTGTGGGTGCCTTGTTTATTTAATTTATTTCTTTTATCTTATTTGTGTTTAAGGATTGATGTAAGGGACAAGTTTTCACTAATTGGTGGGTTTCCTATTTTATTTACTTGTATTTTGGACATTGGACATTGTAAGGGTATGTTTTCATCCTTGGATGAGTGCCTATTTTGTTTATTTTATTTCAATAATATGATTGATGCTTATTTCTTTTAATAGTATGTAATATGGATGATGTCATGATATTTAAGAATTCTATAATATTTAGACCCAAAAAGGAGATCGGTTCCAATGAACGGGGTGCTATAGGGGTACTGGGTAATTTTCATCTTCCACATGTGTACCCAACTTTTCGAACCCAATAGACCTTTTTCTTTTCTTTCCTTACCCATCCGGGTGGCAACTGCATTTCTCTGAACCCGCGTTCTCTAAGGCCCAGAGCCTAACAATGCCAAAGTTGCAAGAACCATTCCACTAAGAGTGGGGGCAAAAAATCCCCGATCACAGTTATAAGGTATATTTTTTCAATGGGTAAAAATTTCACACTAAATCCCACTACACACTAAGATCAACTACAAATAGTGGAGTTTGAATAAAGGGGTCAAACTATAGTGAAAACTCTTATGATTTCTATAATCACTTAGCAGATATTATAGAGGTTAAATATCCCACTTTATTAAGTAAGAGGGTAGTATTATTTAAATGTGAATGCTATGACCCCATAAATGGGACAAAAGTCCATCCATAATATAATTTAGCGGATGTGAATAGAAGAACATATGCCAAATATGAGCAGTTTATTCTCTCCAGTAAAGCTGCCTAAGCGTATTACATCCCTTACCCAAGCATATGACAAGACATTTTTGATTGGTTGTCAAGATGAAAAATAAAAGCTAAGTTTAAGATTGTTCTACCCGAATCATCTATCAATAATTATGAATTAAAAATTGCATTTCTGGAAGATAGTGTTGAAAATGTATAAGGTGCACATAAGACAGTTGATGATGATCCAGCTCTGTTAAATGATCTAACTGGATAACTAATGGACATTGATTTTGAAGACATAGAATTTGACTTGGATGAAAATCAATAGTTGAAGCATAATATGAAGAGTCTAAATCATAAGAAAGCAATAAATAAAAATAATAAGTATGCATTCACCAACAATATTTTAGGATATAATGACTAATTTAATAACTTATGTATTAGTGTTACTGTATGAATTATTATTTAAATTGTTATTTATTTAAATATATATCGTGGACAGGGCAGAGGATTGTATCGATTAGGGTCCAGCTATCAATTTGTTAGAGGTTGGGGGCGATCGATCAGCAGTAGATCTATACCTTTTACTACTATTTAGTAACCATCTCCACATCTGCAAGATATTCCAGATGATGACCCTTTAGGAGACTGTGAGCGGGGATTTTTGCCCCCACTCCCAGTGGAATGGTTCTTGCGACTTCGGTACTGTTTAGGATTGGAGCCTTAGAGAACACAGACTTAGGTATGGAGAAAATGGAGTCGCCACCCGGACGGGCTGGGAAAAAAAAAGGGGTGGATGACTTGATTCCTAAGGATTCCCCAACCCCCTAATGGGTTTGGAAAGTTGGGTACGTGTGGGGAAGGTGAGAAATGGCCCAGCACCCCCACAATGCCCGGTTCATTGGAACCGGCCTCCTTTACAGGTCTTAATATTATAAAATTCTTAAATATAATAATATTATCCATATTACAAGCAACAATTGAAATAAAGCATTGTTATATTAAAATCAAAGCAATGTCCAAACAAAGCAAATAAATGGACACCAATCCAAGGATGGAAACATGTCCTTACATCGTTCATGTTTAAACTAAATAGGACACCCACTGAAAGGTAGAAACATGTCCTTTACATTGGTTTAAAATATAAAAGCTATTTAAATTACATAGAACATAATTAATGAGGTGCCCATAAAGAGAAACATACCTCTTACAACACTTGAAAATCTAAATAAATCGATAAAGTAAATAACCATTCATCATAAATAAATCATTCATAAAAAATATCACCAAAATATAAAATAAATATCCATCCACGATAAATTAAATAAAGCATTGCAAAAAAATCAAAGCATATAATAGACTACATAATCAAATATAAAATTAAATAAAGTAAGTAAAGATTCAAACTAGGGCTACTGTTTGTATTTATGATTCTTTATTTAATTTTTAGGGTTTTGGAATTTATGGGTTTAGAATACTGTAAGTTTTAAGGGAATTGAAATGGATTAAGGTTTTATAATTTAAAAGATTGATAAGGTTCTTTGATTAACCAAATTAGGGTTTGAGGGGTCAAATCAAGAAATTAGGGTTTGGATACCTTAAAACATTAGATTCATGATTATTAGCTATTGGATTATTATTTTGGATTTACTATAATGGGTTTGAATGTTTTAGGTTGTAAGGTTTTAAGGTTTTAAGGATTAAAGGGTTAGGGTTTAGGGAAACTAGGATTTAAGGTTAGCTAGTTTGGGGTTACTGTCTTGGTTTTGAAGTTGAATTAGGGTTTTTAGTGTTTCGGAGAATGTATTTGATTTTAGAATTTGGAAAAACGATTTATAGTTTTATGAAGCTTTATGTGATTTTTAGAAACTGTAAAGTGAGTTTGAGTTTGGATATTTAACAAAACATTTGGAATTTTGGAAAAGAATTAAAAGAAAACTAGTTTAGAGTTTTATGGTGTTTTTTTGGAAATAAACAAAATGATTTAAGGTTTATAGAAACAGAAAAGATATTTTTTAGGGTTTTTAGAAAGAAAAGGATTCAATTTAGGGTTTTGGAAAATTGGAAAGCATATGAGGGTTTTGGTAAATTAATGAAATGATTTAAGGTTTTGAAAAGTTGGGAAGTAGATTAGGGTTTTAAGATTTTAAAGAAATAGATTAGGGTTCTTAGGTTTTAGAAGAAATAGAAACAATAATTTTAAGATTTTTGGAAAACAAAGAAACGAATTAAGGTTTTTAGAATCAAAAGAAACAATTGGATGATTGATGCTACTGTAAGGAAAAAAGAGATTAGATATTCATACATTCGTTTGTTGGTTCCACCAAAAATTACTTCTTGGATGAACAAGAACAAAGGCAAGATGGTTGCCATTGATGGATTGAATTGCTTGTTTGCTTATTCTTCTCTAAAAAGTTCAATCGATTTGTAAAGGTCCAATTCAAAATTCTAGTTTAAAGTCCGATCCCTCTCTTCCCTCCTTTTATGTGTTGTTTTTGGTCTTATTTATAGAAAATTTCAACGATTAAATCAACTTGTTTACAAAAACTAACATTAATTAAGAAAAGGAAACCGAAACCAAATAGAATTTGGTTTCGGAAAAATTTTGCTGGCGAAAAAAAATCTGCTATGAAAAAATTTTGCTAGCGAAAAAGTTGCTGCGGGCTGCTGCGAGGATTGCCGTGGTAACCTGTGAGCTGAGCGAGCGAAATTGGCTGCGGGCCATTTCTCCCGCAGGACTTTCCTGTGGGCGAAATGGCCCAAGGCCATTTTGTCCTAACTTTTCGGCGATGAATTTTAGTTGTCGATTTTTATTTTTATTTTTGTTTATTTATTTATTTATTATTATTTATAAAACTAAATACTAAAACTAATATTGTTCAATTAAGATAACACAAATATTATTTTGGATTAATTAAAATATATTGGACAATACAAAAATTAGTTTGGACTAATTAAAATATATTGGACCTGACTGGGTCAAAAATTAAGGGTCTACAGTTTGCCCCCTGCTTGAATGATCTGAGACTTTAGTAAAAGAGAGTGAAAAGCAATAAGACTTAATTTTTGAGATGGTTGAGGTTTTGGATTCTGGACCCAGTTTGAGTTCTAGACTCAAGGATAATTTTAGGTTCTGAACCTAAACATAATTTTATGTTCTGGACCTAAGGATAATTTGGGTTCTGGACCCAAACTAAGTTATGGACTTAGAAAAGATTTTAGGTTCTAGATTTAAGGATAATTTGGGTTATGGACCCAAGCTAAGTTCTGGACTTAGAAGAGATTCTAGGTTTAGGATCTAACAAAAATTTGGGTTCTGGACCCGAGCTAAGTTCTGGACTTAGAAGAGATTTTAGGTTCTGGACCTAAGGGTAATTTGGGCTCTGGACCTGAGCTAAGTTCTGGACTTAAAAAAGATTCTAGGCTCTAGACCTAAGGAAAATTTGGGTTCTGGACCCGAGCTAAGTTCTGGACTTAGAAGAGATTCTAAGTTCTGGACCTAAGGGTAATTTGGGTTCTGGACTCGAGCAAAGTTTTAAACTTAGAAGAGATTCTAGGTTTTGGACCCAAGGGTAATTTGGGTTATGGACCCGAGTTAAGTTCTGGACTTAGAAAAGATTCTAGGTTCTGGACCTAAGGAAAATTTGGGTTCTGGACCCGAGCTATGTTCTGGACTTAAAAGCGATTCTAGGTTCTGGACCTAAGGGTAATTTGGGTTCTGGACCCGAGCTAAGTTCTGAACATAGGAAAGATTCTAGGTTCTGGACCTAAGGAAAATTTAGGTTCTGGACCCGAGCTAATAAAGATTTAATTATCTGTAAAAAGTAATTTTTTTGTTTCAAAAAGTTTGACTAATTTTTATGCACATGTCTTCTCCTTGCCCCTGCGTGTAAAAATATTTATATACACGCAAGTATTTGAATGATTAAATTGAATAATTGAATTTACTGTTTATTTACTATGTAGTCACAATTTATACACTATTTACTATTTATAAATAGTAACTTACTATTCGTAAATAGTAGTAAATAGTATTTTACTATTATAAATAGTAATTTACTATTTATAAATAGTAAATTTTACTATTTATAAACAGTAAAACTTACTTTTAAATTTTGTTTTTTCCTTGCTGTTTTGCCATATAAACAAACGGATTCCTTCATTTCATTCACAGCAAAATCCTTAATTTCTATAATTCTCTCAAATTCTTTCCAATTTAGCATATAGTTTTTTTTAAAAAAATGCATGCTTCAAGATCAAGAACTCATTCTAATGCTGAGTTATTAGAGTTTATTCGGCATCATGAAGATAGAAATATAGATCTACTAGCTGGGATGCCGCTTCATCATAGTTCAAACTAAAAGAGCAAGGTAATTATTTTTCCTTTCTTTTTCGTTTTGATTTTTTGTCTTTCTGTTATTTTTTTTATTTTATTTTCTTTTTCGTTCATTTTTTTCTTATTTTTTTGTCTTTCTGTTTATTTATTTATATTATTTTATATTTTATATTTATGTTTTTATATTATTATTTTTTAGAAAGTTTAGGAAAGATACATTAATTTAAGCAGATAGAATAATATGTACTTACCTAGTATTAACTTACCTAGCTCCGTGTTAGCGTGATCGTTGCGTTGTTCGGGCCGGAGGGTGTATCTATAAAGCCCAACAATGGTACGATGTAGTGCCTTCTCGGGTAAGGCAAATTATTCGAGATTGCGGCTTTGAAAGCTTCATCTTACAATTGCCATCCGAGGAGTATCTGATAGATCGGAGCGTAGTCCAGGCGCTTGCAGAACGATGGTTGGACACAACTCATATTTTTCACTTGCCCATTGGAGAGATGACAATTGGTCCAGTCAACTTTGCTGCTATAACCGGCATTCGGTATGATGGCGTTTCGGTTCCTCTTACCAATGATATTTTGACATTTGAAGAAATTCAACAATTAATTGGTATGGAACCATCATATAAAGTGCCTTTTAATCAATGTCAATTCCACTCCTTTCTTGTGTGAATTTGATCTGTAATATCCCGAGATATACCTTAAAAGTTTTGGAGGAGTTGTTGTATTTGGATTTAATGTATATGTGATGTATATGTATATGTCTAATTGTAATATCCCTAAGTGTGCCTAGAAGTTATGATAATATTGTTATAATTGATTTGAATGTGTAATTGATAAGTGGTATATTTGTATAGGGTTTGGTTGAATGGTAAAAGTATTTGAGAGAAATGAATATGTGTATTTGCAAAGGAAAGAATTGTATAGAGAGAGATAGTGTATATGTTGGGTATATGGCAATATATATGACATATATGTTGGTCAAAGTGCTTAGTCAAGGGAAGAAGATATTTAAATTGTTGAATGTGAAATTACCAAAATGGGCAAGAGCTTGTAAAGAGAATTAAAATGTGTATGAGGGTAAGATAGTAATTTTCTTTTGGAGGAGTATTTAATGCCTATTGACTTTGTGTTTTCTTCATCATTTCTTCTTCTTTTTCCTTGTGTGGCCGGCTCACCTAAGACAAAGGAAAGCAAGAGAGTAAAAGAAGGGTTTGATGTTCTAAGCTCCAAAGTTGAGAGAGATTCCAAGTAACCAAGTTGGAATTTCAAGGAATTTCATCATTTTGGTAAGATTTCTCTTGTTTGCTTTGGTTCTTTTTGAAGTTGTGTATGGATTGAGTTAGGTTTATGGATAGTATGATTAAGTGTGTTTGTGTATGGTGTGTGTAAAAGTGTTGAAATGGAATTAAAGATAAGAAGCTAGGTTGGTGTTGGTGATGGAAGAGTAAGAGTTGTGTTTAGTGAATTTTTTTTCTGTTTTACAATTAGTAAAGGCTGTGACTTGTATGATTTTTAATTAATTATAGAAAAATGTTATTAAAGTGAATTTTTGATATGTTGTGCCTCTATGAGTCTAGAATGACTGAAAAATATGTTGATTCGATTTTGGAATGGTTATGAGTTTAGAAAGATTATTTTTATTAGACCTGTTCCAGCAGGTACCTTAACTGAGACAGCTATATTTCGGGATTTTTAATAAAATGTAGAAACATCATATCCAATTGAATTTTGGATATATTGTTGCTTAGTGAGTCTAGTATTTGAGAAAAATAATTTGGAACCACGTTGATTGAATTTGATTTATGGAATTCACAAAGTTCAGAACTGCTGCCAGGATGCAGGGCAATTGGGGCAGTCTGGTTAGATGAACTATTTGACCAAGATTTTGTGTTCAGTTTGATCTGAAATTTTAAAGGAATGATTTTAAGATACAAAAATAAATTCTGTAAAAATTTTAGAATTTTTAGTCAAGTAGATTATTTTATACAATTTTTCAAAATAAGGATAAAATGGAGTCTTAAACCAGAATGTACTATTCATATGGTCATTTTGCTAATATTCCTTTTGGATTAGATTGTGAAGAGGTTGAATTGCCCTAACCGTGTCCCTCAAGTGGTGCTGCCTGTGTCCCTCAAAGGTTTTGAAGAGATTGGGTTGCATTAACCTAAATGTGGAGAATTCATGGAAAGAAAAGAAATGTATAGATTGATGAGACTAGTTCTTGAGGTAAGTACCAATACATATGATTGTATTTAATTACATAATTCGAGGCTTAACACATTTGTTTGCAAATGTGTTAAGTGATCTATTATATTGTTAACATAATTGGACTAAGGTGATGATTGAATGATGTGAAGGATGTGAAGATCATTAACAAGGTAAGCATAAACCCTATTTGATTGTATATCCTTATATGTCTTTGGACATTAACACATTGGGATGAAAGTGTTAAATAAGCTATTATATTGTGAATGTAAATGAAGAATATATATAAAGGATGAAATATGAAATGGGAAAGGTAGGAAGAAATGAGGATCATTCTTAAGGTATGTGCAATTTGTTATGATAAATGCTCTAGTAATGAATGATGTTAATGTGTTTTGAGAAGTGAGAAAATGTTATGTTATATGCATTGTGAATCTTGTGTATGGCAATGTATTATATGAATAATATACTTTGAAATGTGATATCAATGATGCTATATGTATCATATGGATTGAGATATGATATGATATGAAGCCATTGTGATTGGCTATGATAATTCAATTGAAAGAGATAAGGCATGTTGGCCTAATTGATGATGAGATTGATAATGAAATAATAAATGAATTGTTTGTTTAATATGTTATTCAGTTTCAGAGTTCTGGATTTGGGTGGCATGCCTAAGAAATGATGAAAGGTAACAGTCTTGCCGGGTTGAGGATCTCCTCATATGTGGTGAGTTGATGGTCCAAGAGACTGGGTCTGTTACACTATGAGAATTGTGAATATGAGATATATGATTTGTAACAGTCTTGCCGGGTTGAGGATCTCCTCATATGTGTTGAGTTGATGGTCCAAGAGACTGGGTCTGTTACACTATCCATGGATAGAGAGACATGTATATACATTGCCTACGGGCGTGATGATTGTGACTATGAACCAAAGCAGTAACTCTGAACTTTGAATAACATATTAGTGTTTTGGGCCCGAGTCTGTCTTTATTGTCAATGTGAAATGCAAGTATTGAAATATTGATTGTGAGTATTAAAAATGAATTATGCTTGGTGAATTGTGAATAATATAATGTTATTAAGTGTAATATGTAAATGAATTGTGGTTGATGATAAAGGTTGTCTTTATTGGAAATATGATTTATGATTTGTATGATATGTAAATTGTGTATTGCAATAATGAGTGATATGATGTGTAATGTGTGTATTGCAATAATGAGTGTATGATATGTAATGTGTGTATTGCAATAATAATGGGTATGATATGTAAAGTGTGTATTGCAATAATGGTTGGTGTGGTATATATATAATGTAGGGGTATTAATATATTGGTTTTGAGTATTGGTGATGCATTGGGGTTGGTGATAATATTATGTATATATATATACATCATATATGAAATTAGCTAGGATATATTAAAGATAAAATTAAAAAGAAAAGAAGATATGATAAGAACTAATTATATACTGAATCGATGTATCATTATATATCAATACTTCTATACTATATGTTTATATTTTATATTTGGACTACTAAGCTCTCGGGCTTAGCGCGGGTGTTTATTCGCGCAGGTATATAGATGGAAGATATGAAGTCTTTTGTTATGCCACAAGAAGAGTAAAGTTTGTCGAGACCAACTAGAGGGTAATGCATACATGTATAAATTTTAATTATGATGTATTTCTGACGAGAGAGTATTTATATGTATAAATGAAGTTTTAATAAAGATAATGATTTTGTAAATGTTATTTAAATTAATGTATTATGGTTTGAAGTCTGTTATAAATATTTTAAAAGGTAACGAAAAGTGACATCCTTATACTTTATATATTTACTGTATGTATACTAGGTATACGCATAGTACTTATATAGGGTATCGGGGTATTACAATTGTTTTGGTATCAGAGCTTAGGTTCGAGATTCTCGGCCTAAGTAAAATTAAAAAGAAAAAGTTTTGAAACGCTTAAAATGAATTAAAAAGAAGAGTTTTGAAAATGAAATTTGTAATACATGCATATGCATTCACACCTAGGTTGGTCTCGGAGGTGGCATTATATGATTTGTAGTATATCTATGTTATATGAAATGGATGTTAATGTGTGAATGATGTTTTACATGAAAATAAAATTAGAAAATGAAATGATATGAATTTATATAAGTCTAATTGATAATTAAAAATGGAAATTTATGCTAGTAAAGGAAAGTGTTGAATGTGTTGAAGTATAAAGAAATGAAACGGAAAATAAAGCTGAAAATGAGATGGAAACAAAATTAAGATTAGAATATGTACTCTCTCTTCTAAACTTTGAATCTCTTTATAATAAGGTTGTGTTGGGTTAGTTAGATGGAGGAAATATTGCTGGATTGATAATATTGAAAGATATGTTATTGAAATGAAAAGAGTATGGTGGGATATGGAATGAGTTGATGAGTATAGATAAAGTGTGACTATTTAAAGTTTAGGATATATATATAAAGTTAAGGTTTTGTTTAAAAAAAATAAAATAAAATAATATTGGTTAAGTAAGAATATCAATTGGTATTGTTGTTATAATGCAAACATTGTGAATTCAAGGTTAGAAATGTGAGATGCTTGGATATTGTGAAAGCTCATGGTAATGGTAATAATATATGATATTTGAGATTTTTCGAAATGAGCTTAATAATTGGGGAAGAAATATGTGTTGATATTGCTTTGTGATATATAGATATATATATATATATATCCGAGATGTTTTTAAAGTTGATTTTAAGAAAAGATGAGTTTGGTAAATTGAAGTTTAAGCAAAGTTGTAAGTTGAAAAGTTAAAGTCCTACTAGAATTTGATAAAGATTGATTGGATATTGATGGTTTAATGTATATTCAATACCTGAGCCAGGTGAAATGATTAATATTGCACATGAAAGTATTATGACTTAAGTAATGTGATTGATGGTATGAGAATTTGTTTTGAAGTAAAAAGAGAAATAGATAAGCAAATGAAAAGGAGCTATTTTAAGTCATTTTATTGCAAAAAAAAAAAAAAGAGCATATAATTAAGTGTATAGGAGCTATTGGGCTCAATGTGTATATTATTGGGTGTAATGTACATATGTATAAATATATGGGTAATATATATATATACGTTGAATGGTAAACAAACGGATATAAAGATGATATATTAAATGCATTTCAAAATAAAGGTGAGAGAGATGTCACCTTGGTAAGGTGACTAAGAATTTGTGAAGTATTACTATGGTTAGGATATATATATGTGTGGAATTGATAAATAACTTAAGCCATGTCAAAAAGGGATAAAAATGATGTTGTGCAATGAGAAGAAATAAATGTAAAATACTTGAGTTGTCTTGGAAAAACAGTCCCGGATTGGATGCCATGGCCGTGGTAAGTGAGGGCCACGACCGTGGGGTTACAAACATGACTGTGTCTTTATGCATTTTGGTAGCACAGAAGAGTTTTCTATGCCACGACCGTGGCTCTTGAAGGCCACGACCGTGGGGACTTAAATGTTGATATGACCTGTAATTTGTGATCTAAAGGCTTAAAAATGAGACTAATATATGAATGTATTATATGTTGTGATGTGCATAAGGTGAGTTTGTTGAGGCATCAATGTCATTGAGTAATGAATTGCATATGAAATGAGAAATGTAATGAAATGATTATAACACTTGAGCAATTACATAAAATGAATATGGTTTGAGAAGCTATGAATAGTAAGTACAAAACCCTATTTGATTTCATATATTCATATGACTTTGAACCTTAAACCATTTGATTATAAATGTGTTAAGAAATCTATTATATCATTGATACCTATGAATAATGTTATATGTGTATAATGTAAATTGCTATGAATATATCAATAAGAGTATATGAAATGTGAGAGCATTCAATAATGTATATGCTATGATGATGAAATGAGAATTTATTTGGGAAATATTCGACAGTAATATGGTTATAGGTTTAAAGTAAGTGTATGAGGAAATGTTTTATGTATACAGGTATAGAAAGAGATTGTAATGGAAGAAGAAAGTATAATGTATGAAATTTCGAGATGAGATAAATTGGAAATAGAGTAATGAACGAACTTGGGTAAAAAATTGTATATGATCAAATGTTGTGCATAGGAGATGTTAAAGATAACATATTTGAATATGAATTAGGCTATTAATGATCAAGTAATCAAGAACAAAGTGTTTTGAAGTGAAGTTGGAATGTGCTAAATCTTGATGTAGCCAAAGTTTGGAGAATGGATATATAATCCTTGTGATCCAACTTAGCAGTGTAATTGAAAGTTTGGAAACAGAATAATTAAGGAATAGTATTGATCTATAAGTTACAAATGTGACCATTAAGCTCTTATGGCCATATGATTTGTTTAATGTGTGTGGTCGGTTAGCTTTGTTATCCACAGAATTTGGATTGAAATGATTTGATTGTAGCACAATTTTGGTAAAACAGACAATTATGTTTCTAGTATCATGGTTGAAAGTTATGATTGGTAAATGTGTATCTTATAACTTTTGTGTTAACAATTTGGTTATAATTTTGAAAAGTAAAGAAAGGAAAGAGAATTGTGATAATATTTTGAGTTATGAATAATGTAATAAAAAGGCAATTATTGTAATTATAGTAATGTTATAAAAAGGTGAAGAGATGATAAATGGGAAAAAGTGTAATTTGTGATTGAAAGTTATATTGAATATGTTTATGGTATGAGTTGAATAAGTGGATGGTTATAAAGTTTAAATGAGTGAATTATGAGTAATAAATATGGTACGAGATAATCTTGCGAATTTGGTGGAAATTGTACTAAGATAATAGAAGATAAATTATGTGTATATTGAAAGATAATTGGAAGTGATTTGTTATTAATGATCATAGTTTCAAAAAGTTGAATATGGAGTTAAAGGAATTAGAAGGTGGAAATAAGTTGGATCTAATGGAATTAAGTTATATATATTGTGAAATCCAATGATAAATTTAAATAAGTTAATTGTTGGTTTGAATCAAACCAGATTGAATGTAGTATATTGTGACAAATTGATCGAATGATCTAGATTTCACCAAGGTGGTGAATCAATGATTTTTTTTAGTGTAAATTAAGAGAATAGTTATAAAGAGATGAAGTGGTAAAGTATTTGAATGTAATAATGGGACGAAGATGATTGGATTCTTGTACATAGATAAGGTATTTGGGATTGTAATGAGTTATTTTGAATATTGGATAAAATGTAATAAGATATATATATTATGACAAGTTATGGAATTGAAAAAGATGATTGATTCTAGGAGGAAGAATACACATTATGTGATTGGATGAAACCAGAATATAAGAATACTATTCATAATATATGAAGATTTAAGATGGCGTATTGTTAAGAAGGGAGTGTTATTGAACTGGTTAATTTCGAGGACGAAATTATTTAAGGGGGAGAGAATTGTAATATCCCGAGATATACCTTAAAAGTTTTGGAGGAGTTGTTGTATTTGGATTTAATGTATATGTGATGTATATGTATATGTCTAATTGTAATATCCCTAAGTGTGCCTAGAAGTTATGATAATATTGTTATAATTGATTTGAATGTGTAATTGATAAGTGGTATATTTGTATAGGGTTTGGTTGAATGGTAAAAGTATTTGAGAGAAATGAATATGTGTATTTGCAAAGGAAAGAATTGTATAGAGAGAGATAGTGTATATGTTGGGTATATGGCAATATTTATGACATATATGTTGGTCAAAGTGCTTAGTCAAGGGAAGAAGATATTTAAATTGTTGAATGTGAAATTACCAAAATGGGCAAGAGCTTGTAAAGAGAATTAAAATGTGTATGAGGGTAAGATAGTAATTTTCTTTTGGAGGAGTATTTAATGCCTATTGACTTTGTGTTTTCTTCATCATTTCTTCTTCTTTTTCCTTGTGTGGCCGGCTCACCTAAGACAAAGGAAAGCAAGAGAGTAAAAGAAGGGTTTGATGTTCTATGCTCCAAAGTTGAGAGAGATTCCAAGTAACCAAGTTGGAATTTCAAGGAATTTCATCATTTTGGTAAGATTTCTCTTGTTTGCTTTGGTTCTTTTTGAAGTTGTGTATGGATTGAGTTAGGTTTATGGATAGTATGATTAAGTGTGTTTGTGTATGGTGTGTGTAAAAGTGTTGAAATGGAATTAAAGATAAGAAGCTAGGTTGGTGTTGGTGATGGAAGAGTAAGAGTTGTGTTTAGTGAATTTTTTTTTTCTGTTTTACAATTAGTAAAGGCAGTGACTTGTATGATTTTTAATTAATTATAGAAAAATGTTCTTAAAGTGAATTTTTGATATGTTGTGCCTCTATGAGTCTATAATGACTGAAAAATATGTTGATTCGATTTTGGAATGGTTATGAGTTTAGAAAGATTATTTTTATTAGACCTGTTCCAGCAGGTACCTTAACTGAGACAGCTATATTTCGGGATTTTTAATAAAATGTAGAAAAATCATATCCAATTGAATTTTGGATATATTGTTTCTTAGTGAGTCTAGTATTTGAGAAAAATAATTTGGAACCACGTTGATTGAATTTGATTTATGGAATTCACAAAGTTCAGAACTGCTGCCAGGATGCAGGGCAATTGGGGCAGTCTGGTTAGATGAACTATTTGACCAAGATTTTGTGTTCAGTTTGATCTGAAATTTTAAAGGAATGATTTTAAGATACAAAACTAAATTCTGTAAAAATTTTAGAATTTTTAGTCAAGTAGATTATTTTATACAATTTTTCAAAATAAGGATAAAATGGAGTCTTAAACCAGAATGTACTATTCATATGATCATTTTGCTAATATTCCTTTTGGATTAGATTGTGAAGAGGTTGAATTGCCCTAACCGTGTCCCTCAAGTGGTGCTGCCCGTGTCCCTCAAAGGTTTTGAAGAGATTGGGTTGCATTAACCTAAATGTGGAGAATTCTTGGAAAGAAAAGAAATGTATAGATTGATGGGACTAGTTCTTGAGGTAAGTACCAATACATATGATTGTATTTAATTACATAATTCGAGGCTTAACACATTTGTTTGCAAATGTGTTAAGTGATCTATTATATTGTTAACATAATTGGACTAAGGTGATGATTGAATGATGTGAAGGATGTGAAGATCATTAACAAGGTAAGCATAAACCCTATTTGATTGTATATCCTTACATGTCTTTGAACATTAACACATTGGGATGAAAGTGTTAAATAAGCTATTATATTGTGAATGTAAATGAAGAATATATATAAAGGATGAAATATGAAATGGGAAAGGTAGGAAGAAATGAGGATCATTCTTAAGGTATGTGCAATTTGTTATGATAAATGCTCTAGTAATGAATGATGTTAATGTGTTTTGAGAAGTGAGAAAATGTTATGTTATATGCATTGTGAATCTTGTGTATGGCAATGTATTATATGAATAATATACTTTGAAATGTGATATCAATGATGCTATATGTATCATATGGATTGAGATATGATATGATATGAAGCCATTGTGATTGGCTATGATAATTCAATTGAAAGAGATAAGGCATGTTGGCCTAATTGATGATGAGATTGATAATGAAATAATAAATGAATTGTTTGTTTAATATGTTATTCAGTTTCAGAGTTTTGGATTTGGGTGGCATGCCTAAGAAATGATGAAAGGTAACAGTCTTGCCGGGTTGAGGATCTCCTCATATGTGTTGAGTTGATGGTCCAAGAGACTGGGTCTGTTACACTATGAGAATTGTGAATATGAGATATATGATTTGTAACAGTCTTGCCGGGTTGAGGATCTCCTCATATGTGTTGAGTTGATGGTCCAAGAGACTGGGTCTGTTACACTATCCATGGATAGAGAGACATGTATATACATTGCCTACGGGCGTGATGATTGTGACTATGAACCAAAGCAGTAACTCTGAACTTTGAATAACATATTAGTGTTTTGGGCCCGAGTCTGTCTTTATTGTCAATGTGAAATGCAAGTATTGAAATATTGATTGTGAGTATTAAAAATGAATTATGCTTGGTGAATTGTGAATAATATAATGTTATTAAGTGTAATATGTAAATGAATTGTGGTTGATGATAAAGGTTGTCTTTATTGGAAATATGATTTATGATTTGTATGATATGTAAATTGTGTATTGCAATAATGAGTGATATGATGTGTAATGTGTGTATTGCAATAATGAGTGTATGATATGTAATGTGTGTATTGCAATAATAATGGGTATGATATGTAAAGTGTGTATTGCAATAATGGTTGGTGTGGTATATATATAATGTAGGGGTATTAATATATTGGTTTTGAGTATTGGTGATGCATTGGGGTTGGTGATAATATTATGTATATATATATACATCATATATGAAATTAGCTAGGATATATTAAAGATAAAATTAAAAAGAAAAGAAGATATGATAAGAACTAATTATATACTGAATCGATGTATCATTATATATCAATACTTCTATACTATATGTTTATATTTTATATTTGGACTACTAAGCTCTCGGGCTTAGCGCGGGTGTTTATTCGCGCAGGTATATAGATGGAAGATATGAAGTCTTTTGTTATGCCACAAGAAGAGTAAAGTTTGTCGAGACCAACTAGAGGGTAATGCATACATGTATAAATTTTAATTATGATGTATTTCTGACGAGAGAGTATTTATATGTATAAATGAAGTTTTAATAAAGATAATGATTTTGTAAATGTTATTTAAATTAATGTATTATGGTTTGAAGTCTGTTATAAATATTTTAAAAGGTAACGAAAAGTGACATCCTTATACTTTATATATTTACTGTATGTATACTAGGTATACGCATAGTACTTATATAGGGTATCGGGGTATTACAATTGTTTTGATATCAGAGCTTAGGTTCGAGATTCTCGGCCTAAGTAAAATTAAAAAGAAAAAGTTTTGAAACGCTTAAAATGAATTAAAAAGAAGAGTTTTGAAAATGAAATTTGTAATACATGCATATGCATTCACACCTAGGTTGGTCTCGGAGGTGGCATTATATGATTTGTAGTATATCTATGTTATATGAAATGGATGTTAATGTGTGAATGATGTTTTACATGAAAATAAAATTAGAAAATGAAATGATATGAATTTATATAAGTCTAATTGATAATTAAAAATGGAAATTTATGCTAGTAAAGGAAAGTGTTGAATGTGTTGAAGTATAAAGAAATGAAACGGAAAATAAAGCTGAAAATGAGATGGAAACAAAATTAAGATTAGAATATGTACTCTCTCTTCTACACTTTGAATCTCTTTATAATAAGGTTGTGTTGGGTTAGTTAGATGGAGGAAATATTGCTGGATTGATAATATTGAAAGATATGTTATTGAAATGAAAAGAGTATGGTGGGATATGGAATGAGTTGATGAGTATAGATAAAGTGTGACTATTTAAAGTTTAGGATATATATATAAAGTTAAGGTTTTGTTTAAAAAAAATAAAATAAAATAATATTGGTTAAGTAAGAATATCAATTGGTATTGTTGTTATAATGCAAACATTGTGAATTCAAGGTTAGAAATGTGAGATGCTTGGATATTGTGAAAGCTCATGGTAATGGTAATAATATATGATATTTGAGATTTTTCGAAATGAGCTTAATAATTGGGGAAGAAATATGTGTTGATATTGCTTTGTGATATATAGATATATATATATATATATCCGAGATGTTTTTAAAGTTGATTTTAAGAAAAGATGAGTTTGGTAAATTGAAGTTTAAGCAAAGTAGTAAGTTGAAAAGTTAAAGTCCTACTAGAATTTGATAAAGATTGATTGGATATTGATGGTTTAATGTATATTCAATACCTGAGCCAGGTGAAATGATTAATATTGCACATGAAAGTATTATGACTTAAGTAATGTGATTGATGGTATGAGAATTTGTTTTGAAGTAAAAAGAGAAATAGATAAGCAAATGAAAAGGAGCTATTTTAAGTCATTTTATTGCAAAAAAAAAAAAAGAGCATATAATTAAGTGTATAGGAGCTATTGGGCTCAATGTGTATATTATTGGGTGTAATGTACATATGTATAAATATATGGGTAATATATATATATACGTTGAATGGTAAACAAACGGATATAAAGATGATATATTAAATGCATTTCAAAATAAAGGTGAGAGAGATGTCACCTTGGTAAGGTGACTAAGAATTTGTGAAGTATTACTATGGTTAGGATATATATATGTGTGGAATTGATAAATAACTTAAGCCATGTCAAAAAGGGATAAAAATGATGTTGTGCAATGAGAAGAAATAAATGTAAAATACTTGAGTTGCCTTGGAAAAACAGTCCCGGATTGGATGCCATGGCCGTGGTAAGTGAGGGCCACGACCGTGGGGTTACAAACATGACTGTGTCTTTATGCATTTTGGTAGCACAGAAGAGTTTTCTATGCCACGACCGTGGCTCTTGAAGGCCACGACCGTGGGGACTTAAATGTTGATATGACCTGTAATTTGTGATCTAAAGGCTTAAAAATGAGACTAATATATGAATGTATTATATGTTGTGATGTGCATAAGGTGAGTTTGTTGAGACATCAATGTCATTGAGTAATGAATTACATATGAAATGAGAAATGTAATGAAATGATTATAACACTTGAGCAATTACATAAAATGAATATGGTTTGAGAAGCTATGAATAGTAAGTACAAAACCCTATTTGATTTCATATATTCATATGACTTTGAACCTTAAACCATTTGATTATAAATGTGTTAAGAAATCTATTATATCATTGATACCTATGAATAATGCTATATGTGTATAATGTAAATTGCTATGAATATATCAATAAGAGTATATGAAATGTGAGAGCATTCAATAATGTATATGCTATGATGATGAAATGAGAATTTATTTGGGAAATATTGGACAGTAATATGGTTATAGGTTTAAAGTAAGTGTATGAGGAAATGTTTTATGTATACAGGTATAGAAAGAGATTGTAATGGAAGAAGAAAGTATAATGTATGAAATTTCGAGAAGAGATAAATTGGAAATAGAGTAATGAACGAACTTGGGTAAAAAATTGTATATGATCAAATGTTGTGCATAGGAGATGTTAAAGATAACATATTTGAATATGAATTAGGCTATTAATGATCAAGTAATCAAGAACAAAGTGTTTTGAAGTGAAGTTGGAATGTGCTAAATCTTGATGTAGCCAAAGTTTGGAGAATGGATATATAATCCTTGTGATCCAACTTAGCAGTGTAATTGAAAAGTTTGGAAACAGAATAATTAAGGAATAGTATTGATCTATAAGTTACAAATGTGACCATTAAGCTCTTATGGCCATATGATTTTTTTAATGTGTGTGGTCGGTTAGCTTTGTTATCCACAGAATTTGGATTGAAATGATTTGATTGTAGCACAATTTTGGTAAAACAGACAATTATGTTTCTAGTATCATGGTTGAAAGTTATGATTGGTAAATGTGTATCTTATAACTTTTGTGTTAACAATTTGGTTATAATTTTGAAAAGTAAAGAAAGGAAAGAGAATTGTGATAATATTTTGAGTTATGAATAATGTAATAAAAAGGCAATTATTGTAATTATAGTAATGTTATAAAAAGGTGAAGAGATGATAAATGGGAAAAAGTGTAATTTGTGATTGAAAGTTATATTGAATATGTTTATGGTATGAGTTGAATAAGTGGATGGTTATAAAGTTTAAATGAGTGAATTATGAGTAATAAGTATGGTACGAGATAATCTTGCGAATTTGGTGGAAATTGTACTAAGATAATAGAAGATAAATTATGTGTATATTGAAAGATAATTGGAAGTGATTTGTTATTAATGATCATAGTTTCAAAAAGTTGAATATGGAGTTAAAGGAATTAGAAGGTGGAAATAAGTTGGATCTAATGGAATTAAGTTATATATATTGTGAAATCCAATGATAAATTTAAATAAGTTAATTGTTGGTTTGAATCAAACCAGATTGAATGTGGTATATTGTGACAAATTGATCGAATGATCTAGATTTCACCAAGGTGGTGAATCAATGATTTTTTTTTAGTGTAAATTAAGAGAATAGTTATAAAGAGATGAAGTGGTAAAGTATTTGAATGTAATAATGGGACGAAGATGATTGGATTCTTGTACATAGATAAGGTATTTGGGATTGTAATGAGTTATTTTGAATATTGGATAAAATGTAATAAGATATATATATTATGAAAAGTTATGGAATTGAAAAAGATGATTGATTCTAGGAGGAAGAATACACATTATGTGATTGGATGAAACCAGAATATAAGAATACTATTCATAATATATGAAGATTTAAGATGGCGTATTGTTAAGAAGGGAGTGTTATTGAACTGGTTAATTTCGAGGACGAAATTATTTAAGGGGGAGAGAATTGTAATATCCCGAGATATACCTTAAAAGTTTTGGAGGAGTTGTTGTATTTGGATTTAATGTATATGTGATGTATATGTATATGTCTAATTGTAATATCCCTAAGTGTGCCTAGAAGTTATGATAATATTGTTATAATTGATTTGAATGTGTAATTGATAAGTGGTATATTTGTATAGGGTTTGGTTGAATGGTAAAAGTATTTGAGAGAAATGAATATGTGTATTTGCAAAGGAAAGAATTGTATAGAGAGAGATAGTGTATATGTTGGGTATATGGCAATATATATGACATATATGTTGGTCAAAGTGCTTAGTCAAGGGAAGAAGATATTTAAATTGTTGAATGTGAAATTACCAAAATGGGCAAGAGCTTGTAAAGAGAATTAAAATGTGTATGAGGGTAAGATAGTAATTTTCTTTTGGAGGAGTATTTAATGCCTATTGACTTTGTGTTTTCTTCATCATTTCTTCTTCTTTTTCCTTGTGTGGCCGGCTCACCTAAGACAAAGGAAAGCAAGAGAGTAAAAGAAGGGTTTGATGTTCTAAGCTCCAAAGTTGAGAGAGATTCCAAGTAACCAAGTTGGAATTTCAAGGAATTTCATCATTTTGGTAAGATTTCTCTTGTTTGCTTTGGTTCTTTTTGAAGTTGTGTATGGATTGAGTTAGGTTTATGGATAGTATGATTAAGTGTGTTTGTGTATGGTGTGTGTAAAAGTGTTGAAATGGAATTAAAGATAAGAAGCTAGGTTGGTGTTGGTGATGGAAGAGTAAGAGTTGTGTTTAGTGAATTTTTTTTTCTGTTTTACAATTAGTAAAGGCTGTGACTTGTATGATTTTTAATTAATTATAGAAAAATGTTCTTAAAGTGAATTTTTGATATGTTGTGCCTCTATGAGTCTAGAATGACTGAAAAATATGTTGATTCGATTTTGGAATGGTTATGAGTTTAGAAAGATTATTTTTATTAGACCTGTTCCAGCAGGTACCTTAACTGAGACAGCTATATTTCGGGATTTTTAATAAAATGTAAAAAAATCATATCCAATTGAATTTTGGATATGTTGTTGCTTAGTGAGTCTAGTATTTGAGAAAAATAATTTGGAACCACGTTGATTGAATTTGATTTATGGAATTCACAAAGTTCAGAACTGCTGCCAGGATGCAGGGCAATTGGGGCAGTCTGGTTAGATGAACTATTTGACCAAGATTTTTTGTTCAGTTTGATCTGAAATTTTAAAGGAATGATTTTAAGATACAAAACTAAATTCTGTAAAAATTTTAGAATTTTTAGTCAAGTAGATTATTTTATACAATTTTTCAAAATAAGGATAAAATGGAGTCTTAAACCAGAATGTACTATTCATATGATCATTTTGCTAATATTCCTTTTGGATTAGATTGTGAAGAGGTTGAATTGCCCTAACCGTGTCCCTCAAGTGGTGCTGCCCGTGTCCCTCAAAGGTTTTGAAGAGATTGGGTTGCATTAACCTAAATGTGGAGAATTCTTGGAAAGAAAAGAAATGTATAGATTGATGGGACTAGTTCTTGAGGTAAGTACCAATACATATGATTGTATTTAATTACATAATTCGAGGCTTAACACATTTGTTTGCAAATGTGTTAAGTGATCTATTATATTGTTAACATAATTGGACTAAGGTGATGATTGAATGATGTGAAGTATGTGAAGATCATTAACAAGGTAAGCATAAACCCTATTTGATTGTATATCCTTACATGTCTTTGAACATTAACACATTGGGATGAAAGTGTTAAATAAGCTATTATATTGTGAATGTAAATGAAGAATATATATAAAGGATGAAATATGAAATGGGAAAGGTAGGAAGAAATGAGGATCATTCTTAAGGTATGTGCAATTTGTTATGATAAATGCTCTAGTAATGAATGATGTTAATGTGTTTTGAGAAGTGAGAAAATGTTATGTTATATGCATTGTGAATCTTGTGTATGGCAATGTATTATATGAATAATATACTTTGAAATGTGATATCAATGATGCTATATGTATCATATGGATTGAGATATGATATGATATGAAGCCATTGTGATTGGCTATGATAATTCAATTGAAAGAGATAAGGCATGTTGGCCTAATTGATGATGAGATTGATAATGAAATAATAAATGAATTGTTTGTTTAATATGTTATTCAGTTTCAGAGTTTTGGATTTGGGTGGCATGCCTAAGAAATGATGAAAGGTAACAGTCTTGCCGGGTTGAGGATCTCCTCATATGTGTTGAGTTGATGGTCCAAGAGACTGGGTCTGTTACACTATGAGAATTGTGAATATGAGATATATGATTTGTAACAGTCTTGCCGGGTTGAGGATCTCCTCATATGTGTTGAGTTGATGGTCCAAGAGACTGGGTCTGTTACACTATCCATGGATAGAGAGACATGTATATACATTGCCTACGGGCGTGATGATTATGACTATGAACCAAAGCAGTAACTCTGAACTTTGAATAACATATTAGTGTTTTGGGCCCGAGTCTGTCTTTATTGTCAATGTGAAATGCAAGTATTGAAATATTGATTGTGAGTATTAAAAATGAATTATGCTTGGTGAATTGTGAATAATATAATGTTATTAAGTGTAATATGTAAATGAATTGTGGTTGATGATAAAGGTTGTCTTTATTGGAAATATGATTTATGATTTGTATGATATGTAAATTGTGTATTGCAATAATGAGTGATATGATGTGTAATGTGTGTATTGCAATAATGAGTGTATGATATGTAATGTGTGTATTGCAATAATAATGGGTATGATATGTAAAGTGTGTATTGCAATAATGGTTGGTGTGGTATATATATAATGTAGGGGTATTAATATATTGGTTTTGAGTATTGGTGATGCATTGGGGTTGGTGATAGTATTATGTATATATATATACATCATATATGAAATTAGCTAGGATATATTAAAGATAAAATTAAAAAGAAAAGAAGATATGATAAGAACTAATTATATACTGAATCGATGTATCATTATATATCAATACTTCTATACTATATGTTTATATTTTATATTTGGACTACTAAGCTCTCGGGCTTAGCGCGGGTGTTTATTCGCGCAGGTATATAGATGGAAGATATGAAGTCTTTTGTTATGCCACAAGAAGAGTAAAGTTTGTCGAGACCAACTAGAGGGTAATGCATACATGTATAAATTTTAATTATGATGTATTTCTGACGAGAGAGTATTTATATGTATAAATGAAGTTTTAATAAAGATAATGATTTTGTAAATGTTATTTAAATTAATGTATTATGGTTTGAACTCTGTTATAAATATTTTAAAAGGTAACGAAAAGTGACATCCTTATACTTTATATATTTACTGTATGTATACTAGGTATACGCATAGTACTTATATAGGGTATCGGGGTGTTACATGATCCTTACTATTATTATAGGCATGGGCATATGAACACAACCTCGTGAGGGTGCCTGGTATTTCCCGAGAGAGAATCAGGTATCCGAGATTAAATTTTTGGTTGTCAGATTGCGTGGACTTTCCCGGCTCTCACCATGTGCATACCCAACTCTTCGTGTTGAGCCGCTTAACCTGGGACCAGGTAAAATAGCAGTAGTATGCTTTAAAATTTATGTAAAAGTTTACTTATCTTATGTTATTTTACAGGTGAATTTGGCCTGGTGGAACCCAGAAGAGCGGACAAACTGGTCTCCCTTCATGAAGGCTGCGCTATCTTTCCAACGTACTCGCCGAGTCATCGCTGGCCCAGTGTTTAGTGGTTGGTTTCTCGGAGAGAGAGTTTATGAGTGGTTTCTTGGTCTAGAGCAGCGGAGGGTTCCAATGCATTACCCAGAATATACTTTAAATATTATATCAATGTCGGAGGATGCATGGTGGTTGGCCCGACATTGTCATAATGTTAAGACATTTCTCCATCTACCGGGTGCATTTTATTCAAAGAAGGCTCTTGAACTTTGATGTATCTCCTGTTGGTGTATGGGAAATTCCTGAAGAAAATGAGGGTAGAGTTGAAGAGGAACATCATGGAGAGGCAGGAGAATTCATTCCACATCTTGGGGCTAGCACTTCTCAGGTAAAACTTTTACTATTTTTCCTTTGCAATCGCTTCTCTCTTAACTTATTTTGATTCCTTGATGATTGTTGTAGGCTATTGGCTCATTTGATCATGAGGCTGGACCATCTTTTACTGCCCCTTCATTTGCTCATTCTAGCCCGCTAGATATGCCATCTCATCCGCAGGGCATCGATATGAATTACCTGGTGAGTTTTCTTATTTCATGGTAATTTATGCTATATGTATGCATGATTATGTATGCTCTTACCTTTTTCCTTTCTGGCTCACAGTGGATGCTTGAATAACAGAATAAGAAACTTCAAGAAGAGTTGGCTGCAAGTCATCAGCAGACTTCTCATTTTGAAAATTTGTATCATCAATCCGAACAAAATTTTTGAGACTTCCGATTTCAGGGGATGAGGGATCCTGGTGTTTCTTCATCTAGAGGCCCCCAAACTGATGACCCTGAGATCCTTTCTCTACTTTCGATGAGGACCGTGATAGATTGAAACTCCAAGGTAATAGAGATTTTAGGGCTCCTGCTTCGGGCAGACTCGGGACGAGTGATTTGCCTCATCCTTCAACAGGCGATGACTTTTTTAGGGCTTTATTTGATGACCTACCACCACCTTCTTGGTTTAAGGTTTTAAGGGGGTTAAGGTTCACTGTTTTGAGTTTTTGAATTGAAATAGGGTTTTAGTATTTTTTATTTAGGGTTTCAGGTAATGAGTTGGTTTTTAGAATTTAGAAAAAAACAATTGACAATTTCATGAAGTTTTATGAAAATAAACCAAACGATTTAAAGTTTATAAAAGCAAAAAAGATGTTTTTAGGGCTTTTGGAAAGAAACAAAACTCAATTTAGGGTTTTGAATATTTGGAAAACAAATTTTGGTTTTGGGGTTTTGAAGAAACAAAACTAATAACTTTAAACTTTTTGGAAAACAAAGCAACGAATTAAAGTTTTCAAACTTCAGAAAAGGTGAATTAAGGTTCTTAGGTTTTTGATTTAAAAGAAATAATGGGATGATTTAGCTACTGTGAAGAATAAAATTTAAACAATTGATACATACCTTCGTTTGTTGGGTCCACCAAAAATTTCTTCTTGGATGAACAAAAACAAAGACAAGCTTTTTTGCCTTTGAATTGCTTGAATTGTTTTTCTGCTCTCTCAAAAAATCAGATTGATTCACCTCCTTCCTACTTAGTTTCAGATCCAATTTTTGTTCAAGTTTCTGTCCGATTTCTTCCCTTATTTCTCCTTAATTTTTGTGTTGTTTTTTATCTTATTTATAGAAGTTTTATATGATTCACTCCTAATTATTCACGAAACATAATATTGATAAGAAAAGGAAACCGAAACCTAATTGCGTTAGGTTTTGAAAAAATTTGCTTCGAAAAATTTTTGCTGGAGAAAAAAAACTGCTGCGGAAAAATGCGATGGCAAAACAAAACTGCCGCAGTGGCTGCGGCAGTGGGTGTGTGAACTGGCTTGCGGGGGCGAGAAGGCCATTTCTCCCGTAGGAAACTCCTGTGGGCGAAATGGCGCACGAAAGGGTAAGGCCAGTGACAAAGCTTCTCGATTTTAAGACTCAAATTTCCAAGAAAGGGTTGGGGTATGAAGAAGCTAGCAAAGGTGTTCAGTCAAAGAAGAATGAGAAGATAAGCTTCCCACCACTTGAAGAGATCATTGTCAAATCTCCAAACATGGGACCATTCCAAGAAAAGCCTGAGCCAATCATATTCATGGGAAGGTTGATCTCGAAATTTTTACTAATGTTGTTGAGCTAGTGTTGCGGTCTCAGTCTCACTATCTGCAAGTGCACAGATCGTTAACAAGTAATATAATGATGAGTAGAGTATCGTTCCCACGAGGAGGTTAATTCTAAGTACCAAACAATTAAACCAATTAATATTTGGATAATCAAATTTAATTTATGATTTAACTAGCTAAAAATGACAATAAATTAAGAATAAATTTCTTATGATTTAAAAACTTAGGGTTTAGTCACCTTTATTGATTTATCATGGATTTTCTAAGATATTGATTTAATTCAGTTTTCCTTTCAATTAATGGTTAGATTCTCCTAAATCAAGCTCAAGTCTCTCTCAAGTACTAGAACTAATATTGACTTAATCCTTATGTCTACTCTCGTGATCATAAATAATTAAATCAATTCATTAAGTTTTATGAGAATCTTGAATCAACCTCTTAAGGGTTTAACCTTATCTCTAAGTGAGAAACTTACTTAAGATTGTTATCTCCTTGGACTAATGTCATGCTTCCACTCTCGCTCCATCACACGACATCTCAAATCAATTAATCATTGGCCAAATAATAAAAGCATTAAGATTAAAGACAACAAAATAATTAAAGGATAACTAAATTAACCAAATAGACATTTATAGCTCCATGATAAATTCAATTAAAGGGACCAACCCTAAAAAGGATTAGTTCTTCATTATTGAAATAAAAACATTACAAATATTCGAAATGGTAAATGAAAACATAATTTAAAAGGAACAAGAAAGATCAAACTCTATTTCTTTGAAGAAGATCTTGACTTGGATCTTGAACTCCTCCTTGAAAATGAATTTCACAATTCTATACTAAATTTATTTGGATGAATCTAATCTAATCTATTACATATTCTCTTCATTCATGCTCTTGAATCCTTGGAGGAAATGTGTTTATATAGAGTGCTTGGAAACTTCTGTAGTGGAGAAAAACTGAAAAAGGCTTAAACAAGTCTTGGTTGGTGAGTTCATCTTCAACATTTGCAGCTCACAAATCATAAAATAAGGGCCACGGTCGTGGCCTTTGGAGTGCCATGGTCGTGGCCTGTGTGAAGGCTGCCTGATTCGTCAAACTTTTCAGCTACTTGAGTCGGCCTGGTGGGCCACGGTCGTGGCCCTTAGGAAGCCACGGTTGTGGCCTTCAAAATGAAACTGCCAAACTTATTTTCTTCTTGTTTTTAGCTCAGTGAGTGTCGAAATGGATCCCACGGTCGTGGCCCTTGGGAGGCCACGGCCATAGCTTATGATTTGCCTTCATTTTTGCTTGTTTTTCTTGAATTTTGCCTTACTAATCATCAAAAAACTTTAGCCTTGTCTTCCATGCTCACAAAGTGTAATTCTAACTCAAATAATCAAAACTCATCAAATTCAATTGGAGAATACTTAAAAATCAGAGTTAAAATGGCATAAAACAATGACTATAATTTCACTCTATCAGCTAGTGGAACAAGTGAAGAAAGAGCTCACCCTGCCAGCCGACAAGGAGCCCAATCCAGAAGGGGAGAAGGAAGCTATCCTGAAAGCCAAGAAGACTCCAAAGGAGATTGCTTCCTTGGTTGAAGAGAAGTTTGAAGATGTTCTGCTTTATGACTTTGAGAACAATTATTTTGAATTTGATTTTAATTTGTCTGCTTTGTATGAGGATGATGATGTTTTCTTTTCTAAAATGAATGCAATAAAGTCTGATTTTGCTTACTCGTGTGATGTCTTTCTTGATGGTTGTATAAATTCAAATAGTTGTTACATGAGAATCTTTAATATTAACTCCGTCGATACACAATCATTAAATTTGGGAACAACTAAAAAATCCTAAAAACATTAGCATAGCATCTGACCTTACTCCTAATGAGAGAGAGATTTGAAAAAATATTTAAAAAATATGAAGTTTTTGCTTGGTCTTATGAGGATATGCTTGGAATAGATCCAGACATAACCGAATATCTAACTCCTATTTACACTCGAATGAAACCTATCAAACAAAAAGCTTAGGCGGTTAAGAGCTGAATGAGATGAACTGGTTAAAGAAGAGGTCACTAAACAAATACAAGTAAAGTTCCTTGAAGTGATAGATTATCCGGATTGGTTAGCCAACATAGTACCTGTACCAAAGAAATATGGAAGAATTGGGGTATGTGTGGACTATAGAGACTTGAACAAAGCTTCCCCGAAAGATGATTTTTCTTTACCCCATATAGATGTCCTTATTGATAGTGCAACTTCTAGTGTGCTATACTCATTTGTAAACAGATTTTTTGGATACAACCAAGTGTTAATGGCCCAAGAAGATAAAGGTAAAACTACCTTCATTACTACGTGGGATATATTTTGTTACAGGGTGATGCCGTTTGGATTAAAGAATGCTGGAGCAACCTACCAAAGAATGGACACCACCTTATTTCATGATATGATGCATAAAGAAGTCAAAGTGTATGTTGATGATATGATGATGAAGTCAGACACAAGGGAGCAGCACTACTAAAACTTAAGAGTTATTCTTCGAGAGAGCAGTGAAGTATAAAAACTTGTTGCACTCAAATTAACTCTACCACAAAGCGTCACTTGCAAGTATACGAGGTAGCTGTAGCAAAGGTGATCACCCCAAAGTCGTCTCATAAGGAAGCTAAAGTGGCTAATTGATTATCAGATTATGAATAACAAGTAATGAAGAAAATTTAAATTGTTAACTAATGAAGAAGATTGATTGAAGTTTAAAACGAATAAAAGCAAATTGAGCTTATGTTTTGATTCACTTAATAGAATGGTCTAGGGTTTGCACTTCTCTGCTACTTATATGTATGAACGGTTATTCCTCTTAACCAATTTAATTTCAAAGATTAAATCTCAAGCAACTTAATTAATTGAATAAAGGAAATAAGCTCTCGCATTCAAACCTCTCTCAAATAATCTTGTTCCTATTGAAATAATCTTTTCCTAGGTTATATCTCTAATTCACCTAAGTCCTTAATTGAATTGTTCCAGCATTAGACTTCATCTCTCAATCCATCATCTAATACCTAAAACACATAATTGGTGACCAATCAATTATATATTAACAATATTCCATTCAATCACGGCTAAAGAAATTATTAGCTAAGAGAATAACCAATTCATACAATCATAGCAGATCCATACAAACCCTAGACTAGATCAAATTAGTTCATAATGCTATCAAACATACTCATCTCATTAATATTCAAAGAAATGAATTCAGACATGATAATGTCCATAAATACAATTCCAATGAAAATAAAGAGATAAAGTTCAAGAAAACCAAATTACAAACTCCTTGAAGCTTCTGAAGAATCTCTTGTTCAAATCTTGCAAGAAGGATGTTTCAATGGCTAGAACAATCTAATCTAAGCTAGTTTAATCCAAAGTGTAATCAAAATCAAAGAAAACAAATGTTAAACCCTAAGTTCTTCTCTTTGACGGCTCAATCTGCTCTCAAAATCGCAACAACCCTAAACCCTAGCTTCTTTTTCTCTTTTATACGAATTCTCCGCTTTAAAAATCCGCTACATCTTTGGTTCATGAGAGACACGGCCAAGTTGGATGAGACTTGGCCGTGTTGGTGGTCTTTGGAGGGACACGGCCAGCGACTTGGCATGTCCCTTGCTTGTGTCTTCTACTGCCTGGTTTTGATTTTTTCTTCTTTGGTTGAGTGACACGGCCGTGTTGGAGGTGACTTGGCCGTGTTGAACCTTTTTGGAGGGACACGGCCAGTGACTTGGCCGTGTCCCTTGCCTGTGTTTGCTTCTGTGTGAGTTGCTTCTTCTTTGCTTTGGATTTAAGTGAGACACGGCCAAGTCAACCAATCCTGGCCGTGATTGAGCTTCTTTGGAGGGACACGGCCACTGACTTGGCCGTGTCCCTTGAGTGTGTCCCTCTCTGTGTCTTGAAGTTCCTTTTTAACTTGGTATGGGCACGGCCAGTGACTTGGCCGTGTCCTCTGCCTGTGTCAGCTACTGTCCTTTTTTCCTTCAATTTGCTTCCTTGGCTTTTTAACCTAAAACAAAACTTCAAACAAACTTTAAACAAGAAGTAAATAAACAATAACCAACAAAACATAAACACCATACTAAAAACTAGATCAAAAGCGACATAAACACTGAAATAAACTAAAACTACCAAAATTAATGAAAACACTAAACAAACCGATTAAAACTAACAAAATACCTAAATAAAACAATAATTATTATAATAAACAAGACACAAATCTATAACAAAAACTAATAAAACACTAAGGTTAAACCCGAAGAAGTGTGTGTTTAGGGTTACTTTAGATAAGTTGTTAGGACATGTGATTGGTCCGAATGGCAATGAGATTAACCCTGACAAGGTTAAGACAATTAGGGATATGCTAGCCCCTAAGATAGAGAGAGAAGTTTGGGGATTCATTAACAGATTATAGTACATTAGCAAGTTTATAGCAAAGCTCACCACAATGTGTGAACCTATCTTCAAGTTAATTAAAAAGAATAAGCCAGTCAAGTGGAATGAAAAGTGTCAAAAGGCCTTTGAGCGTATAAAGGAGTATTTGCTAAATCCACCTATTTTGGAACCACCTAAACCTGGTAAACCCTTGTTACTATACTTAGCCATAGAAGAAGAATCAATAGGAGCCATGCTAGCCCAAGTAGATTAGTTGGGGGTTAAACACGCAGTCTATTATTTAAGTAGAAAGCTCCTACCATATGAAAATAAGTATAGTATCATTGAAAAGACTTGTATAGCTGTGGTTTGGTCTTCTAAGAAGTTATGACATTACTTTCAATCTTACAGTGTGCAAGCAATTTCCAGGTTGGATCCAATGAAGTACTTAAGGGAGACACTCTCTTTGATCGGGAAGTATGGATGATGGTTCCAGGAAAATAATCATAGGTAGAGCGGTGGACGAATTCCTAGCCCAACAACCATTACCAGATAGCGAAGAGGTGATCTTGGAATTTCCTGATGAACATTTAGAGGCCATAGAAGTACAAGGATGGAAAATGCATTTTGACGGAGAAGTGAAAAGGAAAGGAGCAGGTTTGGGAGTCACACTAGAATCGCCCGAAGGGGAGATTATCCCTTTAGCCAAGAAGTTGAAGTTCAAGGCGACCAATAATATGGTGGAGTATGAAGCATGTATTTTTTATTTGGAAACCCTGATCATTATGAAGGTGGATAAGGTGCATGTCTTTGGCGATTCATTGCTAGTAGTATCCCAAGTAAATGGAGAGTGGGAGTTAAAAGAAGAGAAGCTAAGACCATACCACCATTACTTGACCTGGATGAAGAAGAATTTTAAGGAGTGCAGGTTTATACACCTACCAAGAGAAGAAAATTAGATGGCTGATGCCCTAGCAACATTGGATTTGGTATGGGAAAATCTTGTCAACTTATTCCTTAAGGCTCAGATTTTTACCAGTTCATCAACTCCTTGCTATAAATATGAGACAATCATGGAAACTAATATAGACCATGATGCATGGTATGACACTATAAGACAATTTTTAGAGGATAAGGAATACTCGTTAGGGACAACAAAGGAAGAGAAAAGAGCAATAAGGTGATGGTCCTTACAATACATCACCTTTCATGGAGAATTGTATCGAAGATGGCTTGATAGGGTGCACTTGAGGTGCTTGAGGAAGCTTGAAGTTGAGCACATCATGTCAAAAATACACGTAAAAAGTTGTGGTCCACACATGAGTGGTTTAGCCCTAGTTAAGAAGATAATTCGACAAGGTTACTACTGGTTGACCATGGAGAGAGATTGTATTGAGTTTGTGAAGAAGTACCAGCAATTTCATATGTATGGTAATTTGAATCACATGCCTCCTGAAGAATTGTATTCTATGTCTTCACCCTGGCCCTTCGCAACTTGGAGGATTGACATTATACATCCGACAGCTTCAAACGGTCACTATTTTATTATAGTAGTAGTGGATTATTTTTTAAAATGGGTCAAAGCTAAATCTTTCAACAAACTGGAGGCATGGTAAATGGCTAGATTTATTAAAAAGAATCTCATCTGCAGGTATGGGATCCCGCACAGTGTGATATCGGACAATGGGGTACAGTTTGAAGGTGTTGTTAAGGACTTATTCTCGAAGTACAAATCCATTATTACCGATCCTCCCCTTATAGAATGAAGGCTAATGGTGTAGTAGAAGCAACAAATAAGATAATTAATAAGATCCTATCCAAGATGACTAAGACGTATATGGATTGGTTAGAGATGCTTCCTTTTGCTTTGTGGGGATATAGAACAAGTGTGCGAATGCCGACTGGAATGACACCATTCTCTTTGGTTTACAAGATGGAGACAGTGTTGCCAATTAAAATTGAGATCAAGTCATTGAGAGTGGTCTTGGAAGCTAAACTGCCTAAGATAGAGTGGGTAGTGAGCAGATACACACAGTTAGCTTTATTAGAAGAAATGAGGTTAAAAGCATTGTATCATCATCAATTATATTAAAGAAAGATAGCTTTGGCCTACAATAGAAGAATTAGGGTCAGAAAGTTCAGAGTCGGTGACTCAGTATTGAAGCAATGTAAGCCTAATGTCTCTGATCTAAGAGGAAAATTTAGGCCTAGTTGGGAGGGACCGTATGTTGTAAAGAAAATCATGAACAAGGGTGCAGTCAAGTTATCAGACATGGATAGGAGCGAGTTTAGTGAACCAGTGAACATCGACAGTCTGAAGAGGTTTTATGTATAAAAAAAAGGAGCTCACTAGGTTGAAAACCCAAAAGGGCATCCTAGGCAAAAGTTAAAGAAGTCCGCTAGTTCTGAAAACCTGAAAGGGCAGGCTAGGCAACAATTAGGGCTAAGCGAGAGAAAATTATCAATTAGAAAATTCGAATGGGCTAGTTGGCAATAGGAGTGATCTTGTGTATGTTGGCTTTATGTTTGGTTGTTCCTCGATTTAATAAAATAGAATTAATATTAAATTTGCTCTATGTGCACTATTTTCAATATTTGACCAAATATGGATAAAACAAATAAACACAATAGTGAAAGATGATGACAAATTATAAAAGAAAAAGAAGCATCTCTTATTATTGCTTTCATTATTTTTATCCTAACAATATTCTTTCTAAAGAAATTGACAAATGTAAGATTTATGGTAGACGATAAGTGAGTGTGCAGGCCAGCTTTGCTTCAGCCAACCCAAGAAGGCTTCAGTCAGACAAGGCATGTCCAAGTCAGGAGTAAACTCAAAACCTCGATGCTCAGCTCCATACTGATGGTCAAGCCAGCGAGGATCATAGCAAGTACCTCGACGAAGAGCAACAAGAGGAACATGCATCTAATATGTCTGAATGGTGATACGAGAAATCTTCCACCAAGGTACTAACCAATGGATGTTGAGTGTAGCATGAAAGCGGATCCAGTCAACCCAGTCAGCATATGAAGAAGCAGAATGAAGTAGTTTCCTAGCAGAATGATATCGTGAAAGGTATCTGGTGAAATCCATGAATGGAGTGTTGAGCAAGCAGATGTGCTCCTAAAGCCAAATCTGTAAGCAAAAGAAAAGAATAAAAAAGAAAGAAAAAAGAGCCCGTTAGGTCAAACATCTGTAAGGACGACCTAAGTAAAAATTGGGGCATTTCGCTAGTTCTAAAAACCCGCAAGGGTGGTCTAAGAAAAAAATAGAACCAACATAAAAAAAGAGGTCCACTAAGTTGAAAACCTGCAAGGTTGGCTTAGGCAAAAATTAGGACAGCTCGCTATTTTCAAAAATCCGCAAGGGTGGACTAGGTAAAAATTAGAGCAATAAAATAATAAAAATAAATAAAGCCTAAATTGAAAACCCAAAAGGGCAGTTTAGGTAGTTACCTGAAGCAGCAAGGGACTCCCAGCTAATCTTCTTGAAGATTCTGATTTAAATTGGTCCAATCCAACTAAAGTCTAAGCTAGAATAACAGGTATCAGTGACGATCCTCCTTTACTCGTGGAACGATATCGCCATCAGAAGAAACAATCAAGAATTGGCCAAGCAAGCATAGACAAAGCATACATCCCCATGCCTTGGTAGGAGCCAAATGAGAAATGCAAAAGTCAATCAAAGGACCAAGCAAAATTTTCTCACCTCTAGTCAATTTTAGAACTTTGGGCTTTGAAAGTTGAAACAACATTTGCATCTTTTATTGAATTTTGGGAGTCAATATGGGCAATACTATTGGTTAAATGCTCGGATATCCAAGGATGGCCTCAAATTCTTCAATCATGGGACATATCATAAATTCATTTATCTTGAATGTCCTAGAATTCACATCCCAAAAGGAAACCATGACATGTAGAAAAGAATAGTCCAATTTAATATTTTGAAAGCATTTCAAAGTATTAATTTGAGACCAAGATATTAGCTCCCAATGAATAGCTTTCACGGCTTTAAATAAACTCTTGATTTTTTTAAAATTGAGTTTCATCATTGTTGAAGTTAAAAAGGAAATTGAAAATTGTTGAAAGGAATTTTTTTTGTTCTGGAGTAAAATTCGTGGAGGATTTTGTTTTGGCTTTTGTTGGAATTGGGGCATGAAAGAAGACTTCTATAAAGATTTACTGAACTGAAGTTGACATGGAATGCGTAAAACCAAGACACGCAAGGAAAAGATTTATGTTGAAACTGTTGAGGGATTGCTGCACTCCCATTGGCTTTTGATTTTGCAAAACTGTGCCAATTTTGGACTATGAATTGAAAAAAATGCTTTTGTGTTGACTGTAGTAATAGTGATAATAAAAAATAATAAATAAAATAAAAAAAGAGAAAAAAAATTTGAAAGTCAAAATTTGCAGTAAAAGTAAATGTAACACCGTTATACCCAATATACGTACACTACATAATCCCAACATATGTAATATATGAATATAGGATACAAGAATGTCACAACCCATTTTAACAAAATAAATCTTCACTTATAAAATATGTATAAACTTAAAATATTCAACTGATAGCATATAAATAATAGATGAAACATTACTTGTTAAAACACATATATAACTTCATTATCAAAGATTTATCTAAAATATTTTTTATAGTTTGCGGAATATACATATATATACATCAAAATATAACCTAATATACATGAAATAAATATGTACATAAATATAAAATTTATGCATGCTGGCAGTTTGTGTCTGATATTGATGTCCAACAATCAACTCTACACTCAATATCTCAAGCCTAGACTCGACTCGGTCTAGACGAACTCTCCGGCTCAACCGGATCTACCCTGTCACCTGCGCGATGAATCATAATCGCACTAAGCCAAAAGCTTAGTGGTACAAACTTTGATAATAATATAGTTCAAATGCAATGCTAATGCACAACACATAAGGATATTATATCTCATAACATTATATCATTATATATTGATAAATTGCTCAATTGTTCCACAATTCATAATTCAAATAAGAGCAAACACAAGTGTTGTCCCAAGATGGCAACCAAGAGGGGGGGGGGGTGAATTGGTTTCCTTAAGAAATAATGACAATTAAAAAACTCAACAAAATAGAAATGCGGAATAGAGAGATGGTTGAGTAATGGAAGAAAGAAAGAACACACAAGATTTATAGTGGTTCGGATTTACTTCAATCCTACATCCACTTCCTTAAAAACTTGTTAAGGTTCCACTAATCTTTGAAGTTTTTACAAGCTCACTTCCAACTTTGGTGTTTTCACAAGTTCACACCTAACTTCACAAGTGTTTTCTAAGGCTTACACTCAAGAACCTTTAAGGAGTTTTTAAGGCTCACTCTCACAACCCAAACAAGAGTTTTACAAGGCTTACTCTTACAACCCAAGTGTTTTCCAAGCTCACACTCAAACTTATACAATGGTGTTTTCAATGCTTACACCTAACATTCATTACAATTCAAATGTAAGTTTAAGTAAAAGAAAAGTTGTTGCTTGGCTATCAAATTCTATTTTGCTTCACTTCTTTTTTTCTTTTCTTATAGAAGCACTGTATTTATAGCCAATGTGGTCTTACTAGCCGTTATTGATAGTAAGAATAAAGTCTTGGCAGTTTAGACCTTCTTTATTAAACTGTCCGATGTATTTTGCGGTCGTCCTTCATACAAGATGGTCGCGCTCACATCACACGCAGTCGTCCTTGGACAAGGTACGGTCGCTGTACTTAAAAAAGCTTCAACGGTCGAATTTTAGTGCTCTACAGTAGGAATCTTGCCCATGTTGTGATTGTCGGGACGGTCGCACCTAACAAAGGTGCGGTCTCCCTTTTTGA
The DNA here is from genome assembly GCA_947685225.1 of Garcia nutans. Taxonomy (NCBI): domain Eukaryota; kingdom Viridiplantae; phylum Streptophyta; class Magnoliopsida; order Malpighiales; family Euphorbiaceae; genus Garcia; species Garcia nutans. Next base: position 24,045,890 of record CANTUV010000001.1, read on the forward strand.
ATGTTGAAGTGGGTTTATAACGGTCATGTCACGTGTCATTCTCTGACAGGGCAGAAGAGATGTCCACCAAAATTTGAATGTCGCGGTCGCCCTAGGTAGCATCTTGCGGTCGAGTTGACAAACTCATGTCGAACTTCTGGACGCACCTGAGGTCGCGAACACTACTGTCTCTTTAAGCAATTTTCTCCTGCATTGGCAGAGCGGTCGCGAATATGAACGCGCTGTCGTTAAAGTGGTAAGCGAGGCCATATCATTTGCCATTCTTATCACCGTGAACCTTACTGAGATTAGAATGATTTGAGTTCCTTGAGTAGCGGTCGTTCATAACTTGGGACGGTCGCTCTTCTTAAGGTGCGGTCGCTACTAAGTTTGGGTTTCTGACCGCGAAACCTACTGTGATAAGTTTTCATCCTTTAATTGAATGGTGTGGTCGTATTCAGGTTTGGTGCGACCGCTAGAAGTGTTCTGTTCAGCTTTATTGAAGCAACCTAAGCCTGCAACAAGATTCTCCAAATACATGTTAAATGGATCATTCAATTTGAGTTGTCAATGATCAAAATTGAGATCATTTGTTTAACAATCTCCCCCATTTTGACTTTGACAATTCAAATGGAATGATAAGAAAAATAATAATTCTAAAATGCTCCCCCTTAACATATGCATGAATCATGGTTAAGTAATCTTGGTGCATTGATATTATTTGATTATCTTGGTGTATTGAATCATGTTTAAACAATCGTTCCAAGTTCCAAGTTGTTTACTATTTCTCCCCCATTGTCATAGGCAAAATGCATAATAGAAAGCAAGAAGTTGATTAAAAAGATAGTAAACATCTTGTTTATTAAAAGATGGAGGAAAGTACAAGAAAATTAAGCAACAAACATTCAAGACAAAACATAAAATGCAAACTATTAAGACTAAACATCTTGAAAATTTAAACTATTAAACTATTCAGAATCATCATCCTCATATATCTCTTCTTCTACTAAAGGAGCTTTTCCTTTATCTTGAGGAGCAAAAGAGGTAGAGCTAGTGCTAATGGACTCTTCTTCTTCAGGAAGGCTTTGGGTATGATCACTTATATCCCAATCTTCAAGATTGCATTGAGGCAAGTCCAGTTTTCCTTGCATATCATAGAGATCATGATGCATGTGAGATATAAGGTCAATTCTCTTGTTCAAGTGATGGAATCTTTTGGAGACACTTTTCTTGAACCTAGAGAGTTTCCTGGAGAGAGTTTTGATAGCATTGAGGATGAGTTGAGTAGAGGATGAGGTAGTTTCTTGAGTTCCTTTTGATGAAGTAGCTTTTGGAGGTAATTCCACAGCAACTTCCACAGAGTCTTTTCCTATCTAAGATACTACCAGCATAATCTGCATCTGAAAAGCCTATGATATGAAATGATGTGTTTTTAGGATACCAAAGTCCTAAATGCATTGTACCACTCAAATATTTCAAATTTCTCTTAGTGGCATTCAAGTGTGATTCTTTAGGATTAGTTTGAAATCTAGCACAAAGACATACACTATACATTATATCAGGTCTAGAAGCGGTTAGGTAAAGTAGTGATCCGATGATACCTTGATATTTCTTCTCATCTACTACTTTACCATTTTCATCTTTACCTAATTTCAAGGATGTGCTCATAGGAGTTTTGCTAGTTTTGCTGCCATCCATTCCAAATTTCTTGATGAGTTCTTTTGTATATTTGGATTGGTTGATGAAGATCCCATCTTCACATTGCTTGACTTGCAGTCCAAGGAAGAACTTGAGTTCACCCATCATGCTCATTTCAAATTCCCTAGTCATACAAGAAGCAAATTCTTTGCACAAGGCTTCATTAGTAGCTCCAAATATTATGTCATCCACATAAACTTGTACAATTAAAATGTTATGCTTGTCCTTTTTAACAAAAAGAGTTGTGTCTACTTTTACTTTTGAAAAACCATTTTCAAGTAAATATGCACTAAGTTTATCATACCAAGCTCTTGGTGCTTGTTTCAATCCATATAAAGCTTTGGTAAGTTTGAAAACATGATCAGGAAATTTGTAGTTTTTAAAACCAGGAGGTTGTTCTACATAAACTTCTTTGCTTATAAGTCCGTTTAGAAATGCACTTTTAACATTCATTTGAAAAAGCTTAAAGTTCATGTGACATGCAAAAGCAAGTAATATTCTAATAGCTTCTAATCTGCCTACGGGGGCAAAGGTTTTATCATAGTCAATACCTTCTTCTTGATTATAGCCTTTGGCTACCAATCTTGCTTATTTCTAACAATGTGACCATTTTCATCAAGCTTATTCCTATAGACCCATTTGCATCCTATTATAGAGTGATCTGTAGGTCTAGGAGTAAGTTGCCAAACATTATTTCTTTCAAATTGATTAAGTTCATCTTGCATTGCAGTTATCCAATTTTCATCATTTAAAGCCTCCTCAACAGTCTTTGGCTCAATTTGAGAAACAAAAGCAAAATTAACATCAATATGATTAATTTTGGATCTAGTAATTACTCCCTTAGATGTTTCTCCAATGATGAGTTCCTTAGGATGGTCTTTCTTGTATTGCCAATCCTTAGGTAGATCTTGAGTCTTTTCTTCAAGTTCATGCTGATTGATCTTTGGAGCATCAATAGATTCAAGAGGTTCAAGAGTACCTGCAGGGTCATTGAAAGTAATACCTTTCTTCTGATCACGATTAAATGATTCATCAAATACAACATGCATTGATTCTTCTATAACTAGAGTTTTCATGTTAAATACCCTATATGCTTTGCTATATGATGAATATCCTAGGAATATGCCTTCATCTGATTTGGATGAAAATTTTCCAAGATTATCCTTGGTATTCAATATGAAGCATTTGCATCCGAATACTCTAAAATATCCAATTCTGGGTATTCTTCCATTCCATAGCTCATAAGAAGTTTTATTAGTTAAATGCCTTTTGTAAACATGATTTGCAATGTAACAAGCTGTATTAACGGCTTCTGCCCAAAAATAAGATGGTAAATCATATTCATTGAGCATTGTCCTAGCCATTTCAATTAATGTTCTATTTTTCCTTTCAACTACACCATTTTGCTGTGGAGTTCTAGGAGCAGAAAAATTATGTGAAATGCCAAGTTCATTGCAAAAGCCTTCAAAATTTTCATTCTCAAATTCTTTGCCATGATCACTTCTAATAGATGTGATCACATATCCTTTTTCATTTTGAACTCCTTTTGCAAATGTTTTGAAGTAATTAAAGGCTTCATTCTTTTGAGCTAAGAAATTAACCCAAGTGAATATAGAGTAATCATCAACAAGAACAAATGCATATGATTTGCCTCCTAGGCTTGTAACTCTATTTGGTCCAAACAAGTCCAAATGAATGAGCTCTAAAGGTCTAGAGGTGCTTATAACACTCTTTGATTTAAATGAGCTTTTATGTTGCTTACCATGTTGACAAGGTTCACAAATCCTATCTTTGTCATATTTTATCTTAGGTAGGCCATCAACTAAGTTTTCATTGCAGATATATTTCAATTGATCCATACCAGCATGTCCTAGTCTTCTATGCCATAACCATGCATCATTATTAGTGGACATTAAACATTTAAATGTATGATTTGAATGTATGTTGATATTATAAGTGTTGTTTGTTCTAGTAACCTTAAATATGATAATATCATTTGAATTCGTGATCTTGCATTCTTTGGAATCAAAATTGACAAAGTATGCTTTATCACAAAGTTGACTAACACTTAGCAAGTTATGTTTCAAACCATCAACAAGCCATACATCTTCTATTAAATCCTTACCAATAGAGCCAATGGAGCCAACGCCAAAAATTTTACCTTTAGCATTGTTTCCAAAAGTCACATTACCTCCATGTTTGTAGGTAATACTTGTAAAGAGCTTTGCATTCCCAGTCATATGCCTTGAGCATCCACTATCCACAAGCCATGTGCTTTCGTTGATAGTAGATTTTAGGCATACCTGCAAGGCAATAGTGATCATCTTCTTTTAGGTACCCACATGAAGTTGGGTCCTTGATGGTTAGTAGTAAAAGTGCCTTCTAACTTGAGATGAGCCTTTCTTATATAATAAGAAAAATTTTTGTGTCCGAATTTCATGCAATATGTGCATTGCCATGGTATTCTATACTTATGCATTTTTCTTTTTGTATTTATAGTATCATGCATACAACTACAAGTATGTGATTTCTTTTGTGCAGGTTTAGTGTATAAAAATGCATAATTATTTTTGGCTTTACTTCCTAGCAAACCATAAGAAGTTCTTTTGGTACTTTTAGACTTGGTGCAAACATCTTTGATATGAACATCAGAAATTTCAATTGTAGATGCTTTTACAAATGTTGGTTTGCTTGGTGCAATGTTGGTTGAGCCATTGAATCCTAATCCATATTTTAAGGAAGGTGATCTTTGGTTATTAATTAATGTGTCTAATGCTTCCTTTCCTTTATGAAATCTGGAAATTGATTCTTTTAGTTCTTTTAGTTCATGCTTCAATGTTTCATTTTCTTTAATAACTTTTTCTAAGTCATGTGAGTTTTTATTTAACTCTTCTATCGTATTCATCAAGTGTTCATTTGAGGTTTTCAATTCTAAGGTAGAGTTCTTTAAGCATATAAAATCTTTTTCTAACTTAGAGTTTTTCTCTTTATAAAGCATCATTTTAGAAAAATATTTTTCTATTTTAAAGTTCATGTGCTCAATCAAATCACTATCATCTATATCATTTGTATCATTATGTGCTACTAGATCAAAGGATTGAGTACTTACCTCATTAGAGTCATCTTCAATAGCCATGAGACATAGATTTGCAATTCCTTCTTCTTCTTCTTCTTCACTTGAAGAAGAGTCATCCCATGTGGCTTTGAGAGACTTTTTCTTTTCTTTATCCCATTTCTTTTTGTTCTTTAATTTGAAGCAATCTGATTTAATGTGACCAGTTTTTCCACATTCATAGCATTTTACCTCATTTTTCTTTTCTTTATCTTTGAAGGAGAATTTTGGAGGTGTACCTTTGTTTGCTTGCAATCTTTTCTTCCTTTTCCATTCATTGATTCTTTTTGAGAACATTGCCATTTCATCTTCATCATCAGTACCTTCATTGCTTGAGCTCTCAACTTTTTTGATTGCTTTGAGTGCAATTGGTTTTCTCTTTTCTTTTTCACCTTGATCTTCTTCTTTCTCACTGTGTAGATCAAATGTGAGTAGTTTACCAACTAGCTCGTCGGTTCTTAATGTGTTGAGATCATGAGCTTCTTCTATGGATGATACTTTTGATTCAAAGTTTTTTCTAGCTCTTAGGGCTCTCAAGATTTTACTGTTTACATCACCTTGATCATATACCTTGCCATACTTCTTTAGTTCATTGACAATAACAAGCAAGCGATTGGTCATGTCGGTGGCATTTTCATTTGATTTCATCTTGAATAGCTCATACTCATGAACATGCATTTGTTTCTTGGTAAATCTCACTTGACTCGTACCTTCATGGTAGTTTTCGAGTGTTTTCCAAATGCAATGTGCACAAGTTAAATGTTGAACTCTTCCACCTTCTTCTCTTGAAATGGAATTCATCAAGATGGAAGCTGCTCTATTATTCTTGAATTGATCTTTGATATTGCCAGCTGACCATTGTACTTTGGGAAGTAGAACTTGAACACCTTCAGCTTCATAAGTGGGAGGTTTCCACTCACTTTCCACGAAATCCCATAGTTTAATCCCTTCACTGTCTAGAAACAAATACATTTTGTGTTTCCAGTATGAATAATCAGTTCCATCAAAGTAGGGTCTAAGAATAGTGTTAAGATTTCCATGAGAGTTTGATGAAGAAGAAGTTGCCATAGTGGATCAAATTTCACAATTAAGTTTAAGAAATCTTAGGCTCTGATACCAATTGTTGTCCCAAGATGGCAACCAAGAGGGGGGGTGAATTGGTTTCCTTAAGAAATAATGACAATTAAAAAACTCAACAAAATAGAAATGCGGAATAGAGAGATGGTTGAGTAATGGAAGAAAGAAAGAACACACAAGATTTATAGTGGTTCGGATTCACTTCAATCCTACATCCACTTCCTTAACAACTTGTTAAGGTTCCACTAATCTTTGAAGTTTTTACAAGCTCACTTCCAACTTTGGTGTTTTCACAAGTTCACACCTAACTTCACAAGTGTTTTCTAAGGCTTACACTCAAGAACCTTTAAGGAGTTTTTAAGGCTCCCTCTCACAACCCAAACAAGAGTTTTACAAGGCTTACTCTTACAACCCAAGTGTTTTCCAAGCTCACACTCAAACTTATACAATGGTGTTTTCAATTCTTACACCTAACATTCATTACAATTCAAATGTAAGTTTAAGTAAAAGAAAAGTTGTTGTTTGGCTATCAAATTCTATTTTGCTTCACTTCTTTTTTTCTTTTCTTATAGAAGCACTATATTTATAGCCAATGTGGTCTTACTAGCCGTTATTGATAGTAAGAATAAAGTCTTGGCAGTTTAGACCTTCTTTATTAAATTGTCCGATGTATTTCGCTGTCGTCCTTCATACAAGGATGGTCGCGCTCACATCACACGCGGTCGTCCTTGGACAAGGTACGGTCCCTGTACTTAAAAAAGCTTCAACGGTCAAATTTTAGTGCTCTACAGTAGGAATCTTGCCCATGCTGTGATTGTCGGGACGGTCGCACCTAACAAAGGTGCGGTCACCCTTTTTGAATGTTGAAGTGGGTTTATAACGGTCATGTTACGTGTCATTCTCTGACAGGGCAGAAGAGATGTCCGCCAAAATTTGAATGTCGCGGTCGCCCTAGGTAGCATCTCGCAGTCGAGTTGGCAAACTCACGTCGAACTTCTGAACGCACCTGAGGTCGCGAACACTACTGTCTCTTTAAGCAATTTTCTCCTGCATTGGTAGAGCGATCGCTAAAGTGGTAAGCGAGGCCGTATCATTCGCCATTCTTATCACCGTGAACCTTACTGAGATTAGAATGATTTGAGTTCCTTGAGTAGCAGTCGTTCATAACTTGGGACGGTCGCTCTTTTTAAGGTGCGGTCGCTACTGAGGTCGGGTTTCTGACTACGAAACCTACTGTGATAAGGTTTCATCCTTTAATTGAATGGTACGGTCGTATTCAGGTTTGGTGCGACCGCTAGAAGTGTTCTGTTCAGCTTTATTTGAAGCAACCTAAGCCTGCAACAAGATTCTCCAAATACATGTTAAATGGATCATTCAATTTGAGTTGTCAAGGATCAAAATTGAGATCATTTGTCTAAGAACAAGCATGGACCCAAAAGAATCTAATATGCTATTCAAATCCCAAAGTTACTGCTTTAGTCCAAGATGACACCATGTGTCTAGCCCAAAGGCAAATCATAATCACAATGATGATTACCTCATATGTAACATCCCGACTAGGCTTCAAGGACAAGGCCCAACCCAGCTTCAAGGGTCTGCTACATCATATAACACCCAGCTAGGCTTTAAGGACCAAGCCCAACCCAGCTTCAAGAGACTGTTACGTTGTAGGCACGTCGCCAAACATAAAACTCTGAAAATTGAATAACATACTAGGCACACAATTCTTTCATAATTCCATTATCAAATCTTTTCTCATTTTCTCATGATCAAACTAAGAATAATGCTTCAAATATCTCACTTATATCAATATAGCATCACTAATTACATACCATCTTTAATTTATGCATAACAAATTGCAATACCCATACATTTTAGGGCATTATCATATTTTACACAAAGTTCACATTACATGTAATGCATTTGTAACATTATACAAATCATAGCATATTTCTCATGCACCAATAATGTAGTAGGTAACTTAACACATTTTTCAACCAAATGTGTTAAGTCCCAATGTCATGTAAATATAAACAATTATTCAAAGTTTGTACTTACCTCTAAAAGCAACAAACACCACTTTTAACCTCCTCTTCCAAGATATCCCTCAACACTTGGATTCGGTAACTCAAGTCTCTTCAAAGCCTAAACCAAATGTGATTATAAATAATCACTTAGTAATACACTTATAGGTATAAACAAAACCTCTCAACACAAGGATAAGATACAAAAATAAAAATAAGGAATAGAACTATCTAGTGCAAACTCTACACATGACAGGCTCAGCAACACGAGCGTGTCAAGGACCGTGCCCTAAACCCATAACACAGAAGATTTGGCATGCTCGGTGACATGGATGTGTTAATGTCCATGCCAAAACTCCTACAACACAGTAGCTATGGCACACTCAATGACATGGCGTGTCACTGCACGTGTCAATACTACTACAACACAATAGCTATGACACACTGAGTGACATGGGCATGTCACTGCACGTGTCGATACTATAACATCACAGAAGCTGTGACACACTCAGTGACATGGGCATGTCACTCCTTGTGTCACCAAGACTGAAAATAGAACCATCGACATGCCCAAAGGCATGGCCGTGTCATCAGGCGTGTCAGGCTAAAATCCTGGTATCCACACATAATTGTCACATCCAACTATTATCTTCCATTAACCTTTTCAATTTTATACAAACTTAACCAAATCCATCATTATACCACACAATACTTGTGTAAACATTAAAATAACTCAATTAAAAGAAAAAAAATACACAATTACAACCATGACTTCATAACTCAAAAGTTACACAATCCAAAACTCTTATTCTCTTCACCAAACTTAACCTTCTCTTCAATCCAACCCTAAATTTCATAGTTAACTAGCCAAAAGAACTTTGAGATTTTTGAGGTTGAGAAATAGAAGAAATAATTTAGGGTTTTTAAGGTTTTTGGAATCAGAAGAAACACTTTAGGGTTCTTAAGGTTTTTGAAAACAGAAGAAATAAATTAGGGTTCTTAAAGTTTTTGAAAATAGAAGAGTACTTTTTAGGTTTTTTTGAAATAGAAGGAATAATTTAAGTTATTGAAACAAAGATCAAATTACTACATATTTAAGGATCAAAATACTGTGTGCATGTTCTTATTAATCAAAGAAAAAAAGCTACGTAAATATATAATCTATGATTAAAGATCAAACCTGCGTAGTTGGTGTAACACCCCTATACCCCGTATACGCACACTACTTACTATCACACCAGTAATATACGTATACCAAATACAGGAGTGCTACGGTTTAATATAAGCAAACCGATCTTTCAATTTAACAACATTATAAGAAAACTTAAAACATTCAAATCATATTATAAAGTACAATAGATAAAACATTTATTTGATACGCAGCGAAAAATATAACGGTATTTACAAATACATATACATCAAAATCCATGTTTTACAAAACATAAAATTTATACATGTTTGGCAGTTTGTCTTTGATCTTTAAGCCCTCTATCAACGTTTCAGAATCTAGACTCAACTCGGTCCAGCTGAACTCTCTGGTTCTACCCTGTCACCTGATCGATGAACCACAATCGCGCTAAGCCAACGGCTTAGTGGTACAAACCATGATAACAATATGCTTTAATGCAATGTTAATGTCATACATTCAAGCAATAGAGATCATATTCAAAAATACTATATTTCATAACAATACATTTCATTATCTTATTCAATTGTTTCACCATTCATAAATCACATTGAAACAAAGACAAGCATGGGCCCAAAAGACTCTAATATGTTATTCAAAGTTCAGAGTTACTGCTTTGGTCCATAATCATAATCATCAAGCTCGTAGGCGATACATATATATCTCTATCCATGGATAGTGTAACAGACCCAGTCTCTTGGACCTCAACCTGGCTAGACCCTAGGGCCCCAGTATCTTGGTCCTCAACCAGGCTAGACTGTTACAGTTTTTGAGGCTTACGACCCAGTCTTTTCACCCCAAAAACATCATATTTCACATTTTTTTTAGCTGGACTCGGCTTACGACCCGGTCTTTTCACCTATCCAGCGATTCATAGGCATGCCGCCAAACCCAAAACTCTGAAAATTGAATAACATATTAAGCACACAATTATTTCATTTATCTCTTTATCAATCTCTTTCTCAATTCATTTCATTTCTCATTTCATATTCCATAATCAAATAGGCAACCATGCCCCAATTATTTCATTTGCACTATCATAGCCAACAACAATGGCTTCACATCTCATCATATTTCAATTCACATTAAAGCAATTCATCATTAAAGTATTCATAACCAAATGCTTTGAACATACATTTTGAATGATCATCATATCTTTCACATTATGCAAATCATAGCATTAATCAAATGTATCAACAATGTAATAGATTACTTAACACATTTACAACCAAATGTGTTAAATCCCAATGTCATTTAATTGTGTGCAATAATGTAGGGTTTGTACTTGTCTCATGAACAACTCACACCAATCTATACACTTCCTCTTCCAAGATTTCTCAACACTTAGGTTAGGGCAACTCAACCTCTTCACAACCTAATGCAAAAAGAATAATACACACTTATTTAAAGATACACATGAATTCCAATACAATTATTCACCTACTAGCCTCATAATAGACCCATGGATCACACATTACAAACCAAAACCACTAACTAGGGCCCACGGTCATGGCCTCACAACCCCACGGTCGTGGTCTCACAAACCCCCACGGGCATGGGTTACAAAACGAATCTGTCCAAATGCTTAACACCCCCACGGTCGTGGCATCCAAGGGCCACGGGCGTGGCATCCAAAATGCTTTTGTTTTGGACCAAACTCATGTATTCTATGCTTTCAACTCCATTAAACAAAAACATCTTGAAGATCTACCAAAAATAATTGATCAAACACAATATTTGCATCAATTACCAAGTCACAACTCTTACTCTTTCAACACCAACCTAATTCCTTTTCTTCAATTCAACCCCAAAATCAAAATCAATTAAACTCAACACTCTCAAACACACCCCAAACAAACATACTATCAATAACCAACATCAAACTCAATAACAACTTAAAATAAAACAAGAGAATCAAGAAGAAACTTACCAAAGTTAATGAAATTTCTCAAATCTCCAACTTGATCACTTGAATTCTCCTTCAATTTTGATCTTAGGAAAACAAAACTCTCTTTCTCTTTATTGCTTTGGAGTGTGCTGGCCAAACCACAAAGAAAAGAAGAAGAAAAAGAGTAAATGGCAAAGACAAACACTTCTCCTCCACTAAAACCTCCACCAAGCAATAAATCATTAAAATATTCTAATATTTTCTCTTCCACTCATTTATTTTCCTTTTAATTCATTTCACTATTTTAAAAATCAATAAATATCTTCTTTTGACTTTCATCACCTTGACTTGTATATGTTGTATATATTTCTATATATACAACATATACACTCTCTCTCTTTACTTCTTTTCTCTTTGCATTAAACATATACACTTAATCCAAATACAACAATAAATATTCCAAAACTTTTAGGGTATACTTTGGGATATTACAGTTGGTTCCACCAAAATTGACTTCTGGATGAACAAAAACAAAGGTAGTGTGGCTAACTTTGATGAATTGTTGGTTGCTTGCTTGTTGCTAATCTTCTCTGGCTAGGGTTTTCTATAATCCAAGTTTAAAAGTTCAATTTTCGATCCCCCAATCAATGTCCTATCCCTTAATTATGAGTTTTAAAGTATTATTTATAGGAAAAATTATAAGACTAATTCTAATTGTTTAAGGAAACTAAAATTAATTAGGAAAAGAAACCAAAACCAAATAGAATTTGGTTTCAAAAAAAATTGCATTGAAAAATTTCGCTGGCGAAATTGTGAGCGTTGGTGAGGACTGCGAGATTTGGCGGACGAAAATTACAAACTGGCTGGGCGGCAAGCCATTTTGCCGTAGGAATTTTCAGCGACAAAATGGCCCAAGGCCATTTCTCCAGAAGGAAATTCCTGCGGGCAAATTGGCCTTGGCCAATTGGACCTTCGGCAACGAAATTTTTTCGTCGCCGATTTTTCTGTTGCCGATTTTTATTTTTATTTTTTTATTTTTTTATTTTTTATTATTATATTTTTTATTAACTTTACCATTTTTATTTTTATTAAAAATTATAAATAATAAATACTAAAATAAATATTATTTAATTAAAATACCACAAAAATTATTTTGGACTATATAAAAAATAACGGACCGGACTGGGTCAAAAATTAAGGGTCTACAATTACTTAATTAATATATAATATGTCATCTTCCACTAACCATTTAATTAATATCTTAACAACTAAAATGATATTTGACCATATTAAAATGTTGACTTATATATATTATGTATATCTACATATATATATCATATGCACATTTTTCTTTTTCACTTAATATATATATATATATACTTTTAAATAATTTATTTAATATTTAAAAATTAATATTTTTAAAATTTTGGGATATTACAATTCTCCCCCTCTATAAATAAATTTCATCCTCGAAATTACCTGCTCTCAAGTCTGAAACAATTGGGGATACTGATTCCGCATCATCCGCTCACTCTCCCATGTTGCCTTTTTAGTAGAGTGATTCTTCTAAAGAACTTTCACAAGTGGCACCTTCTTATTTATCAACTCCTTCACTTCACGTGCCAAAATAGCCACTTGTTCTTCCTCATAAGTCAGATCTGGACTCACCTCAATAGACTCCACTGACAAAATATGGGATGGGTATGACCTGTACGTCCGAAGCATAGAGACATGGAAGACATTGTGAATTCGATCTAATTCAGGCGGTAAAGCTAAACTATAGGCCACTGGTCCAACTCTCTCCAGTACCTCATAAGGTCCTATGAAAAGAGGACTCAACTTCCCTTTGCGGCCAAATCTCAAAATTTTCTTCCAAGGAGACACTTTCAAAAATACTTTATCTCCAACACTGAACTCTATGTCTCTTCTTTTTAAATCTGAATTTGATTTCTATCAATCTGAGGCTGCTTTAAGACAATTCCTAATCACCTTTACTTTCTTTTCTATTTTCCTAATCAAATCAGGACCAATAAACTTACCTTCTCCAACCTCATCCCAACATAGAGGTGTCCTATATCTCTTACCATACAATGCCTCATAAGGTGCCATTCTAATACTGAACTGATGACTGTTGTTATAAGCAAACTCAGTCAGTGGTAAGAATCTATCCCAGCTCCCAGAGAAATCAATGATACAACTCCTCAACATGTCCTCTAAAATCTATATCACTCTCTCTAACTGCCCATCTGTCTGAGGATGGAAAGCAGTGCTAAAATGTAACTGAGAGCCTAAAGCATCCTGTAAACTTCTCCACAATCTCGATGTAAATCAGGAATCTCGATCAGATACCAAAGAAATTGGGACTTCATGCAACTTGACAATCTCACTGATATACATCTCAGCTAACCTCTTAAGAGAATAACCCATCTGAACTGGAAGAAAATGAGCTGTCTTTGTCATTTGATCAACAATCACCCAGATTGCATCATGCGTCTTATGAGTCAAAGGCAACCCAGTCACAAAATCAATCGTCACTCGCTCCAATTTCCACTCTGGCACTGATAATGGATGAAGTAATCTTGAAGGAACTTGGTGTTCAACCTTCGCTCTCTAACAAGTGAGACATCTGGATACAAACTCTGCTATGTCCCTCTTCATACCTGACCACCAATAATATTATTTCAAATCCTGATACATCTTTGTACTCCCAGGGTGCATAGCATAAGCTGACTAATGTGCTTCCTCCAAAATTACCTTTTTCAGTCTTGCATCATCAGGAACACACAACCTATCTCTGTACCACAAACTATCATCACTTCTCACATGAAAAGTCTCGACTCTCCCCCTTTTGGCAATCCAACTGAGTCTCCCTAATATGATCCAATAACACCGACCTTAATTGCAACTGAGCCATCAATGCATCATCATCACAAGACTCAAATCTGGCATACGATGCTCTTAACTCAAGGCACATGCATCAACATTTGCCTTACCAAGATGATAATCAATTAAACAGTCATAGTCTTTAATCAATTCTAACCATCGTCTCTACCAAAGATTCAACACTCTCTAAACACCTAGATATTTCAAACTCTTATGATCCATATAAATGAAACACTTCCCCATACAAGTAATGTCACCAAATCTTCAAAGTAAAAACTATAGCTACTAACTTCGTCGGATAATTTAGCTCATGCGGCTTCAACTGTCGAGAGTCATAAGCAATGACTTTATCCTCCTGCATCAGAACACAACCTAAACTACTATGTCAAGCATCACTATAAATCACATAAGATTTACCTTCCACAGGCAGAGTAAGGACATGAGCCTGAATCAACATCTCCCTCAGCTGATCAAAACTCACCTGACACCGATCAACCCACATGAATCTAACTCCCTTCTGAAGTAATCTAGTGAGTGGAGTAGATATCATAGAAAAACCTTTCACAAACCGTCAATAATAGCCTGCCAAACCCAGAAAACTTCTAACCTCTGTCACAGTCTTCGGTGGACTCCAATTAAAAATATCCCCAACTTTTGTCGGATCAACTCTAATACCCTGTGTTGAAACCACATGATTAAGAAAAGTCACTTGATCAAGCCAAAACTCATATTTAGAAAGCTTAGCATATAACTCCTTCTCTCTCAGTCTGAAATACAATATGTAAATGCTTGTCATGATCCTCCTCATTACGTGAATACACCAAAGTATCATCAATAAAAGCCACCATAAATTGATCTAGATAGGGTCTGAATACCCTGCTCATCAAATTCATAAATGCTGCCAGTGCATTCGTTAACCCAAAAGGCATCACCAAGAACTCATAATGTCCATACCTCGTACGGAAAGCTATCTTAGGTACATCTTCATCTCCGACTCTCAACTGATCGTACCCTGATCTCAAATCAATCTTAAGAGAATACTGCTGCTCCTTCGAATAGATCAAAGAGATCATTTATCCTAGGCAATGGATACTTGTTCATGATGGTCACTTTATTCAACTACCGGTAATCAATGCACAATCTTAAGATGATCTCTTTGAAAAACCTTTCACAAACCATCAATAATAGCCTGCCAAACCCAGAAAACTTCTAACCTCTGTCACAGTCTTCGGTGGACTCCAATTAAAAATAGCCTTAACTTTGGTCGGATCAACTATAATACCCTGTGTTGAAACCACATGATTAAGAAAAGTCACTTGATCAAGCCAAAACTCATATTTAGACAGCTTAGCATATAACTCCTTCTCTCTCAGTCTGAAATACAATATGTAAATGCTTGTCATGATCCTCCTCATTACGTGAATACACCAAAGTATCATCAATAAAAGCCACCATAAATTGATCTAGATAGGGTTTGAATACCCTGTTCATCAAATTCATAAATGCTGCCAGTGCATTCGTTAACCCAAAAGGCATCACCAAGAACTCATAATGTCCATACCTCGTACGGAAAGCTATCTTAGGTACATCTTCATCTCCGACTCTCAACTGATCGTACCCTGATCTCAAATCAATCTTAAGAGAATACTGCTGCTCCTTCGAATAGATCAAAGATATCATCTATCCTAGGCAATGGATACTTGTTCATGATGGTCACTTTATTCAACTACCGGTAATCAATGCACAATCTTAAGGTACCATCCTTCTTCTTCACAAACAAAACGGGCATTCCCCACGGAGACACGCTAGGGCGAACGAACCCTTTATCTAAAAATTCATGCAACTGCACTTTCAGCTCTCTTAACTCAGTAGGTGCCATATGATAAGGAGTAATAGAGATGGGAGTATTACCAGGTAACAAATCGATACCAAACTCAACCTCTCTCTCAGGGGGTATCCCTGGCAACTCCTCAGGAAAAACATCTAGAAACTCAACAACTGTGGATATACTGTCAAGCTAGGAACCCACTACTCTTATATCTACAACATGAGCAAGATAAGCTTCACATCCTTTCTGAATCATCCTCCTAGCTAAAATAGCTGAAACAAACATGGATGAAAGATGTCTCTGCTCACTAGATACCATCACATTCCTACCATCACAGGTTCTCATGGTAACACACTTTTGCTGACAATCTACCACAACCCCATGCTTAGATAACCAATCCATGCCTAAAATTAAATCAAACTCCTTGAAAGGCATCTCAATCAAGTCACCAAGGAACTCCTCATCCTGAACCACAACCAGACTATTTTGGTGCATCTTGCTAACTACAACACTATGCCCTAAAGGATTTGTCACCAAAACATCAAATCCTAGGGACTCTGAGTGTAAATTATTCATAGGCAAGATGGATGCACTAATGTATGAATGAGTCGACACAAGGTCTACCAAAGCACGAATTAAAGTACCAAATAAAGAAAAAGTACCAGCAATAATAGCTGAAGCATCTGGTTGCTTTTGCATCACATATACCCGCTGAGATGGGCCTGCCTCATCTGGTCTACTACCTATAGTAGAACCTCCTCTCTGAGCAGACCATGTCCAACCCCTCTGCTAGAACCTCTGCCACCACGATCCCCTCTAACACTGGGTCGAGAAGCTGCAATATCTGTATGTCTATTCTCTGGTGGCTCTGTGCAATCTCTAAAGAAATGATCTGGTGACCCACATCTATATCACACTGCTGGTCCACCTATCTTCTAGCAAGCACGCCCATGTGCCCTACCACAATGGACACAGGTATATGAAACTGACCTCTGAACTATTGGAGTTGGAGCACTAGCCACACGAACTGTAGGTCTCGATCTCTGCCTCTGCTTCTATACTGGCCTACCAGACTGCCTCTGGCTCTTTTTGAAGCTCAAAAAATATCCTCCTTGGCCTCTCTTCACAGATAAAGGCCCTGCCTCAATCTGGAGTTTCCTAGCTCTGGTCTCCTCATCTCTAGCGACTGTTACAAGACCCTATGCTCTCTCAACACTCCTGGCAGCTCAACCAACTGGGAAAAATCCTGATTCCGGGAGCCTACGATAATGCACATGATAGAGGGTCTCAACCCCTCCTCAAATCTTCGACACCGGTCAATCTCATCAGAACACTAGTATACTGACTCAATTGGATAAACTCTATCTCATACTCTAACACAATCATGGTATCATGCTTCAAACTCAAGAATTCTATCTTCTTTGCATCTTTATACTCCCTCGGAGTATACTTCTGCTCGAACTCTCATAGAAAATCATCGTAGGTCAAGATTGGTGGATCATCCAGGGCATGTGGAACCGTCTTCCACTAGTCATATGTATCCCTCTGCAACAAAGATCTGGCATAATCAAACTTTTCTTTTGGAGTAGCCTACAGCTGGATGAACACTCTCTGGACTTTATCTAGCCACTGCTCAGCTACAGCAGGGTCTGTAGTACCAATAAAGTCCTAAGCTCCAAACTTCCTCAACTTATCATATTTCCTCATCGATAATTGCGGCGGCGGCTGTGGCGGCGGCGGCTGCTGAACTGGAGTCTGCCTCAACAACTCCATCATATGTCGTACCCAGCCCTGTGGAATCTCATCAACTGCTGGTCTCTCTGGCATAGGAGTAGGTGCCCCTCTAGCTATCTCAACTCTAGCTCCATCTCTACCCTCAACAGGAGCCGCACTCTCTGCACTACCCTCAGCAGACTGACGTGTTTGAGACGCCATAACTATCTATATCTGTAAACACAGCAAAAATTGCCACATTAGAGATTAAAAACTGCCAGTACCAATGCATGTATCATATTTAAAAACTATATTTAAAAATCTCAATTTTGATTTTCTTACAACCCACCTAGGTTGAGAACCTCAAACCTAGGCTCTGATACTAAAACAAATGTAACACCCTTATACCCAATATACATACACTACATACTCCCAACATATGTAATATACGAATATAGGATACAAGAATGTCATAACCCATTTTAACAAAACAAATCTTCACTTATAAAATATGTATAAACTTAAAACATTTAACTGATATCATATAAATAATAGATGAAACATTACTTGTTAAAACACATATATAACTTCATTACCAAAGATTTATCCAAAATATTTTTGATAGTTTGCGAAATATACATATATATACATCAAATCAACCTAATATAAAATTTATACATGCTGGCAGCTTGTCTTTGATCTTAATGTCCAACAATCAACTCTGCACTCAAGATCTCAAGCCTAGACTCGACATGGTCTAGATGAACTCTCCAGCTAAATCGGATCTACCCTGTCACCTGCGCAATGAATCACAATCGCGCTAAGCCAAAAGCTTAGTGGTACAAACTTTGATAACAATATAGTTCAAATTCAATGCTAATGCACAACACATAAGGATATTATATCTGATAACATTATATCATTATATCTTGATAAATTGCTCAATTGTTCCACAATTCATAATTCACATAAGAGCAAACACAAGCATGGGCCCAAAAGAATCTAATATGCTATTCAAATCCCAGAGTTACTGCTTTAGTCCAAGATGACACCATGTGTCTAGCCCGAAGGCAAATCATAATCACAATGAGGATTACCTCGTACGTAACATCCCAACAAGGCTTCAAGGACTAGGCCCAACCCAACTTCAAGGGTCTGGTACATCATGTAAAACCCAACTAGGCTTCAAGGACCAAGCCCAACCCAGCTTAAAGGGACTGTTACATTTTAAGCATGCCACCAAACACAAAACTCTGAAAATTGAATAACATACTAAGCACACAATTCTTTCATAATTCCATTATCAAATATTTTCTCATTTTCTTATGATCAAACTAAGCACAATGCTTCAAATATCTCACTTATATCAATATAGCCATCATTAATGGCTTTACATACCATCTTTAATTTATACATAACAAATTGCAATACCCATATGTTTTGGGACATTATCATATTTTGCACAAAGTTCACATTACATATAATGCATTTGTAACATTATACAAATCATAGCATATTTCTCATGCACCAATAATGTAGTAGGTAACTTAACACATTTTCCAACCAAATGTGTTAAGTCCCAATGTCATGTAAATATAAACAATTATTCAAAGTTTGTACTTACCCCTAAAAGCAACAAACACCACTTTCAACCTTCTTTTTCAAAGCCTAAACCAAATGTGATTATAAATAATCACTTAGTGATACACTTATAGGTATAAACAAAACCTCTCAACACAAGGATAAGATACACAAAGAAAAATAAGGAAAAAAACTATCTAGGGCAAACTCTACATATGACACACTCAACAACACAAGCATGTCAAGGAACGTGCCCTAAAATAACAACACGGAAGCTTTGACATGCTTAGTGACATGGGCGTGTCAATGACTGTGCCAAAACTCCTACAACACAGTAGTTATGACACGTTCAGTGACATAGGAGTGTCACTGGACGTGTCAATACTACTACAACATAGTAGCTATGACATGCTTAGTGACATGGGCGTGTCACTGTACATGTCAATACTACAACATCACAGAAGCTGCGATACGCTCAGTGATATGGGCATGTCACTGCTCGTGTCACCAATACTAAAAATAGAACCATCGGCAAGCCCAAAGGCATGGCCGTGTCACCGGGCGTGTCAGGCAAAAATCCTAATATCCACACATAATTGTCACATCGAACTATTATCTTCCATTAACCTTTTCAACTCTTTACAAACTCAACCAAATTCATCATTATACCACACAATACTTGTGTAAACATCAAAAAAACTCAATTAAAAGCAAAAATACACAATTACAATCATGACTTCACAACTCAAAAGTTACACAATCCAAAACTCTTATTCTCTTCACCAAACTGAACCTTTTCTTCAATCCAACCATAAATTTCATAGTTAACTAGCCAAAAGAACTTTAAACATACCAATATCAAGCATGAACACATACTACACCAAACATCCAATTCATACAAATACAACTTCCAAAGAAAATCAAAGAAACAAGTTGGAAACTTACCAAATATGAAGAAAATCCTTAAAACTCCAACTTGAACACTTGAAATCCTTCAATTACTTGAGTTAGCAAGAAGCAAAATTCCTCTCTTCCTTTGATGGAGGTGGCCGGCTTCAAAGGAGAAAGCAAAAAAGAAGAAGATAATGATCACCAACTCCACTACTAGCTAATCCCTTTTAACCACACAATTATTCCTCTTTCACTCTCCACCAAGTAAAATATATTACTTAATTAATATATAATATGTCATCTTCCACTAACCATTTAATTAATATCTTAACAACTAAAATGACATTTGACCATATTAAAATGTTGACTTATATATATTATGTATATCTACATATATATCAGATACACATTTCCCTTTTTCACTTAATTATATATATACTTTTAAATCATTTATTTAATTTTCAAAAATTATTATTTTCAAAATTTTGGGATATTACAGTAAAAGTCACTATTATTGGTTTATGTATTATTATTATTATTATTATTATTATTAATACAATACTTTACTAATTTCTTATTATTATAATAATATAATACTTTCTTAATTGATACAATGATGGATCACTGAGGAAATATCACCTATTTGAAATTCGTCAGATGCAAGGTACTTAAGTCCTTGTTCTCTTAAAATTCAAGCTTTCAGTAGTCATCATCTGAATCAGATGAAAGGATCTCATGATCATCAGTTTGGGGTCTCCTAGAAGATGAAGTACCAGGATCTCTCATTCCCTAAAACCGGTAGTCTCGAAAGTTTTACTTAGACTGATGATACAATCTTTCGAGAAAGGCCACCTATTGGCGGTTAGCAGCTAATTCTTCTTGCAATTTTTTATTTTGCTTCTCAAGCATCCTATGAGCAGAGATTTTTGCCCTTACTCCTAGTGGAATGGTTCTTGCGACTTCGGCACTGTTTAGGCTCAAGGCCTTAGAGATCACAGGTCTAATCCCGGAGAAAATAGAGTCGCCACCAGACTCGCTGAAAAAAAAGAAAGAGGTGGATGACTCGATTCCTAAGGAATCCCCAACCCCCTAATGAGTTCGAAAAGTTGGGTACGTGTGGAGAAGGTGAGAAATGACCTAGCACCCCCACAATGCCCGATTTATTAGAACCGGCCTCCTTTTCAGGTCTTAATATTATAAAATTCTTAAATATAATGATATTATCCATACTACATGTAATAATTAAAATAAAGCATCATTATATTAAAATCAAAGTAATGTTCAAACAAAATAAATAAATGGACACCCATCCAAGGATGGAAACGTGTCCTTACATCATCCAATGTTTAAAACTAAATAGGACACCTACCAAAAGGTAGAAACGTGCCCTTTATATTAATCCCAAAATATAAAAATAATTTAAATTACATGAAAATTAATTAATGAGGTACCTAATAATGGAAACATACTTCTTACAATTTTAATACCAAAATAAACAAATAATAATCATAATAATAAAGAAAATATCCATCCATGATAAATTAAACCAATCAAACTTTGAAATCAAATAAATCAATCATCAAAACATATAATAAACTACATAATTAAATCTAAAACTAAATAAAGCAATCAATGTATAAATTTAGGGCTTACATCCTAAAATATGGTCTTAGAATTTTAATTACTAAATTAGGGCTTTGAAAAAAAAGAAAGTTAAATACACAAACTCATAATACACAAATAAATATTGACCCCTTTGACGAGCCCATATAGCGGTCCCGCCCATACTGGTTTTTAGGGATGTAGGTTTTGGTGTTGAAAATTTTGAAAACTAGTTTTAGGATTTGAGGAAAATATGATTAGGGTTTTGGAAAACAAGGTTAGGGTTTTTAGTTTAGAAATTAGGGTTTAGGTCATCGTTTTGGGATTTAGGTTTAATATGTTAGGGTTTTAGAATGTTAAACAATTAGGGATTAATGGTTTGAAAACATTTTAGGGTTTGGATTAAGAATATTAATATCATTATCATTTTTAATTACTTAGGCTACAATGATAATTTTTCAAAAACTTAAACGAAGACACTGAAGCTAGTATGATGTATTAAAACTTTAAATACATAACCTTTTGTGAATTAATTTAGGTGAATAAATAACATATTTAATACTTAAAACAATTAAAGAATATTATATATATTTAGTTCCGAACATACCTTAGTTCTTGGTTTCTCCATAATTTATTGAGTAAAATTCTGGTTGAACAATCACCAAGACAACATTGATTTGTTGCCTTGATTATGGATCCTCTCTTGTTGTTGATTTTTTTTAGATGGTAAACTGCTTCCCCAAAAGTCATTGCCTCTCCAAGTTTCATCTCAAAAAAAAAAGTCTAAAGCCCCCTTCTGGCCGAATCTAATCCTCCTCTTTGTGTCTTTTAATGTGGTATTTATAAGAAAAAAATAAAAACTTAATACTAATTGGTTAAGGAAATAAAAACTATTTAGGAAAATATTAAAAACCAAGTAAAATAAGGTTTGGGCGAAAACTGCGTGCGACCCTGGGCGAGACTGGTGCTGGGTGCTGCTGTGCGAGGATCGGGCTGGTGAAGATTGGCCTGGGTGCTATGAGGATCTACAAGGGCCAACTATGAGGGGCACTAATTTGCCGCAAGCACAGCTACACCAAATTAGCCTAAGCCAATTCGTCACCGATTCTGCAATCGTCGATTTTACCGTCGTCGATTTTTTATTTTTTATTTTCATTATTAAAAATAAATATTATAAGTAATAAATATGATTAAAATAAATAATATTTTATTAAAATAAATAATAAATATTAAAATACCAGAAAAATTATTTTGGAATATTTAAAAATATCGGACTGGATTGGATAAAAAATTAATGTTTACACATCCACTGTGAGTCAGAAAAGAAAAGGGTAAAAGCATACATAATCATGCATACATATACCATAAATCATCATGGAATAGGATGACCTACCATGTAACACAAATCAGTGCCTTACGAATGAGATGGCATTTTAGATTGGTAAGAAGGTGCAAATGGAGGGACACAAATGGAGGGGCGCTAAAGGAAGGTCCAGCCTCATGACCAGATGAGTCGATAACCTACAAAAATAATTAAAACGGTCAAAATAAGTTGAAAAAGAAGCAATTGCAATGACCAGATGATGAAAGTTTACTTGAGATGTGCTAGCCCCGAGATGAGGGATGAACCATTTTCCCTCTCCATCGTACTCCTCTTCATCACTATCATCGGGAATTCCCCGAGCACCAACAAGAGATACGTCAAAGTTCAAGAGCCATGTTTGAATAAATTGAACATATGATGCACCCGGTGGATGGAGATAGGTCTAATCATCATAACCATTTCAAACTAACTGCCACACATTCTCCGGCATTGATGTAATATTTAAAGCATATGTCGGGCAGTCCATGGAGATCCTCCATTGTTTGGGACCAAGGAACCAGCCATTGGCATAGGATCAGTAATGATTTGGTGGTTATGCTAGCTAGGCAGTGCAGTATTCATGGAAGGAGTCCAGTTCACCCTCTCTGCAGCATACCACTAAGCCAAATTGACCTACAAGATGACAAAAAGATAAGTAAATTTTTTTTACATAAAATTTAAAGAATGCTAACATTATTTTACCTAGTCCCGGGTTAGGCAACTCAAGTAAGAGTACCGGGTATGCACATGGTGAGAGCCGAAATCTACTGTCCGATCAAACAACCAAAGATTTAACTTGGGATACTCGACTCTCTCTTGGAAAATATCAGGCACCCTCACAAGATTGCGCTCATATTCCCATACCTATAATAGCAATGAGAATTAAATTCATACATGTATATGAATGGAATTGACATTAATGGGAGAGAGTACCTTGACGATCACCATGAAGCTAATAAAAGATTTCTTATTCCTGCAAATCTTGTCTAGGCCATGATAGAGAAAGGCAAGGCCAGCTTTACCCCAGCTATAAAGTGGCACCAGGGCCATATTGGCAAGGGCCCTCAACACCAATAAATGAATGGCGGATTCGGTGCTACAGAAAATAGTCGACCCAAGCAGATACGGCAAAAATCCTCGAGCATATTGCTCGATTATTTCTCTATGAACCATCCATCATAGCTCATCCAATAGCTCAGAATCAGCTCAATTTTTATCTTAAAGGGCCCTTTTAGTCATGGTTCCATACCAATTAATTGTCAAATTTCTTCATGTGTCAGGATATCACTGGTAAGAGGGACCGAAAGGCCATAGTACCAGATACCAGTTATGGCTGTAAAATTGACTAGGCCAATAGTCGTCTCTCCTACAGGTAGGCGAAAAGTATGGGTCGTGTCCATCTACAGCTCTGACAATGCTTGAACTACACTCATGTCTATCGAACGCTCCTCAGATGGCAATTGCAAAATGAAGCTTTCAAAACCGCACTCTCGAACGATCTATTTTACCCAAGAAGGTGCTACATCATATTGTTGGCGGGCTGTATAGACACTCTCCGCCCTGGACAACACATCGATCATGCTAGCACTGAACCAGGTAGGCCAACACGAGGTAAGTATATCATCTCACTAATATTACTGTTTCATAGCTTAATATTACTCTTTATTTTCTATTTAAATTTATTTTTATTAATAATCCATCAATTAATTTATTTTTGAATTAAAAAAATTTCATCATAATTAATAATATATTATAGCTAAAAATAAAAATAAAAAATAAAAATAATGATAATAATAAAAATACTAATAAAATTAAATTAAAATAATATAATATAAAATGATGAATACATATTTGTATTGTTAAAACATAAAAATTGTAATGTTACCTCAGTCCTTTGACTTGAACTGGGATGAAGAGGCATTCTAGCAAGTAGATCGGCAGTTCCATTTTCATGTCGTCGAACAAATTCGAGCATCTAGATTGGGGTCCAGATCTAGAAGCATTTACTTGTTGCGCTTGAATTAACTCTACCACAAAGCGTCCCTCGCAAGTATACGAGGTAGCTGTAGCAAAGGTGATCGCCCCAAGGTCGTCTCACAAGGAAGCCAAAGTGGGTAATTGATTATCAAATTAAAAGTATCAAGTAATTAAAGAAATTTAAATTGCAAAGTATGAAAAGATTGATTTAAATTGAAAACGATAAAAATAAACAAAGCTGATGTTTTGATTCACTTGATAAAAGGGTCTAGGGTTTGCACTTCTTACTACTAATATGTATGAATGGTTATTCCACTTAACTAATTTAATTCTTTAGATTAAATCTCAAACAACTTAATTAATTGAGTCAAGGAAATAAGCTATCGCATTCAAACGTCTTACAACTAATCTTGTTATAATTGAAACAATCTTTTAATAGGTTATATCTCTAATTCACCTAAGTCCTTAATTAAATTATTCCAGTATTAGACTTCATCTCTCAATCCATCATCTAATACCTAGACACACAATTGGTGGCCAATCAATTATATGTAACATTTTTTCATTCAATAAAGGCTAAAGAAATCATTAGTTAAGAGAACAACCAATTCATACAATTCATAGCAAATCCATACAAACCCTAGACTAGATTAAATTAGTTCATGATGTTATCAAGCATACTCATCTCATTAATAATCAAAGAAATCAATTTAGACATGATAATGTTCATAAACAAATTTCAATGAAACTAGAGAGACAAAGTTTAAGAATAAAACCAAGTTACAAACTCCTAGAAGCTTTTGATGAATCTCTTGATCGAATCTTGCAAGAAGGATGAAACAATGGCATGAACAATCCAATCTAAACTAGTTTTAATCCAAAGTAAAATCAAAATCCAAGAAAACAAATGTTTAAACCCTAAGATCTCTCTCAGACGGCTGAACTTGCTCTCAAAAATCGTTAAAAAAAACCCCCTCAAACCCTAACTTTCTTTTTGCTTTTATACGAAACGTCGGCTTTAAAATTCGGTGTGCATTTAGTTCATGATGGACATGGCCAGGTGATGAGGGACACAGCCGTGTGAGGGCTTGCTGGAGGGACACGGCCGGGTGACACGGCCGTGTCCCCTGCATGTGTCCACCTCTATTTCTTTTGGTCTTCTTTTCTTCTTTGTTGAGCGACACGGCCAAGTGGAGCTTGACTTGGCCGTGTTGCATCATGTTTGAGGGACACGGCCAGGTGACACGGCCGTGTCCCCTGCATGTGTCAGCCTCTATCTGCTTTACTCTTCCTTTCCTTTGGTAACAAATGAGACACGGCCAAGTCAAGATGACTTGGCCATGTTGCTCTTCTTTGGAGGGACACGGCCAGGTGACTTGGCCGTGTCCCTTGCTTGTGTCTGCTACTGGGACTCTTCAATTTAATCTTAGTATGGGACACGGCCAGTGACTTGGCCGTGTCCTCTGCTTGTGTCAGCTACTGCCCATTTCATCATCAATTCGTTTCCTTGCCTGTTTTAACCTATCACAAAACTCAAAACAAACTTAAAACTCAAAGTAAATAAACAATAACCGACAAAACATAAACACGAACTAAAAACTAGATCAAAAATGACATGAAGCTAAAAATAAACTAAAACTACACAATTAAAGAAAATACTAGACAAACCGATAAAAACTAACGAAATACTTAAATAAAACAATAATTAACATAACAAACAAGACACAAAACTTATAACAAAAACTAATAAAACAACTACCCCACACTTAAAACTTTGCTTGTCCTCAAGCAAATTCACATGGCATAAATTAAAAATTCAAACAACCTTAACTATAATTCCAGAATATAGATGAAATACTTTAAGACATCAGACATAAATAATTGCAATTTCCTTCAATCAAGATTTTCTTAACTCATTCATTGATCCAGACATACAAATCTTATCTCTCAACTAAGTGTTTCACTCGATTTCAAAGGTTAATCACTCATACCACTCATGAGTGCATACTGCCATAAACTTGCTTAATTATCCAATCTCCCTCACTGATTTTCTCATGAAATAATCCGAAGGTCTTTTATTTGGATGTAATGGGGCTAAGGTAAGGTGTGAGAAAAGACATTTAAGCTGGAGCATCAAGAAATGGAGTATCTAAATTAGACACTACTCTTGCTAAGAATTTCATAACTCCTTCAAATAGCATACTCACCAACCCTTAACAATCTTACATACTTGCACACTAAAAGAAAAGTACACGAGTCAAAATTCCTCTAAGGCTAGAAAATATATGAACTTTGTATATATATATCTCTTTTTGTTTTATTTTCTTTTTTTATTGAGTTTATATATATATATATATTTTATATATATATAAAAAGTATAAACTTAATGGAACATCTAGCTTAAAATGTAGAGGAAAAGAATACTGACTCTTAATCAAATACAATATGCAAAGTATGCATTTCAACCCTCAATTAGGAATTCCATATTTTTTTACTTACCCCACACTTGAAATAAACTACCCTATTGTCTAATCATACAACTCCATTCCTTAATGCATAGGTATGATGATAATAAGAACATGTTAAGTTGAGAATTGTGTTAATCAAACAAGAAACGGTCAATGGCTCAACTTGGCTCACTAAGGAAATCAATATAAAGGGAAGTCTCTTTAAGCTAAAGGGGCTAACCTAATTTGCCTTCATCATTTTAAAAACTTGAGATTAAATCATAATGTGAGTTCAATAAGTATGCAAAAGCAAACTCTAGAGATGCAACATCATGAAGGTGCACACTTAAGGAAAGAAAATCAATTGACAAAAATATCAAATTTTATAAGGCTCAAAACTCACACAGGTGGGTTCACAAAGATTTACATGTCATGAATTGCAGAATATGAAAATTAATCCCGAATGAATTCAAATGCTCATTTCTATGCTGATACCAAAGTCTCAACTATAATGCTAGAATCAAAGAAAAGATCAATAAATTTTCAACAATTATACCATGCACAACAAACACAATAAACAAAACAACCACAATAAGCAAAACAAGAATTAAAGGAAAGCTTAAAGAGTACCCCACACTTAAAATTGACATTGTCCTCAATGGAAAACAAGAATAATAAATAAAAAGAGTTAAAGGACAACCTGTCTTCCATCGTACCTGGTGAGGCAAAATCCTAGCTTTCCATCGCAAACACAAAAGTTTTATAACAAAAGTACAATAAAATATCCAAACACAAAAGTTTTAACAAGAAAAACAAAAAATGAAAAATAAAACAAAAGTACACTAAAAAAAATAAAGCAAGGAACACAAAGTCTAAGGAAAAGGCGGGCGGGAAGATGATGCAGCCGAGGGATGAAGACTCAGGATTTTGGCAAGGTTGCTGTTAATCTGATCCATCTGTTGCAACATCTCAATATGGTTTCAGTCCACCGTGCCGGTCAGTCCATCTACCTTTCCCTCCAATCGATCTACCTTGCCCTCCAGGGCTTGAATCCTCCGAAGTATCTCTAGACTCTCTGAAACAGGAGCATCCTCATCTAAGTCAAGAGAATCCGAGTCAGACTCCTCTTCGACCCGGGCCCTCTTCTGCCTATCCCCTGGTGCTTCAGGCTCAGCTGACGGCATCACAAAAGTCCCTCTCCTATGCACCACCATGTGCATCTTCTCAAGGGTAGCTAAGTCCAAGGAATCATTACCCAAAATTCGGGTCATCCGAGTAGCGCTCGGGTCAAAATCCTCAACAAGGGCCATTGCTAATGTAGTGATCAATCCTCCAACACAAATAGCCCCGCTCCTCTTATTAGCTGCAGTATCAAAAACATCGGCTAACCAATAGCCGGCACTAATATTCATCTCATTCAAATCACAGTCCAAGAAAAATAGCTCACTCGACTCAACCACACCCGGGCTCTCCTTCCTTGCAAAGAACCCACATGACATAAACCTGTGCAAATATCTCAAAGTAGGGTTCCGCAATTTAGATGCTTTGGCCGATTTGGCCACATAAGTACCCGAGCCTAAGGCACCCCAAGCAAATTGTTGTCTAAAATTTTTGGGTATCGATCTTTCCCCATGTTGATGAAAACCATAAATATCATTCAACTGATCAATAGGAAGCACAAACGATTTACCCATTAATTTAAACATCAATCT
Source organism: Garcia nutans (assembly GCA_947685225.1). Taxonomy (NCBI): domain Eukaryota; kingdom Viridiplantae; phylum Streptophyta; class Magnoliopsida; order Malpighiales; family Euphorbiaceae; genus Garcia; species Garcia nutans. Next base: position 24,074,851 of record CANTUV010000001.1, read on the forward strand.
CCTACAAATTTTCTTATCATCCCGTTCCACCTTAAGAGTTGTCAAAAATTCTAGGGTGAGCTCCTCAAACTGCAGAGGTCTCAATGAAACAAAAGTCTCCCATCCAAGATATTGCACATATCTATAAAAAGCAGTTCGCATTTGCAAAGCATCTAGAGATTCGTCATTCACATACCTCGTCGGGAAAAACCCCCGAGCCAAAAGATTAGCCCTCTTGAGAGATAAAGTTGAGGAAGATGATGAAGCTCCTTCGGCTCCAGATTTCTTCTTCTTGCGGTGTGATACAACTTTAGTTCTTGGCGACATGATATCTGAGAAATTAACACCCAAAACTGAATTAGATCAAAATAATATGAGTGAAGAGCAAGTATTAAGTGTTAATCTCGAGTTTTGTTGGAGTAATTTGAAGTTTTAACGGAAGAGATGGAATTTTGAAAATAAAAATCAAGGGTTTTGGTGTTGCAGAGAACGAGAGAGCGAGAGAGAAGAAGATAGAAAAGTTAGGGATTTATGAAATAAAACTGGGCAAAATCAGGCTTTTAAAAGGCAAAAATTGAAGGGACACGGCCGTGTGTGTGCTGACTTGGCCGTGTCTGTGTGTGAAAGTGAAGGGACACGGCCAAGTGGAGAGAACACGGCCGTGTCTCATAGTTTTTGGGGGACACGGCCAGGTGACACGGCCGTGTCTCCTGGGTGTGTCCCATTCTGTACGAAGGTGCAAAATCGTTCAAATTTTGAAGAATTTTTTGGCCGTGTCCAGTGTGTGACACGGCCAAGGGACACGGCCAAGTCCTTTGGCCGTGTCACCTTCTGCCATTTTATTAACTTTAAACATTTTTTTTTCAATGATTTTGCAACCCTTCTTCCTTAAACACCCTGAAACACAAAGTAAAGAAAAACCGATCAAAGCACAGTCCATTTATTGAAACCGAACATAAATCAAAACTTGCTAAACTTAAAATTACAACTACGAAAAATAAACATAAATCAAAACTTGCTAAACTTAAAATTACAACTACGAAAAATAAATGCAAACCGATGGGTTGCCTCCCATTTAGCGCTTCTTTAATGTCATATAGCTGGACATCATGCAAGGCCTAAGGATCACGAATCAAAGTGCTGTCAATGACCCTCACTTCCTGAAATCCTTCATTGTATGGCTTAACTCTCTGTCCATTCACTTTGAAAGTCTCACCTGTTCTAGAGTTAAGTAATTCAATTGCACTAGAAGGATATACCTGAGTTATCTCGAAAGGACCACTCCATCGAGACTTGAGTTTACCTGGAAAAAGACGGAGTCGTGAGTTAAAAAGTAAAACCTTCATACCTGGACTCAATGTCTTTCGCACTATAATTTTATCATGAAGTGCTTTAGTGCGATCCTTGTAAATTCTCGAGCTCTCATAAGCCTCATTCCGCAGCTCATCTAACTCTGAAATTTGTAGAAATCTTTCTCTCTTCGCTTTGTCCAAGTCCAAATTCAGAGTCTTGATTGCCCAATATGCTCTGTGCTCCAACTCTACTGGTAAGTGACAAGCTTTTCCAAACACCAATCGATATGGACTCATACCTAGAGGAGTTTTGAAAGCAGTCTGATATGCCAATAGTGCATCGTGCAATCTGCTTGCCCAATCCTTTCTGGATGTGTTGACTGTTTTCTCCAGAATTCCTTTTAGCTGCTTGTTTGATGTCTCCACTTGCCCAGAAGTCTGTGGATGGTATGGGGTTGACACCTTGTGCTTCACACCAGATTTATGCATTAACTTCTCAAAAAGCCTGTTGCAAAAATGGCTCCCCCCATCACTGACTATCACCCTTGGTGTGCCAAACCTGCTAAGAATGTTTTCCTTCACAAATTTAACAACAATATTAGCATCATTAGTACGGGTGGGGATTGCCTCCACCCATTTGGAAACATAATCAACAGCAACTAAAATGTATTCATAACCAAAGGACTTGGGGAAAGGACCCATGAAGTCTATTCCCCACACATCAAACAATTCAACAACAATATATGACTGAAGGGGCATTTCATTCCTCCTCCCGATGTTACCTACTCTTTGGAAACGATCACAGTGCTTACAATAATCTTGAGCATCTTTAAATAAAGTGGGCCAGTAAAAACCACTTTGAAGCACCTTTTCTGCAGTTTTTCTACCTCCAAAATGACCCCCACAATGAAGGTCATGACAAAATTGAAGAACACTCAGTTGTTCTTCCTCAGAAACACACCTGCGAACTATCTCATCTTTGCAAATCCGGAATAGATAAGGTTCATCCCAAAAATAAAACTTACTCAAGTGTAGAAACCTTTTCTTTTCCTGAAAAGACATGTTAGATCGCAAAATACCACAGGCAAGATAGTTAGCAATATCTGCAAACCAAGGTGCATTAATTACCACAAACAAATGCTCATCAGGAAATGCTTCTAAATTTTTATGAATGCTATCAGATGCAATATTTTCACTAAAGTAGGGTAATCTGGATAGATGATCAGCAATAACATTCTCACTACCCTTAGTATCCCTGATCTGGAAATCAAATTCTTGCAATAACAACACCCATCTAATTAAGCGCGGTTTAGCATGCTGTTTTGTTAAAAGATATTTAAGAGCTGCATGGTCAGAATGAACAATAATTTTTGACCCAATTAAATAAGCTCTAAATTTGTCTAAAGCAAAAACAACAGCTAGCATTTCCTTCTCAGTTGTGGTGTAGTTCATTTGTGCACTATTCAGGGTTAAACTAGCATAATAAATTACTCTCAAGTACTTATCAACCCTTTGCCAAAGAACAGCTCCTACTGCATGATTAGAAGCATCACACATGATTTCAAAAGGTAAAGACCAGACAGGAGCTACAATCACAGGTGCACTAGTCAATTTTTCCTCAAGGGAATTAAAAGCTTGCATGCATTGTGCTGTAAATTCAAATGGAACATCTGTGAACACCCGAATTTTGAGGCTCGGAGAGCCGATTTTATCAAGACTGCAAACAACCGAGCCGGACCAAAGGCCTAAGGTAAAATTCACCGAAAATATATCAATATGGTACTTGAAATGTCCGGGACGACGTGAGGATCACGGATATGGTCTCGAAATATTTTTCGGAGGTCCGTAGCTCCCGAAAAATCAGTTTGAGCGAAAACCGGATGAAACCTGCGGCCCAGCCACCGTGACCCCAGCGGCTCAGCCGCCAAAACAGGCGGCTCAGCCGCCGTGACTCCGGCGGGCTCAGCCGCCGTGACCGGCGGCCCGGCGGCTGTCTATAAATTGCCTTCAGGTGTTCAGAAAAAAGGGTTGGCTTTTGGAGACTCCGGGCCTCATGCTGACGAATTTAATCTGTAATTAAGAATCATAATCCAAGGTCCAAGAAAACGAGATCTGGAACTTCGAAGTGGAAAAATCCTAAGCAAGGTAATATCCTAATTCATCATTTGTCAATTTAAGCATGTCATAAGCATTCCATCTTCTTCTTAATTTCTTCTTGGTCAAAGACCTAATCCTTTTAGGTCCAAGGCCTAATGGACTAATCAATCAATCTGTTGGCACGAAGTCCAAATTACATCTTTTCGGTACAAAGTACCTAAATTTCACAATTAAAATCAACCTTTTGGCACGGAGCCTAAATTGCACTTTTTTGGTACAAAGTACCTAAAATTGCACAATTTAGCACTAATTGCTACATCTCACAATTTTGGCATAAAGCCCGACAACACAGGCCAAAGGCCTAAAAATTACATACTTTTGGTACAAAGTACCTAAGATTGCACCATTTAGCACTAAGTGCTAAATTTCACAAATTTGGCAAAAAGCCCGATCAATACTTGGCATGAAGCCCGACACCAGCACGAAGCACTAAGTGCTCAAAATCTCACATTTGGCATGAAGCCTAAATTGCACTCCTTTGGTACAAAGTACCTAAATTTTACCATTTAGAACTAAGTGCTAAATCTCCCCATGTATGCCCTAGAAGTCTTGAATATTGTTGTTGTTTTAATTGGATTGAATGTATATTTGATTTGAAAGAGGAAAGAAATTAAAAGAGAATGTGTATGTGTTGTTTTAAAAAGGAAAGTAAGGTGTAGAGAGAAATGTATATGTTGGGTATATGGTGGTATAACTAACATATACATTAGTCAAAAGGGAGAGTCAATAAAAGAGGATATTTATTTGGATATGTGAAATTACTATTATGGGCATACAAGTGACAAAAGTTAAGTTAAATGGAAAAGGGTATATAGGTAATTGCTTGGTTAAAATCTCTTGGTGGAGATTTAAAGAAGAAGAGGAAGTTGACTTTTGTTTATTTTTCTTTTCTTCTCTTTGGTGTGCCGGCCATTCAAGAAAGGAGAGAGCAAGAGAGGTGTTCTTGATGCAAGAATTAAATTGAAGAAGGAAACAAAGGATTTGGTTAAAGATTTGTGGAATTTCTTCATTTAAGGTAAGTACTCTCTTGTTTTTCTTGGTTATTTTGAAGTTTTGTGTGAAGTGAATTAGGGTTTGTTGATTTTGTGATTTGGTGTGTTTGAGTTGTGTTTATAAGTGTTAGTATTGATTGTAAGTTAAAAGGTTGAATTGGTGTTGGTTTGGTTGTGAAGATTGTAAGTTTAAGTGGATGTTGATTGTGAAGGATCAAGAGTTAAGTTGGTTTTAGGGTTTTGAATTGGTGAATGATTAAATGTATGGTTAATTGTGAATATTGTGTTAAACATGCAAAATAAGTGTTAATGACTTTGATTACATCCATTGGATTGAGTTTATGTTGTGCATATTGTGTCTAAATGCCATTAGAAGTGTTTTGGCCACAATTAGGGTTTTGTTCTTGAGTGACACGGCCAAAAGCAAGTCGAGACACGGCCAAGACTTATTATTTTTGAGAGGCACGGCCAAGTCTAGAGAATTTTTGCCGTGTTGGATAGGTTTTGGGGTGACACGGCCACAAGCTTGGCCGTGTCCTTTGAATGTGTTTGCTACTGCCTGAGTTGTGTTAAGAGACACGGCCGTGTCCTTGCCCGTGTCTGCCTCGGGAAGTTTTGGTCTTGAGAGACACGGCCACAAGCTTGGTCGTGTCCCTTGGGTGTGTTTGCTACTGTCATGGTTTTTGGTTCTTCATGCATTGTTTGATTCTTCAAAAGTCTTTTGGTCCTAAACATTTTATATACACTCTAAATACTTTGTAATCAAAGAATGACCTAAACAAATGTATGTGGATGATTCTAAACCTATGAATAATGATCTTTGGATTAGGTTTTGAAGAGATTGTGTTGCATTAACCTAATTGTTGAGAATTCTTGGAAGAGGAAATGTATAGATGGATGGGAATAGTTCTTGAGGTAAGTACCAATTTATATGTTTGTATTTATTTACATGATTTGAGACTTAACACATTTGTTTCCAAATGTGTTAAGGGGTGTATTATATTGTTAATATAATTTGATTAAGGTGATGATTGAATGATGTGAAGGATGTGAAGATCATTAAAAAGGTAAGCATGAACCCTATTTGATTGTATATCCTTATATGTCTTTGAACCTTAACACATTTGGATGAATGTGTTAAATACTCTATTATATTGTGGATGTAAATGAATAATGTAAATTGCTATATATATATATAAATATAAGGATGAAATATGAAATGGGAAAGGTAAGAAGAAATGAGGATCATTCTTAAGGTATGTGCAATTTGTTATGATAAATGCTCTAATAATGAATGGTGTTAATGTGTTTTGGGAAAAGATGAAATTTTATGTTATATGCATTGTGAATGGCAATGTATTATATGAATGATATATTTTGAAATGTTATATCAATGATATAATATGTATCATATGGATTGAGATATGATATGTTGTGAAACCATTGTAATTGGCCATGATGATGCAAATGTGATATGAAGCCATTGTGATTGGCTATGACAATTCAATTGAGATATGCGAGGCATGTTTGCCTAAATGATGATGAGAATTGTGAATGATATTGATGATAGAATGATCAATGAATTGTGTGTCTAATATGGTATTCATTTTCAGAGTTTTGTTGTTGGTGGCATGCCTAATAGTAACAATCTCTTGAAGTTAGGTTGGACTTGATCCTTGAAGCCAAGTTGGGTTGAAGTTTAACATGTTTTACTCCTCTTGAAGCTTGGTTGGGTCTAGCCCTTGAAGCCTAATTGAGATGTTACAACCCTTGAAGCTAGGTTGGATTGGTTCTTGAAGCCAAGTTGGGTTGATACTTAGCATGCTTTGTTCCCCTTGAAGCTTGGTTGAACCTAATCCTTGAAGCCTAGTTGGGATAATGATAAATGTGATAATTAAACCAAAGCATTAACTCTGAAAGTCGAATGGCATATTAGTGTTTTGGGCCTGAGTCTGTCTTTATTGTCAATGTGAAATGCAAGTATTGAAATATTGATTGTGAGTATTAATAATGAATTATGATTGGTGAATTGTGAATAATATAATGTTATTAAGTGTGATATGTAAATGAATTGTGATTCATGATTGGTATGATATGTAATGTGTGTATTGCAATAATGATTGGTATGATATGTAATGTGTGTATTGCAATAATGAGTGGTATGATATGTAATGTGTGTATTGCAATAATGAGTGGTATGATATGTAATGTGTGTATTGCAATAATAATTGGTATGATATGTAAAGTGTGTATTGCAATAATGATTGGTATGGTATATATAATGTGGGTGTATTAATATATTGGTTTTGAGTATTGGTGATGCATTGGGGTTGGTGATAATATTATATATATATGTACATCATATATGAAATTAGCTAGGATATATTAAAGATGAAATTAAAAAGAAAAGAAAGTATGATAACAACTAATTATATATGGAATTGATATATCATTATATGTTAATACTTCTATACTATATGTTTCTATTTTATATTTGGATTACTAAGCTCTCGGGCTTAGCGCGGGTGTGTATTCGCGCAGGTAAATAGGTGGAAGATATGAAGTCTTTCGTTATGCCACAAGAAGAGTAAAAGTTTGTCGAGACCAACTAGAGAGTAATGCATACATGTATAACTTTTATATTGATGTATTTTGTTTGAGAAAGTAAGTATATGTATAAATGAAGTTTTGATAAAGATAATGATTTGGTAAATGTTATTTAAATTAACGTATTATGGATTGGAATTCTTTTACAGGTTTTTAAAAAGGTAACGAAAAGTGGCATCCTTATACTTTATATATTTACCGTATGTATACCAGGTATATGTATAGTACTTATATAAGGTATTGGGGTGTTACAATTATTTTGGTATCAGAGCTTAGGTTCGAGATTCTCGGCCTAAGTGAAATTAAAAAAAAAAATTTTGAAAAGTTTAAATTGAAGTAAAAAGGAAAAAAATTTTGAAATGAAATTTGTAATACGTGCATATGCATTGACACCTAGGTTGGTCTCGGATGTGGCATTATATGAATTGTAGAATATTTGTGTTATATTAGATGTTCAATATAGTTGATGATATATATGTACACTATTTTGATGTGATGAGAAACCATGATTGTTGGCAATGATGTTGGAAATGAATTATAATTGAGGCATAGTGCCTAATTGATTATGAGAAACTAATTGTGAAATGTAATGTGATATATGTATATTGATGATGCATATGAAAATGTCATGTTGTGTGCAACATGGAATGTAATGTTGATGTTTATGAGCAATATTATGTAGGACATAATATGAATTAAAACATAAAGAAATGAAAAGGAGAATAAAGTTGAAAATGAGTTGAAAACAAATTAAGATAAGAGTATGTACTCTTTCTTCTACACTTTGAACCTCTTTATAATAAAGTTTATGTTGGGGTTATTAGACAGAGGAAATATTATTGGATTGTTAAGACTGAAAGTTATGTTATTTAAATGAGGAGAGTATGGTGGAATATTGAATGAGTTGGTTAGTATAGACAAAGTGTGATTATTTAAAGTTGGGATAAATATATATATATATATATAAAGTTAAGGTTTTGGTTAAAGGAAAAAGAGATGATATTGGTTAAGTAAGAAAATAAGTTGATATTGTTATTTTAATGCGAACCTGGTAAATTCAATGTTAGAAATGTGAGATGCTTGGGTATTGTGAAAGCTCATGGTGATGGTGATAATATGTGATATTTGAGATTTTTGAAGTGAGCTTTATGATTGTGGAAATTATATGTTTTAATATTGCTTTGTGATATATATTTGGAAGATGTTTTTTTTAAGTGATATTAGAAAAGATGAGTTTGGTAAATTGAAGCTTAAACAAAGTAGTAAATTGAGAAGTTAAAGTTTTAGTGGAATTTGAAAAAAAAAAAATTTGGTATATTGATGATTTAATGTATATTCAATACATGAGCTAGGCGAAATGACTAATATTCCACATTAAAGCATTATGAGTTGAGTAATGTGATTGATAGTATGAGAGATTGTTTTAAAGTAAAAAGAGAAGTGGATAAGCAAATGAAAATGAGTTATTTTAAATCATTTTAACTGCAAAGAGTAAAGATGGTTATGGAAGTATATTAAATGTTTTTTTTTAAAGACGAAAGTGAAAGAGATGTCACATTGGGAATATGATCAAGATGAATGTGAAGTGTTAGTATAGTCAGAATATATATATATATACATTGTAGTGTGAATAAATGCTTTACATCATATTGGAAGAATGAGAATGACAATGTTTAAAAGAAACTGATAAACATTAAATTTGTATTGAATGTATGAAAAAGGGAAATAAAATAAGAGCATATAATTAAGTGTATACATGAATATGATTTGTGAATTGAGTTTTTCAATATGAATGAAATTACGATATATATAAAAAAAATGTGAAAATTATTATGAAAGTGAGTTACAAATATGTATGTGGTATAATTATAGAATTTGTATTATGGAAATGATGTTGTATGTATTAGTGGACCTAAGAGAGATTAGGTCTTGAATTGTGTAAAGCTAGATGGATTATGTGGTGGAAGTGAGCATGAAAGGGACTTGAGTAATATGGGACAGTGGAAATTGTTATGATGAGCATTGAATGTGATGATCATGTAATATTTAGAATTTTAAGGTATTCACATATGGAAAGTTCTATATATATATATATTATAAGAGATTGTAGATGGATTAGAAATGAGGTGACGAATAGAAATTGTAAGGGAACTGCATATGACTGAATATGTATATAGTAATATTGTTGAAATATGAATTAAGTTGATAAAGATCATTTATTCGAGTGCAAATTGGTTTGAAATAGAATTGGAATGTGTTAACTTCTGATATAGCAAAAATGCAAAGAAGGAATATGTAATTCTTGAGATATACCTTAGTCTTGTATTTGTATAGATTGAGAATAAAATTATGAGAGGAACAGTATTGATTTGAAAGTCCCAGGCTTGTATATTAATCTCTTAAAGCCATGTGTTTTGTCTAGTATATTTGATCGGTTAATTTGTTATCCATGGATTTGGATTTTAGATAAAATGATTGCAATACAGATTTGGTGAGATTGAAAATTTTGTTTGAGAAGTATAGTTAAAAGTTATGATGGATAAAGTTGTACTTTATCATTTTATGTTAAAAATTTGGTTATAATTGTGAAGGCTAATAGAAGGTAATCGAAATAAATATAATAATGATATGGAATGAGAGGAGATATTAAAAAAAAGTTATAAAATATGACTGAAAGTTATACTGAATACGTTGATGGTATTTAACTCGAGGTTTGAGTGAATGAATTGTAGATAGTAAATATGGTATAAAATCTTTATAAGAATTGGTGGGTATTATAATAAGATAATAGAGAATAAACTATGTGTATATTAACAGATAATTTGAAGTGATTTGTTATCATGATGATTTGACTGAAAATGGATCAGAAGAGATCAGGAATTGAATATAAGTTTGCCCTAATGGAATGAAGTTATATATATATACATATATGAATATGGTGAAATTTTATGATAAGTCAAATATATTAATTGTTGGTTGAAGTTGAATAAGTTTTGAATGTGGATATATTGTGACAGATAGATCAATGGATCTAGAATTGGCTAAGATTATGAATCATTATTGAAATTTCATGTGTATAGTAGTACCAAGAGTGTAATTATTTACATGGTAATGTATATGATGTAAATTTTTTTTTTAAAAAGTGTGATTGGATGAATGAATGAGGTTGTAGTAATTAAAAATCATGATAAAAAGAGAAAAAGATTGGTTATTTATAAAATAAATTGAAAGGTAATGTATTAATATGTAAGTTAAGTGAAAAGTATGCTAAAGAAATAACTCCATTTATGAAAAATCAGGATTTTGTTATCTATTGAGGGTGATAAATGTCTATTTAGACAGTGATTGTAATGAAGGGATAATTAATGCTCAGATATAAGTCAATGGTTTTTAAGGTTAAAGTTAAGAGAATAATTACAAAGGAGTGAAAGAAAAATATATATTAAATATAAAGATTAGATGGAGTATAAGTGTACTATTAAATGATCTGATTCTTGTATAAAGATATTAACAAGAAATGTAATGAGTTCTTTTGAATGTTTGATTAAGGAAGTAACAAGATGTATAAACATATAGAATGATGAGTTATGGAATTTAAAGAAGGTGGTTGATTCTAAAGAGGAGAGTTGAAGCTATATGATTTGAAGATATAATGACTTAAGCGTATAATTAACTTCATATGGAAGTTAAGATGGTATGGTATTATGAATGGATTACAATTATACTAGATAATTTCGAGGACAAAATTATTTAAGGGGGAGAGAATTGTAATATCCCCATGTATGCCCTAGAAGTCTTGAATATTGTTGTTGTTTTAATTGGATTGAATGTATATTTGATTTGAAAGAGGAAAGAAATTAAAAGAGAATGTGTGTGTGTTGTTTTAAAAAGGAAAGTAAGGTGTAGAGAGAAATGTATATGTTGGGTATATGGTGGTATAACTAACATATACATTAGTCAAAAGGGAGAGTCAATAAAAGAGGATATTTATTTGGATATGTGAAATTACTATTATGGGCATACAAGTGACAAAAGTTAAGTTAAATGGAAAAGGGTATATAGGTAATTGCTTGGTTAAAATCTCTTGGTGGAGATTTAAAGAAGAAGAGGAAGTTGACTTTTGTTTATTTTTCTTTTCTTCTCTTTGGTGTGCCGGCCATTCAAGAAAGGAGAGAGCAAGAGAGGTGTTCTTGATGCAAGAATTAAATTGAAGAAGGAAACAAAGGATTTGGTTAAAGATTTGTGGAATTTCTTCATTTAAGGTAAGTACTCTCTTGTTTTTCTTGGTTATTTTGAAGTTTTGTGTGAAGTGAATTAGGGTTTGTTGATTTTGTGATTTGGTGTGTTTGAGTTGTGTTTATAAGTGTTAGTATTGATTGTAAGTTAAAAGGTTGAATTGGTGTTGGTTTGGTTGTGAAGATTGTAAGTTTAAGTGGATGTTGATTGTGAAGGATCAAGAGTTAAGTTGGTTTTAGGGTTTTGAATTGGTGAATGATTAAATGTATGGTTAATTGTGAATATTGTGTTAAACATGCAAAATAAGTGTTAATGACTTTGATTACATCCATTGGATTGAGTTTATGTTGTGCATATTGTGTCTAAATGCCATTAGAAGTGTTTTGGCCACAATTAGGGTTTTGTTCTTGAGTGACACGGCCAAAAGCAAGTTGAGACACGGCCAAGACTTATTATTTTTGAGAGGCACGGCCAAGTCTAGAGAATTTTTGCCGTGTTGGATACGTTTTGGGGTGACACGGCCACAAGCTTGGCCGTGTCCTTTGAATGTGTTTGCTACTGCCTGAGTTGTGTTAAGAGACACGACCGTGTCCTTGCCCGTGTCTGCCTTGGGAAGTTTTGGTCTTGAGAGACATGGCAACAAGCTTGGCCGTGTCCCTTGGGTGTGTTTGCTACTGTCATGGTTTTTGGTTCTTCATGCATTGTTTGATTCTTCAAAAGTCTTTTGGTCCTAAACATTTTATATACACTCTAAATACTTTGTAATCAAAGAATGACCTAAACAAATGTATGTGGATGATTCTAAACCTATGAATAATGATCTTTGGATTAGGTTTTGAAGAGATTGTGTTGCATTAACCTAATTGTTGAGAATTCTTGGAAGAGGAAATGTATAGATGGATGGGAATAGTTCTTGAGGTAAGTACCAATTTATATGTTTGTATTTATTTACATGATTTGAGACTTAACACATTTGTTTGCAAATGTGTTAAGGGGTGTATTATATTGTTAATATAATTTGATTAAGGTGATGATTGAATGATGTGAAGGATGTGAAGATCATTAAAAAGGTAAGCATGAACCCTATTTGATTGTATATCCTTATATGTCTTTGAACCTTAACACATTTGGATGAATGTGTTAAATACTCTATTATATTGTGGATGTAAATGAATAATGTAAATTGCTATATATATATATATATAAATATAAAGGATGAAATATGAAATGGGAAAGGTAAGAAGAAATGAGGATCATTCTTAAGGTATGTGCAATTTGTTATGATAAATGCTCTAATAATGAATGGTGTTAATGTGTTTTGGGAAAAGATGAAATGTTATGTTATATGCATTGTGAATGGCAATGTATTATATGAATGATATATTTTGAAATGTTATATCAATGATATAATATGTATCATATGGATTGAGATATGACATGTTGTGAAACCATTGTAATTGGCCATGATGATGCAAATGTGATATGAAGCCATTGTGATTGGCTATGACAATTCAATTGAGATATGTGAGGCATGTTTGCCTAAATGATGATGAGAATTGTGAATGATATTGATGATAGAATGATCAATGATATGTATGTCTAATATGGTATTCATATTCAGAGTTTTGTTGTTGGTGGCATGCCTAATAGTAACAATCTCTTGAAGTTAGGTTGGACTTGATCCTTGAAGCCAAGTTGGGTTGAAGTTTAACATGTTTTACTCCCCTTGAAGCTTGGTTGGGTCTAGCCCTTGAAGCCTAATTGAGATGTTACAACCCTTGAAGCTAGGTTGGATTGGTTCTTGAAGCCAAGTTGGGTTGATACTTAGCATGCTTTGTTCCCCTTGAAGCTTGGTTGAACCTAATCCTTGAAGCCTAGTTGGGATAATGATAAATGTGATAATTAAACCAAAGCATTAACTCTGAAAGTCGAATGGCATATTAGTGTTTTGGGCCCGAGTCTGTCTTTATTGTCAATGTGAAATGCAAGTATTGAAATTTTGATTGTGAGTATTAATAATGAATTATGATTGGTGAATTGTGAATAATATAATGTTATTAAGTATGATATGTAAATGAATTGTGATTCATGATTGGTATGATATGTAATGTGTGTATGGCAATAATGATTGGTATGATATGTAATGTGTGTATTGCAATAATGAGTGGTATGATATGTAATGTGTGTATTGCAATAATGAGTGGTATGATATGTAATGTGTGTATTGCAATAATAATTGGTATGATATGATTGGTATGGTATATATAATGTGGGTGTATTAATATATTGGTTTTGAGTATTGGTGATGCATTGGGGTTGGTGATAATATTTTGTATATATGTACATCATATATGAAATTAGCTAGGATATATTAAAGATGAAATTAAAAAGAAAAGAAAGTATGATAACAACTAATTATATATTGAATTGATATATCATTATATGTTAATACTTCTATACTATATGTTTCTATTTTATATTTGGATTACTAAGCTCTCGGGCTTAGCGCGGGTGTGTATTCGCGCAGGTAAATAGGTGGAAGATATGAAGTCTTTCGTTATGCCACAAGAAGAGTAAAAGTTTGTCGAGACCAACTAGAGAGTAATGCATACATGTATAACTATTATATTGATGTATTTTGTTTGAGAAAGTAAGTATATGTATAAATGAAGTTTTGATAAAGATAATGATTTGGTAAATGTTATTTAAATTAACGTATTATGGATTGGAATTCTTTTACAGGTTTTTAAAAAGGTAACGAAAAGTGGCATCCTTATACTTTATATATTTACCGTATGTATACCAGGTATATGTATAGTACTTATATAAGGTATTGGGGTGTTACATGTGGTTAGGTATATCTTACTCAAGACTCAAGGGTCCCTATTATAAGCCAATTCTCTATTTTTCATGTGCCAATAGAACCTTCCCTTAGGTTGTATGTACCCAATGATAGTGCCACATACCATTAAAATGAATTGTGATGTGATGAGGTGCATTCATGCAATATAACAACACGGTTTTGGGGAAAATCTTTTGATATGTGCAAGTGGACCAAGAGTTTTCCTACCCTACACACTACCCTGATCCTTTACCCTTGATCTTTTTAGGTATCCACGATCTGTGTGCCGTCACCTACACAAACTACACCAACTCCAACTGGGCAATCACCCACAAGCCCTACCACTCCAACTTCACCAACCACTCCAATTCCTGAAATGGCTACAATTGAACAAATTAAGGCTTTGCTAGATGGACAGGCTAAGGAAATTGAAGCTAGAATGCAAGAAAGAATTGATGAAGCTTTAGCCGCCCAAAGGGTAGCCATCCTGGATGAATTAGGAGGAGCACCAAAGACAGTCCCTACTCCTGGAAATTTAGGGAAGGAACCTATTGTGGGGCAAACTAGTACCCCCATGACTGTTCAGAATAATACCCCTGTCATCAATTTAGAGGATCCACCCTCTAAGAATGAAACTGATGAGCTAAAAAAGAAACTTGAATCGCTTCAGAGGTCAATCACTGCCATGAAAACTCACAAAGAGGTGGTAGACATGGATTCCTTATCCTTGTTTCCCCAAGCTAGATTGCCTCCAAAATTCAAGATGCCTGGGATGGACAGATTTGATGGGACTACTTGCCCTAAAACTCACCTGAAAATGTATGTGGGGGCCTTAAGCCCTTGGGGTTTAAATGATGAGCTCTTTGCTCAATTATTCCAACAATCTTTGACTGGTGCTGCCCTCAAGTGGTTTGTAAGCCTGGACCATGCCAAGATTAAGGCCTGGGAAGACATTTGCAATGCATTTAACTCTCAATACCATTACAATATTGAGGTAGATGTCACTAGAAGGGAACTTGAGACTACCAAACAAAATAACAATGAACCCTTCTCCTCGTTCCTTACGAGGTGGAGGGCAAAGGCCGCCCAAATGATCAATCGCCCTTCAGAACAAGAGCAGATTGATATCATAATCAGAAATTTAAGGCCTACATATCAAGCCCAACTGCAAACCCAATACCTACCTACTTTCAAATCGCTCATTGCGACTGCAACCAAGGTAGAAGATCTGATACAATTGGGTGTGATAGTAGATGAAGAAGCTACCTCAAAGTATAAAAAACAAGGCCAAGCTGCTAATGAAGTGGCCAATATTGCCCCTGCGAATCCTTTACGTGTGGGCAATCTTGGGCAAAGAAATCAGCAGAGAAGGCAATATACTGACCTTGGAGTGCCCCTTCATTTGGTGTTTAAAAAGGCTGTGGAAGGGAAATATTTGAAGCCTTTGGACCCAAGACCTCCTCCAAACGCATTACCTTCCAGTTATAAAGTCAATGAATATTGTGAATACCATCAACGGAATGGTCATAAAACAGATGCTTGCTGGACACTGAAAATCGCATCCAGGATCTGGTGGATAGTGGTGACATCATTCCTCTCAGGAGGCAACCAAACATTAGCACTAACCCCTTGCCCAATCATTCCATCAATGCCATCACTGTGGAAGATTTCATGCAGCCTAGTCTCTTTGATGAGGTTGCTATGATAACCAATGTCGAAGACAAAAGGGACTTCACAATGCTGATCAAGACAACAGATGGACCACTGATGAACTGGTATGCCGAGGAGGGACAAGCTGCTGTAGACAAAACTAGTCCAGTGTCACACCTTGAACCGGAGTCTTGTACCGAGTCAAATTCTGAGTCAAACACCAAGCCAGAGTCTAGTTCTAAGTCCTCTATAGCTTCAGATTTAGAGAACCCAAATGTCACATTTAATGTAATCTTGGAGAATGACTCCACCATTATCAATGAAACTCTTCAAATTCTTGGTTACCCTGTGTCTTTTACTTTCCAAGTATTATCTAGCAAAAATGATATAAATGAAATAAAAGAAATAAATGAAAAGATAATAATTGGCAAAGAAAATGACCATACATACATTGCATGTGATTGTGTGAATAAGGAACAGGTTCTTGAGTGCATCAGAAAGTATGCCAACTGCTTCATGTAGAAGACAAGTGATGTCACGGGAATAGACCCAGCAGTTCACAAGATTCCGCTATACCCAGATGCAAAGCCGGTTAAGCAAAAATTGAGCAGAATGAAGCCAGAATGGTCTTTGGAGATTAAAAAGGAGGTTGCCAAACAACTGGACAATAAGTTCATAGAACCAATTGCCTACCCTTCCTGGTTAGCAAACATTGTACCGGTCCCGAAGAAAGACGGAAAGGTCAGGATGTGTGTTGACTACAGAGATCTGAATAAAGCTTGTCCCAAGGACGATTTCCCGCTACCACACATCGATTTGCTAATAGACGGGATGGCAACGACAATCTTTCATGACATGATTTACAAAGAAGTAAAAGTGTATGTTGATGATATGATTGTCAAGTCAAAATCTCCGGAAGAGCACGTCTAAGCACTTGAGAAGTTCTTCCTTAGACTTCGCAAGTACAATTTGAAGCTTAAATCCTGCAAAGTGACTCTTTGGTGTAACATCAGACCAATTTGGGATATTATTGGTCCACCATGAACACAGACTGTGTGGCATTTGTGCAAGGATGTCATCAGTGTCAGATATTTGCTAAGCTGCAGAAGCAACCTCCCGTTGCCCTGAATCCAATCACTTCTCCATGGCCCTTCGCTACTTGGGGAATAGATATAATTGGCAAAATACATCCAAAAGCATCAAATGGACATCAGTTTATCTTGGTAGCAGTGGATTACTTCACAAAGTGGGTTGAAGCAGCTTCCTATGCAGAATTAGATGCCAAAAGGCCGCGCAGTTTGTCCGAACCAACATCCTTTGTCGGTACGGAACACCATTTGAGATTATCACTGATAATGGAACTCATTTCCAAGCAGAGTTTGCCAAACTCTTGAAGGATAAGAAAATCCAGCATCATAAGTCCTCTCCTTATAGACCTCAAACAAATGGAGCTGTAGAAGCAGCGAACAAGTCTATAAAGGTGATCATACAAAAAATGATCAAGGAGCATAGGCGTTGGCATGAGAAGTTACCATTGGCCTTGTGGGGATACAGAACATCAATTAGAACTCCTACTGGGGCAACCCCGTATTCACTAGTATATGAAATGGAAGCAGTACTCCCCATTGAACTGGAAGTTCAATCGGCGAGGATAATTCAAGAAAGTCAGATAAATGAAACTGAATAGATCAGCAGTTATCATCATCAGTTGTTGGGTTTGGATGAGAAAAGACTTCAAGCTCTACATCATATTCAAGGGTATCAGAGGCGAATGGCCAGACATTTCAACAAAAAGGTCAAAGATCGAAAGTTGGAAGAAGGTTGTTTGGTTCTGAAAGAGATCAGAACACCTGTTACAGATCCTCGTGGGAAGTTTCGTCCTCATTGGGTGGGATCCTACATTTTGAAGAAAATACTTTCCGGCGGAGCCGTCATCTTGTCTGATTTGGATGGTCTGGAGTTCACAAACCCATGCAATCTGGATCAACTGAAAAAAATATTATGTATGATCATGCATTCCAAAAGGAACTACATTAGACCTGATTCTCGTAAACTAATTCGAGATATGTAGGCAGCTCTCCTTGAGCACGGTCTAAATTTTAATAAAATCATTGATTCATTTTTCTTGTGCCAAAAAAAAAAACAAACAAACAAAAAATCCCGCTAAGCCGAAAACCCACAAAGGGCGGCTTAGGCAATAGTGGGGCCCGCTAAGTCGAAAACCCGCAAAGGGCGGCTTAGACAAGAATGGGTAAGAGCTCGCTAAGTTGAAAATCCGAAAGGACAGCTTAGGCAAAAATTAGAGCAAGTAAATAAAGTAGATAATGCTTGGAAAGCAAAGGAAAGAGTCATGCCAAGAAGAGTCATTCATTCCCAAGGGAGTCATTCATTCAAAAAAAAGTCATTCCTTTCATAAAGTACCAAAAACCAATCAAAAAGAGTCAAACCACAAGTCCAAAACGTTAAAAAAAAAAGGGTCAAGTCATAACTCCAAAATGTCAAAAAGAAAGAAAAACCAAAAAGGTAAAAAGACAACTCAAAAAAAAAAAAGCAAACAATGGAGTCACCCTGGGATCTAAATCCTACGCCTCCTACGTGGGGCAGAGTCTTCGGTATCTTCCTTAGCTCCGGAACTCTCTGCAGCATCTGTCTTCTCCTCGTTAAGAGGAACCACATCCTCACCCTCCAGCTCCTGCAGCAATGCACGTCTCCTTGGCTTCTCAATTGGCCAAAATTCAGCAACTTCATTATTTGGAATAATTTGGGGGCAACTTCAGAAAAATTCGAGTTCCTTCCCGAGCCGGATTGACTTCCTATAGGATTATTTCTAAGTTCTTTACTAGAAATAAATTACTGATAGCAGAACACAGCAAAGCCTGGTATTACTTCTGGTTCATTACTAGAGCTATTTCAAGTACATGTAAAGGAAAGATTCCTAGAATTTATTTCTAAGTTCTTTACTGGAAATAAATAAAATCCCAATCCATCAATATCCACCTAAGAATGGTGATAGAAAGCAACCCATATCTACCCATATTGATCATTTCCATCTTTTGAAGGCTCTTGGTCCAGTTGTGCATACAATGGGTGCAAAGAAGCAAATAGATGCCTTTATGAAAATAAAAGGTGACATCATGCATACATATGTACTGTTTGTGCTAAATGAAAGTGCAGGTACAGAAAAGTTGGAATGCGATCAGAATGCAATCAGAAATGTTGCAAGCAATCCAGAAGTGCCAAAAGGCGTATCTTTTACCCCTCGCTCAAAATTCGCTCTTCAGAAAGCCACTGGGCCCCATAAATCATTTTTATGGACCCCAGTGGGGGGCAATTGTGAACACCCAAATTTTGAGGCTCGGAGAGCCGATTTTATCAAGACTGCAAACAACCGAGCCGGACCAAAGGCCTAAGGTAAAATTCACCGAAAATATATCAATATGGTACTTGAAATGTCCGGGACGACGTGAGGATCACAGATATGGTCTCGAAATATTTTTCGGAGGTCCACAGATATGGTCTCAAAAATCGAACGAAACCGGCGGCCCAGCCACCGTGACCCCAGCGGCTCAGCCGCCGTCCAGCCCGATTTTGCCTATAAATTGCCTTCAGGTGTTCAGAAAAAAGGGTTGGCTTTTGGAGACTCCGGGCCTCATGCTGACGAATTTAATCCGTAATCAAGAATCATAATCCAAGGTCCAAGAAAACGAGATCTGGAACTTCAAAGTGGAAAAATCCTAAGCAAGGTAATATCCTAATTCATCATTTGTCAATTTAAGCATGTCATAAGCATTCCATCTTCTTCTTAATTTCTTCTTGGTCAAAGACCTAATCCTTTTAGGTCCAAGGCCTAATGGACTAATCAATCAATCTGTTGGCACGAAGTCCAAATTACATCTTTTCGGTACAAAGTACCTAAATTTCACAATTAAAATCAACCTTTTGGCACGAAGCCTAAATTACACTTTTTTGGTACAAAGTACCTAAAATTGCACAATTTAGCACTAAGTGCTACATCTCACAATTTTGGTATAAAGCCCGACAACACAGGCCAAAGGCCTAAAAATTGCATACTTTTGGTACAAAGTACCTAAGATTGCACCATTTAGCACTAAGTGCTAAATTTCACAAATTTGGCAAAAAGCCCGATCAATACTTGGCATGAAGCCCGACACCAGCACGAAGCACTAAGTGCTCAAAATCTCACATTTGGCATGAAGCCTAAATTGCACTCCTTTGGTACAAAGTACCTAAATTTTACCATTTAGCACTAAGTGCTAAATCTCTCAATCCTTGGCATGAAGCCCGACAATGCACGAAGCATACACACACATGCATGAAGCATTATTTTTATCGCCTTTAAATAGGCTTTTCCGAACTACATGGGCTTTGATCTCCTATTTAAACGGGAGTATGTAGGCATGTTTGGGATTCACCCCAAATAGCAAGTCCACAATTTACTAACAATCTGTCTGTTTTTATTTCTTTGTTCCTTTTGTTTGCAAGTTAGTCAAATGCATGACATAGTCCCCGAATCCTCCTTGGGTTCGTAGATCAGAAGCCTTTACATTGGAAGCATTAATTGGAGTCAAACAAGGGTTTTCTTAGTTTTTCCCTTTGAACAGAAAAAACTGAGTGGCGACTCCCGACAACAAGTGAACGTTCGCCCGAATCCTTTTCGGACGGAACCCGAGGTTCACAACATCTTTCCCCAATAAATGGCACAATGGTTGGCTTATTTTGGAAAAATCCTTAATAAACCTCCTGTAAAATCCTGCATGCCCTAAAAAACTTCTTATTCCCTTAACAGTGGTAGGTGGGGGTAACTTAGCAATCAATTCAATTTTAGCCTTATCCACCTCAATCCCTTTACTCGACACCACATGACCTAAGACAATGCCCTGAGTAACCATAAAATGACTCTTTTCCCAACTTAAAGTGAGGTTACATTCAATGCATCTCTCAAGCACACGAACAAGTTTATCGAGGCAATTATCAAAAGAATTACCAAAAACAAAAAAAATAATCCATAAATACCTCAATAAAATCGTCGATCATATCTGAGAAGACAGACATCATGCATCTCTGAAAAGTTGCAGGTGCATTGCACAAGCCAAAGGGCATACGTCAAAATGCATAAGTCCCAAAAGGGCAAGTAAAGGTTGTCTTTGACTGATCCTCTGGAGCTATTGGCACCTGATAGTAACCTGAAAGGCCATCCAGAAAACAATAATGTGAGTGTCCAGAAAGTTTATCTAACATCTGATCAATAAAAGGAAGAGGAAAATGATCTTTCTTTGTAGCATTGTTCAACTTCCTATAATCAATGCACATTCTCCACCCAGTAGTAGACCTAGTAGGAACCAACTCATTATTCTCATTTTTCACCACAGTGATTCTAGATTTCTTAGGAACTACATGTACTGGGCTCACCCACTCACTATTAGCAATTGGATAAATTACTCTTTCATCCAGCAATTTGAGCACTTCCTTCTTAACCACTTCAATCATATTTGGGTTAAGTCGCCTTTGGGTCTCCCTCACAGGTTTAGCTCCCTCTTATAAAGTGATTCTATGCATGCACATAGAAGGGCTAATACCCTTGATGTCACTCAATCCCCATCCTATTGCTCTCTTCAATCTTTTAAGCTCACTCACTAACCTCATCTCCTCCCCTTCACTAAGTTCACTAGATATTATCACAGGTAAAGTATTGTGATCTCCCAAAAACACATATTTCAGGTTCTTAGGTAACTCTTTCAGCTCTAACTCTAGTGAGGGGTTCTTCTCTTCTTTTTCAATGGGGGAAGGTTCAAGAATTGGGTCATCCTTAAACTCCTCTATTTCAGCATCCTCTAAAGTCTCAAGACAACTGGCTATTTCTGTATCAAAAATTTCCAAATCACTATCCAAAGTCAATGCCAGCTCCAATTTATCAGAGGAACCTATCTGCAAGAAAACATCTGAAACAACTGCATCAACACAATCAATGAAAGAACAATCCTCATATAAAGCAGTTGTAGGAATAGGAGAAGTGTTAAAAATAGAAAATTCCACAGTTTGTCCCAAAACAGTCATTGATAATTTTCCATTCTTAACATCTATCAAAGTATTTGTAGTAGCCATAAAAGGCCTACCCAGCAGAATGGTGTGTGAAGATGGTGAAGAATTACTTACCTCCATGTCAAGAACAATGAAATCCACAGGTACTATCAAACCACCAACTTTAACTAACACATCTTCTATAACCCCTTTCGGGAATCTAAGAGATCTATCAGCTAATTGTAATACCATTTTTGTTGGTTTAAGTTCCCCTAATTCCAAGTCAAGATAAACAGAGTAAGGCATTAAATTCACACTAGCTCCCAAATCACACATGCCATCAGTACATTTTCCATTCCCCATAGCAATTTGAATAATAAAGCTTCCAGGATCCTTTATCTTAGGAGGTAGTTTATGCTGCAAAACAGCACTAGCTACCTCAGAAACTATCACCTTTTCATTCGGCTCATACCTTTTTTTCTTGGTATTTAGTTCTTTGAAGAATTTAGCATAAGCCGGCATGTTCTTAATTGCTTCAAGTAATGGTAAGTTGATACTTACCTTAGATAGCATGTTGAAGATATCTGAAAACTGCTTATCTTTTTTATCATCCTTCAACCTGCTAGGGAATGGTATAGGTGGCCTGTATGGATTGCTTGCCCTGTGCAAATCTGGTGTAGGGGTCTTCTCCATTGATCTTTCTTCAGCACCTTTGTTCTCTAATTCTCCTTCCTTTTTCTTCTCTTGCTCACCTGCATTCACAGAATTATCTTCAACATTTTTATTAATTACCTTGCCACTCCTAAGAACAGTCACTGCTTGTGCCTGCTCAGGTTGACTTGGAAACTTCCCCTTTTGTTGAATCTGCATCTGTTGTGCAAGTTGCCCCACTTGGGTCTCCACCTTCTTAAAAGATGCTTCCAAGGAATCCAGCCTCTTGTTGTTCATCTCTTGGTTTTGAGCATTGACTTTGATGAAAGCTTGTAAACTGTCCTCCAAACTCTCTCTTTTAGGCTGACCTTGATTTAAAGATTGGCCCTGCTGCTGGTTCTGTCTCTGGAGCAAATGGAAAGGCTGTTGAGCATTATTTGTTGTCTAGGAAAAATTGGGGTGACTCCTCCAACCAGGATTGTAAGTGTTGGAGTAAGGATCATTCCTAGCTCTTGGTTGAAAACCCCTCATAGCATTAACTTGCTCAGCTTCATTCCCAAAAGACCCATATGCAGAGGGACATATATTTGCTCCATGCCCTAATGTCCCACATATTCCACACACTTCTTGAGTAGATGAAGAAATACTGTTCTTCATGTTTAGCATCTGAACCTGCCTTGTCAACTCAGCTATTTGACTAACCATTTCAGTATTGGCTTCTAGTTGATTCACCCCCTTGCTTCTTCCCCTTACACTCTTTTGTTGAGAATTAGCTCCCAACATTTCAAAGATCTCATAAGTCTCATCAGCTGTCTTTTCTCCCATGGCTCCCCCAGCTGCATTATCAACAGTGTTCTGAAATTGCTGGGTGAGACCATCATAGAAAAACTGATTAAGAAGTTGAAGTGGGTAGTGATGATGTGGACACTGGATCAGCAACATCTTGAATCTGTCCCAAGCCTCATGAAATGGCTCTCCTTCAAATTGAGAGAATGTAGCAATCTTCCCTCTCAACTCAGCTGTCTTTTGGTGTGAATAGAACTTGCCCATGAATTTATTGTAAACTTGCTCCCAAGTTGTCAGTGAATTTTCAGGCAACATCATGAGCCAGCTCTTTGCCCTATCCTTCAAAGTATAAGGGAAACATCTCATCCTCAACTGATCTTCTGTTAGTCCTCCCAAAGGAAAAGTGTTGAGGGTGGAGCAGAAGTCCCTAATAAAATTCAAAGGATCTTCATTTGGAACTCCATAGAATGATGGCAGCATGTTATAGTGAATATTCTTCAACTCATAGTTCCTTGCTGCATCTGTCAGTCTTATGCAAGAAGTGGAAGTCCCAATGACAGGTCTAGCAAAATCTCTCATGGTTCTTTGTCTTTCTTCAGCCATTTTAACAGATTTTTCAGACTCTGACTCAAAATCCGAAATGTCCTCCTCTGAAGTATCAAATCCTGTGAAAAGCTCAAACTCCTCTCTGCTCCTTTTTACTCTCTGAATTTCTGGAATGAATGGATGCAGCTTTCCTTCAAGTGATCTCCTGCCTTGCATAAACAAAAATTTCTAGAAAAAGAAATATCAAAAGCAAAAGACAAATAAAATAAAAATGAAAAACAATGAAAATAATATGAAATATATTTTTTTATTTTTATTATTATTATTATTTTAAAAAAAATTACGCCAATTAGCTTCCCCGGCAGTGGCGCCAAAAACTTGTTGCGCTTGAATTAACTCTACCACAAAGCGTCCCTCGCAAGTATACGAGGTAGCTATAGCAAAGGTGATCGCCCCAAGGTCGTCTCACAAGGAAGCCAAAGTGGGTAATTGATTATCAAATTAAAAGTATCAAGTAATTAAAGAAATTTAAATTGCAAAGTATGAAATGATTGATTTAAATTGAAAACGATAAAAATAAACAAAGCTGATGTTTTGATTCACTTGATAAAAGGGTCTAGGGTTTGCACTTCTTACTACTAATATGTATGAATGGTTATTACACTTAACTAATTTAATTCTTAAGATTAAATCTCAAACAACTTAATTAATTGAGTCAAGGAAATAAGCTATCGCATTCAAACCTCTTACAACTAATCTTGTTATAATTGAAACAATCTTTTAATAGGTTATATCTCTAATTCACCTAAGTCCTTAATTAAATTATTCCAGTATTAGACTTCATCTCTCAATCCATCATCTAATACCTAGACACACAATTGGTGGCCAATCAATTATATGTAACATTTTTTCATTCAATAAAGGCTAAAGAAATCATTAGTTAAGAGAACAACCAATTCATACAATTCATAGCAAATCCATACAAACCCTAGACTAGATTAAATTAGTTCATGATGTTATCAAGCATACTCATCTCATTAATAATCAAAGAAATCAATTTAGACATGATAATGTTCATAAACAAATTTCAATGAAACTAGAGAGACAAAGTTTAAGAATAAAACCAAGTTACAAACTCCTTGAAGCTTTTGATGAATCTCTTGATCGAATCTTGCAAGAAGGATGAAACAATGGCATGAACAATCCAATCTAAACTAGTTTTAATCCAAAGTAAAATCAAAATCCAAGAAAACAAATGTTTAAACCCTAAGATCTCTCTCAGACGGCTTAACTTGCTCTCAAAAATCGTTAAAAAAAACCCCCTCAAACCCTAACTTTCTTTTTGCTTTTATACGAAACGTCGGCTTTAAAATTCGGTGCGCGTTTAGTTCATGATGGACACGGCCAGGTGATGAGGGACACGGCCGTGTGAGGGTTTGTTGGAGGGACACGGCCAGGTGACACGGCCGTGTCCCCTGCATGTGTCCACCTCTGTTTCTTTTGGTCTTCTTTTCTTCTTTGTTGAGCGACACGGCCAAGTGGAGCTTGACTTGGCCGTGTTGCATCATGTTTGAGGGACACGGTCAGGTGACACGGGCGTGTCCCCTGCATGTGTCAGCCTCTGTCTGCTTTACTCTTCCTTTCCTTTGGTAACAAATGAGACACGGCCAAGTCAAGATGACTTGGCCATGTTGCTCTTCTTTGGAGGGACACGGCCAGGTGACTTGGCCGTGTCCCTTGCTTGTGTCTGCTACTGGGACTCTTCAATTTAATCTTGGTATGGGACACGGCCAGTGACTTGGCCGTGTCCTCTACTTGTGTCAGCTACTGCCCATTTCATCATCATTTCGTTTCCTTGCCTGTTTTAACCTATCACAAAACTCAAAACAAACTTAAAACTCGAAGTAAATAAACAATAACCGACAAAACATAAACACGAACTAAAAACTAGATAAAAAACGACATGAAGCTAAAAATAAACTAAAACTACACAATTAAAGAAAACACTAGACAAACCGATAAAAACTAACGAAATACTTAAATAAAACAATAATTAACATAACAAACAAGACACAAAACTTATAACAAAAACTAATAAAACAGTACTCTCTTCATTTTTTTTCTCAACTCTCTGCTCACTCAGAATGTGAAATATATATAAGCGTATAATGGTTTATGATAAGAGATTGATGAAAAATGAATGATGAAATGGGTTTATATAGGCAAAGAACAAGAGAAAAAAAAATCAATAGTAAATTCGTGAACAAGAAAAAAAATCAATATCACTATTGGTAAATAGTAAATGAATAGTAAATGAACAGTGTTCAAATAGTATTTAAATAGTAAAATCAATTATTCAATTTAATTATTCAGCTATTGCACGTCTAAAAATATTTTTTTGAACTCTTATAATATTTTTCCACGCAGGGGACAAGAGAGCACGGGTATAGTAAAAAATAGTTAAATCTTTTACAAATTTTTATTAATGTCCTACTGACTATAATTATTTTTTGCAGATAATTAAAATTATTTTTGAGTCCAGAACTCATCTCGGGTCCAAAATCCAAATTATTTTCGAGTCCAAAACTCATCTCGGGTCTAGAATCTAAATTATTTTTGAGTCCAGAACTCACCTCGAGTCCAGAAACCAAATTATTTTTTAGTCCAGAACTCACCTCGGGTCTAGAACCCAAAATATTTTTGAGTCCAGAATTCACCTTGGGTCCAGAACCCAAATTATTTTCGAGTTCAGAACTCACATTAGGTCTAGAACCTAAATTATTTTTTAGTCCAGAACTCACCTTGGGTCCAGAACGCAAATTATTTTTTAGTCCAAAACTCACCTCGGGTCTAGAATCTAAATTATTTTTTATTTCAGAACTCACCTCGGGTCTAGAACCCAAACTATTTTTGAGTCCAGAACTCACCTCGGATCCAAAACCCAAATTATTTATAGTCCATAACTCACTCTGGGTACAGAACCCAAGTTATTTTTTAGTCTAGAACTCAAACCAACCTTAGGTACGAAGTCCCTTCTAACTCTAAAACCTGATAAAAAATCATATTGCTTTCAGTCTCTTTTGCTGCAGTCTCAAATTGTTCAAGTAGGGGGCAAATTGTAGACCCTTAATTTTTGACCAAGTCCAGTCCAAATATTTTAAAACAGTCCCAAATAATTTTTATAGTATTTTAATATTTATTAATTATTTTAATTATATAATATTTATTTTAATTTAATAATATTTATTATTTATTTTTTAAATATACTATTTATTATAATAAAATAACATTTATTATTTATTATTTATTTTATTATTTTAATAATAATGTAATTAATTATAAATATTTTAAATATAATATTTTTAATAGTAAAAATAAAAAATAAAAATATATACATATAAAAATGATAAATAATAGAAAATAAAAAATTGGAGGGCCGAATAGGTGTGCGCCACGCGATAGCAGCCAATTGGCCTGCTGCGTGAATTGGGGCTCGCCCAGGCATCTCGCAGCAATCCCTCGTAGCCCGCAAGACCATTCGCGCACTGCCGATTTTGCCAAAACCTTCTTTTACACGGTTTTAAAGTTTTATTTTCTAAACAATTTTATTTTCTTAAACAATTAATATTAGGTTTTTTATTTTTTACTTATAAATATCGCATTAAAATAATTACAAAGGGGACCTTTGGACTTCTTTTTGTGGGGATGGACTTTTGGAGTTTTTTTTTAAAGTGATTTTTCCGCAGAAGCAAAAGAACCCTAAAACCATATTACTTTTTAGCAAGAAGATTAAGGCAGCAAGCAAGGAAGCAGTGATTGTCTTGGTATTAGCTCATTTCAAATTTTTATTCAACAATTTTGGTGGAACCTTCAAACATAGGTATTTATATCTAATTTTATTTATCAAAAATCATCTTCATCCATTAATCATTGATCAATTAAAATTGATGAATTATAACTCTCAAAACTCATATAACAATACCATAACTATGAACATCAATGGACAAATTTATTTATTTCTTTTAAAGAACACAGTAGCCATCAATTAGTTTTTGTTAAAAAAGAAAATTTTATATAGTAGCTATTTTGTTATTTTAATTATTACAGTAGCTTAGTTTTTTTTGTTAATAAAAAATATAAATCATTTAAAATTAAAAACCCTAATTAATTCAATTTTCCAAAACTTTCACAGTAGACATTCTCTTTTAAAAAATAAAATGTAATAGTGTTTGTTTTCTTAGAAATCCAAACCTTAATTTAATTCAAACCTTAATCCATTTTAAAACCATAATCAATTATTTTTTATTTAATCATCATAATAGCTTTTTTTTTAAAAATAGTTAAGTTTTAATCTTATTTTCATAAGTTTTTACCTTATTTACTTAAATGTTAAAGTCTAATTTTAATAACACAGTAGCATACTTCTTCTAAAAAATAATAAATCTAACAATATTAAGATTCCAAAACCCTAGCTTTTAGATATAAATTCCAAAACCCTAAATGTTATTTAAGAAACCCTAAGTTGATACACAAACCTAAATTTGCATCTTTATTTGTTTCATTATTAAGTGAGTATTTATTATATAGTTTGATTAATGATTTATTTATATCTTTGATTTATGTCTTCATTGAATGATTTATTTATGATGAATGGTTGGTTGGTTATTTTTATTGATTTGCTTTGGTTTCAAAACATTATAAGAGGTATGTTTCCATATTTTGGTTACCTCATGTATTAAGCATCATGTAATTTAATTTATGTTCTAGGTTTGGGATTAATGTAAAGGACATATTTCTGCATTTTGATGGGTATCCTATTTAGTTTTAGACATTGGATGATGT
This sequence comes from Garcia nutans, assembly GCA_947685225.1. Lineage (NCBI taxonomy): Eukaryota > Viridiplantae > Streptophyta > Magnoliopsida > Malpighiales > Euphorbiaceae > Garcia > Garcia nutans. The sequence goes on from CANTUV010000001.1 coordinate 24,103,470, forward strand.
AAGGACATGTTTCCATCCTTGGATGGATGTCCATTTGTTTATTTTTTTGGACCTTGCCATGATTTTTAATAAAGTTTTTATTTATTCTATTAATTGCATGTAGTATGCAAAATATTGTATTAATTAAGAATTTTATAATATTGAGACCTAAAAAGGAGGTCGGTTTTAATGAACTGAGCATTGTGGGGGGTGCTGGGCCATTTCTCACCTTCACCATAAGTACCCAACTTTTCGAACCTATTAGGGGATTGGGGATTCCTTAAGAATCGAGTCATCCACCCCTTTCTATTTTTTCAGCCTGTCTGAGTGGGGACTTTATTTTCTCTCAACTTAGGCCCGTGTTCTCTAAGGCACTGTGTAATACCACAATTTTTGATGTACTTTAGAATAGTAGTTATGAGAGAGTATGCTGGTGAAATAGGTAAAGAAGATATAATAAGAGATAGATGTGTATGAAGAATGTTATATGTATATATTGTATTTGAAATATATGGGAAATATAAAGACAATATATATAAGACATAAACATATATCAACATATATAACATATAAGCACGCTATATACATTGTTGTAGGAAAAGTGAATTGTAAATAATTAATTAATAATAATGATGATGATAATAATGATAATAATGACAAGAGAAAGGGAGAAATGAAAGTCAAATGAAGGAAGAATATTATTGGTGGGAATTTTAGTGGTGGAAATAATTATTTATTATAATATATAGAAGATAATGATGAAATTTTAAGAAGAGAGCTTTTTCTTTCTTTCTTTCTTTCTTTCTTCTTCTTCTTCTTCTTCCTCTTTGGAATGTGGGAATAGAGAGAGAGAGAGAGAGAGAGAGAGAAGAGTTTGATTTTGTTCATATACACACCAAATTCATAAGAGTTTTAAGAGAATTAAAGGTGGATATTGAAGATTTGGCAAAGATTCAAGTAAGTGCTCTTTTCCTTTAGTTGATTTTTATAGATTTTGAGTTTACATGTGATATGTTTAGGGAGAAAATTGATGATTAATTGAATATTATGATGATAATGAAATAACGAAGTATATATATATATATGTTGAATTGGTGCTTAGATGATGAAAATATGATTATTTGTGAGGATGATGTTGAGTAGTTGAAATTAAAGAGTAAGGGTTTGGTATAAATGAGTTGGGAATTGAGTAAATTGATACAAGGATGATTGTATAAATGAATTATGTAATGATTATTATTATGATATGTTGGAGTCATATAAGTATTGAATTGATTGGTGAATTATGAATATAAACTAAGATGATGATTAAGGGTGTTGTAGTATTGATTTTGAAATGATTGTGTTTATATGGATGAGAGTTTGAAATGCAGAACTTTTGCCTGACACGGCCAGTGACAAGGCCATATAGTTGGGCATGTTGATGGTGCTGAGTTTAACATTGATGACACGACCATTAACACGCCCATGTCATTGGACGTGTCGTGGCTACTGTGAGAAAAAAAATTGACATGGCCATGAACACGCCCGTGTTATTGGGCATGTCAATGTTTCTATGAGGCAGAATGAATGACATGGGCAGTGAAACGTCCATGTCATTAGACATGTCAATACTTCTGTATGAATGAGTTAATAACACGATCATTAACACGTCCGTGTGGTTGGGCGTGTCACTTGAGAATAACTCTTTTGTTATTTTTTTTGTAATTTCAATTTAAATGATTTGAATGTTAAGAATGCCTTAGAATGTGATAGTAAATGGTTGTTTATGATCACATTTGGTATAGGCATTGAGAGAGAGTAGTTTGCCCAACCTTTGTGTTGAAGGGCAACTTGGAAGAAAAGGTTAGAGGAAGTGTTAAAGCTTCTTTTGGAGTGTTTCATAAGGTAAGTACAAACTTTGAATAATTGTTTATATTTACATGAAATTGGGACTTAACACATTTGGTTGGAAAATGTGTTAAGTTACTTACTACATTATTGGTGCATAAGTAATATGCTATGATTTGTACATTGTGAATTATGTTGAAATACCCAAGGTAATTGGGTAATGAGTTGTAAATGAAAAGAAATGTGGTATAATGTGATGAGATATGTGGAAACATAATGTAATGAATAGATATTGATATAAATGAGAAAAGTGTGAAAAAGATGAGAAAATAGGACAATGTGCCTAGCTTGATTATGTAACAATGAGAAAGAAATTGATAATGAGATATATGAATAAATTGTGTGCCTAGTATGCTATTAAATTTTCAGAGTTTTGAGTTTGGCGGCATGCCTATGATTTGCCTACGGGCTAGACACTGGTTGTCACTATGAAAATATTTTTTTTGAGGTGAAATGACCGGGTAGTAAGCCTCAAAAACAAATCATTGAAGTTAGGCTGGGTGAAATGGCCGGGTCGTAAACTCAGACCTAGTTGGATTATTACATTGATGTATTGCCTACGGGGCTAGATACATGGTGTCATTATAGACCAAAGCAGTAACTCTAGAATTTGAATATCATATTATATTCTTTTTGGGCCCATGCTTGTGTTTGCTTTTATGTGAATTATGAATTATGGAATAATTGAGTAATAAAATGAGATATAATGTTATGAGTTATATGATGGTGATCATGGAATGATATGATCATGATACATAAACAAATTATTGAAAAGGAATGTGGTGTAAAAAAAATATGCTAAATGATGAGAGATGAATTGTTGAAAGACTTGAGCAAAGCTAAGTCTTGATATTGAAAATGAGACTATAAAATTATAATGTGATATGTAATATGTATATGGAAGTGGAAATTGTGTGTATTTGTTTCATGAATATTATGATAAACCATCGAATTGTGACTAAAGTTAAAGATATATATAAATTATGAAATTGGTGAAAGGATATGAAAAGTGCATTGAAAATGGAAAACATGATAAGAATATGATGATAAATGATGATAGTATGTGAGTATGAATTTATGTGTTGTATGTATATAATATTTACTTGTACTACTAAGTTTTCAAGCTTAGCATGGTTGTGTAAATCATGCAGGTGAGTAGATGGTTGATCTAGGAGTCAAATAGTTATGCCACGAGAAGAGTAAGAGTATTTCGAGACCAACTAGAAGGTGGTGCATACATGTATAATTTTATTATGTTGTATTTTGATAAAAAAAATTATATGTACATAAGTGAATTTTGGAAAAGACAATGTAATTTATATATATGTATTATAATCAAAAGTATAATGATTTTATAAATGTTCTTTAATTAAATATGTATCATTGTTATGGTACTAAGGTAAGGTATTTAAATAATACTGAAACGTGACATCCTTATATTTTATATACATATTGTATGTATACAGGGTATATGTATAATATTTATATAGACTATATGGGTGTTACAATTATTTTAGTATCAAAGTATACTTATAAAGGTGGATATTTCTTTTAAAAAGAAAAAAATGAATGAAACTTGTGATACATGCATATGCATTAACACCTAGGTTGGTCTCGGATGTGGCATTATGTGATTTATGATGTGATATATTTGGATTACATGAGTTGGATGATAGCGTGTGAATGAGGCTTTATGTAATATCCCAAAGTATACCCTAAAAGTTTTGGAATATTTATTGTTATATTTGGATTAAGTGTTATAAGTGTATTTATTTAAGTGGAAAGAGAAAAGAGGTAAATAGGAGAGTGTATATGTTGTATATATAGAGATATATACAACATATACAAGTCAAAGAATGGAAGGTCAAAAGAAGATTTATTTATTTATCAAATTAATTGAAATGGAAATTAGTAAGTGGAGGAAGACTTTTTATGAATATTTTATTATTTAATTTGCTTGGTTGAGATTTAAAGAAAAGATTGAGTGGTTGAGAGAAGAGTTGAGTGTTGACTTTGCTCTTCTTTCTTCATCTTCTTCTTCTTCTTTCCTTGTTTGGCCGACCATCACCATAGCAAGAGAGGAAATATAGATTTTGGTCATCCAAACTCAAGATTGAAGGATGTTTCAAGTGATCAAGTTGGAATTCTAAAGAATTTCATCACTTTTGGTAAGTTTTCCACTTGATTCCCTTGTTTTCTTCTAAGTTTGTGTTTTGAGTTTGGTGTTTGATTATTGATGGTATGTGTATATTTGGTTATGGTGTATTTGAGAGTGTTTGGTTTATTTGATTTTGATTTTGGAGTTTGATTGAAGAGATAGAGTTAAGTTTGGTGTTGGAAGAGTAAGTGTTGTGTTTGAGTTGTGTGTATGTGATAGTTGTGAATTGGTGTTTGATGTATGTTTTGAATTGTTTTGGTGATTTTGCAAGTTATTATGGTTTATGGGTGTGTTTAGTTAAGTTTGTTTGAAGTGGAAATGGTGGAAGTGGATGTGAGGTTGTTGTTGCTGGAATCAAGATTTTTGGCCTGACACGCCCATGAGCACAGCCAGATCTTTAGGCATGTCAATTGTTCAGTTTTCTGGAGGGGTGACATGACCAGTGACACGCCCATGTCACTGAGCGTGTCATAGCTTCTGTGTTGGGATAGTATTGACACGTCCAGTGACACGCCCATGTCATTGAGCATGTCATAGCTACTGTGATGTTGGTGGACTGACACGGCAAGTGACACGCCCATGTCACTGAGTGTGTCAAAGCTTCTGTGTTGTGAGTTTAAGGCACGGTCAGTGACACACTCATGTTGTTGAGCGTGTCATGTGTAGAGTTTGCCCTAGTTGGTTTTTATCTATATTATCTCATGTATATCTTTAAGTGAGCGTGTATCATCCCTTTTGGATTAGGTTTTGAAGAGATTGAGTTTCCCTAATCCAAGTGTTGAAGGATTCTTGGAAGAGGAGTTTGGTGTGGAGTGAGTTGCTCTTGAAGTAAGTACAAACTCTACATTCTTGCATACATTTACATGACATTGGGGATTAATGCATTTGGTTGTAAATGTGTTAAGAAATCTATTACGTTGTTGATACATTTTATTAATATCATGAATTGCATAATGTGAAATATATGATGATCATTCAAAATGTATATCCAATACAATTGGTTGTGTATATCCTAATGAAGAGAAGTGGAGTCATTGTTGTTGGCTATAATGATGCAAATGAAATAATTGGGGCATGATTGCTTAGATGATTATGAGGAAATGAGAATGGAAATGATAATGAAAGAATGAAAGAATTGTGTGTCTAATATGTTAGTCAATTTTCAGAGTTTTGTTATTGGTGGCATGCCTAATAGTAACAATCTCTTGAAGCTGGGTTGGGCTTGATCCTTGAAGCCAAGTTGGGTTGAAGTTTAGCATGCTTAACTCCCCTTGAAGCTTGGTTGGGTCTAGTCCTCGAAGCCTAGTTGAGATGTTACAAAACCTTTGTGAGCGGGGATTTTCGCCCCCACTCCCGGTGGAATGGTTCTTGCGACTTCGGCACTGTTTAGGCTCGGGGCCGTAGAGAACACGGACCTAAGTCTAGAGAAAATGGAGTCGCCACCCGGACGGGCCGGGAAAAAGAAAGGGGTGGATGACTCAATTACTAAGGAATCCCCAACCCCTTAATGGGTTTAGAAAGTTGGGTACGTGTGGGGAAGGTAAGAAATGGCCCAGCACTCCCACAACGCCCGGTTCATTGGAACCGGCCTCCTTTACAGGTCTTAATATTGTAAAATTCTTAAATATAACAATATTATCCATACTACACACAATAAAAAGAAAGCATCATTATATTAAAATCAAAGCAATGTCCAAACAAAACAAAACAAATAAATGGACACCCATCCAAGGATAGAAACATGTCCTTACATCACATGCCTAGGTAGGACATCCACCAAAATATAGAAATGTGCCCTTTACAAAGGTTCTAAAATAGAAAAGAAAATTAAATTACATGATGTTTTAACTAATGAGGTACCCACCAAGTGGAAACATACCTCTTACAACTTTTGGAAGTCTAAATTGAATTGATAAAAGTAAATAATAATCCATAATAAATAAATCATTCATCAAAAGTATTTAAATATCAATAAAATAAACATCCATCCATGATAAAATTAAATAAATCAAGTATTGAAATTAAATAAATCAAAGTTCAAGTATAGCTACTATTTCTATTTAGGGTTATTTATCTCATGTGTTAAGGCTTTGGAAATTCTAAAGTTTAAGCTACTATAACTTTTTAGGTAATTAAAATAGATTAAGTTTTATGTTTTTTTAAAGGTTAGCAAGAAACTTTGATTAAACAAATTAAGATTGGAATGATGAAATAAAAAAACTTGAGTTTTAGACACTTTTGAAATATTTTTTATTCATGATTTTAAATAATGATTTAAGCTACTGTGACTTTTTTGACTTTTTTTATGTTTTTATGTTTTTTATGTTTTAAAGGGTTTAAAGTTTAGAAAAAGTTGGGGTTTAAGGTTTTAAAGGGTTAGGGTTCATTATTTTAGGTTTAAAAGTTGATTTTTGGATTTTAGGATTTGAAATTGGATTCTCGGGTAAAGTATAATTTTTAGGGTTTTAAAAAAAGCAATTTGATATTTTATGAAATTTTCTGAATTTAAACACATGGATTGAAGGTTGTTATAAGTAGAAAAGATGTTTCTTAAGGTTTTTTGAGTGAAAAAGAGCCTACTTTAAAATCTTAAATAAAACAGAATTTTATATTGGTTTTATTGAAAAATATGTTAAATGAGTGTTTTAAGGTTTTTAAGAAGAAAAAAATAACAATTTTAAGTCTTTTTAGAAAAGAAAGTCACGTTTTTTAATGTTCTAATCTTGGAAAAACTAAATTAAAGTTCTAAGATTTTTTTATTTAAAAAACTTAAATTTTGTGGATTTTGCTATTGTAAAACATAAATCAAAAGAATTAAAACATACCTTCTTTTGTTGATTCTCCAAAAAATAACTCTTCTTGGATGAACTAGCTCCAAAGACAAGCTTTGATTATCCTTTTTCTTCTTTTGCCTTGCTACTGCTGCTATTAATATCAATTGAATTGAGTTTTTCCTTTTCCTTCCTTGATTTGGTTTCAAATCCTAAAGTCACTACGTATTTTTTTCCCTCTCCTCATTAGGTTTAATTAGTCCTTATTTATAGTGGTTTTTAGGTTGTTTATTCCTAATTAATTAAGGTAAGTAATAATAATAAAAAAAAAGAAATTAAAACCTAATTGGATTAGAATTCTAAAAATTTCATCAAAAAATTTGCGCTGGCAAAAACTGTGCTGACGGGTCCGTGGGCGTGCCAGCCGTAGGCGCGCCAGTGTGCCAGCTCGCAGGAGCCTGCGGGCGAAATAACTCGCCCGCAGGCCTGCGGGCGAGCCACTGTTGGCCCGACGGGCCCGCGCGACCACTTTTCACTGCCGATTTTTTTTCCGACTCCGATTTTTATTTTTATTTTTATTTTTAATTTTTATTTGTTTATCTTCATTTTTTATTAATAAAAATTAGTTACTAAGGTAAAAATTATTTAATTAAAATTATTTTGGAGCAATTAAACAACAAAAATCATTTTGGACTAAATAAAGCATATTGGATCGGATTGGGTCAAAAATTAAGGGTCTACAGTTTGCCCCCTGCTTGAATGATCTGAAACCTTAGTGAAAAAGAGTGAAAAGCAACAAAACTTAATTTTTGATACGGCGGCTTGTTTTGGGTTCTGGACCCGAGGATGACTCTAGGTTCTGGACCTAAGAAAAATTTGGGTTATGGACCTGGATTCGAGTTCTGGACTCGAGGATAATTCTAGGTTCTGGACCTAAGGGAAATTTGGGTTCTGGACCCGGATTCGAGTTCTGGACTCGAGAATAATTCTAGGTTTTGGACCTAAGGGAATTTGGGATTTGGACCCGGTTTTGAGTTCTGGACTCGAGGATAATTCTAGGTTATGGACCTAAGGGAAATTTGGGTTCTGGACTCGGTTTTGAGTTCTGGACTCGAGGATAATTCTAGGTTCTGGACCTAAGGGAAATTTGGGTTCTGGACTCAAGGATAATTCTAGGTTCTGGACCTAAGGAAAATTTGGATTCTGGACCCGGATTCGAGTTCTGGACTTAAGGATAATTCTAGGTTCTGGACCTAAGGAAAATTTGGGTTCTGGCCCCGGTTCGAGTTCTGGACTCAAGGATAATTCTAGGTTCTGGACCTAAGCTGGTTCGAGTTCTAGACTCGAGGATAATTCTTGGTTCTGGACCTAAGGAAAATTTGGGTTCTGGACCCGAGATTGACTTGGTTTGGGTACTTGGACCTGAGATTGATTTAATTTGGGTACTTGGACCCGAGATTGATTTAATTTGGGTACTTGGACCCGGGATTGGGTACTTAGACCCGAGATTGAGTTTGACTGACCTTTTATCATTTGAGAAGTCTGACTGCTCCGGCTGTTTTATGCATTGTGATTCTTCACCATCAAACTGGATCTTCATCCTTTGAGATCGGGTCTTCACCCTTAAGAATGGATCTTCATCCTTTGAGATTGGATCTTCACCCTTGAAAACGGATCCTCATCCTTTGAGATCGGGTCTTCACCCTTAAGAATGGATCTTCATCCTTTGAGATTGGATCTTCACCCTTGAAAATGGATCTTCATCCTTTGAGATCGGGTCTTCACCCTTGAAAATGGATCTTCATCCTTTGAGATCGGGTCTTCACCCTTGAAAATGGATCTTCATCCTTTGAGATTGGATCTTCACCCTTGAAAATTGGATCTTCATCCTTTGAGATCGGGTCTTCACCTTTGAAAATGGATCTTCATCCTTTGAGATCGTGTCTTCACCCTTGAAAATGGATTTTCATCCTTTGAGATCGAGACTTCACCCTTAAAAATGGATCTTCATCCTTTGAGATCGGGCCTTCACCCTTGAAAATTGGATCTTCATCCTTTGAGATCAGGTCTTCACCTTTGAAAATGGATCTTCATCCTTTGAGAACGGGTCTTCACCCTGGCTTCAGCTCTTTTAGCTGGATTGGTCTTTTGCACCTTCATTCTTTTGAGAGTTCTATTGTTCCATTCTTTTATTCTTTCTTAAAGATTTAGCTATTTTTAATTGGACCTTATATCCTCTCCTTGCCCCCCTGTGTGGCAAAATATTTATAAGTGAGTTTAAAAATATTTGGTATATAAACTCAAAAATTTGAAAAGGAGAAACTTTGCCCCCTGTGTAGGCTCAAACCCATGATTTTTTCCATGCAAGCTTTGATTGATGTTTTTGTCGTCTAGTTCTTCGCACAAGCATGTATTTCTTCTCTTTGCAAAATGACTTGGGCTTCCACAAGCAATGGGCTTTCCATGCCCCCCTAATTTGACATCTTCTTTTGATTCTTCACTTCACAGAGTGTTTGCTGTTCTCTTTGATAAAGAATAGACAACACAAGATAAGAAAGTGCGATGTGATATGCTCATGTATGCATGATATGAATGAATAATACTTACAGTTGTTCCATTGACTCACAAACCGATGTGATCAGGAGAAGTGTTCTCATTGGTTCCGTTTTGACGCTCGTTCAAGTCTCGCATTGGAATGATCGAAAGCTTTGCATTTGTGGCTTTTATCTTCAAGATGTTGAAAACATGAGTGGTGGAGATCCCAAGTTGCAGAGTCAAGGATTCATCTATTTCGAGCTATATTTCAGCATGTCAGTTGGTAGTTTCTTCATAACTTTGCCAATAATAATTTTCTTTGCTCAATGTGTCCTTTGGAGGTTCAACATACTTCCCTTAACTTGAAGGCTTTGTATGACAAAACATTTTTTATTTGATTTTTTGAATTTTAGTTTTGAAATCAAATGTTGGCTTTGCCAAATCAATGTCAACATACCTCAGGACTTGATTTTTCCAAATTAACATATCTATAACATGACAACCCTAGTTACCGTACTTAAACTCAGGAATCATTTCTATTTAAGCAAGAACTGTTGTACTTTAGATAGGCACATACACATTACTTGGCCAAAGGTCTCATTGAGTTTAAATACTGTCTATCTCATATGCATGCTTATCCAAACTATATCCACTAATAGACTCTACCTACCAAGAGAGATCAACAGGCCTTTGATAGGCTTGAAACGGGGTCTATGAGGGAAACAGGCTTAAGTGAAGGCCATTTTGAGATTGGAGCTAGTGTGACACAATGGACAAACCTTCACACTACAAATTTCTTGTTGGAATTTTAGGCAGCTTAGAGGCAACCTTGCTAGACTCCAAATTTCTTCTATCTTCTTAGCATTAATTTGGATCTTACTAGGACAGTTTTTACCCTTGCAAAAAGTTTGGTTCCCAAATTCATTTCTTTTCTTCTTCTCCCTTTTCTTTATTTCTCTTACTCTTCCCTTTTCTTTCTCTTTTTGTCCTTCTTTCTTGTTGGACTACAGAACTTTCAAGAACTGGGTGGTCTTCCTCCTTTCTCCAATTTTAATTGAATCTTTGGTTGGGTTGGACCAACTCAAAAAAAAAAAAGTCTTTATGAACCAAATAGAAGCCTTTTGCTGCTTTAGGTAAAAGAGAACTCAGTTGGCTTTTTGAACCATTTTGGGGTTTTTTTTTACTCTTTTTCTTTTTCCTTTCTTTTTCTATTATTTTTTTCTTGTTTTTTTTCTTTCTCTCCTTTTTTGTTTTTGGTTCTAGCTCAAACAGGGTTGTCTTATTTGTACCAACTTGGGCTTCCAATAATGGATGAGTAGAGTAACATAAATCTTCTTTAGTAGGGATAAATCATTTGGTACTCTGATATTGTCTTGATATATTGGAGATATTAGGAGAACTTCAACTACCCTTATGGTCTTGAGAACTTGAACTATCCACATGATCTTGATTAATCATTGCTTTCTTTGATCTTCTTGCCTATTCATCTTAGTGATCATAAGACTTGTCAAAAGTATCACAACAGCTCAAGATAGGTTGTTGAGGTTATATGCCAATGAAAAGAAAGCTAAAATTTTATGAAGACTCAAAGGGACAACTAGGGATTGATATTTAATAGGGTGGATACTAGTTGTTGGCTTATCAAACAATGCCAAGATCATTTCTCCCTTAAACAAGCAGAGTTCAATTTCACCTCGAAAGTTTGTCAAAGCATGTTCTAAGACTGACTAAGACCTAGACAAAGATAATTATGCAGGAGCCCTCTCTAAGTAAGCATACACAACTCAATGCTATAGAGTAATTCCCTCATCTAGTAAAGTCATTCGAGTCATGATGCCTAGACACATTAATTTATAAACATCAAGCTAAATTCCTCATTGGTTGAGCACCAAAATGAACAAAGACCAACAAGATTTTGATGAAAGTAATTTATTTAAAGCAACTTTAAGTTTGAAAAGCACAATAGTTCAAAATATTAAAGAAAGTAAAATTGAAAAGCAACATTCAAGCTAAGGAAAGTTTATTGAGTTTAAGCTTCTTTTTCTTTCATATCTTCAATATCCCCATCTTGAAAGGATGATAAAACAAAATCTTCTTCCAATCCTTTTCCCACCATGAAGGTTGACGGTGGAGGTACTCTTCCAAACTTAGGCAAAGGGTTGTTCTTGGTATTGGGCTTATCCGGCTCGGGTAGCTTACCACTGTCAATTAAATCTTAGATCTTATGCCTTAATCGGGTATACCTATCAGTCTCATGTCCTTGAGTATGATGAAATTGACAAAAAGCCTTAGTATCAAATTTTAGGGGTAATGGACTAGGTAAAGGTCGAGGAGCCAATGGTTGTAACAACCCTTTCTTTTGTAGCTTATCGAAGACCCAAGAAAAAGGCTTCCCTAGATTTGAAAACTGCCTTCTATTTGCTTGATCGGTTACATTAACATCAACTTCTTTTTGTGTGCTTTCATTGCCCGACTGGTAGTTCCCTTTCTCATTCTTTTTCATTGAAAAGCGATTCTTCTCCCTTTCCCATTCTTCAATTTGTAGACCAGCTTGGAGAAGATCTTTGAAGTCCCTTATAAGGGTGTGAGACATCCTTTCGCGAAGATTGGGCAGGACACCTCTCATGATCATCCTTATTTGATCAGATTCATCGGGCCTTTTCTTGAGCAAAGCAGCCTTGTTTCTCCATCTCTTGACATAATCTATAAAATTCTCATTCGGTCTTTTCCTAATGAACTCCACTTCCATCAAGGTAACTTCCAACTCAACATTATATCCATATTATTGGATGAAGGCTTTGTAAAGTAGATCCCAGCTCTTTTGTGTTTCATCATCTAAGGTATTGAACCAATTTTGGACAACAGGGTCCAATGAGAGCATAAAGTACCTTAGGGTTTGAGCCTTAGTAGCTCGAGCAGATTGCATGGCAGTGATATATTGCTTCATGTGGAGATGAGGATTTCCGGTGCCATTGTACTTAGCAAAGGAAGGCATCTTGAACTTATAAGGGACCTCATCATCTTGTTCAAATAACTTGTCAACTTCGGACATCTCTTCGATTTTCAGCTTCTTTTCAAATTTCTTTTCTAAATCAGCAATCAGATGTCTCGGTCTTTTCAATAGTTGCTTTCTCGATAGCCTTCGGTTCTTTCTTCTTTTCTTGAACCTCTTGGCAGTATTGAGCCCAATCATCATCATTAATGACCACCTTTTCATCATCAAAGCCACTTCATTAACTTTAGTCTTCCCTTTGTCCTTTGGTTTCATAGTGCTAGCAGATGCCTCGGCATGATTCTCTAAGATTGCAGTCAATTGGTTATTCATGGTCTCAGCTAGGGCCTCTTTGATTTCTTCCATCTTGGCATTGAGGGCTTCATCCACCCTTCTTTAAATTTGTTTGGGCTCCATTGTCTTTGGTGAGCAAGTGATTGAGTGGCGTAGGTCGGATTGTTGTAAGCTTTTGAACTTTCGTAATCCAGGGCTGTGAGCCAGAGAGGACCAATGATATGAGATGCAAATGTATGCATGTATGCATGTATGCACAAACAATTAACAAATAAGAACAAATTAGGACGTTCCTTCCAACCTTACAACATCCACACATGAATGGCGAGTCTCTTTTCCTAGGTATATGGTTAACAAAATACCAACATGGGGTACCTTGCTATTGAATAATTCCCTCGGACGTTTCAACCAATAGTTATATTTTCAAAAATGGAAATCAATCCATGATAATTCCCATTAATTAGGTTTTAATCCATTCAACCAACTTTTGGATTAAAATGAAATTAAGAGGTTTATTATAAATAGATTTCTTACTTGAAAAAGTAACTAATGATTCATGCCAAAAACAAGCCCATGGTTAATTTGTTCTTAGTGTAAACTAGGCCCACAATTGATTTTTGGTATTTCATAATTGACCTAAATATTTTTGCAAGCTCTTTGTAAAAAATGGTTGGGTGAAAATAGTTTTGTTTCTAAACCCATTGTAAAAGATTTTAGAAAAATGGATTTTGGGCTTAGTATTTGGGCCATGAGCCAAAAGAATTTTTGATTTATTTTTAGAAAAGTCTTATGTTCAAAGACCATCTTAAAAAGTTTTGAAAATAGTTTTGGGCTTTTGAATTTTAAAGAAAAATTTTTTTTTGAGCTTGCAAATGTACTTGGGTCATATTAGAAAAAGAACAAACCAAATAAGCCATGATTTAAACCAAGATAAATTATCCATAGTCAAACAACATGCATTTGGGGTAAAACCTAAGGAAAGTAACTAGGCCAATTACATGAGCTTTAGTCTTTGGGTAGAAAGGCTTAGGTTCCCATAGCAAGTACATACCAAATGGTACGAGGCTATGAATGGTTATGCCATGCTCGATCTCCATACCTTGAGTGAAAGTATGGTATCCCTTACATAATATAACACGGGTAATACGGGCATCCTAACTCACGCACACAATGCAATCTAATATGATGCAATGGATAATATCATTATAAGAAAGAATAGAATAATATAAAGACCAACGGAATCAACTTCTCTTATCCCCAGTGGAGTTGCCACTGTGAGCGGGGATTTTCGCCCCCACTCCCGGTGGAATAGTTCTTGCGACTTGGGCATTGTTTAGGCTCGGGGCCTTAGAGAACACGGACCTAAGTCCGGAGAAAATGGAGTCGCCACCTGGACGGGCCTGGAAAAAGAAAGGGGTGGATGACTTGATTCCTAAGGAATCCCCAACCCCTTAATGGGTTCGAAAAGTTGGGTAAGTGTGGGGAAGGTGGGAAATGGCCCAGCACCCCCGCAACGCCCGGTTCATTGGAACCGACCTCCTTTACAGCCCTTAATATTATAAAATTCTTAAATATAACAATATTATCCATACTACACACAATAAAAAGAAAGCATCATTATATTAAAATCAAAGCAATGTCCAAAAAAACAAAACAAATAAATGGACACCCATCCAAGGATGGAAACATGTCCTTACATCACATGCCTAGGTAGGACATCCACCAAAAGGTAGAAACGTGCCCTTTACAAAGGTTCTAAAATAGAAAAGAAAATTAAATTACATGATGTTTTAACTAATGAGGTACCCACCAAGTGGAAACATACCTCTTACAACTTTTGGAAGTCTAAATTGAATTGATAAAAGTAAATAATCATCCATAATAAATAAATCATTCATCAAAAGTATTTAAATATCAATAAAATAAACATCCATCAATGATAAATTAAATAAATCAAGTATTGAAATTAAATAAATCAAAGTTCAAGTATAGCTACTATTTCTATTTAGGGTTATTTATCTCATGTGTTAAGGCCTTGGAAATTCTAAAGTTTAAGCTACTATAACTTATTAGGTAATTAAAATAGATTAAGTTTTATGTTTTTTTAAAGGTTAGGAAGACACTTTGATTAAACAAATTAAGATTTGAATGATGAAATAATAAAACTTGAGTTTTAGACACTTTTGAAATATTTTTTATTCATGATTTTAAATAATGATTTAAGCTACTATGACTTTTTTGACTTTTTTTATGTTTTTATGTTTTTTATGTTTTAAAGGGTTTAAAGTTTAGAAAAAGTTAGGGTTTAAGGTTTTAAATGGTTAGGGTTCATTATTTTAGGTTTAAAAGTTGATTTTTGGATTTTAGGCTTTGAAATTGGATTCTCGGGTAAAGTATAATTTTTAGGGTTTTAAAAAAAGCAATTTGATATTTTATGAGATTTTATGAATTTAAACACATGGATTGAAGTTTTTATAAGTAGAAAAGATGTTTTTTAAGGTTTTTTGAGTGAAAAAGAGCCTACTTTAAAATCTTAAATAAAACAGAATTTTATTTTGGTTTTATTGAAAAATATGTTAAATGAGTGTTTTAAGGTTTTAAGAAGAAAAAAATAACAATTTTAAGTCTTTTTAGAAAAGAAAGTCACGTTTTTTAATGTTATATTCTTGGAAAAACTAAATTAAAGTTCTAAGATTTTTTATTTAAAAAACTTAAATTTTGTAGATTTTGCTATTGTAAAACATAAATCAAAAGAATTAAAACATACATTCTTTTGTTGATTCTCCAAAAAATAACTCTTCTTGGATGAACTAGCTCCAAAGACAAGCTTTGATTCTCCTTTTTCTTCTTTTTCCGTGCTACTGCTGCTATTAATATCAATTGAATTGAGTTTTTCCTTTTCCTTCCTTGATTTGGTTTCAAATCCTAAAGTCACTATGTATTTTTTTTTCCTCTCCTCATTAGGTTTAATTAGTCCTTATTTATATTGGTTTTTAGGTTGTTTATTCCTAATTAATTAAGGTAAGTAATAATAATAAAAAAAAGAAATTAAAACCTAACTGGATTAGAATTCTAAAAATTGCATCAAAAAATTTACGCTGGCAAAAACTATGCTGACGGGCCCGTGGGCGTGCTAGCCGTGGGTGCGCCAGCGTGCCAGCCCGCAGGTGCCTGTGGGCGAAATAATCTCGACCGCAGGAAATTCCTGCTGGCGAGCCACTGTTGGCCCTACGGGCCCGCGCGACCACTTTTTGCTGCCGATTTTTTTTTCGACTCCGATTTTTATTTTTAATTTTTATTTATTTATCTTCATTTTTTATTAGTAAAAATTAGATACTAAGGTAAAAATTATTTAATTAAAATTATTTTGGAGCAATTAAACAACAACAATCATTTTGGACTAAATAAAGCATATTGGATCGGATTGGGTCAAAAATTAAGGGTCTACACCCTTGAAGCTAGGTTGGGTTTAGTCCTTGAAACCAAGTTGGGTTGATGCTTAGCATTCTTCGCTCCCCTTGAAGCTTGGGCCTAATCCTTGAAACCTAGTTTGGATAATGATAAATGTGAAAATTGAACCAAAACATCAACTCTGAAAGTTGAATGGCATATTAGTTTCTTTTGGGCCCATGCTTGTCTTTGTTTAAATGTGAATTATGAATGGAGAAACAAATGAATAATAAGATTTAATGTAAGGTTTTGAAATATGATATTCATATGTATTGTTTATGATATATGAATGTGTGACATTAGCATTACATTAAAGCATATTGTTATTGTTGTTTGTACCACTAAGCCATTGGCTTAGCGCGATTGTGGTTCATTGCGCAGGTGACAGGGTAGAACCAGAGAGTTTATCTAGACCGAGTCGAGTCTAGACTCTGAAGTGTTGATTGTGGGCTTAAAGATCTGAGACGAACTGCCAAACATGTATAAACTTTATGTTTTGTAAACATTGATTTTGATGTAAATATATATGTAAATACCACTACATTTTCTACTGCCTAATAAATAAATGTTTATCTATTATATTTTATAATATAATTTGAATGTTTTAAGTTTACTTATATTGTTGTTAAATTGAAAGATTAGGTTGTTTAATATAAATCGTGGCACTCTTGCGTATATTACGATCGTAATAGCATGCTGTGTACGTATATGGGGTATAGGGGTGTTACAATTGTTTTTGTATCAAAGCCTAGGTTTGAGATTTTCAACCTAGGTAAATTGTAAGAAAAAGAAAATTTTGATTTTAAAATGTGATTTTTGAATAAGATACATGCTTTGGCACTGGCAGTCTCTGATCTTTGATGAGGTATATTCTGCTGTGTTTGCAGATATAGGTAGTGATGGCGTCTCAGTCACGTTAGTCCATAGAAGGTAGTGCTGAGAGTGTAGCTCCTAAAGAGGGTAGAGATGGAGCTAGGGTTGAGAGAGCTGGAAAGGCTCCTGCTCCTGTACGAGAGAGACTAGCTACCGATGAGGTTCCACCAGTTTGGCTAAGACATGTGGTAGAATTGTTGAGGCAAGCTCCAGTGCAGCCGCCGCCACCACTACAGCCACAAGTGCCGGTAAGACATTATGATAAATTGAGGAAGTATGGGGCTGAGATTTCTTTGGCACTACAGATCCTGCAGTAGCTGAGCAGTGGTTGGATAGAGTTCAGAGGGTATTCATCCAGTTGCAATCCACTCCTGAAGAGAAGTTTGATTATGCTAGATCACTTCTGGAGAAAGATGCTTATGATTGGTGGAAGACGGTTCCACATGCCATGGATGATCCACCAACGTTGTCTTATAGTGATTTTTTGAGGGAGTTTGAGCATAAATATACTCCAAGGGAGTATAAGGATGTCAAGAAAATGGAATTTCTGAATCTGAGACAGGAGAACCGGACAGTGACAGAGTATGAGATAGAGTATATCCGGTTGAGTCACTAGGCCGGTGAGATTGATCGGTGTAGGAGATTTGAGAAGGGATTGAGGCCCTCTATTATGTGTATTGTTGCTGGTTCTTGGAACCAAGATTTTTCTCAATTGGTTGCAGCAGCTAGAAGTGTTGAGAGAGCACAGGGTATTGCAGCAGCTGCTACTGAATAGGAGGCCAGAGTTAGGAGACCCCAGTTTGAGGCAGGGTCTTCATCTATGAAGAGGGGCCGAGGGAGTTTTGTTCCAAGAGTTAGTAGAAGCCAAAGGCAGTCGGGTAGGTAAGTTCAGTATCAGAGGCAGAGATCGAGACCTACAGTCTCTGTAGCAAGTGCTCCGACTCCAGTGGTTCAGAGATCCATTCCACCTATATGTGTTCATTGTGGTAGGACACATGGGCGTGTTTGTTGGAAGACGGGTGGATCAGGAGTATGTTTTAGATGTGGGTCACCAGCTCACTTTATCAAAGATTGCCCTTAGCTACAGGAGGATAGACAGACTAATACTGCAGCTTCTCGACCTAGTGTTAGCAGAGGTGGTCGAGGGGGCAGAGATTTCAGTAGAGGTGGTCGACCTGGGATCAGTCAGAGAGGAGGCTCTACATCCGGAGGTAGTAGGCCAGATGAAGCTGGGCCATCTCAGCGAGTGTATGTGATGCAGAGGCAGCCGGATGCTTCAGCAGTTATTGCGGGTACATTTTCTTTATTTGGCATTTCAGTTCTTGCTTTGATTGATCCAGGATCTACTCAATCATACATAAGTGCATCTATCTTGCCTGTGTCTGAATTGCATTTAGAATCCTTAGGATTTGATGTGTTGGTGACAAATCCTTTAGGACATAGTGTTGTGGTGAATAAGGTGCATCGTGATAGTTCAGTTGTGGTGCAAGGTGAGGAGTTTTTGGGTGATTTGATTGAATTGCCTTTTAAGGAGTATGATTTGATCTTAGGCATGGATTGGTTGTCTAAGCATGGAGCTGTGGTAGAATGTCAATAGAAGTGTGTTACCTTGAGAACCGGTGATGGAAGAAGTGTGATGGTATCTGGTGAGCAGAGACAACTTGCATCATTGTTTGTTTCAGCTGTTGCAGCTAGGAAGTTGGTTAGAAAAGGGTGTAATGCTTATCTTGCTCACGTGATAGATACCAGAATAGTGGGTTCTCAACTTGATAGTATACCCACAGTTGCTGAATTTCCAGATGTATTTCCTAAGGAGTTGCCAGGGATACCTCCTGAGAGAGAGGTTGAGTTTGGTATCAATTTGTTGCCTGGTACCACTCCCATCTCTATTATTCCCTATCGAATGGCACCTACTGAGTTGAGAGAGTTGAAGGTGCAGTTGCAGGAGTTGTTAGATAAAGGGTTTGTTTGCCCTAGTGTTTCTCCGTGGGGAGCTCCTGTTTTGTTTGTAAAGAAGAAGGATGGTACTTTGAGGTTGTGCATCGATTATAGGCAATTGAATAAGGTGACCATCAAGAATAAGTATCCTTTGCCTCAGATAGATGATCTCTTTGATCAATTGAAGGGAGCAGCAGTGTTTTCCAAGATTGATTTGAGATCAGGGTACCATCAATTGAGAGTCAGAGAGGAAGTTGTTCCTAAGACAGCTTTCCGCACAAGGTATGGGCATTATGAGTTCTTGGTAATGCCTTTTGGGTTGACGAATGCACCTACAACTTTTATGGATTTGATGAATAGGGTGTTTAGACCCTATCTGGATAAGTTTGTGGTGGTCTTTGTTGATGATATTTTGGTATATTCGCATAATAAGGAGGAGCATGTCAAGCATTTGCGGATTGTGTTGCAGACCTTGAGAGAGAAGCAATTGTATGCTAAGCTGTCAAAGTGTGAGTTTTGGCTTGATCAAGTGACTTTTCTGGGTCATATAGTTTCAGCAGATGGTATAAGAGTTGATCCGAGTAAAGTTGAAGCCATTTTGAATTGGAGTCCACCGAAGTCTGTGACTGAAGTCATAAGTTTTTTGGGTTTGGCAGGCTATTATCGATGGTTTGTGAAGGGTTTTTCTTTGATAGCTACTCCACTCACCAGATTACTTTGGAAAGGAGTTAGATTTGTGTGGACAGATCAGTGTCAAGCTAGTTTTGAGCAGTTGAAGGAGATGTTGACTCAAGCTCCTGTTCTTACTTTGCCAGTGGAAGATAAACCATATGTGATTTATAGTGATGCTTCACATAATGGTTTAGGTTGTGTTTTGATGCAGGAAGGTAGAGTCATAGCTTATGCTTCTCGGTAGTTGAAGCCACATGAGCTTAATTACCCAACGCATGATTTGGAATTGGCAGCTATAGTGTTTGCTTTGAAGATTTGGCAACACTACTTGTATGGGGAGAAGTGTTTTATCTATACATATCATAAGAGTTTGAAATACTTGGGTGTTCAAAGAGAGCTGAATCTTCGACAGAGACGGTGGTTAGAATTGATTAAAGACTATGACTGTTTGATTGATTATCATCCTGGTAAGGCGAATGTTGTTGCTGATGCCTTGAGTCGGAAGTCTTTAGCAGGTTTGACTATTTATTTGCTCTCGTTGCTTGTTGAGTTGAGATAGTTGTATGCTAATTTTGAGCTTTGTGATGATGGTACTTTGTTAGCTCAATTGCAATTGAGGCCAGTGTTGTTGGATCAGATAAGGGAGGCTCAATTGGCTGATGAGAAAATTCAGAAAGTTGTGTCAGAATGCCAAAAAGGAGAGAGCTGAGATTTTCTTGTGAGAGGTGATGGTAGCCTTTGGTTTAAAGATAGATTGTGTGTTCCTGATAATGCTAGTTTGAGAAATATTATTTTGGAGGAAGCACATCAGTCGGTTTTTGCTATGCACCCTGGGAGTACTAAGATGTATCATGATTTGAAGCAGCATTACTGGTGGTCAGGTATGAATAGGGACATAGCGGAGTTTGTATCCAAATTTCTCACTTGTTAGAGGGTGAAAGCTGAGCACCAAGTTCCAACCGGGTTGCTCCAACCTTTATCAGTGCCTGAATGGAAATGGAAGCAAGTGACAATGGATTTTGTGACTGGTTTGCCATTGACTCAGAAAAAGCATGATGCCATCTGGGTGATTATTGATCGGTTGGCAAAGACAGCTCATTTCCTTCCAGTTAGAATGGACTATTCTTTGGAGAAGTTGGCTGAGCAGCATATTAGTGAGATAGTGAAGTTGCATGGAGTTCCAATTTCTTTGGTGTCTGATCGAGATCCTCAGTTTACTTCAAGATTTTAGAAGAAGTTACATGGTGCTTTGGGTTCTCGATTGCACTTTAGCACTGCTTTTCATCCGCAGATAGATGGGCAGTCAGAGAGAGTGATACATATTTTAGAGGACATGTTGAGAAGTTGTGTCATTGATTTCTCTAGAAGTTGGGACAGATTCTTGCCATTAATGGAATTTGCTTATAACAACAGTCATCAATCTAGTATTAGAATGGTACCATTTGAGGCATTGTGTGGTAGAAGATGCAGAATGCCTCTGTGTTGGAATGAAGTTGGGGAAGGTAAATTGGTTGGTCACGATTTGATTAAAGAAACGGAAGAGAAAGTGAAGATAATTCGGGATCGGTTGAAAGCAGCTTCAGATAGACAGAAATCTTATTCAGATTTGAAGAGAAGAGACATAGAGTTTGATGTTGGAGATAAAGTTTTTCTGAAAGTGTCTCCTTGGAAGAAGATTTTGAGATTTGGCTGCAAAGGGAAGCTAAGTCCTCGTTTTATTGGACTTTATGAGGTATTGGAGAGAGTTGGACCAGTTGCTTATCGAATTGCTTTGCTGCCTGAGTTGGATAGAATTCACAATGTTTTCCATGTCTCTATGCTGCGGAGGTACAGATCATACCCATCTCATGTTTTGTCGGTTGAATCTATTGAGGTGAGTCCGGATCTGACTTTTGAAGAAGAACCGGTGGTTATTTTAGCACATGGAGTGAAAGAGTTGAGACATAAGAAAGTGCCAATTGTGAAGGTTCTTTGGAAGAATCATGGTAGAGAAGAGGCAACTTGGGAGAGTGAGCAAGCGATGCGAGATCAGTATCCTCAATTGTTTCAGACTTGATATCAGGTAATTTCGAGGATGAAAATTTTTTTTAGAGGGGGAGAATTGTAATATCCCAAAGTATACCCTAAAAGTTTTGGAATATTTATTGTTGTATTTGGATTAAGTGTTATAAGTGTATTTATTTAAGTGGAAAGAGAAAAGAGGTAAAGAGGAGAGTGTATATGTTGTATATATAGAGATATATACAACATATATAAGTCAAAGAATGGAAGATGAAAAGAAGATTTATTTATTTATCAAATTAATTGAAATGGAAATTAGTAAGTGGAGGAAGATTTTTTATG
Source organism: Garcia nutans (assembly GCA_947685225.1). Lineage (NCBI taxonomy): Eukaryota > Viridiplantae > Streptophyta > Magnoliopsida > Malpighiales > Euphorbiaceae > Garcia > Garcia nutans. The sequence goes on from CANTUV010000001.1 coordinate 24,125,365, forward strand.
AATATTTTATTATTTAATTTGTTTGGTTGAGATTTAAAGAAAAGATTGAGTGGTTGAGAGAAGAGTTGAGTGTTGACTTTGCTCTTATTTCTTCATCTTCTTCTTCTTCTTCTTCTTTCCTTGTTTGGCCGACCATCACTATAGTAAGAGAGGAAAGATAGATTTTGATCATCCAAACTCAAGATTGAAGGATGTTTCAAGTGATCAAGTTGGAATTCTAAAGATTTTCATCACTTTTGGTAAGTTTTCCACTTGATTCCCTTGTTTTCTTCTAAGTTTGTGTTTTGAGTTTGGTGCTTGATTGTTGATGGTATGTGTATATTTGGTTGTGGTGTATTTGAGAGTGTTTGGTTTATTTGATTTTGATTTTGGAGTTTGATTGAAGAGATAGAGTTAAGTTTGGTGTTGGAAGAGTAAGTGTTGTGTTTGAGTTGTGTGTATGTGATGGTTGTGAATTGGTGTTTGATGTATGTTTTGAATTGTTTTGGTGTTTTTGCAAGTTATTATGGTTTATGGGTGTGTTTAGTTAAGTTTGTTTGAACTGGAAATGGTGGAAGTAAGAGGATTGTTGGATGTGAGGTTGCTGCTGCTGGAATAAGGATTTTTGGCCTGACACGCCCATGAGCATGACCAGGTCTTTAGGCGTGTCAATGGTTCTATTTTTTGGAGGGGTGACACGACCAGTGACACACCCATGTCACTGAGCGTGTCACAACTTCTGTTGTGGGATAGTATTGACACGTCCAGTGACACGCCCATGTCACTGAGCGTGTCATAGCTACTGTGATGTTGGTGGATTGACACAGCAAGTGACACTCCCATGTTACTGAGCGTGTCAAAGCTTCTGTGTTGTGAGTTTAAGGCACGGTCAGGGACACGCTCGTGTTGTTGAGCGTGTCATGTGTAGAGTTTGCCCTAGTTAGTTTTTATCTATATTATCTCATGTGTATCTTTAAGTGAGTGTGTATCATCCCTTTTGGATTAGGTTTTGAAGAGAATGAGTTTTCCTAATCCAAGTGTTGAAGGATTCTTGGAAGAGGAGTTTCGTGTGGAGTGAGTTGCTCTTGAAGTAAGTACAAACTCTACATTCTTGCAGACATTTACATGACATTGGGGCTTAACACATTTGGTTGTAAATGTGTTAAGTAATCTATTACGTTGTTGATACATTTGATTAATATCATGAATTGCATAATGTGAAAGATATGATGATCATTCAAAATGTATATCCAATACAATTGGTTGTGTATATCCTAATGATGAGATGTGGAGTCATTGTTGTTGGCTATAATGATGCAAATGAAATAATTGGGGCATGGTTGCCTAGATGGTTATGAGGAAATGAGAATGGAAATGATAATGAAATAATGAAAGAATTGTGTGTCTAATATGTTAGTCAATTTTCAGAGTTTTGTTATTGGTGGCATGCCTAATAGTAACAATCTCTTGAAGCTGGGTTGGGCTTGATCCTTGAAGCCAAGTTGGGTTGAAGTTTAGCATGCTTAACTCCCTTGAAGCTTGGTTGGGTCTAGTCCTTGAAGCCTAGTTGAGATGTTACAAACCCTTGAAGCTAGGTTGGGTTTGGTCCTTGAAGCCAAGTTGGGTTGATGCTTAGCATGCTTCGCTCCCCTTGAAGCTTGGGCCTAATCCTTGAAGCCTAGTTGGGATAATGATAAATGTGAAAATTGAACCAAAACATCAACTCTGAAAGTTGAATGGCATATTAGTTTCTTTTTGGCCCATGCTTGTCTTTGTTTAAATGTGAATCATGAATGGAGAAACAAATGAATAATAAGATTTAATGTAAGGTTTTGAAATATGATATTCATATGTATTGTTTATGATATATGAATGTGTGACATTAGCATTACATTAAAGCATATTGTTATTGTGGTTTGTACCACTAAGCCGTTGGCTTAGCGCGATTGTGGTTCATTGCTCAGGTGACATGGTAGAACCGGAGAGTTCATCTAGACCGAGTCGAGTCTAGACTCTGAAGTGTTGATTGTGGGCTTAAAGATCAGAGACGAACTGCGAAACATGTATAAACTTTATGTTTTGTAAACATTGATTTTGATGTAAATATATATGTAAATACCGCTACATTTTCCGTTGCCTGATAAATAAATGTTTATCTAGTATATTTTATAATATAATTTGAATGTTTTAAGTTTACTTATATTATTGTTGAATTGAAAGATTGGGTTGTTTAATATAAACCGTGGCACTCTTGTATCCGGTATACGTATATTATAGATGTAGCAGTGTGTAGTGTACGTATATGGGGGTATTGTAATATCCTCATTTATGCCCTAGAAGTTTTGTATGTTGTTGTTATTGTGGTTGTTTTAAATTGCAAGATAAAGAATTGAGAAAAGAAAAGTATATGTGTTTTGGGAAGGATTTAGGGTTTAGAGAGAATGGTATATGTTGTGTATATGTTGATATATATAACATATAAATGGGTCAAAGAAGAGTCAAGGTGTTGGTTAGTGGAAGAAGATATTTTATTGTTGAGTGTGTAATTGCATATATGGGCTTATATAAGACAAAAAGTTAGTTATATGATTGAGGGCATTTTGGTAATTGCTTGGATAAAATCTCTTGGTGGAGATTTAAAGAAGAAAAGTCATTTGACTTTGTTGAATTTTCTTTTCTTCTTATGTTTGTGCCGGCCATTGAAGAAGACAAAGGGAAAGAGAAGTGTTCTTGATGCTATACTCAAATTGATGAAGGAATTGAGAGATTTGGTGAAAGATTTGTGGAATTTCTTCATATAAGGTAAGTAATTTCTTGTTTTCTTTTATTAATTTGGAAGTTGTGGCTAAGGTGTATGGTGAATTGTTGAGTTGATGATTTGGTGTGTTTGATATGTATTTACAAATGTTAAAGTTGATTGTTAGTTAAAAGATTGATTTGAGGTTGGTTTGGTTGTGAAGGTTGTAAGTTTAAATAGATTTTGATAGTGGAAGTTCAAGTGTAAAGTTGGTTTTAGGGTTTGAGATGGTATATGTTTAAATGTTTTGGTTGATGTGTTTTAATAAGGAATATTGTGATAAACATGTAGAATTTGTGTTTAGAACATTGATTTCATTCATTTGAAACATGTTATATGGTGTTTGATGAGTTTGAGTGCAATTGGAGGAGAATTTTGCATATTAGGGTTTGTGTTTTGGGAGACACGGCCAAAAGCAAAGGAGAGACACGGCCAAGTCATGAAACTTTTGCGTGTGTTGAATTAGTTTTGAGAGACACGGCCGTGTTCCCAAGCCGTGTTAGCTACTGTGAGTTTTGGTTTAAGAGACACGGCCATAAGCTTGGCCGTGTCCCTTGCCCGTGTTTCTTACTGTCCAATTGGTTTGAGTGACACGGCCACAAGCTTGGCCGTGTCCCTCAAGTGGCTGCCCGTGTCCCTCAATTGTGTAGGTTAAGGTTTTACTTCCTTGTTCTTTTTGCATTGCTTTGGTTCTCAAAGGGTAGGTTGGTCCCTAAACCTAACCCTAAACATTTTAAATACACTTGAATCATGAATGATATAATCAATTACATGTGTAAGGTTCTAAAGCTATGAATCATATCAATTGTTCTTTACCCTAATTGCATTGTTGAGATTGAATAATGTTATGTTATGCATTGTAAATGGTAATGTGTTTCATGAGTAATGAATATTGAAATGTATATCAAAGATGCAATGATAATTCAAATAAGACATGATATGAGACAATGCCATGGTGGTTGGCTATGATGTGATGCAATTGAAAGAAATAAGGCATGTTTGCCCAAATGTTGTTGAGAATTGAGAATGGAAATGATAATTGAATAATAAATGAATTGTGTGGCTAATGTGTTATTCCATTTTCAGAGTTGGTTGTTGGTGGCATGCCTAATAAGTGTAACAATCTCTTGAAGTTAGGTTGGATTGAATCCTTGAAGCCTAATTGAGATGTTACCACCCTTGAAGCTAGGTTGGGTTGGTTCTTGAAGCCAAGTTGGGTTGAAGCTTAGCATGCTTTGCTCCCCTTGAAGCTTGGTTGAACCTAATCCTTGAAGCCTAGTTGGGTTTATGATATTGATAAATGTGATGATAGAACCAAAACATTAACTCTGAAAATTGAATGGCATATTAGTGTGTCTTGGGCCCATGCTTGTCTTTGCTTAATGTTGATTATGAATGATTAAATGAATACTAATGAGGTATATGATAAGATGTTGAAATATGATATGTCTATTTATGTTGAGTTATGAAATGTAAAGGCATGTTGTTATTTTTGCATATATGATGTTACATGTATAATATGGATTGAGAATTGGCATTGCATTGCATCAAAGCAAAACATTAGCATGTTTTATCTTACTAAGCCGTTGGCTTAGCGCGATAGTGTTTGATCGCGCAGGTAATAGAGTTGGTAGAGTTGAACCCGAGAGTTCATCAAGACCGAGTGAGAGTAGACAGTGAAGAGTTGATTCTTGAGGACTTAAAGATCAGAGCAGACTTGCCAATCATGTATACTTCTTTTATATTTTGTAAAGTAATGTTTATAATGTAAATATGTACCTAATTTATAACTTCCGCTGTGTAATATTTAAATGTATATATGTATATCTAACATGTTTATATTTTAAGTCAATGACTTAATTTCTATAATGTATAATGATTAGGGTATTGTATCAAGTTTAAAATGTTTTGAATGTTGAAGAAAACCGTAGCATCCCTATGTTTGGTGCACTTATGCTACATTGTTGTGATTGTAGTGTGTGTGCATTGGATGTGGGGGTGTTACAATTGTTTTGGTATCAGAGCCTAGGTTTGAGATTCTCAACCTAGGTAAAATGTAATAAAAAGAATATTTTTACTTAAAAAGTGGTTTTAAATAACACATATGTTTGGGATTGGCAACCTCTGATCTTTAATAAGGTGTGTCCTTTTTTTTGTGTTTGCAGTGTAGGTGTTGATGGATCCTCATTTGAGACAATCGGTTGAGGGTAGTGAGGAGAGCGTTGCTCCTGAGGATGGAGCTAGGGTTGATAGTGATGGTGAGGCACCTGTTTCTGGGTCGGGTAGACCAGTAGGTGATGAGGTTCCGCCAGCCTGGTTTAGGAATATGATGGAAGCTATGAGACAAGCACCTGTGCAACCACAGCCACCACCCCCTCAGCCTTCAGTACCAGTAAGGCATTATGATAAACTGAGGAAATATGGAGCGGAGGATTTCTTAGGCACAGTTGATCCAGCTGTGGCAGAACAGTGGCTTGACAGAGTTCAGAGAGTATTTGTTCAGTTGCAAGCCACCTCAGAGGAAAAGTTTGACTATGCAAGATCTTTGCTACAGAAGGATGCCTACGATTGGTGGAAGACGGTGCCCCATTCTATGGATGATCCTCCAACACTGTCTTACACTGATTTCTTGAGAGAATTTGAGTTGAAGTATACTCCAAGGGAGTATAAGGATATGAAGAAGATGGAGTTCTTGAGCTTGAAGCAAGATAGCAAGACTGTAACTGAATATGAGGTTGAGTTTATTAGATTGAGTCATTATGCTGGTGGCATTATTGCTGATGAGATAGATAGATGCCGGAGGTTTCAGGAGGGATTGAGACCCTCTATCATGTGCTTAGTGGCCGGGTCTAGATATCACGATTTCTCCCAGCTAGTGGCAGCAGCTCGAGATGTAGAAAGGGCTCAAGTGATTGTAGCTGCATCAGAGGAAGAGGTCAGAGTGAGAAGGCCTCAGTTCGAGGCAGGGTCTTCTTCAGCAAAGAGGGGTAGAGGAAGCTTTGTTCTTCGGAGTAGTAGGAGCCAGAGACCAGCAGGTAGATCAGTGCAGTTCCAGAGGCAAAGATATAGACCTGCAGCTTCAGTGGCAAGTGCTCCGACCCCTATGGTTCAGAGATCCACCTTACCTATCTGCATCCATTGTGGGAGGCCACATGGTGGTCCTTGTTGGAAGGCTGGTGTTGCAGGGGTTTGTTTCAGGTGTGGGTCACCGGATCACTTTGTGAGAGACTGTCCGGAGAGACAGGAGTTTATGCCAGTTGATTCTGCCGCTTCTCGAGCCAGTGTGAGGGGAGGTAGAGGAGACAGAGGTGCCAGCCGAGGTGGTAGAGCAGGGTTCAGTTCTAGAGGTGGTGCTACATCCAGGGAAACTAGACCGGAGGAGGTTGGTTCTTCCCAGAGGATGTATGTTATGCAGAGACAGCCGGATGCATCGGCGGTCATAGCTGGTACTTTTTCTTTATTTGATACTGCAGTACTTGCTTTGATTGATCCGGGTTCCACCCATTCTTATATTAGTGCATCTGTATTGCCTGTGTTTGATGTGCATGCTGAGTCCCTAGGATTTGATGTTTTGGTGACAAATCCGTTAGGGCATAGTGTGATTGTGAGTAAAGTGCATCGGGATAGTGCAGTGAGGGTGCAGGGTGAGGAGTTCCTTGGAGATTTGATTGAGATGCCATTTAAGGAATATGATGTGATTTTAGGCATGGATTGGCTATCTCGACATGGAGCTGTGGTGGATTGTAAAAAGAAGATTGTTTCTTTGAGAACTAGTGATGGTAGAGAGGTGATAGTATCTAATGAGCAGGAACAGTTAGCCTCCTTATTTGTTTCAGCTGTTGCAGCCAGGAGGTTGATTAGAAAGGGATGTGAAGCTTATCTTGCTCATGTGATAGATACTAGAGTAAGAAGTTCTCCTATTGATAGCATTGCCACAGTTGCAGAGTTCCCTGATGTTTTTCCTGAGGAGTTGCCAGGATTGCCGCCTGAGAGAGAGGTGGAGTTTGGTATTGAATTGTTGCCTGGTACCACTCCTATCTCGATTACTCCTTACAGAATGGCACCAGCAGAACTAAGAGAGTTAAAAGTGCAATTACAGGAGCTGTTGGATAAGGGATTCATTCGCCCCAGTGTTTCTCCTTGGGGAGCTCCTGTGCTGTTTGTGAAGAAGAAAGATGGTACCATGAGGTTATGTATCGACTATAGGCAATTGAACAAGGTGACAATTAAGAATAAATATCCTTTGCCTAGAATTGATGATCTCTTTGATCAATTGAAGGATGCAGCTGTGTTTTCTAAAATTGATCTGAGATCTGGGTACCATCAGCTGAGAGTCAAAGCTGAAGATGTTCCGAAGACCGCATTTCGGACCAGGTATGGGCATTATGAATTTTTAGTTATGCCTTTTGGTCTGACGAATGCACCTGCAGCTTTTATGGATTTGATGAATAGGGTGTTTAGGTCCTATTTGGATCAGTTTGTAGTGGTCTTCATCGATGATATCCTGGTGTATTCGAGGAATGAAGAGGAACATGATATGCATCTGCGGATTGTGTTGCAGATTTTGAGAGAAAAGCAGTTATTTGCCAAATTGTCGAAGTGTGAGTTCTGGTTGGATCAAGTAGCTTTTCTTGGACATATTGTTTCAGCAGAAGGCATCAGAGTTGATCCGAGTAAAGTTGAAGCAATTTTGAATTGGAGTCCACCCAAGTCAGTGACAGAGGTTAGAAGTTTTCTGGGTTTGGCAGGCTATTACCGGCGGTTTGTGAAAGGGTTTTCTTTGATAGCTACTCCACTCACCAGATTGCTTCGTAAGGGAGTGAGATTTGTGTGGACGGATCAGTGTCAGGCTAGCTTTGAGCAGTTGAGAGATATGTTGACTCAAGCGCCTGTTCTTACTTTACCTGTAGAAGGCAAACCATATGTGATCTACAGTGATGCGTCACATAGTGGTTTGGGATGTGTGCTGATGCAGGAAGGGAAAGTTATAGCTTATGCATCTCGTCAGTTGAAACCGCATGAGCTTAACTACCCCACCCATGATTTGGAATTGGCAGCCATTGTGTTTGCATTAAAGATTTGGCGCCATTATCTGTTTGGGGAGAAATGTTTCATTTACACTGATCACAAAAGTTTGAAGTATTTGGGTGTTCAGAAAGAGCTCAACCTTCGGCAGAGGAGATGGTTGGAATTGATTAAAGACTACGACTGCTTGATTGATTATCATCCAGGTAAAGCAAATGTAGTTGCTGATGCCTTAAGTCGGAAGTCTTTAGCTGGTTTAACAGTTTACTCGCTCTCGTTGCTTGTTGAGTTGAGAGCTTTGCGTGCCAGTTTTGTACTTTGTGATGATGGTGCATTATTGGCACAGTTGCAATTGAAGCCGTTTTTGTTGGATCAGATCAAAGAGGCTCAGTTGACTGATAAGAAGATTCAGAAGATTATTGCAGATTGTCAGAGTAGAGAGAGTAGAGATTTTGTTGTGAGGAATGATGGGAGCCTATGGTTCAAGAACAGATTGTGTGTACCCGATAATGCTGATTTGAAGAGGGTCATTTTGGAATAGGCACATCAGTCGATGTTTTCTATGCATCCGGGCAACACCAAGATGTATCATGATTTGAGACAGCATTACTGGTGGATTGGATTGAAGAGAGACGTTGCTGAGTTTGTATCGAAATGTCTCACTTGTTAGAAGGTTAAAGCAGAGCATCAAGTTCCAACTGGGTTGCTTCAACCGTTGTCAGTGCCAGAATGGAAGTGGGATAGAGTGACCATGGACTTTGTGTCTGGTTTGCCATTGACACAAAAGAAACATGATGCCATATGGGTGATTGTGGATAGATTGACTAAGACAGCTCATTTCCTCCCAGTTCGGATGGATTATTCTTTGGAGAGGTTGGCTGAGCTGTACATCCAGGAGATTGTGAAATTGCATGGTGTTCCAACTTCTTTGGTGTCTGATCGAGATCCCAGGTTTACTTCAAGATTTTGGAAGAGTTTGCACAGAGCTTTGGGTTCTTGACTACACTTCAGTACTGCTTTTCATCCACAGACGGATGGACAGTCTGAGAGGGTGATACAGATTGTTGAGGATATGTTGAGAAGCTGTGTCATCGATTTCTCTGGAAGTTGGGATAGATTCTTACCTCTTGTGGAGTTTACTTACAACAACAGTCACCAATCCAGCATCGGAATGGCCCCATTCGAGGCATTGTATGGCAGACGGTGCAGAACACCTCTTTGTTGGAGTGAACTTGGTGATAGCAAGTTGATTGGGCCTGATTTGATTCAAGAAACTGAAGAGAAAGTGAAGTTGATTCGAGGCAGATTGAAAGCAGCTTCGGACCGACAGAAGTCTTATGCGGATCTGAAAAGGAGAGATATTCAGTTTGATGTTGGGGATAAGGTATTTTTGAAAGTATCTCCTTGGAAGAAGATTTTGAGGTTCGGTCGGAAAGGAAAATTGAGTCCTCGTTTCATTGGACCATATGAAGTATTGGAAAGAGTTGGGCCAGTGGCTTATCGGCTTGCTTTGCCACCTGAGTTGGATCGTATTCATAATGTGTTTCATGTTTCTATGTTGAGAAGGTACAGGTCGGATCCATCTCATGTGTTGCCATTTGAATCTATTGAAGTGAGCCCAGACTTGACATTTGAAGAGGAACCAGTTGCTATCTTGGCACGGGAAGTGAAAGAATTGAGGAACAAGAGAGTGCCATTAGTGAAAATTCTTTGGAAGAATCATGCAAAAGAAGAAGCAACTTGGGAGAATGAGAAAACCATGCGAGAGCAATATCCTCAGCTGTTTCGGCCTTGATATCAGGTAATTTCGAGGACGAAATTTCTTTTTAGAGGGGGAGAATTGTAATATCCTCATTTATGCCCTAGAAGTTTTGTATGTTGTTGTTATTGTGGTTGTTTTAAATTGCAAGATAAAGAATTGAGAAAAGAAAAGTATATGTGTTTTGGGAAGGATTTAGGGTTTAGAGAGAATGGTATATGTTGTGTATATGTTGATATATATAACATATAAATGGGTCAAAGAAGAGTCAAGGTGTTGGTTAGTGGAAGAAGATATTTTATTGTTGAGTGTGTAATTGCATATATGGGCTTATATAAGACAAAAAGTTAGTTATATGATTGAGGGCATTTTGGTAATTGCTTGGATAAAATCTCTTGGTGGAGATTTAAAGAAGAAAAGTCATTTGACTTTGTTGAATTTTCTTTTCTTCTCATGTTTGTGCCGGCCATTGAAGAAGACAAAGGGAAAGAGAAGTGTTCTTGATGCTATACTCAAATTGATGAAGGAATTGAGAGATTTGGTGAAAGATTTGTGGAATTTCTTCATATAAGGTAAGTAATTTCTTGTTTTCTTTTATTAATTTGGAAGTTGTGGCTAAGGTGTATGGTGAATTGTTGAGTTGATGATTTGGTGTGTTTGATATGTATTTACAAATGTTAAAGTTGATTGTTAGTTAAAAGATTGATTTGAGGTTGGTTTGGTTGTGAAGGTTGTAAGTTTAAATAGATTTTGATAGTGGAAGTTCAAGTGTAAAGTTGGTTTTAGGGTTTGAGATGGTATATGTTTAAATGTTTTGGTTGATGTGTTTTAATAAGGAATATTGTGATAAACATGTAGAATTTGTGTTTAGAACATTGATTTCATTCATTTGAAACATGTTATATGGTGTTTGATGAGTTTGAGTGCAATTGGAGGAGAATTTTGCATATTAGGGTTTGTGTTTTGGGAGACACGGCCAAAAGCAAAGGAGAGACACGGCCAAGTCATGAAACTTTTGCGTGTGTTGAATTAGTTTTGAGAGACACGGCCGTGTTCCCAAGCCGTGTTAGCTACTGTGAGTTTTGGTTTAAGAGACACGGCCATAAGCTTGGCCGTGTCCCTTGCCCGTGTTTCTTACTGTCCAATTGGTTTGAGTGACACGGCCACAAGCTTGGCCGTGTCCCTCAAGTGGCTGCCCGTGTCCCTCAATTGTGTAGGTTAAGGTTTTACTTCCTTGTTCTTTTTGCATTGCTTTGGTTCTCAAAGGGTAGGTTGGTCCCTAAACCTAACCCTAAACATTTTAAATACACTTGAATCAATGAATGATATAATCAATTACATGTGTAAGGTTCTAAAGCTATGAATCATATCAATTGTTCTTTACCCTAATTGCATTGTTGAGATTGAATAATGTTATGTTATGCATTGTAAATGGTAATGTGTTTCATGAGTAATGAATATTGAAATGTATATCAAAGATGCAATGATAATTCAAATAAGACATGATATGAGACAATGCCATGGTGGTTGGCTATGATGTGATGCAATTGAAAGAAATAAGGCATGTTTGCCCAAATGTTGTTGAGAATTGAGAATGGAAATGATAATTGAATAATAAATGAATTGTGTGGCTAATGTGTTATTCCATTTTCAGAGTTGGTTGTTGGTGGCATGCCTAATAAGTGTAACAATCTCTTGAAGTTAGGTTGGATTGAATCCTTGAAGCCTAATTGAGATGTTACCACCCTTGAAGCTAGGTTGGGTTGGTTCTTGAAGCCAAGTTGGGTTGAAGCTTAGCATGCTTTGCTCCCCTTGAAGCTTGGTTGAACCTAATCCTTGAAGCCTAGTTGGGTTTATGATATTGATAAATGTGATGATAGAACCAAAACATTAACTCTGAAAATTGAATGGCATATTAGTGTGTCTTGGGCCCATGCTTGTCTTTGCTTAATGTTGATTATGAATGATTAAATGAATACTAATGAGGTATATGATAAGATGTTGAAATATGATATGTCTATTTATGTTGAGTTATGAAATGTAAAGGCATGTTGTTATTTTTGCATATATGATGTTACATGTATAATATGGATTGAGAATTGGCATTGCATTGCATCAAAGCAAAACATTAGCATGTTTTATCTTACTAAGCCGTTGGCTTAGCGCGATAGTGTTTGATCGCGCAGGTAATAGAGTTGGTAGAGTTGAACCCGAGAGTTCATCAAGACCGAGTGAGAGTAGACAGTGAAGAGTTGATTCTTGAGGACTTAAAGATCAGAGCAGACTTGCCAATCATGTATACTTCTTTTATATTTTGTAAAGTAATGTTTATAATGTAAATATGTACCTAATTTATAACTTCCGCTGTGTAATATTTAAATGTATATATGTATATCTAACATGTTTATATTTTAAGTCAATGACTTAATTTCTATAATGTATAATGATTAGGGTATTGTATCAAGTTTAAAATGTTTTGAATGTTGAAGAAAACCGTAGCATCCCTATGTTTGGTGCACTTATGCTACATTGTTGTGATTGTAGTGTGTGTGCATTGGATGTGGGGGTGTTACAGGTATAGGGGTGTTACACTTTACATGAAAGTAAAGCTAGAGAAAGAAATGATATGGAAAAATTTATATAGGTTTACTTGATGAATTAAAGAATTGGAGTTTACTTAAGTAAAAATTAATTTCAAAATTATTGATTATTGAAATGTGTTTGTGAAATAGGTTATAAGAGAATGAATATGAGAATAATATTGGAAATGAGTTTAAAAAAAAAACCATTAAGATTTAAGTAAGTACCTCTTCTCTAAAGCTTGGTTCTCTTTCTAATAAAGACCATGTTTGGATTGCTAGAGAGAGAAAATATCATTGGATTGTTAAAAATGGGTAGATATGATATTCATATGAAGAGAGTGTGGGGGAATATTGAGTTGGTTGATTGATATGGACAAGGTGTGAAAATGTAGGGTTTGGGTATGTAAAGTTAAGGTTTTTAAAAATAGATGATGTTGGTTATTGTGTGGAGATATATTAGTGTTGTTTTAATACAACAATTGTGATTTTAATGTTAGAAATGTGATATGTTTGAGTGTTGTTAAAGCTCATATTAATGGTAGTAATATGTGAAATTTGAATTTTTGAAATGGGCATTTATAATTGTGAAAATGATGTGTTTTGAGCATTTATAATTTTTGAAATGGGCATCAATTACTATATAAATAATGTTTTTAAAGTTAAATATTAAAAAAAATGAAATGAGATTAGTAGATTGAAGTTTAAGTAAAGTAGCAAGTTAAGAGTTTGGAGTTTTAATGGAATTTTAATGAGGATTACTTAGATACTAGTAGATTAATGTATATTAAGCATATGAGCTATTTTGAAAGAATAATATTGTTTATGAAAGTATTATGTAACGTGTAATGTGGTTGATAATATAAAAAAATTTTATGAAATAAAAGAAAATGATTAAGCAAGTGAAAATGAGTTACTTTTGGTAATTGGATTGGAAATGATGAAAATGGATATGAAGGGTATGATAAATGCATAAAAAAATGTGAGAGAGATGTCACATTGGAAATGTGACTAAGATTTATGTGAAGTTTTATAAAAAAAAATATAATAAGGAAATTATTTAAGAGAAGGGCGGTTAAAAAAATGTTAATTATGTTGTGGTCAGAGTGTATATATATGTTGAGTTGATGAATAACGTAAGTCATGTCAAAAGAATGAGAAATGGTAATGTTCTCTAAAATGTGATAAATGTTAAATTTGTATAGATTGTATGTAAAAGAGGAATTAAGTATAATTGTATGATTATAAATATACATGTACATGATATGTGAGATGAGTTTTTCAATATGAACGTAATTGTGATATGTAAGAAAATGTGGAAAGTAAGTCACATTATGAATGTGACTTATGAATGTGCATATGGATGATTAAAAAAATATATTATTGTGTTTGTTATCTTATACAATTACTTGTCTAGTGATATTAAGAATGATATTGCATGTATTAGTAGACCTAAGAGAGATTAGGTCTTGACCTGCACAGAGCTAGGCTATGTGATTAAATTGAGAGTGAGAATGGACTCGAGTAACACTGGACTGTGAAATTGTTATTGTAATAACTAAACTTAATGATTGTATAGTGTTTTGGACCCAAAGTATATACGGGTGGAAATGTTCTATGCATATTTGTATAATAAGAGATTGTAAGGAAAAAGGGAAGTATAATGAATGAAAATTTTTGTAAGAGATAGATTAGAAATGGAGTAATAAATGGAAATTGTGTAAAATTTGCATATGATCGAATGTATATATACAAGAGATGTTAATGATAATATTGTTGAAACATAAGTTAGGCTAATGATGATTAAGTGATCAAGAGTATATTGCTTTGAAACAGAGTTGAAATGTGTTAACTCTTTGTGTAGCAAAAGTTTAGAGAATGAATATGTGATCTTTGCAATACGAACTTAGTATTGTGATTGAAAATGTTTGAAGAAGAATGATAGAGGGGTAGTATTGATTTATAAGCCACAGGCATGACTATTAATATGCCATGGCTCTATGATTTGTTTAGTATATTGGCCGATTAGTTTTGTTATTCACGGGCATGAGCCTGAAATGACATGACCGTAAGATAGTTTTGGTAAGATCAATAGTTATGCTTCAAGAAACATGGTCAAGATTTATGGTTTATATAGTTATATCTTATAATTTTTATGTTGAAAATTTGTTTATAATTATATAAAGTATGGAAAGAGAAGAGAATTGTGAAAATGTAATGAGTTATGGATAATGTGATAGGAAAGTGACTATTTAAGTATTGTAATGGTATGAAAATGTAAGGAGATGATAAATGGGAGAAATTATAAAATGTGATTGAGAGTTATATTGAATATGTTTAAAAATGGGATAATGTGAATAAGTTGATGGAAATGATGTTTAAGTGAATGAACTATGGGTAATGAATATGGTATGGGATAATCATGGGAAATATGTGAAAATTGTATAGAGATAATAAAGAAAAAAATATATGAATATTGAAAAATAATTTGAAGTGACTTGTTATAAATAATCATTAATCGCAGGAAGTTGAAATGATGAATCCGTAGAGACCAGAATTTGAATATAAATTTGACCTAATAGAGTTAGATCATATATTGAAATATAATGATAAGTTTAAGTAAGTTAATTGTTGGCTTGAATTGAATAAGGTTGCGATGTTGGTATATTGTGATAGTTAGATCAGTTGATTTAGATTTCGCTAAGGCTGCAAATCATTATTGATATTTAATATGTATAGTTGTATTAAGAATGCAAGAGATATGTGATACTTTATATGATATAATATTTCAATATTTGTATGGACATGAAATGAGTTAAGGTATATCAGTTGTAAATGATTATAAAAGGAAAAAGGTTGATTATCAGTAAAGTAAGTTTAAAGGATTTGTGTTAATGTTAATGCTAAGTGAAGAACATATTAAAAAAAAGAAATTTAGTGTATCAGAAAAAAAAAAGAAAATTGTTATCAATTAAGGTATTACAAGTGTCTATTTATAAATATAAGAAAGAGATGGAAAAACAATGATACAATTCTAAAAATGATTGTGGTGACGGGATAGTCAGTGTTAAGATATAATTCAATAACCTTTAAATTTAAGATTAAGAGAGTATATTCATAAAGTGATGAAGTGATAAAATATCTTGATCATAATAGATGGGTGAGGCATATATATTAATAAGATGAACTGATTATTATCTAGTGATAAATTGATTAGTAATGTAATGAGTTATCATGATTGATTTGTTTAGGAAACAATAATATATATATATATATAGCGATGAATTATGAAATTGGGAGAAGATGATTGACCCTAAGGGGGAGAGTAGAGGTTATGTGATTTGATGAAATAATAATTTAATAATATGATTAACTTCATATGAAAATTTAAGGTGGTATTTTGCTAAGGATGGATTATTACAGTACTAGATAATTTCGAGGATGAAATTATTTAAGGGGGAGAGAATTGTAATACCCCGATTTTCTGATGTACTTTGGAATAGTAGTTATGAGAGAGTATATTGGTGAAATAGGTAAAGAATATATAATAAGAGATAGATGTGTATGAAGGATATTATATGTATATATTGCATTTGAAATATATGGGAAATATAAAGAAAATATATATAAGACATAAACATATATCAATATATATACCATATATGAATGTCGTACACATTGGTGTAGGAAAAGTAAATTGTAAATAATTAATAATAATAATAATAATAATAATGGTAATAATGATAATAATGACAAGAGAAAAGGAGAAATGAAAGTCAAATGAAGGAAGAATATTATTGGTGGGAATTTTAGTGGTGGTAATAATTATATTATTATTATATATAGAAGATAAGGATGAAATTTTAAGAAAAGAGCTTTCTCTTTCTTTCTTCTTCTTCTTCCTCTTTGGAACGTGGGAGTAGAGAGAGAGAGAAGAGTTTGATTTTGTTCATATACACAGCAAATTCATAAGAGTTTTAAGAGAATTGAAGGTGGATATTGAAGATTTGGCAAAGAATTCAAGTAAGTGCTCTTTTTCTTGAGTTGATTTTTATAGATTTTGAGTTTATATATGATATGTTTAGTGAGAGAAAGTGATGATTAATTGAATATTATGATGATAATGAAATATTGAAGTATATATATATATATGTTGAATTGGTGCTTAGATGATGAAAATATGATTATTTGTGAGGATGATGATGAGTAGTTGAAATTAAAGAGTAAGGGTTTGGTATAAATGAGTTGGGAATTGAGTAAATTGATACATGGATGATTGTATAAATGAATTATGTAATGATTATTATTATGATAACTGTTGAATTGATGGGTGAATTATGAATATAAACTAAGATGATGATTAAGGGTGTTGTAGTATTGATTTTGGAATGATTGTGTTTATATGGATGAGAGTTTGAAATGCAGAGCTTTTGCCTGACACGGCTAGTGATACGGCCATGTTGTTGGGCATATCGATGGTGCTGAGTTTATCATTGATGACACGACCATTAACACGCCCATGTCATTGGACTTGTCGTGGCTACTGTGAGAAAAGATAATTGACATGGCCATGAACACGCCCGTGTTGTTAGGCATGTCAATGTTTTTGTGAGGCAGAATGAATGACATGGGCAGTGATACGCCCATGTCATTGGACGTGTCAATGCTTCTATATGAATGAGTTAATGACATGGTCATTAACACGCCCGTGTGGTTGGGCGTGTCACTTGAGAATAACTCTTCTGTTATTTTTAATTTAAAATTCCTATTTAAATGATTTGAATGTTAAGAATGCCTTAGAATGTGATACTAAATGGTTGTTTATGATCACATTTGGTATAGGCATTAAGAGAGAGTAGTTTACCCAACCTTAGTGTTGATGGGCAACTTGGAAGAGAAGGTTAGAGGAAGTGTTAAAGCTTATTTTGGAGTGTTTAATAAGGTAAGTACAAACTTTGAATAATTGTTTATATTTACATGACATTGAGACTTAACACATTTGGTTAGAAAATGTGTTAAGTTACTTATTATATTGTTGGTGCATGAGTAATATGCTATGATTTGTACATTATGAATTATGTGAATTACCCAAGGTAATTGGGTAATGTGTTGTAAATGAAAAGAAATGTGGTATAATGTGATGAGATATGTGGAAACATAATGTAATGAATAGATATTGATATAAATGAGAAAAGTGTGAAAAAGATGAGAAAATAAGGTAATGTGCCTAGCTTGATTATGTGACAATGAGAAAGAAATTGATAATGAGATATATGAATAAATTGTGTGGCTAGTATGTTATTCAATTTTCAGAGTTTTGTGTTTTGTGCATGCCTATGATTTGCCTACTGTGAATACTCAAATTTTGAGGCTCGAAAAACCAATTTTCTCAAACTGCAAAAGACCAAGCCAGACCGGACGACCACAGTAAAGTTCACCAAAAGTATGTCTTCATGGTACTTGAAATATCCGGAGCGACGCAAGGATCACGGATATGGTCTCAGAATAATTTTTTGAGGTCCGTAGCTCCCGAAAAATCAGTTTGAAAGAAAAACGTGCGAGTTTTTGTGGCATTTTGGGGGCTGAACTGCCGGGACCGGCGGTTGGACAGCCAACGGTTTTGCTTTTTCCGTTTTCCCGGGCTGTCACTTCCACGGCGGTCCGACCGCCGTCTGGTCCGATTTTCGTCTATAAAAGCCTCCAAATTTTCAGAAAAAGGGTTGGCTTTTCAAATCTCGGGACCTCATGCTGACGAACTCTCTATTTTCACGCTTAAGAACTTCTCTTGGACTTTTCTTTGCATAAATCTAACCTTGTGCTGCAGGAATTAATCCGTAATCAAGGATCATAATCTAAGGTCCAAAAAAAACGAGATCTAGAACTTCGAAGTGGGAAAATCCTAAGCAAGGTAATATATTAATTCATCCTTTGTCAATTCAAGCATGCCATAAGCATTCCATCCTCTTCTTAATTTCTTTTTGGTCAAAGACCTAATCTTTTTAGGTCTAAGGCCTAGTTAACTAATCAATCAATCTTTCGGCATTAAGCCCTGAATCAATCAATATTTTTGGTCAAAGACCTAATCCTTTTAGGTCTAAGGCCTAATTAAGTAATCAATCAATTTTTGGCATGAAGCCCATCACAGTTAAAATCAATAGTTTGGCACGGAACCTAAATTGCATTTTCTTTTGGTACCAAGTACCCAAATTTCATCAAATTTAGCACTAAGTGCTCAAAATCTCATAATTTTGTCAAAAAGCCCGACAATGCACGAAGCATACACCCACACATGCACAAACGCATAATTGCCTTTAAATAGGTTTTTCCGAACTACATGGGCTTTGATCTCTCATAAAAACGAGAGTATGTAGGCATATTTGGGATTCACCCCAAATAGCAAGTCCACAATTTACTAACAATCTGCTTGTCTTCTTTTCTTCGTCTCTTTTGGGTTTATTTCTTTTGGCAAGTTAATCAAATACATGACATAGTCCCCGAATCCTCCTTGGGTTCGTAGATTAGAAACCTTTACATTGGATGCATTAATTGGAGTCAAACAAGGGTTTTCTTAGTTTTTCCCTTTGAACAGAAAAAACTGAGTGGCGACACCTAACAACAAGTGAACGTTCATCCGAATCCTTTTCGGGTGGAAACCGAGGTTCACAATTTGGCGACTCCACTGGGGACCATAAAAATGATTTATGGGATCTTAGTGGACTACAATTGTTTATTTGACTAACTTGCCCTTTTTTAGGGTACTTTTATTTATTTTGCAGGGTACCTTAGCAATATATATCCTTTCCTTAAGGATATTGGAATAGAATTGACAAAAGGAATCTTTTTCCTTTGGTAGACTCCTTGTTTGATTAATTGTGCAGTTGTTTTGTCTTTTAGAGAATCTTTTTCTCTTGCATTATATGGGGGAATCATTTTCCTCCATTGCATAAAAAAAATTTCAAATGAATTTCTTCTCTTTCTATTCAAAATTCTGAGTCTGGATAGCAAGTAGCGCTGACCGGCAGGTCTCCTTGATTATGCCGGCGGACAGCCAAAGCGTTCTCCCTGTTGTCGCAAACCATTCCAATCCTTTTGGAGTGGCCTATGAGTAAACGTACTGTTGGACCCACGCGAAACTCTTTGTTTCACATGTGGTTAGGTATATCTTACTCAAGACTCAAGGGTCCCTATTATAAGCCTATTCTCTATTTTTCATGTAACAATAGAACCCTCCCTTAGGTTGTATGTACCTAATAATAGTGCCACATTCCATTAAAATGAATTATGATGTGATGAGGTGCATTCATGCAACATAACAACATTGTTTTTGGGAAAACCTTTTGATATATGCAAGTGGACCAAGAGTCTTCCTACCCTACACACTACCATGATCCTTTACCCTTAACCTTTGCAGGTACCCACTATCCGTGTGCCTTCACCTACACAAGCTACACCAACTCCGACTGTGCAATCACCCACAAGTCCTACTACCCCAACTTCACCAACTACTCCAATTACTGAAATGGCTAATATTGAACAGATTAAGGCCTTGCTAGATGGATAGGTTAAGGAAATTGAAGCTAGGATGCAAGAAAGAATTGATGAAGCCTTGACCGCCCAAAGGGTGGCCATCTTGGCCGAATTGGGAGGGGCACCAAAGACAGCCACTACTCCTGGAAATCTAGGGAAGGAACCTATTGTCGGACAAACTAGTACCCCCATGACTGCTCAGAATAATACCCCTGTCATTAATTTGGAGGATTCACCCTCTAAGAATGCTACTGAAACTGATGAACTGAAAAAGAAACTTGAATTGCTTGAAAGGTCAATCACTGCTATGAAAACTCATAAAGAGGTGGTAGACATGGATTCCTTATCCTTGTTTCCCCAAGCTAGATTGCCTCCAAAATTCAAAATGCCTGGGATGGACAGATTTGATGGGACTACTTGCCCTAAAACTCACCCGAAGATGTATGTGGGGGCCTTAAGCCCTTGGGGTTTAAATGATGAGCTCTTTGCTCAACTATTCCAACAATCCTTGACTGGTGCTGCCCTTAAGTGGTTTGTGAGCCTGGACCATGCCAAGATTTAGACCTGGGAAGACATCTGCAATGCATTTAACACTCAATACCACTACAATATTGAGGTAGATGTCACTAGAAGGGAGCTTGAGACTACCAAACAAAACAACAATGAACCCTTCTCCTCGTTCCTTACGAGATGGAGGCCGAATGTTGCCCAAATGATCAATCACCCTTCAGAATAGGAGCAGATTGATATTATAATCAAGAATTTAAGGCCTACATATCAAGCTCAACTGCAAACCCAATACCTACCTACTTTCAAATCTCTCATTGCGACTGCAACTAAGTAGAAGATTTGATACAATTGGGTAAGATAGTGGATGAGGGAGCTACTTCAAAATATAAGAAACAGGGCCAAGCTGCTTCCTCAAGCAATGTCAATGAAGTGGCCAATATTGCCCCCTGCGAATCCTTTACGTGTGGGCAATCTTGGGCAGAGAAATCAGCCAAGAAGGCAATATACCGACCTTGGGATGCCCCTTCATCTGGTGTTCAAAAAGGCTGTGGAAGGAAAGTACCTGAAGCCTTTGGACCCAAGGCCTCCTCTAAACCCACTACCCTCCAATTATAGGGCCAATGAGTACTGTGAATACCATCAAGGAAATGGGCATAGAACAGATGCTTGCTGGACTCTGAAAAACCGCATCCAAGATCTGGTGGATAGTGGTGACATCATTACTCTCAGGAGTCAACCAAACATTAATACTAACCCTTTGCCCAATCATGCCATCCATGCCATCACTGTGGAGGAAGAGTTGTTTGATCCTTTCAAACTTCTCTTGGAAATGAATGAAGTATGTGTGCTGGATTTGAATGACCTCGCTGAAGAGGTCGATGCGTTTACAAGGAGTGGAAGGCAATATCAGCCACTTGACTTGGGGAAAGCCCTAAAACCCCGAATCACCCATATAAGAGGACGCCAGAACCAAAAGAAGACCCTGTCCTCTCTCAGCTTAAACAAACTCAGGCTAAGGTGTCAATTTGGGAGCTCCTTGCTTCCTCATTCCCACACCGCCAAGCTCTCAGTAAAGCTTTGAGTCAACTTGATACATCAGTAGACACAAGCCCAGAAGCTTTGGTGGCAACTTTGACCCAATCAACCAAGGCATTGAGTATCAGGTTTTCTGATGAAGATTTACCAGAAGATGGCATGAAACACAATGATGCTCTATACATCACCATACAAACTGGGGGAAAGACTGTGCCCATGGTTCTCATTGATAATGGGTCAGCCTTAAATGTATGTCCCTTGAAAGTAGCAAGCTGTCTGGGATTGGAGGCTACAGATCTTACGCCTTCTGATCAAATTGTTAGAGCATATGATAACACCCGAAGAGAAATTTAGGGTGTTGCTACTCCGGAAGTTGCTTTTGGACCGGTGAAAATGGGAGTGCCGTTCCATGTCATTGATGTACCCGCGAGCTTTAATCTCCTCCTTGGAAGGCCGTGGATTCATCAGAATAATGCTGTACCTTCTTCATTACATCAAAAACTTAAGTTCCCTTTCGAAGGAAAAATCATCACCATTAAAGGAGACACATGTGAAATCAACAAGAAAACCACGGATCAGTCTCTCTTTGAGGTTGTTCCTGGTGAAACTACTATGGCCTTGACTGGGTTCC
Source organism: Garcia nutans (assembly GCA_947685225.1). Taxonomy (NCBI): domain Eukaryota; kingdom Viridiplantae; phylum Streptophyta; class Magnoliopsida; order Malpighiales; family Euphorbiaceae; genus Garcia; species Garcia nutans. The sequence continues at coordinate 24,147,207 of CANTUV010000001.1, forward strand.
ATTATGACACTGTTCAATGCATTGAAGGAGAGAGGCCCAAAGGGCCGTTTATCCTATATGACTTTGGGGAGGTCCAAATTAATTGCCTGGTGGGAATGATGTTAAGGGTAGGTCTGCTACCCGGGATGGAAATGATGAAGTCTGGGAGGAAATCATCCATAGTGCGGCCATGGGAAGAACCTGAGAATAAGGGAACTTTTGGATTGGGGTACAAACCCATAGACGATGAGATAGAAGAGTTTGAGCATGGGAAGAAGGGAAAGAAGACTTGGGGGGCAAAAAGCCTCAAAATGCACCCTTACTTTAGAACTCTGAATGGTCACTTTTGCAAACCTGGAAAAATAGTTCCTTACTGTGGTTTTCAAGAGCCATTCTATTCTCCTATGACTGGAAAGAAGCTACAGGGTTTTGAGATGTTCGCTGATGTTGTAGTCATAAAGGAAGAAGAGCCAGAACCTATACCTGACCTACAAGTGGAAGATTTCATGCGGCCTAGTCTCTTTGATGAGGTTGCTATGATAGCCAATTGTGAAGACAAAAGGGACTTCACAAAGCATATCAAGACAACAGAAGGACCACTGATGAACTGGTATGCCGAGGAGGGACAAGTGGCTATAGTCAAACCTAGTCCTGTGTCACACCCCGAACCTGAGTCTTGTACTGAGTCAAATCTTGAGTCAAACACCGAGTCAGAGTCCAGTTTTGAGTCTTCCTTAGCTTCAGGAATAGAAAACCCTGATGTCGAATGTTATGTAACTCTGGAGGATGACTCCGCCGTTATTAATGAAATTGTTCAAGTTCTTGGTTACCCTGTGTCTTTTGCTTTCCAAGTATTATCTAGCAAAAATGAAATAAATGAAATAAAAGAAATGAATGAAAAGATAATAATTGGCAAAGAAAATGAATATACATACATTGCATATGATTGTGTGAATAAGGAACAGGTTGTTGAATGCATCAGAAGATATGTCGACTGCTTCATGTGGAAGAGTGATGTCACGGGAATAGACCCAGCAATAGCAGTTCATAAGATTTCGCTATACCCCGATGCAAAGCCAGTTAAGCAGAAGTTGAGAAGAATGAAGCCAGAATGGTCTTTGAAGATTAAAGATGAGATTGCCAAGCAACTGGATAATAAGTTCATAGAACCAATTGTCTATCCTTCCTGGTTAGCAAACATTGTGCTAGTCCTGAAGAAAGACGGAAAGGTCAGGATGTGTGTTGACTATAGAGATTTGAATAAGGCTTGTTCCAAGGACGATTTCCCGCTACCACACATCAATTTGCTAATAGATAGGATGGCTGGGCATATGATGGTTTCCATGACTGACCTTGCGGTTGGGTACAATCAGATCATGGTGCATCCACCGGACAAAGAAAAGACAACTTTCATTACAGAATGGGGCACTTTCTGCTACAGGGTTATGCCTTTTGGATTGATAAATGCAGGGGCTACCTACCAGAGGATGGCGACAACAATCTTTCATGACATGATTCACAAAGAAGTGGAAGTGTATGTTGACGATATGATTGTTAAGTCAAAATCTCCAGAAGAGCACGTTGAAGCACTTGAGAAGTTCTTCCTTAGACTTCGCAAGTACAATTTGAAGCTTAATCCTGCAAAGTGCCTCTTTGCTGCAACATCAGGCTTATTTTTGGGATATTTAGTCAGCAAGAAAGGAATAGAAGTTGATCCAGCAAAGTCAAAGGCTATTCTGAAAATGCCTCCACCAAGAACAGAAAAGGAGATTCGAGGCTTGCTAGGTAGATTACAGTATATCAGTCGATTCATATCGCAGTTGGCAGAGTCTTGTGGTCCTATCTTTAAGCTACTAAGAAAAGGTGCTTAACAAGAATAGAATGAAGACTGCCAGAAGGCCTTCGACAAGATCAAAGAATACTTGTTAAGTCCACCAATTCTGCAACCTCCCAGAATGGGAAAACCTTTGCTCTTGTATTTGTCTATAACAGATGAAGCCATGGGTGCAATGCTAGCTCAAGAGGCCGAAGGTACAAAGGTAGAAAATGCAATTTACTACCTCAGCAAAAGGATGTTGGATTATGAGTTAAAGTATAATAAGATTGAGAAGTTGTGTTTAGCGTTGTATTGGGCTTGCACGAAGTTACAGCACTACTTGTCTTCTTACACTACTTGTGTCATCGCAGAACAGAGTCCCTTGAAATTCCTTATGGAGACGCCTGTTTTGGACAGCAAAATGGCAAAGTGGGTGTCAACATTGGCAGCTTTTGACTTAAAATTCATTCAGAGGAAAGCTGTGAAAGGTGGGGCAATAGCTGACCAGTTAGCAGAATTACCCATAATAGACGAGATGTGAGAAATGGATTTCCCTGACGAAGACCTCTTGAATGTGGAAAGAAGTGTTTGGGAGATGTATTTTGATGGGGCATCCAATTATCATGGAAATGGAATTGGGATTGTGTTCAAAACTCCTTGTGGAGAATACATTCCTTTTGCAGTTAAACTTGGCTTTAGCTGCACTAACAATGAAGCGAAATATGAAGCTTGCATCAATGGGCTCAAAGCCGCTCTGGAATTGGGGATTAAAAACCTAAAGGTCTACGGTGATTCTATTTTAATAGTATCACAAGCCTTAAGGAAATGGAAAATAAGAGAAGAGCGTTTGGTTCCTTACCTACAACGCCTTGATCATTTGGCACAACAATTCGATGATCTGTCCTTCGAATATCTCTCGAGAGCAAAGAATCAGTTTGCTGATGCCCTGGCTACTTTAGCTTCCATATCGAGGAGGGAAAAGCCATTCGTCCATTGAAAGTTCAACTTCAGAAGCAACCTGCCCACATAATGCATTTGGCCGATGGTAAACCATGGTTCTGGGATATCAAGAGTTATCTCAAGGATGGAAGTTATTCGGAGGGATCATCAAAGGTTGATCAAAGAGCAATAAGGCAGCTAGCCACAGGTTACATTCTTAATGGAGATATCCTCTACAAAAGAAGTTGGAATGAAATGCATCTAAGGTGTGTGAATGAAACAGAGGCTAAGCGGATAATGGAAATGGTGCATGGTGGCGAATCAGGACCGCATATGTATGGGATCGCCTAGGCTCGAAAAATAGCAAATCCAGGATATTATTGGTCCACCATGAATACAGACTGTGTGGCATTTGTGCAAGAATGCCATCAGTGCCAGATATGTGCTAAGATACAGAAACAACCTTCTGTTGCTCTGAATCCAATCACCTCTCCATGGCCCTTCGCTACTTGGGGAATAGATATAATTGGCAAAATACATCCAAAAGCCTTGAATGGATATCAGTTTATCTTGGTAGTAGTGGATTACTTCACGAAGTGGGTTGAAGCAGCTTCCTATGCAGAATTAGACGCCAAAAAGGCAGCACAGTTTGTCCGAACCAACATCCTTTATCGGTACGGAACACCATTCGAGATTATCACTGATAATGGAACTCATTTCCAAGCATAATTTGCTAAACACTTGAAGGATAAGAAAGTCCAGCATCATAAGTCCTCTCCTTATAGACCTCAAACAAATGGAGCTGTAGAAGTAGCAAATAAGTCTATAAAGGTGATCATACAAAAAATGATCAAGGAACATAGGGGTTGGCATGAGAAATTACCACTGGCCTTGTGGGGATATAGAACATCAGTTAGAACTCCTACTGGGGCAACCCCATATTCACTGGTGTACGGAATGGAAGCGGTACTCCCCATCGAACTGGAAGTTCAATCGGCAAGGATAATTCAAGAAAGTCAGATAAATGAAGCTAAATGGATTAGCAATTATCATCATCAGTTGTTGGGTTTGGATGAAAAAAGACTTCAAGCTCTCCATCAGATTCAAGGGTATTAGAGGCGAATGGCCAGACATTTCAACAAAAAGGTCAAAGATCAAAAGTTGGAAGAAGGTTGTTTGGTTCTGAAAGAGATCAGAACACCAGTTACAGATCCTCGTGGGAAGTTTTGTCCTCATTGGGCTAGACCCTACATTGTAAAGAAAATACTTTCTGGCAGAGCCGTCATCTTGTCTGATTTGGATGGTCTGGAGTTCACAAACCCATTCAATCTGGATCAATTAAAGAATTATTATGTATAATCATGCATTGTGAGGAACTACATTAGACCTGATTCTTGCAAACTAATTCGAGATATGTAGGCAGCTCTCCTTGAGCATGGTCTAAATTCTAAATTTTAAATAAAAATCACTTATTCATTTTTCTTTTGCCAACATAAAAAATAAAAAAATATAATAAAAAAAACCACTAAGTTGAAAACCCACAAAGGGCGGCTTAGGTAAGAATGAGTAAGAGCTCGCTAAGTTGAAAATCCAAAAGGACGGCTTAGGCAAAAATTAGAGCAAGTAAATAAAGTAGACAATGCTTGGAAAGCAAATAAAAGAGTCATTCATTCCAAAAAGAATCATTCATTACAAAACGGGTCATTCAGTTCCATGAAAAGAGTCAGACCATAAGTCCTATACATCCAATGAACCAAAAAGGTACAAGCAACCCAAAAAAGCAGACATTAGAGTCAACCCTAAGATCTAAATCCTACGTCTCCTACGTGGGGCAGAGTCCTCGGTATCTTCCTTAGTTCCAGAACTCTCTGTAACATCTATCTTCCCCTCATTAGGAGGAACCACATCCTCACCCTCCAGCTCCTGCAATAACGCATACCTCCTTGGATTTTCAATCGGCCAAACTTCAGCTATAAACCAAGCTCTGTACTCTGGAGTAGGCTGAACAAGGGAAGGCTCTGCAAAAGGCCTGATCATTTGATGGTTGCTAACCCAGGTTTGTAGAATAGCTCGAGTAACTCTGGGAGTAATAGGGGAAGCAATGGAAAGCCCAACGGGAAGAGGAACCAGCTGATCAATCCCCATCTGTCTGAGGACACGAGAAGCACTATACCATGTACTATGAGTGAAGCCAAGAAGGTAGACATGGTTATGCATTGCATTGGCCTCCATGAAGCGAGGAATTCTATACCAAGGGATGAACCACAACAATTCTTCTGGTCCGAGCTCATACAACCACATGATCCACTTAGCCATAGAGGGAAAAGAAATCTGGATTCTTCTGGTATGGTACTGGGAAGGGTTATAAGTCAAGGCATGGGGAGCGGCAACCACTCAGAGATGGTCTCTCAGCCAAACCTGAGAAAATAGATCCTTTCTATTTTACAAACAAAAAAGAGAGATGATGAAATGAGAAGAAACAAAAGGTATAACAAAATTACCTGGAGAATGATCGGGGTAACAGTCCAATTTTCAAATCCGAGTGCAGTTCTGTCAAGACTCTGAATGGTCTCAGCCAGAATCATACAACCAATGCAGTTAAGTTCTTCCATTTGCCTAACCATAGGGCAAAGCTTCAAATCTCCAAAGCCAGAATCACGGTTGAAAAGAAACCCGGCTAACAGGCAGAAAACAAAAGCTCGCATCCTGTGTTTCAGTTGAACCTCATCTTCAAAATTAGCGGTCAAGAATTCATCAATCAAAGGAAGCAGCATCGCCTTACTCCCATCCATGATCATAGCTTGAGCTTGAGGCCTTGTAAAGTTGAAAAGCCTCTGAAAAGATCCCACATAGCCAACTTGAACCTCATGCCTTACAAGAGGGGCATTTGGGTCGCATCCAATAATTGAGCAGAATTCCTCAAAAAGAGGACACATCTCCTCCATCCGGGCACGAAATATGAAAATGTGGGCTTGGGGATCCCAAAATTTGATACAAGCATGCAAGAAATCCCAATCCACAGCTACACCTCTAAGGGTGGCAACAACTTTCAATCAATATCTTCCCATGTTGATCATTTCAACATTATGGAGGCTCTTGGTCCAGTTATGCATCACATGGTTAAAAAGAGGGTTCATTGTTGAGAGAAAAATAGAATCCTGCAGTGAAAAACCTATTTTCTGGCCTGAAAGTGCACTTAAACTTCGTTTTTTATACAACCCTGGCCCAGACGGCGGTCCGACTGCCATCACTGGCGGCTCGACCCCTGTCCACGGCGGTCCGATCGCCGTTCACTGCGGCTCGATCGTTGTCACCGGCGGTCCGACCGGCATCCACGGCGGTCCGACCGCCGTCACCGGCGGCTTGACCGTCGACACGGCGGTCCAAATGCCACCGACCTAGCTTTTACTCCTGTTTTTGATTTTTTGTGAAATTTTTTTTGTTTTGGCCCTGTTTAGGCCCTGTTAGGTGCTATTTTTTTGGGGGTTGTTTCAGGGATTTATTTTGAAAATAGATTTCTAAAAAAAAGCATCATTCATACATATTTACTGTCAATACTAACAAATAAATGCAGGTTTGTATCTAAGTTCAAATAATAGGTGAAAAACACGGAAAGTACAAGGAACAGAGCAAGAATAATTCAAATACGACAAATATAATCCCAGACAAATATGAGAAATCAACCTATTCTGCCTCTCATAAGCACTATCAGTCCTACCACCCCTCAACTCATCTGAGAAAGCAGTGATCAGTGCCGCCATGTCAGCAACTAGGCCTGCAGGTACCTGTAAAAAAGATAGAATCACAATCAATTTCAAGAGAACTTTATGGATCCTTTTCATGAAAAGTTCTAGAGGAATATACCTAAGTGATGTGAGCAAGGCTCCGATATTGTACACCCTCCACTCTAATTGGTCGGGTCACCCAACCATCGGGTGCATGATAACGAACAGCATAAGGCAGCCTCAGGTAAGCCAAAGCAGGGTCCAATTGACCGATAGCCGCAAGAATGGATGGGGGAGGCCTCAAATGTGATGAACTGTTGCTTGCTCCAGTGTGTGATGGTCCAGCCCTGAAAGCGGAAGCCTCAACCCTAGAGGAAGAAGGTCTATCAGCTCGCCAGCTGGAAGAGGGATGGTCTCCCGGGGTGCTAGAAATGGGAGCTGAAGAATGGGAGGACCGATAAGGTGGTGCAGAGTCGAACCGTGTCCCAATGTGTGGCATCAGTCACTGAAGACAGTAGAAATCATAATCAGCATCATCCGGGGCATAGGCCGATTCGGAGGGATCACCCTCATACTGGGACACAGTAACAGGCAGAAGCGTCAGAGATAGCATATCATCAGGGGGGTCCAAGGGAGCTGTACAGAAACCAGCGATCTGGAAAGTCACTCTCTCAGCGAGATAATACCGTCGATACTCTGGATGGGGAAGTATGAATCAATGGCGAGTCAGGAACTGTGATCGCTGAAAGTTGTGATCTTGAGCAATCCACTCTACCAGCCGGCTAGACATCGCTGTAAATGCAACCTGTAAAAATTTATTATGTTAGTGAATCATTTTCTCTAATACAATAAATAAGGATGAGAATAAGCATTTACCGAGTTCATGGAGTAGCTGTCGAAGAACGATCTCAGCTCTCTGATAGGAAGCTTCCTCTTTGGTGCTTCTACCCTCTCTTTATACCATCTCCAGGCAATGGGAGAAAGAGGGTCTGCAGGGGCAAGTGGCTCACGAAGAAAAGGGGCGATACCAGGAAAGTACTCGTAAGCCCAAGTCTAGAAAAGATGAAGAAGATATCAGAGTTGGTTTATGTCAACATATGTAAGATAAAAGAAATGTTCTTTACATTACCTCCCAGAAGTAGTACAGGCCACATGGAGCAATGCGGGTATAGCAGAGGTCAGACATGTTGTCATACAATCTACACAGCATCATGCTAGCCCAATCATATGTCTGAAGTCGTGACAGGTCGAGTAGGCTCTTCAGCACATTGAGACTCACTGCGTCTTTCCTGTTTGCTAAGAAGGAGCTAGCAAATAGGAGAATCAAGGTAAACCTGGCAACCTGATCAGCAGTAAGATCGCCTACCTCATAGCCAGTATAGATGGCTGGCGCCTGCTCTACAAGCCACCTTCCTTGAATGCAGCGAGGTGCCTGATGTCGAGGATAGTCAACCCCGATCAAAGTGACCATGTCGGCTGAAGAAATGTCATGCCGCCAGTCATCATAGTACTCCAACATCTCAACGCCGAAGGGAATCCCAAAAATGACGAAAAAATCAGTAGGCGTCATCATCATCTCCCCCCAAGCAAAATGGAAGGTATTAGTAGTGGGCCACCATCGCTCGGCCAGCGCGCATATCAACTCCCTGTGGATATCTCTGCCCACATCTATAGTCCTCAAATGATGGAGGAAAGCAGGTCTGATAAGATCCCCCACCGGATGCCCGGCATCAAAGATGTAAGCCGGAATAGTGCTCATGGGTCTCTCAGCGATGGATATCCTAATCGCAGAGTCCTAAAAAAGCAGAGAGAGGGATTTTCTAATTCATTATTGTGGACAATTTGGGGGGCAACTTCAGAAAAATTTAAGTTCTTTCCCCAGCCGGTGTGACTTCTTAGAGGATTATTTCTAAGTTCTTTACTAGAAATAATTACTGATGACAAAACATGGTGAAGACTGGTATTACTCCTAATTCATTACTAGTACATGTAAAGGAAAAATTCCTAAAATTTGTTTCTAAGTTCCTTACTAGAAATGAATAAATTTCCTAAGCATGCATACTAGGTGAGTAAAGGAGAAGGTACTTACCTCATAGCAGCCGATCCGGGAGCTGTGCTTTTCCTCCTTAAATAAAAGATTGCAGGGAGGGAGTGGGATCTCGAAGTCTTCTAGGCCAGTGAAATCCATCGTTGAAAGGAAATTTGAAGGAAAGGAAAGAAGAAGAAAGAATGAAAGCAAATGAAAATGGAATGGAAATGGTCCTATTTATAAGGAAAAGGCGAAAACGCGGGTCTTTTTTCACCTCGCTCAAAATCCTCGTTTCTGACGACCACTGAGCTCCATAAATCATTTTTATGGACCCCAGTGGGGGTCAATTGTGAATACTCGAATTTTGAGGCTCGAAAAACTAATTTTCTCAGACTGTAAAAGACCGAGCCAGACCGAACGACCACAGTAAAGTTCACCAAAATTATGTCTTCATGGTACTTGAAATGTCTGGAGCGACGCAAGGATCACGGATATGGTATCGGAATAATTTTTGGAGGTCTGTAGCTCCCGGAAAATCAGTTGGAAGGAAAAATGTGCGAGTTTTTGTGCCATTTTGGGGGCGGGACCGCCGACCGTTTTGCTTTTTCCGTTTTCCCGGGCTGTCACTTCCACGGAGTCTGACCACTGTGTACGGTGGTCCGACAGTCGTCCGGTCCAATTTTTGTCTATAAAAGCCTCCAAATTTTCAGAAAAAGGGTTGGCTTTTCGAATCTCGGGACCTCGTGCTGACGAACTCTCTATTTTCACGCTTAAGAACTTCTCTTGGACTTTTCTTTGCATAAATCTAACCTTGTGCTACAGGAATTAATCCGTAATCAAGGATCATAATCTAAGATCCAAAAAAAAAGAGATCTGGAACTTCGAAGTGGGAAAATCCTAAGCAAGGTAATATCTTAATTCATCCTTTGTCAATTCAAGCATGCCATAAGCATTCCATCCTCTTCTTAATTTCTCTTTGGTCAAAGACCTAATCTTTTTAGGTCTAAGGCCTAGTTAACTAATCAATCAATCTTTCGGCATTAAGCCCTGAATCAATCAATATTTTTGGTCAAAGACTTAATCCTTTTAGGTCTAAGGCCTAATTAAGTAATCAATCAATTTTTGGCATGAATCCCATCACAGTTAAAATCAATAGTTTGGCACGGAGCCTAAATTGCATTTTCTTTTGGTACCAAGTACCCAAATTTCATCAAATTTAGCACTAAGTGCTCAAAATCTCATAATTTTGGCAAAAAGCCTGACAATGCACGAAGCATACACCCACACATGCACAAACGCATAATTGCCTTTAAATAGGTTTTTCCGAACTATATGGGCTTTGATCTCTCATAAAAACGAGAGTATGTAGGCATATTTGGGATTCATCCCAAATAGCAAGTCCATAATTTACTAACAATCTGCTTGTCTTCTTTTCTTCGTCTCTTTTGGGTTTATTTCTTTTGGCAAGTTAATCAAATACATGACATAGTCCCCGAATCCTCCTTGGGTTCGTAGATTAGAAACCTTTACATTGGATGCATTAATTGGAGTCAAACAAGGGTTTTCTTAGTTTTTCCCTTTGAACAGAAAAAACTGAGTGGCGACTCCTAACAACAAGTGAACGTTCATCCGAATCCTTTTTGGGTGGAAACCGAGGTTCACACCTACGGGCTAGACGCTGGGCATCACTGTGAAAATATTTTTTGAGGTGAAATGACCTGGTCGTAAGCCTCAAAAATAAATCCTTGAAGCTAGGCTGGGTGAAGTGATCGAGTCGTAAACTAAGACCTAGTTGGATTATTACATCGATGTATTGCCTACGGGGCTAGACACATGGTGTCTTTATAGACCAAATCAGTAACTCTGAAATTTGAATAGCATATTAGATTCTTTTAGGCCCATGCTTGTGTTTGCTTTTATGTGAATTATGAATTGTGGAATAATTGAGTAATATAATGAGATATATGATGGTGATCATGGAATGATATGATCATCATACATAAAAAAATTACTAAAAAGGAATGTGGTATAAAAAAAAATATGCTAAATGATGAGAAATAAATTGTTGAAAGACTTGAGCAGGGCTAAGTCTTGATATTGAAAATGAGACTATGGAATTATAATGTGATGTGTAATGTGTATATGGATGTAAATTGTGCGTATTTTTTTTATGAATATTATAATAAGCCATTGAATTATGACTAATGTTAAAGATATATATAAATTATGAAATTAGTGAAAAGATATGAAACGTTCATTGAAAATGGAAAACATGATAAGAATATGATGATAAATGATGATAGTATGTGAGTATGAATTTCTGTGTTGTATGTATACAATATTTATTTGTACTACTAAGCTTTCTAGCTTAGCGCGGTTGTGTAAATAGCACAGGTGAGTAGATGGTTGATCTGAGAGTCAAATAGTTATGCCACAAGAAGAGTAAGAGTATTTCGAGACCAACTAGAAGGTGGTGTATACATGTACAATTTTATTATGCTGTATTTTGATAAAAAAAAATATATATATGTACATAAGTGAATTTTGGAAAAGACAATGTAATTTATATATATGTATTATAATCAAAAGTGTAATGATTTTTTAAATGTTCTTTAATTAAAAATGTATCATTGTTATGGAACTAAGGTAAGGTATTTAAATAATAATGAAACGTGGCATCCTTATATTTTATATATGTATTATATGTATATAGGGTATATGTATAATACTTATATAGAGTATATGGGTGTTAAACCCTGAGCCTAAACAGTTCCGAAGTTGCAAGAACCATTCCACCTGGAGTGGAGACGAAAATGCCCGCTCAGATATACATATATATTTGATTCACATGAAGTTGTTCAAAATGTGTATTTTTTTTTTGTGAGTCCATATATATGTATCTCTCCCCCTTAATTGGTAACTCAAGTAGATTACTTGATTTTTTCTAGCTTTGATGGAGGTAACCTTTTATTTTATCAACATGAGTTATACATTTGCATATTTTGTTTCCTCTTGTGTCTATCCAAACAATCTGGTTATTCATAGTTGTCTTCTTTTATATTCCAACCAATTATCCTAACATTTACCAATTTAATTTACTTTAAGTATAATTCTCGAGTTCACAACCTTTATAATTAGAGTTCCCTTATTTAATTTATTTTTAAAATTTTATTTCAAACATATGTGGATGTTATATACTTCATACCACTCTTGCACATACTCTAAATATCATAATTAAACTCTCATTAAACCTCTTTTGTTCTAGTGTAGAATTCTCTTAGATATATTAGATATCAGCTTCTTGTTTTGTTGTTGTTTTATTAAAAGTTTTTACCAAGTCTAGTTACTTCTCCATCATTGCCTTATTCCATAATTGTTAGTTATATTATGTTATTCCAATTTGTCTTATTGTTCATATTTAATACTTAGATATACAACCCTTTCAACATAACTATGTTTGTTCTTCAGTTCCATTCTATATTTCCTGTTTTATTTCATTTCCAACAAATATATTCTCACTATACATTCATACTTATTTAATTATAATCAAACATTTTAACTAAACTCTGTTTTACCCTTTAAAATTCTAGTTTGTAACACTCACCTTTCAAAACTAACACTGATTCTTGAAATTCATAACAACTAGCCCTCCATCAATTTACTTCAACACTATAACTCATTACTTAGCTTCTCCTCCTCTCAAGTTTGCCATCCCACTCTATCTTATCTTCTCTCCCTCAATATTAAACTCTCTCTTAATTCTTTTGGTCATTGTAGGTCTCCCTATGGAAAAGGAGTTGCTTTATTAATAAACAACTCTCTTTTACGATTTTTTCTATGCTATACTGGTGGTGGAGTAAGTGTCCATTTCAGGTGTTTTTAGATGGCAATTCAAAATCTTTTTTTTTATTTTGTAGTTCATCTGCTTAATAAACCATCAACCATGTGTAAACTCTCCTCCCTATAAGTTTATAATTCATCCTCCACCTATTTGTTTTTTTAGTCTCTTACTTTCCAAGTGTTAACTCCACCATTTACAACCCACTTTTACTTGTATCATGAGCTAGCCAAATCTCTTTTTCTCTTTAATTATCCAGTCCCTATTTATCTAGTTACTTACCCCCACTTTATCCTCCAATCAATTGTGTTGTTCCTTAATGGCAACCAAGAGAGGGGGATGAATTGGTTGTTTGGTAAAAATATGGGTAAATTAAAAAAAAATATCAAGTAAGGAATGAGTAAAGGGTTAGAAGATTGAACACAAAGAGTTTATAACGGTTCAGATTATCTTAATCTAATGTTCACTTTCTTAATAACTTGTTGAGGTTCCACTAGCTTTGAGTTTTTGCAAGCTCAGTTCTAACTTGGTGTTTCCACAAGATCACACCAAAATTTTGCAATGGTTTGAGTATTCATCACTATCCAACAAGCAATTTACCTAGGCTTACTCTAAAATCTAGTGTTTCAAAGCTCACACTAAACTTCTACAATGATTTTTAATGACACCTAACATTCAAAGATTACAATATGAAATTTGATGTAAAGAAATTGAAAGTGTTTAACTTAGCAATATGATTCACAATTCTTTTTGAAACTAAAGTTTGATGAGATATTTATGGCCTTCAAGCCTTCAAAGAGCCATTTGAAAAGTAAATTGGTGGGTGCCAACAAGTTTGGTCAATGTCTCACACTTCAATTATTTTTCAGAGTAGTGTCATGGTTGGATTGTTTTAGTCTATTTGGAAACTAAAAATTTTATGGAGCACTCTTCCAATAGATAGCATATGTGGCAACCAATAATTAATCTAACATATAATGGCTATAATATTTGAACTCTGTTTTATAAGTCCGGTCAATATACATATGGTCTGATTGTAATGTTCTTGGTCCATTGAAAAATTGGGCCTACCATAGGGCATGAAACTCCATGGATATTTTTGACAATTTTCTTTGGGATTATTTTGGTCATACCATTGGATGGTCCAGTCAAATTTTTCATCCTACTGAGAAAATGGGAATATCTTAAAAGTCTAGTAAGACTTGTAAGTGTCTTAAATGTTAAATTGTCGTCCGTTGAGATTTTGAGAGTACTTTTGGTCGTAATCTTCTCTATGTAAATTGTTTTGCAAGTTTAAGCATTGGTCCAGTCGGATTGCTTCATGATCTTATTGGGATTAGTGTAATTTCTTTAAAAAATTATGTTTTTGCAAAATGTAACTTGGTGCAATTATTAGTAATATTCAATTTGATTGCCTAATATCAAAATAAAGTAAATTAGGCCAAGTTTTTGGCTACCAAACTCCCCCCTTTTTGACTTTGGCAATTAAATTGAATTGGATTAAAAAATTTACAATGTTTAAATGTTTAAATAGTATACTCCCCTTTAACATATGCCTAATGTTCAATCTTAATTTGCTTCTCCTTAAAGTATGCTTTCCTTTGACAATTTAAATTTATTTAATCTCTCTTTTGACAATTCAAAAGTTGTTAGTTAATTAAGTTATTCTACCCCTTCGACAAATAATCTTTCATAGTAAGTTGGACAAAGTTTTACCAATTTAATCAATTATCCCCCTTTTGAAAAAGGCAAAAACAAAAATCTTAATCTCAATCTCAAACTCAAACAAAAATACATTTGCAATGTTAATCAAAGTAAATAATTGATTAAAGTAATAGTTTATCACTAAAAAAAAATAAAAAATGAATATATAATGAAATGTAATATGTGATTTATTACACTTAGTAGCCACAAAAAAATATGAGATCAAACAATTAAAAAGAAAAAAAAGATTAAGAAAGATCATCATCATCCTCATCATCATTCCCTCATTCTTCTTCTTCTTCTTCCTCTTCAACGTCCTCCTCTTCATCTTCACCTTTTTCTTCTGCAAAGTGAGTTCCCTCTTCTTCATGTTCTTCCTCATGAGGATGAGAGCCATATATGGATGGTGATTGGCTTGTTTCTTCCTCATTAATGATAATGCATTAAGGGATACCCAATACTCCTTATATCCCTTAGATGTCCACATGAATATGAGATAGTTGTGAAGATATGTTATCTATTTTAGTGTTTTGAGAGGTCATTTGACTTTGGATGTTGTAGAGAATGGTGAAATTTGCCTTGGGTTCTAAGTGTTTGTGGTATAGGAATCTCCATTTAGAATGTTTCATGGGTTTTATCTAGGATCCTAGGCCTTTTTCTTTAATGTGCTAAAGCCTCTTAGGAGGTACTTATATCTTCCATTTACCTTCTTAATGCATTTGGAGTGCTTGAGGTAGGCAATGTTATTGGATTTGGTTGTGGGGTTAAGAGGATTTGAGAGAGTTACCTTTCTAGTGGGAGCAAGAGCACCAATAAACCTGGAAATTTTAGTAATTTAGGAGGAGATCAAAATAGTGTCAATTTTGATTTTCCTAAGATGAAGAAAAGTATCAATGAGAAACTTTTTGGTTTATATTGCTTGACCCTTATTAAGGCAATATAGAAAAAGAAAGTCTTTTTTATTGACTTTCTCATTGCTTTCACCTCTTTCATTAATGATGAAGGTGATGATTCAATACAAGATCCAAAATGTCAAGCTCCTAAGATTCTTAGCATTGGATTGCTTGTGCAGTGAAGTTTTAATGGAAATTTCTTTCAAAAACTCTAATTCGACTTCAGGAGTGAGAATATTATTGGAGAGATGGTAGATGCCTTCTGTTTGGAAACCCCAAATGGAAGAGAATTGCTCTATAGTGAGTTCATGGTGTTGGCTAAAAAATCTAATTTAAATACCATAATAGCCTAAGGGGTCATTACTCTTCTTTATAACTATTAGAGTAGTGAGAAATTCCTTAGTAAAAGTTTCCTAACCCTGGTGTCCAACATCAAGAGTGATAAATTTCTACAACCCCAAGTTACTTAGATAGGCTCTAATTAATGTTTAACTCCTTGTGTTTGAAGAGACATAAGAGAGAGGAGGCACTTTGGTTCAATCTTTTTATCGTTAGAGAATCTTACCTTTTTCTCCCATCTTCATCACGAAATCTTATTTGTAGGACCTTATAGGAGCATCTTCTTGTTAGGAGGACTTAGCAATGCCCTTGCCCTTTTCCTTCCTTGAAGCTTTCTTCTTAGAGTGTTCTATTGCAGCCATTGAGGAAAAGCTTGAAAGTTAAGAGAAAGAAAGAAGAGTTTGAGGGTTGTTTAAGTGTTTGGATGATAAAAGTGTGACAAAAATTCATAAAATCCATTTTTTGGATGATAAGATTGTGATAAAAATTCATAAAATCCAATTTTGAAGATCTTTATAGTGTTTTTAGCCACGACTAGCCATTTATAGGTGTTTTGGCACCTCCTAATGGTTTTATTATTTCAAAAATAGAGGTGGTTCCCAGTCGATCCAATGGTAGTCCATTGGAAAATTTTGAAAAGATATAAAACTCCAATTAGACTAAAATGAGTCTAGATGGGAAGTGCATTTTAAAATGCAATGGTTAGAAATTTTTTAATTTTGGCGATCGAAAAATGAATATATGATTGGTATTAGGATATTTTGATTAGGCATAGATTGGTATGTAGAGTATGGTTAGACCATTATGTAGTCTAAACAAAATTTTGAACATTTGGCCAAAAATAAAATAAAAAAATAATTTTGAAGACAAAAATTGTGTATCTCAATTTGTAGCCTAAATGATGATAAAATAGATGTGAATGAGGAATTATGGTAATGAAAATGAATCCATTTATAAATAATTCTAATTCCATCATTGATATGCACATTCAAAACAACAAAGAAATATCAAGCTATAAAACAAATAATTCAATCAACACATAACAAAACAAGATGTAATTATTTTAATCTAGGGTACTTCCATCTATCAGTCAAATATGCTATCTTATGAAATTAAACTTTATTTAGTCAAAGGTATTGCAATATCCTCAAGATGATTTTGAGTATCAATGACATCTAAAAGAATATTGTGGTTTTGAACATTGTCTATCCAAAAGTAATGCCTAATGTCTATATGATTTATCTAAAATGCTGGATAGGATTTTTTGATAGATTAATGGCACTAGTCTTCTCACATTTAATGGGACTTGTATGCAACATAAACAATCTGTAACATATTAGACCTCTATGGTAGACAGATCATCCAAAACGTATTTCTTGCTAAGCCAATAAACTAGACAAGCACTAAGAAAGTGGTATGCACAGAAAATATTTGAATTTAAAAAACCTAAAATGTCAAATGGTGTTTATAGGATACTAAAGTCCTAAATCTAATGTTCCACTTAAATATTTTAAAATTTTTTTAGTGGCATTTAAATGTGTTTCCTTAGGTTTTTATTGAAATCTAGCACATAGATAAACACTATACATTATATCTAGTCTACAAGCAGTAAGCTAAAGTAGGAATATGATAATACCTCGATATTTCTTCTCGTCTATGTTCTTACCAATTCCATTTTTATCCAACTTCAAGGATACACTCATCGGAGTTTTGCTTGCCTTGCAACCATTCATACCAAACTGCTTAAGAAGTTCCTTTGTGTATTTGGATTGGTTAATGAAGATTCCATCCAGGCATTGCTTGATTTGCAGACTAAAAAAGAACTTGAGTTCACCCATCATACTCATCTCAAATTCTTTAGTCATGCAAAAAGCAACTCTTGGCACAAAGCTTCATTAGTAGTACAAAATATAGTGTCATAAACATAAAGTTGTACAAACAAAATGTTATGTAAGTTTTTTCTTACTAACGAGTGTGGTATCAACTTTTCCTTTAGAAAAATAATTTTCCAATAGATATGACTAAGCCTATAATACCAAGATTTTGGAGCTTGTTCCAATCCATGCAATGCTTTGGTGAGTCTAAAAACATGACTTGGAAGCCAATAATCTTCAAAACCTAGAGATTATTCAACATTGACTTCTTCATTGAAAAAACCATTCAAAAAAGAACTTTTAAGATCTATTTATAAAAGTTTGAAATTCATATGACATACAAATGCAAGTAAAATTCTAATACCTTCTAATCTAGGTACAAGGGCAAATGTTTTATCATAATTAATGCATTTCTCTTAGTTATAGCCTTTGGCTACCAATCAGCTTTATTTTCTAGTGATAAGTCCATCTTCATCAAGCTTATTCCTATATACCTATTTGCAACCAATAATTGGATGATTTTTGGGTATAGGAACAAGCTCTCACACTTTATTTCTCTCAAATTGGTTAAGTTCATCTTGCATGGTAATCACCTAGTATTCATCATGAACAGCCTCCTTAAAAGTCCTTGGCTCAATTAGAGAAACAAAAGCTACAATAAAATCTAGATATCATAGCTTAGGTCTAGTGGTTACTCCCTTTGAAGTATCACCAATGACAAGTTCTTTAGGATGATCCTTTCTATATTGTTATTTTTGGGTAGCCCTTTAGTCTCTTTTATTTTAGATTCTTCTTATTGCACTATTTATTCTTGCTCATCCTTGTTTTCTTTTGGAAAATCATTATGTTCAAGGTTTTAAAAGTACCTACAAGATCATCAAGAGTACTACCTTTCCCATGATCAAGATTGATGGATTCATCAAAAATAACATGCATTAATTTTTTAACAACTAAAGATCTTCTATTAAACACTCTATATGCTTTGCTAGTAGAGGAATAACCTAAAAATACTCCTTCATCTGATTTGGATGAGAATTTTTCAATATTATCCTTGATGCTCAATATGTAGCATTTGTATCCAAACACTCCAAGGTTTGAAACTTTGGGTTTACTTTCATTCGATATCTCATTAGAGGTTTTTAATTAACGGTCTTTTAAAAACTCTATTTGAAACATAACATGTGGTATTATTAGCTTCGGCCCAAAAGTATAAAGGAAGATTATACACATTGAGCATTTTATTAGCCATTTGTACCAATGTTCTATTTTCCTTTTCACCACACCATTATTTTATGGTGTCCTAAGAGCAGAAAAATTATATGAAATACCAAGTTGATTGCACAAGTTTTAAAATCACCATTTTAAAATTTTTTGTCATGATCACTTCTAATAGAGGTAATCATAAAGCCTTTTTCATTTTGAAATTTCTTTGTAAAAATTTGAAAAAAAATTGAAAGTTTCATTCTTATGAGCTAAGAAATTAACCTAAGTAAACCTCGAGTAGTCATCCACAAGTACAAATGCATACAATTTACCACCTAAACTAGTAACTCTATTTAGTCCAAAAAAATCTAGATGAATCAATTCTAAAGATCTAGAGGTACTTATTATAGTTTTAAACTTATAACAGCTCCTGTGTTGCTTCCCAAGTTGACATAGTTCACACACCTTATCGATCCTTATGAAATTTCATCTCGGATAGTCTATCCATAAGCTCTTTCTTGCTTAGACATTTGAGTTGATCCATATTAGTATATCATAATTTTTTATGCCAAAGCCAAGCATCATTACTAATTGTAACTAAACATTCAAAAGCATTGTTAAAATGTAGGTCAATTTTGTATGTATTACCAAATCTTCCTCCTTTGAATGCAATTTCACTATTTGGTGAAGTGATTTTACATCCTTTAGAGTCAAAATTGACATTGTATCCTTTATCAAACAATTGACTCACACTTAGTAAATTATGCTTTAATCCATCAACCATATATTATTAATAAAATTCTTACCAAGTGTGCCAATGGAACTACTACCTATGATCTTACCTTTAGCATTGTTTCCCAAGTTTACATTACCACCTTGCTTATAGGTAAGCATTGTAAAGAGTTTTGCATTATTAGTCGTGTACTTTGATCATCCACTATCTACTACCTAAATACTTTCATTGGTCATAAATTTTAGGCATACCTACAAAACATTAGATTTTATTTTTTTAGGTACCCAAATGAACTTCAGTCCTTAGATGTTAGTCATTGAAGGTTCCTTTAATTTGAGATGTGCCTTTCTAATTTAACAAAATGTGTTTATATGTTCATATTTCATACAAAAATGGCATCTATATAGAATTTTAAGTTTCTCTATCATTTTCCTAGCACATTTTTTTGAATGATGATGTGGACGTTGACAATCACAAGTATGTTTAACATGAGAGTTTTTTGTGTATACTTATGCTTATGTTCATTTTTAGTGTATATATATGCATGATATATTCTAGAAGGCATAGTTCTAGAGCCTTATGAGCCTTGACTAATCTTTTTGAGACTTTAGGCTTGGTGTGTGCACTAGTGTTCTTTTTATCCTCAATACTAGAAATTTGAGGTATATAAGCCTTAATTAATGTAGGTGCATTTGAAGTAGAAGTAGTAGAGTCATTGAACCCTAAACCAAATTTTAAGGAACGTGGCTTTTGAGTACTAATTAAAGTATCTAAGGCCTCCTTTCCTTTATTAAATTTAGAAATATAATTTTTTGATTTAATTATTTCTTCTTTCAAAATTTGATTTTCTTTTGAAATTTTATTTAAGCTA
This sequence comes from Garcia nutans, assembly GCA_947685225.1. NCBI lineage: Eukaryota > Viridiplantae > Streptophyta > Magnoliopsida > Malpighiales > Euphorbiaceae > Garcia > Garcia nutans. The sequence goes on from CANTUV010000001.1 coordinate 24,167,150, forward strand.
GAAGAATTCTTCAAAAGTTCATCCAATGAGCTTTTTAGATGTTCATTAGAGATTTTTAGTTCTAAAGTGCAATTTTGAAAGGGGATTTTTGCCTCCACTCCCCATGCAATGATTCTTGCCACTTTTGTATTGTTAGGCTCTGAGCCTTAGAGAACACAAACCTAAACCCAGAGAAATGGAGTCGCCACCCAAATAGGCTAGGAAAGAAAAGAAAGGGGTGAATGACTTGATTCCTAAGGAATCCCCAACCCCCATTGGGTTCGAAAAGTTAGGTACGCATGAGGAAGATGAGAATAACCCAGCACCCCCATAATGCTCGGTTCATTGGAATCGACCTCCTTTTTAGGTCTAAGTATTATTAGATTCTTATATTATTATAATATTATTCATATTACATGCAACTAAAAATAAACTTTCATCACATTATTAGTTTAAACAAACCAATTAAAATGGGCACCCATCTATGGGTGGAAATATGCCCTTACAATATACAATATTCAAAACACAAGTAAATACAAATAGGAAACCCACTAATTTGTGAAAAAATGTTCCTTACATTAATCCCCAAATACAAATAAGATAAAAGAAACAAATTAAATAAATGAGACACCGACAAAGTCAAAATAGGCCTTTTACAAATCTATTAAAAATACAATCAATAAATACTTCATAATCATCCATGGTGAAGCAAGCAATCAAATAAATAACCAATCATTGCACAAATAATTGTAAATTTAAACTAATGAAGTTAAAGTTATTTATAAAAATTACACTTTACAAATAGATCTTAATATTAACCCATTAATAAAATATAAGACGCAGGTCAAGGGGGTAGCGCCTATAGACCCTTAATTTTTTTATGGAATTAAAATAAATTAGGGTTTTATGTTTTAAAGGGTTGGTAAGACTCTTTGATTAACAAAATTAAGGTTTGAATGATGATATCATTAAACTAGGGTTTTAAACACTTTTAAATACTTTAATTTGTGATTTTTGATTATTGGGAAGCTACTGTGTAAAATTTAGGTTTTTATGTTTTTATGTTTTTTAATATTTTAAAAGAATTGTGGTTCATAAAAATTAGGGTTTAAGGTTTTAAAAGGGTTAGTGTTCATTATTTTGGAAGTTTAATTTGGATTTGGTATTTTGGAAGTAGGGTCACGGGTGGTGAATAATTTTTAGGAATTTGGAAATCAATTTGATATTTTATGGAATTTTATGAATTTAAACAAATAAATTAAAGTTTTTATAAGTAGAAAAGATGTTTTAGATGACTTTTTGAATGAAATAGAACCTACTTTAAAATTTTAAAAGAAGCAGAATTTACATCATAGTTTTGTTGAAAAATATGTTCAATTAGAGTTTTAAGATTTTTAAGAAAAAAAAATTAACAATTTTAAGCCTTTTTAGAAAATAAAGTAACAAAATCAAGTTTTTTTTGGCTTTAGAAAAACTAAATTAAAGTTCAAAGGTTTTTAATTTTGATTTCATAAATTTGCTACTGTGTAAAGAAAATAATTAAAGAAAATTAATTAACACATATCTTCTTTTGATGATTTCTCCAAAAACAATTCTTCTTAGATGAACTAGTTCCAAAGACAAGCCTTTTTTTGCCTTTGAATCCTCTAAATCGTGCTACTGCTCTTCCAGAAAAGAGTTGAATTGAATTTCTTCTTTTCCTTCCTTGATTTGATTTCAAATTTTCCAAACTACTCTTTGATTTTTGCCTCCCCTTTTTTAATTGTATTTGGTCCTTATTTATAGTGGTTTGAGGTTGTTTATTCCTAATTAGTTAAGGTAAGTAATATTAATAAAAAAAAAAAAGAAACCAAAACCTAATTGGATTAGGTTTTGAAAAATTTGCGTCAGAAAATTTGCGCTGCATAAAAAAAACTGTTGTGGAAAAACTATGCTGGCAAAAAAATCTGCAGCAGCTAGCTGCGGCAGCGCGCGGAGCGGGCCCGTAAGCTATTTCGCAGGTAGAAAATTTTTGCGTGCGAAATAGCTGGGCTATTTCGCAGGAAGAAAATTTCTTCTTGCGAAATAACACAGTGATTTCGCCTGCAAGGAATTTCCTGCGGGCGAAATACCCACGGGCCCTTGCCTACGGGTTCGCGCGACGATTTTTCGCTCCGATTTTTTTTTTAATTTTTTTATTAATAAAAATTAGATACTAAAGCAAAAATTATTTAAAAAAAATTATTTTGGACCAATTAGACAACAAAAATCATTTTGGACTAAATAAAACATATTAGACCGGATTGGGTCAAAAATTAAGGGTCTACAGTTTGCCCCCTGCTTGAATGATCTGAAACCTTAGTGAAAGAGAGTGAAAAGCAATAAGACTTAATTGTTGATGAAACGGTTGAGGTTTTGGGTTCTGGAACCGGTTCTAGTTCTGGACTCAATGATAATTCTAGGTTCTGGACCTAAGAAAAATTTGGGTTCTGGACCTGGTTCGAGTTCTGGACTCAAGGATAATTCTAGGTTCTGGACCTAAGGAAAATTTAGGTTCTGGACCCAGTTCGAGTTCTAAACTCAATAATAATTCTAGGTTCTAGACCTAAGAAAAATTTGGGTTCTGGACCCGGTTCGAGTCCTGGACTCAAGGATAATTCTAGGTTCTGGACCTAAGGAAAATTTGGGTTCTGGCCGGTTCAAGTTCTGGGCTCAAAGATAATTCTAGGTTCTTGACCTAAAGAAAATTTGGGATCTGGACCCGGTTTGAGTTCTGGACTCAAGGATAATTCTAGGTTCTGGACCTAAGAAAAATTTAGGTTCTGGACCTGGTTCGAGTTCTGGACTCAAGGGAGATTCTAGGTTCTGGACCTAAGGAAAATTTGATTTATGGACCCGGTTTGAGTTCTAGACTCAAGGATAATTCTAGGTTCTGGACCCAAGGAAAATTTGGGTTCTGGACCCGGTTCGAGTTCTGGACTCAAGGGAGATTCTAGGTTTTGGACCTAAGGAAAATTTTGGTTCTATACCCGGTTCGAGTTCTGGACTCAAGGATAATTCTAGGTTCTGGACCTAAGGAAAATTTGGGTTCTGGACCCGAGCTATGTTCTGGACTTAAAAATAATTCTAGGTTCTGGACCTAATGGTAAACTTGGGTTCTGGACCCGGTTTGAGTTCTGGACTCAAGGACAATTCTAGGTTCTGGACCTAAGAAAAATTTGGTTTCTGGACCCGAGCTAAGTTATGGACTTAAAGATAATTCTAGGTTCTGGACCTAATGGTAAACTTGGGTTCTAGACCCGGTGTGAGTTCTGGACTCAAGGATAATTCTAGGTTATGGACCTAAGGAAAATTTGGGTTCTGGACCCGAGCTAAGTTCTGGACTTAAATATATTCTAGGTTTTGGACCTAATAGTAAACTTGGGTTCTAGACTCGGTTTGAGTTCTGGACTCAAGGATAATTTTAGGTTCTGGACCTAGGGAAAACTTTGGGTTCTGGACCCAAGAGATTTAAATACTCGATCCTAAACTAGACTGGGATACTCAATCCTAACTGTATTGGGAGACTCGATCCTAAACTGGATTGGAATACTCGATCCTAAACTGGATTGGGATACTCGATCCTAACTGTATTGGGAGACTCGGCCCTAAATTGATTTGATTTGGGTACTTGGATCCGAGATTGGGCAGTTGGATCCGAGATTGGGCAGTTGGACCCAAGATTGGGTACTAGGACCCGAGAATGAATTTGACTAACCTTTCATCAGTTGAGAAGTCTGACTACTCTTGATGTTCTATGCATTGTGATTCTTCACCCTCAGAATGGATCTTCACCCTTGGAGATCGGGCCTTCACCCTTGAAAATGGATCTTCATCCTTGGAGATCGGGATCTTCTTTGTTCTTTGATGATGGGAGTGAAATGGCCAATGGCTTGGCCGTGTTTCCTGGGTGTGTCAGCTTCTGTGTCTTTTCTTTGGTTCTTCTTTGTTCTTGGCTTAGGATGGGACATGGCTAGTGGCTTGGCCGTGTTGCTTGCTAGTGTCACCTACTGTTTCTTTTTTTTCTTTGCTTGGTCCTTCTTGACTTTGTCCTTTAGGTGAGACACGGCTAGTGGCTTGGCCGTTTCACCTGCCCGTGTCATATTCTGCCAAAATTTCTTTTAAGGTGACACAGCTAAGCTCGATTTGGCTTGGCCATGTCTTGCTTGATTCATGCTCTTCTTTCCTTGTTTTGATCTTCCAAGGGAGTTTTTTGCACTTTAACCACTTTTCCCTTGCAACTGCTTTTCCTTCCTTTGATTCTTTAATGATTGTTGCAGCCTATTGGCTCGTTTGATCATGAAGCTGGACCTTCTTTCACTGCCCCTTCGTTTGTTCATTCTAGCCTGCCGGATATGCCATCTCATCCGCAGAGTATTGATATGAACTACCTGGTACGTTCCTTATTTCACAATAGTTTATGCTATATGTAATATCCCAATGCATGCCCTAAAAGTTTTGATTATGTTGTTGTTGTATATTGGATTGAATGTATATGTATGTGATAAGAAAAGAATTTGGGAAAGAATGTTTATGTATATGTGTTTTGGGAAAGAAGAGAGGGTTTAGAGAGAAGTGTATATGTTGTTTATATGATATATATAACATATAAGTTGGTCAAATATGTGGTCAAGGGAAGAAGATATTTTTAGTTAAGATTGGTGAAATGTCTAAAAAGGGCAAGTGTTTTAAAAAGAAACAAAACAATTTGTAGAAGGGTGTTTTGGTAATTGCTTGAATTGAAACACTTGGTGGAGATTAAAAGAAGAGTTGACTTTGTTTCTTGTGGTTCATTTTCTTCTTTCTTCTTTGTGTGGCCGACTTCTCCATAGACAAAGGAAAGCAAGAGACAAAGAGAAGATCTTGATGTGTTAAGTTCAAAGTGAAGGAAGATTCAAGTGATCAAGTTGTTGATTCAAGAAGTTTTGTTACTTTGGTAAGTTATCTTGTGATCTTTGTGCTTATTTGAAATGATATTTGAGTTTGATAGATTTTTAAGAGTGTGTTGGTTGATTTTGAGATGTGAGAAGTGTTTGAGTGATTTGATGATGGATTTTGAGTATGGATTGAAGAAAAGAGTAAGTGGTTGGAAGAGATGATGTTGCATATGTGGTGAGGGTTTTGAGATGATTTTGTATTTTGTGTTTGATATGTGTTTTGGTTTGTTTTGGTGTTGTTGCAAGTTTGAGATAGGTTTTTGGGTATGTTTTGTGAAGATTGGTTGAAGTGAATGTTAGTGGATAGAAATGTGTTGTTGAGTGTTTGGTTGTTTTGATCGGAGTCTTGATTTGTGGCCGGACACGCCTATGAGCACGTCCAGGGTTTTTAGGCGTGTCAATTGTGTTGGAGGCAGTAGATTTGACACGACCAGTAACACGCTCGTGTTATTGAGCGTGTCATAGCTACTGTGAGTTTGGGGAATTTACACGGCCAGGAGCACGTTCATGATGTTGGACGTGTTGTTATGGTTGAGAGGCAGTAGGTATTACACGCCCATGAACACGCCTGTGTGGGTGAGCGTGTCAGGGTTAGGGTTTGCCCTAATTAATTCCTAATTGGATTATCTCTTGTGTATCCCTAAGTAAGTATATGCTATTACTTTTGATTTAGATCTTGAAGATAGTGATTGATCATTGATCTAAGAGGTAGAAGGATCTTGAACAAGGTAGTGTTAAGAGTGGTGTGATTTGCTTTTGAGGTAAGTACAAAACTTATATGATTGTATGTAAGTACAAATGTGGCATTACTACATTGTTAATTTATATGAGCAATGTGTGTTGTTATGTTTATATCAATGATGATGTATATATATATATGAATAATGTGAATGACATGATGATGCAAATGATTGTGTATATGAAAGATTGAAATGCTATGATGTGAATTGAGATGAAATGTAATATAAAGCCATTGTGATTGGTTATGATAATTCAAATAAAATGTAGAGCCATTGTGATTGGCTATGTTGATTCATTTGAGAATGAAATTGATAACAAATTAATAAATGAGTTGTGTGGCTAATGTGTTATTCCATTTTCAGACTTTGTTGTTGGTGGCATGCCTAATGATAGTAACAATCTCTTGAAGTTAGGTTGGGCTTGATCCTTGAAGCCAAGTTGGGTTGAAGTTTAACATGTTTTACTCCCCTTGAAGCTTGGTTGGGTCTAGTCCTTGAAGCCTAATTGAGATGTTACAACCCTTGAAGCTAGGTTGGGTTTGGTTCTTGAAGCCAAGTTGGGTTGAGACTTAGCATGCTTTGTTCCCCTTGAAGCTTGGTTGAACCTAATCCTTGAAGCCTAGTTGGGTATATGTGATAATGATAAATGTGATAAAACCAAAGCATTAACTCTGAAAATTGAATGGCATATTAGTGTGTTTTGGGCCCATGCTTGTCTTTGTTTATATGTGATTCATTGATGGTAAAATAACTAAATAATGAAATTCATGAAAGGACTTTGAGATGTGATATGCTTATATGATTATGATTTGTGAAAGGCAAAGGTTTGATGTTAGCTCTTCACTTATGATGTTGATATTAATGGAATGTGTGACATTGCATAGCATACAAGCATAATGTTAGCATGTTTTGTACTACTAAGCCCTTGGCTTAGCGCGATAGTGTTGATCGCGCAGGTGATAGAGTTGATAGAGTTGAACCCGAGAGCTCTTCGAGGCCGAGTGAGAGTAGACATTGAAGAGTTGATTTTGGGACTTAAAGATCAGAGAAGATTTGCCAATCATGTATAACTCTTTAATTATTTTGTAAAGTATTGTTTATAAGGTGAATATATGTACATTTTTAAATATAAATGTTTAAATGTTTTCCTTTATGTAAATAGTTGTTAAATTCCGCTGCGTAATAAGTATATATATATATCTACTTCGTTTTATATTAGAGATTAATCACTTATTTTTTTTCTATTATGTATAATGAGAAAGATTATAGTATCATTGGAAATGTGTTGAATGTTAAGAAAAATTCGTAGCATTCCTATATTCGATGCATGTATACTACATTGTGATGTATGTAGTGTGCATGTATTGGATGTGGGGGTGTTACAATTGTTTTGGTATCAGAGCCTAGGTTTGAGATTCTCAACCTAGGTAAAGTGTAAGAAAAAGAGTGTTTTGATTTTAAAATTTGGATTTTTGAATAACATATATGTTTGGCATTGGCAGTCTCTGATCTTTAATAAGAGGTATTCTGCTGTGTTTGCAGATATAGATTGTGATGGATTCTTACTCACGTCAGTCAGTTGAGGGTAGTGCTGAGAGTATATCTCCTGATGAGATTAGAGAGGGAGCTAGAGTGGATAGTGCTGGAGAGATACCTGCTTCTGTATCGGGGAGACTAGCTGGTGAGGAGGTTCCACCAGTTTGGCTTAGGCTTGTGATAGAGGCTTTGAGACAAGCACCAGTGCAACCACCGCAACCACCCCCACAGCCTTTGGTATCAGTGAGACAGTATGATAAGCTAAGGAAGTATGGAGCTGAAGATTTTATAGGTACCATTGATCCAGCTGTAGCAGAGCAGTGGCTTGACAAAGTACAGAGAATATTTGTTCAGTTGCAAGCCACTCCAGAGGAAAAGTTTGATTATGCAAGATCATTGTTGCAGAAGGATGCATATAATTGGTGGAAGACAGTGCCCCATTCTATGGATGATCCACCAACATTGTCCTATGCTGATTTTCTGAGAGAGTTTGAATTAAAGTATACTCCGAGGGAGTATAAGGACATGAAGAAGATGGAGTTTTTGAGTTTAAGCCAAGACAACTAGTCAGTAACTGAATATGAGGTTGAATTTATTCGGTTGAGTCAGTATGCTGGGGGTATCATATCTGATGAGATAGATAGATGCAGGAGAATTGAGGAGGGATTGAGGCCCTTTGTCATGTGTCATGTGGCTGGATCTAGATATCATGATTTTTCCCAGCTTGTGGCAGCAGCTAGGAGTGTGGAGAGAGCCCAGGCTATTGCAGCTGCTTCAGAGGAAGAGATCAGGGTTAGGAGGCCCCAGTTTGAGGCAGGGTCTTCGTCTGTGAAAAGAGGTAAAGGAAATTTTGTTCCTCAGGTTAGTAGGAGTCAGAGGCCAGCTGGTAGGTCAGTATAGTTTCAGAGGCGGAGATCTGGACCTGCAGCTTCAGTGGTGAGTGCTCCGACCCCGGTGATTCAGAGATCCACTCCACCCGTATGCATTTATTGTGGTAGGCCACATGGTGGTACTTGTTGGAAGACTGGTGTAGCAGGGGTATGTTTCAGATGTGGATCTCCTGATCATTTTGTTAGAGATTGTCCTGAGAGACAGGAGCAGATGTCAGTGGATACTGCAACTTCTTGACCTAGTGTGAGGGGAGGTCAAGGAGGCAGAGGATTCGGCAGAGGAGGCAGATCTGGGTTCAGTTCTAGAGGAGGTTCTACATCCAGGGAGAGTAAACCAGAGGAGGCTGGATCTTCTCAGAGGATTTATGTGATGCAGAAGCAACCAGATGCTTCGGCAGTCATAGCTGGTACTTTTCTTTATTTGGTATTTCAGTACTTGCTTTGATTGATCCGGGTTCCACGCATTCATATATTAGTGCATCTGTTTTGCCTGTGTCTGATGTGCATGCTGAATCCCTAGGATTTGATGTATTGGTGACAAATCCGTTAGGGCATAGTGTGATTGTTAGTAAGGTGCACCGAGATAGTGCAGTAGTGGTTCAAGGTGAGGAGTTTCTTGGAGATTTGATTGAGATGCCTTTTAAGGAATATGATGTGATTCTAGGCATGGACTGGTTATCTAGACATGGAGCTGTGGTTGATTGCAAAAAGAAAGTTGTTACCTTGAGAACCAGTGATGGTAGAGAGGTGATAATATTTAATGAGCAGGAACAGCTAGCATCCTTGTTTGTTTCAGCGGTTGCAGCTAGGAGATTGATTAGAAAAGGGTGTGATGCTTACCTTGATCATGTGGTGGATACTAGAGTAAGGAGTCCTCAAATTGATAGCATAGCCACAGTTGTAGAGTTTCCAGACGTGTTTCCAGAAGAGTTGCCAGGGTTGCCTCCTGAGAGAGAGGTGGAGTTTGGTATTGAATTATTGCCTGGTACCACTCCTATTTCTATTACTCCTTATCGAATGGCACCAGCAGAATTGAGGGAGTTGAAAGTGCAATTACAAGAGTTGTTGGATAAAGGATTTATTCGCCCCAGTGTTTCTCCTTGGGGAGCTCCTGTGTTATTTGTGAAGAAGAAAGATGGTACAATGAGATTATGTATCGATTATAGGCAATTGAACAAGGTGACAATAAAAAATAAATATCCCTTGCCTAGAATCGATGATCTCTTTGATCAATTGAAAGGTGCAGCAGTGTTTTCCAAAATTGATTTGAGATCAGGGTACCATCAGTTGAGGGTCAGAGCTGAAGATGTTCCTAAGACAGCCTTTCGGACCAGGTATGGGCATTATGAGTTTCTAGTTATGCCTTTTGGTCTGACGAATGCACCTGCAGTTTTTATGGACTTGATGAATAGGGTGTTTAGGCCCTATCTGGATCAGTTTGTGGTAGTGTTTATCGATGATATTCTGGTATATTCGCGTAATGAAGAGGAACATGATAAGCATTTGCGAATTGTGTTGCAAATTTTGAGAGAGAAGCAATTGTTTGCTAAACTATTGAAATGTGAGTTTTGGCTTGACCAAGTTACTTTTCTCGGTCACATAGTTTCAGCGGAAGGTATTAGAGTTGATCCGAGTAAAGTTGAAGCTATTTTGAATTGGAGTCCACCAAAGTCAGTGACTGAAGTTAGAAGTTTTCTGGGTTTGGCAGGCTATTACCGACGGTTTGTGAAAGGATTTTCTTTGATAGCTACTCCACTTACCAGATTGCTTAGAAAGGGAGTTAGATTTGTGTGGACAGATCAGTGTCAGGCTAGCTTTGATCAGTTGAAAGAAATGTTGACTCAAGCACCTGTTCTTACTTTACCTGTGGAAGATAAACCATATGTGATTTACAGTGATGCTTCACATAGTGGTTTGGGTTGTGTTTTGGTGCAAGAAGGTAAGGTGATAGCTTATGCTTCTCGACAGTTGAAACCTCATGAGCTCAATTATCCGACCCATGATTTAGAGTTGGCAGCCATTGTGTTTGCATTGAAGATTTGGCGACACTATTTGTTTGGGGAGAAATGTTTTATCTATACTGATCATAAAAGTTTAAAATACTTAGGTGTCCAAAAAGAGCTTAATCTTCGACAAAGGAGATGGTTGGAATTGATTAAAGACTATGACTGTTTGATTGATTATCATCCGGGTAAAGCAAATGTTGTTGCTGATGCCTTGAGTCGGAAGTCTGTGGCAGGTTTGACTATTTATTCGCTCTTGTTGCTTGTTGAGTTAAGAGCGTTGCATGCTAGTTTTGTATCTTGTGATGATGGTGCATTGTTGGCACAATTGCATTTAAAACCAGTATTGTTGGAGCAAATTAAAGAAGCTCAATTGGTGGATGAGAAGATTCAAAAGATTGTTTCAGATTGTCGGAATGGGAAGAGTAGAGATTTTATTGTGAAAGATGATGGGAGTTTGTGGTTCAAGAACAGATTGTGTGTACCCGATGATGTTAATTTGAGAAGGATCATTTTAGAGGAAGCTCATCAATCAGTATTTGCTATGCATCCGGGCAATACCAAGATGTATCATGATTTGAAGCAACATTACTGGTGGTCTGGTTTGAAGAGAGACATTGCTGATTTTGTATCGAAATGTCTCACATGTCAGAAGGTAAAAGCAGAGCATCAAGTTCCAACTGGGTTACTTCAACCTTTGTTAGTGCCAGAATGGAAGTGGGAAAGAGTAACCATGGATTTTGTATCTGGTTTACCATTGACACAAAAGAAGAACGATGCTATATGGGTGATTGTTGATAGGTTAACCAAGACAGCTCATTTTCTTCCGGTTCGGATGGATTACTCTTTGGAGAGATTAGCTGAGCTGTATATCCATGAGATTGTGAAGTTGCATGGTATCCCAACTTCTATAGTGTCTGATCGAGATCCCCGGTTTACTTCCAGGTTTTGGAAGAGTTTACATGGTGCTTTGGGTTCTCGACTGTATTTCAGCACTGCTTTTCATCCGTAGACAGATGGATAGTCAGAGAGAGTGATACAGATTATTGAGGACATGTTGAGAAGTTGTGTCATTGATTTCTCTAGAGGTTGGGATAGATTTTTACCACTTGTGGAATTTGCATACAATAACAGTCATCAATCTAGCATTGGTATGGCACCATTTGAAGCATTGTATGGTAGAAGGTGTAGGACACCTCTATGTTGGAATGAGCTTGGTGAAGGTAAGTTATTTGGTCCTGATTTGATTAAGGAGACTGAAGAGAAAGTGAAGCTGATTCGAAATAGATTGAAAGCAGCTTCAGACCGACAGAAGTCTTATTCAGATTTGAAAAGGAGGGACATAGAGTTTAATGTGGGAGATAAAGTATTTTTGAAAGTCTCTCCTTGGAAAAAGATTTTAAGGTTTGGTCGAAAAGGAAAGCTGAGTCCTCGTTTCATTGGACCGTATGAAGTTTTGGAAAGAGTTAGGCCAGTTGCTTATCGACTTGCTTTGCCACCTGAGTTGGACCGTATCCATAATGTATTTCATGTTTCTATGTTGAGGAGGTACAGATCAAATCCATCACATGTGTTGCCAATTGAATCTATCGAAGTAAGTCCTGATTTGACATTTGAAGAGGAACCAATTGTTGTCTTGGCACGTGAAGTGAAGGAATTGAGAAATAAGAAAGTGCCACTTGTGAAGATTTTGTGGAAGAATCATGCAAAGGAAGAGGCAACTTGGGAAAGTGAGCAAACAATGCGAGAGCAATATCCTCAATTGTTTCGAACTTGATATCAGGTAATTTCGAGGGTGAAATTTCTTTTTAGAGGGGGAGAATTGTAATATCCCAATGCATGCCCTAAAAGTTTTGATTATGTTGTTGTTGTATATTGGATTGAATGTATATGTATGTGATAAGAAAAGAATTTGGGAAAGAATGTTTATGTATATATGTTTTGGGAAAGAAGAGAGGGTTTAGAGAGAAGTGTATATGTTGTTTATATGATATATATAACATATAAGTTGGTCAAATATGTGGTCAAGGGAAGAAGATATTTTTAGTTAAGATTGGTGAAATGTCTAAAAAGGGCAAGTGTTTTAAAAAGAAACAAAACAATTTGTAGAAGGGTGTTTTGGTAATTGCTTGAATAGAAACACTTGGTGGAAATTAAAAGAAGAGTTGACTTTGTTTCTTGTGGTTCATTTTCTTCTTTCTTCTTTATGTGGCCGGCTTCTCCATAGACAAAGGAAAGCAAGAGACAAAGAGAAGATCTTGATGTGTTAAGTTCAAAGTGAAGGAAGATTCAAGTGATCAAGTTGTTGATTCAAGAAGTTTTGTTACTTTGGTAAGTTATCTTGTGATCTTTGTGCTTATTTGAAATGATATTTGAGTTTGATAGATTTTTAAGAGTGTGTTGGTTGATTTTGAGATGTGAGAAGTGTTTGAGTGATTTGATGATGGATTTTGAGTATGGATTGAAGAAAAGAGTAAGTGGTTGGAAGAGATGATGTTGTATATGTGGTGAGGGTTTTGAGATGATTTTGTATTTTGTGTTTGATATGTGTTTTGGTTTGTTTTGGTGTTGTTGCAAGTTTGAGATAGGTTTTTGGGTATGTTTTTTGAAGATTGGTTGAAGTGAATGTTAGTGGATAGAAATGTGTTGTTGAGTGTTTGGTTGTTTTGATCGGAGTCTTGATTTGTGGCCGGACACGCCTATGTGCACGTCCAGGGTTTTTAGGCGTGTCAATTGTGTTGGAGGCAGTAGATTTGACATGACCAGTAACACGCCCGTGTTATTGAGCGTGTCATAGCTACTGTGAGTTTGTGGAATTTACACGGCCAGGAGCACGTTCCTGATGTTGGACGTGTTGTTATGGTTGAGAGGCAGTAGGTATTACACGCCCATGAACACGCCCGTGTGGGTAAGCGTGTCAGGGTTAGGGTTTGCCCTAATTAATTCCTAATTGGATTATCTCTTGTGTATCCCTAAGTAAGTATATGCTATTACTTTTGATTTAGGTCTTGAAGATAGTGATTGATCATTGATCTAAGAGGTAGAAGGATCTTGAACAAGGTAGTGTTAAGAGTGGTGTGATTTGCTTTTGAGGTAAGTACAAAACTTATATGATTGTATGTAAGTACAAATGTGGCATTACTACATTGTTAATTTATATGAGCAATGTGTGTTGTTATGTTTATATCAATGATGATGTATATATATATATGAATAATGTGAATGACATGATGATGCAAATGATTGTGTATATGAAAGATTGAAATGCTATGATGTGAATTGAGATGAAATGTAATATAAAGCCATTGTGATTGGTTATGATAATTCAAATAAAATGTAGAGCCATTGTGATTGGCTATGTTGATTCATTTGAGAATGAAATTGATAACAAATTAATAAATGAGTTGTGTGGCTAACATGTTATTCCATTTTCAGAGTTTGTTGTTGGTGGCATGCCTAATGATAGTAACAATCTCTTGAAGTTAGGTTGGGCTTGATCCTTGAAGCCAAGTTGGGTTGAAGTTTAACATGTTTTACTCCCCTTGAAGCTTGGTTGGGTCTAGTCCTTGAAGCCTAATTGAGATGTTACAACCCTTGAAGCTAGGTTGGGTTTGGTTCTTGAAGCCAAGTTGGGTTGAGACTTAGCATGCTTTGTTCCCCTTGAAGCTTGGTTGAACCTAATCCTTGAAGCCTAGTTGGGTATATGTGATAATGATAAATGTGATAAAACCAAAGCATTAACTCTGAAAATTGAATGGCATATTAGTGTGTTTTGGGCCCATGCTTGTCTTTGTTTATATGTGATTCATTGATGGTAAAATAACTAAATAATGAAATTCATGAAAGGACTTTGAGATGTGATATGCTTATATGATTATGATTTGTGAAAGGCAAAGGTTTGATGTTAGCTCTTCACTTATGATGTTGATATTAATGGAATGTGTGACATTGCATAGCATACAAGCATAATGTTAGCATGTTTTGTACTACTAAGCCCTTGGCTTAGCGCGATAGTGTTGATCGCGCAGGTGATAGAGTTGATAGAGTTGAACCCGAGAGCTCTTCGAGGCCGAGTGAGAGTAGACATTGAAGAGTTGATTTTGGGACTTAAAGATCAGAGAAGATTTGCCAATCATGTATAACTCTTTAATTATTTTGTAAAGTATTGTTTATAAGGTGAATATATGTACATTTTTAAATATAAATGTTTAAATGTTTTCCTTTATGTAAATAGTTGTTAAATTCCGCTGCGTAATAAGTATATATATACATATCTACTTCGTTTTATATTACAGATTAATCACTTATTTTTTTTCTATTATGTATAATGAGAAAGATTATAGTATCATTGGAAATGTGTTGAATGTTAAGAAAAATTCATAGCATTCCTATATTCGATGCATGTATACTACATTGTGATGTATGTAGTGTGCATGTATTGGATGTGGGGGTGTTACAATTGTTTTGGTATCAGAGCCTATGTTTGAGATTCTCAACCTAGGTAAAGTGTAAGAAAAAGAGTGTTTTGATTTTAAAACGTGGATTTTTGAATAACATACATGTTTGGCATTGGCAGTCTCTGATCTTTAGTAAGAGGTATTCTGCTGTGTTTGCAGATATAGATTGTGATGGATTCTTACTCACGTCAGTCAGTTGAGGGTAGTGCTGAGAGTATAGCTCCTGATGAGATTAGAGAGGGAGCTAGAGTGGATAGTGCTGGAGAGATACCTGCTTCTGTATCGGGGAGACCAGCTGGTGAGGAGGTTCCACCAGTTTTCAACTCAGCAGATTTTTTTCTTTTTTCTTTTTTTTAATTCTTTCTTCACAGATTTGGCTTCAGGAGTGTCTTTGTTTTCTTGATACCCCCTCCATGCATTTTGCTAGATACCTACCACATCATCATTCTGCTAGGAAGCTACTCCATCCTGCTTCTTCATATGCTGACTGGGTTGAATGGATCTACTCACGCTCTGAAGTCAATGTGGCTAGGGCATCAGCAATCTGATTTTCTTCTCTTGACAGGTGTATAAACCTACACTCCTTAAAATTCTTCTTCATCATGGTCAGGTAACGGTGGTATGGTTTTAATTTTTCCTCTTTCAACTCCCACTCTCCATTTACTTGGGATACTACTAGCAATGAATCACCATAAACTTCCACCTTATCCTCCTTCATAATCATTAGGGTTTCCAAACTGAAAATACAAGCTTCATACTCCACCATATTATTAGTTGCCCTAAATTTCAACTTTTTGGCTAAAGGGATGAGTTCCCCTTCGGGCGATTCTAGTATAACTCCCAAACCTGCTCCTTTCCTATTTGCTGCTCCATTAAAATACATTTTCCACCCTTGTACTTCAATTGCTTCTAAATGTTCATCTAGAAATTCTAAGATTACCTCTTCACTTTCTGGTAATGGTTGTTGAGCTAGGAATTCTGCCACCGCTTTCCCCTTGATTATTTTCTTGGTTACATACTCAATCTCAAATTCTTCTAATATTATCAACCATCGACCATATTTCCCAATTAAAGAGGGTGTCTCCCTTAAGTACTTCATTGGATCCAACCTGGAAATTGCTTGCACACTATACAATTAAAAGTAATGCCGCAACTTCTTAGAAGACCAAACCACGGCTATACATGTCTTTTCAATGATACTATACTTAATTTCATAAGGTAGGAGCTTTCTACTCAAATAGCAAACGGCATGCTCAATCCCCGACTCATCTGCTTGGGCTAGCATGGCTCCTATTGATTCTTCTTCTAATGCTAAGTATAGTAATACAGGTTTGTCGGGTTTAAGTGGTTTCAAAACAGGTGGATTCAACAAATACTCTTTTATTCGATCAAAGGCCTTTTGACATTCTTCATTCCATACGATCGACTGATTCTTTCTAAGCAATTTGAAGATAGGCTCACAGATTATTGTGAGCTTTGCTATAAATTTGCTAATGTACTGTAGTTTACCAATGAATCCCCGAACTTCTCTCTCCATCTTTGGAGCTGGTATATCTCTGATTGCTTTGACTTTGTCAGGATCTATTTCAATACCATTCGGACCAATCACATGTCCTAACAATTTACCTGAGGTAACACCGAATACACACTTCTTCGGGTTTAATCTTAGCTATACTTCAAAGCTCTATCAAAGAATAATTCCAAGTTCTGGAAGTGTTGCTCCCTTGTATCCGACTTCATCATCATATCATCAACATATACTTCAACTTCTTTGTGCATCATGTCATGAAATAGTGTGGTGGCCATCCTTTGGTAGGTTGCTCTGGCATTTTTTAAGCCGAACGACATCACCCTATAACAAAATATACCCCATGTAGTAGTGAAGACAGTTTTGGCTTTATCATCTTGGGCCATTAATACTTGATTGTATCCAGAAAATCCATCTACAAATGAGTGTAGCACGCTAGAGGCTGCACTATCAATGAGAACATCTATATGAGGTAAAGGAAAATCATCCTTAAGGGAAGCCTTGTTCAAATCTCTATAGTCCACGCAGAGCCTTATTCTTCCATCTTTCTTTGGCACAAGTACTATGTTGGCTAGCCAATCTGGGTATTCTATCACTTCAAGGAACTTCACTTGTATTTGCTTAGTGACCTCTTCTTTAACCAACTCAGCCCACTCAGGTCTTAGTCGCCTAAGCTTTTGTTTGACAGGCTTAATGTGAGTGTAAGTAGGAATATGATGCTCGGCTATGTCTCGATCTATCCCCGGCATATCTTCGTAAGACCAAGCAAACACTTCTTCATATTTTTTAAATTTTTTTTCAAATCTCTCTCTCTCATTAGGAGTAAGGTCGGATGCTATGCTAATATTTTTAGGATTTTCAGTTCTTCCCAAATTTAATGATTATGTGTTAACAGAATTAATATTAAAGATGCTCATGTAACTGCCATTTGAATGTACGCAACCATCATGAGAAACATCACACAAGTAAACAAAATCAGACTTTATTGCATTCATTTTGGAAAAGAAAACATCATCATCCTCATACAAAGTAGACAAATTAAAATCAAAATCAAAATCAATGTTCTTAGAATCATAAAGCAGGATGTCTTCAAACTTTTCTTCAACCAAGGCATCAATCTCTTTCGGAGTCTTCTCGGCTTTTAGGGCAGCTTCATTCTTCTCTTTGTTGATTGATAGGGTGAGCTCCTTCTTCACTTGCTCCACTAGCTTAGCAACATCTGCAAAAATTTCAAAACCGGGGATTAACTTACCCATGAACATGAATGGCTCAGGCTTTCTTTGGAGTGGTCCCATATCTGGAGCTTTGACAAAGATCTCTTCAAGTGGTGGGAAGCTCATCTTCTCACTCTTCTTTGGCTGGACATTGTCATCTTCATCATATCCTAACCCCTTCTTAGATGTTTGAGTTCTAAAATCTGGCAACTTTGTCAAACCGACCTTACCCTTTCCAAGACCAGCTCCGGGAAGGTAGTTCATGTTCTTCATCATATTCAAGACTTTGAAGTCCACTACTTCATCATCATAAATTGCAACCACTGGAAAACCATTGAGAGGCCTTTCAACCATTAGGGCGTTAACAATCTCATTATCTTCAGCTTCAATGACCACTGTCTCATTTCCATTGGGAAATTTGATCTTTTGATGAAGGGTGGAAGGAACTCCACCAAGAGGATGAAACCATGGTCGCCCAAGAGTAAGGCAAAGGTAACTGGTATGTCTAAAACAACAAACTCAATAATAGATTCAATTGGACCAACCTTGACAGCCGCTTTGAAAGTTCCTTTTGCATGCCTCTTAATGTTGTCATAAGCACGAATTGTCACCTCGGTTGGGTTTAGATCTCTTGTTGACATGGCTAACTTTGGCAGTATCTTAAGTGGAAAAACATTTATGGCGGACCCATCATTGACCATTACACATGGAGTCCTCTTCCCCTTGACTTCTATTTTGATAAAAAGAGGGCGGATGCGGTCTCTCCCCTCCTCCGGTAAGTTTGCATCAGAATAAGAAACTGCTCCCATACTAACTTCACTCTTTTCTTAGATCTCCTCACATTTCATTACTTCCCCAATTTTTATGAAGTTGATCAACTCCTCCAGTGTTGTGGAGGTAGAAATTGGCATGCTAGCTAAGGCTTTGGCCATAGTTTCTCGGTGCCTTTTAGAAGTAGCTAATAAGTCCCAAATGCTAACACTTGCTTGGGTTCTTTTCAATTGCTTGAGAACAACATCATCTTCTTCTATTTCAACTTCCTTCCCCTTATTAGTTTCTATCTCCTTTGGTGGTGGCCTTGCATAAGGCTTACCGGATCTAGTATTCATCACCTCATCTTCTTCGGGCTCGAACCAAGTCCACTCCTCCTTCTTGGATACAATATCATCATCACTGTCACTTGAATCCCAAAACCCATTGACAACACAAATTGCTACTTCACCCATCATAGCTTGTTCAATTTTGACAAATGCCTCTTCTTTTTTAGTTGCTTCTCCACCCACATCTTGAAAAGAAGACATGACAAAGTCCTCATGCAAACCTCCTCCAATTTAAAGGTTGCCGGCGGTGGTACCCTATTGAATTTTGGCAATGGGTTGTCTTTGGTGTTTGGCTCCTTGGGCTCGGGTAGCTTACCATTATCAATTAGATTTTGAATCTCATATCTTAACCTCACACATCTATCCGTGCCATGCCCTTGTATTTGGTGAAATTGACAAAATGCTTTGGTGTCAAAATTAGGTGGGAGAGGGTTAGGCAAAGGATGAGGATTTAAGGGTTGTAGCAATCCCTTTCTTTGAAGCTTGTTGAGAGCCCAAGACATCAGTTTTCCCAATTTTGAAAATTGTCTCCTTGTTCCTTGTTTAGTAGCATTAACACTGACGGCCTTTTGCATGCTTTGGCTACCAGATTGATAGCTCCCTTTCTTGTTCCTTTTTGTTGCAAAGCGGCTCTTCTCCCTTTCCCATTCTTCAATTTGCAAACCAGCTTGGAGAAGGTCTTTGAAATCATGGATGAGTGTATGAGACATCCTCTCACGAAGACTAGGCAACACCCCTCTCACAATCATCCTTATTTGATCGGATTCATCGGGCCTCTTCTTGAGTAAAGCGGCCTTGTTTCTCCACCTTTTCACATAGTCCACAAAATTCTCATTTGGCCTTTGCCTAATGGACTCCACTTCCATTAAGGCAACTTCTAGCTCAACATTATATCCATATTGTTGGATGAAGGCTTTGTAAAGTAGATCCCAACTCTTTTGTGTTCCATCCTCCTAGGTATTGAACCAATTTTGGACAACAGGGTCCAATGAGAGCATAAAGTACCTTAGGTTTTGAGCCTTAGTAGCTCGGGCAGATTGCATGGCAGTGATATACAACTTCACATGAAGATGAGAATTTCCGGTACCATTGTACTTAGCAAAGGAAGGCATCTTGAATTTATAAGGGACCTCATCATCTTGTTCAAATAGTTTGTCAATCTCAGACTTGTCTTCGGTTTTCAGCTTCTTCTCAAATTTCTTTTCTAAATCAGCAATCATCTTTTCAACATCAGATGTCTCGGTCTTTTCAATAGTTGCCTTCTCAACAGCCTTCGGTTCTTTCTTATTTTCTTGAACCTCTTGGTAGTATTGAGCCCAATCATCATCATCATCAATGATCACCTTTTCATCATCAAAAATCACTTCACTAACTCTAGTCTTCCCTTTGTCCTTTGGTTTTTTAGTGCTAGCAGATGCCTCGGCATGATTCTCTAAGATTGCAGTCAATTGGTTCTTCATGGTCTCAACTAGGGTCTCTTTGATTTCTTCCATTTTGGCATTAAGGTTGCATCCACCATCCTTTGAATTTGTTCGGGCTCCATTGTTTTAGGTGAGCAAGTGATTGAGTCGTTGCTAGATACTTCATCTTCGGCGTAGGTCGGATTGTCGTAAGCTTTTGAACTTTCGTAATCCAGGGATGTGAGCCAGAGAGGATCAATGATATGAGATGCAAATGTATGCATGTATGCATGTATGCACAATCAACCAATAAACAAGTGTAATTAGGATGATCCTTCCAACCTTATAATATCCACACACGAATGGCAAGTCTCTTTTTCCTAGGTATATGGTTAACAAAATACCAACATGGGGTATCTTTCTTTTGAATAATTCCCTCGGACGTTTCAACCAATAGTTATATTTTTGAAAATAGAAATTAATCCATGATAATTCTCATTAATTAGGTTTTAATCCATTCAACCAACTAAAGTAGCTTTTTGGATTAAAATGAAATTAAGAGGTTTATTATAGATAAATTTCTCACTTGAAAAGAGTAACTAATGGTTTATGCCAAAAACAAGCCCATGATTAATTTATTTTTATTATAAACTAGGCCCACAATTGATTCTTCGTATTTCATAATTGACCTAAATATTTTTGCAAGATCTTTGTAAAAAATGGTTGGGTGAAAATAGTTTTGTTTCTAAGCCCATTGTAAAAAAGGTTAGAAAAATGGATTTTGGGCTTAGTATTTGGGCCATGGGCCAAAGATTTTATTTATTTATTTTTTAGAAAAGTATTATGTCCAAAGACCATCTTGAAAAATTTTAAAAATAGTTTTGGTCTTTTTGTTTTTAAAGAAAAATTTATTTTGAGCTTACAATATCCTTAGGTCATATTAGAAAAAGAACAAACCAAATAAGCCATGATTTAGACTAAGATAAACTAACCATAGTCAAACAACATGCATTTGGGGTAAAACCTAAGGAAAGTAACTAGGCCAATTACATGAGCTTTAGTCTTTGGGTTAAAAAGGCTTAGGTTCCCATAGCAAGTATATACCAAACGGTACGAGGCTATGAGTGGTTATGCCATGCTCGATCTCCATACCTTGAGTGAAAGTATGGTATCCCTTACATAACGTAACACGGGTAACACGAACATCCTAACTCACGCACACAATGCAATCTAAGATGATGCAATGGATAATGTCATTATAAGAAAGAATAGAATAGAAAAAAGACCAACGTAATCAATTTCTCTTATCCCTAGTAGAGTTGCCACTGTGAGCGGGGATTTTCGCCCCCACTCCCGGTGGAATGGTTCTTGTGACTTCGGCACTGTTTAGGCTCGGGGCTTGGAGAACACAGACCTAAGTCTGGAGAAAATGGAGTTGCCACCCGGACGGGTCAGGAAAAAGAAAGGGGTAGATGACTCGATTCCTAAGGAATCCCCAACCCCCTAATGGGTTCGGAAAGTTCGGTACGTGTGGGGAAGGTGAGAAATCGCCCAGCACCCCCACAACGCCCGGTTCATTGGAGCTGGCCTCCTTTAAAGGTCTTAATATTATAAAATTCTTAAATATAATAACATTATCCATATTACACACAATAATTAAAAGAAAGCATCATTATATTAAAATCAAAGCAATGTCCAAACAAAACAAATAAATGGACACCCATCCAAGGATGAAAACATGTCCTTACATCACATGCCTAAATAGGACAACCACCAAAAGGTAGAAACATGCCCTTTACATAGGTTCTAAAATAGAAAAGCAAATTAAATTACATGATGTTTAACTAATGAGGTACCCACCAAGTGGAAACATACCTCTTACAACTTTTGGAAATCTAAATTAATTGATAAAAGTAAATAATCATTCATCATAAACAAATTATTCATCAAAGCTATTAATCAAAATATAAAATAAACATCCATCCATGATAAATTAAATAAATCAAGTATTGAAATTTAATAAATTAAAGCATAAGAAATAAATCAAAGCATAATCAAGTATGGAATTGAATAAAGCAAATAAAAGTCCAATTATGGCTACTGTGACTTTTTTATGGAATTAAAATAAATTAGGGTTTTATGTTTTAAAGGGTTGATAAGACTCTTTGATTAACAAAATTAAGGTTTGAATGATGATATCATGAAACTAGGGTTTTAAACACTTTAAAATACTTTAATTTGTGATTTTTAGTTATTGGGTTCCTAAGCTACTGTGTAAAATTTAGGTTTTTATGTTTTTATGTTTTTTAATATTTTAAAAGAATTAGGGTTCATAAAAATTAGGGTTTAAGGTTTTAAAAGGGTTAGTGTTCATTATTTTGGAAGTTGAATTTGGATTTGGTATTTTGGAAGGAGGGTCACGGGCGGTGAATAATTTTTAGGAATTTAGAAACCAATTTGATATTTTATGGAATTTTATGAATTTAAATAAATAAATTAAAGTTTTTATAAGTAGAAAAGATGTTTTAGAAGACTTTTTGAATGAAATAGAACCTACTTTAAAATTTTAAAAGAAGCAGAATTTACATCATAGTTTTGTTGAAAAATATGTTCAATTAGAGTTTTAAGATTTTTAGAAGAAAAAAAAACAATTTTAAGCCTTTTTGGAAAATAAAGTAACAAAATAAGTTTTTTTTTTTTTGCTTTAGAAAAACTAAATTAAAGTTCAAAGGTTTTTAATTTTGATTTCATAAATTTGCTACTGTGTAAAGAAAACAATTAAAGAAAATTAATTAACACATACCTTCTTTTGATGATTTCTCCAAAAACAATTCTTCTTGGATGAACTAGCTCTAAAGACAAGCCTTTTTTGCCTTTGAATCCTCTAAATCGTGCTGCTGCTATTCCAGAAAAGAGTTGAATTGAATTTCTTCTTTTCCTTCCTTTATTTGGTTTCAAATTTTCCAAACTACTCTTGGATTTTTGCCTCCCTTTTTTAATTGTCTTTGGTCCTTATTTATAGTGGTTTGAGGTTGTTTATTCCTAATTAGTTAGGGTAAGTAATATTAATAAAAAAAGAAACCAAAACCTAATTGGATTAGGTTTAGAAAAATTTACGTTTGAAAATTTGCTCTGCCGAAAAAAAACTGCTGCGGAAAAACTGCGCTGGAGAAAAAATCTGCTGCAGCACGCGCGGAGCTGGCCCGAAAGCTATTTCGCAGGCAAAAAATTTCTGCGTATGAAATAGCACAGTGATTTCGCCCGCAGGAATTTCCTGCGGGCGAAATGCCCAAGGGCCCGTGCCCACGGGCCCGTGCGATGATTTTTCGCTGCCGATTGTTTCGACTCTGATTTTTGTTTTTATTTTTATTTTTTTATTTTTTTATTTTTGTTTTTTATTAATAAAAATTAGATACTAAAGCAAAAATTATTTAACAAAAATTATTTTGGACCAATTAGACAACAAAAATCATTTTGGACTAAATAAAACATATTGGACCGGATTGGGTCAAAAATTAAGGGTCTACAGGAACAAAGAAGTGGAAGATGATACCGTGCTCAAGCAATTGAAAAGAACCCAAGAAAGTGTTTGTATTTGGGACCTATTGGCTACTTCTAAAAAGCACTGAGAAACTATGGCCAAGGCCTTGGCTAGCATGCCAATTTCCACCTCCATAACACTGAAGGAACTGATCAACTTCATAAAAATTAAAGGAGTAATGAAATGTGAAGATATTCAAGAGAAGAGGGAAGTTAATATGGGAGCGGTATCTTTCTCATATGCGAATTTAGCTGAAGAGGAGAGAGATCACATCCGCCCTCTCTTTATCAAAATAGAAATCAAAGGAAAAAGAATTCCATATGTAATGGTTGATGATGGGTCTGCCATAAATGTTTGTGCACTTAAAATATTACCAAAAATAGCCATGTCAACAAGGGATCTAAACCCAACTGAGGTAATCATTCGGGCTTATGACAACACTAAGAGACATGCCGAAGGAACTTTCAAAGCTGCTGTCAAGGTTGGTCTAATTGAATCTATTGTTGAATTTGTTGTTTTGGACATACCTGTTACCTTTGCCTTACTCTTGGGACGACCAAGGTTTCATCCTCTTGGTGGAGTTCCTTCCACCCTCCATCAAAAGGTTAAGTTCACCAATGAAGATTAGACGCTGGTTATCGAGGCCGAAGATAATGAGGTTGTTAATGCTCTCATGATTAAGAGGCCTCTCAATGGTTTCCAAATAGCTACAATTTTTGATGATGAAGTAGTGGACTCTAAGGTCTTAAATATGATTAAGAACATGAGCTTCCTTCCCAGAGCTGGTCTTGGAAAGGGCAAGGCCGGTTTGACAAAGCTTTTAGATTTCAAAACTCAAACTTCCAAGAAAGGTTTAGGGTATGAAGAGGCCAATAAAGATGTTCATCCAAAGAAGAACGAGAAGATGAGCTTCCCACCACTCAAAAAATTTTTTTTGTCAAAGCTCCAGACATGGGAGCACTCCTAGGAAAGCCCGAGCCAATCATGTTCATGGGAAAGTTGATCCTGAGTTTTGAAATTTTTGCTGATGTTGCCAAGCTAGTGGAGCAAGTGAAGAAAGAGCTCACCTTGCTAGCCGACAAGGAGCCCAATCCAAAAAAAAAAAGGAAGCTGTCCTGAAAGCCAAGAAGACTTCGGAGGAGATTGCTGCCCTGGTTAAAGATAAATTTGAAGACATTCCACTTTATGATTTTGATTTTGATTTTAATTTGTCTACTTTGTATGAGGATGATGATGTTTTCTTTTCAAAGATGAATGCAATAAAGTCTGATTTTGCTTACTTATGTGATGTTTCTCCTGATGGTTGCATACATTCAAATAGCGGTTACATGAGCATCTTTAATATTAACTCTGTTGATACACAATCAATAAATTTGGGAACAATCGAAAATCCTAAAAATATTAGCATAGCATCTGACCGTACTCCTGATGAGAGAGAGAGATTTGAAAAAATATTCAGAAAATATGAGGAAGTATTTGCTTGGTCTTATGAGGATATGCCTAGAATAGATTGAGACATAGCCGAACATCTTATTCCTACTTACACTCACATGAAACCTGTAAAGCAAAAGCGTAGGCGATTAAGACCAGAATGGGCTGAATTGGTTAAAGAAGAGGTCACTAAACAAATACAAGTAAAGTTCCTTGAAGTGATAGAATATCCAGATTGGCTAGCCAACATAGTATCAGTGCCAAAGAAAGATGGAAGAATTAGAGTTTGTGTGGACTATAGAGATGTAAACAAGGCTTCCCCTAAAGATGATTTTCCTTTACCCCATATAGATGTTCTCATTGATAGTGCAGCCTCTAGCATGCTACATTCATTTGTAGATGGATTTTCCAGATACAACCAAGTGTTAATTGCCTAAGAGGATAAAGCCAAAACTTCTTTCATTACTACATGGGGTATATTTTGTTATAGGGTGATGCCGTTCAGCTTAAAGAATGCTAGAGCTACCTACCAAAGGATGACCACCACCTTATTTCATGACATGATGCACAAAGAAGTCGAGATATATGTTGATGATATGATGGTGAAATCAGATACAAGGGAGCAACACTTTCAAAACTTAGAATTATTCTTTGATAGAGCATTGAAATATAAGCTAAGATTAAACCCGAAGAAGTGTGTGTTTGGGGTTACCTCAGGCAAATTGTTGGGACATGTGATTGGTACAAATGGCATTGAGATTGACCCTGACAAAGTTAAAGCAATCAGGGATATGCCAGCCCCTAAGAAGGAGAGAGAAGTTTGGGGATTCATTGGTAAATTATAATACATTAGCAGGTTTAGAGCAAAGCTCACATCAATCTGTGAGCCTATCTTCAAGTTGTTTAAGAAGAATCAGCTGGTCCCGTGGAATGAAGAGTGTCAAAATGCCTTTGAGCGAATAAAGGAGTATCTACTGAATCCACCTGTTTTGAACCCACCTAAATTCGGTAAACCCCTATTAATATACTTAGCAGCAAAAGAAGAGTTAGTAGGAGCCATGCTATCCCAAGCAGATTGAGCACGCAATCTATTATTTGTGTAGAAAGCTCTTACCTTACAAAATTAAGTATAGTATCATTGAAAATACTTGTATAGCTTTGGTTTGGTCTTTTAAGAAGTTTCGGCATTACTTTCAATCTTATAGTGTGCAAGTAATTTCTAGGTTGGATCCAATGAAGTACTTAAGGGAGACTCCCTCTTTGATTGGGAAGTATGGGCAATGGTTGATAATATTGGAAGAATTTGAGATTGAGTATGTAACCAGGAAAACAATCAAAGGTAGAGCAGTGGCATAATTCCTGGCCCAACAACCATTACCAGATAGTGAAGAGGTAGTCTTGGAATTTCTAGATGAACATTTAGAGGCCATTGAAGTATAAGGATGGAAAATGTATTTTGAAGAAGCAGTGAATAGGAAAGGAGTAGGTTTGGGAGTCATACTAGAATCACCTAAAGGGGAACTTATCCCTTTAGCCAAAAAATTGAAATTCAAGGTAACCAATAATATGGTAGAATATGAAGCATGTATCATTCGTTTGGAAACCCTACTGATTATGAAGGTGGATAAGGTGGAAGTTTTTGGCGATTCATTGCTAGTAGTATCCCAAGTAAATGGAGAGTTGGAGTTGAAAGAAGAAAAATTAAAACCATACCACCATTACTTGACCATGATGAAGAAGAACTTTAAGGACTGCAGGTTTATACACCTACCAAGAGAAGAAAACCAAATGACTGATGCCCTAGCCACATTGGCTTAGGTATGGGAAAATCCTGTCAACTTATTCCTCAAACCTCTGATTTTAACTAATTCATCAACTCCTTACTTTGAATATGAGACAATCATGGAAACTGATACAGACCATGATGCATGGTATGATACTATAAGACAGTTTTTGGAGGAAAGGGAATACCCGTCGGGGGCAACCAAGAAAGAAAGAAGAGCCATAAGGCGATGGTCCTTGCAATACATCACCTTCCATGGAGAATTATATCAAAGATGGCCTGATGGGGTGCATTTGAGATGCTTGAGGAAGCCTGAAGTGGAGCATATCATGTCAGAAATACACGCGGGAAGTTACGGTCCACACATGAGTGGTTTAGCCCTAGTTAAAAAGATAATTCGATAAGGTTACTACTGGGTGACCATGAAGAGAGATTGTATTGAGTTTGTAAGGAAGTGCCAACAATGTCAGATGTATGGTTATTTGAATTGCATGCCTCCTAAAGAATTGCATTCTATGTCTTCACCATGGCCCTTTGCCACTTGGGAGATCGACGTTATTGGAGAGATACATCCGACAGCCTCAAACGGTCACCGTTTTATTGTAGTAGCGGTAGATTATTTTTTAAAATGGGTCAAACCCGAATCCTTCAACAAATTGGGAGCAGGTCAAATGGCTAGATTTATTGAAAAGAACCTCATATATAGGTATGGGGTCCTGCACAGTGTAATATCAGACAATGGGGTACAGTTTAAAGAAGCAGTTAAGGACTAATTCTCGAAGTACCAAATCCATCATCACCGATCTTCTCTTTATAGACCAAAGGCTAATGATGCAGTAGAAGCAACAAACAAGACAATTAAGCAAATTTTGTCCAAGATGACCAAGACATATAGGGATTGGTCAGAGATGCTTCCTTTTGCTTTGTGGGGATATAGAACAAGTGTGCGAACACCGACCGGAATGACACCGTTCTCTTTGGTTTACAGGATGGAAGCAGTGTTGCCAATTGAAATTGAGATCAAGTCATTAAGAGTGGTCTTGGAAGCTGAACTACCTGAAACGGGATGGGTAATGAGCAGATATACGCAGTTAGCTTTACTAGAGGAAAGAAGGTTAAAAGCACTGTATCATCATCAACTATATCAAAAGAGGATAGCTCGAGCTTACAATAGAAGGGTTATGATCAGAAAACTCAAAATCGGGGATGTAGTGTTGAAACAATGTAAGCCTAATATATCTAATCCAAGAGGAAAATTTAGGCCTAGCTGGGAAGGGCCATATGTTGTGAAACAAATTATGAACAAGGGTGCAGTAAAGTTATCAGACATGGACGGGAACGAGTTTAGTGAGCCAGTGAACATTGATAGGTTGAAGAGGTTTTATGTAAAAAAAGATAAAAGAAAAAAGAGCTCGCTAGGTTGAAAACCCAAAAAGGGCGGCCTAGGCAAAAGTTAGAGCAATTCGCTAGTTCCGAAAACCCGAAAGGGTGGGCTAGGCAACAATTAGGGCTAAATAAGAGAAAATTGTCAATTAGAAAACCCGAAAGAGCTAGTTGGCAACAGGAGTGATCTTGTGTATGCTGGCTTTATGTTTGGTTGTTCCCTAATTTAATAAAACAGAATTAATATTAAAATTGTTCTATGTGCACTATTATAAGTATTTGACCATATATGGATGAAATAAATAAACACAATAGCAAAAGTTGATGACAAATTATGAAAGGAAAAGAAGCATCTCTTATTATTACTTTTATTATTTTTTCATCCTAACAATACAATTTCTAAAGAAATTGACAAATATAAAATCTATGGTAGACGATAATTCTAAGGTGCAGGCCAGCTTTGCTTCAGTCGATCTAAGTAGGCTTCTGTCAGACAAGGCATGTCTAAATCGGGAGTGAATTCAACCTCAAGGCTCAACTCCATACTGATGGTCAAGCCAATGAGGATCATAGCAAGTACCTCGACGAAGAGCAGCAAGAGGAACATACATCAGGTATGTCTGCATGGTGATACGAGAAAGCTTACACCAACTTACTAACCAAAGGATGTTGACTTCATTGCGTGAGTGGATCCAGTCAACCCAAACAACATACGAAGAAGCAGGATGGAGTAGTTTTCTAGTAGAATGATGTCATGGCAGATATCTGGCAAAATCCATAAATGGAGTATCAAGCAAGCAGAGACACTCCTAAAGCAAAATCTATGAGGAAAAATTTAAATTTTAAAATTTGAAAAAAAAGGGGGGTCCACTAAGTTGAAAACCTGCAAGAGCAGCTTAGACAAAAATTAGGATAGCTCGTTAGTTTCGAAAACCCACAAGGGCAGACTAGGCAAAAATTAGAGCAATATAAAATATAATAAAAATGGGTCTGTTAAGTTAAAAACCTGCAAGGGTGGCTTAGGCAAAAATTAGGATAGCTCGCTAGTTCCGAAAACCCACAAGGGCGAACTAGGCAAAAATTAGAGCAATAAAATATAAAAAAAAGAAGAAAAACCTAAATTGAAGACCCAAAAGGGAAGTTTAGGTAATTACCTGAAGCAACAATGGACTCCCAGTTAGTTTCTTTGATAATCTCAATTTAAGTTGGTCTAATCCAACTAAAGTCTCAGCTAAGATCATGGGTATCGGTGATAAGTCTCCTTCCATTTGGTCCATGATATTCAATTCTCATGGATCAATATCGCCATTAGAAGAAACAAGCAAGAATTGTTCAAGAAAGCATAGACAAAGCATACATCCCCATGCCTTAGTAGGAGCCAAATGAGAAAGGCAAAATTCAATTAATGGACCAAGCAGAATTTTCTAACCTCTCATCAACTCTAGAACTTCAAGCTTTGAAAGTTGAAATAACATTTGCATCTTTTGTTGAGTCTTGGAAATCAATATAGGTAACGCTATTTGTTGATTGCTTGGATATCCAAGGATGGCCTCAAATTCTTCAATCAAGGGACATATTTCAAAGCCATTAATTTTAAATGTCCTAGAATTCACTTTCCAAAAGGAAGCCATGGCATGTAAAAAAAATGGTCCAATTTAACATTTTGAAAACACTTCAAAGTATCAATTTTTGACCAAGATATTTGTTTCCAATGAATAGCATTCATATTTTTAAATAGAACTTTTGTTTTCTTTAAATTGAGTTCGGACATTGTTGACAACTGAAGGAAAATTAGAATTGTTAAAAGGAATTTTTATGTTGAAGTAGAAAATCTCCTGGCTTCTGTATGAAATCATGGCGTGAAAAGAGATTTATATGGGATGATTGTGCTATTCCAAAATTGATAAGGAAAAGTGTGAAACCGAGATGCACAAAAATAGAGAATTGGCGATGAAAGGATCTTGAATTGCCGCGGTGCCTTTGGTTTTGTAGGTTAGTGATACTGTAGAAATATTGAATGTGAAAAATATATCATCATCATTATTTTTATCATTATACTTATTATATAATATTTTCTTAATTGATACAATAATAATAGATCACTAAGGATGGGGTGGTGGATCATGATAAACAAAGCCTTAAAAAAGTCATCGCCTATTGAATAAGGAGGCATATCACCCATCCTGAGTCCATCCGAAGTAGGAGCACCTGAATCTCTATTACCTTGGAATTCAGATATGTAACAGTCCTCATCCAAAGTAGATGAAAGGATCTCATGGTCATCAACTTGGGAGCCTCTAGATGACGAAGCACCAAGATCTCTCATCCCCTGAAACCAGAAGTCTCAAAAATCTTGCTCTAACTGGTTATATAATTTTTCAAAATGGGCAACCTATTGACGACTAGCAGCCAACTCTTCTTAAAGTTTCTTGTTTTGTTCCTCAAGCATCCACTGTGAGTCAGAAAGGAAAAGAGTAAGAGCATACATAATCATGCATACATATAGCATAAATTATCATGGAACAAGAAAACTTACCAGGTAATTCATATCAATGCCCTGTAGATGAGATGGGATCTCCGATTGATTAGAATGAGCAAATGGAGGAGCAGTAAAAGAAGGACCAGCCTCATGACTAAACAAGCCAGCAGCCTATAACAATCATTTAAAAGGTCAAAACAAGTTAAGAAAGAAGCAATTGCAATGGAAAAATGGTAAAAATTTACATGAGAAGTAGTAGCCCCGAGATGCGAGATAGACTCTCTTCCCTCTTCGTGATAATCCTCCTCATCTCTATCCTCATTTTTGTTTAGAATCTCCCATACACCAATAGGAAATACATCAAAATTCAAGATTTCTACTCGAATAAACTGGATATAAGATGCACCCGGTGGATAGAGAAAGGTTTTAACATCATAACCGTGCTGAGCCAAACACCATGCATTCTCTGGCATTGATGTGATATTTAAAGTATACTCCGGGCAACTCATTGGGATCCTTCTCTACTCGAGACCAAGAAACCACTCATACACTCTCTCCCCAGGAAACCAGCCACTAGACACAGGGCCGACAATGACTCGGCGGGTATGTTGAAAAGGCAGTGCGGCATTCATGGAAGAAGTCTAGTTCATCCACTCTTCTGTGTTCCACCAGGCCAAATTAACCTACAAAATGACATAAGGTAAGTGAACTTTTATAAAAATTTTAAAGTATACTAATGCTATTTTACCTGGCCCCAGGTTAAGCAACTTAAGAGATAGCGTTGGGTGTGCACATGGTGAGAGCCAGGAACTTCTACACGATACGACAATAAAAAATTCAATTTCGGATACCAGACTCTCTCTCGGGAAATGCCAGGCACCCTCACAAGATTATGCTCATATGCCCATGCCTGCAACAATAATAAAAATCAAATTCATGCAAGAATAAGAATTGAATTTGCATTGGTGGAAGAAGAGTACCTCGATAACCACCACAAAGCCAACAAAAGACTTCTTATTTCTACAAATCTTATCAAGTCCATGATAAAGATAGGCAAGGCCAGCTTCAACCTAGCCGTAAAGCAGTACCATACTCATATCAGTAAGGGCCCTTAACACCGATAAATGGATGGCAGATTCGGTGCTGCATAAAATGGTTGATCCGAGCAAATACAGTAAAAATCCTCGAGCATATTACTTGGTTGTTTCCCTATGAACCAGTCCTTCATAGTTCATCCAATAACTCTAAATCAACTCAATTTTTATATTGAAAGGCCCTTTAAATGATGGTACCATATCGATTAACTGCTAGACTTCTTCGAATGTTGGAATATCATTGGTAAGAGGGTCGGAGGGCCATAGTATCGGATTCCAGTTATGGCTGTATAATCGACTGGGCCAATGGTCATTTTGCCTATAGGTAGGTGAAAAGTATGGGTCGTATCCATCCACCGCTCTGACAATGCTTGAACTACACTCCTATCTATCGGACACTCCTCGGATGGTAATTGCAAGATAAATCTTTCAAAACCGCAATCTCAGATAATCCGTTTTACCCAAAATGGTGCTACATCATACAATTATAGACACACCCTCTGCTCCAGATAACGCAACGATCATGCTAACATGGAGCCAGGTAAGTTAACACAAGGCAAGTATATCATCATATCAATACCATTGATTTTAAGGCTAAATTTATTTATGTTCTATTTTTAGTCTATCTATTTACTTGTTTGTTAAATTCTTAAATATATTCATCTAATTAATTTATTCTTCCTAAATCTTAAAAAAAAACAAAAACACAAAAATGAAAAATAATTTGCTTATTACCTTGTCTTTTGATTTGAACTGCGATGAAGCTGCATCCCAGCTAGTAGACTTATATTTTCATTTTCATGCTGCTGAATAAACTCCAATAACTCAGAATTAGAACAAGTTCCTGATCTTGAAGAATGCATTTTCTCCTCAACTCTATGCTAAACCCTCTGATTTCAAAATTTGTATGAGTATGGATGAAATGAAGAAATGAGCTGAGGTTTATATAGAAAAATTGTAATGGAAAAAGACAAAAAAAAAAGAGAAAAACAGTATTTTCATGAAAAAAAGTAAATGTTACTATTGATAAATAGTAAATGAATGTTGGTAAATAGTGAATAAATAGTAACTACACAGTCAATAAATAGAAAACTCAATTATTCAATTCAGTCATTCAGATATTTGCGTGTATATAAATATTTTTGCACTTTTAAAATATTTTTGCACGTAGGGGACAAGAAGATATGGGCATGGTAAAATTAGCTATTTTTTTTTTTTTTGCAAATTCCATTAGTATCCTACTAACTATAATTATTTTTTGCAGATAATCAAATCTCTCTTAGCTTAGGTCCAGAACCTAAATTCTATCTTAAGTCTATAACTTACTGTGAGCGGGAATTTTTGGCCCCACTCCCGGTGGAATGGTTCTTGCGACTTCGGCACTGTTTAAGCTCTTGGCCTTAGAGAACACGGAACTAAGTCCGGAGAAAATGGAGTCACCACCCGGACGGGCTGGGAAAAAGAAAGCGGTGGATGACTCGATTCCTAGGGAATCCCCAACCCCCTAATGGGTTCGGAAAGTTGAGTACGTGTGGGGAAGGTGAGAAATGGCCCAGCAACCCACAACGCCCGGTTCACTGGAACCGGCCTCCTTTACAGGTCTTAATATTATAAAATTCTTAAATATAACAATATTATCCATATTACATGCACCAATTAAAATAAAGCATCGTTATATTAAAATCAAAACAAAGTCCAAGCAAAACAAATAAATGGACACCCATCCGAAGATGGAAATGTAATACCCCAATGTATGCCCTAGAAGTTTTAAATATAATTGTTGCTTGATTTGGATCAATGTATATATGTTTTTGCAAAGGAAATGATGGTGTAAAGGGAAGGTATATGTTGTATATATGTTAATATAAATAACATATACATAAGTCAATATGAGGAGTCAATGAGAGAAGATATTTTTAGGTGATATGTGTGTAATTACTATAATGGGCAAACAAGTGACAAAAGTTAAGTTAAATGAAAAAGGGTATTAAGGTAATTTTCTTTTGGGAATTGCTTGGTGTAGGTTTAAAGAGAGGAAGAGGTTGACTTTGCTTCTTCAATTTCTTTTCTTCTTCTTTGGTGGCCGAACCTTGTCAAGAGAAGAGGAGCAAGAGGAAAGTTTGATTTCTAGAATCAAATTGAAGGAGAAATCAAAGGAGTGAATTGAAGATTTGTGAAATTTCTTCATTTAAGGTTAGTACTCTCTTGCTTTCTTTTGTTAATCTTGAAGTTGTGTTTAAGATGAATTGTGATTTGTTGATGTGATGATTTGGTGTGTTTGAGTTGTGTTTATAAGTGTTAGAATTGATTGTAAATTAAAAGATTGAATTGGTGATTGGTTTGGTTTTGAATATGGTAAGTTATGTGGAGGTTGATAGTGAAGGATCAAGAGTGAATTTGGTTTAGGGTTTTGATGTGATGAATGATTAAATGTATGGTTAATTGTGATTATTGTGTTAAACATGCAAAATAAGTGTTAATGGCTTTGATTACATCCATTTGAATGAGTGTATGTTGTGTATCATGTGTTTAAATGCAATTAGAAGTGTTTTGACCACAAATAGGGTTTTGTTCTTGAGTGACACGGCCAAAAGCAAGGAGAGACACGGCCAATTCATGAGAGACACGGCCAAGTCAAGGAAAATTGAGCCGTGTTGGAGTGATTTTGGAGGGACACGGCCGTGTCTTATGCATGTGTTTGCTACTGCCAATTGGTTTTGAGAGACACGGCCACAAGCTTGGCCGTGTCCCATGAAGGTGTTTGTTACTGTGATGGTTCTTGACTTTTCTCACTTTGTTTTGATTCTTCAAAGGTTTTGTTGTTCCTAAACCTGAACATAAACACTCTAAACACTTTGAAAACAAAGAATGATCTAAATAAATATATGTAGAACATACATTCATATGATGTTGAGATTATAGCACACATTTGATGAGATTGATGAAGCATATTAACAATGTTAGGCTATATGTATTGTGAATGGTAATGTGATATGTACTTTGAAATATTGTATCAATGATGCTATATGAATAATATGAATTGAGATATTGTATGATTTAAAGCCATTGTGATTGGCTATGATGATTCCATTGAAAGAACATAAGGCATGTTTGCCTAATTGATGATGAGAATTGAGAATGAAACAATAAATGAATTGTGTGTCTAATGTGTTATTCATTTTCAGAGTTTTGTTGTTGGTGGCATGCCTATTGGTAACATTCTCTTGAAGTTAGGTTGGCTAAGTCCTTGAAGCCTAATTGAGATGTTACAACCCTTGAAGCTAGGTTGGATTGGTTCTTGAAGCCAAGTTGGGTTGATGCTTAGCATGCTTTGCTCCCCTTGAAGCTTGGTTGAACCTAAATCCTTGAAGCCTAGTTGGGATTATGATAATGATAAATGTAATAACAAAACCAAAGCATTAACTCTGAAAATTGAATGGCATATTAGTGTGTCTTGGGCCCAATGCTTGTCTTTGTTTACATGTGATTCATTGATAGTAAATTAATTGAATAATGAGATTCATGAAAGAACTTTGAAATGTGATATGCTTATGTGAATGTCTTTTGTGAAAGGTAAAGGTATAATGTTAGTGTTTCAACTATAATGTTGCTCTATTATTGATGTGTATAGTATGGCATGGCATTAAAGCATAGCATAAGCATATTTTTGTACTACTAAGCCGTTGGCTTAGCGCGATAGTGTTGATCGCGCAGGTAACAGAGTTGAACCTGAGAGCTCCTCGAGACTGAGTGAGAGTAGAAATTGAAGAGGTTATTTTGGGACTTAAAGATCAGAGAAAGCTGCCAATCATGTATAACTTCTTTATATTTTATAAAGTATTGTTTATAATGTGAATAAATGTATAGTTGTAAATATGGATTTAAAAGCTTTCATATATGTAATTATTTTATAAATTTCGCTGCGTATTAATTAAATGTATCTATATCTACTTTGTTTTGTATTACAAGTTAACTACTTATTTTCTATCATATACAATTATAAAGGTTATAGTATCTTTTAAAATGATTTGATTATTAAGAAGAGCCGTAGCATCCCTATGTTCAGTGCATGTATATTATTTGGTGGTGAATGTAGTGTGCATGTATCGGATGTAGGGGTGTTACAGGAAACATGCCCTTACATCATCCATATCTAAGCTAAATAGGACACCCACCATGAGGTAGAAACATGTCTTTTACATTGGTCTAAAATATAAAAGCAATTTAAATTACATAGAACTTAATTAATAAGGTACCCACAAAGTGGAAACATACCTCTTACAACATTTGGAAATCAAAATAAATTGATAAAAGTAAATAACCACTCATCATAAATAAATCATTCATCAAAGATATTAAACATCAATAGAAAGTAAACATCCATCCATGATAAATTAAATAAATCAAGCATTGAACTTAAATAAATCAAAGCATATAATAAAATACATAATCAAATCTAAAATTAAATAAAGCAATAAATATATAATTTAGGGTTCGCATCTTAAAATAAGATTTTAGAATTTTAATTACTAAATTAGGGCATTGGAAAAAAGAAAGTTAAATACATGGACTCATAATACACAAATGAATATTGGCCCCTTCGATGCCCATACGACGGTAATAGATTTTAGGGTTTAGAATTTAGAAAATAGGTTTTTGGAATTTTGAGTAACTAATATTATTTTTAAAATGAATAATGCTAATGGACGTTTTAAAGATTTAGGGTTTTGGATGTTTTATGAAAATAATGCTACTGTGATTTAAAAAAAGAATAGGTTTGGTAACAAATTATTATTTTGATTTTTAGGGCTTAAGGAATCTGGCAAAACGATTTAAGATTTTTGGAAACAAAAGAAACGAATTAGGGTTTTCAAGGTTTTGAAGAAATAGATTAGGGTTCTTAGGTTTTAGAAGAAATAGAAAAGTAATTTTAGGCTTTTGAAAATAGAAGATACTATTTAAGGTTCTAAGGTTTAGAAGAAGTAAATTAGGGCTCCAAGGTTTTTAGAATCAAAAGAAACAATTTAATGATTGAAGCTATTGTAAGGAAAAAAAAGAGATTAGATATTCAAACCTTCGTTTGTTGGTTCCAGCAAAAATTGCTTCTTGGATGAACAAGGACAAAGGCAAGATGGCTTCCTTTGATGGATTGATTGCTTGCTTGCTTATTCTCCTCTAAAAAGTCCTATCATTTTCACTGTCAAAAAATTTTAAAGTCCGATCTCCTTTCTTAAAATTCCTCTCTTTTCTGTGTCCTTTTAGTGTTATTTATATGAAATTTTGGAAGCTTAATTCCAATTGTTTAAGGAAACTAAAATTCATTAGGAAAGGAAACCAAAACCAAATAGAATTTGGTTTCGGAAAAAATTACGTTGGAAAATTTTCACTGGGGAAAACTTGTGATGGCTGGCTGCGAGGACTGGCGAGCAAAAAAATGCGAGGGGCGGGTTGCGGGCCATTTCGCCACTTGGCCCAAGGCCATTTCGTCCACTGTTTTCGGCGACGAATTTTTCCGTCGTCGATTTTTTCATCGCTGATTTATTTTTATTTATATTATTTTTATTATTCTAATAATTTTTAAAAATTATAAAAAATAAATATTATTCAATTAAGATAGCACAAAAATTATTTTGGACTAATTGAAATATATTGAACCGGACTGGGTCAAAAATTAAGGGTCTACACTTACCTCGGTCCAGAACCCAAATTATTTTTCAATCCAGAACTTAGCCTAGGTCCAGAACCTAAATTCTCTCTTAAGTCTAGAACTTACCTCGGGTCTAGAACCCAAATCATTTTTAAGTCCACAACTTAGCTCGGATCCAGAACCCAAATCTCCCTTAAGTCCAGAACTTAGCTTTGGTCCATAACCCAAATTATCCTTAAGTCCAGAACTTAGCTCGGGTCCAGAACTCAAGTTACCCTTAAGTCCAGAACTTAGCTCGAGTCTAGAATCCAAATTACCCCAAGTCCAGAACCCAAATCCTAAATCTAGCTTGGGTCTAGAACCCAAATTATTTTTGAGTCTAGAGCTCAAACCAACCTTGGGAGTCCAGTATGCCTGCAAACCCAGTCAAAAATCACATTGCTTTTCACTCTCTTTTGCCATAGTCTCAGATCGCTCAAGCAGGGGGCAGACTGTAGACCCTCAATTTTTGACCCAGTCTAGTCCGATATTTTTTATAGTCCAAAATAATTTTTTGGTATTTTAATTAAATAATATTTATTTTATTATTTATTATTTATAATTTTTAATAAAAATAAAAAATTAATATTAGTAAAGTTAAAATAATAATAATAATAAATAATTAAATAAAAATCGGCGAAGGAAAAATCGGCGATGAAAAATTTTTGACACCGAAAGTGAATTGGCTTGGGCCAATTAGTTATAGGCAATTTCTGCTGCGAATTAGCCGGCCCACGCCCCAGTTCGCTTGCATTTTTTTCTGAAACTGAATTTTATTTGGTTTTGATTTTTTTTCCTAAATGGTTTTAATTTCCTTCGACAATTAAAATTAGGTTTGGATTTTTTTTTCCTATAAATACCACATTAAAACACTTCAGAAAGGGATCTGGACTTTGGAGACGAAACTTAGATCTTTCAAAAAAAAGAAATTAGGAACCAAACTTGAGACTCAAAAAAATTCTTTCATCCAAAAGAAAACCCTAGCAAGCAAGGAGAAATTCAAGAGACAACAACTAAAGGAGGCAACAAGCAATCATCTCCAGATTGCTTTGCTTAACCAAAATCAAATCTGAAGCAGGCAACAACTTGGTTCAATTTCTTCAAATTTGGTGGAGCCTTCAAACGTAGGTAAATTGCTCTAACTTCAGTTTATTCAATCATTAATCATCTTCATCTTTTAAGCCATAATCACACTACCTTAGTTATTTTAATTCTTCCTTCAATCTAGTTTAGGCAGTAGAATAAATTAATTCATACAATACTTAAGATCTTAATTAAAGTAAAATAATATAATCATTCAACACAAGTCTAATTTCATAAACCCTAAGTTATTCAAACCCTAAATCTTAATTAACTTTGTTTTTAAACCTTCACAGTAGCTTTTTTGTTATAATTTCATTCAATGAGCTATTTTAATCTTTCAACAATAAATTTGGCTTTCTATATTTGTTTTCACCTAAAAATACATAAGTAGTTGATATAGTCAAT
Organism: Garcia nutans; assembly: GCA_947685225.1. NCBI lineage: Eukaryota > Viridiplantae > Streptophyta > Magnoliopsida > Malpighiales > Euphorbiaceae > Garcia > Garcia nutans. Next base: position 24,205,837 of record CANTUV010000001.1, read on the forward strand.
ATTAAAAGCACACTCAACTTTGATCACAAAAATGCATCAAATTCTAAATTCAAAATCGTCATCTATAGAATCAAGATTTCAAACTATAAAGCCCTAATATCTTAACCATAAAACCCTAAAACTTTAATAGCCTTAAAACATGTTTTTCAAATCTAAAATCCTAATTACACCTTTCTAAAAATCAAAACAACAATTTGTTTGCTTAAAACCCTAACTAAACCTATTTTTTAAATCACAGTAGCATTATTTTCATAAAAAACATCCAAAACCCTAAATCTTTGAAATATCCAGTAGCTATGTTATTACTTTAAAATATTTCTCAACTAATTAAATCAGTATTGAACATAAAACCCTAGAAACTCTAATTGATGCATGAACCCCTAAAGTTAATGTATTTACTATTTTATTTAAATTGGATTAATGTTTATTATATGTTTTGATTGATGTTTGATGTCTTTGATGAATGATTTATTTATGATGAATGGTTGTTTACTTTTATTGATTTATTTTGATTTCAAAATATTGTAAGAGGTATGTTTCCATATTTTGGGTACCTCATATTATGAGCATCATGTAATCTGTTTTATTTTACAGTTTTTGGACCAATGTAAATGATGCATTTCCATCTTTCGGTGGGTGTCCTATTTAGTTTTAGCCATGGACAATATAAGGACATGTTTCCATCCTCATATGGGTGTCCACTTACTTGCTTTGTTTGGACATTGCTTTGTTTTTAATATAATGATGCTTTATTTTAATTGTTGCATATAATATAGATAATATTGTTATACTTAAGAATTTTATAATATTAAGACATGCAAAGGAGGCCGATTCCAATGAACTGGGCATTGTGGGGGTGTTGGGTCATTTCTCACCTTCTCCACACGTACCCAACTTTTCAAACCCATTAGGGAGTTGGGGATTCCTTAGGAATTGAGTCATCCACCCCTTTCTTTTTTTTTTGGCCAATCCGGGTGGCGACTCCATTTTCTCCAGGCTTAGGCCCTTGTTCTCAAAGGCCCCGAGCCTAAATAGTGCCAAAGTTGCAAGAACCATTCTACCAGGAGTAGGGGCAAAAATCCCCGCTCACACGCCCCCTAAAGGTAAATAGTTTATTGGATTTGATTTTATTGGGGAATTAGGGATTGATATGTATATTAATGTTTCTGTGAATTTGGAATTAGGGTTTTAGATTAGGGTTTATAAAATTAGGGTTTTTAGGAATTTGAAATGAGGGTTTTGGATTAGAGTTTTTAGAATTAGGGTTTTGAGATTTAGGGTTTAGGGTTTTAGATTAGGTTTTATGGAATATGAATTATATAGATAGTGTTGAGATAATGTAAAAGCAAGGTTTTAAGTTTTGGATCAAATTAAAATTAAGATAACAATTTAGCAAATAAGTTTCATAAAGTCAATAATGCATCACAATGTGCCTAATTCCTAAACTAAGATGAAGACAGTTTATAAAAGTTTGAAAAAATAATAAGATGACACAGTAGGTTGAGAATTTAAAATAATCAAGGAATTTAATTGGTTAGTTAGTAAGAATCATACCTCCGTTTGTTGGCTACACCAAGGTTGAACGTTGAACCAAGCTCTTAGTCTTTTGCTAACGCCTAGATCACTCTTATTTATGGCTGGAATGAAGCAAGCTTGAGACAATCATTACTGCCTCCTCGGTGGCTGTTCATTAGTTATGTTTTAATATGCCTTGCTCTCTGTCTATTGCTTTCTTTGTTTTGATCACTGTCCTCCTTTCTGGATATAGACTTTTGTATTCATAAAAAAAATATTAGGGTGACCCCTTTGATAATCCTCACTCCGTTTAAAGACTAACCCTGCTTATCCGTGCCTTATCAGAACTCTAAATGCAATTAAGCTCTAATTCCATCATTATTAAGGACTTATGGCGAATTGGGCTAGCCAATTCACCGTGGGAACATCTCTATGTCAAATTCGCCAAGCCAATTCCCCATTGAACAACACCATGGCGAATTGACTTGCCAAATTCACCATGGATACCATCCATGCCCATGGAAAATTAGCATGCCAATTCTCCATGGGCTAGCCCAGTGGCGAATTGGCTAAGCCAATTCGTATGATTTTATGCTTTGGGCTGTTTTGGGATTTTAAGATTGGGTTATATCGACTTTGGGCTTTTAAGATTGGTCTAGACTTATTTTTGAGCTTTTAAAACCCGACCATACTAGGTTTAAACTTTTTGGATTTGACCTATCCCTTTTTAATTGGGATCAGATTAGCTTAGGCCAAAATTAAGGGTCTACAACAATTATTTAGTTTAACAAAGTCCTTTTTTTAGCTTAAAAGATTATAAGCGGGGATTTTTGCCCCACTCCCGGTAGAATGGTTCTTGTGACTTCAGTACTGCTAGACTCGGGGCCTTAAAGAATACGGGCCAAAATCGGAGAAACAAAGTTGCCACATGGATGGGCCGAGAAGATAGAAAGGGGTGGATGACTTGATTCCTAAGGAATCCCCAACCTCCTATTGGGTTCAAAAAGTTGGGTATGTATGGGAAAGGTGATAATGACCCAACACCCCCATAGCGCCTGGTTCATTGGAACTAACCTCCTTTTTAGGTCTAAATATTATCCCATAGCGCCTGGTTCATTGGAACTAACCTCCTTTTTAGGTCTAAATATTATTAAGTTATTATTATTATACTACCCATGTTACATGCAATTATAAAATAAAGATCATATTATAAATTAAACAAGTCTAAACAAAAATGGGAATCCATCCGAAGATGGAAACATGCCCTTATAATATAAAAAGTCCACAAAGAAAGTAAAAACATAAAACAGGACACCCACTGTAACACCCCTTCCCAACTTACATATGTAAGCTGAGTAGAGGCGCCACACTAACCTAATGTTGCTACCAATTTTACTTAGTCAAATTTTAGTTCCGATTTTTTTTTTCAAAAATTTTGCCATAGTTTCGCCTAAAAATTGAGTCCCAAGTGTCGACAAAACCGGTTTTTTTCTTATTTTTAAAAACATTTTACACAAACCAATGCAAACAAAATCATTCTCAGTACACTCCCAATAAATCCCCCTTGTAACCTCAACTACAACCTGCAAAAAGAATTTACACTTCTAGTACAACATAAAATAAAGGTTTTGTGACAATCCCCCATTTTTAAATATTACACAGCGGAAGTTATAAAATATTTACATATTTACATATTAAACATTTCTTTACAAAATATAAAGAAATATACATGATTGGCAAGTCTGCTCTGATCTTTAAGCTCCCAAAATGGATTCAACAAGGTCTACTCTCACTTGGTCTTGAAGAACTCTCGGGTTCAACTCTATCCACTCTATTACCTGCGCGATTAAACACTATCGCGCTAAGCCAACGGCTTAGTAAGATAAAACATGCTAATAGTATGCTTTAATGCAATACAATGCCACATATGCTATTGATAAGATCAACATTATAAATATAAAGTTAACACATAATTATGCATTTCACAAATCATAGTCATATGAGCATACCACATTTCAACATCTTTCCACATTCAACATTACTCAACAACCAACATCTTATTTCATTAACTCATAACATTATTTAGGACATTCATATAACCTTGACACCTATGGGCCCAACAAGTATTTAATACGATATTCAGAGTTCAGAGTTACTGCTTTGGTTCATAGTCACAATTCTCATAGTGTAACAGACCCAGTCTCTTGGACCATCAACTCAACACATTTGAGGAGATCCTCAACCCGGCAAGACTGTTACAAATCATATATTTCATATTCACAATTCTCATAGTGTAACAGACCCAGTCTCTTGGACCATCAACTCAACACATTTGAGGAGATCCTCAACCCGGCAAGACTGTTACCTTTCATCATTTCTTAGGCATGCCACCCAAATCCAGAACTCTGAAACTGAATAACATATTAAACAAACAATTCATTTATTATATACTTACCATTTCCATTCTCAAATTCTCATCACATTTAGGCAAACATGCCTTCTTTCTTTCAATATCATCATCATAGCCAATCACAATGGCATTGTCTCATATCATGTCTTATTTGAATTATCATTTCAATTTCAATGTATATCATTCATGAAATACATAACCATTCACAATGCATAACATAACATTGCTCAATCTCAACAATGCAATTAGGGCAAAGAACAATTGATATGATTCATATAAATAATACATTCTGGTTTTAGACTCCATTTTATCCTTATTTTGAAAAATTGTATAAAATAATCTACTTGACTAAAAATTCTAAAATTTTTACAGAATTTAGTTTTGTATCTTAAAATCATCCCTTTAAAATTTCAGATCAAACTGAACACAAAATCTTGGTCAAATAGTTCACCTAACCAGACTGCCCCAATTGCCCTGCATCCTGGCAGCAGTTCTGAACTTTGTGAATTCCATAAATCAAATTCAATCAACGTGGTTCCAAATTATTTTTCTAAAATACTAGACTCACTAAGCAACAACATATCCAAAATTCAATTGAATATGATTTTTCTACATTTTATTAAAAATCCCGAAATAGAGCTGTCTCAATTAAGGTACCTGCTGGAACAGGTCTAATAAAAATAATCTTTCTAAACTCATAACCATTCCAAAATCGAATCAACATATTTTTCAGTCATTCTAGACTCATAAAGGCACAACATATCAAAAATTCACTTCAAGAACATTTTTCTAAAATTAATTAAAAATCATACAAGTCACAGCCTTTACTAATCCTAAAACAGAAACAATTTCACTAAACACCAATCTTACTCTTCCATCACCCACACCAACCCAACTTCTCATCTATCAAGCAAAATCAATACTTACAATCATACCATAAGCAACTTAATCATACCACTTCAAAAGAATTGAAGAAATTAGAGAAAAGATCTTACCTTAGTTAAAAACTTCTTAAATCAACACTTGAACACTTAATCTTTCTTCAATTTAAGCTTGAAATCATCAAAACCATCACTTGTCTCTTTCTTTCTCTTTGGCTATGGAGGGCCGGCCATCAACAACAAGAAGAAGAAGAAATGATGAAGAAAACACAAGTCAAACCTTCTTTAAATATCCACCATGTGATTTTATCCAAGCAATTACCAAAGTGCCCTTATTCACATAATTATCTTTTTGTCTTATATGTGCCCAAATAAGTAATTTACCAATCTCAAATAAATATCTTCTCTTGCATTGACCAAGCCTTTTGACCACTTTATATGTCATATATATTAACATATACACAACATATAAATTTGTCTCTAAACCCTATTTCTTCCCAAAATACATATACATATACTTTCTCTTCTCAATTTCTTTTCTCTTACAATTTAACACATATATTCAATCCAATATATAACAATAACAACAACAACAATATGCAAAACTTCTAGGGCATAAATGAGGATATTACAATTCTCCCCCTCTAAAAAGAAAATTTCGTCCTCGAAATTACCTGATATCAACTCTGAAACAACTGCGGATACTGTTCTCGCATGGATTGTTCACTTTCCCAAGTTGCTTCTTCTTTTCCATGATTTTTCCACAAAATCTTCACCAATGGTACTCTCTTGTTTCTCAACTCTTTCACTTCCCGTGCCAAGATAGCAACTGGTTCCTCTTCAAATGTCAAGTCTGGGCTCACTTCAATAGATTCAAATGGCAACACATGAGATGGATCCGACCTATATCTCCTCAACATAGAAACATGGAATACATTATGAATACGATCCAACTCAGGTGGCAAAGCAAGTCGATACGCCACTGGCCCAACTCTTTCTAACACTTCATACGGCCCAATGAAACGAGGACTCAATTTTCCTTTCCGACCGAACCTCAAAATCTTCTTCCAAGGAGACACTTTCAAAAATACCTTATCTCCAACATCAAACTCTATATCTCTCCTCTTCAGATCTCCATAAGACTTCTGTCGGTCTGAAGCTGCTTTTAACCTGCCTCGAATCAACTTTACTTTTTCTTCAGTTTCTTGAATCAAATCAGGACAAACCAACTTATTATCTCCAAGCTCATTCCAACAAAGAGGTGTCCTACACCGTCTTCCATACAATGCTTCAAACGGTGCCATACCAATGCTGGATTGGTGACTGTTGTTGTAAGCAAACTCCACAAGAGGTAAAAACCTATCCCAACTTCCAGAGAAATCGATGACACAGCTTCTCAACATGTCCTCAATAATCTGTATCACCCTCTCTGACTGTCCATCCGTCTGTGGATGAAAAGCAGTGCTGAAGTGCAGTCGAGAACCCAAAGCACTATGCAAACTCTTCCAAAATCTGGAAGTAAACCTGGGATCTCGATCAAACACTAAAGAAGTTGGAACACCATGCAGTTTCACAATCTCATGGATATGCAACTCAGCCAATCTCTCCAAAGAGTAATCCATTCGAACCGGAAGGAAATGAGCTGTTTTAGTCAATCTATCCACAATCACCCATATGGCATCATGCTTCTTTTGTGTCAATGGCAAACCAGACACAAAATCCATTGTCACTCTTTCCCACTTCCATTCTGGCACTGACAATGGTTGAAGCAACCCGGTTGGAACTTGATGCTCTGCTTTAACCTTCTGACAAGTGAGACATTTCGACACAAAATCTGCAATGTCTCTCTTCAAACCAATCCACCAATAATGCTGTCTCAAATCATGATACATCTTCGTATTACCCGGATGCATAGCAAACATTGACTGATGAGCTTCTTCTAAAATGACTCTTTTCAAATCAGCATCATCGGGTACACACAATCGGTTCTTAAACCAGAGACTCCCATCATCTTTCACAACAAAATCTCTAGTCTTCCCATTCTGACAATCTGAAATACTCTTCTGAATTTTCTTATCAGCCAATTGAGCCTCTTTGATCTGATCCAACAAAATCGGCTTCAATTGCAACTGTGCCAATAATGCACCATCAACACAAGGTACAAAACTGGCATGCAATGCTCTCAACTCAACAAGCAACGAGAGCGAGTAAACTGTTAAACCAGCTAAAGACTTCCGACTCAAGGCATCAGCAACAACATTTGCTTTACCTGGATGATAGTCAATCAAGCAATCGTAGTCTTTAATCAATTCTAACCATCTCCTCTGACGAAGATTGAGTTCTTTCTGGACACCCAAATACTTCAAACTCTTGTGATCAGTGTAGATGAAACATTTCTCCCCAAACAGATAATGGCGCCAAATCTTCAATGCAAAAACAATGGCAGCCAATTCCAAATCATGGGTCGGATAGTTAAGCTCATGCGGTTTCAACTGTCGAGATGCATAAGCTATAACTTTCCCTTCCTGCATCAATACACACCCCAAACCTCTATGTGAAGCATCACTGTAGATCACATATGGTTTGCCTTCAACAGGTAAAGTTAAAACAGGCGCTTGAGTCAACATTTCTCTCAACTGCTCAAAGCTAGCCTGACACTGATCCGTCCACACAAATCTCACTCCCTTACGAAGCAATCTGGTGAGTGGAGTAGCTATCAAAGAAAACCCTTTCACAAACCGCCGGTAATAGCCTGCCAAACCCAGAAAACTTCTAATCTCTGTCACTGATTTAGGTGGATTCCAATTCAATACAGCTTCAACTTTGCTCGGATCAACTTTAATGCCTTCTGCTGAAACAACATGTCCGAGAAAAGCTACCTGATCCAACCAGAACTCACACTTCGACAATTTAGCAAACAACTGCCTCTCTTTCAAAATCTGCAACACAATCCGCAGATGCATATCATGTTCCTCCTCATTCCGCGAATACACCAGTATATCATCAATGAAGACCGCTACAAACTGATCCAAATAGGGCCTAAACACCCTATTCATCAAATCCATGAAAGTTGCAGGTGCATTCATCAGACCAAAAGGCATAACTAAAAATTCATAATGCCCATACCTGGTCCGAAAGGCGGTCTTAGGAACATCTTCAGCTTTGACTCTCAACTGATGATACCCAGATCTCAAATCAATTTTGGAGAACACTGACGCTCCCTTCAACTGATCAAAGAGATCATCGATTCTAGGCAAAGGATATTTATTTTTAATAGTCACTTTATTCAATTGCCTATAATCGATACACAACCTCATAGTACCATCTTTCTTTTTCACAAATAGAACAGGAGCTCCCCAAGGAGAAACACTGGGGCGAATAAATCCTTTGTCCAACAACTCCTGTAATTGCACTTTCAACTCCCTCAATTCTGCTGGTGCCATTCTATAAGGAGTAATAGAGATAGGAGTGGTACCAGGCAACAATTCAATACCGAACTCCACCTCTCTCTCAGGAGGCAATCCTGGCAACTCCTCTGGAAACACATCTGGGAACTCTGCAACTGTGGCAATGCTATCAATGGGAGAACTTCTTACTCTAGTATCTACCACATGAGCAAGATAGGCTTCACATCCCTTTCTAATCAACCTCCTGGCTGCAACAGCTGAAACAAATAAGGAGGCTAGCTGTTCCTGCTCATTAGATACTATCACCTCTCTACCATCAACAGTTTTCAAAGAAACAATTTTCTTCTTACAATCTACCACAGCTCCATGTCGAGATAGCCAATCCATACCTAAGATCACATCATATTCCTTAAATGGCATCTCAATCAAATCCCCTAAGAACTCCTCACCCTGCACCACTACTGCACTATCTCTATGCACCTTACTCATAACCACACTATGCCCTAACGGATTTGTCACCAACACATCAAATCCTAGGGACTCAGCATTCAAATTAGAGACAGGCAAAACAGATACACTAACATATGAATGCGTGGAACCCGGATCAATCAAAGCAAGTACTAGAGTATTAAATAAAGAAAAAGTACCAGCTATGACTGCCGATGTATCTGGCTGCCTCTGCATAACATACATCCTCTGGGAAGATCCAACCTCCTCTGGTCTACCCTCCCTGGATGTAGCACCTCCTCTAGAACTGAATCCTGGTCTACCTCCCCGGCTGGCACCTCTGCCTCCTCTGCCTCCCCTCACACTAGCTCGAGAAGCAGCAGAATCCACTGGCATCAGCTCCTGCCTCTCAGGACAGTCTCTCACAAAGTGGTCAGGTGATCCACACCTGAAGCATACAGCTGATCTACTGTACCTCCAACAAACGCCCCCATGTCTTCCACCACACTGGTCACACACAGGTAAGGTGGATCTCTGAATTCCATGAGTAGGAGCACTCGCTACCGAAGCTGCAGGTCTAAATCTCTGCCTCTGGAACTGCACTGACCTACCCGCTGGTCTCTGGCTCCTACTACTCCGAGGAACAAAACTTCCTCTACCCCTCTTTGCAGAAGAAGACCCTGCCTCAAACTGGGGCCTCCTAACCCTAACCTCTTCCTCTGAAGCAGCTGCAATAACTCTCGCTCTACACTTCAAGCTGCTACCACAAGCTGTGAGAAATCCTGATATCTGGATCCAGCCACTAAGCACATGATCGAGGGCCTCAATCCCTCCTCAAATCGCCGACATCTATCAATCTCATCAGCAATGATGCCCCCAGCATACTGGCTCAGTCGAATAAACTCCACTTCATACTCAGTTACGGTCCGATGATCTTGCTTCAAATCTAGAAACTCTCTTTTCTTCCCATCTTTATACTCCCTAGGAGTATACTTCAACTCAAATTCTCTCAGAAAATCCGCATAAGACAAGGTTGGTGGATCATCCATAGAATGGGGCACTGTCTTCCACCAATCGTAGGCATCCTTCTGTAGCAAAGATCTTGCATAGTCAAACTTCTCCTCTGAAGTGGCTTGCAACTGCACAAATACCCTCTGAACTCTATCAAGCCACTGTTCTGCTACAGCAGGATCAACTGTACCAAAGAAATCCTCTGCTCCATATTTCCTTAGCTTATCATAGTGCCTTACTGGTACTGAAGGCTGAGGGGGTAGCGGTGGCTGTGGTTGCACAGGTGCTTGTCTCATAGCTTCCATCATAGGCCTAAACCAGGCTGGCGGAACCTCCTCCCCAGCTGGTCTACCCGACACCGAAGCAGGTGCCTCCTCAACACTATCAACCCTAGCTCACTCAGCAGGAGCAATACTCTCGGCACTACCCTCAATCGACTGACGTGAGTGAGAATCCATCACAACCTAACACTGCAAACACAGCAGATTATATCTTATTAAAGATCAGAGACTGCCAATCTCAAACGTATATGTTATTCAAAACCACTTTTTAAGTAAAAATATTCTTTTTATTACATTTTACCTAGGTTGAGAATCTCAAACCTAGGCTCTGATACCAAAAATTGTAACACCCCTTCCCGACTTACATATGTAAGCTGAGTAGAGGCGCCACACTAACCTAATGTTGCTACCAATTTTACTTAGTCAAATTTTAGTTCCGATTTTTTTTTTCAAAAATTTTGCCATAGTTTCGCCTAAAAATTGAGTCCCAAGTGTCGACAAAACCGGTTTTTTTCTTATTTTTAAAAACATTTTACACAAACCAATGCAAACAAAATCATTCTCAGTACACTCCCAATAAATCCCCCTTGTAACCTCAACTACAACCTGCAAAAAGAATTTACACTTCTAGTACAACATAAAATAAAGGTTTTGTGACAATCCCCCATTTTTAAATATTACACAGCGGAAGTTATAAAATATTTACATATTTACATATTAAACATTTCTTTACAAAATATAAAGAAATATACATGATTGGCAAGTCTGCTCTGATCTTTAAGCTCCCAAAATGGATTCAACAAGGTCTACTCTCACTTGGTCTTGAAGAACTCTCGGGTTCAACTCTATCCACTCTATTACCTGCGCGATTAAACACTATCGCGCTAAGCCAACGGCTTAGTAAGATAAAACATGCTAATAGTATGCTTTAATGCAATACAATGCCACATATGCTATTGATAAGATCAACATTATAAATATAAAGTTAACACATAATTATGCATTTCACAAATCATAGTCATATGAGCATACCACATTTCAACATCTTTCCACATTCAACATTACTCAACAACCAACATCTTATTTCATTAACTCATAACATTATTTAGGACATTCATATAACCTTGACACCTATGGGCCCAACAAGTATTTAATACGATATTCAGAGTTCAGAGTTACTGCTTTGGTTCATAGTCACAATTCTCATAGTGTAACAGACCCAGTCTCTTGGACCATCAACTCAACACATTTGAGGAGATCCTCAACCCGGCAAGACTGTTACAAATCATATATTTCATATTCACAATTCTCATAGTGTAACAGACCCAGTCTCTTGGACCATCAACTCAACACATTTGAGGAGATCCTCAACCCGGCAAGACTGTTACCTTTCATCATTTCTTAGGCATGCCACCCAAATCCAGAACTCTGAAACTGAATAACATATTAAACAAACAATTCATTTATTATATACTTACCATTTCCATTCTCAAATTCTCATCACATTTAGGCAAACATGCCTTCTTTCTTTCAATATCATCATCATAGCCAATCACAATGGCATTGTCTCATATCATGTCTTATTTGAATTATCATTTCAATTTCAATGTATATCATTCATGAAATACATAACCATTCACAATGCATAACATAACATTGCTCAATCTCAACAATGCAATTAGGGCAAAGAACAATTGATATGATTCATATAAATAATACATTCTGGTTTTAGACTCCATTTTATCCTTATTTTGAAAAATTGTATAAAATAATCTACTTGACTAAAAATTCTAAAATTTTTACAGAATTTAGTTTTGTATCTTAAAATCATCCCTTTAAAATTTCAGATCAAACTGAACACAAAATCTTGGTCAAATAGTTCACCTAACCAGACTGCCCCAATTGCCCTGCATCCTGGCAGCAGTTCTGAACTTTGTGAATTCCATAAATCAAATTCAATCAACGTGGTTCCAAATTATTTTTCTCAAATACTAGACTCACTAAGAAACAACATATCCAAAATTCAATTGAATATGATTTTTCTACATTTTATTAAAAATCCCGAAATAGAGCTGTCTCAATTAAGGTACCTGCTGGAACAGGTCTAATAAAAATAATCTTTCTAAACTCATAACCATTCCAAAATCGAATCAACATATTTTTCAGTCATTCTAGACTCATAAAGGCACAACATATCAAAAATTCACTTCAAGAACATTTTTCTAAAATTAATTAAAAATCATACAAGTCACAGCCTTTACTAATCCTAAAACAGAAACAATTTCACTAAACACCAATCTTACTCTTCCATCACCCACACCAACCCAACTTCTCATCTATCAAGCAAAATCAATACTTACAATCATACCATAAGCAACTTAATCATACCACTTCAAAAGAATTGAAGAAATTAGAGAAAAGATCTTACCTTAGTTAAAAACTTCTTAAATCAACACTTGAACACTTAATCTTTCTTCAATTTAAGCTTGAAATCATCAAAACCATCACTTGTCTCTTTCTTTCTCTTTGGCTATGGAGGGCCGGCCATCAACAACAAGAAGAAGAAGAAATGATGAAGAAAACACAAGTCAAACCTTCTTTAAATATCCACCATGTGATTTTATCCAAGCAATTACCAAAGTGCCCTTATTCACATAATTATCTTTTTGTCTTATATGTGCCCAAATAAGTAATTTACCAATCTCAAATAAATATCTTCTCTTGCATTGACCAAGCCTTTTGACCACTTTATATGTCATATATATTAACATATACACAACATATAAATTTGTCTCTAAACCCTATTTCTTCCCAAAATACATATACATATACTTTCTCTTCTCAATTTCTTTTCTCTTACAATTTAACACATATATTCAATCCAATATATAACAATAACAACAACAACAATATGCAAAACTTCTAGGGTATAAATGAGGATATTACACCCACCATAGGTGAAAATGTGCCCCTAATAATAGTCGCTAAATTCTTAAAATAAACTACATAATTAAAAAAAAACTAAGGCACCAACAAGGCACCAAAAATATTAAAGAAACATGTCTTTTACAATCTTTAAATATTAAATATTAAATAATTATTAAATAATTAAATATTAAATATTAAAATAAACTACATAATTAAAAAAACTAAGGCGCCAACAAAGTGGAAACATGTCTTTTACAATCTTTAAAATCCAAATAAATAACTAAACATAATTCATAAACTTATAAATAATCATCATACAAAGAATTATAGAATTAGGGCTTAATTAAAGGGAAATAAAGATTAATACCAAAAATTACAAACCACTAATAAATATTAACCCATTAACAAAATATAGGGTGGCACACATACAACTAACTACCAATATTAGGATTTTATAACCTAATTAGGGTTTTAATCATGAAAAGCAATGCTCATAATGAATTTGGCCATAAAGATGGCCAATTGTCATATTCTTGGCTCAGTTTAGCTTGTAAACTCATACCCAATTTGGTTTTGGCTTTATAATTGAGTCTGAACTTAATTTGGGCTTTTAAAATTGAATTAGATTTAACTTGGGACTTTAAGATTGGACCGACCATGGTTTGGGCTTTTAAATTAGAATTAAGATCATTTAGGGCCAAATTTAAGGGTGTAAAGTTTTGTCCCCTGCTTAAACGATCTTGAATTTATTCAGAGAGTAAAAGAAATGTGACTTTAAGCTAATTTTGGATGAGGATGGGTTATGGACCTGTAACCTCCTAGTTTAAGTTTTGGACTCATAAATTGGTTAGAATTCTAGACCCGTGAATTGATTTGGATCTTGGACCCGTAAATTGATTTGGGTTCTAAACCCGTGAATTGGTTTGGGTTATAGACCCTAGATTTTGTTTGGGTTCTGGACTAGAGAATTAGTTTGGGTTCTGGACCTAAGACTGTTTTCGGTTCTGGACCCATGACTGTTTTGCGTTCTGGACTCAGACTGGTTTTTAGCTCTTTTCGCTTGAATGACCTTTTGTTATTTGAGAATTATGGCTTTCATAATGTATTCTGATTAGGTTGGACCTTTTTCCTATATTGACTTTAGCTCTTTTAGCTTGACTAACCTTTTGTCATTTGATAATTCTGGCTTTCTTTTAGCCGCTTGTTCCATTTTTAATGGATTCTGCTTGATTTGTCCTGCATCGACTTCAACACTTTTAGCTTGACTGACCTTTTGTCATTTGAGAGTCTCATTTTTCTTTTAGCCACTTGTTCCATTTTTTAATTGATTTTATTGACCTTCTAATAGTTATAGCCTTCTTTTAGCCACTTGTTCCATTCTTTAATGGATTATGTTGACCTTATGAGAGTTTTGGCATTCTTCTAGCCATCAACTTCACCTCTTCTAGCCCAAAAAATAGGTCTTCAACTTTCATAATGAATCTTTAAACATCAGGTCCTCACCATTCACAATGGATCTTCAACCTTGGACATTGGGTCTTCATCCCCTATTATTCTAGTTAATTGACTTTTTATATCCTCTCTTAGGGCAACATCTAACCTCTTATAGTTAAATAAATCCCAATTAAAATAGGAAAGCCACTTGTTTATCCGAATCCTTTAAAATTTGAGTAGAATTAGGACACTTAAGCAGCGAATTGGGCCAAAATAATGGCCAATTCATTATGAGCGAGCATGGCTCATAATGAATTGGTCATGTACAATTCATTATTCGCAATTCTCATAATGAATTCAGCCATTAAAAAATTGCTAATTGTAATAATTTTTTGGTCGGTTTAGCTTGTAAAATCATACCAAAATTGGTTTTGGCATTTTAATTGAGCCTAAACTTGATTTGGGATTTTAAAATTAAATTAGATTTAACTTTGTCCATTAAGATTAGACCAGTTGTTTGAGCTTTTAAATTAGAACAAAGCTCATTTAAGGCCAAATTTAAGGGTCTACAAACATTTTTCTTTATAAAATTTCATTTTAGGAAGATATTTTTGAACTCTTTGGTTCATTTGCTCAACTATGTCATTATCATCCAAGCCATCATCAACAACATCATCACAAGGTATATGAAAGTTCTAGGATGAAGTACCTCCCTCATTAAAGTCATTATTATCTTCTATGGCCATGAGGCAAAGATTTGTAATTCCTTGCAATCCTTCCTCTTCTTCACTAGAGGAATAATCATCCTAAGTAGCCTTGAGAGCTTTTTTCTTTTCCTTATCCCATTTATCCTTATTCTTGAGTTTGAGACATTTGATTTTGATGTAACCCAATTTGTTGCATTCATAGCATTTAACTTCATTCTTCTTATTCTTGTCTTTGAAAGAGGATTTGAAGAATGTTCCTTTATTTACTTGCATCCTCCTTTTTCTTTTCCATTTACTTACTATTTTTAACATCGTGGCCATTTCCTCATCTTCATCACTCTCATTTTCACTTAAGCTCTCATCTTTCAAAGCTTTTAGATTTATTGCTTTTCTTCTTTCCTTTTCTCCTTTGTCATCTTCACTTTCAATATGCATTTCAAAGGTGAGAAGCTTTCCAACTAGCTCATCGGTCCTTAGCTTGTTAAGGTTATGAGCTTTTTAAATTGAGGAAACCTAGTTAAAGTTCTTCTTTGGATGTACACTAAGGGCTCTCAAGAATTTTCTATTAACATCTTCTTGAGCATATACTTTGCTATATTTCTTCAAGTCATTGGCTATTGCAAGCAACCAATTTGTCATCTCGGTGACATTTTTATGTGGCTTCATTTTGAAGAGTTCATACTCATGCACAAGTATTTGGAATTTATTAAACCTCACTTGGGTAGTGCCCTCATGATAGTTTTCAAGAGTTTTCTAAATGCCATATGCATTTGTAATGTGTTAGACTCTTCTAACTTCTTCTCTAGACATTGTATTCACTAGGATGGAGCAAGCTCAATTATTTTTGTAAAAAGATCTCTCTTGAGCTTTGGTCCATTGTGCTCTGGGGATAGGCACTTGGAATCCTTTTACTTCTTATGTAGGAGGTTTCTATTCACTGAAGGATAAGTACATCTTATATTTCTAGCAAGAGTAATTGGTTCCACTAAAATAGAGTTTAAGATGGGAATTTAGGTTTCCACAGGAAGAAGCATTACTAGTGGAGCTGGAACTAGAAGTGGTTGGGGGAGGAGTGGCTGCCATTGGGGTTCTAAATTTAATAATTAAGCTTTACAAAATTTTAAGGCTCTGACACTAATTATTGTCCCTTTTCAGTAACCAAGAGGGAGAGTGAATTGGTTATTTTATAAAAATAAGGGTAAATTAAAAAAATTAACAAGTGAGGAATGAGTAGAGAGTTAGAAGATTGAATATAAAGAATTTACAGTGGTTCGGATTACCTTAATCCTATGTCCACTTTCTCAACATCTCGTTGTGATTCCATTAGCTTTGAGTTTTTATAAGCTCAATTCTAACTTGGTGTTTTCACAATATCACAGAACTTTTATAATGGTTTGATTATTCCTTATAACCCAACAAGAGCTTTACCTAGGCTCACTCTAAAAGCAACCTTTGTAAAGCTCATACTAAACTTCTACAATGGCGTTTAATGTTCACACCCAATACTCAAATATTACAACTATGAAATTTGGTATAAAGAAATTGAAAGTGTTAACTTGGCAATATGATTCACAATTCTTTTTGAAACTAAAGTTTCATGACATATTTACAGCTTTCAAGCTTTGAAAGAGCCATTTAAAAAGTAAATTGGTGAGTGCCAAAATGTTTGGTCAATATCTTCCACTTCAATTATTTTTCAAAGTAGTTTCATGGTCGGACCATTCTTAGTCCAATCAAAAACTATGAATTTTGTTGAGCGCTCCTCCAATGGCTAAGTACACATGGTAACCAATAATTGATTTAACATATAACGACTATAATTTTTGAACTCCATTTTACAGGTCCAGTTGATGTGTATGTACTTTGGTTAGATTGTGCTTGGTCCATTGAAAAATTAGGCGTACCATAGGGCATGAAACTCTTTGGAAGTTTTTGACAATTTTCTTCAATAGTCTATTGTACCATTGGATGGTCCAATCGGAATTTTTCATCCAACTGAGAAAATGGGAGTACTTTAGTGTGTGAAACTCTCCGAATTAATTTCAAAGTTAATAACAAAAGTCCAGTCAGACTGGTAAGTGGTTCAATAGTTAAGTTTTGGTCCATTGAGATTTTAAGAGTCCTTTTTGGTCATGATATTCTCTGTATAAATTGTTTTGGAAGTTCAGTTTTTGTCCAGTGAGACTGCTTCATCGTTTGAAAGAGATTAGTGCAATTTTTCCAAAAAATTAAGTTCCTACAAAATGTGCTTTTGTATAATCATTAGTACAATTTAATTTGATTGTCTAAAATCAAAATAGAATAAATTAGGCTAAGGTTTTGGCTAAATATGTTGGTATTGATACATTGTGAACCATGCACAATGTATTACACTTACTTTCTACTAACCATCAGCTAGGCACTCACATGTACCCAACTTGTGACAAACCCTTTAAACTCCTTAAGGTTATTCTTTAATGTTAACAGAAACTCACATAATTAACTTGCTTTAAATTTTAATTTGTTTATTCAAAACTTCAATCAATTCAAACTCAAAAATGTAATTCACTTTACTATTATAGTTAACTCTTATGAGTTATAATTTCTAGCAAAACCTTATTTCCCTCCTAACATAATCAATTTGAATCAGTTCAATTAATTTAGCTTTGTAATAAATTAATTTAAACTTAATTATAATATATAAATTTGGCCTCAATCAATCAATTTTACTTGCTAGCACAGTTGTTCTTTTAATTTATAAATTCTCTGACACATCCATGTTTCCTTTATTCGCAATTGTAAGTTTGATTCTTTAATCAATTTGATTTACTATTTTATTCATTTATTTTCATTAACATATCTTGAATAATTTCTTCTAAAAATTTAACTTAATAGCATGCCAAACTTTAAGCAAGTTAACCTATCCCATAATTAGGATATTACACAGGTAGAATTCGTACCTCCAATAATAGCACCAGTATGTTACAAGGATATAGACTTAGAAAATTTTGGCATTATTCTAACATGCTAGTGTTTGCATAAAAATAAGCAATTTCATTCACGAAGCTAAATTAATGGTAAATAGCTTTATTATGACATTCACTAGTAGAATAAGTATCATTATTTCTAAGGCTTCATATTTTTATGTGATAAAACAAAATAATATTACATACAATGGTATAACTAGGATTTTTATGGTATATGGTTCTAATATTAAGTTAAAATAATACAAAAAATAAGTAGTGGTCTTTCATTCTAATTATCAAAGTGAAAAAGTTATAGAAAAGTACTTACTAGTATCACAACGTGATTTTATTTTTTGTGGGCAATGGTCACACTGGTAGGTCTAATATGTGGTAGTTTAATTCTAAGAGTTTGCATGTTCTGGAAACATGCAGAATGGCTTCATTTTCAATAGTGGTAAAAACCATTCATCCCTCATCTTATTGTGTAAATTAGTCTTGACAATATGCATTATAGAAAAAAGAAACTCTTTCAACTGAACAAGTAGCAACTAGTAGGAGCAATGCCAATTCAATTAATCAATAAACCAATGGAAATTACTTATCTTTTCCATGCTGGACCATTTTCTTAGGCTTTTAAGATCTTGAATAGCTAAAAATTCATCATCGTTTCTTATATTACAAATGTAAGTCTCAAGCTAGTCAGGGAGCATCATACCTTCACTCCATGAGAAGTCATCTTCATATAATTCATCTAAGCATACTAGCAACTCAATATTGAATTTAGAGAATGCGTTTGTTGTCCCTTATTAACTACCAACAAAGGGGGTGAATTGGTTCTTTTGGAGATTTAGGATTAATTGAAAAATTAAGACAATTTAAGAGTAAGAGTTAGGGAAGAAGATATACAAGGAGATAAATAGTGTTTCAGATTTAACAATCCTATATAAACTCCTTAAAAAATTAGTTAAGTATTTTCACTATACTTGGGTTTTTACAAGCTCAACCCTAGCTTGATATTTTCTTAAGCTCACACTGAACTTTACAAGGCTATTAGAATCCTTACAACCCTTACAAGAGTTTTTATCCCAAGGCTCACTATCTAATATAGTGTTTTACAATTATCACACCAAACTTACAAGGTAATTATCTAAGAACATACACCCAACTCTCAAGAAATATAATAAATTGTAATAAGGAAGATTCAAGAAATCAAATTTCAAGAGTTTTGTTAATAATTGCTTAAAAGTTAATAAATGAGGTTTGGTGAAGTATTTATAGCCATCTTCAATCCATAGATTCATTGAAGTTGAATGCTAGAAGATTAAGGCTTCACTAACCAAAATCTATTGCATTAAATGCTATCAGAGGTGTCTAGCGGTCACACTCCTTGTTGTGTGTTGCGCTCGAATTAAGTACTACTACAAGCGTCACTCGCAAGTATACGAGGTAGCTATAGCAAAGGTGATCGCCCCAAGGTCATTTTTCCAAGAAGGTGTGGTTCGTAATAGCTTGATTGACAAGTATTTAAATGTGGAAGTTTATTGTTTGGAATTGTAAAAGAACAATTTAAACCTAAGATTAAGGAGTGCAGGGTTGATGTATGAAGGTTGTACAAGATCAAATCGATTCTTGGGAAGGTGCCTAGGGTTATAGGTCCATTCAATCAAAGCTCAATTCTTAATTATCCATTAACATAACCTTGTAAATTAATTTGTTCCTTAAGGTTAATTAGTCAATTACCAATTCATTAGTTCTCACATTCATGAAATAGCAATAACCAATTATTTTACATTTGCAAATTAATGAAACCCTAGAACTTATATTTCTAATTCATTCATAGGGTAGTCGATTGTATAATTCCAATATCGAATTTCACCTCTCGGTCCGTCATCCAATATTCAAAGATTAATAGGTAGCTAATCTATCAACCTAGCATTTAATATAATACAATCAACCAACAACAAAGTACATCAATGTAAATATCAAATCAAAACATTTAATCAAATATACTACAAACCCTAGGCATGGGTATTTAGCTCAACATCATCAATTTAAAACATTCATTCAACTCAATATAAATCAAATACAAATTGTTCATTGCAATATCAATTCTCTTAATACGACAAAAACAATATTGAAATGAATTAAAAGAGAGAATAGAAAAAACCCTTGTGAAGATGCTAAGAGTAGGATTACTAGTCTTCCTCCTAGCTCCACTTGATATTTGATGAAGAACTCAAGCCCTCTTCAATGGTTGATTCCCCTTTGCAATATGGAATGGAGCTTTCTCAAATCACCAAACCTTGGAATGGAGCTTGCCTTTGGTAGATGGAATGGAGCTTTCTCAAGTCACCAAACCTTGGAATGAAGCTTCTTCAACCTTCAAGAGCTTGTTTAACCCAATTTATCCCAAAGAACCTCAAAGATCTTATCAATGGAAGATGGAGAAGATGAAGATGGAGGATGAAGATGAAGGGACAAGGAGAGTGTCACTCTCTCCTCATCCCAAATCGTGTTTGCCCCCCTCCTTCTCCTTTCTTTTCTCTCTTTCTAAAACCCTAGCCGACTCCTCCTCCTTTTCTATCGAGCAGAAGAATTTATAGAAATTAAGGGTGACACGGCCAAGCTTGCTTTGGCTTGGCCGTGTCCCTCATTTTTCTTTGGGACACGGCCAAGCTTGCTGGCCGTGTCCCTCGCTACCTTCTTCTTTCTTTCTTTCTTTTCTTTGTTCTTCAAGGAGTGACATGGCCAAGCCAAGAGTGGCTTGGCCGTGTCTCATGTGACACGGCCACAAGCTTGGCCGTGTCACATGAGTGTGTTTGCTTCTGCTTCTTTTTTGCTCTTTCTTTGCTTTGGTCTTTGTTTTGCTCCTTAAATGAGAAACGGCCAGTGGCTTGGCCGTGTCAAGCTCTGCCATTTATTTACTTGAGGTGACACGGCCAAGCTTCATTTGGCTTGGCCATGTCATGCTTGGTTCATGCTCTTCTTGCACTGTTTTGATCTTCCAAGGGTGTTTTTGCACCTAAACCTAAAACAAACACTTCAAACAAACTTAAAACAAAAATCAATCAAAACATTAACCTAAAACATATAAAAATCACACTAAAAACTAGTACAAAAATTATCTAAATAACTACCCCACACTTAATTCCTTGCTTGTCCCCAAGCAAGGCTAAAATCAAAACACACTAAACAAGATGAATTTTGTTAAGTTCAAGAGTTATAAAGATGCATCAAGACTTCCTTATCCCTAAATCCGCAATCAATATCGAATCAAACAAAATCAACACCAATGCAATTAAGTGGCTTTCCATGCATAACCAATGTTGTCACTCCCTCACCAACTCTTACAAGTGTTTGATCATGGTGGTGTTTACACTCATAACAATCAATGAAAGATTATTGCCATAGGCTTGCTTATCAATCAAATCTCCACCACAAAATAACAATCAAGCATCAATCAAAAGGACTTTATTGGTTTGTAATGGGGCTAAGGTAAAGGCATGATATTTAGGAAATGTGAGCTTGATCATTAAGTTCAAGAGCACTTTAAGAATGAAGTACCCGATCATATATATAACCCACAATCCCAAAACACCTTCCTCTCATCTACCCCTTGACATTAAAGAGCTTTTCAAGGGAACTCACTTATTAATATTGCAATGATACATTCCAACCCTTTCAACAAGAACAACAATTATTCTTATTATTATATATATATATATTTTTTATTTTTCTCTCTTTTTTTTATTATTATTTTGCTTTGCAAACTTAAACTTACTAAATTTAACCCCACACTTAATTCAACACAACACTCGGTCATAAACGCTCTTAAAATGCTCTTGACCTAATGAAAGGGTAAGAGTTAAACAACAAGGTCCAAGCTAATGGTGTTGTGAAAAAGAAAGAAAAGGAAAAATAAAATAAGCTCAAAATTGGCTAACTAAGGTTAAAAATAGGGTTGGTCTTTTTAAGCCAAAGTGGGTTCACCTAATTGCCTTAATCATCTTGATGCCTAATTGAAATTTTTATGCAATCTTAAAATGCATGTCAAAGCAAGTTCTAGCATTTCATCAATCAAGGATGTTCACCCACAACAATAATGATAAGTTGATGGCTCAATTCCTCACTATGTTAATGGCAATGCAAGGAAAAACCAACAAAATTGACAATAAGCACCAATTCTACTCAATTCTCAAATTCATGCTTCAAAAATTCAAAGGTCATCTATCAACAATTTTTATAACAATTGAACTTTCTAAAACACATTTATTCAAGGTAAAACATTAGTAAACTTAAAAAGTAAAAACAAAAAATGCACTACCCCACACTTAAAGGTTCACATTGTCCTCAATGTGAGCATGCATAAAGTAAAAGAGAGTTTAGATGATACCTGATTTCCATCGTTCCCATATACGATGTGTAGGGCTCCTTCCACCCATAATGCAATTAGAGCCCA
This sequence comes from Garcia nutans, assembly GCA_947685225.1. NCBI lineage: Eukaryota > Viridiplantae > Streptophyta > Magnoliopsida > Malpighiales > Euphorbiaceae > Garcia > Garcia nutans. Next base: position 24,228,262 of record CANTUV010000001.1, read on the forward strand.
TGTGTGAGAGGATGAATAACATGCAACTCTGAAACATGCCCAATGTATTGAAAAGCCTAGGTAGTATCCTTGGAAGAGCAATTGTCCAAAAAGAACATGTGAGGGTTATCTTAACTTGATCCTCTAATGCTATAGGGACGCGGTAAGAACCTTTTTCAGTTTGCAACATGGTTATATATGGTTTTTGCTCGTTCTCACCACCAAGGGTGGGAGAGATGATAATTTGTTGCATACTATACTCCCCAACCAAAATGTCTTTCAAATTTCTTAAGGTGTTTTTAAGTTCAACCAAGTTTAGTTGAACCACTTCTTTATCCTCTTTAGCAATTTGAAGCTCACCCTCAACAATCTTATTATTTAATAGTAAATTGCTCTCCTCAATTTCTAAACTGGAAAAATTAGGCTCTACTCCTAAGGTCATGGCTACCTCAAGCTTATCTTCACTATCTTCACTATAGGGCATATCATAAAGTTTAGAAAGTTGCATACCTTGTTTCTCTTCATTCAACCTGCTTGGGAATGGGATTGGTGGCATACAAGGATTTGGGGGTTCATGCAATTTTGTGAAGTTGATGCTTCCAAATTCTCCATCTCCTTTGATTGAATTAACTCCTCTATATATGGTTGTATTTCCTCACTATCTTTTTCTTGATTAGTTCCTGCATCAAAGGAATCACAAAAACTGTTATATATCACCTATTCACTCCTCAAATTTGTGATTACCTTGATGTGCTCCAGTTGGCTAGGAAATTCCTCTTTTTGGTGTGCTTGGAGTTGAAGTGCCAATTGCCTAACTTGAGCTTCTACCCTCTTCAATGATTCCTCCAAAGAATCAAACCTCTCATTGTTCCTTTCCTGATTTTGTGTGCTAATTTGAAGATAAGCATTCAAATCATCTTCCACTGTGGATTTCTTGCATTGATCCTGATTTTGTGCACTAATTTGAATGAAGGCATTCAAACTATCTTCCAAAGTGGGTTTCTTAAATCAATCTTTATTTTGTGCGCTAGTTTGAATAAAGGCATTCAAACTATCCTCCAATGTGGGTTTCTTAAGGTGATCTTGATTTGAATATTGTTCTTAAGAGTAAGGATTTCTTTGGTAAGGTTGAAAAAAATTTTGAGGTGGAATTTGCTGTTGATTTTCCCAAGAAAAATTTGGGTGGCTTCCCCAGCTTGAATTATAAGGTCTGGAATATGGGTCATTTCCACCCATTTTCTGGAAACTTTCATAGGCATATTCTTCCTCTTGCCTCTCTTGGTATTGTCCAGAACCAAATGAACACATGTTTGCGCTATGTCTTGCAATGCCACATGCTGAACATACTTCACGAGTAGGCATAGGTGTTCTTCCTCTTGCATTTAGCATCTTAAGTTGGTTTGTTAAGTCTGCTAATTGCCATGCCATGTCAGAAACATCGTTCCTATCATAAACTCCCCCGTGACTTGAAAACTGCATCTTTACAAAAGGCACTTAGCAACTTAAAGAAAACAAACAAATAATTAAATTAAAAGAAAATCAAACAAAAACAAACAAACAATTAAAAGAAAACAAACAAACAATTAAATTGTAAAGAAAAATCAAACTATCACTACTTAAACAACCTTCCCCGACAGAGGCGCCAAAAACTTGTTGTGCTCGAATTAAGTACTACTACTAGCGTCACTCGCAAGTATACGAGGTAGCTGTAGAAAAGGTGATCACCCCAAGGTCGTTTTCCCAAGAAGGTGTGGTTCGTAATAGCTTGATTGACAAGTATTTAAATGCGGAAGTTCGTTGCTTCGAATTGTAAAAGAACAATTTAAACCTAAGATTAAGGAGTGTAGGGTTGATGTATGAAGGTTGTACAAGATCAAGTCGATTCTTGGGAAGGTGCCTAGGGTTATAGGTCCATTCAATCAAAGCTCAATTCTCAATTATCCATTAACATAACCTTGTAAATTAATTTGTTCCTTAAGGTTAATTAGTCAATTACCAATTCATTAGTTCTCACATTCATGAAATAGCAATAACCAATTATTTTACATTTGCAAATTAATGAAACCCTAGAACTTATATTTCTAATTCATTCATAGGGTAGTCGATTGTATAATTCTGATATCGAATTTCACCTCTCGGTCCGTCATCCAATATTCAAAGATTAATAGGTAGCTAATCTATCAACCTAGCATTTAATACAATACAATCAACCAACAACAAAGTACATCAATGTAAATATCAAATCAAAGCATTTAATTAAATATACTACAAACCCGAGGCATGGGTATTTATCTTAACATCATCAATTTAAAACATTCATTCAACTCAATATAAATCAAATACAAATTGTTCATTGCAATATCAACAACAACAACAACAACTAAGCCTTAGTCCCAAACAAGTTGGGGTCGGCTGTATGGATCCTCAACAAAATAATCTCAAAAGACACCAAAAAAGATACTCCAGCCTTAGTCCCCTTCCAAGACACGAATTTTACGTCTCCATTCAAGTCTGTCATTAATCAAATCCGCATCAAGATCTAAGGCATGTAAGTCTCTTTCTATCACCTCATTCCACACAGTTCTAGGTCTTCCACGACCTCTAACCCCCTCAATCAACAAATTCTCACACTTACGAACTGCGGCATTAGGAGGTCTTCTTAAAACATGCCCATACCATCTAAGTCTTCCTTCCCTCACCTTATCTCCGACATCCGCTACTTGGACTTTTTGTCGAATATGAACATTCTTAATTTTGTCCAGTCTGGTATGTCCACACATCCATCTTAGCATCCTCATTTCTGCCACACTCATCTTATGCAAATGTTGTCCCGTTGGTGCCCAACACTCACTACCATAGAGCATCGCAGGTCTAACAACTGTCCTATAGAATTTACCTTTCACTTTCAGAGGTATTTTCTTATCACATAGAACCCCAATCGTACCCTTCCACTTCAACCACCCTACCTGTATTCTGTGAGCCATATCTTCATCTATACGGCCATTATTCTGGAACATCGAACCCAAATATTTGAACTGCTTGGTTTTAGGAACCAAAACTCCATCCAACTTAACCTCATGTTCCTGCTTCTTCCTTAGACTGAACCCACAGTGCATATATTCCATTTTACTCCTACTTAACTTAAAACCCTTATCCTCGAGGGTTTTTCTCCACACTTCCAACTTACGGTTTACACCAGCACTAGTCTCATCAATTAAAATAATGTCATCAGTAAACAACATACACCAAGGAACATCGTCTTGTATGCTTCTGGTTAGCTCGTCCATAACCAGGGTAAATAAATATGGACTCATGGCCGAACCTTGATGCAATCCGGTAGTAATGGGGAAAGCCTCAGTGTCTCCACCAGGTGTTTTCACACTAGTGGATGGATTCTCATACATGTCCTTGATGATGTTGATATATTTGCCGCTGACTCCTTTTCTCTTCAAAACCCACCATAACACTTCTCTTGGTACTCTATCATAGGCTTTCTCCAAGTCAATAAATACCATGTGGAGATCTTTCTTCTTCTCATGATACAATTCCATTAGTCTTCTTAGAAGAGAAATAGCCTCCATGGTAGATCTCCCTGGCATAAACCCAAACTGATTCTCCGAAACTCTTGTAAGCTTCCTCAATCTGTGCTCAATAATCCTTTCCCATAATTTCATAGTATGGCTCATAAGTTTGATACCCTGATAATTTGTACAGCATTGAATGTCTCCCTTATTTTTATATATGGGTACCAGAATACTCTTCCTCCAGGCATTCGGCATCTTACGTCCTTTCACAATAGCATTAAAGAGTTTAGTTAACCAGGCAAATCCTACCTCTCTAAGGTTATTCCAAACCTCTATAGGAATACCATCCGGGCCACAAGCTTTACCAACTTTCATATACTTCAAGGCTTCTCTTACTTCACTATGCAAGATCCTCCTAGACCAGCTGATATAACCATTTGTTGCATGAAGACCTTGAAAATCTTGTTCATGTTCAGGGTTGAATAACTGCTCAAAATAAGCCTTCCACCTCTCCTTAATCTCAACATCTCCTGTCAACACCCATTGATCTTCGTCCTTTATACATTTGACTTGGCTTAAATCTCTGCTTTTCCTTTCTCTCATCCTTGCAATCTTATAAATGCCCATTTCTCCCTCTTTAGTACCTAACTTTTGATAAATCCCTTCTAAGGCTCTGCCACGAGCTACACTAACAGCCTTCTTTGCCTCTTTCTTAGCCCTCTTATATTCCTCAAAGGCCTCGCTATTAACCGCATTCAGTAATTTTTTATACCATTCCCTCTTAGCCTTAATAGCCTTTTGAACCTCCTCATCCCACCACCATGCATCGTGCGGTCGAGGCCTTGCCCCTTTAGAGATCCCAAGCAATTTACTACCTGCTTTCTTAATGCCACCTTCCATTTTTGTCCACAAGTCATCTGCACTAGCCTTAAGGTTCCAAATGTCTTCCTTTAGTAACTCCTCCTTAAAGATACCTTGAGCTAGGTTTTTCAATTTCCACCATCTTATCCTTGGTTCCAATTCTTTCTTATCATTCCTCCAGCTACTTTTATTCTTAACATCTAAAACCACAATACGATGTTGTGCCGTCAATGCTTCACCTGGAATGACCTTGCAATCCTTACACTTACTTTTGTCCCGTCTTCGAGTAAGTATGAAGTCTATTTGACTTTGGGTTCGTCCACTCTTAAAGGTAATCAAGTGTGACCCCCTCTTTTCAAAGCAGGTATTTGCTAGCAATAGATCATAAGCCACCGCAAAATCCAAAATGCTCTTTCCCTCCTCATTCCTGTTGCCAAAACCATAACCCCCATGGACCCTGTCATAACCATTACTGTCCTTACCAACATGACCATTAAGGTCCCCACCAATGAAAATTTGCTGATTATCCGAAATACCTTGCATGATTTCATCCATATCTTCCCAGAATTGAACCTTGGATGCTCTGTCCAAACCTACTTGGGGAGCATAAGCACTAATAACATTAATAGTGTCATCTCCCAAAACAAGCCTCAAAGAGATAATCCTGTCTCCCTTTCTCTTCACTTCCACCACCTTGTCTTTAAGCGTAGGCTCAATAATAATGCCCACACCATTCCTATTGTTATCCAAGCCACAATACCACAGCTTATATTCTGAGTTACCAATCTCTTTTGCTTTATTTCCCTTCCACCTGGTTTCCTGCAAATAAGCAATACTAACCTTCCTTCTTTTCAAAGTATCCACAAGCTCTATAGACTTCCCAGTTAGAGTGCCAATATTCCAACTACCTAATCTTAATCGGATCTCCTTGGACTTGCTTCTTTAGCTGCATTCGTCCATAATGCGGTAGCCCTTTCCTGTCTGACACCACATCCGGGCGCTGATATGGCGGGACTAACTTCTTTACCCATACCCGTCCATGGCATGGGAACCTTTGCTCATACTCCACCACACCCAGGTGTCGATGCGATGGAACCCCTTGCTCATTTAACACTACACCCGGGTGCCGATGTAGCGCGTGCCTAGGTGAGCAAGTCCCAATGGTATAATGATAGCTTTGAGGATCCATAAAAATTTTGGCAAAATTTTACACTGGCCGCCAACCTACCGCAACCCTCCTCCTTTATCTGGGCTTGGGACCGGCTATGATACTCGCAATATCAATTCTCTTAATACAACAAAAACAATATTGAAATGAATTAAAAGAGAGAATAGAAAAAACCCTTGTGAAGATGCTAAGAGTAGGATTACTAGTCTTCCTCCTAGCTCCACTTGATATTTGATGAAGAACTCAAGCCCTCTTCAATGGTTGATTCCCCTTTGCAATATGGAATGGAGCTTTCTCAAATCACCAAACCTTGGAATGGAGCTTGCCTTTGGTAGATGGAATGGAGCTTTCTCAAGTCACCAAACCTTGGAATGAAGCTTCTTCAACCTTCAAAAGCTTGTTTAACCCAATTTATCCCAAAGAACCTCAAAGATCTTATCAATGGAAGATGGAGAAGATGAAGATGGAGGATGAAGATGAAGGGACAAGGAGAGTGTCACTCTCTTCTCATCCTAAATCATGTTTGCCCCCCTCCTTCTCTTTTCTTTTCTCTCTTTCTAAAACCCTAGCCGACTCCTCCTCGTTTTCTTTCGAGCAGAAGAATTTATAGAAATTAAGGGTGACACGGCCAAGCTTACTTTGGCTTGGCCGTTTCCCTCATTTTTCTTTGGGACACGGCCAAGCTTGCTGGCCGTGTCCCTCATTGCATTCTTCTTTCTTTCTTTCTTTTCTTTGTTCTTTAAGGAGTGACACGGCCAAGCCAAGAGTGGCTTGGCCGTGTCTCATGTGACACGGCCACAAGCTTGGCCATGTCACATGAGTGTGTTTGCTTCTGCTTCTTTTTTGCTCTTTCTTTGCTTTGGTCTTTATTTTGCTCCTTAAATGAGACACTGCTAGTGGCTTGGCCGTGTCAAGCTCTGCCATTTCTTTACTTTGAGGTGACACGGCCAAGCTTCATTTGGCTTGGCCATGTCATGCTTGGTTCATGCTCTTCTTACACTGTTTTGATCTTCCAAGGGTGTTTTTGCTCCTAAACCTAAAACAAACACTTCAAACAAACTTAAAACAAAAATCAATCAAAACATTAACCTAAAACATATAAAAATCATACTAAAAACTAGTACAAAAATGATCTAAACATTATGTGGTAGCTAGAGGTGTTGTGCTATCATCTTGGACTTTGGGCAGTCATGAGATGCAATTTATGTCTAACAGACTTTCAACAGCTAGTCTACATCGCATTTGATAGGTCAACACTACTCTCTGCCACCTTTATGAGTCACATGATTGCTTAATCCTTTGAGAGGTTTCCCAAATACATGTTGAATTTCTTCAGAAATCTTTCTTCCATATTGCTTCACCTTATTGGTTATCAACTATTCCCAGTTCTTTTTTACTGTATGATTCTTGTGGTTGCATGGCTTTGAAATAGTAGTGAAAAATTACTTATTGTGTAAAATTTCACTCTTGCCTTTAGAATTTGTACGGTCACTCAAATATTAATGTGGTCACACAAAGTGTCTAATGGTCCAGTTGAGCGCTACACCTCTAAATGCAAACTTTACTGTGTCTCTAGGGTTTTTTTTCTCAATATAGCTCTTAGAACATTGTGTGACCATATAAAATGGAAAACTCACAGACCTAAAACCTGAGGCAAAAATAGTTAATTGAAAGACTAAAACTTGTCAATTTTGTTATCAAAAATTAAAATAGAGTTCATTGTCCAAATATTTGGCCAACAGTCTCTCCCTTTTTTACTTTGGCAATCAAATTGAATACAAAAGAATAAAGATAAGCTTTTTAACTTAGGCAATTTTATTTTATTGAAGGATTTTAAGATAAGTTAAAAATTGTATAAGTAAAGCTAGTTTATTTGCATATGAACTCCCCCTCAATCTATGCTACTCCCCTTTTGTCATATTAGTTAGTTCAATTTTTAGCAAATACTTCCTTTGACATAGAGGTTAATTAATATTCAATTAAATTCAATATCTCTCCCCCTTTGATAAAGAAAAAACATAAGAGAAAGAGCATAAAAGAGAAAAAATAATATGAAATAAAGAAATTAAACTTGCATTAAAATAAAAGAAATATTACATAAAAGAAATGTATGATGATTACATTAAGGTCCATCAAAGAAGAGATAAGATCAAACATGGTTTAAAAGGAAAAGAAAAATACAAGTTAAACCAAATTTCTAGTATTATCCAAAAATCTAGATATGGTCAAGTTTAGCAGAGCTCTCTATACCTCCTCTATCACCTACGCGATGAAATAATTGTACTAAGTTACTAACTTAGCGGTACATACTTTGATAACAAAAGTAATTTTAAAACAATGCTCTATGTTTACTTTTCCAAACATGAAATATAATATGTATTAATAGTATTTAAGTTCCAGATAGGAACAAGATGTTGCATAAGGCAAACACACATTTCTTATGCATTATCCTTTATCCTTTCCATTTCCATCATTCTTCATTTCCAACATATTTTTTCCATAATTTTTCTCAACTTTTGCATATTTCCATTATGGATAACATATTTCCTTGCCACTTCTACATTGTAGCCGATTTTTACCATTCAAAACACATAATGCAAATTTTCACAATTTATACACAACAATGCCATTAGCCATTCTACCATGGCTTCACAACTCACAATTTATGCATTTCACATATTTTCACATAAAAGCATGAACTTTATATGTGAACATCCACATTAATGTAGCATAACACAATATAAGAAACACAATGTAATATGACAATTCAAATGCAATTGAAACACAATTGTCAAAGTATGTACTTGTGAACACTCGAATTTTGAGGCTCGGAAAGCCAATTTTCTCAGACTACTGAAAACCGGGCCGGACCGGACGTCCCCTGTAAAATTCACCGGAAGTATATCGATATGGTACTTGAAATGTCCGGGACAACGTGAGGATCACGGATATGGTCCCAGAATAATTTTTGGAGGTCTCTAGCTCCCGAAAAATCAATTTGAGCGAAAATCGGACGAAACCGGCGGCCCGGCCGCCGTGGACGGCGGTCCGACCACCGTGACCGGCGACTCGGCTGCCGTACAGTCCGATTTTGCCTATAAATAGGCTTCAGATTTTCAGAAAAGGGGTTGGACTTTTCCGGGTGGGCCTCATGCTGTCGAATTCTTTTCACGCTTAAAAACGATTAAGAACTTTTATTTGCATAAATCTAACCGTGTGCTGCAGGAAACAATCTGTAATCAAGAATCATAATCCCCAGTTCAAGAAAACGAGATCTGGAACTTCGAAGCGGGAAAATCCTAAGCAAGGTAATATTCTAATCCATCATTTGTCAATTTAAGCATATCATAAGCATTCTATCTTCTTCTCAATTTCTTCTCAGTCAAAGACCTAATCCTTTTAGGTCTAAGGCCTAATGGACTAATCAATCAGCCTCTTTGGCACAAAGACTTAAATTACATCTTTTTGGTACAAAGTACCTACATTTCACAATTAAAATCAATCTGTTGGCACGGAGCCTAAATTACACCATTTTGGTACGAAGTACCTAAAATTTCACAATTTAGCACTAAGTGCTGAAATTCACATTTTTGGCATGGAGCCCAACCACACTTGGCCAAAGGCCCAAAATTTGCACTCTTTTGGTACAAAGTACCTAAAATTGGAGAATTTAGCACTAAGTGCTAAATCTCACATCTTTGGCATGAAGCCCGACAACACTTGGCCAAAGGCCTAAATTGCACTCTTTTGGTACAAAGTACCTAAAATTGCACCATTTAGCACTAAGTGCTAAATTTCACAACTCTGGCATGAAGCCCGACTCAATTAAAATCAACCTTTGGCATGGAGCCTAAATTCCACTCTTTTGGTACAAAGTACCTAAATCTCACATCTTTGGCATGAAGCCCGACAATGCACGAAGCATACACACACACATGCATGAAGCGTAATTTTCATCGCCTTTAAATAGGCTTTTCCGAACTACATGGGCTTTGATCTCCTATTCAAACGGGAGTATGTAGGCATGTTTGGGATTCACCCCAAATAGCAAGTCCACAAACTACCAACAATCTTTTTGTCTTTAAATTTGTTCCATTTTTGCAAGTTAATCAAAAGCATGACATAGTCCCCGAATCCTCCTTGGGTTCGCAGACTAGAAGCCTTTACATTGGATGCATTATTGGAGTCAAACAAGGGTTTTCTTAGTTTTTCCCTTCGAACAAAATAAACTGAGTGGCGACTCCCGACAACGAGTGAACTTTCGCTCGGATCCTTTTCGGGCGGAACCCGAGGTTCACAATTTGGCGACTCCACTGGGGACCATAAAAACCATTTATGGGATCCTAGTGGACTACTATTGATTATTTGATTAACTTGCCACGGGAGACCATAAAAATAATTTATGGGATCCTAATAGGCTACTATTGCTTATTTGACTAATTTGCCCTTCTTTAGGGTGTTTTTATTCATTTTGCAGGGTACCCTAGCAATATATATCCTCTCCTTAAGGATATTGGAATGAAGATTGGCAAAAGGAATCTTTTTCCTTGGATGGATCTCTTGTTTGGCTAAATGTGCATTTGTTTTGTCATTCAGAGAATCTTTTTCTCTTGCATATATGCGGGAATCATTTTCCTCCATGGCATAAAAAATTGTTTTCAAATGAATTTCTTCTCTTTCTTTTCAAAATTCTGAGTCTGGATAGCAAGTAGCGCTGATCGACAGGTCTCCTTGATTATGCCGGCGGACAGCCAAAGCGTCCTCCCTGTTGTCGCAAACCATTCCAATCCTTTTGGAGTGGCCCATGAGTAATCGTACTGTTGGACCCACGCGAAACTCCTTGTTTCACATGTGGTTAGGTATATCTTACTCAAGACTCAAAGGTCCCTATTATAAGCCGATTCTCTATTTTTCATGTGCCAATAGAACCTTCCCTTAGGTTGTATGTACCCAATGATAGTGCCACATACCATTAAAATGAATTGTGATGTGATGAGGTGCATTCATGCAACATAACAACACGGTTTTGGGGAAAATCTTTTGATATGTGCAAGTGGACCAAGAGTTTTCCTACCCTACACACTACCCTGATCCTTTACCCTTGACCTTTTTAGGTATCCACCATCCGTGTGCCGTCACCTACACAAACTACACCAACTCCAACTGGGCAATCACCCACAAGCTCTACCACTCCAACTTCACCAACCACTCCAATTCCTGAAATGGCTACAATTGAATAGATCAAGGCCTTGTTAGATGGACAGGCTAAGGAAATTGAAGCTAGGATGCAAGAAAAAATTGATGAAGCTTTAGCCGCCCAGAGGGTAGCCATCTTGGCTGAATTGGGAGGGGTACCAAAGACGGCCACTACTTCTGGAAATTTAGGGAAAGAACCTATTGTGGGACAAACTAGTACCCCCATGACTGCTCAGAATACCCCTGTCATCAATTTGGAGGATCCACCCTCTAAGAATGTCACTGAAACTGATGAACTGAAAAGAAAACTTGAATTGCTTGAGAGGTCAATCACTGCCATGAAAACTCACAAAGAGGTGGTAGACATGGATTCTTTATCCTTGTTTCCCCAAGCTAGATTGCCTCCAAAATTCAAGATGCCTGGGATGGACAGATTTGACGGGACCACTTGCCCTAAAACTCACCTCAAGATGTATGTGGGGGCATTAAGCCCTTGGGGTTTAAATGATGAGCTCTTTGCTCAATTATTCCAACAATCTTTGACTGGTGCTGCCCTCAAGTGGTTTGTAAGCCTGGACCGTGCCAAGATTAAGACCTGGGAAGACATCTGCAATGCATTTAACTCTCAATACCACTATAATATTGAGGTGGATGTCACCAGAAGGGAACTTGAGACTACCAAGCAGAACAACAATGAACCCTTCTCCTCGTTCCTTACGAGGTGGAGGGCAAAGGCTGCCCAAATGATCAATCGCCCTTCTGAACAAGAGCAGATTGATATCATAATCAGAAATTTAAGGCCTACATATCAAGCCCAACTGCAAACCCAATACCTACCTACTTTCAAATCGCTCATTGCGACTGCAACTAAGGTAGAAGATCTGATACAATTGGGTAAGATAGTAGATGAAGAAGCTATCTCAAAGTATAAAAAACAGGGCCAAGCTGCTTCCTCAAGCGAAGTAAATGAAGTGGCCAATATTGCCCCTGCAAATCCTTTACGTGTGGGCAATCTTGGGCAGAGAAATCAGCCAAGAAGGCAATATACCGACATTGGAATGCCCCTTCATCTAGTGTTTAAAAAGGCCGTGGAAGAGAAATATTTGAAGCCTTTGGACCCAAGGCCTCCTCCAAACCCATTACCCTCCAATTACAGGGCCAATGAGTACTGTGAGTACCACCAAGGAAGTGGGCACAAAACAGATGCTTGCTGGACTTTGAAAAACCGCATCCAGGATTTGGTGGATAGTGGTGACATCATTCCTCTCAGGAGGCAACCAAACATTAACACTAAACCCTTGCCCAATCATTCCATCAATGCCATCACTGTGGAAGATTTCATGCAGCCTAGTCTCTTTGATGAGGTTGCTATGGTAACTAATTTTGAAGACAAAAAGGGGCTTCACCAAGCTGATCAAGACCACAGATGGGCCACTAATGAACTGGTATGCCGAGGAGAGACAAGCTGCTCTAGTCAAACCTAGTCCAGTGTCACATCCTGAACCTGAGTCTCTTACCGAGTCAAATCTTGAGTCAAACACCAAGCCAGAGTCTAGTTTTGAGTCCTCTATAGCTTCAGGTTTAGAGAACCCAAATGTCACATTTAATTTAATCTTGGAGAATGACTCCGCCATTATCAATGAAACTCTTCAAATTCTTGGTTACCCTGTGTCTTTTGCTTTCCAAGTATTATCTAGCAAAAATTAAATAAATGAAATAAAAGAAATAAATTAAAAGATAATAATTGGCAAAGAAAATGAACCATACATACATTGCATGTGATTGTGTGAATAAGGAACAGGTTCTTGAGTGCATCAGAAAGTATGCCAACTGCTTCATGTGGAAGACAAGTGATGTCACGGGAATAGACCCAGCCATAGCAGTTCACAAGATTCCGCTATACCCCGATGCAAAGCCGGTTAAGCAAAAATTGAGCAGAATGAAGCCAGAATGGTCTTTGAAGATTAAAAAAGAGGTTGCCAAGCAACTGGACAATAAGTTCATAGAACTAAATTTCCTACCCTTCCTGGTTAGCAAACATTGTACCGGTCCCGAAGAAAGACGGAAAGGTCAGGATGTGTGTTGACTACAGAGATTTGAATAAAGCTTGTCCCAAGGATGATTTCCCGCTACCACACATCGATTTGCTAATAGACGGGATGGCAACGACAATCTTTCATGACATGATTTACAAAGAAGTAAAAGTGTATGTTGATGATATGATTGTCAAGTCAAAATCTCCAGAAGAGCACGTTTAAGCACTTGAGAAGTTCTTCCTTAGACTTCGCAAGTACAATTTGAAGCTTAAATCCTGCAAAGTGACTCTTTGGTGTAACATCAGGCCAATTTGGGATATTATTGGTCCACCATGAACACAGACTGTGTGGCATTTGTGCAAGGATGTCATCAGTGCCAAATATTTGCTAAGCTACAGAAGCAACCTCCTGTTGCCCTGAATCCAATCACTTCTCTATGGCCCTTCGCTACTTTGGGAATTGATATAATTGGTAAAATACACCCAAAAGCCTCGAATGAACATCAGCTTATCTTGGTAGCAGTGGATTACTTCACATAGTGGGTTGAAGCAGCTTCCTATGCAGAATTAGACGCCAAAAAGGCAGCACAGTTTAATTTATAAATGTGATAATTAAACCAAATCATTAACTCTGAAAGTCGAATAGCATATTAGTGTCTTTTGGGCCCAAGTCTGTCTTTGTTGTCAATATGATATACAATTGTTGAAAAAGATGAGTAATGAGATCTATGGTTGACTTCATTGGAAGTGTGATTCATGATTTGTATGATATGTAATGTGTGTATTGAAATATTGATTGTAAGTATTAATGATGAATCATGATTGGTGAATTGTGAATAAAGTAATGTTATGAAATATGATATGTATAATGTGTGTATTGATATATTGATTGTGGATACTATTAATGAATCATGATTGGTGATAATGATTGTCTTCATTGGAAATGTGATTCATGATTGGTATTATGTATAATGTGTGTATTGAATAGTTGATTGTGAGTATTAGTGACGGGTTGGAATTGGTGATAATGGTATGTATATATGTACATAATATATGAAATTAGTCGAGATATATGAAAGGTGCACATTAAAAAGAGAAAAACATGATAAAAACTAACAGTATATGGAATGGAAATAGTATTATTATATGTTAGAATTACTATAACGTATGTTTATATTTTATATTGGACTACTAAGCTCTCGGGCTTAGCGCGGGTGTGTATTCGCGCAGGTAGATTGGTGGAGGATATGAAGTCTTTCGTTATGCCACGAGAAGAGTAAAAGTTTGTCGAGACCAACTAGAGGGAAATGCATACATGTATAATTTTTGATTATGATGTATTTCTGATGATAGAGTATTTATATGTATAAATGAAGATTTGATAAAGATAATGATTTTGTAAATGTTATTTAAATTAACGTATTATGGTTTTGAACTCTGTTACAGGTTTTTAAAAGATAACGAAAGGTGACATCCTTATACTTTGTATATTTACTGCATGTATACTAGGTATATGTATAGTACTTATATAGGGTATAGGGGTGTTACAGGGTTTTTCACACAAAACTATTTTTGCATTTCATCCAACCTTTTCTTACAAAGAGCTTACAAATAATTTAGGTCAATTATGAAGTACCAAAAATCAATTGTGAGCCTAGTTTATACTAAGAGTTATTAATCATAGGCTTGTTCTTGGCATGAACCACTAGTTACTTTTTCAAGTGAGAAATCTATTTATAATAAACCTCTTAATTTAGTTTATTCCAATATAGCATAAAAGCTACTTTAGTTGGTTGGATGGATTAAAGCCTAATTAATGGGAATTATCATAAATTGATTTCCATTTTTGAAAATATAACTATTAATTGAAACGTTCGAGGGAACTTTTTGAAAATAAAATACCCCATATGGTATTTTATTAACCATAGTACATAGAAAAATAGACTCGTCATTCGTGTGTGGATGTTATAAGGTTGGAAGGATCGTCCTATTTATCCTTGTTTGTTTGTTGTTTGTGCATGCGTGCATACATTTGCATCTCATATCATTAATTCCTTCTGGCTCACAGCCCTGGATTATGATAGTACAAAAGCTTACGACAATTCGACCTACGCCGGAGATGAACAATCTAGTAGCAATGGAGCCCGAACAAATTCAAAGAATGGTGGATGATGCCCTCAATGCCAAGATGGAAGAAATAAAAGAGGCCCTAGCTGAGACCATGAAGAACCAATTGGCTACAATTTTAGAAAACAATGCCAAAGCGTCTGCTAGCACTAAGAAGCCAAAGGACAAAGGGAAGGCTAAAGTTGGCAAAGTAGTTTTTGATGATGATAAGGTGATCATTGATGATGATGATGATTGGGCTCAATACTTCCAAGATCCTCAAGACAAGAAGAAAGAACCGAAGATTATTGAAAGATCAGCTATGGAGAAAACTGAAACTTTTGATGTTGAAAAGATGATTGTGGATTTGGAAAAGAAATTTGAGAAGAACCTAAAAACCGAAGAAATGTCCGAGGTTGACAAATTATTTGAGCTAGATGAAGAAGTTTTGTACAAGTTCAAGATGCCATCCTTTGCAAAGTTTGATGGAACCAAAAATCCTCACCTCCATATGAAGAAGTATATCACTACTATGCAGTCTGCCCGAGCTACTAAGGCTCAAACTCTAAGGTACTTTATGCTCTCATTGGATTCTGTTATCCAAAATTGGTTCAATACATTAGATGATGGCACACAAAAGAGTTGGGATCTGCTATACAAGGCCTTCATCCAACAATATGGATACAATGTCGAGATGGAAGTTATCTTGATGGAAGTTGAGTCCAATAAACAAAGGCCAAATGAGAATTTTGTGGACTATGTGAAAAGATGGAGAAATAAGGTTGTTTTGCTCAAGAAGAGGCTCGATGAATCTGATCAAATAAGGATTATTGTGAGAGGGGCGTTGCCTAGTCTTCATGAAAGGATGTCTCATACACTCTGTAGACCCTTATTTTTTGGCCCAGTCTGATCCGATATTTTTTTATATAGTCCAAAATAATTTTTGTGGTATTTTAATTAAATAATATATATTTTAGTATTTAGTATTTATTATTTATATTTTTTATAAAAATAAAAAATTAAAGTAATATTAGTAAAGTTAAAAAAATGAATAAATAAAAAAAATCGACGACGAAAAAATCAACGGCGAAAAATTTCATCGCTGAAAGCGAATCGGCTTGGGCCAATTTGTCGCAGGAAAATCCTACGGTGAAATGGCCTTGGGCCAAATCACCGCAGGAAATTCTTGCAGTGAATTGGTGTCCACCCGCAGCAAATTCTTGCAATTCTCACAGTTTCTAGCCCGCAGCAATTTTTTTGCCAGCGCAGTTTTTTCCAAAATCAAATTCTATTTGGTTTTGATTTCTTTTCCTAAACGGTTTTAATTTCCTTAGACAATTAGAGGTAAGTGTATTAGTTTTCCTATAAATACCACATTAAAACACAGAATTAAAGTAGGAAAAAATTATTTTTTTTATCGGAGACTCAACCATTCGATTGGCCAAAAGAAAGCCCTAGCAAGCAAGAGACATTAGCAACAAGAGGCAATCATCAATCCATCAAAGGCAACAACATTGCTTTTGTTATTGTTCATCCAGAAGTCAATTTTGGTGGAACCAACTACGCAGGTTTGATCTTTAATCATAAACTATATATTCATAGTAGCTTCATTTCTTTGATTAATAAGAACATGCACGCAGTACCTTGATCTTTAAATATGTAGTAATTTGATCTTTGTTTCAATAACTTTAATTGTTTACTTTGGTTAATACATTAATCAGTTGGTTTTCAAAACTCCACTTCCATGTTTTATAAAAACTAAAAACTTCAAAAATGCTAAATCATCCTTCTGTTTCTAAAACTTTAAAAATCCTAAATTACTCTTCTGTTTCTAAACTTTAAAAACCCTAAATTACTCTTCTGTTTCTAAAACTTTAAAAACCCTAAATTACTCTTCTGCTTCCAAAAACCATAAATTGTTTCTTCTATTTCCAAAAACTTTAAAAACCCTAAACTATTTTTCCCCGAGCTACTTTCTTAATCATCTAAACTCTAACTTTTTGTCCAAAATTTCCAAATGTCTTCTTAAATCTCCAAACCCTAATCTTCTTTACAATTTCTAAAAACTTTAATCATAATTGTTTTTATAAAACTCTAAACTATTTTCTTAAATCCTAAAGATCAAACATGTTTCCCAAAATATCAAAAACTCTAATTTTCTCAAAGCCTAATCTAATAAACCCTAGTTTTCCTAAACCCTAATTCTTAAAACATCAAAACGTTATGACAAGTTCATCAACACCTAAAACCCAATCTTTTAAAATTATAAACCCTAATGTCTTAAAAAACCCTAGTTTCATGATGTTTACTTAAAACCCCAACTAAACTTACTTTTTTTTTAAATCACAGTAACATTATCTTCATAAAAACATCCAAAACCATAAATTTTTTTAACATCCAGTAGCTATGTTATTACTTTAAAATATTTCTCCACAAATTGAACTAGTATATGCAAAAACCTAGTTTTTGAACATAAAATCCTAGAAACCCCAATTGATGCATGAATCCCTAAAGTTAATAAATTTAGGGAATGATTTATTTATTATGAATGGTTATTTATTTTTATTGATTTATTTTGATTTTCAAATATTGTAAGAGGTATGTTTCCACTTTGTGGGTACCTCATTAATTAATTTCTATGTAATTTAAATTGCTTTTATATTTTGGACCAATGTAAAGGATATGTTTTCACTTTTTGGTGGGTATCCTATTTAGTTTATGTAATATTCTCATGTTTGCCCTAGAAGTTGATTATGTTGTTGGTTTAACATTTGATTGAATGTATATATTATGTGATAAGAATGTTTATGTATATGTGTTTTGGGAAAGAAAAGAGGGTTTAGAGAGAAGTGTATATGTTGTTTATATGATGATATAATTAACATATACATAAGTCAAAGGGAGAGTCAATGGAAGAGAGATATTTATTTTGTGAGGGTGAAATTACTTAAATGGGATTACAAGAGACAAGAGTTAAGTTAAATGGTTAAAGGGTGTTTTGGTAATTGTTTAGTTAAAAACTCTTGGTGGAGATTAAAAGGAAAATTTGACTTTGCTTCTTCATATTTTCTTCTTCTTTTCCATTGTGGCCGGCTCCTCCATAGACAAAGGAAAGCAAGAGGTGAAGAGAGGATCTTGATGTGTTGAGCTCAAATTGAAGGAAGATTAAGTGATCAAGTGTTGATTCAAGAATTTTTTAACTAAGGTAAGATCTTTCCTTTGATTTCTTTTATTCTTTTGAAGTAGTATTTTGAAATTCATTAGGGTTTGTTGAATTGATGATGGGATGTAGTTGTGTTGTGTATTCAAGTGTAAAAATTGGTTTTAAGTTGAGAGTTTAAATAGGTTTTGTTGTTGGAAGCGGTAGATGTTGATTTTGAAAGATGGGGAAAGATGGTGGTTTTAGGGTTTTGAGATGATATGTATGTAAGTGTAATGTTAATGTGTTGTTAGTGTGATTATTGAGATGAATATGTTAAATATGTGTTTATGACATGGATTGTATTCATTTGAATGAAATTATTATTGTGTTAAAAGTGTGAAAATGTATTTAGAAGAGGGTTGGCTTGGATTAGGGTTTTGTTCTTAAGTGACACGGCCAAAGGCAAGGAGAGACACGGCCAAGCCAAGGAAAATTGGGCGTGTTGGATGAATTTTTGGGAGACACGGCCGTGTCTACTGCCCGTGTTCACTACTGGATGTTGGTGTTGGGAGACACGGCCACAAGCTTGGCCGTGTCCTATGCCCGTGTTGGCTACTGGATTTTATGGTTGAGAGACACGGCCACAAGCTTGGCCGTGTCCCTCAAATGTGCTGCCCGTGTCCCTCAAATGTATTGGTTAATGTTTTTATTTTGGATTCTTCAAAGGTTGTATTGCTCCTAAACCTAAACATAAACACTTTAAACATACTTCAAACACAAGAATGACCTAATCAAACATATGTGGAAGATCCCAAAGCTATGAATCATATCAATTGTTCTTTGCCCTAATTGCATTGTTGAGATTGAACAATGTTATGTTATGCATTTTGAATGGTAATGTGTTTCATGAGTAATGTATATTGAAATGTTATATCAAAGATGCTATGATGATTCAATTGAATGATATATGACATGTTTGCCTAATTGATGAGGAGAATTGAGAAAGAGTTTGATTAAGAGAATAATGAAATAAGTGTATGTTTAATATGATATTCAGTTTCAGAGTTCTGGTTTTTGGAGGCATGCCTATTTAATGAAAGGTGACAGTCTTGCCGGGTTGAGGATCTCTTCAAATTGAGTTGAATTGAGGTCCAAGAGACTGGGTCTGTTACACAATGATAATTGATATTATGAGATATTTGATTTGTAACAGTCTTGCCGGGTTGAGGATCTCCTCGAGTTAGATGAGTTGATGATCCAAGAGACTGGGTCTGTTACGCTATCCATGGATAGAGATATATATGTATATGTTGCCTACGGGCTTGATAATAATGTTTATGAACCAAAGCAGTAACTCTGAATTCTGAATATCGTATTAAGTACTTGATGGGCCCATAGGTGTCTAGGTTTTATGTATATCATAAGTGATGTTCTAATGTAATGAAATGTTAACATTACTTAAATGATGAAATGAAATATTGTCTGTTGAGTATGATCTTTACTGATTGAGTGTGTATCATTGATGTTGATTTATTAATACAAATATGAAACATTGCATTGCACTAAAGCATAACATTAGCATAAATCATCTTACTAAGCCCTTGGCTTAGCACGATAGTGTTTAATCGCGCAGGTGATAGAGTTGATAGAGTTGAACCCGAGAGCTCTTCGAGACCGAGTGAGAGTAGACGTTGAAGAGTTGATTTTGGGAACTTAAAGATCAGAGAAGACTTGCCAATCATGTATAACTCTTTTATATTTTGTAAAGTTTTGTTTATAATGTAAATATATATATATATAATTGTAAATATGTATTCAAATGTTTTCATATAGGTAAATACTTTCTAGATTCCGCTGCGTATTAACTAAATGTAATTATATATATCTATTTTGTTTAATATTATAAATTGATTACTTATTATCTATAATTTATATTGAGAAAGATGATGGTTTTATATAAAATGTTTTGAATGTTAAGAAAATCAGTAGCATTCCTATGTTCAGTGCACGTATACTACATTGGGGTGTTTGTAGTGTGTGTGTATTGGATGTGGGGGTGTTACAGTTTAGACATGGACGATGTAAGGACATGTTCCCATTCTCGGATGAGTGTCCATTTATTTGCTTTGTTTGGAAATTGCTTTGATTTTAATATGATGATGCCTTATTTTAATTATTTCATGTAGTATGCATAATATTGTTATACTTAAGAATTTTATAATATTAAGACCTACAAAGGAGGTCGGTTCCATTGATTCGGGCGTCGTGGGGCTGTTGGGCCATTTCTCACCTGGAGTGGGGGCAAAAATCCCCGCTCATAGTGGCGACACCACTGGGGATAAGAGAAGTTGATTTCGTTGGTCTTTTATTATTCTATTCTTTCTTATTATGATATTATCCATTGCATCATATTAGATTGCAACGTGTGCGTGAGTTGGAACGCCCGTGTTACCCGTGTTGTGTTATGTAAGGGATACCATAATTTCACTCAAGGTATAGAGATCGAGCATGGCATAACCACTCATAGCCTTGTACCATTTGGTATATACTTGCTATGGGAACCTAAACCTTGTGACCCAACTGCTAAAGCTCATGTAATTGGCCTAGTTATTTTCCTTAGGTTTTACCCCAAATGCTTGTTGTTTGACTGTGGTTAACTTATCTTGGTTTAAATCATGGCTTATTTGGTTTGTTCTTTTTCTAATATGACCTAAGTACATTGTAAGCTCAAAATAAATTTTTCTTAAAAGTCTAAAAGACCAAAACTATTTTCAAAACTTTTCAAGATGGTCTTTGGACATAAAACTTTTCTAAAAACAAATCAAAAATTCTTTGCTCATGACCCAAATACTAAGCCTAAAATCCATTTTTTCTAAAATCTTTTTACAATGGGCTTAGAAACAAAATTATTTTCATCCATCCTTTTCTTACAAAGAGCTTACAAATTATTTAGGTCAATTATGAAATACCAAAAATCAATTGTGAGCCTAGTTTATACTAAGAATAATTAATCATGGGCTTGTTTTTGGCATGAATCATTAGTTACTTTTCAAGTGAGAAATCTATTTATAATAAACCACTTAATTTAGTTTTAATCCAATATAGCATAAAAGCTACTTTAGTTGGTTGAATGGATTAGAACCTAATTAATGGGAATTATCATGAACTGATTTCCATTTTGAAAATATAACTATTGGTTGAAACATCCGAGGGAACTTTCAAAAACAAAATACCCCATGTTGGTATTTTGTTAACCATATTACCTAGGAAAAGAGACTTGCAATCCTTATGTGGAAGTTATAAGGTTGGAAGGAAAGTCCTATTTACCCTTTTTGTTTATTGTTTATGCATACATGCATACATACATTCACATTTCATATCATTGATTCTCTCTGGCTCACAGCCCTGGATTACGATAGTTCAAAAGCTTACGACAATCCGAACCATGCCGGAGAAGAAGAATCTAGCAACGTCTCAATTTCTTTTTCACCAAAAGCAATGGAGCCTGAACAAATTCAAATAATGGTGGATGATGCCCTCAATGCCAAAATGGAAGAAATAAAAGAGGCCCTGGCCTAGACCATAAAGAATCAACTAGCTACAATTTTAGGGAATAATGCCAAAGCACTTGCTAGTACCAAGAACCCGATAAAGGGAAGGCTAAGGTTGGTGAAATAGCTTTTGATGATGATAAGGTGATCATTGATGATGATGACGACTGGGCTCAATACTTTCAAGATCCTCAAGACAAAAAGGAGCCGAAGGTTGTTGAGAACACAACTTTTGAAAAGACTGAAAATTCTGATGTTGAGAAGATGATTGCTGACCTCAAAAAGAAATTTGAGAAGAAACTGAAAAACCGAAGAGATGTCTGAGATTGACAAAATATTTGAACAAGATGAGGAGGTCCCTTATAAGTTCAAGATGCCTTCCTTCACTAGGTACAATGGTACTGAAAATCCTCATCTCCATGTGAAGTAGTACATCACTGCTATGTAGTCTGCCTGAGCTACTAAAGCTCAAACTCTGAGGTATTTTATGCTCTCATTGGACCCTATTGTCCAAAATTGGTTTAACACCTTAGAGAAAAGTACTCAAAAAGATTGGGACATGTTGTACAAGGCTTTCATTCAACAATATGGGTACAATGTTGAGCTGGAAATAACCTTGATGGAGGTGGAAGCCATTAGGAAATGACCAAATGAGAATTTTTTTGGACTATGTAAAAAGATGGAGAAATAAGGCTGCTTTGCTCAAGAAGAGGCCTGATGAATCTGATCAAATAAGAATGATTGTGAGAGGGGTGTTGCCTAGTCTTCATGAAAGTATGTCTCATACACTCATCTGGAATTTCAAAGATCTTCTCCAAGCTAGTCTACAAATTGAAGTGTGGGAAAGGGAGAAGAACCATTTTTCTGCAAAACAAAATTATCAGCCTAACAATCAAAGTACACAAAAGGAAGCTGATGTTAATACAACTGGTCAAGCAAATGAAGGTAATTTTCAGATTTGGGGAAGCCTTTGTCTTGGGTCTTCAACAAGCTACAAAAGAAGAGATTATTACAGCCATTGGCCCCTCGACCTTTACCGAATCCTTTAACCCCAAAATTTAATACTAAAGCCTTTTGTGAGTTTCATCAGACACAGGGACATGAGACAGACAAATGCTTGCGACTAAAATATGAGAACCAAAATTTAATTGACAGTGGTAAGCTGCCTGAGCCTGATAAGCCTAGCACAAAAGACAGTCATTTGCTAAGGTTCAACAGAGTGCCACCACCAATAACCTTCATGGTAGGAAAAGCATTGGAAGAAAATTATCTTATCCTCTTTTCAAGATGGGAATGTTGAAGACATGAAAGGAGAAGGAGCTTAACTCAACAAACTTTCCTTAGCTTGAATGTTGCTTTTCAATTTTGCTTTCTTTAATATTTAATTGGAACAATTATATTTTTTTTAATTTAAAAGTTGTTTGAATAAATTACTTTCATCAAAATTTTTGTTAGTCTTTTTTCATTTTGGTGCTCAACCAATGAGGAACCTAGCTTGATGTTCATAAATTAATATATTTATGCATCATGACTTGAATGACTTTACTAAGTGAGGGAATTGCTCTATAGCATTAAGTTGTGTATGCTTACTTAGAGAGGGCTCATGCATAATTATCTTTGTCTAGGTCATAATCAGCCTTAAAACATGATTTGTCAAACTTTCATGGTGAAATTGAACTCTGCTTATTTTAAGGGAGAGATGATCTAGGCATTGTTTGACGAGCCAACAACTAGTATCCACCCTATTAAATATCAATCCCTAGTTGTCCCTTTGAGCCTTCATAAAATTTTGGCTTTCTTTTTATTGGCATGTAACCCCAACAACCTACCCTGAGCTATTGTGATACTTTTGACAAGTCTTATGACCACTCAGATGAAGAGGCAAGAAGATCAAAAAAAGGAATGAATAGTCAAGATCATAAGGATAGTTGATGTTTTCAAGACTATAAGAGTAGTTGAAGTTCACCTAATATCTCTAATATATCAAGACAACATCAGAGTAACAAATGGTTTACCCCTGTTAAAGAAGATTTATGTCACTCCACTCATCCATTATTAAAAATACGAGTTGGTACAAACAAGACAACTCTGTTATAGCTAGAACCCAAAAAATAAAAAAAAATAAGAAAAAAAAAGAAAAGAAGAAGAAAAAAAAGGAAAAAAGAAAAAAAAAGAAAAGAAAAGAAAAGAAAAAAGAAAGAAAGATAAAACCTAAAAAGGCGATTCAGAAAGTCAACTGAGCTCTCTTTTACCTAAAGCAGTAAAAGGCTTCCATTTGGTTTATAAGGACAGTTTGACTTGAATTGGTCCAACCCAAATAATGATTCGATCAAAATCAGAGAAAAATGAGAAAGTCCATCTAGATCTTGAGAGTTCTATACTTGACAGTCCTATAAGGAAGAAAGAAAAAATAATAAAATGCTCAAAGAAAGGGAAGAGTAAGAAAAATAAAAAGAAAGAAAAGGGAGAAGAAGAAAAGAAATGAATTTGGGTACCGAACGTTTTACAAGGGCAAAGACTGTCCAAATCAAGATCTAAATTAATGCCAAGAAGATAGAAAGAATTTAGAGTCTTGCAAGATTGCTCCCAGCAGCCTAAAGTTCAAATAAGAAATTTGTAGTGTGAGGGTTTGTCCATTGTGTCACATCAGCTCCAACTTACAAATGGCCTTCTTTTAACCCATGTCCCTTATAGATCCCATTTCTAGACTATCAAAGACCCGTTGATCTCTCTTGGTAGGTAGAATCTATTAGTGGAGATAGTTTGAATAAGCTTGCATATGAGATAGACAATATTTAAACTCAATGAGACCTTTGGCCAAATAATGTGTATGTGCCTTTCTGAAGTGCAATAGTTGTTGCTTAAATAGAACTAATTCCCATGTTTAGTATGGAAACTAGGGTTGTCATGTTAGACATGTTAATTTGGAAAAATCAAGTCCTGAGTTACATTAACATTAATTTGGCAAGTGTAGACCCTTAATTTTGACCCCAATTTGATATGGTCCTAATTAAAGGATATCAAAATAAATTTGATCCGACTTTAAAATATTTAAACCTAATTTATCATTTTTAAAAAAGTCATTTCGGATTTAAGACGCATAAATTCAACTGTAAAACCCTAAAATCAAGTTGAGTCAGCCCAAATTAAAACTTTCAGTCCATAAGTTAAAAAAATACAAATTCGAATTATGTTGGTCGGGGAGACATGAGCATGCGTCATGTCGATCTGGCAGCCCAAATCGACATGAGGTTGGACTCATGTCGACCTGGGTAGGCTAGGTCGACATGAGCATGCTTCATGTCGACCTTGGTAGGCTAGGTAGACATGAGCACGCTTTATGTCGACCTTGGCAGCCCAAGGTTGACATGAGCATGCCTCATGGCGACCTAGGTAGCCCAAGGTCGACATGAGGTTGGTCTCATGTCAACCTAGGGCAACCAGGTCGACATGAGTTCAATAACTTTCCTAATTCAACTAGAATTCATTTTAGGGACTGGTTAATATTAGGTTAAGGATTCTGAGTGAGGTTTGGATATAAATATTGACGTTTCAGAATTCAAAGGGGAGAAAACATTAACAAGGGAGAATTAATAGGAATAAGGGTCAACAATTGAGATTAACAGAGGAATAAACCACAAAGCAGAAGAGACGGCAACAAGGAGAGAAGAACAGCAGCAGCTTTTTAGAGGATGAAGGAAACCACAAATAGAAATATCAAAACAACCAAAGAAGAAGGCAGATTACATACTGTCTTCACATTGTTCATCCAGAAATCAATTTGGAGTAACCAACGAATGGAGGTGTGATCTTTAAATATAAATTACTCATGATCATAGTAGCTTTGTTTCTTTGATTAATAAAAACATGCATGCAGTAACTTTATCTTTGAACACACAGTACCTTGATCTTTGAACACGCAGTAAATTGATTTTTGTTTCAATAACTTTAATCGTTTGCTTTAATTAACACATGGATCAGTTGATATTCATAACTCCACTTGCATGTTTCATAAAAAAACATATAACTATCCAGTAGCCATTGAGGATTTAAATTAATTGTTAGAATTCATTTTGTTTACTTTAACTTCAAGAACTATAGGCTATTATATTAAAACTCAAAGCCTCAAACCATTTTTATCCAAAAGCCTAAACCATTTAATTATTAAACTCCAAAACATTGATTATTTTTCCAAAACCTTAATTTATTTCTCCAAATCCAAAATTATGTTTTTTTAGGCAGTAAGTCAAATCCAAAAACTCTAACTATCCAAAACCCTAATTCCAAAAAACCTAACTATCTAAAACCTAATTCCAAAACCCTAATTCCAAAACCCTAGTTTTAAAACCCTAATTCCAAAAACCTAGTTTCAAAAACCCTAAAAATCCTAATTTTAAAACCCTAATTATAAAACTTTAGTTTCTAAAACCCTAAGTTCTGAAACCCTAAATTCAATTGATAATTCTATAAAACCCTAAATTTATATATTTATTGCTTTATTTAATTTTAGATTTGATTATATAGTTTATTATATTTTTTTATGGTTGATTTATTTAATTTCAATACTTGATTTATTTAATTTATCATGGATGGATATTTTCTTTAATATTATGATTATTATTTATTTGTTTTCGTATAAAAAGTGTAAGAGGTATGTTTCCACTTTATGGATACCTCATTAGCTAAATATCATGTAATTTAAATTGCTTTTATATTTTGAACAAATGTAAAGGACATGTTTCCATCTTCGGATGGGTGTTCATTTATTTGCTTTGTATTGGACATTGCTTGGATTTTAAAATAATGATGCTTTATTTTAATAGTTGCATGTAATATGGAAAATATTATTATCCTTAAGAATTTTATAATATTAAGACCAGCAAAGGAGGCCGGTTCCAATGAACCGGGCGTTGTGGGGGTGCTGGGCCATTTCTCACCTTACCCACACATACCCAACTTCCCGAACCTATTAGGGGGTTGGGGATTCCTTAGGAATCGAGTCATCCACCCCTTTCTTTTTCCTGGTCCGTCCAGGTGGCACTGCATTTTCGCTGAACTTAGGTTTGTGTTCTCTAAGGACCCGAGCCTAAACAGTGCCGAAGTCGTAAGAACCTTTCCACCAGGAGTGGGGGCGAAAATCCTCGCTCACAGTGGTGACTCCACTGGGGAAAAGAGAAGTTGATTTCATTGGTCTTTATATTATTCTATTATTTTTCATAATGATATTATCCATTGCATCATATTAAATTGCATCATGTGCGTGAGCTAGGATGCCCAAATTACCCATGTTGTGTTATGTAAGGGATACCATACTTTCACTCAAGGTATGGAGATCGAGCATGGCATAACCACTCATAGCCTTGTACCATTTGGTATATACTTGCTATGGGAACTTAAGCCTTTTAACCCAAAGACTAAAGCTCATGTAATTGGCCTAGTTACTTTCCTTAGGTTTTACCCCAAATGTTTGTTGTTTGACTATGGTTAATTTATCTTGGCTTAAATCATGGCTTATTTGGTTTGCTCTTTTTCTAATATGACCTAAGTACATTGTAAGCTCAAAATAAAATTTTCTTTAAAGTCCAAAAGACCAAAGCTATTTTTAAAACTTTTCAAGATGGTCTTTGGACATAAGACTTTTCTAAAATCAAATAAAAAATTCTTTTGCTCATAACCCAAATACAAAGCCCAAAATATGTTTTTTCTAAAATCATTTTACAATGGGCTTAAACAAAATTATGTTACAAAGAGCTTGCAAATTATTTGGGTCAATTTCGAAATACCAAAAATCAATTGTGAGCCTAGTTTATACTAAGAATAATTAATCATGGGCATGTTTTTGGATTGAATCATTAGTTACTTTTTCAAGTAAGAAATCTATTTATAATAAAACTCTTAATTTAGTTTTAATCCAATATAGCATAAAAGCTACTTTAGTTGGATAAATGGATTAAAACGTAATTGATGGGAATTATCATAAATTGATTTCCATTTTTGGAAACATAACTATTGGTTGAAACGTCCGAGAGAAATATTCAAAAACAAGGTACCCCATGTTGGTATTTTGTTAACCATGTACCTAGAAAAAGAGACTTGCCATTCGTGTGTGGATGTTATAAGTTTGGAAGGAAGGTTCTATTTGTCCTTGTTTATTTATTGTTTGTGCATACATGCATATATGCATACATTTGCATCTCATATCATTGATCCACTCTGGCTCACAGCCCTGGATTATGACAGTTCAAAAGATTACAACAATCCGACCTATGCCAGAGATGAAGAATCTAGCAACGACTCAATCACTTTTTCACCAAAAGTAATGGAGCCCGAACAAATTCAAAGAATGGTGGATGATGCCCTCAATGCCAAGATGGAAGAAATAAAAGAGGCCCTAGCTGAGACCATGAAGAACCAATTGGCTGCAATTTTAGGAAATCATGCTGAAGCATCTGCTAGCACTAAAAAGCCGAAGGACAAAGGGAAGACTAAAGTTGGTGAAGTGGTTTTTGATTATGAAAAGGTGATCATTGATTATGATGATGATTGGGCTCAATACTACCAAGATTCTCAAGACAAGAAGAAAGAACCGAAGATTGTTGAAAGATCAACTATGGAGAAAATTGAAACTTCTGATGTTGAAAAGATGATTGTGGACTTAGAAAAGAAATTTGAGAAGAAACTGAAAACTGAAGAAATGTCCGAAGTTGACAAATTATTTGAACTAGATGAAGAAGTTCCGTACAAGTTCATGATGCCATCTTTTGCAAAGTTTGATGGAACCAAAAATCCTCATCTCCATGTGAAGCAGTATATCACCGCTATGCAGTCTACCCGAGCTACTAAGGCTCAAACTCTAACGTACTTTATGCTCTCATTGGATCCTGTTATCCAAAATTGGTTCAATACCTTAGAAGAAGGAACACAAAAAAGTTGGGATCTGCTATACAAGGCCTTCATTCGACAATATGGATACAATATTGAAATGGAAGTTAACTTAATGGAAGTTGAGTCTATTAGACAAAGGCCAAATTAAAATTTTGTGGACTATGTGAAAAGATGGAGAAATAGGGCCGCTTTGCTCAAGAAAAGGCCCGATGAATTTGATGAAATAAGGATGATTGTATGAGGGGTGTTGCCTAGTCTTCATGAAAGGATGTCTCATACACTCATCCATGATTTCAAAGATCTTCTTCAATTTGGTCTACAAATTGAAGAGTGAGAAAGAGAGAAGAATCGCTTTTCGGCAAGAAGGAATGAGAAAGGAAATTATCGGCCTATCAATCAAAGTACACAAAAGGAAGCTGAGGTTAATATCGCTAGTCAAGGAGGAATGAGGCAGTTTTTAGAATTAGGGAAGCCACTGTCTTGGGTTCTCAATAAACTACAAAAGAAGGGATTGTTACAACCCTTGACTCCTCGTCCTTTGCCTAATCCTCTTCCACCTAACATTGATACTAATGCATTTTGCCAATTCCATCAAGGGCCTGGACACGAAACGGACAATTGTATGAAGTTGAGGCATGAGATCCAGAATCTAATCGATAGTGGTAAGCTACCTGAGCCAGACTAGCCCAATGCCAAGAACAATCCTTTGCCTAAATTTGGAAGAGTGCCACCACCAGCAACCTTCATGATAGGAAAAGGATTGGAAGAATATTTTGTTTTATCATCCTTTCAAGATGGGAAAATTGAAGATGTGAAAGTAAAAGAAGCTTAACTCAACAAAATTTCCTTAGCTTGAATGTTGCTTTTTAATTTTGCTTTCTTTAAATATTTAATTAGAACAATCTTGTTTTTCAAATTTAAATTTTTTTGAATAAATTACTTTCATCAAAATTTTTGTTGGTCTTTGCTCATTTTGGTGCTCAACCAATGAGGAATCTAGCTTGATGTTCATAAATTAATGTGTCTAGGCATCATGACTTGAATGACTTTACTAGGTAAGGAAATTGCTCTATAGCATTGAGTTATGTATGCTTACTTAGAGAGGGCTCCTGCATAATTACCTTTGTCTAGGTCCTAGTCAATCTTAGAACATGCTTTGACAAATTTTTGAGGCGAAATTGAACTCTGCTTATTTAAGAGAGAAATGATCTAGGCATTGTTTGGTTAGCTAACAACTAGTATCCATCCTATTAAATATCAATCCCTAGTTGTCCCTTTGAGCCTTCATAAAGTTTTAGCTTTCTTTTCATTGGCATATAACCTCAACAACCTACACTGAGCTGTTGTGATACTTTTGACAAGTCTTATGATCACTAAGATGAAGAGGCAAGAAGATCAAAGAAAGGAATGAATAGTCAAGATCATAAGGATAGTTGATGTTCTCAAGACCATAAGGGCAGTTAAAGTTTGCCTAATATCTTCAATCTATCAAGATAATATCAGAGTAACAAATGATTTATCCTTATTAAAGAAGATTTATATCACTCCACTCATCCATTATTGGAAACCTAAGTTGGTACAACCAAGACAACTCTTTTAGATCTAGAACCAAAAAAAAGAGAAAAAAAGAAAAAGAAAAGAAAAAAGAGAAAAAAAGGGAAAAGAAAAAAGGACAAAAGAAAAAAAAACAAAGAAAAAACAAAAAAGAGAAGGAAAATAAAACCCAAAAAGGCAGTTCAAAAAGCCAACTGAGTCCTTTTTTACCTAGGACAACAAAATGCTTCCATTTGGTTTATAAGGACAGTTTAACTTGAATTGGTCCAACCTAACCAAAGATTCGATCAAAATCAAAAAAAGGAGAAAGACCATCCAGTTCTTGAAAGTTCTGTACTTGACAGCCCTACAAGGAAGAATGACAAAATGATAAAATGCTTAAAGAAAGGGAAGAGTAAGAAAAATAAAAAAGAAAGATAAAGGAGAAGAAGAAAAGAAACAAATTTGGGTACCAAACTTTTTGCAAAGGAAAAGACTATCCCAATCAAGATTCAGGTTAATGCCAAAAAGAAAGAAGAATGTTCAAAGTTGTATCTTTTCATGCTCCTAACTCTCAAAAGTTCCAACAAGCGGTTTGAAGTGTGAAGGTCTATCGATTGTGTCATGTCAGCTCCTATCTCAAAATGGCCTTCACTTAAACCCATGTCCCTTATAGACCCCATTTCAAGCCTATCAAAGACCTGTTGATCTCTCTTGGTAGGTAGAGTCTATTAGTGGAGATAGT
Source organism: Garcia nutans (assembly GCA_947685225.1). Taxonomy (NCBI): domain Eukaryota; kingdom Viridiplantae; phylum Streptophyta; class Magnoliopsida; order Malpighiales; family Euphorbiaceae; genus Garcia; species Garcia nutans. The sequence continues at coordinate 24,258,987 of CANTUV010000001.1, forward strand.
TTGAATAAGCATGCATATGAGATAGACAATATTTAAACTCAATGAGACCTTTGGCTAAGTAATGTGTATGTGCCTATCTGAAGTGCAACGGTTCTTGCTTAAATAGAAATAATTCCTGAGTTTAGTACGATAACTAGGTTTGTCATGTTATAGATATGTTAATTTGGAAAAATCAAGTCCTGAGGTACATTGACATCGATTTGGCAAAAAATAAAAATCAAAATTTCAAAATCAAAATTCAAAAAATAAAAAATATTTTTTTTCACACGAAGCCTTCAAGTTAAGAGAAATTTGTTGCACCATCAAAACTAGAAGGACACATTGGACAATGGAAATGATTACTGGCAAGGTCATGAAGAAGCTACCGATTGATATACTGAATCATAATTTGAAATGAATATATCTCTGCTATTTGGGGCCTCCATTATTCATGTTTTCAACATCTTGAAGATAAAAGTCATAAATGGGAAGCATTCTTTTACTCCAATGCAAGACCTGAAAGGGAATCTGAAAGGAACCAATGAGAACACTTCTGCTGATCACCTCGGTCTGTGAGTCTCTGGAACGATTATAAGTATTATTCATGCATATCATGCATACATGAGCATATCACATTGCATTTTTCCTGTATTATATTGTCTATTCTTTGTCCAAGTAAGCAACAAACACCTTGTGAAGTAAAGAATCAAAAGAACATATTGAATCAAGGGGGCATGGAAAGCCTATTGCTTGTGGAAGCTCTAGTCATTTTGCAAAAGAAGAAATACATGCTTGTCTGAAGAACTAGACAATCTACAACATCAACCAAAGCCCGCATAAACAATCATGGGTTTGAGCCTACACAGGGGGCAAAGTTTCTCTTTCGTAATTTTTTAAGTTTATATACCAAATATTTTCAAACTCACTTGCAAATATTTTGCCACGCAGGGGGCAAGGAGAAGATATGAGGGCCAACTAAAAATAGCTGAATTTTCGCGAAAGGAAGAAAAAAAGAATGAAACAACAAGATAAGCCAGAATCCTCAACAGATAAATGGTCAGTCATCAAATTCAATCTCGGGTCCAAGTATCCAATCTCAGGTCCAAGTACCCAAATCAAATTCAATCTCGAGTCCAAGTACCCAATCTCAGGTCCAAATACCCAAATCAAATTTAATCTCAGGTCTAAGTACCCAAATCAAATTCAATCTCGATGCCAAGTACCCAATCTCTGGTCCAAGTACCCAAATCAAATTTAATCTCGGGGCCAAATACCCAATCTCTGGTCTAAGTACCCAAATCAAATCTAATCTCGGGTTCAAGTACCCAAATAAAATTCAATCTCGGGTCCAAGTACCCAATCTTCAGTCCAAATACCCAAATCAAATTCAATCTCGGTCCAAGTACCCAAACCAAATTCAATCTCGGGTCCAAGTACCCAAATCAAATTCAATCTCAGGTCCAAGAATCCAATTTCAAGTCCAAGTACCCAAATCAAATTCAACCTCGGGTCCAAGTACCCAAATTTAATCCAAGTACCCAAATCAAATTCAATCTCGGGTCCAAGTTTCCAATCTTGGGTCCAAGTACCCAAACCAAATTCAATCTCGGGGCCAAGTACCCAATCTCAGGTCCAAGTACCGAAATCAAACCCAATCTTGGGTCCAAGTACCCAATCTCGGGTTCAAGTAGCCAAATTCAATCCAGTCTCGGTCCATGTATCCAAATCAAGTTCAACCTTGGGTCTAAGTCTCCAAATCAAATTCAAGTAACCATCTCATCAAAATTAAATCATGTTGCTTTTCACTCTCTTTTACTGAAAGTCTTAGATCGCTCAAGTAGGGGGCAAACTGTAGACCCTTAATTTTGACCCTAATTTGATTTGGTCCTAATTAAAGGATATCAAAATAAATTTGATCCAACTTTAAAATATTTAAACCTAATTTATAATTTTTAAAGAAGTTGGTTCAGATTTAAGACGCATAAATTCAATTGTAAAACCCTAAAATCAAGTTGAGTCGGCCCAAATTAAAACATTCGGTCCATAAGTTCAAAAAAAAATAATTTGAATTAGGCTGGTCGGGGAGACATGAGCATGCCTCATGTTGATCTAGCAGCCCAAATCGACATGAGGTGGGACTCATGTCGACCTAGGCAGGCTAGGTCAACATGAGCATGCCTCATGTCAACCTGGGCAGCCCAAGGTCGACATGAGGTTGGTCTCATGTCGACCTAGGGCAACCAGGTCGACATGAGTTCAATAACTTTCCAAATTCAACTAGAATTCGTTTTAGGGACTGATTAATATTAGATTAAGGATTCTGAGTGAGGTTTGGATATAAATATTAATGTTTCAGAATTCAGAGGGGAGAAAACATTAACAAGGGAGAATTAATAGGAATAAGGGTCAACAATTGAGATTAACAGAGGATTAAACCACAAAGCAAAAGAGACGGCAACAAGGAGAGAAGAATAGCAGCAGCTTTTTGGAGGACAAAGGAAACCACAAACAGAAATATCAAAACAACCAAAGAAGAAGGCAGATTACATACAGTCTTCACATTGTTCATCCAGAAATCAATTTGGAGGAACCAACGAATGGAGGTTTGATCTTTAATTATAAATTACTCATGATCATAGTAGCTTCGTTTCTTTGATTAATAAAAACATGCATGCAGTAACTTTATCTTTGAACACACAGTACTTTGATCTTTGAACACACAGTAAATTGATTTTTGTTTCAATAACTTTAATCATTTGCTTTAATTAACACATGGATTAGTTGATATTCGTAACCCCACTTGCATGTTTCATTAAAAAACATATAACTATCCAGTAGCCGTCGAGGATTTAAATTAATTGTTAGAATTCATTTTGTTTACTTTCACTTCAAGAACTGTAGGTTATTTTATTAAAACTCTAAACCTCAAACTATTTTTATCCAAAAGCCTAAACCATTTAATTATTAAACTCCAAAATATTGATTATTTTTCATAAACCTTAATTTATTTCTCCAAATCCAAAATTATGTTTTTTTAGGCAGTAAGTCAAATTCAAAAACTCAAACTATCCCTAATTCCAAAAACCCTAACTATCCAACACCCTAATTCCAAAACTCTAGTTTTAAAAACCCTAATTCCAAAACCCTAGTTTCAAAAACCCTAAAAATCCTAATTTTAAAACCCTGATTATAAAACTTTAGTTTCTAAAACCCTAAGTTCCGAAACCCCAAATTCAATTGATAATTCTTTAAAACCCTAAATTTATATATTTATTGCTTTATTTAATTTTAGATTTGATTATATAGTTTATTATATTTTTTGATGGTTAATTTATTTAATTTCAATGCTTGATTTATTTAATTTATCATGGATGGATATTTTCTTTATTATTATGATTATTATTTATTTGTTTTGGTATAAAAAGTGTAAGAGGTATGTTTCCACTTTATGGGTACCTCATTAGCTAAATATCATGTAATTTAAGTTGCTTTTATATTTTGAACCAATGTAAAGGACATGTTTCCATCTTCGGATGGGTGTCCATTTATTTGCTTTGTATTGGACATTGCTTGGATTTTAATATAATGATGCTTTATTTTAATTGTTGCATGTAATATGGATAATATTGTTATACTTAAGAATTTTATAATATTAAGAATTTTAATATTGTAATATGGATAATATTGTTAAACTTAAGAATTTTATAATATTAAGACCTACAAAGGAGGCCGGTTCTAATGAACCGGGCGTTGTGGGGGTGCTGGGCCATTTCTCACCTTCCCCACACGTATCCAACTTTCCAAACCCATTAGGGGGTTGGGGATTCCTTAGGAATCGTGTCATCTACCCCTTTATTTTTCCCAGCCCGTCCGGGTTGCGACTCCATTTTCTCCGGACTTAGGTCTAAGTTCTCTAATGCCCCGAGCCTAAACAGTGCCGAAGTCGCAAGAACCATTCCACCGAGAGTGGGGGCGAAAATCCCTGCTCACAGTAAGGCCAACATTTGATTTCAAAATGAAAATTCAAAATTGAAAAAAAAAGAAAAGAAAAAAAATTATTACTAAGCCTTCAAGTTAAGGGGAGTATGTTGAGCCATTAAACCTCAAAGGACACATTGGGCAAAGTAAATGATTATCGGTAAGGTTATGAAGAAGCTACCAGCTGACATGCCAAAACATAGTTTGGAATGGATGTATCTCTGCTACATGGGGTCTCCATTATTTATTTTTTCAATATCTTGAAGATAAAAGCCATAAAAGTGAAGCCTTCTGCCATTCCATTGCAAGACCTGAACGAGCATCTGAAAGAAACTGTAGACCCTTAATTGTTGACCCAATCCGATCTAATATGTTTTATTTAGCCCAAAATAATTTTTGTTGTTTAATTGGTCCAAAATAATTTTTACCTATGTATCTAATTTTTATTAATAAAAAATGAAAATAAACAAATAAAAATATAAAAATAAAAATCTAAGTCGAAAAAAAATCGGCAGCGAAAAGTGGTCGAGCGGGCCCGTCGGCCCAGCAGCAGCTCACCTGCAGGCCCGCGGGCAAAATAACAGCCAACATGATTTTCCTGCGGGCTGGCACGCCCACTGGCCCCAGCCACGGGCCCACTGCCACAGTTTTTGCCAGCGCAAAATTTTTCAACGCAATTTTTTGAAACCTAATCCAATTATGTTTTAATTTCTTTTTTTATTAATATTACTTACCTTAATTAATTAGGAAAAAATAAGCTTAAACCACTATAAATAAGGACTAAAGGCATTAAATTTAAAGGAGGAAAAAATTACACAGTGAGTTTGGAAAGTTGAATCCGAAGGTGAAGTGGAAAAGCAAAAACTCAATTCAATTGATTTTTTAAGGGAGTAGCAGCACGATTTAAGCAATTCAAAGGCAACAAAGGCTTGTCTTTGGAGCTAGTTCATCCAAGAAGAGTTATTTTTTGGAGAATCAACAAAAGAATGTATGTTAAATTCTTTTTGATCTATGTTTTACAGTAGCCAAATTATGGAATTAGAGTTTCTTTGAATAAAAAATCTTAGAGCTTTAATTTGATTTTTCCAAGATTAAAACACTAAAACGTGACCTTTTCTAAAAAGACTTAAAATTGATATTTTTTCTTCTTAAAAATCTTAAAACTCTAATTGAACATATTTTTCAACAAAATCAAAATTAATTTATGTTTCTTTTATGATTTTAAAGTAGGTTTATTTCATTCAAAAAGCCTTAAAAAACATCTTTTCTACTTATAAAAACTTCAATTTATGTGTTTAAATTCATAAAACTTCATAAAATATCAAATTGATTTTTAAAACCCTAAATATTCTTCATTACCCGAGACCCAAATTTCAAAACCCTAAAATCCAAAATTTAACTTTTAAACCTAAAATAATGAACCCTAATCCTTTTAAAACCTTAAACCCTAATTTTTATGAACCCTAATCCTTTTAAAACATTAAAAAACATAAAAACACAAAAATTACACAGTAGCTTAAAATTCAATAACCAAAAATCACAAATTAAAGTATTTTAAGGTATTCAAAACCCTAGTTTCATGATTTCATCATTCAAACCTTAATTTGGTTAATCAAAAAGTCTTACCAACCCTTTAAAACATAAAACCCTAATCTATTTTAATTCCATAAAAAGTCACAGTAGCTATAATTGAACTTTTATTTGCTTTATTCAATTCCATATTTACTTACACCTTGATTTATCTCTTATGCTTTAATCTATTTAATTTCAATACTTGATTTATTTAATTTATCATGGGTGGATGTTTATTTTATTGATATTTAAATACTTTTGATGAATGATTTATTTATGATGAATGATTATTTACTTTTATCAATCAATTTAGATTTCCAAAAGTTGTAAGAGGTGTGTTTCCACTTGGTGGGTACCTCATTAGTTAAACATCATGTAATTTAATTTTCTTTTCTATTTTAGAACCTTTGTAAAGGGCATGTTTCTACCTTTTGGTGGGTGTCCTATCCAGGCATGTGATGTAAGGACATGTTTCCATCCTTGGATGGGTGTCCATTTATTTATTTTGTTTTGTTTGGACATTGCTTTGATTTTAATATAATGATGCTTTCTTTTATTGTGTGTAGTATGGATAATATTGTTATATTTAAGAATTTTATAATATTAAGACCTGTAAAGGAGGCCGGTTCCAATGAACCGGGCGTTGTGGGGGTGTTGGGCCATTTCTCACCTTCCCCACACGTACCCAACTTTTTGAACCCATTAAGGGGTTGGGAATTCCTTAGGAATCGAGTCATCCACCCCTTTCTTTTCCCCGGCCCATCCGGGTGGCGACTCCATTTTCTCTGGACTTAGGTCCGTGTTCTCTAAGTCCTTGAGCCTAAACAGTGCCGAAGTCGCAAGAACCATTCCACTGGGAGTGGGGGCGAAAATTCCCGCTCACAGTGGCGACTCCACTGGGGATAAGAGAAGTTGATTCCATTGGTCTTTATATTATTCTATTCATTCTTATAATGATTTTATCCATTGCATCATATTAGTTTGCATTATGTGCATGAGTTAGGACGCCCGTGTACCATACTTTCACTCAAGGTATGGAGATCGAGCATGGCATAACCACTCATAGCCTCGTACCGTTTGGTATATACTTGCTATGGGAACCTAAGCCTTTCTACCCAAAGACTAAAGCTCATGTAATTGGCCTAGTTACTTTCCTTAGGTTTTAGCCCAAATGCATGTTGTTTGACTATGGATAATTTATCTTGGTTTAAATATGGCCTATTTGGTTTGTTCTTTTTCTAATATGACCTAAGTATATTGTAAGCTCAAAATAAACTTTTCTCTAAAATCCAAAAGACCAAAACTATTTTTTAAAATTTTTCAAAATGGTCTTTGGACATAAGACTTTTTCAAATCAAAAATTCTTTGGCCCATGGCCCAAATACTAAGCCCAAAATCCATTTTTCTAAAATCTTTTACAATGGGCTTAGAAACAAAACTATTTTCACCCAACATTTTCTTACAAAGAGCTTGCAAAAATATTTAGGTCAATTATGAAATACCAAAAATCAATTGTGGGCCTAGTTTACACTAAGAATAAATTAACTATGGGCTTGTTTTTGGCATGAACCACTAGTTACCTCTTTTCAAGTGAGAAATCTATAAGCCTCTTAATTTCGTTTTAATCCAATATAGCATAAAAGCTACTTTGGTTGGTTGAATGGATTAAAACCTAATTAATGGGAATTATCATGGATTGATTTCCATTTTCAAGGATATAACTATTGGTTGAAATGTCCGAGGGAATTATTCGAAAGCAAGGTACCCCATGTTGGTATTTTGGTTAACCATATACCTAGGAAAAGAGACTCGCCATTCGTGTGTGGATGTTATAAGGTTGGAAGGGACGTCCTAATTTGTCCTTGTAATATCCCGATGCATGCCCCAGAAGTTTTGTATGTTGTTGTTGTTGTTGTTGTTGGTTTAAATTGAGAAAAGAAAATATATGTATATGTGTTTTGGGGAAATTTAAGGTTTAGAGACAAGTTTATATATTGTGTATATGGTGATATATATAACATATAAAATGGTCAAAAGAGAGAAAGAGTCAATGCAAGAGGAGATAATTTTTTTATGGCATGTGAAATTACTTAATTGGGTTTATAAGAGACAAAAGCTAAGTTAAGTGATGAGGGGTATATGAGTAATTGCTTGAAATGAAATGCTTGGTGGAGGATTTTTGGAAATAAGTAATTATTATTATTATTATTATTATTATTATATATGTATATATGTGGCTATCGTGGAAGAGGAAAAAGAAATCAAGATATTGTCTTCTTCTTCTTCTTCTTCTTCTCCTTTTTGGTTCTTGCACGAGAGAGAGAGAGAGAGAGAGGTAGAGAGATGAGTTGATCTTCACCAAAACCTTAGGGTTTTAAGAGAATTGAAGGAAGAATCAAAGGATTAAGTTGAAGATTTGGTGGAATTCATCAATTGAGGTAAGTACTTACTTGTTTTCCCTTGTTAATGTTTGAAGTGGTGTTTGAGATAGGTTGTGATGGATTGATTTTATGATTTGGTGTGTTATATATGTGTTTACAAGTATTGAAATTGATTATAAGCTAAAGGATTGAATTGGTGTTGATTTTGTTGTGATGATGGTAAGTTAAGTGGATTTGGATAGTGAAATATCAAGAGTGATGATGATTTTAGGATTTTGAAATGGTAGATGATTCAATTTGTTGTTAATGTGCAATATTGTGATTTATATGCATTTGAATGAGGTTGTGTTGTGTATAATGTGTTTTAATGCAATTGAAAGAGGTTTGGCCACATTTAGGGTTTATGCATGAGAGATACGTAAATTGGAGCGGTCGCTATTATTTATGTGCGGTCGCTATTATTCATGTGCGGTCGCGACTTAGGTCGGGTTTCTGACCGCGAAACCTACTGTAATAAGGTTTCATTGTGTAATGGTATGGGGCGGTCGTACTCAGGTGAGGCGCGACCGCTAGAAAGGTTCTGTTCACCTTATTGGAAGCAATCTAATTCTACAACAAGATTCTCAAATACATGTTAAATAGATATCATTTGTCTAACATCATTGTTGAATAATGAAATGTGAGATGATATGGAATTGATAATACATATGATACTATATGAACCAAGCTATGTATTATGCATTGTGAATCTTGTGAATGGCAATTTGTTATATGAATAATGTACTTTGTAATGTTACATCAATGATGCTATATGTAAAATGTGAAGAAGAGGATGAAGTAATTGATTATAGATAGCTTGGTGGGAATAACTTTGAAGAGTGAAAGAGATGAGGATCATCCAAAAAGGTATGTACAATGCAATTTATAATTATGTGAATAATAAGATTGAAGCATGTCTAAATGATATGATTGAATAATGACATGTTTGCCTAGTTAATGTAATTAATGTGGTATATATCAATGATGGAATATGACATGTAAAGGTTATGATGAGGTAAATGATTATGTATGTAAAAGATGAATTGCTATAATGTAGATTGAAATGTAATGTGAAGCCATTGTGGTTGGCTATGTTAACTCAAATGTGATGTGAAGCCATTGTGATTGGCTATGATGATTCAATTGAAAGAAACAAGGCATGTTTGCTTAAATGAAATGAGAAATGAATTGAGAAAGTAATGTAAAATGATTATGTGCTTAATATGTTGATTCAACTTTCAGAGTCCTGTGTTTGATGGCATGCCTATAACTCATTGGATAGGCGAAATGGGAGGCCCGTAAGCCGAGTCCAATTTGAGTAATGTTTATGAATCACTGGATAGGTGAAATGGGAGGCCCGTAAACCGATTCCAGTTGTAAAATGTGAATATGGAATGATGGTGAAATGGGAGACCCGTAAACCACTTCCATTTGAGAATTTGTAACAGTCTAGCCGGGTTGAGGATCTCCCCATGTTAATGGGTTGATGGTCCAAGAGACTGGGTCTGTTACGCTATCCATGGATAGAGATATGATATAAATTGCCTACGGGCTTTATGATTATGATATTGGATCAAAACAGTGACTCTGAACTTTGAATGACATATTAGTATCTGTTGGGCCCGAGTCTGTCTTTGTTGTCCATGTGATAATTAAATGTTGAAATAAATGAGAAATGAGATCTATGGTTGCCTTTATTGCAAATGTGATTCGTATGATATGTAATGTGTATGTATTGATATGTTGATTGTGAGTATTGGTGATGGATTGTGGTTGGTGTTAATGATTGCCTTGTTGGAAATGTTATTCATGATTGGTAAATGGTGAATAATACTATGTTATGAAGTATGTGTGGAATATGTGTATTGAAATATTGTTAGTGAGTATTATTGATGAAAGGTGATGGGTGATAATGATATATATATGATATATGATTTAGTTGAGATATATAAAACAATACAATCTAAAGAAAAGATATGATAAGCTAAAGTTATATGGAATTGATATATCATTATATGCTAGTATAATTTATAATGTATGTGTATATTTTATATTTGTACTACTAAGCTCTCGGGCTTAGCGCGGTTATGTGATCGCGCAGGTGACCATATGGAAGATGTGAAGTGTAACACCCCCACATCCAATGCACACACACTACAATCACAACAATGTAGCATAAGTGCACCAAACATAGGGATGCTACGATTTTCTTCAACATTCAAAACATTTTAAACTTGATACAATACCCTAATCATTATACATTATAGAAATTAAGTCATTGAGTGGAGTAGCTATCAAAGAAAACACTTTCACAAACCGCCGGTAATAGCCTGCCAAACCCAGAAAACTTCTAACCTCTGTCACTGACTTGGGTGGACTCCAATTCAAAATTGCTTCAACTTTACTCGGATCAACTCTGATGCCTTCTGCTGAAACAATATGTCCAAGAAAAGCTACTTGATCCAACCAGAATTCACACTTCGACAATTTGGCAAATAACTGCTTCTCTCTCAAGATCTGCAACACAATCCGCAGATGCAAATCATGTTCCTCTTCATTCCTCAAATACACCAGGATATCATCGATGAAGACCACTACAAACTGATCCAAATAGGGCCTAAACACCCTATTCATCAAATCCATGAAAGCTGTAGGTGCATTCGTCAGACCAAAAGGCATAACTAAAAATTCATAATGCCCATACCTGGTCCGAAATGCGGTCTTCGGAACATCTTCAGCTTTGACTCTAAGCTGATGGTACCCAGATCTCAGATCAATTTTAGAAAACACAGCTGCATCCTTCAATTGATCAAAGAGATCATCGATTCTAGGCAAAGGATATTTATTCTTAATTGTCACCTTGTTCAATTGCCTATAGTCGATACACAATCTCATAGTACCATCTTTCTTCTTCACAAACAGCACAGGAGCTCCCCAAGGAGAAACACTGGGGCGAATGAATCCCTTATCCAACAGCTCCTGTAATTGCACTTTTAACTCTCTTAGTTCTGCTGGTGCCATTCTGTAAGGAGTAATCGAGATAGGAGTGGTACCAGGCAACAATTCAATACCAAACTCCACCTCTCTCTCAGGCGGCAATCCTGGCAACTCCTCAGGAAAAACATCAGGGAACTCTGCAACTGTGGCAATGCTATCAATAGGAGAACTTCTTACTCTAGTATCTATCACATGAGCAAGATAAGCTTCACATCCCTTTCTAATCAACCTCCTGGCTGCAACAGCTGAAACAAATAAGGAGGCTAATTGTTCATGCTCATTAGATACTATCACCTCTCTACCATCACTAGTTCTCAAAGAAACAATCTTCTTTTTACAATCCACCACAGCTCCATGTCGAGATAGCCAATCCATGCCTAAAATCACATCATATTCCTTAAATGGCATCTCAATCAAATCTCCAAGGAACTCCTCACCCTGCACCCTCACTGCACTATCCCGATGCACTTTACTCACAATCACACTATGCCCTAACGAATTTGTCACCAAAACATCAAATCCTAGGGACTCAGCATGCACATCAAACACAGGCAATACAGATGCACTAATATAAGAATGGGTGGAACCCGGATCAATCAAAGCAAGTACTGCAGTATCAAATAAAGAAAAAGTACCAGCTATGACCGCCGATGCATCCGGCTGTCTCTGCATAACATACATCCTCTGGGAAGAACCAACCTCCTCCGGTCTAGTTTCCCTGGATGTAGCACCACCTCTAGAACTGAACCCTGCTCTACCACCTCGGCTGGCACCTCTGCCTCCTCTACCTCCCCTCACACTGGCTCGAGAAGTGGCAGAATCAACTGGCATAAACTCCTGTCTCTCTGGACAGTCTCTCACAAAGTGATCCGGTGACCCACACCTGAAACAAACCCCTGCAACACCAGCCTTCCAACAAGGACCACCATGTGGCCTCCCACAATGGATGCAGATAGGTAAGGTGGATCTCTGAACCATAGGGGTCGGAGCACTTGCCACTGAAGCTGCAGGTCTATATCTTTGCCTTTGGAACTGCACTGATCTACCTGCTGGTCTCTGGCTCCTACTACTCCGAGGAACAAAGCTTCCTCTACCCCTCTTTGCTGAAGAAGACCCTGCCTCAAACTGAGGCCTTCTCACTCTGACCTCTTCCTCTGATGCAGCTGCAATCACTTGAGCCCTTTCTACATCTCGAGCTGCTGCCACTAGCTGGGAGAAATCGTGATATCTAGACCCGGCCACTAAGCACATGATAGAGGGTCTCAATCCCTCCTGAAACCTCCGGCATCTATCTATCTCATCAGCAATAATGCCACCAGCATAATGACTCAATCTAATAAACTCAACCTCATATTCAGTTACAGTCTTGCTATCTTGCTTCAAGCTCAAGAACTCCATCTTCTTCATATCCTTATACTCCCTTGGAGTATACTTCAACTCAAATTCTCTCAAGAAATTAGTGTAAGACAGTGTTGGAGGATCATCCATAGAATGGGGCACCGTCTTCCACCAATCGTAGGCATCCTTCTGTAGCAAAGATCTTGCATAGTCAAACTTTTCCTCTGAGGTGGCTTGCAACTGAACAAATACTCTCTGAACTCTGTCAAGCCACTGTTCTGCCACAGCTGGATCAACTGTGCCTAAGAAATCCTCCGCTCCATATTTCCTCAGTTTATCATAATGCCTTACTGGTACTGAAGGCTGAGGGGGTGGTGGCTGTGGTTGCACAGGTGCTTGTCTCATAGCTTCCATCATATTCCTAAACCAGGCTGGCGGAACCTCATCACCTACTGGTCTACCCGACCCAGAAACAGGTGCCTCACCAGCACTATCAACCCTAGCTCCATCCTCAGGAGCAACGCTCTCCTCACTACCCTCAACCGATTGTCTCAAATGAGGATCCATCAACACCTACACTGCAAACACAAAAAAGGACACACCTTATTAAAGATCAGAGGTTGCCAATCCCAAACATATGTGTTATTTAAAACCACTTTTTAAGTAAAAATATTCTTTTTATTACATTTTACCTAGGTTGAGAATCTCAAACCTAGGCTCTGATACCAAAACAATTGTAACACCCCCACATCCAATGCACACACACTACAATCACAACAATGTAGCATAAGTGCACCAAACATAGGGATGCTACGTTTTCTTCAACATTCAAAACATTTTAAACTTGATACAATACCCTAATCATTATACATTATAGAAATTAAGTCATTGACTTAAAATATAAACATGTTAGATATACATATATACATTTAAATATTACACAGCGGAAGTTATAAATTAGGTACATATTTACATTATAAACATTACTTTACAAAATATAAAAGAAGTATACATGATTGGCAAGTCTGCTCTGATCTTTAAGTCCTCAAAAATCAACTCTTCACTGTCTACTCTCACTCGGTCTTGATGAACTCTCGGGTTCAACTCTACCAACTCTATTACCTGCGCGATCAAACACTATCGCGCTAAGCCAACGGCTTAGTAAGATAAAACATGCTAATGTTTTGCTTTGATGCAATGCAATGCCAATTCTCAATCCATATTATACATGTAACATCATATATGCAAAACTAACAACATGCCTTTACATTTCATAACTCAACATAAATAGACATATCATATTTCAACATCTTATCATATACCTCATTAGTATTCATTTAATCATTCATAATCAACATTAAGCAAAGACAAGCATGGGCCCAAGACACACTAATATGCCATTCAATTTTCAGAGTTAATGTTTTGGTTCTATCATCACATTTATCAATATCATAAACCCAACTAGGCTTCAAGGATTAGGTTCAACCAAGCTTCAAGGGGAGCAAAGCATGCTAAGCTTCAACCCAACTTGGCTTCAAGAACCAACCCAACCTAGCTTCAAGGGTGGTAACATCTCAATTAGGCTTCAAGGATTCAATCCAACCTAACTTCAAGAGATTGTTACACTTATTAGGCATGCCACCAACAACCAACTCTGAAAATGGAATAACACATTAGCCACACAATTCATTTATTATTCAATTATCATTTCCATTCTCAATTCTCAACAACATTTAGGCAAACATGCCTTATTTCTTTCAATTGCATCACATCATAGCCAACCACAATGGCATTGTCTCATATCATGTCTTATTTGAATTATCATTGCATCTTTGATATACATTTCAATATTCATTACTCATGAAACACATTACCATTTACAATGCATAACATAACATTATTCAATCTCAACAATGCAATTAGGGTAAAGAACAATTGATATGATTCATAGCTTTAGAACCTTACACATGTAATTGATTAAATCATTCATTGATTCAAGTGTATTTAAAATGTTTAGGGTTAGGTTTAGAGACCAACCTACACTTTGAGAACCAAAGCAATGCAAAAAGAACAAGGAAGTAAAACCTTAACCTAAACAATTGAGGGACACGGGCAGCCACTTGAGGGACACGGCCAAGCTTGTGGCCGTGTCACTCAAACCAATTGGACAGTAAGCAACACGGGCAAGGGACACGGCCAAGCTTATGGCCGTGTCTCTCAACCAAACTTTGGCAGTAGCAAACATGGCTTGGGGACACGGCCGTGTCTCTCAAAAATCAATCCAACACCTTCAAAATTTCATGTCTTGGCCGTGTTTCCCATAGCTTTTTGGCCGTGTCACCCATAACCAAAACCCTAACCAAAGCCAACACTTTCCCAATTGCATTTAAACTTAATATACATCATACCACATGTTTCAAATGAACATAAACAATGTTCTAAACACATATTCATCATAAAAATCACCTCATAACACATTAATATTATACTTAAACACAAATTATCTCAAAACCCTAAAATCACCATCTTTCAAAATCAACATCCATTTAAACTTACAACCTTCACAACCAAACCAACCTCAAATCAATCTTTTAACTAACAATCAACTTTAACATTTGTAAATACATGTCAAACACACCAAATCATCAACTCAACAATTCACCATACACCTTAGCCACAACTTCCAAATTAATAAAAGAAAACAAGAAATTACTTACCTTAAATGAAGAAATTCCACAAATCTTGCACCAAATCTCTCAATTCCTTCTTCAATTTGATCTTAGTATCAAGAACACTTCTCCTTCCCTTTGTCTTCTTCAATGGTCGGCACAAACATGAGAAGAAAAGAAAATTCAACAAAGTCAAATGACTTTTCTTCTTTAAATATCCACCAAGAGATTTTATCCAAGCAATTACCAAAATGCCCTCAATCATATAACTAACTTTTTGTCTTATATAAGCCCATATATGCAATTACACACTCAACAATAAAATATCTTCTTCCACTAACCAACACCTTGACTCTTCTTTGACCCATTTATATGTTATATATATCAACATATACACAACATATACCATTCTCTCTAAACCCTAAATCCTTCCCAAAACACATATACTTTTCTTTTCTCAATTCTTTATCTTGCAATTTAAAACAACCACAATAACAACAACATACAAAACTTCTAGGGCATAAATGAGGATATTACATGAAGTCTTTTGTTATGCCACGAGAAGAGTAAGAGTTTATCGAGACCAACTAGAGGGTGATGCATACATGTATAATTTAATTATGATGTATTCTATCAAAAATGTACTCATTTGTATAAATGATGTTTTGAGAAAGATAAGATTATGGTATATTTATAAGATCATTAAAAGTATATCAATTTTGTAAATGTTCTTTAAATTAATGTATTGTGGTTTGAGCTATGTTAAAGGTTTTTAAATTGTAACGAAAAATGACATCCTTATACTTTATATACATACTGTACGTATACCAGGTATATGTATAGTACTTATATGGAGTATCGGGGTGTTACAATTATTTTGGTATCAGAGCTTAGGTTTCGAGATTCTCGGCCTAAGTGAAATTAAAAAGAAAAAGTTTTGAAACGCTTAAAATGAATTAAAAAGAAGAGTTTTGAAATGCAATTGGTAATACATGCATATGCATTGACACCTAGGTTGGTCTCGGATGTGGCATTATATGAATTGTAGAATATTTGTGTTATATGAGATGTTTAACATAATTAATGATATCTGTGTATACCATTTTGATGTGATGAGAAACTAATTGTGAAATGTAATGTGATATATGTATATTGATGATGCATATGAAAATGTCATGTTGTGTGCAACATGGAGTGTAATGTTGATGTTTATGAGCAATATTATGTAGGATATAATGTGAATTCAAACATAAAGAGAATAAAGTTGAAAATGAGTTGAAAACAAATTAAGATAAGAGTATGTACTCTTTCTTCTACACTTTGAGCCTCTTTATAATAAGGTTTATGTTGGAGTTAATAGACAGAGGAAATATTGCTGGATTGTTATTATTGAAAGATATGTTACTAAAATGAGGAAAGAATGGAGGGATATTGAATGAGTTGATTAGTATAAACAAGGTATGATTATTTAAAGTTTGAAGTATGTACATATATATATATATATAGTTAAGGTGTTGTTTAAAGGAAAAGAAATGATATGGGTTAAGTAAGAATATAAATTGGTATTGTTATTTTAATGTAAATATTGTGAATGCAATGTTAGAAATGTGAGATGCTTGAATATTGTGAAAGCTCATGGTAATGGTGGTAATATGTGATATTTGAGATTTTTGAAATAAGTTTAAGCAAAGTAGTAAATTGGAAAGTTAAAGTTCTAGTGGAATTTGATAAAGATTATTTGGATATTGATAGTTAAATGTATATTCAATACATGAGTTAGGTGAAATGACTAATATTGCATATGGAAGTATTATGAATTGAGTAATGCGATTGATAGTATGAGAATTTGTTTTGAAGCAAAAAGGAAAGTGGATAAGCAAATGAAAATGAACTATTTTAAGTCATTTTATTACAAAGGGTAGAAATGGATATGGAAGCATAGTAAATGTTTTAAAGATGAAAGTGAAAGAGATGTCACATTAGGAATGTGACTAAGATGGATGTGAAGTGCAATTATGGTCAGAATATATATATATATATATATATATGTGTGTATTATGTGAATAAATACTTTATATCATATTGGGAGAATGAAAATGATAGTGTTTAAAAGAAAGTGATAAACATTAAATTTGTATTGAATGTATGAAAAAGAAACATAAAATAAGAGTATCTAATTAAGGGTATACATGTACATGATATGTGAATTGAGTTTTCAATATGAATGAAATTTTGATATATAAACAAATGTGTGAATCACATTATGAGGGTGACCTATGAATATGTATGTGGTATAATTATAGAATTGGTGATATGGAAATGATGTTGTATGTATTAGTGGACCTAAGAGATATTAGGTTTTGAACTGTGTAAAGCTAAATGGATTATATGATAAAAGTGAGTAGAGAATGGATTTGAATAATATTGGACAGTGGAAATTGTTATAGTGAGCATTGAATTTGATGATCATATGATATTTAGAGTTCTAAAGTGTTCACATATGGAAGTTCCATGTAATTATATTATAAGAGATTGTAAATGGATTCGAAATGAAGTGACAAAAAGAAATTTTATAGAAATTACATATGATTAAATATGTATATAGTAATATTATTGAAACGTGAAGTAAGTTGAGATAGACATTATAATCGAGTGCAAAGTGGTTTGAACTGGAGTTGGAATGTATTAACTTTTGATATAGCAATAATGTAAAGAAGGAATATATAATTCTTGAGATACACCTTAGTCTTGTATTTGAAAAAAAAAATTGAGAATAAAATTATGAAGGAACAGAATTGATTTGAAGGTTCCAGGCTTGAATATTAACCTCTTAAAGCTATGTGTTTTGTTCGGTATATTTGGTTGATTAATTTGTTATCCATGGATTTGGGTCTTAGATATAATGACTGTAATACGGATTTGATGAGATTGAAATTATGATGAGAAGTATAGTTAAACGTTATGATGGATAAAGTTGTATCTTATCAATTTTATGTTAAGCATTTGGTTATATTTATGATAGTTAAGAGAGAAAAGGAAATTATGGAAATGTCTCGAGTTATGAATAATATGGCAAAGAGGTAATCAAAATAAGTATAACAATGAAATGAAATGTGAGGAGATATTAAAAAGGGAGAAAATACAAAATGTGACTGAAAGTTATACTAAATATGTTTATGATATGTGATGAATAAATGAATGAATTTGAGGTTTAAGTGAATGAGCTATAGATAGTAAATATGGTATAAAATTTTTATGAGAATTGGTTGGAAATTATATTAAGATAATTTGAAGTGATTGGTTATCATGATAATTGGATTAAATATGGATCGGAAAAGACCAGAAATTAAATGTAAGTTTACCTTAATGGAATTAAGTTATATATATACATATATGAACATTGTGAAATTTTATGATAAGTTTGAATAAATTAATTGTTAGTTGGAATTGAACAAGATTGGAACGTGAATATATTGTGATAAATAGATCAATGGATCTGAATTGGCTAAGATTATGAATCATTATTGAGATTTGACATGTATACTTGTGCTAAGAATATAATTGTTTGCATGATTATGTATATGATATAAATTTTAAAGTGTGAGTGAACATGAATAAATGGAGTTATAGTAGTTATAAATCATGATAAAAAGGGAAAAGATTGGTTATTTATGAAATAAGGATTTTGTTATCCATTGAGGCTTGATAAATGTCTATTTAGACAGTAATTGTGATGACGGGATAATTAATGCTAAGATTTAAATCAATGATTTTAAGGTTAAAGTTAAGAGAGTAATTACAAAGAAGTGAAGGAATAGAATATATTGATTATAAAAATTGAATGAAGTATAAGTGTATTATAAAATGATCTAATTCTTGTGTAAAGACATTGATAAAAGATGTAATGAGTTCTTTTGAATGTTTGATTAAGAAAGTAATAAGATATCTAATCTTATAGAATGATGAGTTATGAAATTTAAAGAAGGTGGTTGATTTTAAAGGGAAGAGTTGAAGTTATATGAGTTGATGACACTATGACTTGAGCATATAATTAACTTCATATGAAAGTTGAGATAGTATTTTGTTAAGAATGAATCGTTACGGTACTGATAATTTCGAGGACGAAATTATTTAAGGGGGAGAGAATTGTAATATCCCGATGCATGCCCCAGAAGTTTTGTATGTTGTTGTTGTTGTTGTTGTTGTTGTTGGTTTAAATTGAGAAAAGAAAATATATGTATATGTGTTTTGGGGAAATTTAGGGTTTAGAGACAAGTTTATATATTGTGTATATGGTGATATATATAACATATAAAATGGTCAAAAGAGAGAAAGAGTCAATGCAAGAGGAGATATTTTTTTTTATGGCATGTGAAATTACTTAATTGGGTTTATAAGAGACAAAAGCTAAGTTAAGTGATGAGGGGTATATGAGTAATTGCTTGAAATGAAATGCTTGGTGGAGGATTTTTGGAAATAAGTAATTATTATTATTATTATTATTATTATTATTATTATATATGTATATATGTGGCTATCGTGGAAGAGGAAAAAGAAATCAAGATATTGTCTTCTTCTTCTTCTTCTTCTTCTCCTTTTTTGGTTCTTGCACGAGAGAGAGAGAGAGAGAGGTAGAGAGATGAGTTGATCTTCACCAAAACCTTAGGGTTTTAAGAGAATTGAAGGAAGAATCAAAGGATTAAGTTGAAGATTTGGTGGAATTCATCAATTGAGGTAAGTACTTACATGTTTTCCCTTGTTAATGTTTGAAGTGGTGTTTGAGATAGGTTGTGATGGATTGATTTTATGATTTGGTGTGTTATATATGTGTTTACAAGTATTGAAATTGATTATAAGCTAAAGGATTGAATTGGTGTTGATTTTGTTGTGATGATGGTAAGTTAAGTGGATTTGGATAGTGAAATATCAAGAGTGATGATGATTTTAGGATTTTGAAATGGTAGATGATTCAATGTGTTGTTAATGTGCAATATTGTGATTTATATGCATTTGAATGAGGTTGTGTTGTGTATAATGTGTTTTAATGCAATTGAAAGAGGTTTGGCCACATTTAGGGTTTATGCATGAGAGATACGTAAATTGGAGCGGTCGCTATTATTTATGTGCGGTCGCTATTATTCATGTGCGGTCGCGACTTAGGTCGGGTTTCTGACCGCGAAACCTACTGTAATAAGGTTTCATTGTGTAATGGTATGGGGCGGTCGTACTCAGGTGAGGCGCGACCGCTAGAAAGGTTCTGTTCACCTTATTGGAAGCAATCTAATTCTACAACAAGATTCTCAAATACATGTTAAATAGATATCATTTGTCTAACATCATTGTTGAATAATGAAATGTGAGATGATATGGAATTGATAATACATATGATACTATATGAACCAAGCTATGTATTATGCATTGTGAATCTTGTGAATGGCAATTTGTTATATGAATAATGTACTTTGTAATGTTACATCAATGATGCTATATGTAAAATGTGAAGAAGAGGATGAAGTAATTGATTATAGATAGCTTGGTGGGAATAACTTTGAAGAGTGAAAGAGATGAGGATCATCCAAAAAGGTATGTACAATGCAATTTATAATTATGTGAATAATAAGATTGAAGCATGTCTAAATGATATGATTGAATAATGACATGTTTGCCTAGTTAATGTAATTAATGTGGTATATATCAATGATGGAATATGACATGTAAAGGTTATGATGAGGTAAATGATTATGTATGTAAAAGATGAATTGCTATAATGTAGATTGAAATGTAATGTGAAGCCATTGTGGTTGGCTATGTTAACTCAAATGTGATGTGAAGCCATTGTGATTGGCTATGATGATTCAATTGAAAGAAACAAGGCATGTTTGCTTAAATGAAATGAGAAATGAATTGAGAAAGTAATGTAAAATGATTATGTGCTTAATATGTTGATTCAACTTTCAGAGTCCTGTGTTTGATGGCATGCCTATAACTCATTGGATAGGCGAAATGGGAGGCCCGTAAGCCGAGTCCAATTTGGGTAATGTTTATGAATCACTGGATAGGTGAAATGGGAGGCCCGTAAACCGATTCCAGTTGTAAAATGTGAATATGGAATGATGGTGAAATGGGAGACCCGTAAACCACTTCCATTTGAGAATTTGTAACAGTCTAGCCGGGTTGAGGATCTCCCCATGTTAATGGGTTGATGGTCCAAGAGACTGGGTCTGTTACGCTATCCATGGATAGAGATATGATATAAATTGCCTACGGGCTTTATGATTATGATATTGGATCAAAACAGTGACTCTGAACTTTGAATGACATATTAGTATCTGTTGGGCCCGAGTCTGTCTTTGTTGTCCATGTGATAATTAAATGTTGAAATAAATGAGAAATGAGATCTATGGTTGCCTTTATTGCAAATGTGATTCGTATGATATGTAATGTGTATGTATTGATATGTTGATTGTGAGTATTGGTGATGGATTGTGGTTGGTGTTAATGATTGCCTTGTTGGAAATGTTATTCATGATTGGTAAATGGTGAATAATACTATGTTATGAAGTATGTGTGGAATATGTGTATTGAAATATTGTTAGTGAGTATTATTGATGAAAGGTGATGGGTGATAATGATATATATATGATATATGATTTAGTTGAGATATATAAAAAAATACAATCTAAAGAAAAGATATGATAAGCTAAAGTTATATGGAATTGATATATCATTATATGCTAGTATAATTTATAATGTATGTGTATATTTTATATTTGTACTACTAAGCTCTCGGGCTTAGCGCGGTTATGTGATCGCGCAGGTGACCATGTGGAAGATGTGAAGTCTTTTGTTATGCCACGAGAAGAGTAAGAGTTTATCGAGACCAACTAGAGGGTGATGCATACATGTATAATTTAATTATGATGTATTCTATCAAAAATGTACTCATTTGTATAAATGATGTTTTGAGAAAGATAAGATTATGGTATATTTATAAGATCATTAAAAGTATATCAATTTTGTAAATGTTCTTTAAATTAATGTATTGTGGTTTGAGCTATGTTAAAGGTTTTTAAATTGTAACGAAAAATGACATCCTTATACTTTATATACTTACTGTACGTATACCAGGTATATGTATAGTACTTATATGGAGTATCGGGGTGTTACAGTCCTTGTTTGTCTATTGTTTGTGCATACATGCATACATGCATACATTTGCATCTCATATCATTGATCCTCTCTGGCTCACAGCCCTGGATTACGATAGTTCTAAAGCTTACAACAATCCGACCTATGCCAGAGATGAAGCATTAAGCAACGACTCAATCACTTGCTCACCAAAAACAATGGAGCCCGAACAAATTCAAAGGATGGTGGATGAGGCCCTCAATGCCAAGATGGAAGAAATCAAAGAGGCCCTAGCTGAGACCATGAAGAACCAATTGACTGCAATCTTAGAAAACCATGCCGAGGCATCTGCTAGCACTAAGAAACCAAAGGACAAAGGGAAGACTAAAATTAATGAAGTGGTTTTTGATGATGAAAAGGTGATCATTGATGATGATGATGATTGGGATCAATATTACCAAGATCTTCAAGACAAAAAGGAACCGAAGGTTGTTAAGAAGGAAACTATTGAAAAGACCGAGACATCCGATGTTGAAAAGATGATTGCTGATTTAGAAAAGAAATTTGAGAAGAATCTGAAAACCAAAGAGAAGTCTGAGATCGAAAAATTATTTGTGCTAGATGAAGAGGTCCCATACAAGTTCAAGATGCCATCTTTTGCAAAGTATAATGGCACTGGAAATCCTCATCTCCATGTGAAGCAGTATATCACTGCCATGCAATCTGCCTGAGCTACTAACGCTCAAACTCTAAGGTACTTCATGCTCTCATTGGATCCTGCTGTCCAAAATTGGTTCAATACCTTAGATGATGGAATACAAAAGAGTTGGGATCTACTTTACAAAGCCTTCATCCAACAATATGGATACAATGTTGAAATGGAGGTTACCTTAATGGAAGTTGAGTCCATTTGGCAACGACCAAATGAAAATTTTGTAGATTATGTCAAGAGATAGAGAAACAAGACTGCTTTACTCAAGAAGAGGCCTGATGAATCCGATCAAATAAGGATGATTGTGAGAGGGGTGTTGACTAATTTTCGTGAGAGGATGTCTCATACACTCATACGTGATTTCAAAGATCTTCTCCAAGCTGGTCTACAAATTGAAGAATGGGAAAGGGAGAAGAATCACTTTTCAATAAAAAGGAATGAGAAAGGGAATTACCAGTCAGGCAATCAAAGCACACAAAAAGAAGTTGATGTTAATGCCACTAGTGAAAGATGAATTAGGCAGTTTACAGATCTGGGGAAGCCACTGTCTTGGGTTCTCAGTAAGCTACAAAGGAAGGGATTGTTACAACCCTTGACTCCTCGTCCTTTGCCTAATCCTCTTCCACCTAACTTTGATACTAATGCATTTTTCCAATTCCATCAAAGGCCTGGACACGAAATAGACAATTGCATGAAGTTGAGGCATGAGATCCAAAATTTAATTGATAATGGCAAGTTGCCAGAGCCGGAAAAGTCCAACACCAAAGATAATCCATTTCCAAGGTTCAACAGAGTGTCACCACCAGCAACCTTTATGGTGGGAAAAGGATTGGAAGAATATTTTGTTTTATCCTCTTTTCAAGATGGGAATGTTGAAGATGTGAAAGGAAAAGAAGCCTAACTCAATGAACTTTCCTTGGCTTGAATATTGCTTTTCAATCTTACTTTTTTTTAATATTTTGGAACTATTGTGTTTTTTAAATTTAAATTTGCTTGAATAAATTATTTTTATCATAAATTTTTATTGGTCTTTGTTCATTTTGGTGCTCAACCAATGAGGAATTTAGCTTGATGTTTATAAATTAATGTGTCTAGGCATCATGACTCGAATGACTTTACTAGATGAGGGAATTACTCTATAGCATTGAGTTGTGTATGCTTACTTAGAGAGGGCTCCTGCATAATTATCTTTGTCTAGGTCTTAGTCAGTCTTAGAACATGCTTTGACAAACTTTCGAGGTGAAATTGAACTCTGCTTATTTAAGGGAGAGATGATCTAGGCATTGTTTGATTAGCCAACGAATAGTATCCACCTAATTAAATATTAACCCCTAGTGGTCCCTTTGAGCCTTCATAAAATTTTAGCTATCTTTTCATTGGCATACAAACCCCAATAACCTACCCTAAGCTGTTGTGATACTTTTGACAAGTCTTATGATCACAAAGGTGAAAAGGCAAAAAGATCAAAGAAAGAAATGAATAGTCAAGACTATGAAGATAGTTGAAGTTCTCAAGACCATAAGAATAGTTGATGTAGTTGAAGTTCCCTTAATGTCTCCAATATATCAAGACAACATCAACATTAGAGTAACAAATGATTTATCTCTAGTAAAGAAGATTTATGTTACTCCACTCATCCATTATTGGAAGCCCAAGTTGGTACAAACAAGACAACTATGTTTGAGCTAGAACCAAAAAGGAAAAAAGAAAAAAGAGAATAGGAAAAGAAAAAAAAAGAAAGAATAAAAGAATAAGAAAAAAAAAGGAAGATAAAACCTAAAAAGGCAGTTCATAAAGCCAACTGATTTATCTTTTACCTAAAGCAGCAAAAGGCTTCCATTTGGTTCATAAAGACATTTTTACTTGAATTGGCCCAACCCAACCAAAGATTCAATCAAAATCAAAAGAAAAGGGAGAAAGACCATCCAGTTCTTGAAAGTTCTGTACTCGATAGTCCTACAAGAAAGAAGGACAAAATGATACAAGAAAGGGAAGAGTAAGGAAGAGAAAGAAAAGGGAAGAGTAAGAAAAATAAAGAGGAAAGAAAAGGGAAAAGAAGAAAAGAAATGAATTTGAGTCTTAAACTTTTTGCAAGGGCAAAGACTATCCTAATCAAGATCCAGATTAATGCCAAAAAGATAGAAAGAATTTAGAGACTAGCAAGATTGCCTCCAAGCTGCCTAAAATTCAAATAAGAAATTTGTAGTGTGAAGGTTTGTCCATTATGTCACATCAGCCCCAACTTACAAATAGCCTTCATTTAGCCCATGTCCCTTATAGACCCCATTTCAAGCCTATCAAAGACCTGTTGATCTCCCTTGGTAGGTGGAGTCTATTAGTGGAGATAGTTTGGATAAGCATGCATATGAGATAGACAATATTTAAACTCAAATGAGACCTTTGGCCAAGTAATGTGTATGTGCCTATCTGAAGTGCAACAATTCTTGCTTAAATAGAAATGATTCTCGAGTTTAGTACGATAACTAGGGTTGTCATGTTATAGATATGTTAATTTGGAAAATCAAGTCCTGAGGTACATTGACATTAATTTGGCAAAGCCAACATTTGATTTCAAAATCAAAATTCAAAAAAAAAAATTTTGTCATACAAATCCTTCAAGTTAAGGGAAGTATGTTGAACCTCCAAAGGACATATTGGGCAAAGGAAATGATTATTGGCAAGCTGCCAATTGACATGCTGAAATATAATTCAAAATGGATGCATCCCTAACTCTACCATTAGGGGTCTCTACCACTCATGTTCTTAACATATAGAATATAAAAGCCACAAATGCAAAGCTTTCGATCATTCCAATTCAAGACTTGAACAAGCGTCAAAACGGAACCAATGAGAACACTTCTGCTGATCACCTCGGTCTGTGAGTCAACGGAACGACTGTAAGTATCATTCATGCATATCATGCATACACAGTGGCAGAACTAGGAATTCATCGAGGGGGGGTCAAATTTATACAGAATAAAAATTACAGACGAGTTCACAATAAAATTAAACATTTAATATTACAGTATCAGTAGTTCAAAAATTAATTTGTGCTATTAGATTGACTACGACTAAGAGATGATAATTGTATCCTACGAGTCTGCATTTTTTGAAAATGTTGCATAACAGCCTCATTTTCAATTTTTAAAAAAATTTCTCTCTCCACATAACAAATCAAACAGTCGCTCAAAAATTCATCTCCCATCTTATTGCGCAAATCTGTCTTGATAATGTTCATTGCTGAAAAAGCTCTTTCGACAGTAGCAGTTGCAACAGGTAAGACTAACGCCAACTTGATAAGCAGATATACCAAAGAAAATATAGTGTCATAACCTGTCTCAACCATTTTCTCAGCAAGAGCTCCAATATCATCTAGATCAGAGAAAGCTATATTTCTTCTTACATCAGCAATGTAAGTCTCAAGTTGATCTTCAAGTACCATCCGATCAGTAATCGTGAAATCATATGGATATAGTTCAGCGAGATGAAGTAATTTAGATACCTGGAAGTTGGAGAATGAGTTTCTAGGAGAAAGACAAGCAATGCATGAAAGCAATTCCGTACTTGATTCTGTAAAGCGATTTTCCATTTCTTGAGCAATGAAATCAATAACCTGAAATTTGGATGAAATAATATTAGGTAATAGCATAATAAAAAGTTAAATATATTATTAATTAATAAAATAGTACCTGACAAAATATTTCTACTCGAAAGTGGTGGTAATAAGTAATTGGAGTACCAACACGCTTAGATCTTAGATAACCTACATTATCTTCCATATTAGGCACTGAGATATCATGATCTATACAAAAATCATTAACAACGTCCAGTAATTTATTCCATCCATCCTCCCTGAAGCTTTGCAATGCTTGTTTAACAGTTGCAATTAAATGAATTGCATTAACAATATTTTGATCATTTCTTTGTAAGGCTTGAGATAAATCATTTGTCATTCCTAAAAGTTTTCTCATCAAGAAAGCAATGAAAATAAATTCATAACTTCCCATTTGATCAAGCAAGCCCACAACTGCTCTTCGATTTCACAGATCAGAACCATCCTCAAAAATATTCTCAAGAACCTCTTTCACAGGAGACCACATTGAGAGAAGACGCACAATTGTTTTATAATGAGAACCCCATCGCGTGTCACCAAGTCGAGCTAAATTTGTTTCTTGATGCAAGCCTCTTCCAGTTTGAATATCACCAATTTCTAGACGCTGAACTACTTCATCATGTTGTTTTTGACGGAGAGCATCCCTCCTTTTACATGAAAATCTAACAATGTTTGCAATCATTGCAACATAATCAAAAAAATTACTTACAAATAGATTGCTCCTTGCTGTTGCAACAAGTACTCATTGGAGCTGATGAGCGAAACAATGAATGTACCTTGCCGAAGGATTTTCATTTAAAATGAAAGTTTTTAACCCATTGAATTCACCTCGCATATTGGAAGCTCCATCATAACCCCGACCTCTAACTCTGCTTATTGATAACCCATGTTTTGCTAAGAAATCATCAAGTGCACTTTTCAAAGACAAAGCAGATGTATCACTCACGTGTACTACTCCAATTAATCGCTCAACCACTTGTCCCAATTTGTTAACATATCTCAATACCACAGCCATTTGCTCCTTTACCGAATTATCACGAGCCTCATCAATTAATAAGGAGTAGAAGTCATCTCCAATATCATTAACAATGGCTTGTGTAGTCTCCAAAGCACAAGCACTAACTATTTGCTTCTGGATTAATGGAGAAGTGAGTTGATTATTACCAGGAGCATTTGAGTTAACTACATTACCAACATCAACATTGCGTTCGTTGTACCAACTAAGAAGTGAAAGAAAATTACCCCGATTTGTTGAATTCACTGACTCATCATGCCCGCGAAAAGCCAACCCTTGAACTAGAAGAAAACGAATGCAATCAACAATAGCGGTCAAACGAGTGCGGTAAGTAATCTCAATCTCATGGCTATGAGAAGATAAGACATGAGACACGCTTTGTCTCTGATTTTTAAAACCAACATATTGCATTCTAGCATAATTGTGTGGACTATTTGGACCCCCAACATGTTCATTAAACCTCTCCATTGCTTTTTTCCAATTGCAAAATCCAATATCTGTGAAGACATTATCCCCATGCTTGGAGCCTCTATTTGATCTAAAAAGATAACACCAAAAACAAAATGCCGCATCTTTACTAATACTATATTCCAACCACTCATATTTAGAGAACCAGTGATCTCTAAAACTTCTCATAATTTTTGAAAATTTTGTTTGTGGAAAATTATGCCCAATTGGTTGACAAGGTCCTTTAATCACATATTGTCTCCTAACATCATCTCTAATCCCAACATCAAACTCGTCAATGGGTTTACGCATTGCGAGATCGCTAATAATATCATCTAAATTTAACTCTTGACGTCCTTTTTTATTGCTAGTTTCTTCACCAATTGCGTGACTACTTGATATTGAAATTGGTTTGGGAATATTTGAAGATTCACCACATTCATTCCGCACTCTCTTTGTCTTGATTAAAAATTTATCCATTTCTGATATAATATATAATCAGTATATATTAAATCAAATTTCTAAAGAAATCTCAAATTGCAATAATAAAATCACATAAAATCCAAATTAAATAATCAATAAATAAAATATATATCATTTTTAATAAATTTTATCCTATTATATATTTCTAAAACAAATCTCAAATTACATTAATTATATCAAATAAAACCAAAATTAAATAATCAATAAATAAACTATATATCATTTTTAATTATTTTTATTCTATTATATATTTCTAATAAAATCTTAAATTACAATATTAAAATCAAATAAAATCAAAATTAAATAATCAATAAATAAAATATATATAATTTTTAATAATTTTTATCCTATTATATATTTCTAAAACAAATCTCAAATTACATTAATTAAATCAAATAAAAAAAATTAAATAATCAATAAATAAACTATATATCATTTTTAATTATTTTATTCTATTATATATTTCTAAAAAAATCTCAAATTATAATATTGAAATCAAATAAAATAAAAATTAAATAATCAATAAATAAAATATATATAATTTTTAATAAATTTTATCCTATTATATATTTCTAAAATAAATCTCAAATTATATTAATTAAATCAAATAAAATAAAAATTAAATATTCAATAAATAAACTATATATCATTTTTAATTATTTTTATTCTATTATATATTTCTAAAAAAATCTCAAATTACAATATTAAAATCAAAACAAACCAAAATTAAATAATCAACAATTAAATAAAACAAAATAATCAAATTACAATAATAAATTTTAATTAATCTAATCCTATTAAATATTTCTAAAAAAACTCTCAAATTAAATAAATTAAATCAAATAAAAAATCAACAATTATTAAATAAATTATATATAATTTTTAATAAATCTAATTAATAAATAAAATTAAAAATACACAAAATTAAACATCAATCTAATTAAATAAAAAAATCACAAAACACATTACAACAATTAAACAACACACAAAATTAAAATTTCATTAAACAAAATCAAATAAAAAAATGAGACAAAAAAAATTAGACAAAAATAAAAAAATAAAAAAAAATTAGACAAAATTAAAAATACCTGCTGGTGGGCTTGCTGCTGCTGCGGCGGCCGGTGCGGTGGGCTTCCTGGATGGCGGCTGTCGGCGGTGCTGCGGCTGGCCGTGGGTGGGTGCTGCTGGCGCTTGGCAGTGGCTGTGTTTTGGGGAGGGAAGGGAACAGAGACACAGGGAGAGGGAAGGGAAGAAAGAAGAAGAAGAAAACGCAGCCCTTTTAATTTTTTTGAACCGGCCCAAGCGAAACAGCGTCGTTTCGCTTGGGCCGCTTTATTTTTTTTTTTAAGTAAACCCCTGGCGAAACGGTGTCGTTTCGCCAAGGGTTTAATTATAAAAAAAAATTAGTCCCTAGCGAAACGACGCCGTTTCGCCAGGGACTAATTTATAAAAAAAAAAATTGAAATTGCAGCAAGGGGTTCGTCTACCCCTCGCTGCAATTTGCTCTGAAACTCAGCCCCCCTTCACTAGGGCTGAGTTTCCACGCATCATGAGTCCTCCACGTCTAGCTGCCGGTGAGGGGGGGGGTCGTGTGACCCCACACAACCCCAAGGTGGTTCCCCCGCTGTGCATACATGAGCATATCACATCACACTTTCTTGTCTTGTATTTTCTATTCTTCCTCAAAGTGAACAGCAAACACCCTGCGAAGTAAATAATCAAAAGAAGATGTCAAATCAAGGGGGCATGGAAAGCCTATTCGCTTGTGGAAGTTCCAGTAGTCTTGCAAAGAGAAGAAATATGTGCTAGTACAAAGAACTAGACAACAAAAACGTCATGGGGTTTGAGCCTACACAGGGAGCAAAGTTTCTCCTTTTCAATTTTTGAGTTTATATACCAAATATTTTCAAACTCACTTGCAAGTATTTTGCCACGTAGGGGGGGGGGCAAGGAGAGGATATAAGGTCCAATTAAAAATAGCTAAATCTTTGCAAAAAGGAAGAACAAAAGAATGCAACAATTAGAACTCTCAAAAAAATGAAGATGCAAAAGACAAAAGATCAATCGAGCTAAAAGAGCTGAAGCCAGGGTAAAGACCCGATCTCCAATGGATAAAGATCCATTTTCAAGTGTAAAGACCCGATCTCCAATTAATAAAGATCCATGTTTCAAGGGTAAAGACCCGACCTCCAATGGATAAAGATCCATATTTCAAGGGTAAAGACCCGATTTTCAATGGATAAAGATCCATGTTTCAAAGGGTAAAGACCCAAAGTTTGAAGAATAAAGATCCTTGTTTCAAGGGTAAAGACCCGATCTCCAATGGATAAAGATCCATGTTTCAAGGGTAAAGACCCGATTTCCAATGGATAAAAGATCCATGTTTCACGAGTAAAGACCCAATCTCCAATGGATAAAGATCCATGTTCGTAGGTAAAAGACATAGTTTCTAATAGATAAAGATCTATTTTTGGTGGGTAAAGACCTACAATTCATAAAAATGGAACAACCAGTTATGCCAGAATTCTCAACTGATAAAAGGTCAGATGAGTTAAACCAATCTCGGGTCAAAGTACCCATTCTTGGGTCCAAGTACCCAATCTTGGGTCCAAGTACCCAACTCAAATCAATCCCGGGTCCAAGTACCCAATCTCGAGTCCAAGTACCCATTCTCGGGGCCAAGTACCTAATCCAGGGTCTAAGCACCCAATCCTGGGTCCAAGTACCCAAATCAAATCAATCCCGAGTCCAAGTACCCAAATTATTTCAATCTCGGGGCCAAGTACCCAACCCCAGGTCCAAGTACCCAAGCTCGGGTCCAAGTACCTAATCTCGGGTCCAAGTACCCAAATCAAATCAATCTCGGGTCCAAGTACCCAAATCAAATTAAGCTCGGGTCCAAGTACCCAAGCTCAGGTCCAAGTACCCAATCTCGGGTCTAAGTACCCAAATCAAACCCAGTCTCGATCAAAGTACCCAATCTCGGGTCCAAGTACCCAAAATCAACCCAATCCCGGGTCCAATTACCCAAAATCAACCCAATCCCGGGTCCAAGTATCCGAAATCAAATCAAGTTCGGGTCCAAGTACCCAATCTTAGGTCCAAGTACCTAAATTAAGTACTCAAATTGGGTCCAAGTACCCAAAATAATTCGCCATCTCAAAAATTAAGCCTTATTGCTTTTCATTCTCTTTCACTAAGGTTTCAGATCATTTAAGCAGGGGGCAAACTGTAGACCCTTAATTTTTGACCCAATCCGATCTAATATGTTTTATTTAGCCCAAAATGATTTTTGTTGTTTAATTGGTCCAAAATAATTTTAATTAAATAGTTTTTGCCTTAGTATCTAATTTTTATTAATTTTTTATTATCTAATTTTTAATAAAAAATGAAAATAAACAAATAAAAATAAAAATAAAAATCGGAGTCGGAAAAAAAATTGGCAACGAAAAGTGGTCGCGCGGGCCCGTCGGCCCAGCAGCAGCTCACCCGCGGGCCCGCGGGCGTTTCTCCCGCAGGATTTTCCTGTAGGCTGGCGCACCTCCTGCGGGCTGGCACGCCCACTGGCCCAAGCCACGGGCCCGCTGCCACAGTTTTTGCCAGCGCAAAATTTTTCAACGCAATTTTTTGAAACCTAATCCAATTAGGTTTTAATTTCTTTTTTTTTTATTAATATTACTTACCTTAATTAATTAGGAATAAATAACCTTAAACCACTATAAATAAGGACCAAAGGCATTAAAATTAAAGGAGGAAAAAATTACACAGTGAGTTTGGAAAGTTGAATCCGAAGGTGAAGTGGAAAAGCAAAAACTCAATTCAATTGATTTTTTAAGGGAGTAGCAGCACGATTTAAGCAATTCAAAGGCAACAAAGGCTTGTCTTTGGAGCTGGTTCATCCAAGAAGAGTTATTTTTTGGAGAATCAACAAAAGAAGGTATGTTAAATTCTTTTTTATCTATGTTTTACAGTAGCCAAATTATGGAATTAGAGTTTCTTTGAATAAAAAATCTTAGAGCTTTAATTTGATTTTTCCAAGATTAAAACACTAAAACGTGACCTTCTTTTCTAAAAAGACTTAAAATTGATATTTTTTCTTCTTAAAAATCTTAAAACTCTAATTGAACATATTTTTCAACAAAATCAAAATCAAATTCTGTTTCTTTTATGATTTTAAAGTAGGTTCTATTTCATTCAAAAAGCCTTAAAAACCATCTTTTCTACTTATAAAAACTTCAATCCATGTGTTTAAATTCATAAAACTTCATAAAATATCAAATTGATTTTTAAAACCCTAAATATTCTTCATTACCCGAGACCCAAATTTCAAAACCCTAAAATCCAAAATTTAACTTTTAAACCTAAAATAATGAACCCTAATCATTTTAAAACCTTAAACCCTAATTTTTATGAACCCTAATCCTTTTAAAACATTAAAAAACATAAAAACTCAAAAATTACACAGTAGCTTAAAGTTCAATAAACAAAAATAAAAAATTAAAGTATTTTAAGGTATTCAAAACCCTAGTTTCAAGATTTCATCATTCAAACCTTAATTTGGTTAATCAAAGAGTCTTACCAACCCTTTAAAACATAAAACCCTAATCTATTTCACAGTAGCTATAATTGAACTTTTATTTGCTTTATTCAATTCCATATTTACTTACACCTTGATTTATCTCTTATGCTTTAATCTATTTAATTTCAATACTTGATTTATTTAATTTATCATGGATGGATGTTTATTTTATTGATATTTAAATACTTTTGATGAATGATTTATTTATGATGAATGATTATTTACTTTTATCAATCAATTTAGATTTCCAAAAGTTGTAAGAGGTGTGTTTCCACTTGGTGGGTACCTCATTAGTTAAACATCATGTAATTTAATTTTCTTTTCTATTTTAAAACCTTTGTAAAGGGCATGTTTCTACCTTTTGGTGGGTGTCCTATCTAGGCATGTGATGTAAGGACATGTTTCCATCCTTGGATGGGTGTCCATTTATTTGTTTTGTTTTGTTTGGACATTGCTTTGATTTTAATATAATGATGCTTTCTTTTATTGTGTGTAGTATGGATAATATTGTTATATTTAAGAATTTTATAATATTAAGACATGTAAAGGAGGCCGGTTCCAATGAACCGGGTGTTGTGGGGGTGCTGGACCATTTCTCACCTTCCCCACACGTACCCAACTTTCCGAACCCATTAAGGGGTTGGGGATTCCTTAGGAATCGAGTCATCCACCCCTTTCTTTTTCCCTGCCTGTCCGGGTGGCGACTCCATTTTCTCCGGACTTAGGTTCGTGTTCTCTAAGGCCCTGAGCCTAAACAGTGTCGAAGTCGCAAGAACCATTCCACCTGGAGTGGGGGCGAAAATCCCCGCTCATAGGAACCAATGAGAACACTTCTACTGATCACCTTCGTCTATGAGTCAATGAAACCACTATGAGTATTATTAATGCATATCATGCATACATGAGCATATTACATTGCATTTTTCTTGTATTGTCTATTCTTTATTAAAGTGAACAGCAAACACCCTGTGAAAGTAAACAATCAAAAGAAGATATTGAATCAAGGGTGCATGGAAAGCCTATTGCTTGAGGAAGCTCCAGTCATTTTGCAAAAGAAGAAATACGTGTTTGTGTGAAAAGCTAGACAAGACAAACATCAATTAGAGCCCGCATAGAAAAATCATGGGTTTGAGCCTACACAGGGGGCAAAGTTTTTCCTTTTCAATTTTTGAGTTTATGCATGTACAAAGCATTTTCAAACTCACTTTCAAATATCTTGCCACGCAGGGGGCAAGGAGAAGATATGAAGGCTAGCTAAAAAAAATGGCTGAAATTTTTTGCTTTGCAAAAAGTGCAAAGGAAGAACAAAGAGAATGGAAAAAGAAGAAAATTAGAATTCTTAAAAGAATGAAGATGCAAAAAACAAAAGATCAGTCCAGCTAAAACAGCTGAATCCAGGGTAAAGACCCAATCTCCGATGGATAAAGATCCATATTTCAAGGGTAAAGACCCAATCTCCAATGGATAAAGATCCATGTTTCAAGGGTAAAGATCCATGTTTCAAGGGTAAAGACCCAATCTCCAATGGATAAAGATCCATGTTTCAAGGGTAAAGACCCGATCTCCAATGGATAAGGATCCATGTTTCAAGGGTAAAGATCCAATCTCTAATGGATAAAGATCCATATTTTAAAGGTAAAGACCGATCTCTAATGGATAAAGATCCATGTTTCAAGGGTAAAGACCCAATCTCCAATGGATAAAGATCCATATTATAAGGGTAAAGACCCGATCTCCAATGGATAAAGATCAATGTTTCAAGGGTAAAAGACCCAATCTCCAATGGATAAAGATCCATGTTTCAAGGGTAAAAGACTCGATCTCCAATGGATAAAAATCCATATTTCAAGGGTAAAGACCCACTCTCTAATGGATAAAGATCCATGTTTCAAGGGTAAAGAACCAATCGCCAATGGATAAAGATCTATGTTTCAAGGGTAAAGACCCAATTTCCAATAGATAAAGATCTATTTTTGGTGAGTAAAGACTCACAATCCATTAAAGAGTGGAACAACTTAATTCTTTTCTGAATCTAGAACTCTAACCGGGTCCAGAACCCAAAACCAAAACCATCTCAAGAAAATTAAGTCTATTTTTGCCAAAATTAAAAGTCTTATTGCTTTTCACTCTCTTTTTCCATGGTCTCAGATCGTTCAAGTAGGGGGCAAACTATAGACCCTTATTTTTTGACCCAGTCTGGTCCGATATTTTTTTATATAGTCCAAAATAATTTTTGTGTTATTTTAATTAAATAATATCTATTTTAGTATTTATTATTTATTATTTATAATTTTTTATAAAAATAAAAAATTAAAGTAATGTTAGTAAAGTTAAAATAAATAAATAAATAAATCAGCGACGAAAAATTTCGTCGCTGAAAGCGAATAGGCCTGGGCCAATTCACAGCAGGAATTTCCTACGGACGAATTGGCCGGTACCCGCCCGCAGCAAATTCTCGCAATTCTCGTAGTTTCCAGCCCGCAGCAGTTTTTTTACCAGCGTAATTTTCCAGCGCAGCTTTTTTCGACACCAAATTCTTTTCCTAAACGGTTTTAATTTTCTTAGACAATTAGAAGTAAGTGTATTAGTTTTCCTATAAATACCATATTAAAATACAGAATTAAAGGAGGAAAAAAATTATTTTTTTGGATCAGAGACTCAACCATTCGATCGGCAAAAAGAAAAGCCCTAGTAAGCAAGAGACATTAGCAACAAGTGGCAATCATCAATCCATCAAAGGCAACAACATTGCCTTTTTTATTTTTCATCCAGAAGTCAATTTTGGTGGAACCAACTATGTAGGTTTGATCTTTAATCATAAATTATATATTCACAGTAGCTTCATTTCTTTGATTAATAAGAACATGCATGTAGTACCTTGATCTTTAAATAGGCAGTAATTTGATCTTTGTTTCAATAACTTTAATTGTTTACTTTGGTTAATACATTAATCAGTTGGTTTTCAAAACTCCACTTCCATGTTTTATAAAAACTAAAAACTTCAAAAACCCTAAATCATCCTTCTGTTTCTAAAATTTTAAAAACCCTAAATTACTCTTCTGTTTTTAAAACTTTAAAAACACTAAATTACACTTTTATTTCTAAAACTTTAAAAACCCTAAATTACTCTTCTGCTTCCAAAAACCTTAAAAATCCTAAATTGTTTCTTCTGTTTCCAAAAACTTTAACCCTAAATTGTTTTTCCCCGAACTACTTTCTTAATCATCTAAACTCTAACTTTTTGTCCAAAATTTTCGAATGTCTTCTTAAATCTCTAAACCCTAATCTTCTTTACAATTTCTAAAAACTTTAATCATAATTGTTTTTATAAAACTCTAAACTATTTTCTTAAATCCTAAAGATCAAACATGTTTCTCAAAATATCAAAAACCCTAATTTTCTCAAAGCCTAATCCAATAAACCTTAGTTTTCCTAAACCCTAATTCTTAAAACCTCAAAACTTTATGATAAGTTCATCAACATCTAAAACCATAATCCAGTGAACCTAAAACCCAATCTTTTAAAATTATAAACCCTAATGTCTTAAAAAACCCTAGTTTCATGATGTTTGCTTAAAACCCCAACTAAACCTACTTTTTTTTAAAATCACAGTAACAGTATCTTCATAAAAACATCCAAAACCTTAAATCTTTTTAACATCCAATAGCTATGTTATTACTTTAAAATATTTCTCCACAAATTGAACTAGTAATGCAAAACCCTAGTTATTGAACATAAAACCCTAAAAACCCTAATTGATGCATGAATCCCTAAAGTTAATATATTTAGGGAATAATTTATTTATTATGAATGGTTATTTACTTTTATTGATTTATTTTGATTTCCAAATATTGTAAGAGGTATGTTTCCACTTTGTGGGTACCTCATTAATTAATTTCTATGTAATTTAAATTGCTTTTATATTTTGGACCATTGTAAAGGACATGTTTCCACTTTGCGGTGGGTGTCCTATTTGGTTTAGACATGGACGATGTAAGGACATGTTTTCATCCTCGGATGGGTGTCCATTTATTTGCTTTGTTTGGACATTGCTTTGATTTTAATATGATGATGCTTTATTTTAATTATTGCATGTAGTATGGATAATATTGTTATACTTAAGAATTTTATAATATTAAGACCTGCAAAGGAGGCCGGTTTCAATGAACCGGGCATTGTGGGGGTGCTGGCCATTTCTCACCTTCCCTATATGTACCCAACTTTTCAAACCCATTAGGGGGTTGGGGATTCCTTAGGAATCTAGTCATCCACTCCTTTCTTTTTCTCGACCTGTCCGAATGGCGACTCTAATTTCTCAGGGCTTAAACCCGTGTTCTCTAAGGCTCCGAGCCTAAACAGTGCCGAAGTCGCAAGAACCATTCCACCTAGAGTGGGGGCGAAAATCTTCGCCCACACACTCATCCGTGATTTCAAAGATCTTCTCCAAGCTGGTCTACAAATTGAAGAATGGAAAAGAAAGAAGAATCATTTTTCAACAAGAAGGAATCAGAAAGGAAACTATCAGTCTGGTAACCAAGGTATGCAAAAGACAGTTGGTGTTAATGCTACTAGCCAAGGAACAAGAAGGCAGTTTTCAGAATTGGGCAAACCGCTATCTTGGGTTCTCAATAAGCTTCAAAGGAAGGGATTGTTACAACCCTTAAATCCTCATCCTTTGCCTAACCCTCTCCCACCTAATTTTGACACTAAGGCATTTTTTCAATTTCATCAAATGAAAGGACATGACACAGATAGATATGTGAGGTTGAGGTATAAAATCCAAGATTTGATTGATAGTGGAAAGCTGCCTGAGCCTGATAAGCCTGACACTAAGAATAATGCTCTGCATAAATTTGGAAGGGCACCACCGCTTGCAACCTTCATGAAGAGTTTTATCTTGTCATCTCGTCATGATATGGATAGAGAAGCTGCTAAAGATGATTTGCTTGGATTACTTGTGGATGTTGAAGCCATGATCCTTGATGATGGAAAAAATTCTTGCCCTTGATGTGTCTAAATAAATGAAGTATCTTCGACTCCAACTCAACAAACTTTCCTTAGCATGAATATTGCTCTATTTATTTCGCTTTCTTTAATATTTAATTGGAACAATCGTGTTTTTCAAATTTAAAGTTGTTTGAATAATTCTTTTCATAAAATTTTTGTTGGTCTTTATTTATTTTGGTGCACAACCAATGAGGAATCTAGCTTAATGTTCATAAATGTATCTAGGCATCATGACTTGAATGACTTTACTAGATGAGGGAATTGCTCTATAGCATTGAGTTGTGTATGCTTACTTAGAGAGGGCTCCTACATAATTACCTTTGTCTAGGTCCTAGTGTAACACCCCCATACTCTATATAAGCACTATACATATACCTGGTATACATACGATGCGTAGATAAAGTATAAGAATGTCACTTTTCGTTTTAATTTCAAAACCTTTATCCAAGTTCAAGTAATATTGCATTAATTATAAAGAACATTTCCAAGAATCATTATTCTTATAAAAATATAACATAATTAATATCACATATGTATGCATCACCTTCTAGTTGGTCTCGAGACACTCTTACCCTTCTCGTGGCATAACAGCTAAACTTCCAGATCAACCGCATAAATACCTGCGCGATTAAACATCCGCGCTAAGCCCGAGAGCTTAGTAGTACAAAAAAAATATAATAAAATACACTTTACCAAAAGAATCATACCTCAAATTTTTAGCATTAAGTTTTTTTGTTTTCTTACCACGTTTTCCTTTCTCAATGCATTCTTCAGAAGTTCCCACTATCTTCATAAATTTGATATATAATTACATAGAACATTCACAACACAATACTTGCCCTTTCTATCTCATATACATATAACATACATCATTTCAACAAAACACCAATCAATGATCTATCCAAACCTTCATGAAAGCAATTCTCACAAATTCCACATTCATATACATTTTACACATCATACAACATTTTCATAAACCCATATCTCAACAAAGTCCCTCAAAACATATTTCCCTTCAATACATCAATGCACATATTACAAAATCATACTTCATAACATCATTTTATTCACAATTCATCAAGCATGAATCACATTGACAACAAAGACAGACTCGGGCCCAAACAACACACTAATATGCCATTCAATTTTCAGAGTAATGCTTTGGTTTAATTATCACATTTATCATTATCATTATCCCAACTAGGCTTCAAGGATTAGGCTTAACCAAGCTTCAAGGGGAGCAAAGCATGCTAAGCTTCAACCCAACTTGGCTTCAAGAACCAATCCAACCTAGCTTCAAGGGTTGTAACATCTCAATTAGGCTTCAAGGATCAAGTCCAACCTAACTTCAAGAGATTGTTACTCATATTAGGCATGCCACCAACAACAAACTCTGAAAATGGAATAACACATTAGCTATACAATTCATTTATCAATTTCATTCTCAATTGAATTATCATATCATTTGAATCATCATAGCCAATAACAATGGCTTCACATTTCATTTGAATCATCATATCATTTGAATTATCATAGCCAATAACAATGGCTTCACATCTCCTTTGATTTCAACTCACATTTCATCTTTCATCACAACATCACATCTTTTATATTTCATACGTCATCATAACATCTCATCATTCATATAACACATTACAATTTACAAAGCATAAAACATAACATTGTTCATATAGTATCATCATTATCATCAAATCATATTGATCAATTCATCACTCAAGTATACATAATCAATGACATTGTACATACCTTTTTCCATGATCATTATATCTTCCACATTTCCTATATCATCATTGTTAGATACATAACAATTTACATTATTCATGGATTTATAATCTTCTATATACCTTTGGTTGGATCATTATTGTTTTAAGTGTGTTTAGGTACCAAAAGACCCT
Source organism: Garcia nutans (assembly GCA_947685225.1). NCBI lineage: Eukaryota > Viridiplantae > Streptophyta > Magnoliopsida > Malpighiales > Euphorbiaceae > Garcia > Garcia nutans. Next base: position 24,298,840 of record CANTUV010000001.1, read on the forward strand.
TTTGAAGATCCAACAATATAAGAAGAACATATAACAACCACAATAGCTAACACCCTCAAGGGACACGGCCAAGCTTGTGGCCGTGTCTCCCAACACAAACATCCAGTGGCCAACACACTCAAGGGACACAGCCAAGCTTGTGGCCGTGTCTCTCAACACCAATTCAGGCAGTAGCAAACACGGGCAATGGACACGGCCAAGCCAGTGGCCGTGTCGCTCAACACAAAAATCCAGTAGCAGACACGGGCAAGGGACACGGCCGTGTCTCTCAACAAAATCCAACAGTAACAAACACAGGCAAGGGACACGGCCAAGCTAGTGGCTGTGTCTCTCCAAAAGTCATCCAACACGGCCAAGTTTGCCCTAACTTGGCCGTGTCTCTCATAACTTGGCCGTGTCCTTCAAGGATTTAAAGACCAAGCCCTTCAAAATTCATACCACAACCCTTTTAATCATCATCTTTATTTATATTTATCAATTTCCTATCACTTTAACATTTATATAACTTCATTATATCACCATAATAATCAATATATATACATCACTATAATCAATTACTCAAAATACCAATTCATTCATACTAAACCCTAACTCAACAATTCATCATCATCCTCACAATTACCCCAACTTATCAACACTTAAATATCAATTCAACACAATTACATACTTCAATCTTTCATTTCCATCATCTTATACACCAACCATAACCTCAATCAAAAGAAATCCAAAACAAGAAGATAAAGACTTATATATACATAATCAATAAAATCAACTCAAGAGATGAGTACTTACATGAATAGCTTGCCAAATCTTCAATATTCACTTGCAAGCCTCTTGATATCCTTAATCTTTGGTGTAATTAGAAGCAAAATCACCTTTCTCTCTCTAGCTTCTCTCTCTCTCTCTCTCTCTCGTTTACTAAGAAGAAGAAGACGAAGGAGAAGAAGAAAGAAAGATCTCGTTCTTTCTTTCGTTCTTATCATATATATATATATAATAATAATAATAATAACAATAATAATAATAATACAATTAAATCTCCTCCACACAAATTTCTTTTTGCTTTCCTCTTCTTTTTCTTTTTGTCCCTTCAATACACACATTGAATCCAAATACAACAATAACCCCAACACTTTTAGGGTATACTTTAGGATATTACACCTAGTCAATATTAGAACATGCTTTGACAAATTTTCGAGGTGAAATTGAACTCTGCTTATTTAAAGGAGAAATGATCTAGGCATTGTTTGATAAGCCAAAAACTAGTATCCACCCAATTAAATATCAACCCCTAGTTGTCCCTTTGAGCCTTCATAAAATTTTAGCTTTCTTTTCATTGGCTTACAAACCCCAACAACCTACCCTGAGCTGTTGTTACACTTTTGACAAGTCTTATGATCACTAAGATGAAGAGGCAAGAAGATTAAAGAATGGAATGCATAGCCAAGACTGAAAGGATAGTTGATGTTCTCAAGATAATAAGGGTGGTTGAAGTTCACCTAATATCTCCAATCTATTAAGATAACATTAGAGTAACAAATGATTTATCTCTGTTAAAGAAGATTTATTTCACTCAACTCATCCATTATTAGAAACCCATGTTGGTACAAATAAGACAACTCTTTTAGACCTAGAACCAAAAAAAAAAAAAGAAAAGAAGAAGAAAAGAAAGAAAAGAAAAGAAAAGAAAAAAGACAAAAAAGAGTAAAAGAGTAAAAGAAAAAGAAAAAAGGAGATAAACCTAAAAAGGCAGTTCAGAAAGCCAATTGAGTTCTCTTTTACCTAAAGCAGCAAAAGGCTTCCATTTCGTTTATAAGGATAGTTTGACTTGAATTGGTCCAACCCAACCAAAGTTTCAATCAAAATCGGAGAAAAAGGAGAAAGCTCACCCAGTTTTTGAAAGTCCTATACTTAACAATCCTACAGAGAAGGTGTAATATCCCAAACTATACCCTAAAATTTTTGGAATGATTATTGTTGAAATTGGATTAAATAATATAAAGTATATATATTTATGATTTAGTGGTAAGAAAGGAAAGAGAAGTGTGTATATGTTGTATATATAGAGATATATACAACATATACAAGTCAACATTTATTTAAGGTCAAAGGAGATATTTTGGTTATTTTAAAATGGGAATGAAATAAGTGGATGATGATATTATGATTATTATAATATTTATTTGCTTGGTGGATATTAAAAGAGAAATTTTATGGTTTAAGAAGTTTGACTTTTCTCTTTTTATCATCTTCTTCTTCTTCTTCCTTCACTTTTGTAACACCCCTATATCCCGTATACGTACAAAGCATGCTTATACGATGGTGTTATACGTATACTGAATATAGAAAATGCCACAATTTTAAAACTACACAAATCATATCTTGAAAAGAAATAAAACAAATATCAATCATTTAAAAGAAATCCATAAAAATATAATAGATGAAAACATTTATTAATACACAGCGGAAGTTATAACAAGTACAAATACATAGAAACTTTAAATTTACAAAACATAGAATATATACATGATTGGCAGCTTGACTCTCTGATCTTTAAGCTCTAGTCCAACACTTCAAATACAAACTCAACTAGGTCTAGAAGAATCCTCTGTCTCAACCCTATCAACTCTATCACCTGCGCGATGAACCACAATCGCGCTGAGCCAACAACTCAGTAGTACAAACCATAATGATAATATGCAATGTCAATATCAATGTCATACATACAACCAATAAAGATCATACTTATAAATGTTACATTTCGTTATTTCAATAATTATATTATCATCCATTAAGTATAGCCAACAACCATGGCTCCATATACGAACCTTCCCCCAACCAGGTCGGTAGTCCAAGTTCGGTTGCCCAGCTCTCTGGGTCCGCATGGTTCCGTAGGAGGCAGATAGGCACGTATAAGACTATCAGTAACGAACCTTCCCCCAACCAGGTCGGTAGTCCAAGTTTGGTTGCCCAACCACTGGGTCCGCATGGTTCCGCAGGAGGCAGATAGGTACGTAATACTGATTAAATCGAACCTTCCCCCAACCAGGTCGGTAGTCCAAGTTCGGTTGCCCAACCATTGGGTCTGCATGGTTCCGCAGGAGGCAGATAGGTTCGTTCATTTATCTCTTTAAACATTTCTTTCTCAATTCATTTCATTTTCATCATTATAATATACAACATCAATTACATTAACTAAACAAACATATCATTCACATCATTATAACTCACAACATTAATTTCACATCTCTTTATCATTCTCTTTCTCAATTTGTATCTCATAGTCAAATAGGCAATCATGCCTCAACAATTTCATTTGTATAACCATAGCCACTCACAACATAACATTATTCATATGCATTATCAATATTCACATTATGCTCCACATTGTACACAACATAACATTATTCATATGCATCATCAATATTCACATTATGCTCCACATTGTACACAACATAACATTATTCATATGCATCATCACTATCATCAAATGTATGTTCAAACTCAACATCATATGAATGTATGCAATAATGTGGTTTGTACTTACCTTAAGCACCACTTAAACAACTCTATACACTTCTTATTTCCAAGAACTCTTCACTTCTCAAATTAGGGCAAATCACCTTCTTCACAACCTAAACCAAAACAATGATGAACCACATCAATTCCAATACAATTTATCACTTGTTAACCTCCTCTTAGACCTTTAGATCACAATTAACAATCCAATAACACACATTTTAGCCCACGGCCGTGGCCACCCCAACCCCCACGGGCGTGGGTTAGATTATGATTCTGCCTCCCTTGCTCTACACCTCCACTGCCATGGCTAAAAATGGCCACGGCCATGGCAACCAAGGCCACGGGCGTGGCATGCAAAACTCTACTGTTTCTGACCAAATTCACATGTTTAATGCTTACAACTCCAACAAACACAACCAACATGAAGATCTATGAAAATAATCAACCAAACTTAACATTAACAACACTTACCAACTCAAAACCCTAAAACCAACATCACTCTTACTCTTTCAAAACTAACAACAACCCATCTTTTTATTCTCATTCAAAACCAATACCACAATCAATTTAAATCAAACACACACCAACAAATTACCATAAACACAAGTTTACTTCCAGATATCCACAATCAAACTCACAAACAACTTGAAACAAAACAAGAGAATTCAAGAGAGACTTACCAAAAATAATAAATCTTCTTGGATTTCCACTTAATCACTTGAAAACTCCTTCAATTTGATCTTAGAACTCAAAACCTTCCTCTTGCTCCCTTGTCTTGATGAGGTTCGGCCACCAAAGGGAAAGAAAAGAAAAAATGAAGAAGCAAAGTCAACTTTCTCTTCTCTTTAAACCTCCACCAAGCAATTTCAAAAGAAAATTACCTAAATACCCTCTTCAAAATAATTTAACTTCATTTCATTAACATACCCTTTTTAGTAATTTCACAAATCACAAATTAAATATCTTTTTCCCTTGACCCACCATTTTGACCAACATATATGTTATATATCTTGCCATATACACAACATATACATTTTCTCTATACATTCTTTCCTTTCCCACTACACATATACATTTGATTCAAACAAAACAACAATTATCTCAAAACTTCTAGGGTACATTTTGGGATATTACAATTCTCCCCCTCTAAAAAGAAATTTCATCCTCGAAATTACTTTATATCACGTCTGAAATAATTGGGGATATTGATCTCGCATTGTTTGTTCACTCTCCCAAGTTGCTTCTTCTCTTCCATGATTCTTCCATAGAACCTTCACCAAAGGCACTTTCTTATTCCTCAACTCATTCACTTCATGTGCCAAAATAGCAACTGGTTCTTCTTCAAATGTCAGATCGGAACTCACTTCAATGGATTCAACTGGTAAGATATGAGATGGATCTGATCTATACCTCCGTAACATAGAAACATGGAATACATTATGGATTCTATCCAACTCAGGTGGTAAAGCAAGATGATAAGCAACTGGCCCGATTCTTTCTAATACCTCATACGGACCAATAAAATGAGGACTCAGCTTTCCTTTCCGACCAAATCTTAATATTTTCTTCCAAGGAAACACTTTCAAAAACACTTTATCTCCAACATCAAATTATATGTCCCTTCTTTTCAAATCTGAATAAGATTTCTGTCTGTCTAAAGCTGCTTTCAACCGATCCCGAATCATCTTCACTTTTTCTTCAGTTTCTTTAATCACATCAGGACCAATTAACTTGCCCTCTCCAATCTCATTCCAACATAGAGGCGTTCTACACCTTCTACCATACAATGCCTCAAATGGTGCCATTCCAATACTGGATTGATGACTGTTGTTGTAAGCAAATTCCACAAGTGGTAAAAATCTGTCCTTACTTCTAGAAAAATCAAAGACAGCTGCTTAACATATCCTCTATAATCTGTATCACCCTTTCTAACTGCCCATCTGTCTGTGGATGAAAAGCATTGCTAAAGTGCAATCGAGAATCCAAAGCACTATGAAAACTCTTCCAAAATCTTGAAGTAAACCTAGGATCTCGATCAGATACTAAAGAAGTAGGGACTCCATGCAACTTCACAATCTCATGAATATACAGCTCAGCCAATTTCTCAAGAGAATAATCCATCCGAACCGGAAGAAAATGAGTTGTCTTTGTCAACCTATCAACAATCACCCAAATAGCATCATGTTTTCTCTGAGTCAATGGCAAACCAGATATAAAATCCATCGTTACTCTTTCCCATTTCCATTCAGGCACTGTTAAATGTTGAAGCAACCCTGTTGGAACTTGATGTTCAACTTTCACCCTCTGACAAGTGAGACATTTGGACACAAATTCCGCTATGTCTCTCTTCAAACCAGACCACCAGTAGTGTTGTTTCAAATCATGGTACATCTTTGTATTGCCTGGATGCATAGCAAAAACTGACTAGTGTGCTTCTTCTAAAATAATCCTTCTCAAATTAGCATCATCAGGTACACATAATCTGTTCTTGAGCCAAAGACTACCATCACCTTTCACAAGAAAATCTCGGCTCTCTCCTTTTTGACAATCTGAAACAATCTTTTGGATTTTCTCATCAGCCAACTAAGCCTCCTTAATCTGGTCTAACAATACTGGTCTCAACTGTAATTGCGCTAACAATGCACCATCATCACAAGGTACAAATCTAGCATGCAACGCTCTCAACTCAACAAGCAATGAGAGTGAATAGACAGTCAACCTTGCCAAAGACTTCCAACTCAAGGCATCAGCCACAATATTTGCCTTACTAGGATGATAATCAATTAAGCAATCATAATCTTTAATCAATTCTAACCATCGTCTCTGCCAAAGATTAAGCTCTCTCTGAACCCCCAAATATTTCAAACTTTTATGATCAGTGTATATGAAACACTTCTCTCCAAACAAATAGTGTCGCCAAATCTTCAAAGCAAACACTATAGCTGCCAACTCCAGATCATGAGTCGGATAATTAAGCTCATGCGGCTTCAACTGCCGAGAAGCATAAGCTATAACTTTACCCTCTTGCATCAAGACACATCCTAAACCATTATGTGAAGCATCACTATAAATCACATATGGTTTATCTTCAACGGGTAAAGTAAGAACAGGTGCTTGGGTTAACATTTCTTTCAACTGTTCAAAGCTAGTTTGACATTGATCCATCCACACAAATCTAACTCCCTTCCGAAGCAATCTGGTGAGTGGAGTAGCTATTAAAGAAAAACCTTTCACAAAACGTTGGTAATAGCCTGCCAAGCCTAGAAAACTTCTAACTTTAGTCACAGACTTCGGTCGACTCCAATTCAAAATAGCTTCAACTTTACTTGGGTCGACTCTAATACCATCTGCTGAAACTATATGACCCAGAAAAGTCACTTGGTCAAGCCAGAACTCACACTTCGACAGCTTAGCATACAATTGCTTTTCTCTCAAGATTTGCAACACAATCCGCAAATGCTTATCATGCTCCTTTTCATTACGCGAATACACCAAAATATCATCAATGAAAACCACCACAAATTGATCCAGATAGGGCCTGAACACCCTATTCATAAAATCCATAAAAGCTGTAGGTGCATTCGTCAATCCAAAAGGCATTACTAAAAACTCATAATGCCCATACCTGGTGCGGAAAGCTATCTTAGGAACATCTTCAGTTCTGATCCTCAACTGATGGTACCCTGATCTCAAATCAATCTTAGAAAACACTGATGCTCCCTTCAATTGATCAAAGAGATCATCAATCCTAGGCAAAGGATATTTATTCTTGATAGTCACTTTATTCAATTGCCTATAATCAATGCATAATCTCATAGTACTATCCTTCTTCTTCACAAACAAAACAGGAGCTCCCCAAGGAGAAAAACTGGGGCGAATAAACCCTTTATCCAACAACTCCTATAACTGCACCTTCAACTCTCTCAATTCAGCAGGTGCCATGCGATAAGGAGTGATAGAGATGGGAGTGGTACCAGGCAACAATTAGATACCAAACTCAACCTCTCTCTCAGGGGGCAACCCTGGCAACTCCTCTGGAAACACGTCTGGAAAATCTGCAACTGTGGTTATATCATCAAGTTGAGAACCCCTTACTCTAGTATCCACAACATGAGCAAGGTAAGCATCACACCCTTTTCTAATCAACCTTCTGGCTGTTACAGCTGATACAAGCAAGGATGCAAGCTGTCTCTGCTCACTAGACACCATCACACTCTTAAAGTGACACATTTATTTTGACAATCTACCACAGCTCCATGCCTAGACAACCAATCCATGCCCAAAATCAAATCATATTCTTTAAAAGGCATCTCAATCAAATCTCCACGAAATTCCTCATCTTGCACCACAACTGAACTATCTCGGTGCACCTTGCTAACAATCACACTATGCCCTAAAGGATTTGTCACCAACACACCAAATCCTTGGGACTCAGAATGCAATTCAGACACAGGCAAAACAGATGCACTAATATATGAATGAGTAGAGCCTGGATCAATTAAAGCAAGAACTGAAATGCCAAATAAAGAGAAAGTACCCGCAATAACTGCAGAAGCATCGGGTTGTCTTTGCATCACATATACTCGTTGAGAAGGCCTAGCCTCATCTGGCCTAGTATCCCTGGATGAAGATCCTCCTCTCTGATTATACCCAGGTCTACCCCCTCTGCTAAAACCTCTGCCCCCTCGACCACCTCTAACACTAGGTCGAGAAACTGCAAAATCTACCGGCCTCTGCTCCTACATCTCTGGACACTCTCTAATAAAATGATCAGACGATCCACATCTGAAGCACACAGCTGGTCTACTACTCTTCCAACAAGCACCCCTATGTATTCCACCACACTGAACACACACAGGTGGAGTGGATCTCTGAACTAGGAGCACTCGCTACTGAAATTGTAGGTCTCGATCTCTGTCTCTGAAACTGACCTGACCTACCAGCCTGCCTCTGACTCTGACTGATCCTGGGAACAAAACTTCCCCTACCTCTCTTCACAGATGAAGACCCTGCCTCAAACTGGGGTCTCCTAACCCTGATCTCTTCCCTACTAGCAGCTGCTGCAATACCCTGGGCTCTCTCCACACTCCTAGCTGCTGCAACTAATTGGGAAAAATCCCGATATCTAGAACCAGCCACCAGGCACATAATTGAGGGTCTCAACCCCTCCTCAAACCTTCTACACCGATCGATCTCATCAGAAATAATTCCCCCGGCATAATGACTCAACCGGATGAACTCTAGCTCATATTCTGTCACCGACCGGTGATCTTGCCTCAAAGTCAAAAACTCCATCTTCTTCACATCTTTATACTCCCTCGGAGTATATTTCAACTCAAACTCCCGTAAGAAATCACCATATGATAATGTTGGTGGATCATCCATAGCATGGGGCACTGTCTTCCACCAATCATATGATCCTTCTGCAACAGTGATCTGGCATATTCAAAATTTTCTTCTGGAGTGGCTTGCAACTGAATGAAGATTCTTTGCACCTTATCTAGCCACTGCTCAGCTACCGCTGGATCAATAGTACCCAGAAAATCTTCTGCTCCATACTTTCTTAATTTATCGTAGTGCCTCACTGGTACCATTGGCTGGGGTGGGGGTGGATGTGGTTGCACTGGTGCCTGCCTCATTAATTCAACCATATGCCTAACCTAAACTGGTGGAACCTCCTCACCAGCTGGTCTCCCTGACACAGAAACAGGGGCCTCTCCAGTTCTATCCACTCTAGCTCCATCTCTAACATCATCAGGAGCTACACTCTCGGCACTACCCTCAACAGATTGACGTGAATGAGGATCCATTATAACCTATATCTGTAAACATAGCAGGATACACCTCATTAAAGATCAGAGACTGCCAATACCAAACATGTATTTTATTCAAAAACCAATCTCTTAAAATCAAAATATTACTTTTCTTACAATTGTCCTAGGTTGAGAATCTCAAACCTAGGCTCCGATACCAAAATAATTGTAACACCCTTATATCCCGTATATGTACAAAGCATGCTTATACAATCGTAAGTATACTGAATATAGAAAATGCCACAATTTTAAAACTACACAAATCATATCTTGAAAAGAAATAAAACAAATATCAATCATTTAAAAGAAATCATGTATACCTTAAAAGTTTTGATTATGTTATTGTTATATATTGGATTGAATATATGTGCTAAATTACAAGAGAAAAGAAGTTGGGAAAAGAATGTATAGGTATTTGTGTTTTGAGAAGAAAAGAGGGTGTAGAGAGAAGTGTATATGTTGTTTATATGGTTGTATAACTAACATATACATTGGTCAAAAGGGTTGGTCAATACAAGATGATATTTATTTGTGGCATGTGAAATTATATATATGGGTATATATGACACAAAAGATTAATTAAATGGATGAAGGGCATGGAGGTAATTTTCTTTGGTTAAGTTGCATGGTGGAGATTAAAAGAAGAAAAGTGGTTGACTTGTTGGTATTTTCTTCTTTCTTTCTTGAAGAGGCCGGCCATTGAAGAAGAGAAAGAGCTAGGGAGGTGTTTGAAGTTCTATAATCAAATTGAAGAAGGAATCAAGGGTTTTGGTTAGAGATTTGTGGAATTTCTTCATTTAAGGTAAGTTTTCTCTTGATTTCTCTTGTTCTATTTGGAATTTTGTTTGAGTTTGATGGAGTGTGTTTGTGTATGGTGTGTGTAAAAGTGTTGAAATGGAATTAAAGATAAGAAGCTAGGTTGGTGTTGGTGATGGAAGAGTAAGAGTTGTGTTTAGTGAATTTTTTTCTGTTTTACAATTAGTAAAGGCTGTGACTTGTATGATTTTTAATTAATTATAGAAAAATGTTCTTGAAGTGAATTTTTGATATGTTGTGCCTCTATGAGTCTAGAATGACTGAAAAATATGTTGATTCGATTTTGGAATGGTTATGAGTTTAGAAAGATTATTTTTATTAGACCTGTTCCAGCAGGTACCTTAACTGAGACAGCTATATTTCGGGATTTTTAATAAAATGTAGAAAAATCATATCCAATTGAATTTTGGATATGTTGTTTCTTAGTGAGTCTAGTATTTGAGAAAAATAATTTGGAACCACGTTGATTGAATTTAATTTATGGAATTCACAAAGTTCAGAACTGCTGCCAGGATGCAGGGCAATTGGGGCAGTCTGGTTAGGTGAACTATTTGACCAAGATTTTGTGTTCAGTTTGATCTGAAATTTTAAAAGAATGATTTTAAGATACAAAACTAAATTCTGTAAAAATTTTAGAATTTTTAGTCAATTAGATTATTTTATACAATTTTTCAAAATAAGGATAAAATGGAGTCTTAAACCAGAATGTACTATTCATATGGTCATTTTGCTAATATTCCTTTGGATTAGGTTTTGAAGAGATTGGGTTGCATTAACCTAAATGTGGAGAATTCTTGGAAAGAAAAGAAATGTATAGATTGATGGGACTAGTTCTTGAGGTAAGTACCAATACATATGATTGTATTTAATTACATAATTTGAGGCTTAACACATTTGTTTGCAAATGTGTTAAGTGATCTATTATATTGTTAACATAATTGGACTAAGGTGATGATTGAATGATGTGAAGGATGTGAAGATCATTAACAAGGTAAGAATAAACCCTATTTGATTGTATATCCTTATATGTCTTTGAACATTAACACATTGGGATGAAAGTGTTAAATAAGCTATTATATTGTGAATGTAAATGAAGAATATATATAAAGGATGAAATATGAAATGGGAAAGGTAGGAAGAAATGAGGATCATTCTTAAGGTATGTGCAATTTGTTATGATAAATGCTCTAGTAATGAATGATGTTAATGTGTTTTGAGAAGTGAGAAAATGTTATGTTATATGCATTGTGAATCTTGTGTATGGCAATGTATTATATGAATAATATACTTTGAAATGTGATATCAATGATGCTATATGTATCATATGGATTGAGATATGATATGATATGAAGCCATTGTGATTGGCTATGATAATTCAATTGAAAGAGATAAGGCATGTTGGCCTAATTGATGATGAGATTGATAATGAAATAATAAATGAATTGTTTGTTTAATATGTTATTCAGTTTCAGAGTTCTAGATTTGGGTGGCATGCCTAAGAAATGATGAAAGGTAACAGTCTTGCCGGGTTGAGGATCTCCTCATATGTGTTGAGTTGATGGTCCAAGAGACTGGGTCTGTTACACTATGAGAATTGTGAATATGAGATATATGATTTGTAACAGTCTTGCCGGGTTGAGGATCTCCTCATATGTGTTGAGTTTATGGTCCAAGAGACTGGGTCTGTTACACTATCCATGGATAGAGATACATGTATATACATTGCCTATGGGCGTGATGATTGTGACTATGAACCAAAGCAGTAACTCTGAACTTTGAATAACATATTAGTGTTTTGGGCCCGAGTCTGTCTTTATTGTCAATGTGAAATGCAAGTATTGAAATATTGATTGTGAGTATTAATAATGAATTATGCTTGGTGAATTGTGAATAATATAATGTTATTAAGTGTAATATGTAAATGAATTGTGGTTGATGATAAAGGTTGTCTTTATTGGAAATATGATTTATGATTTGTATGATATGTAAATTGTGTATTGCAATAATGAGTGATATGATGTGTAATGTGTGTATTGCAATAATGAGTGTATGATATGTAATGTGTGTATTGCAATAATAATTGGTATGATATGTAAAGTGTGTATTGCAATAATGGTTGGTGTGGTATATACATAATGTAGGGGTATTAATATATTGGTTTTGAGTATTGGTGATGCATTGGGGTTGGTGATAATATTATGTATATATATACATCATATATGAAATTAGCTAGGATATATTAAAGATAAAATTAAAAAGAAAAGAAGATATGATAAGAACTAATTATATATATTGAATCGATGTATCATTATATATCAATACTTCTATACTATATGTTTATATTTTATATTTGGACTACTAAGCTCTCGGGCTTAGCGCGGGTGTTTATTCGTGCAGGTATATAGATGGAAGATATGAAGTCTTTTGTTATGCCACAAGAAGAGTAAAGTTTGTCGAGACCAACTAGAGGGTAATGCATACATGTATAAATTTTAATTATGATGTATTTCTGACGAGAGAGTATTTATATGTATAAATGAAGTTTTAATAAAGATAATGATTTTGTAAATGTTATTTAAATTAAGGTATTATGGTTTGAACTCTGTTACAGGTTTTTAAAAGGTAACGAAAAGTGACATCCTTATACTTTATATATTTACTGTATGTATACTAGGTATACGCATAGTACTTATATAGGGTATCGGGGTGTTACAATTGTTTTGGTATCAGAGCTTAGGTTCGAGATTCTCGGCCTAAGTGAGATTAAAAAAAAAAATTTTTTTTTGAAAAGTTTAAATAGAAATAAAAAGGAAAAGTTTTGAAATGAAATTTGTAATACGTGCATATGCATTGACATCTAGGTTGGTCTCGGATGTGGCATAATATAAATTGTAGAATATTTGTGTTATATGAGATGTTCAATATAGTTGATGATATATGTGTATACTATTTTGATGTGATGAGAAATTATGATTGTTGACAATGATGTTGGAAATGAATTATAATTGAGGCATAGTGCCTAATTGATTATGAGAAACGCATTGTGAAATGTAATGTGATATTTGTATATTAATGATGCATATGAAGAATGTCATGTTGTGTGCAACATGAAATGTAATGTTGATATTTATGAGCAATATTATGTAGGGCATAATGTGAATTGAAACATAAAGAAATAAAAAGGAGAATAAAGTTGAAAATAAGTAGCAATCAAAATCAAGATTCAAATATGTATTCTTTCCTTTATACTTTGAACCTCTTTATAATAATGTTTATGTTGAGGTTGTTAGACAGAGAAAATATTGCTGGATTGTTATTATTGAAAGATATGTTACTAAAATGAGGAAAGAATGGTGGAATAGTGAATGAGTTAGTTAGTATAGACAAAGTGTGATTTTTTTAAAGTTGGGATATATGTATATAAAATTAAGGTTTTGTTTAAAGGAAAAAGAGATGATATTGGTTAAGTAAGGAAATAAGTTGATATTGTTATTTTAATGCGAACATGGTAAATTCAATGTTAGAAATGTGAGATGCTTGGATATTGTGAAAGCTCATGGTAATGGTGATAATATGTGATATTTGAGATTTTTGAAGTGAGCTTTATGATTGTGGAAATTATATGTTTTAATATTGCTTTGTGATATATATTTGTAAGATGTTTTTAAAGTGATGATAGAAAAGATGAGTTTGGCAAATTGAAGCTTAAACGAAGTAGTAAATTGAGAAGTTAAAGTTTTAGTGGAATTTGATAAAGATTATTAGGATATTGATAGTTAACTGTATATGCAATGCATAAGCTAAGTGAAATGACTAGTATTGCATATGGAAGTATTATGAATTGAGTAATGTGATTGATAGTATGAGAATTTGTTTTGAAATAATCAAGGAAGTGGATAAGTAAATAGAAATGAGTTATTTTAAGTCATTTTACTGAACAGGGTAAGAATGAATATGGGAGTGTATTAAATATTTTTAAAGACGAAAGTGAAAGAGATGTCACATTGGGAATGTGACTGAGATGAATATGAAGTGTTACTATAGTCGGAATATATATGTTTGTAGTGTGAATAAATACTTTATATCATATTGGAAGAATGAGAAGGATAGTGTTTAAAAGAAAATGATAAACACTAAATTTGTATTGAATGTATGAAAAAGGAAAATACTATAAGAGCATATAATTAAGTGTATACATGTATATGATATGTGAATTGAGTTTTCCAATATGAATGAAATTATGATATATAAACACATTTGTGAATCACATTATGAGGATGGCTTATGAAGATATATGTGGTATAATTATAGAATTAGTGATATGGAAAAACAATGTTATATGTATTAGTGGACCTAAGAGAGATTAGGTCTTGAACTGTGTAAAGCTAGATGGATTATGTGATGGAAGTGAGAATGGAAAGAACTTGAGTAATATTGGACAGTGGAAATTGTTATAATGAGTATTGAACTTGATGATTATATTATATTTAGAGTTTCAAAGTATTCACATATGAAAAGTTCTATGTAATTATATTATAAGAGATTGTTATATATCTTGCCATATACACAACATATACATTTTCTCTATACATTCTTTCCTTTCCCACTACACATATACATTTGATTCAAACAAAACAACAATTATCTCAAAACTTCTAGGGTACATTTTGGGATATTACAACTTTGGCCGGCCATCTCCATAGCAAGAGGGAAAGAGAGATTTTTGCTCTTCCAAACTCAAGATTGAAGGGTGTTTCAAGTGATCAAGTTGGAATTCTAAGGGTTTTCATCACTTTTGGTAAGTTTCTATCTTGATTCTTTGGTTTTCTTTTGAGTTTGTGAATTGAGCTTGGTGTTTGGTTGTTGATGATATGTGTATGTTTGATTGCGATGTGTTTGAGAGTGTTCAGTCTTATTGACTTTGATTTTGGGGTTGGTTTGAAGGAAAGGTTAAGTTTTATGTTGGAAAGCAAGTGTTGTGTTTTGGGTATGTGATGAGTTGTAAAGATGATTGTGATTTGTGTTTGATGTATGTATTGAGTTGTTTTAGTGATTTTGCAAGTTTATTATGGTTTATTGGTGTGTTTGGTTAAGTTTGTTGGGAGTGAAAGATGGTAAAAGAAAGATGTTTGTTGGATGTGGTGCTGTTGATGCCGGAATCAGGATTTTTGGCCTGATACGCCCATGAACACGACCAAGTCATTGGGCGTGTCAATGGTTCTATTTTCTGGATGGGTGACACGACCAGTGACACGTCCATGTAACTGAGCGTGTCACAGCTTCTGTGCTGGAGTAGTATTGACACGTCCAGTGACACGCCCATGTCACTGAGCGTGTCATAGCTACTGTGATGTTAGTGGATTGACACGACCAATGACACGGCCATGTCACTGAGCATGTTGATGCGCACGAGCTACACTATAGCAATACCGCAAGTGCACGGGTCGACCAAGTAATAAAGTAGTGAGTGAGTTATCGTTCCACTAAGGACAAGGTCAAGTACTAGTGTAAATCTTAACCGTTGTTTAGCAAATCAATAGGTTTGTGATGTGGTGTAATTAAAAACAATTAATTTAATGACTAAAAGTAAAGGGAAATTAAATGTTGTGCAAAAAGGATTGATGGTAATAAAACTATCCAATATTGAATCCCCCTAGCCTCAATGATATTTATGAACATCAATTCAGTTAAATCATTTAATAGAGCTGAGTTGGCATTCCTCTAACTTAGACTAAAACCTCTCTCGAGTGAATTAATCCCTAATCACTAAGTAGAGTGCTGGAATCTCTTCTCAAACACAATTAATTATAAACCAAAGTAACTATAAACCAAAGGATCTTGTAAGTCTATCTCTAGTACTCCAATCAATCCTCAACCCTTATGAGTATTCAATTCATATCAAGCTTTCTCAAGTCAATAATATGAAAATTGTAACCAATCAATAAGCATGCTATTATCAATTGGAAATAGATCATTAAGCATCATAAGAATAAAACAACTTAATCAAATGATTCAACTAAATATAATCATTCAATCCATACAAAAAACTAGGGTTCATCAATATCTAGATAGAGAATGAATTAGTTCATATTCAAAACCAAAAAAACAGAACAAGAGAAATGAATAAAAGAAACCAAACAATCCATGGCGAATAATTTGTATTTCTTCACTTAAATCCTTGATTCTTGGTTTAGATCTTGTTTAGAGTATGTCTTCACCCTCAATCTCAGCTCCAAAACTCTCCTCTTTGCTTTAGAAGTCGGCTCTAGGTTATAAAATATGAAATTTGAATCCTTAATTCGTGCTTCAGCGCAGCTTTTATAGTGCAGATAATTTTGCCTGACACGCCCATTGACACGCCCATGTCACTGGGCGTGTCATTGCCACTGAGATTTTGAACATAAGGCATGTCCAGTGACACGCCCATGTCACTGGACGTGTCACAGCTACTGTGGAACACTATAAAAGGCACACTTGGTGACACGCCCATGTCACTGGGCATGTCAATGCTTCTGTATGCAGCATCAAGGGCACGTCCATTGACAAGCCCATGTCCATGGGTGTGTCCATTGATGAATTTTGCTCTTTTCTTCTACTTTATCCGTAATTCCTCCAAAATGACCATAAACCTCAAAATACAGAGAATTCCAGCAATTAACCCTAAAATACACTTTGAACAAACAAATTAAACTCAATTAGATAATAATCATATTAAGAAATAGGAATAAAATATCATCAATTATGAACTTATCAAATTCCCCCACACTTGAGATTTTGCTGGTCCTGAAGCAAACTAAATCACTATAATAAGCAGAAATGATGGAACCCCTCTATATTCAAAAAGAAAAGTAAAGTTTTGACAATACTCGAATAAGAAAACCTCACTTTCTCAACCAAAAACTGATTCACAATCATAACAGCTTAATCAAGAAGTTTCAAAACAAAAAATATCACAGACCTAAAACCTAAAAATCCAGAGTTAAAAGATTGAGCATAAAATTCTAGAAAATCAGAAAGCCATGAGAAAAGTATGAAAAATGTAAATTTTCTCTTAAGTTCTCTAACCCTCACATTTTTTTTTCAAATGTATATACACATGTATATACATTTTAAGGAGCCCGACTTGTTTGAACTAATATTAACCTTTTGACGCGAAGGTAAACATTTGTGATGCCGACCCCCGGTTACTCAGCTAGAATCACCGTTCAAATGGCTACTAGCACTATTCATGATTCCAACTCATTTGTTTTAATTCAAGAGTAAAAATCAGCGGAACAAGGATAAATCTTCAAAGCTCCTTTAATTAGAATTATTTATTTATTATTATTATTATTATTTTCTTTTTTTTAAACAACTCAAGGGTCAGAAACTTAAGGGTCATACTAAGTCCGACTCAAGAATCTAAGGAATTATAACATGCTCAAAAATGTAACTAAGGTTTTAAACTTTAGATGTGTCCAATTTCCATCAATCCACAACCCAACTATAGCTATTACAATCGATCCTCAGCAATTGATCAAGATCACTAAGTTAATCTCAACAAGAAATTGTCATTTAGGAAATCTCAAATTAGTTCAACATATAAAGGGAAACAACATCAATTCACACTTATTACAACAATCTAGCTTACTTAAATCCAAAAAAGAAAAACAATTTGCATAAATTAATTGAGACAAATGAATCAAATAGAAAGAATGAAATAGTAAAAATTCAATCAAGAAAGTATACCTCTCCCCCACACTTAAGACGCACATTGTCCCTAATGTGTGTGCAAAACAAGAAATAATGAAGAGAGAGAAAAACTACCCTTTTCATGTCCATGAATGGATAAATATGAGTACGATGCCAAGAGTATGGTGAAGGAGGATTTGCGTCAAAACAAAAATCTAAAATGCAAAAAAAAAAGGTTAAGACATAAATAAATAAAATAAACAAACAAAAGAAATAGTTCTTAAAGAAAACAACAATTGTCCAAAAGCAATGAAAAAGAAAGAAAACTAAAAAGAATATTAAATAAGCAAAGAAATGAAAATAAAATAAAATAAAATAAAAATGTGGGCTAGTCACAAATTGGTGCATCGCCGGAATCGTCACTACCGGTCTCATCATCGAAAACATCAACTTGAGGTGCAGGTGCAGGTGCAGGGGCAGGTGGCTGGTATGGTGGAGGTGGTGGTTGCGAAGGGTGAAACCCTTGATACCACCAGAACTCCAACATGGATTGCTCCAGCCATTGCCATCTCAAGATCTCGTGATCCAGCTGGTCTTGGAAAGAAGTAGTCTGGTCAAGTATAAACTGCTGCAGCTGGTCTTGTTGGGTTAAGATCTTATTCTGATTCAGCTCAATATTCCCTATCTTCCCTTCAATCCTACAAATCTGACGCTCTAAATCTATGGGTTTCCTGTCATCATCCCACTCAACATTAACTGACTGACGCCAATCCCATAATGCAGGAGTCTGGACAAAAGAAGGTCCAACAGAAGAAGAAGGTGCAGCAGCAGCGGTCGAAGGCCCAACGGCGGTGGATCAACCCAGAAAATCTGACAGTGGAGGTGGTGGTATATCCGAAGGAGGAGCAAAAGGAGCTGCCTCTAGTATATATGAATCCATAAGAGTTGCCTGCAGCCCAGCTACCTTCTCCCGGTTCAGTCTCTTTAATGTGTCCATACCCAACAACTTGGGCATACCATCCACCGTCATAGGTAGGCAGCCATCTAACACACCCAGACGACGAGCGAGTCTTGTGACATACATGCCACCATGTAAAGTACCTGATGCTCCTTTTTTAGATTGCTCGTAAAAAAAATGTGTGATGGCATGTGCGACATTGCACCGGGTCTTATGTACCATGCAGTGCAGGAAAAACAGATCTCGCAAGCTTACCACCCCTGTGCTACTCAACTGAGCTGTAAGAATGTGAACTAATAGGTTGTGCACCACTTGGCAGGGGAAAGACTTGAAGTTGGATGCCTTAGAAACCTTGGTTTGATACTTATCAGCAGTGGGTGCAAAGGTCCGCCAAACCCTAGGAGGAGCAACCTCATACTCAACAAAATCCACCTCGGAGTTTAGATAATCAAAGGTCTGTACTTCCTCTTCAATATATAACCCGAGATGCACCCCAAGGTCATTAATGCTCATGTTGAATCTCTGCCCTCCCAGTCTGAATTTAATCGTTGGCTCAGTAATTGAAACTTTGGTCTTCTGGAACTGGAAGGTGTAGTAAAATTCCAGTGTCAGCTCTCGATAGGAAGGCTCATTGATGGAGAATAGTTGGTCCCACCCTGGTTGATTAATCAATTCTCAAATATCTGCTGCAATATTAGCCAGTTCCATAGCATCCCAATCTAAAACACGAGGTGGGGACCATTCTTTATTGTCGAAAAGTTCAAATCGCCTTCTTTCCTCGGCATTCAAAAATCTAAGGCACTTGTGGGTGGCCATGAATTTAGAAGTTGGACGTGTAGTGGGTTGGCTGGAACTGCCTTTCCCTCGTGCGCGCTTGGTGGGAAGCTGGGAAGATGATTGTTTGCGAGGCCCCATTGTCGGTTAGTCTGCAAAACAAATCAAAAAGATTCCTCAATAACAACAAAAGTATAGCATGATACAAGATTACCGAAATGCCGCCATTATAACGATAAAGCATAACCAAACGTAATCCACCTATAGCAACACACGCTTAATCAACCAAAAGCAACAAACCAATCCAAACGACAGCAATAAACATACCACAATAAAGGCAATTCCTTTCCAAAAATAATGAGTAATTAGAACCCAACAAATGAAACAATCAATATATAACTCAAACCACAAACCAATTCAAAAATAAACAAACGCCGAATCAAAACGAAATTCATAACAAACAAAATCAAAATTAATCAAATGCCACAAAAATTATGAGAAATAAAAACACATCAGAATAAAGCAAACATATCATGAAACTTCCAACTTCAAGGCAAAGACAAGAAGATACTAGGAATGTATAATAAAAATGAAAGAAAAACGAAAGAAAACAAACTAAAATCCCAAAAATTGAGATTCCGTACCTGAAAAGCGAAAATCGCATGGAACTAGTAAATTCAATGGAAAATGAGCAAATGCACGCAAATAATGCAAGCCGGGAGTGAGAATCTCTCCTAAAGTGAGTGGGTGTGTGAATGCGCCGGTGGGAGTGCAAGAAAGTTGAGAGAAAATGAGAGAAAAAAGAGAAAGAAAACTGAAAATTGCGTGAAAAATGGCATCGGTTCTATATATAAAGACGTCGGCACGCCCATTGCCATGCCCGTGTCACTGGGCGTGCCCTATAGTATAAAAGACTGTGTACACGACACGCTCACAGACACGACCGTGTAAATGGGCGTGTTACAGGTACTGGATGAAATGATAATCGACACGCCCATAAACACGGGCGTGTCCATGAGTGTGCTGGATAATTTTTCGTCATTTTTTCATTTTTTTTTAAAGACATGTCCATGGACATGGGTGTCACTGGGCGTGTTATAGCTACTATTTCTCATGCAAAATGACATGCTCACAGACACGTCCATGTCACTGGACATGTTGTAGCTACTGCCTGAAAAAAATAATGACATGCCCAATGACATGGCCGTGTCTGTTAATATGCTCAATTTACTCAAAATCAAATTTCCTCTACAAATTCAAATGAATGCAAAATAAACAAACAACCACCCAATAAAAGAAAGATAAAACTAAAACAAAATGATGATACAATCCAAAAACATAAAATGGTGGGTTGTCTCCCACCAAGCACTTCTTTAACGTTAGTTGGACGGTAGGGTAAACTTCCCTAGTCTTGGAGGTGTAAAACCTCCTTCAAGTCTTGTATTTCCCCTCCGAGGTATAATTTGAGCCTGTGCCCATTAACTTTAAAATCTCCTTTTTTCGGGTGAGTTATTTCAGCCACTCCGTAGGGGAAAACTTCCTTAACAGTAAAAGGACCAGACCATCGAGACTTTAACTTACCTGGAAAGAGTCGAAGCTTTGAATTGTGCAATAATACCTGATCTCCCGCTTGAAACTCTTTCCTGTCCTAATGCTAGCATCATGCCATTTCTTGGTATACTCCTTATACATTCTGGCATTGTCATAAGCTTGCAACCTCCACTCATCCAACTCATTTACCTGCAACTTTCTCTGTTCACCTGCACGAGCTAGATCAAGGTTAATCTGTTTAATAGCCCAATATGCATTATATTCAATTTCGACAGGTAAATGACAAGCTTTTCCATATACTAGTCTAAACGGCGTAGTGCCCAAAGGAGTTTTAAATGTAGTCCTAAAAGCCCATAGAGCATTGTCCAATTTCTCGGACCAATCCTTTCGGGATCGCTCTACAGTTTTTTCTAGAATTCGTTTAATCTCCCTATTCGTGTTCTCAACTTGGCCACTAGTTTGAGGATGATAGGGAGTAGCAAACCTATATGTAACTCCTAGTCTTTTGAAAACTTTCTCAAGCTAAAAGTTACAAAAGTGAGTACCCCTATCACTTATAATTGCTTTTGGTGTACCAAATAGAGAAAACAACTTCTTCACAAACTTCATCACAACCCTAGCATCATTGGTTGCCAAGGCTTGGGCTTCTGGCCATTTAGAGACATAATCTATAGCTACAAGAATATATTTGTTACCAAATGAATTTGGAAATGGTCCCATAAAATCAATCCCCCATACATTAAAGACTTCACACACTGAAATTCCATTTTGGGGCATCTCATCACGAGATGAAATGTTTCCAGTCCTTTGGCAACGATCACATCTGTTCACAAATTCGTAGCTATCCCTAAACAAAGTGGGCCAATAAAATCCTGATTCTAGTACCTTTTTAGCAGTCCTATTGGCTCCCATATGACCACCAGCTGGTCCAGCATGGCACTGATTAAGAATGTTCATTGTTTCGGGCCATGCCACACATCGTCGGATCATGTGATCCTTACATAATCTAAACAAAAAAGGATCCTTCCAAAAATAATACTTTAAGTCAGAAAAGAATTTCTTCTTTGCTTGATAAGTTAAGTCCTTAGGAAGTTCCCTAGCAGCTAAATAGTTAGCAAAATCTGCAAACCAAGTTGTTTCAAAACTTAAATTACTTACCTCACTTACCATGGCGTATAGTTTCTCATCGGGGAAGTGATCATCAATGTCCCCTTCTTCAAACCTCTCCAAAGTTGGATTTTCCAAGCAAGAAAGATGATCTGCTGCAAGATTTTCAGCTCCCTTTTCATCTCAAATCGTCAAGCCAAATTCCTACAACAACAAAACCCAACAGATTAGCCTAGGCTTAGCATCAATCTTTGCAAATAAGTACCTCAAAGCCGAATGATCCATATAAACAATCACTTTTGACAATATTAGATATGATCTAAACTTGTCAAAAGCAAAAACCACAGCTAGCAGCTCTTTCTCCGTAGCTGTGTAATTAGCTTGAGCTGTGTTCAGAGTCTTGCTTGCATAGTAGATAGGCTGGAAGTATTTCTCCTTGCGTTGACCCAAGACTGCTCCCACTGTAAAGTCACTTGCATCGCACATTAGTTCAAATGGTAGATTCCAATTGGGAGCTACCATGATTGGAGCATGGGTCAATTTCTCCTTAAGACTTGTGAATGCTCTCAAACATTCCTCATCAAAAACAAAATCCACATCTTTCTCTAGGAGTCTTGTCAATGGCCGGGCTATCTTAGAAAAGTCTCGTATGAACCTCTGATAAAAGCCCGCATGTCCTAGAAAACTTCTGATGGCCTTTACAGATGTGGGTGGTGGTAACTTCTTAATGGTGCCTACCTTAGCCCGATCTACCTTGATGCCTTTGCTTGAAATTTTGTGTCCCAACACAATTCCTTCTTGAACCATGAAATGACACTTTTCCCAATTAAGCACTAAGTTGGTTTCCTCACATCTTATCAAGACTCTTTCAAGATTTTCCAAACATCTGTCAAATGAGCTTCCATAGACCGAGAAATCATCCATAAATACCTCCATAATATCCTCAACAAGTTCATCAAAGATTGCCACCATGCACCTTTGAAAAGTCGCAGGTGCATTGCACAACCCAAATGGCATTCTTCGATATGCGAATGTCCCATATGGGCAGGTGAATGTAGTCTTCTCTTGGTCTTTCGGGTAATATGAATTTGGAAATAGGCTAAAAGACCATCCAAAAAATAGTAATACTCATGCCCGGATAACCTCTCCAACATCTGATCGATGAAGGGTAAAGGAAAATGGTCCTTCCTAGTTGCATCATTCAATTTGTTGTAATCTATGCAAACCCTCCAACCGGTAACTGTTCTTGTTGGAATCAGCTCATCATTTTCATTAGGGACCACCGTCATCCCTCCTTTCTTTGGTACTACCTAGACTGGGCTCACCCAAGAACTATCCGAGATCGGATATATAATCCCTGCGTCAAGTAGTTTTATCACTTCAGCCTTCACTACATCTTTCATCTTCGGGTTTAGTCTCCGTTGTGGTTGCACTACCGGCTTGAATTTGTCCTCCATCAGTATCTTGTGAGTGCAATAGGATAGACTGATACCCTTGATGTCTGCTATCTTCCAAGCTATTACTTTCTTATGTTTTTGCAACAACCGAATAAGCTTTTCATTCTGCTCAGAAGATAGGTGGGAACTCAGAATTATTGGTAATTTCTTCTTTTCCACCAGAAATCCATACTCAAGGTGATCTGGAAGGGGCTTTAGTTCCAAGTTGGGTGGATCAATCACCGATGGTTTTGGCTTCTCTTCCTTTGGCATCTCACTAGTCTCATATGCCTTGCATTTGAACAAATTGCTTGCTTCAAGAAAAGCAAGCTGCTCCATTGCTTCTTGATCCTCAACATTTTTCTGCAATAAACACAACTCAAGGGGATCCTTGGAAACAATGTTAGTAACACAATTTACGGTCTCATGCTCAACAACATCATTGCATGATTCTGCCTCATCAAGTGAAAGTGAATTTTTCATAGCATCATGTATCCTAAAAATAACTTTCTCATCACCCACTCTCAAAGTTAATGTGCCATCATGAACATCGATAAGGGCACAGGCTGTATTTAAAAATGGCCTACCAAGAATAAGTGAAACATCCGCATCCTCATCAATATCAATTACAACAAAATCATTGGGGAAAATGAAATCCCCGACTTTTACCAACACATCTTCTATAATGCCACAAGGGTGGACTACTGACTTATCAGCAAGTTGGATGGTCATAAGTGTTGGTTTAAGTTTACCAATACCTAACTCTTTAAACATTTTATAGGGCATAACACTTATGCTAGCCCCCAAATCAGCTAATGCACTCTTGACCTCAAGGTTACCTATTAAACATGGAATGGTAAAACTACCTGGATCTTTTAACTTCTTAGGTAACCTCCTTTGCAAAATTGCCAAACTCTTTTCAGATAAATGCACTAAAGACACTTCCTCAAGTTTCCTTTTTTTTAGAAAGGATATCTTTCAAAAATTTAGCATATTTAGGCAACTGTGACAAAGCTTCAACAAATGGAATATTAATGTGTAATTGTTTAAAAAGTTCAAGAAACTTACCGAAATGAGCATCAATCTTGTCCTTGTTCAACCTTGCCGGATAGGGGACTCTAGGTCGGTATTCCTTCAATATGGGGCTGCTTTCTTATGGCTGCTTCTCTTTCTCACTTTCCAATGCAGTTTTCTCTCCCGAAGTGACAGAAGGATCGTCTTCTTTTCCTTTTTCTTGTACTTCAACCCTTTTCTCTGCCACTTCTCCTCTTTTCTCATCCACATTACCTTTGATCTCTTTTCCACTCCTTAGTGTAATTGCCTTGAGCTCCTCTTTAGGATTTGCCTCAGTGTTGCTAGCCAGACTTCCTTGTGGTCTCTCACTGAGCAACTTAGCAATTTGCCCCACCTGATTCTCCAAATTATGAATGGAGGCTTGCTGATTTCTTATGGTGGTTTCAATTGATTGGAAACTAGTTTTAGAAGCTACTATAAATTTCTCCATCATGTCCTCCAAATTACTCTTTCTTGGAGGGGCAGCTTGTTGATGTTGGGGCTGCTGGAATCCAGGGGGAGGTCTTGGATTATTTTGATTATTCCATGAGAAATTTGGATGATTTCTCCACCCCGGATTGTATGTGTTGCTGTAGGGGTTATTCTGTTGTTGCCTTGGCATATTTCCAACATAGTCTACTTGCTCTTACCTAGCAAACATGTTGCCACTTTGGAACTCTTGACTTTGATGTCTACCCCCACACCATTCACAAGATATCACCTGCATTACTTTCCCAGAAGGAGAGGCCAAATAATCAAATTTTTTATTCAATGCTTTCAATTGGGCTGTCAAAGCCACCACATGATCTAATTGGTGTGTACCCATGGCCTTCAGCTTTCCTTGCTCCCTTGGGGCTTGCCGGTGATAGCCATGTCTTCAATTAAATCCCTTGCTTGTTCATGTGTCTTGTTTATGGTACCACCAGCTGCTGCATTAATGGATTGCTTACTTACATAATTCAACCCATTGTAAAATGTTTGAATTTGAAGCCATAGTGGAAGTCCATGATGAGGACACCTTCTCAACAAATCTTTAAATCTTTCCCAGGCATCATAAAGGGTCTCACCATCTTGCTGCAGAAAGGATGAGATATCATTCCTCAACTTAGCAGTTTTGGACGGTGGGAAGTATTTTTCTAGGAATTTCTTTGCCAATTGACCCCATGTGGTGAAGGTTCCTGGAGGAAAAGATTTCAGCCACTTCATTGGTCTATCTCTAAGGGAAAATGGGAATAAACTCAGCCTAATTGCATCATCTGAGACATTATTTATCTTGAATGTGTCACATATCTCCAGAAAATTCTCAATATGTGCATTAGGATCTTCATCAGGAAACCCATCGAACTGACAAGTCTTCTGCACCATTTGAATTACATTTGCTTTTATTTCAAAGTTGTTTGCAGTAACTGTTGGCCTCCGGATACTAGATTCAGCTCCATTGAGATTGGGGTTAGCAAACTCCTGCATTGTTATTGGCCTAGCTCCTTCCATCACTTCAAACTCTTCTTCTTCTTCTTCTGCTATTTCCAGATTTATTTCTGTTTCTGCGTCTTCCAAAACTACCTCCTCTTCTTTCTTTCGCTTTCTCCTTAATGTTCTTTCTAGCTCTGGGTCTAACTCAAACAGTTGGAATGAGTTACCTTTGGTCATAAATGAGAGGAAATACCTAAAATGATAGTGAATAAGCAAGAACCAATGTTAAAAACAAATAAAAATAAAACTAAATCAATAGTTTAATTATATTACTAATATTGAAACCGTTGTCCCCGGCAACGGTGCCAAAAACTTGATGCGCACGAGCTACGTTATAGCAATACCGCAAGTGCATGGGTCGACCAAGTAATAAAGTAGTGAGTGAGTTATCGTTCCACTGAGAACAAGGTCAAGTACTAGTGCAAATCTTAACCGTTGTTTAGCAAATCAATAGTTTTGTGATGTGGTGTAATTAAAAACAATTAATTTAATGACTGAAAGTAAAGGGAAATTAAATGTTGTGCAAAAAGGATTGATGGTAATAAAACTATCCAGATATTGAATCCCCCTAGCCTCAATGATATTTATGAACATCAATTCAATTAAATCATTTAATAGAGCTGAGTTGGCATTCCTCTAACTTAGACTAAAACCTCTCTCGAGTGAATTAATTCCTAATCACTAAGTAGAGTGCCGGAATCTCTTCTCAAACACAATTAATTAGATCTTGCATTAAGAACAAGGAACTATAAACCAAAGGATCTTGTAAGTTTATCTCTAGTATTCCAATTAATCCTCAACCCTTATGAGTATTCAATTCATATCAAGCTTTCTCAAGTCAATAGTATGAAAATTGCAACCAATCAATAAGCATGCTATTATCAATTGGAAATAGATCATTAACCATCATAAGAATAAAACAACTCAATCAAATGATTTAACTAAATATAATTATTCAATCCATACAAAAAACTAGGGTTCATCAATATCTAGATAGAGAATGAATTAGTTCATATTTAAAACCAGAAAAACAGAACAAGAAAAATGAATAAAAGAAACCAAACAATCCATGGCGAATAATTTGTATTTCTTCACTTCAATCCTTGATTCTTGGTTTAGATCTTATTTAGAGTATGTCTTCACCCTCAATCTCAGCTTCAAAACTCTCCTCTTTGCTTTAGAAGTTGGCTCTAGGTTATAAAATATGAAATTCAGATCCTTAATTTGTGCTTCAGCGCAGCTTTTATAGTGCAGATAATTTTGTCTGACAAGCCCATTGACACGCCCATGTCACTGGGCGTGTCATTGCCACTGAGATTTTGAACATAAGGCACGTCCAGTGACACGCCCATGTCACTGGGGGTGTCACAACTACTGTGAAACATTGCAAAAGCCATGCTTAGTGACACGCCCATGTCACTGGGCGTGTCAATGCTTCTGTATGCAGCATCAATGGCACGCCCATTGACACGCCCATGTCCATGGGCGTGTCCATTGATGAATTTTGCTCTTTTCTTCTACTTTCATCCGTAATTCCTCCAAAATGAGCATAAGCCTCAAAATACAGAGAATTCCTGCAATTAACCCTAAAATACACTTTGAACAAACAAATTAAACTCAATTGGATAATAATCATATTAAGAAATAGGAACAAAATATCATCAATTGTGCACTTATAGCTACTGTGTTGAGGAAGGATTGACACGGCCAGTGAGATGCCCATGTCACTGAGCATGTCAAAGCTTCTGTGTTGTGGGTTTAGGGCACGGTCAGGGACACGCCCGTGTTGTTGAGCGTGTCATTGTAGAGTTTGCCCTAGTTGGTTCTTATCCATATTATCTCATGTGTATTTCTATGTGAGTGTGTATCATCCCTTTTGGATTAGGTTTTGAAGAGATTGAGTTGCCCTAATCCAAGTGTTGAAGGATTCTTGGAAGAGGAAGTGGTTAGATTGGTGTAAGTTGTTCTTAAGGTAAGTACAAATCCTATATTATTGCATACATTCATATGACTTTGGAACTTAACACTTTTGGTTGCAAATGTGTTAAGTAATCTATTACATTGTTGATACATTTGATTAATGTTATGATTTGCATAATGTGAAAGATATGATGATCATTCAAAATGTATGTCCAATGCAATTGGTTATGTATACTCTAATGATGAGATGTGAAGCCATTGTTGTTGACTATGATGATGCAAATGAAATAATCAAGGCATGGTTGCCTAGATGATTATGAGAAAATGAGAACAGAATTGATAATGAAATAATAAAAGAATTGTGTGCCTAATGTGTTATTCAATTTTCAGAGTTTTGTTATTGGTGGCATGCCTAAAAGTAACAATCCCTTGAAGCTGGGTTGGGCTTGGTCCTTGAAGCCAAGTTGGGTTGAAGTTCAGCATGCTTAACTCCCCTTAAAGCTTGGTTGGGCCTAGTCCTTGAAGCCTAAAAGCAAAAATCCCTTGAAGCTGGGTTGGGCTTGGTCCTTGAAGCCAAGTTGGGTCGATGCTTAGCATGCTTCGCTCCCCTTGAAGCTTGGTTAGGCCTAGTCCTTGAAGCCTAGTTAGGATGATAAATGTGATAATTGAACCAAAACATTAACTCTGGAAGTTGAATGGCATATTAGTTTCTTTTGGGCCCATGCTTGTTTTTGTTTAAATGTGAATCATGAATGGTGAAACAAACGAATAATAAAATTTAATGTAAGGTTTTGAAATATGATATTCTTATGTATTGTTTTATAATATGTGATTGTATGAGATTGGCATAACATTAAAGCATATTGTTATTGTGGTTTGTACCATTAAGTCGTTGGCTTAGCGCAATTGTGGTTCATCGCATAGGTGACAGGATAGATCCGGTTGAACCGAAGAGTTCAGCTAGACCGAGTCGAGTCTAGGCTTGTGAAGTGTTGATAGTGGACTTCAAGATCAGAGAAGAACTGCCAAACATGTATAAACTCTATATATATTTTGTAAATATTGATTTTGATGTATATATATGTAAATACCACTACATTTTCCACTGTATAATAAATAAATGTTTTATCTAGTATGTTTTATAATATAATTTGAATGTTTTAAGTTTTCTTATATTGTTAAATTGAAAGATTGAGTTGTTTATTATAAACCGTGACACTCCTGTATCCGATATACGTATATTACAGATGTGGTTGTATGTAGTGTGCGTATATGGGGGTATAGGGGTGTTACAAATGTTTTGGTATCGGAGCCTAGGTTTGAGATTCTCAACCTAGGTGAATTGTAAGAAAAAGAAATTTTTGATTTTTTTTTAAAATATGGTTTTTGAATAAGATACATGCTTTTGCACTGGCAGTCTCTGATCTTTGATGATGTATATTCTACAGTGTTTGCAGATATAGGTAGTGATGGCATCTCAGTCACGTCAGTCCATAGAAGGTAGTGCTGAGAGTGTAGCTCCTAGAGAGGGAAGAGATGGAGTTAGAGTTGATAGAGCTGGAGAGGCACCTGCTCCTGTGCCAGAGAGACCAACTGCTGATGAGATGTCGCCAGTTTGGTTATGGCAGGTGGTAGATTTGTTGAGGCAGCTCCAGTGCAGCAGCCACCACCACAACCACAGCCGCAAGTACCGGTGAGGCATTATGATAAATTGAGGAAGTTTGGGGTTGAGGATTTCTTTGGTACTACAGATCCTGTAGTAGTTGAACAGTGGTTGGATAGAATTCAGAGGATATTCATTCAGTTGCAAGCTACTCTTGAAGAAAATTTTGATTATGCTAGATCCCTTCTGCAAAAAGATGCTTATGATTGGTGGAAGACGGTTCCACATGCCATGGATGATCCACCGACCTTGTCTTAGAGTGATTTTCTGCGGGAGTTTGAGCAGAAGTATACTCCAAGAGAGTAAGGATGCTAAGAAGATGGAGTTTCTGAATCTGAGGCAAGCTAACCATACAAGGACAGAGTATGAGATAAAGTATATCCGGTTGAGTCACTATGCCGGTGGGATTATTTTAGATGAGATTGACCAATGTAAGAGATTTGAGGAGGGGTTGAGGCCCTCTATTATGTGTATTATTGCTGGTTATTGGTACCAAGACTTTTCTCAGTTGGTTGCAGTAGCTAGAAGTGTTGGGAGAGCATAGAGTATTACAGCAGTTGCTGCTGAAGAGGAGACCAGAGTTAAGAGACCCCAGTTTGAGGCAGGGTCTTCATCCATAAAGAGAGGTAGAGGAAGTTTTGTTCCAAGGATCAGTAGGAGCCAGAGGCAGTCTGGTAGGTCAGTTCAGTATCAGAGGCAGAGATCGAGACCTACAGTTTCTGTCGCTAGTGCTCCAACTCCAGTGGTTCAGAGATCCATTCCACCTACATGTGTTCATTGTGGTAGGACATATGGGGGTGCTTGCTGGAAGACGGGTGGACCAGGAATATGTTTTAGATGTGGCTCACTAAATCATTTCATCAAAGATTTCCCTGAGCTACTGGAGGATAGACAGACTGATACTGCAGCTTCTCGACCTAGTGTTAGCAGAGGAGGTCGAGGAGGCAGAGGTTTCAGTAGAGATGGTTGACCCGGGATTAGTCAGAGAGGAGGCTCTACATTTGGGGGGTAGTAGGCCATATGAGGCTAGGTCATCTCAGTGAGTGTTTCCGATGCAAAGGCAGCCGGATGCTTCATCAGTTATTGCGGGTACATTTTCTTTATTTGGCATTTCTATTCTTGCTTTGATTGATCTAGGATCTACTCATTCATACATAAGTGCATCTATTTTGCCTGTGTCTGAATTGCATTCTATCCCTAGGATTTGATGACTTGGTGACAAATCCTTTAGGGCATAGTGTGGTAGTTAGCAAGGTGCATCGTGATAGTTTAGTTGTGGTGCAAGATGAGGAGTTTTTGGGTGATTTGATTGCAATGCCTTTTAAGGAGTATGATTTGATCTTAGGCATGGATTGATTGTCTAAGCATGGAGCTGTGGTAGACTATCAAAAGAAGTGTGTTACCCTGAGAACCAGTGATGGTAGAAGTGTGATGGTATCTAGTGAGCAGAGACATCTTGCATCCTTGTTTGTTTCAGTTGTTGTAGCTAGGAGAATGATTCGAAAAGGGTGTGATGCTTATCTTACTCATGTGTTAGATACCAGAGTAGTGGGTTCTCAACTTGATAGTATACCCATAGTTGCTGAATTTCCAGATGTTTTTCCTAAGGAGTTGCTAGGGTTACCCCCTGAGAGAGAGGTTGAGTTTGGTATCGATTTGTTGCCTAGTACCACTCCTTTCTCTATTACTTCCTATCGAATGGCACCTGCTGAGTTGAGAGAGTTGAAGGTGCAGTTGCAGGAGTTGTTAGATAAAGGGTTTGTTCGCCCTACTGTGTCTCCGTTGGGAGCACCTGTTTTGTTTGTAAAGAAGAAGGATGGTACTTTGAGACTGTGCATTGATTATAGGCAATTGAATATGGTGACTATCAAGAATAAGTATCCTTTGCCAAGGATAGATGATCTCTTTGATCAATTGAAGGGAGCAGCAGTGTTTTCCAAGATTGATCTGAGATCAGGGTACCATCAGTTGAGGGTCAGAGCTGAAGATGTTCCTAAGAAAGCTTTTCATACAAGGTATGGGCTTTATGAGTTTTTGGTGATGCCTTTTGGATTGACGAATGCACCAGCAGCTTTCATGGATTTAATGAATAGGGTATTTAGACCCTATCTAGATCAGTTTGTAGTAGTTTTTATCGATGACATTTTGGTGTATTCGCATAATAAGGAGGAGCATAACAAGCATTTACGAATTGTGTTGCAGACTTTGAGAGAGAAGCAATTGTATGCTAAGCTGTCTAAGTGTGAATTTTGGCTTAATCAAGTAACTTTTCTCGGTCATGTGGTGTCAGCGGATGGTATAAGAGTTGATCAGAGTAAAGTTGAGGCCATTTTGAATTGGAGTCCACCGAAGTCAGTAACTGAAGTTAGAAGTTTTTTGGGTTTGGCAGGCTATTATTGACGTTTTGTGAAAGGTTTTTCTTTGATAGCTACTCCACTCACCAGATTACTTTTGAAGGGAGTTAGATTTGTGTGGAGAGATCAATGTCAAGCAAGCTTTGAGCGGTTGAAAGAGATGTTGACTCAAGCTCCTATTCTTACTTTGCCTGTGGAAGATAAACCATATGTGATTTACAGTGATGCTTCACATAGTGGTTTAGAATGTGTTTTGATGCAAGAGGGTAGAGTCATATCTTATGCTTCTCGGTAGTTGAAACCGCATGAACTTAATTATCCAACACATGATTTGGAGTTGGCAGTTATAGTGTTTGGTTTAAAGATTTGGCGACATTATCTTTATGGGGAGAAGTGTTTTATCTATACGGATCACAAAAGTTTGAAATACTTGGGGATTCAGAGAGAGCTAAATCTTCAGCAGAGACGGTAGTTAGAGTTGATCAAAGACTACGACTGTTTTATTGACTATCATCCTGGTAAGGAGAATGTTGTAGCAGATGCCTTGAGTTGGAAGTCTTTAGCAGGTTTGACCGCTTATTTGCTCCCGTTGCTTTTTGAGTTGAGAGCGCTGCATGCTAGTTTTGAACCTTGTAATGATGGAGCTTTGTTAGCTCAGTTGTAATTGAGACCGATGTTGTTGGATCAGATTAAAGAGGCTCAGTTGGCTGATGATAAAATTTTGAAAGTTGTGTCGGATTGCCAAAATGGGGAGAGCCGAGATTTCAATGTGAGAGGTAATGGTAGTTTATGGTTCAAAAATAGATTGTGTGTTCCTGATGATGCAAGATTGAAAAAGATTATTTTAGAGGAAGCATATCAATCAGTTTTTGCTATGCACCTTGGGAATACCAAGATTTATCATGACTTGAAGCAACATTATTGGTGGTCAGGTATGAAGAGGGACATAGCGGAGTTTATATCTAGATGTCTCACTTGTCAGAGAGTGAAGGCTGAGCATCAAGTTCCTACAGGGTTGCTCCAACCTTTATCAGTGCTTGAGTGGAAGTGCGAGCGTGTAACAATGGATTTTGTAACTGGTTTGCCTTTGACTCAGAAGAAGCATGATGCAATCTGGGTGATTGTTGATCAGTTGATGAAGATAGCTCATTTTCTTCCAGTTAGGATTGACTATTCTATAGAGAAGTTAGCTGAGTTATATATTAGTGAGATTGTAAGATTGCATGGAGTCCTAATTTCTTTGGTATCTGATCGAGATCCCCGATTCACTTCAAGGTTTTGGAAGAGTTTACATGCTGCTTTGGGTTCTCGATTGCATTTTAGCACTGCTTTTCATCTGTAGTCAGATGGGCAGTCAGAGAGAGTGATAAAGATTATAGAGGACATGTTGAGAAGTTATGTCATTGAATTCTCTGGAAGTTAGGACAGATTCTTGCCATTGATGGAATTTTCTTACAACAACAGTCATCGGTCTAGTATTAGAATGGCACCTTATGAGGCATTGTATGGTAGAAGATGCAGGAAGCCTCTATGTTGGGATGAAGTTGGAGAAGGTAAATTGGTTGGTCCCGATTTGATTAAGGAAACGGAAGAGAAAGTGAAGATAATTAGGGATCGGTTGAAAGCAGCTTCTGACTGACAAAAATCATATTCAGATTTGAAGAGGAGAGACATAGAGTTCAATGTTGGAGATAAAGTGTTTCTAAAAGTGTCTCCTAGGAAGAAGATTTTGAGATTTGGCCGCAAAGGGAAGCTGAGTTCTCATTTTATTGGACCTTATGAAGTATTGGAGAGAGTTGGACTAGTTTCTTATCGACTTGCTTTGCTGCCTATACCCTTTAAATTTTTAGAATGATTATTGTTAAAATTGGATTAAATAATATAAAGTATATATATTTATGATTTAGTGGTAAGAAAGGAAAGAGAAGTGTGTATATGTTGTATATATAGAGATATATACAGCATATACAAGTCAACATTTATTTAAGGTCAAAGGAGATATTTTGGTTATTTTAAAATGGGAATGAAATAAGTGGATGATGATATTATGATTATTATAATATTTATTTGCTTGGTGGATATTAAAAGAGAAATTTTGTGGTTTAAGAAGTTTGACTTTGCTCTTTTTATGATCTTCTTCTTCTTCTTCCTTCTCTTTGGCCGGCCATCGCCATAGCAAGAGGGAAAGAGAGATTTTTGCTCTTCCAAACTCAAGATTGAAGGGTGTTTCAAGTGATCAAATTGGAATTCTAAGGGTTTTCATCACTTTTGGTAAGTTTCCATCTTGATTCTTTGGTTTTCTTTTGAGTTTGTGAATTGAGCTTGGTGTTTGGTTGTTGATGATATGTGTATGTTTGATTGCGATGTGTTTGAGAGTGTTTAGTTTTATTGACTTTGATTTTGGGGTTGGTTTGAAGGAAAGGTTAAGTTTGGTGTTGGAAAGCAAGTGTTGTGTTTTGGGTATGTGATGAGTTGTGATGATGATTGTGATTTGTATTTGATGCATGTATTGAGTTGTTTTGGTGATTTTGCAAGTTTATTATGGTTTATTGGTGTGTTTGGTTAAGTTTGTTTGGAGTGAAAGATGGTAAAAGAAAGATGTTTGTTGGATGTGGTGTTGTTGATGCCAGAATCAGGATTTTTGGCTGACACGCCCATGAACACGGCCAAGTCTTTGGGCGTGTCAATGGTTTTGTTTTCCTGATGGGTGACATGACCAATGACATGCCCATGTCACTAAGCGTGTCACAGCTTCTGTGTTGGAGTAGTATTGACATGTC
This sequence comes from Garcia nutans, assembly GCA_947685225.1. Lineage (NCBI taxonomy): Eukaryota > Viridiplantae > Streptophyta > Magnoliopsida > Malpighiales > Euphorbiaceae > Garcia > Garcia nutans. The sequence continues at coordinate 24,333,731 of CANTUV010000001.1, forward strand.
CAGTGACACGCCCATGCCACTGAGCGTGTCATAGCTACTGTGTTGAGGGAGGATTGACACGGCCAGTGACACACCCATGTCACTGAGCGTGTCAAAGCTTTTGTGTTGTGGGTTTAGGGCACGATCAGGGACACGCCCGTGTTGTTGAGCATGTCATGTGTAGAGTTTGCCTTAGTTGGTTCTTATTCATATTATCTCATGTGTATTTCTAAGTGAGTGTGTATCTGTAATATCCTAAAGTGTACCCTAGAAGTTTTGATATAATTGTTATTTGATTTGAATCAAATGTATATGTGTTTTGGAAAGGAAAAGATTGTTTAGAGGGAATGTATATGTTGTATATATGGCAATATATATAACATATATGCAAGTCAAAAGAATGGTCAAGGGAAGAAGATATTTTAAATTGTGATTTGTGAAATTACTAAAGAGGGCAAGTGATTAAGAAGGATGTTAAAACAAATTAAAAGAGGGTATTTAGGTAATTCCTTGTTTTGAAATACTTGGTGGAGATTTAAAGAGAAGTTTGACTTTGTTTCTTTATGTTTTCTTCTTCTTTTCCATGGTGTGGCCGGCTCATCCAAAGACAAGAGAAAGCAAGAGAGCAAAAGAGGATTTGAATGTTCTAAGCTCAAATTGAAGGAAGATCTAAGTGATCAAGTTGGTGATTCAAGAAGTTTCATTACTTTGGTAAGTCCTCTTTTGATTTCTTTTCTTATTTGAAGTTGTATGTGAGTTTGATAGATTATTTAAGGGTGTGTTGTTTGATTTTGATATGTTTAAGAGTATTTGATTAAATTGATTATGGATTTTAAGGATGGATTGAAGAAAAGAGTAAGTTGGTTGGAAGAGATGGTGTTATATTTGTGTTTAGAGTTTGTGATGATATTTGTGATTTGTGTTTGATGTAGGTGTGGAGTTGTTTTGGTGTTTTTGTAAGTTTAAGATGGTTTTTGGGTATGTTTTGTTAAGTTTGTTTGAAGTGGATGTTGGTGAAAAGAAGTGTTTTGTTGGGTGTTTTGTTGTTTTGGCCGAAATATGGGTTTTTGGCCTGACATGCCCATGAGCACGTTCAGATTCTTAGGCGTGTCAATGGTGTTGGTGGCAGTAGGATTGACATGACCCGTAACACGCCCGTGTTATTGAGCGTGTCATAGCTACTGTGAGATTGGAGAATTGACACGGCCATGAGCACACTCACGTTGTTGGACGTGTCGATGTTTCTGAGAGGCAGAATGTATTACACGCCCAGTGACACGCCCGTGGTTCCGAGCGTGTAAAAGCTTCTGTGTTGTGGAGTTAGGGCACGGTCAGGGACACGCCCGTGTGGTTGAGCGTGTCATGTTTAGGGTTTGCCCTAGTTAACTCTTAACTTGATTATCTCATGTGTATCCCTAAGCAAGTTTATGTTATTATGTTTGGATTAGGTCTTGAAGAAAGTGATTTGTCATTGATCTAAGAAGTAAAAGAATCTTGGAAAAGGAAGTGTTTAGAGTTGTGTGAATTGTTATTGAGGTAAGTACAAATATTGCATTATTACATTGTTTAATTATATGAATAATGTACTTTGTTATGTTTAGATCAATGATGCTTTATGTATAATGTGAAGGATATGATGATGTAATTGATTGTGTATTTGAAAGATGAATTGCTATAATGTGGATTGAGATGTGATGGACTATAAAGCCATTGTGATTGGCTATAATGACTTTAATGAGGCATGTTTGCCTAATTGATAATGAGAATTGAGAATGGAATTGATAATGAAATAATGAATGAATTGTGTGTCTAATGTGTTATTCCATTTTCAGAGTTTTGTTGATTGGTGGCATGCCTATTAGTAACAATCTCTTGAAGTTAGGTTGGAATTGATCCTTGAAGCCAAGTTGGGTTGAAGTTTAACATGTTTTACTCCCCTTGAAGCTTGGTTGGGTCTAATCCTTGAAGCCTAATTGAGATGTTACAACCCTTGAAGCTAGGTTGGGATGGCTCTTGAAGCCAAGTTGGGTTGATACTTAGCATGCTTTGTTCCCCTTGAAGCTTGGTTGAACCTAATCCTTGAAGCCTAGTTGGGATTATGATAATGATGAATGTGATAATTGAACCAAAACATTAACTCTGAAAATTGAATGACATATTAGAGTCTTTTGGGCCCATGCTTGTCTTTGTTTGAATGTGATTCATTAATGGTAAAATAATTGAATAATGAAATCTATGGAATGACTTTGAAATGTGATATGTTTATATGTGAATGATTTATGGAATATAAAGGTGTGTTATTAGCTTTCCATCTATGATGTTGTCTTTATTATTAAAATGTGTGACATTGCATTTCATTAAAGCATAATGTTAGTATACTTTGTACTACTAAGCCGTTGGCTTAGCGCGATAGTGGTTGATCGCGCAGGTGACAGAGTTGAACCCGAGAGTTCCTCGAGACCGAGTGAGTCTAGGCATTGAAGAATTTATTTTTTTTGGACTTAAAGATCAGAGAAGGGCTGCCAATCATGTATAACTTCTTTATATTTTGTAAAGTTTTGATTCTAATGTAAATATATGTATAATTGTAAATATGGATTTGAATGTATTCATATATGTAAATATTTTGTAAATTCCGCTGCGTATTAAGTAAATATATATATATATATTTAGTTTTATATTACAAGTTAATTATTTTATTTCTATAATGCATAATGAGAAAGAATATCCTATCATTTAAAATGATTTAAATGTTAAAGAAAACCGTAGCATCCCTATATTCAGTGTATGTATATTACATTGTGGTGTTTTGTGGTGTTTTGTAGTGTGCGTGTACAGGATGTAGGGGTGTTACAATTGTTTTGGTATCAGAGCCTAGGTTTGAGATTCTCAACCTAGGAAAGATGTAAGAAAAAGAATATTTTGATTTTAAAAGTTAGTTTTTGAATAATATACATGTTTGGTATTGGCAGTCTCTGATCTTTAATGAGATGTATTCTGTTGTGTTTGCAGATATAGGTTGTGATGGATTCTCACTTACGTCAGTCAGTAGAGGGTAGTGCGGAGAGTGTAGCTCCTGATGATGTTAGAGAGGGAGCTAGAGTGGATAGTGCTTGAGAGGTACCTGCTTCTGTGTCGGGCAGACCAGCTGGTGAGGAGGTTCAGCCAGTTTGGCTTAGGCATGTGGTAGAGATATTGAGGCAAGCACCAGTGCAACCACCGCCACCACCCCCACAGCCTTTGGTTTCAGTGAGACATTACGATAAATTAAGGAAGTATGGAGCTGAAGATTTTTTGGGTACTATTAATCTAGCTGTAGCTGAGCAGTGGCTAGATAAAGTACAGAGAATATTCATTCAGTTGCAAGCCACTCCAGAAGAAAATTTTGATTATGCAAGATCATTGTTGCAGAAGGATGCATACGATTGGTGGAAGACAGTGCCCCATGCTATGGATGATCCACCATCATTGTCCTATTGCTGATTTTCTAAGAGAGTTTGAATTGAAGTATACTCCAAGGGAGTACAAAGATGTGAAGAAGATGGAGTTTTTGAGTTTGAAGCAAGACAACTGGTCAGTAATAGATTATGAGGTTGAGTTTATCCGGTTGAGCCATTATGCTGGGGGTATTATATCTGATGAGATTGATAGATGCAGGAGATTTGAGGAGGGATTGAGGCCCTCTATTATGTGTCTTGTGGCTGGATCTAGATATCATGATTTTTCCCAGTTGGTTGCAGCAGCTAGGAGTGTGGAGAGAGCTCAGGGCATTGCAGCAGCTGCGTTTGAGGAAGAGATCAGGGTTAGGAGACCCCAGTTTGAAGCAGGGTCTTCATCTGTGAAGAGAGGTAAAGGAAGTTTTGTTCCTCGGGTTAGTAGGAGTCAGAGGCCAGCTGGTAGGTCAGTATAGTTTCAGAGGCAGAGATCGAGACCTACAGTTTCAGTGGCGAGTGCTCCGACCCCAGTGATTCAGAGATCCACTCTACCCATATGTATTCATTGTGGTAGGCCACATGGTGGTACTTGTTGGAAGACTGGTGTAGCAGGGGTATGTTTCAGATGTGGGTCGCCTGATCATTTTGTTAGAGAGTGTCCTGAGAGGCAGGAGCATATGTCGGTAGATTCTGCAGCTTCTCGACCTAGTGTGAGGGGAGGTCGAGGAGGCAGAAATTTCAGCAGAGGAGGCAGATCTGGGTTCAGTCCTAGAGGAGGTTCTACATCCAGGGAGAGTAGACCAGAGGAGGCTGGATCTTCTCAGAGGATATATGTGATGCAGAGGCAGCCAGATGCTTCAGCAGTCATAGCAAGTACTTTCTCTTTATTTGGTATTTCAGTACTTGCTTTGATTGATCCAGGATCTACTCATTCATATATTAGTGCATCTGTTTTGCCTGTATCTGAATTGCATGCTGAATCCCTAGGATTTGATGAATTGGTGACAAATTCTTTAGGGCATAGTGTGATTGTTAGCAAGGTGCACCGAGATAGTGCAGTAGTGGTGCAAGGTGAGGAGTTTCGTGGAGATTTGATTGAAATGCCTTTTAAGGAATATGATTTGATCCTAGGCATGGACTGGTTATCTAGACATGGAGCTGTGGTAGATTGTTAAAAGAAACTTGTTATCTTGAGAGCCGGTGATGTTAGAGATGTGATAGTATCTAGTGAGCAGGGACAGCTAGCATCCTTGTTTGTTTCAGCTGTTGCAGCTAGGAGGTTGATTAGAAAAGGGTGTGATGCTTATCTTGCTCATATTTTGGATACTAGAGTAGTGAGTTCTCAACTTGATAGTATACCTACAGTTGCAGAGTTTCCAGATGTGTTTCCAGAGGAATTGCCAGGGTTGCCTCCTGAGAGAGAGGTGGAGTTTGGTATTGAATTATTACCTGGTACCACTCCTATCTCTATTACTCCTTATAGGATGGCACCTGCTGAAAGCGGGATTGCTCAATTTAGTTGCTTTGGCCGATTTGGCCACATAAGTCCTCGAGCCCAAAACTCCCCAAGCAAATTGTTGTTTAAATTCCTTAGGTACCGACCTTTCACCATGTTGGTGGAAACCGAATATACCATTTAATTGTTCAATACTAAGCACAATTGATTTTCCAAACAACTTAAAACTCAACCTAGAGCAAATTTTCTGCGCATCTCTTTCAACATTAAGAGAAAGTAAGAACTCCAGAGTAAGCTCTTGAAATTGCAAAGGTCGCAAGGAGACTAGGTTCTCCCACCCCAGGATTTGAACACAATGATAAAAATTATTCCTAATATTAAGAGCATCAAGGGACTCATCATTGACATACCTCGTCGGGAAGAAACCCTGAGCCAAAAGATTTGCTCTCCTCAAAGATGAAACCGATGAAGATGAAGATGCACCTTCAGTTGTAGGTCTCTTCTTCTTGCGGTAGGAAACTATCTTCGTTCTTGGCATCTTGAAAAATCTGAAAAATTTGACACTAAAACTTGATTAAATCGATCTTTTGTGAGAGAAGAAGTTTTAATGGATTAATTTTAGTTTTGGTGAAGAAAATTGAGATTAAATGGAGGTTTTGAAGCTTTTGAAACACAACAATGGAGTTTTGGGAGAGAGAGGTCGAGAGAGCGAGAGAGAGATCAGAAAGAAAACTAGGGATTGAATGGACAAACAGTGCAAAATCGTGTTTTTTAAAGTGGAAAAGTGAAGAGACACAGCCAAGTCTGGGTTGACACGGCCGTGTCTAGTGTGTTTTGAGGGACACAGCTAGTGACTTGGCCGTGTCCCAAGGGCGTGTTTGATACTGTGAGGAAGAGTTAAAAAAATAAAATCAAAAGAACTTTGGTGAAGCTTGGTCGTGTCCCATGTGACACGGCCAAGGGATACGGCCAAGCTCCTTGGCCGTGTCACCCACTGTGAAAACTTTGCAAAAACAAAATAAAAGTAATTTTTTTTATTGAGGCTTGGCCGTGTCCCATGTGACACGGCCAAGGGACACGGTCAAGCTCCTTGGCCGTGTCTCCTTCTGCCAATTTTAACACACATTTTTTTATTTAATTTTTTATTTTATATCACCAAATCTTAAAGAAATTGCAAACTCTTCTTCGATCAACCCTGAAACACATTAGAAAAATAAAAACCGATCAAAGCACCCATTCAATTTATTTAAACCAAACATAAAATCAAAATTGCTAAATTTAAAATTATAACTATAAAAAAGAAATGCAAACTGATGGGTTGCCTCCCATTTAGCGCTTCTTTAATGTCATATAGCTGGACATCACTGCAAGACTTAGGGATCATGGATCAAAGTGTTGTCAATGACCCTCACTTCTTGAAATCCTTCTTTATATGGTTTAACTCTCTGTCCATTTACTTTAAAAGTCTTATTGGTTCGAGAGTTAAGCAATTCAATGGCACCAGAAGGACATACCTGAGTTATCTCGAAAGGACCACTCCATCGAGACTTGAATTTACCTGGAAACAGACGGAGTCGAGAAGTAAAAAGTAAAACTTTCATACCTGGACTCAAAGTCTTTCGCACTATAATTATGTCATGAAGTGCTTTAGTGCGATCCTTGTAAATCCTTGAGCTCTCATATGCCTTTGGGTTAGGGCACCTTTGGGTCTCCCCCACTGGTTTAGCCCCCTCTTCTAAGGTCAGTGTCAGCTCAAATTTATCTGAGGAACCTGTATGTAAGAAAACATCTGAAACAACTGCTTCAACACAATTAATTAAAGAACATTCCTCATATAAAGCAGTTGTAGGAATGGGAGAAGTGTTAAAAATAGAAAATTCAACCTTCTGTCCCAAGACAGTCATTGATAATTTACCATTTTTAACATCTATTAAGGTGTTGGTAGTAGCCATAAAAGGCCTACCCAGCAAAATAGTGTGTGCTGATGGTGTAGGGTTACTTCCTTCCATGTCAAGAACTATGAAATCCACAGGTACTATCAACCCCCCAACCTTAACTAACACATCTTCTATAACCCCTTTCGGGAATCTAAGAGATCTATCAGCTAATTGCAACACCGTTTTGGTTGGTTTAAGTTCCCCTAGTTCTAATTCTTGATACACAGAATAAGGCATCAAATTTACACTGGCTCCTAGATCACACATGCCATCAGTCCCCTTTCCATTCCCCACAGTAATTTGAATTATAAAGCTACCAGGATCCTTTAGCTTGGGAGGTATTTTATGCTGCAGATTAGCACTAGCTACCTCAGAAAATATCACCTTTTCATTCGGCTCATACCTCTTTTTCTTGGTGATCAGTTCTTTGAAGAATTTAGCATAAGCCGGCATGTTCTTTATTGCTTCAATTAAGGGTAAGTTAATACTTACCTTAGACACCATGCTGAAAATGTTAGAAAATTGCTTATCTTTTTTATCCTCCTTCAACCTGCTGGGGAATGGTATAGGTGGCCGGTATGGATTGCTTGCCTTGTGTAAATCTGTTGAAGGGTATTTCTCTATTGATCTTTTTCCAGCACCTTTGTTCTTTGGTTCTCCTTCCTTCTTGTTCTCTTGGTCACCTGCATTCACAGAATTATTTTCAACATTAGTGTTAATTACCTTACCACTTCTAAGAACAGTCAATGATTGTGCCTGCTCAGGTTGACTTGGGAATTTCCCCTTCTGTTGAATCTGCATCTGTTGTGCAAGTTGCCCTACTTTAGTCTCCACTTTTTTAAAATATGCTTCTAATGAATCCAGCCTCTTGTTGGTCATCTCTTGATTTTTAGCACTGACTTGGATAAAAGCTTGTAAACTTTCCTCCAAACTCTCTATCTTAGACTATCCTTGATTTGAGGATTGGCCCTGCTGTTGGTTCTGTCTCTGGAGTAAATGGAAAGGTTGTTGCGAATTATTTGTTGCTTAGGAAAAATTTGGATGATTCCGCTAACCAGGATTATAAGTATTCGAATAAGGATCATTCCGGGCCCTTGGTTGAAATCCCCCCAGAGCATTGACTTGCTCAGCTTCATTCCCATAAGTCTCATATGCGGAGGGGCAAATATTTGCTCCATGCCCAAAAGTTCCAAAAATTCCACAAATTTCTTGAATGGATGAAGAAGTGTTGTTTTTCATATTCAACATCTGCACTTGCCTTGTTAATTCAGCTATCTGATTGACCATCTCACTATTGGCTTCCAGTTGATTCACCCCTTTACTTCTTCCCTTTACACTTTTCTGTTGAGAATTAGCTCCCAACATCTCAAAGATCTCATAAGTTTCGTTAGCTGTCTTTTCTCCCATAGCTCCCCCAACTGCGTTATCAACAGTGTTATGAAATTGCTGGGTTAGACCATCATAGAAAAACTGATTAAGAAGTTGAAGTGGGTAGTGATGATGTGGACACTGGATCAATAGCATCTTAAATCTGTCCCACGCCTCATAAATGGCTCTCCTTCAAATTGAGAGAATGTAGCAACTTCCCTCTCAATTCAGCTGTCTTTTGATGTGAGTAAAACTTGCCCATAAATTTGTTATAAACTTGCTCCCAATTTGTCAAAGAATTTTCGGGCAACATCATAAGCTAGCTCTTTGCCCTATCCTTCAATGTATACGGGAAACATCTCATCCTTAACTGATCCTCTGTTAGTCCTCCCAATGGAAAAGTGTTGAGGGTAGAATAAAAATCCCGAATAAAGTTCAAAGGATCTTCATTCGGAACTCCATAGAATAATGGCAGCATATTGTAATGAATGTTCTTCAACTCATAATTTCTTGCTGCATCTGTCAATCTTATGCAAGAAGTGGAAGTTCCAATGACAAGTCTAGCAAAATCTCTCATAGTCCTTTGTCTTTTTTCTGCCATTTTAACAGATTGTGCAGATTCCAAATCAAAATCAGAAGTGTCCTCCTCTGTAGTATCAAATCCGGTGTATAGTTCAAACTCTTCCTTGCTCCTTTTCACTCTATGAATTTCTGGAATGACTGGGTATAGCTCTCCTCCAAGTGATCTCCTGCCTTGCATAAACAAAATTTCTAGAACAAAAGAATTATTAAAAGCAAAATACAAATAAAATAAAAAGTAAACAATGAAAAATAATCTAAAGTATTTTTGCCTAATAAACAATTACGCCAATTAGCTTCCCCAGCAGCGGTGCCAAAAACTTGTTGCGCTCTAATTAACTCTACCACAAATCGTCACTCGCAAGTATACGAGGTAGCTGTAGCAAAGGTGATCGCCCCAAGGTCGTCTCTCAAGGAAGCTAGAATAGCTAATTGATTTATCAGATTATAGATAACAAGTAATGAATAAATTTAAAATTGCTAACAATTAAAGAAGACAGATTGATTAAGGTTTAAAACAAATAAAAGTAAAATGGACTGATGTATTGATTCACTTCATAGAATGGTCTAGGGTTTGCACTTCTCTACTACTTATATGTATGAACGGTTATTCCTCTCAACCAATTTAATTTCAAAGATTAAATCTCAAGTAACTTAATTAATCAAATCAAGGAAATAAGCTCTCGCATTCAAACCTTTCTCAAATAATCTTGTTACAATTGAAATAATATTTTCCTAGGTTATATCTCTAATTCACCTAAGTCCTTAATTGAATTGTTCCAGCATTAGACTTCATCTCTCAATCCATCATCTAATACCTAAAACACATAATTGGTGGCCAATCAATTATATATTAACAATAATCCATTCAATCAAGGCTAAAGAAATAATTAAGTTAAGAGTAAAAACCAATTCATACAATCATAGCAGATCCATACAAACCCTAGACTAGATCAAATTAGTTCATAATGCTATCAAACATACTCATCTCATTAAAATTTAAAGAAATCAATTTAGACATTATAATATTCATAAATACAATTCCAATGAAATTAAAGAGATAAAGTTCAAAAACAAAACCAAATTACAAACTTCTTAGCTCTTGAAGAATCTCTTGTTCAGAACTTGCTCGAAGAATGTATCAATGGCTAGAACAAATCTAATCTAAGCTAGTTAATCAAAGTGTAATAAAAAAGATCAAAGAAAACAAGATGAAACCCTCACTATTTTCTTTTACGGCTAAAACAAAACTCAAACTCTCAACCACAACTCTCAAAACCCTAACTTTAATATTTATACGAAACCTCCGCTCCAAAAATCGTCATTCTCTTTAATCCATGAGTGACACGGCCAAGTTGGGGGAGACACGGCCGTGTCTGAGGTTCTTGGAGGGACACGGCCACAAGCTTGGCTGTGTCCCCTGAGTGTGTTCGCTCCTGTGTGATTTTTTTCTTCCTTTTACTTTGGACTTGAGTGAGACACGGCCAAGCTAACACAACTTGGCCGTGTTTGAGCTTTTTGGAGGGACACGGCCACAAGCTTGGCCGTGTCCTCTGCATGTGTCAGCTACTGTCCAATTTTTCCTTCTTCTTGGTTCCTTAGCTTTTTAACCTAAAACAAAACTGGAAACAAACTTTAAACAAGAATTAAATGAACATTAACCAACAAAACATAAACACTCACTAAAAACTAGGACAAAAATAACATAAACACTTAAATAAATTAAAACTACCAAAATTAATGAAAACACTAAATAAGCATATTAAAACTAACAAAATACCTAAAGAAAACTATAATTATCATAATGAATAACACACAATACTATGACAAAAACTAATAAAACACCGTTATCACATAATTGACTTTCGTTCAACAAGTTATGTTTCAAACCCTTAACTAAACAAATTTTATCAATTAACTTCTTACCTTGTGCACTTATGCAACCAATGCCTCCAATATCTCCTTTAGCATTGTTTACAAAGGTGACACTTTCACCCTTCTTGGTTAATAAGGTAGTGAAGAGTGTAGGATTGCCCATCATGTGCCTTAAGCATCCACTATCTACTATCCAAGTACTTTCTTTGGTTGTATACTTAGGCACACCTATAAAATAAAAGAATTTTACTTTTTCTCAAGTACATAAAAGGATCCTTAAGCTTGACGTGAGTCTTCTTAATGTAACAAAAAGTGTTGATATGACCATATCTCATGCAATAATGACATTGATAAATGGGTTTAAGCCTCTGTATCCTCTTCTTGGGATAATTTGGAGAATGATGTTGGTTATGATGGCATGCACATGTGTGTTGTGTTTATGGATGTGATTGTGCATACTTATGTCTTTGTGTTGTGTCTGTGGGTGTCATTATGCATACTTATGCCTTTGTACATTGTTGTTATACATGTATACAAGATTAACTCTTAAAGGCTTTGTTTTAGAGCTTTGTGTGCCTTGTTTAGCCTTTTTAGGGCTCTTTAGCATGGTGTATGCATTATTTTTCTTCTCAACCTCAATACTAGAAGTTGGAGGTATTAAAGCTTTAATGAAAGTTAGAGCTTTAGAAGTGGATGTGGATGAACCAATAAAACCAAAACCTTATTTTCAGGAAGGAGACCTTTGAGAACCAATTAAGGTATCCAAGGCCTCCTTTTCTTTATGAAATTTTGAAATTGAACTTTTCATTTCTTCATTATCTTTTCTCAAAATTTCATTTTCCATGGAAACCTTTTTCCAAACTAGATTAATTTTTGGAAATTTTGTCCAAAGAGCATTTTAAGTTCTCATTTCCCATCATCACACATCATCACTATGGTCTTCTTCATCACTCACATCACTCACATCATCACTCACATAACTCACATCATCATCATCGAAACTATCAATGCAAGATAAGAATTTAGGAATTACATTACTAGGGTCTTCTTCATCTTCCATGGCCATGAAACAAAGGTCGGTAATTTCTTGCTCCTTTTCTTTTTCACTTGAAGTATCATCATCCCATGTACCCTTGAGAGTTTTCTTCTTCTCCTTGTCCCATTTCTTCTCATTCTTCAATTTGGTACACTTCATTTTGATGTGGCCAAGCTTGCCAAACTCATAGCATGTTACATCATTGTTCTTTTCTTTATCTCTTAAAGAAGAGTTGGAGTTAAAGAAGGACCATTTCCTTGTTGGCTTCTTCCTTCTTCCTATGATCTCCTTCACCCTTCTAGACAGTAGGGCTACTTCATATTCATTATCATCCCCATTATCACTTCCATTAAAGCAAGCATTCACTCTCCTTTACCTCCTTTATTGCTATTATAGTAATAGCCTTTTTTCTTCTCTTTCTCATCTTTATCCTCATCTTTCTCTAATGTCATTTCATGTGTTAAAAGCTTTACAACAAACTCATCAATTCTAAGCTTGCTATGTTCATAAGTTTCCTTAATGGATGAAACCTTGGGGTTAAAGTTTTTCTTAGGAAGATCTCTCAATATTTTATTGTTCACATCTTCTTGAGAGTAAATCTTTCCATATTTCTTCAAGTCATTCACTATGGATAGCAGCCGATTTGTCATATTGATGACATTTTCATTTGGTTTCATCTTGACGAGTTCATACTTATGCACTAGCATTTGTATCTTCTTTGATTTTTCTTAAGTTGTGCCTTCATAATAGTTCTCAAGAGTTTTCCAAATGCTATATGCACTTGTGTTGTGTTGTACTCTTTCCACTTCTTCTCTTGACATAGAGTTTATTACGATGGAATAGTCATAATTATTCTTATATATGGCTTTGGTTGGATCATTATTCCATTCTTCTCTTAGAATAGGAACTTCCACTCCATCTGCAACTTTTGTTGGAGGCATCCATTCCTTTATCACATAGGTCTATAGCTCTGTTCCTTCACTATCCAAGAAAATGTACATTTTATACTTCCATATTGAGTAATCAGTTCCATCAAAAAATGGTTTAAGGTGAGGATTGAGGTTTCCATAGGTGTTTGTGTTAGAGGTAGATGTTGAGGTGAAGTTAGAGGTGCTAGGAGGTGGAATGGTAGTCTTTTTTTTTTTTACAATCATGCAATTAAGCTCTATGTGATTGACCTTTCCCTGATATTACTTATTATCCCTTACTGACTACCATGAAGGGAGGTAAATTGGTTCTTTTAGAGATTTAAGATTAATTGAAAATTTAAGACAATTAAAGAGTAAGAGTTATGAAAGAAGATAGACAAGGAGATTTGTAGTGGTTTAGATTCAATAATCATATGTCAACTCCTCAGCAAACTACTTGAGTATTTTCACTCTACTTAGGTTTCTACAAGCTCACACTGAACTTTACAAGGTTGTTACAATCCTCATAAACTTACAAAAGCTTTTATCCCAAGGCTCACTAAATATATAAATTATTACAATTAAGATTCAAAAAATCAAACTGCAAGAGTTTTGTTAATAATTGCTCAAAAGTTATAATAAATGAGGTTTATTGAAGTATTTACAGCCATCTTCAATCCATAGAATCGTTAGGGTTGAAGGCTAGAATATCAAGACTTCACCAACCAAAATCTCTTGTATTAAATGTTGTCAAAGGTATCTAATGGTCACACTCCTTATTGTGTAGTCATCCTAAACTTTGGGTAGATGCCAGCTTCAATAAGTGTCCAACGAAAACATCCAATGCTAGTCCACATGGCATCTGACAGGTTGACGGGAGCCACTCTATTTTACCTTTATGAGTTGTGTGATCACTTATTCCTTTAAGTGGTTAAACAAAATGCTGGTTGACTTTTCTTCAGAAATCTTTCTTCCATATGGCTTCATTTGTAATATCCTTTGATAATCCTCTTAGAGAACTATCAGAAGATGCTACTTAGTATACTAAACAATTCCAAAGACAATCCATTATCCAATTCTTTATAAACTTAAATAACAAATCAACTAAAAATTTTGATAGAGTTTTCTCTACAACATTCACTATAAAAAAATTCAACATTCGAATACAACCTGCAAAAAGCACTTCCAAATACCATTCAATCATTCTCAACTCCAATAACTCCAATAAAATCAATATCAATCACAAACAAAAATGAATACTATTTACATATCAATCCTTAAATATAAACATAATATATTATCAAAATTAAAAATCATTTTCTAAAACTTATAACTCCAAATTCAAATTATATATAGATATTTCATCCCATTTACAATTAATACAATCCTCAAAGTTAACCATAATAAATTATCCCCATGTTGGCTTCTGTTTCTTTTGGTTGAGAGACACGGCCACAAGCTTGGCCGTGTCCCTTGAGTGTGTTGGTTACTGTGTTGGGTTTTTGCTCTTCTTACATGATTGAGATTGAACCTACATTTGATGATGCATATGATACTAAATGAACAAGGTTATGTATTATATACATTGTGAATCTTGTGAATGGTAATGTGTTATATGAATAATGTACTTTGTAATGTTATATCCATGATGCTATATGTAAAATGTGAAGGATATGATGAGGTAATTGATTATGTATAGCTTGATGGGAGTAGTTCTTGAAGGTGAAAGCTATAATGATCATCCAAAAAGGTATGTGCAATGCAATTTATTATGATAAATGTTTTAATAATGATTGAAATGAAATAGAGGGACATGTTGTTTAGATGACGATGAATTTAAGATACATGTGCAATGAAATTGATTATGTATGCTTGAATGATGAAGTGTATAATATGAATTGAGATGATATATGTATTATGTGAAGCCATTGTGATTGGCTATGATGATTCAATTGAACGACATAAGGCATGTTTGCCTAATTGATGATGAGAATTGAGAATGAAATTGATAAATGAATTGTGTAGCTAATGTGTTATTCCATTTTCAGAGTTTGTTGTTGGTGGCATGCCTAATAATAATAGTAACAATCTCTTGAAGTTAGGTTGGCTAAGGCCTTGAAGCCTAATTGAGATGTTACAACCCTTGAAGCTAGGTTGGATTGGTTCTTGAAGCCAAGTTGGGTTGATACTTAGCATGCTTTGTTCCCCTTGAAGCTTGGTTGAACCTAAATCCTTGAAGCCTAGTTGGGATAATGTTAATGATAATGTGATAATAAAACCAAAGCATTAACTCTGAAAGTCGAATAGCATATTAGTGTCTTTTGGGCCGGAGTCTGTCTTTGTTGTCAATGTGATATACAAGTGTTGAAAGAAATGAGTAATGAGATCTATGGTTGATTTCATTGGAAATGTGATTCATGATTGGTATGATATGTAATGTGTGTATTGAAATATTGATTGTGAGTATTAGTGATGAATCATGATTGGTGAATCGTGAATAACTTAATGTTATGATGTATAATATGTAATGTATGTGTAATGATATATTGATTATGAATACTAGTGATGGATTGTGGTCGGTGATAATGTTTATGTATATATATGTACATAAAATATGAAATTAGCCGAGATATATGAAAGGTGCAATTAAAAAGGAAAAACATGATAATAACTAATGGTACATTGAATTGATATATCATTATATGTTAGAATTTCTATAATGTATGTTTATATTTCATAATTGTATTACTAAGCTCTCGAGCTTAGCGCGGTTGTGTAATCGCTCAGGTGGATATGAGGTTGATCTGGAAGTCCAGCTGTTATGCCACGAGAAGAGTAAGAGTTTATCGAGACCAACTAGAAGGTGATGCATACATGTATAATTTTTAATTATGATGTATTTCTGACGAGAAAGTATTTATATGTATAAATGAAGTTTTGATAATGATAATGATTTTGTAAATGTTATTTAAAGTAACGTATTATGGTTTGAACTCTGTTACAGGTTTTTAAAAGGTAATGAAAAGTGACATCCTCATACTTTATATACTTACTGAATGTATACTAGGTATATGTGTAGTACTTATATAGGGTATCGGGGTGTTACAATTATTTTGGTATCAGAGCCTAGGTTCGAGATTCTCGGCCTAAGTGAAATTAAAAAGAAAAAGTTTTGAAATGCTTAAAATGAATTAAAAAGAAGAGTTTTGAAATACAATTGGTAATACATGCATATGCATTAACACCTAGGTTGGTCTCGGATGTGGCATTATATGATTTGTAGTGTATCTGTGTTATATGAGATGGATGCTAGCGTGTGAATGATGTTTTACATGAAATTAAAGCCAGAGAAAGAAATGATATGGAATTTATATAAGATTGACTGATAAAATTTATGCAAGTAAAGTGAATTGTTAAATGTGTTGAAGTATAAAGAAATGAAAAGGAGAATAAAGTTGAAAATGAGTTGAAATCAAATCAAGATAAGAGTATGTACTTTTTCTTCTACATTTTGAATTTCTTTATAATAAAGTTTATGTTGGGTTTGCTAGACAGAGGAAATAATGTTGGATTGTTAATATTGAAAGATACGTTATTAAATGAGGAGAGTATAGTGGAATATTGAATGAGTTGATTAGTATAGACAAAGTGTGATTATTTAAAGTTTGGGGTATATATATATATATAAAGCTAAGGTTTTGTTTAAAGGAAAATAGATGATATTGGTTAAGTAAGAATATAAATTGGTATTGTTATTTTAATGCAAACATTGTGAGTTCAATGTTAGAAATGTGAGATGCTTGAATATTGTGAAAGCTCATGGTAATGGTGATAATATGTGATATTTGAGATGTTTGAAGTGAGCTTGATAATTGTGAAAATTATATGTTTTAATATTGCTTTATGATATATATATATATAGGATGTTTTTAAAGTTGATATTAAGAAAAGATGAGTTTGGCAAATTGAAGCTTAATCGAAGCAGTAAGTTGAAAAGTTAAAGTTCTAGTGGAATTTGATAAAGATCATTTGGATATTGATGGTTTAATGTATATTCAATACATGAGGTGAAATGATTAATATTGCACATGAAAGTATTATGAATTGAGTAATGTGATTGATAGTATGAGAATTTGTTTTGAAGTAAAACGGAAGTGGATAAGCAAATAAAAAGGAGCTATTTTAAGTCATTTTACTGCAAAGGGTAAAAATGGATATGGAAGTATATTAAATGCTTTTAAAGACGAAAGTGAAAGAGATGTCACATTGGGAATGTGACTAAGATGGATGTGAAGTGCTATTATAGTTAGAATATATATATATATATATGTGTTGTATGAATAAATACTTTACATCATATTGGAAGAATGAAAATGATAGTGTTTAAAAGCAAGTGATAAACATTAAATTGGTATTGAATATATGAAAAAGGAAAATAAAATAAGAGTATATAATTAAGTGTATACATGTATATGATATGTGAACTGAGTTTTTCACTATGAATGAAATTATGTCTTAAAAAAAATAATAAATAAAAATATGTGTGAATCACATTATGAAGGTGACCTATGAATATGTATGTGGTATAATTATAGAATTAGTGATATGGAAATGATGTTGTATGTATTAGTGGACCTAAGAGAGATTAGGTCTCGAACTGTGTAAAGCTAGATGGATTATGTGATGAAAGTGAATATAGAATGGACTTGAGTAATATTGGACAGTGGAAATTGTTATAGTGAGTATTGAACTTGATGATTATATGATATTTAGAGTTCCAAAGTATTCATATATGAAAAGTTCTATGTGATTATATATTATAAGAGATGGTAAATGGATTAGAAATGAAGTGACGAATAGAAATTGTATAGAAACTGCGTATGATTGAATATGTATATAGTAATATTGTTGGAACATGAATTAAGTTGATAAAGATCATATAATCGAGTGCAAATTGGTTTGAAATGGAGTTGGAATGTGTTAATTTCTGTTATACCAAAAATGTAAAGAAGGAATATATAATTCTTGAGATACACCTTAGCCTTGTATTTGTAAAGATTGAGAATAAAGTTATAAAAGAACAGTATTGATTTAAAAGTTCCAGGCTTGAATATTAATCTTTTAAAGCCATGTATTTTGTTCAGTATATTTGATCGGTTAATGTTGTTATCCATAGATTTGGATTTTAGATAAAATGATTGTAATACAGATTTGGTGAGATTGGAAACTTTGTTTGAGAAGTATAGTTAAAAGTTATGATGGATAAAGTTGTACTTTATCATTTTATGTTAAAAATTTGGTTATAGTTGTGAAGATAAAGAGAGAAAAAGGAAATTATGGAAATGTGTTGAGTTGTGGATAATATGGCAAAAAGGTAATCAAATTAAATATAACAATGATATGAATTGTGAAGAGATATTAAAAAGGGAGAAATTATAAAATATGACTGAAAGTTATACTAAATATGTTTATGGTATGTAACTTGAGGTTTAAGTGAATAAACTATGTGTATATTAAAAGATAATTTGAAGTGATTTGTTATTATGATAATTTGATTGAATATGGATCGGAAGAGATCAGGAATTGAATATAAATTGCCTTAATGGAATGAAGATATATATATATACATATATGAATATTGTGAAATTTTATGATAAGTGAAATAAATTAATCATTGGTTGGAATTGAACAAGATTGGAATGTGGGTATATTGTGACCGATAGATCAATTGATCTAGATTTGACTAAGATTATGAATCATTATTGAGATTTGATATGTATAATTGTACCAAGAGTATAATTATTCACATGATAATGTATATGATGTAAAATGTTAAAGTGTGATTGGATATGTATAAATGGAGTTATAATAGTTATAAATCATGATAAAAAGGGAAAAGAGTGGTTATTTATAAAATAAGTTGAAGGATAATGTATTAATATGTAAGTTAAGGGAAAAGCATGCCAAAGAAGTAACTCCAATTGTGAAAAATAAGAATCTTGTTAGCCATTGAAGGTTGATAAATGTCTATTTAGACAGTGATTGTAATGACGGGATAATTAATGCTCAGATATAAACCAATGATTTTTAAGGTTAAAGTTAAGAAAGTAATTTCAAAGAGGTGAATGAACAAAATATATTGAATATAAAGATTGGATGAAGTATAAGTGTACTATTAAATGATTTGATTCTTGTATAAAGACATTAATAGGAAGCGTAATGAGTTCTTTTGAATGTTTGATCAAGGAAGTAATAAGATATATAAACATATAGAATGGTGAGTTATGGAATTTAGAGAAGATGGTTGATTCTAAAGGGGAGAGTTGAAGTTATATGATTTGATGACATAATAACTTAATTATATAATTAACTTCATATGGAAGTTAAGATAGTATTTTGTTAAGAATGAATTGTTACGGTACTGACAATTTCGAGGATGAAATTATTTAAGGGGGAGAGAATTGTAATATCCCAATGTGTGCCCTAGAAGTTTGGATACAATTGTTGTTTGTTTGAATTATGTGTATATGTTATGTTGATAGGAAAAGAAATTGAAAAGAGAATGTTTATGTATTGTTTAAAAAGGAAAGTAATGTGTAGAGAGAAAGTGTATATGTTGGGTATATTGTTATATATATAACATATACATTAGTCAAAAGGGATGGTCAATGGAAGAGGATATTTATGTGTGATATGAGAAATTACTTTAATGGGCATATAAGTGACAATGGTTAAGTTAAATGGATGAGGGCATTTAGGTAATTGCTTTGTTAGAATTGCTTGGTGGAGATTTAAAGAAGAAGAGAGGTTGAATTATGTTGATTTTTCTTTTCTTCTCCTTTGTGTGCCGTCTATTCAAGAGAGGAGAGAGCAAGAGAGGTGTTCTTGATGCTAGAATCAAATTGAAGGAAGAATCAAAGGAGTTGGTTGGAGATTTGTGAAATTTCTTCATTTAAGGTAAGTACTCTCTTGTTTATCTTTGTTATTTTTGAAGTTATGTTTGAGGTGGGTTGTGATGTGTTGAGATTATGAATAGGTGTGTTTGAGATGAGTTTATAAGTGTTGAGATTGATTATAAGTTAAAAAGGTTGGATTGATGTTGGTTTTGGGTTGAAGATGATAAGTTAAGAGTGATGTTTGGTTTTAGGGTTTTGAAATGGTATATGATTAAATGGATTGTTAATGTATGGTTAATGTGAATATTGTGTTAAACATGCAAAATAAGTGTTAATGACTTTGATTACATCCATTTGAATGAGTTTATGTTGTGTATATTGTGTTTTTATTCAATCAAAAGAGAGTTGGCCATAGTTAGGGTTTGAGTACATGAGAGACACGGCCAAACCAAGGAAGAGACACGGCCAACCTAAAATATTTTTGAGAGACACGGCCAAGTCCATGGAAATGTGGCCGTGTTTGGTGATCTTTGGAGAGGACACGGCCGTGTCCCTTGCCCATGTTGGCTTCTGTTTCTTTTGGTTGAGAGACACGGCCACAAGCTTGGCCGTGTCCCTTGAGTGTGTTGGTTACTATGTTGGGTTTTTGCTCTTCTTACATGATTGAGATTGAACCTACATTTGATGATGCATATGATACTAAATGAACAAGGTTATGTATTATATACATTGTGAATCTTGTGAATGGTAATGTGTTATATGAATAATGTACTTTGTAATGTTATATCCATGATGCTATATGTAAAATGTGAAGGATATGATGAGGTAATTGATTATGTATAGCTTGATGGGAGTAGTTCTTGAAGGTGAAAGCTATAATGATCATCCAAAAAGGTATGTGCAATGCAATTTATTATGATAAATGTTTTAATAATGATTGAAATGAAATAGAGGGACATGTTGTTTAGATGACGATGAATTTAAGATACATGTGCAATGAAATTGATTATGTATGCTTGAATGATGAAGTGTATAATATGAATTGAGATGATATATGTATTATGTGAAGCCATTGTGATTGGCTATGATGATTCAATTGAACGACATAAGGCATGTTTGCCTAATTGATGATGAGAATTGAGAATGAAATTGATAAATGAATTGTGTAGCTAATGTGTTATTCCATTTTCAGAGTTTGTTGTTGGTGGCATGCCTAATAATAATAGTAACAATCTCTTGAAGTTAGGTTGGCTAAGGCCTTGAAGCCTAATTGAGATGTTACAACCCTTGAAGCTAGGTTGGATTGGTTCTTGAAGCCAAGTTGGGTTGATACTTAGCATGCTTTGTTCCCCTTGAAGCTTGGTTGAACCTAAATCCTTGAAGCCTAGTTGGGATAATGTTAATGATAATGTGATAATAAAACCAAAGCATTAACTCTGAAAGTCGAATAGCATATTAGTGTCTTTTGGGCCGGAGTCTGTCTTTGTTGTCAATGTGATATACAAGTGTTGAAAGAAATGAGTAATGAGATCTATGGTTGATTTCATTGGAAATGTGATTCATGATTGGTATGATATGTAATGTGTGTATTGAAATATTGATTGTGAGTATTAGTGATGAATCATGATTGGTGAATCGTGAATAACTTAATGTTATGATGTATAATATGTAATGTATGTGTAATGATATATTGATTATGAATACTAGTGATGGATTGTGGTCGGTGATAATGTTTATGTATATATATGTACATAAAATATGAAATTAGCCGAGATATATGAAAGGTGCAATTAAAAAGGAAAAACATGATAATAACTAATGGTACATTGAATTGATATATCATTATATGTTAGAATTTCTATAATGTATGTTTATATTTCATAATTGTATTACTAAGCTCTCGAGCTTAGCGCGGTTGTGTAATCGCTCAGGTGGATATGAGGTTGATCTGGAAGTCCAGCTGTTATGCCACGAGAAGAGTAAGAGTTTATCGAGACCAACTAGAGGGTGATGCATACATGTATAACTTTTAATTATGATGTATTTCTGACGAGAAAGTATTTATATGTATAAATGAAGTTTTGATAATGATAATGATTTTGTAAATGTTATTTAAAGTAACGTATTATGGTTTGAACTCTGTTACAGGTTTTTAAAAGGTAATGAAAAGTGACATCCTCATACTTTATATACTTACTGAATGTATACTAGGTATATGTGTAGTACTTATATAGGGTATCGGGGTGTTACAACCTCTACCCCCTCGACCACCTCTGCTAACACTAGGTCGAGAAGCTGCAGTATCAGTCTGTCTATCCTCCTGTAGCTCAGGGCAATCTTTAATAAAATGAGCTGGTGACCCACATCTAAAACATACCCCTGATCAACCTGTCTTCCAACAAGCACCCCCATGGGTCCTACCACAATGAACACATATAGGTGGAATGGATCTCTGAACCACTGGAGTCGGAGCACTCGCTACAGAAACTATAGGTCTCGGCCTCTGCCTCTGATACTGAACTGACCTACCTGACTGCCTCAAGCTCCTACTGACTCTCGGAACAAAACTTCCTCGGCCTCTCTTTATAGATGAAGATCCTGCCTCAAACTAGGATCTCCTGACTTTGGTCTCCTCCTCAGTAGCAGCTGTTGCAATATCCTGTGCTCTCTCAACACTTCTAGCTGCTGCAACAAGCTGGGAAAGATCCTGATACCGGGAACCAGCAACAATACACATAATAGAGGGCCTCAACCCTTCCTCAAATCTCCTACACCGGTCAATCTCATCAGAAATAATCCCACCGGCATAGTGACTCAACCGGATAAACTCTACCTCATATTCTGTCACAGTCCGATTATCCTATCTCAAATTCAGAAATTCCATCTTCTTAGCATCCTTATACTCCCTCGGAGTATATTTCAACTCAAACTCCCTCAGAAAATCACCATAAGACAATGTAGGTGGATCATCCATGGCATGAGGAACCGTCTTCCACCAATCATAAGCATCTTTCTGCAGCAAGGATCTAGCATAATCAAATTTCTCTTCAGGAGTAGCTTGCAACTGGATAAATATCCTCTGAACTCTATCCAACCACTGCTCAGCTATTGCAGGATCTATAGTGCCCAAGAAATCCTCAGCCCCATACTTCCTCAATATATCATAATGCCTCACTGGATAAATATCCTACTGCACTGGAGCTCGCCTCAACAATTCTACCACATGTCGTAACCAACCCGGCGGAACCTCATCAGCAGCTGATCTCTCTGGCACAGGAGCAGGTGCCTCTCTAGCTCTATCAACCCTAGCTCCATCTCTAACCTCTTCAGGAGCTACACTCTCAGCACTACCTTCTACAGACTGACATGACTGAGACACCATCACTACCTATTTCTGCAAACACGGCAGAATATACTTCATCAAAGATCAGAGACTGCCAATACCAAAACATGTATCTTATTTAAAAACCATATTTTAAAAATCAAAATTTTTCTTTTTCTTACAATTTACCTAGGTTGAGAATCTCAAACCTAGGCTCTGATACCAAAACAATTGTAACACCCCTATACCCCGTATATGCACACTACATACCACCATATCCGTAATATACGTATATTGAATATAGGAATGCTACGGTTTACTAAACAAACAACTCACTCCTTTATACAATAATATAAGCAAACTTAAAACATTTAAGTTATATCATAAAACACAATAAATAAAACGTTCATTCAATACGCAGCGAAAAATGTAGAGGTATTTACAAATACATAAACATCAAAATCAAATTTTACAAAACATAAAGTTTATACATGTTTGGCAGTCAGTCTTTGATCTTTAAGCTCACAATGAACACTTCAAAATCTAGACTCGACTCGGTCTAGATGAATTCTCTGGCTCTACCCTGTCACCTGCGCGATGAACCACAATCGCGCTAAGCCAACGGCTTAGTGGTACAAACCACAATAACAAAATGTTTCAATGCAATGCCAATGTCACACATTTCAAATATTATAAACAATACATAAGAATATCATACTTCAAAGTCTTACATTGAATCTTATTATTCATTTGTTTCTGTAACACCCCCACGTCCAATGCACACACACTACAATCACAACAATGTAGCATAAGTGCACCAAACATAGGGATGCTACGGTTTTCTTCAACATTCAAAACATTTTAAACTTGATACAATACCCTAATCATTATACATTATAGAAATTAAGTCATTGACTTAAAATATAAACATATTAGATATACATATATATATACATTTAAATATTACACAGCAGAAGTTATAAATTAGGTACATATTTACATTATAAACATTACTTTACAAAATATAAAAGAAAAATACATGATTGGCAAGTCTGCTCTGATCTTTAAGTCCTCAAAAATCAACTCTTCACTGTCTACTCTCACTCGGTCTTGATGAACTCTCGGGTTCAACTCTACCAACTCTATTACCTGCGCGATCAAACACTATCGCGCTAAGCCAACGGCTTAGTGAGATAAAACATGCTAATGTTTTGCTTTGATGCAATGCAATGCCAAATCTCAATCCATATTATACATGTAACATCATATATGCAAAACTAACAACATGCCTTTACATTTCATAACTCAACATAAATAGACATATCATATTTCAACATCTTATCATATACCTCATTAGTATTCATTTAATCATTCATAATCAACATTAAGCAAAGACAAGCATCATCCATGACTCACATTAACCATAGACAAGCATGGGCCCAAGACACACTAATATGTCATTCAATTTTCAGAGTTAATGTTTTGGTTCTATCATCACATTTATCAATATCATATACCCAACTAGGCTTCAAGGATTAGGTTCAACCAAGCTTCAAGGGGAGCAAAGCATGCTAAGCTTCAACCCAACTTGGCTTCAAGAACCAACCCAACCTAGCTTCAAGGGTGGTAACATCTCAATTAGGCTTCAAGGATTCAATCCAACCTAACTTCAAGAGATTGTTACACTTATTAGGCATGCCACCAACAACCAACTCTGAAAATGGAATAACACATTAGCCACACAATTCATTTATTATTCAATTATCATTTCCATTTCCAATTTTCATCAACATTTAGGCATACATGCCTTCTTTCTCTCAATATCATCATCATAGCCAATAACAATGGCTTTGTATCACATTTCACATTTCAATTCATATTATGCATAAAGCATCATTGATATCACATCTTTGATATAACATTTCAAGGTACATTACTCATAAAACACATTACCTTTCACAATGCATAACATAACCTTGTTTAAATCTCAACAATGCAATTAGGGCAAAGAACAATTTATATGATTCATAGCTTTAGGATCTTTCATATGCATTTGATTAGCTCATTCATAGTTTAAAGTATGTTTAGAGTGTTTAAGTTTAGGTTTAGGAACCAACCTACCTTTGAAGAACCAAAACATTGCAACTAGGTCAAGGAAAACAAAACTTACCTAACCCATATGAGAGACACGGGCAGCACACATGAGGGACACGGCCAAGCTTGTGGCCGTGTCACTCAACCCAATTGGACAGTAAGCAACACGGGCAAGGGACACGGCCAAGCTTGTGGCCGTGTCTCTCAACCAAACTTTGGCAGTAGCAAACACGGCTTGGGGACACGGCCGTGTCTCCCAAAAATCAATCCAACACCTTCAAAATTTCATGTCTTGGCCGTGTTTCCCATAGCTTTTGGCCGTGTCACCCATAATCAAAACCCTAACCAAAGCCAACACTTTCCAAATTGCATTTAAACTTAATATACATCATACCACATGTTTCAAATGAACATAAACCATGTTCTAAACACATATTCATTACCATAATCACTTTAAAACACATTAATATCACAATTAAACAAACACCATCTCAAAACCCTAATTAATCACCATCCTTTTTCATCTTTCAAAAACAACATCCATTTAAACATACAATCTTCACAATCAACCCAACACTAATTCCATCTTTTAACTTACAATCAATTTTAACACTTAAAAACATAACACAAACTCATCTCATCATCACACCAACAAAACCTAATTCCTTTCTCACACCACTTCAAAAGAATTGAAGAAATTAAAGAGAAGATCTTACCTTATATGAAGAAATTCCACAAATCTTTCACCAAATCTCTCAATTCCTTCATCAATTTGAGTATAGCATCAAGAACACTTCTCTTTCCCTTTGTCTTCTTCAATGGCCGGCACTAACATGAGAAGAAAAGAAAAATGCACAAGTCAACCTCTCTTTCCTTCTTAATCTCCACCATGCATTTCATCCAAACAATTACCAAAATGCCCTCAAACATATAACTAACCTTTTGTCTTATATAAGCCCATATATGTACTTACACACTCACAATAAAATATCTTCTTCCACTAACCAACACCTTGACTCATCTTTGACCCATTTATATGTTATATATATCAACATATACACAACATATACCATTCTCTCTAAACCCTAAATCCTTCCCAAAACACATATACTTTTCTTTTCTCAATTCTTAATCTTGCAATTTAAAACAACCACAATAACAACAACATACAAAACTTCTAGGGCATAAATGAGGATATTACAATTCTCCCCCTCTAAAAAGAAATTTCGTCCTCGAAATTACCTGATATCAAGGCCGAAACAGCTGAGGATATTGCTCTCGCATGGTTTGCTCATTCTCCCAAGTTGCTTCTTCTTTTGCATGATTCTTCCAAAGAATTTTCACTAATGGCACTCTCTTGTTCCTCAATTCTTTCACTTCCCGTGCCAAGATAGCAACTGGTTCCTCTTCAAATGTCAAGTCTAGGCTCACTTCAATAGATTCAAATGGTAACACATGAGATGGATCCGACCTGTACCTTCTCAACATAGAAACATGAAACACATTATGAATACGATCCAACTCAGGTGGCAAAGCAAGCCGATAAGCCACTGGCCCAACTCTTTCCAACACTTCATATGGTCCAATGAAACGAGGGCTCAATTTCCCTTTCCGACCGAACCTCAAAATCTTCTTCCAAGGAGATACCTTCAAAAATACCTTATCCCCAACATCAAATTGAATGTCTCTCCTCTTCAGATCTGCATAGGACTTCTGTCGGTCTGAAGCTGCTTTCAATCTGCCTCGAATCAACTTCACTTTCTCTTCAGTTTCTTGAATCAAATCAGGCCCAATCAACTTGCTATCACCAAGTTCACTCCAACAAAGAGGTGTTCTGCACCGTCTGCCATACAATGCCTCGAATGGGGCCATTCCGATGCTGGATTGGTGACTGTTGTTGTAAGCAAACTCCATAAGAGGTAAGAATCTATCCCAACTTCCAGAGAAATCGATGACACAGCTTCTCAACATATCCTCAACAATCTGTATCACCCTCTCAGACTGTCCATCCGTCTGTGGATTAAAAGCAGTACTGAAGTGTAGTCGAGAACCCAAAGCTCTGTGCAAACTCTTCCAAAATCTTGAAGTAAACCTGGGATCTCGATCAGACACCAAAGAAGTTGGAACACCATGCAATTTCACAATGTCATGGATATACAACTCAGCTAACCTCTCCAAAGAATAATCCATCCGAACGGGGAGGAAATGAGCTGTCTTAGTCAATCTATCCACAATCACCCATATGGCATCATGTTTCTTTTGTGTCAATGGCAAACCAGACACAAAGTCCATGGTCACTCTATCCCACTTCCATACTGGTACTGACAACGGTTGAAGCAACCCAGTTGGAACTTGATGCTCTGCTTTAACCTTCTGACAAGTGAGACATTTCGATACAAACTCAGCAACGTCTCTCTTCAACCCAATCCACCAGTAATGCTGTCTCAAATCATGATACATCTTGGTGTTGCCCGGATGCATAGAAAACATCGACTGATGTGCCTCTTCCAAAATGACCCTCTTCAAATCAGCATTATCGGGTACACACAATCTGTTCTTGAACCATAGGCTCCCATCATTCCTCACAACAAAATCTCTACTCTCTCTACTCTGACAATCTGCAATAATCTTCTGAATCTTCTTATCAGTCAACTGAGCCTCTTTGATCTGATCCAACAAAACCGGCTTCAATTGCAACTGTGCCAATAATGCACCATCATCACAAAGTACAAAACTGGCACGCAAAGCTCTCAACTCAACAAGCAACGAGAGCGAGTAAACAGTTAAACCAGCTAAAGACTTCCGACTTAAGGCATCAGCAACTACATTTGCTTTACCTGGATGATAATCAATCAAGCAGTCGTAGTCTTTAATCAATTCCAACCATCTCCTCTGCCGAAGGTTGAGCTCTTTCTGAACACCCAAATACTTCAAACTTTTGTGATCAGTGTAAATGAAACATTTCTCCCCAAACAGATAATGGCGCCAAATCTTTAATGCAAACACAATGGCTGCTAATTCCAAATCATGGGTGGGGTAATTAAGCTCATGCGGTTTCAACTGACGAGATGCATAAGCTATAACTTTCCCTTCCTGCATCAGCACACATCCCAAACCATTATGTGACGCATCACTGTAGATCACATATGGTTTGCCTTCTACAGGTAAAGTAAGAACAGGCGCTTGAGTCAACATATCTCTCAACTGCTCAAAGCTAGCCTGACACTGATCCGTCCACACAAATCTCACTCCCTTACGAAGCAATCTGGTGAGTGGAGTAGCTATCAAAGAAAACCCTTTCACAAACCGCCGGTAATAGCCTGCCAAACCCAGAAAACTTCTAACCTCTGTCATTGACTTGGGTGGATTCCAATTCAAAATTGCTTCAACTTTACTCGGATCAACTCTGATGCCTTCTGCTGAAACAATATGTCCAAGAAAAGCTACTTGATCCAACCAGAACTCACACTTCGACAATTTGGCAAATAACTGCTTTTCTCTCAAAATCTGCAACACAATCCGCAGATGCATATCATGTTCCTCTTCATTCCTCGAATACACCAGAATATCATCGATGAAGACCACTACAAACTGATCCAAATAGGGCCTAAACACCCTATTCATCAAATCCATAAAAGCTGCAGGTGCATTCGTCAGACCAAAAGGCATAACTAAAAATTCATAATGCCCATACCTGGTCCGAAATGCGGTCTTCGGAACATCTTCAGCTTTGACTCTCAGCTGATGGTACCCAGATCTCAGATCAATTTTAGAAAACACAGCTGCATCCTTCAATTGATCAAAGAGATCATCGATTCTAGGCAAAGGATATTTATTCTTAATTGTCACCTTGTTCAATTGCCTATAGTCGATACACAACCTCATGGTACCATCTTTCTTCTTCACAAACAGCACAGGAGCTCCCCAAGGAGAAACACTGGGGCGAATGAATCCCTTATCCAACAGCTCCTGTAATTGCACTTTTAACTCTCTTAGTTCTGCTGGTGCCATTCTGTAAGGAGTAATCGAGATAGGAGTGGTACCAGGCAACAATTCAATACCAAACTCCACCTCTCTCTCAGGCGGCAATCCTGGCAACTCCTCAGGAAAAACATCAGGGAACTCTGCAACTGTGGCAATGCTATCAATAGGAGAACTTCTTACTCTAGTATCTATCACATGAGCAAGATAAGCTTCACATCCCTTTCTAATCAACCTCCTGGCTGCAACAGCTGAAACAAATAAGGAGGCTAACTGTTCCTGCTCATTAGATACTATCACCTCTCTACCATCACTAGTTCTCAAAGAAACAATCTTCTTTTTACAATCCACCACAGCTCCATGTCGAGATAGCCAATCCATGCCTAAAATCACATCATATTCCTTAAATGGCATTTCAATCAAATCTCCAAGGAACTCCTCACCCTGCACCCTCACTGCACTATCCCGATGCACTTTACTCACAATCACACTATGCCCTAACGGATTTGTCACCAAAACATCAAATCCTAGGGACTCAGCATGCACATCAAACACAGGCAATACAGATGCACTAATATAAGAATGGGTGGAACCCGGATCAATCAAAGCAAGCACTGCAGTATCAAATAAAGAAAAAGTACCAGCTATGACCGCCGATGCATCCGGCTGTCTCTGCATAACATACATCCTCTGGGAAGAACCAACCTCCTCCGGTCTAGTTTCCCTGGATGTAGCACCACCTCTAGAACTGAACCCTGCTCTACCACCTCGGCTGGCACTTCTGCCTCCTCTACCTCCCCTCACACTGGCTCGAGAAGCGGCAGAATCAACTGGCATAAACTCTTGTCTCTCCGGACAGTCTCTCACAAAATGATCCGGTGACCCACACCTGAAACAAACCCCTGCAACACCAGCCTTCCAACAAGGACCACCATGTGGCCTCCCACAATGGATGCAGATAGGTAAGGTGGATCTCTGAACCATAGGGGTCGGAGCACTTGCCACTGAAGCTGCAGGTCTATATCTATGCCTCTGGAACTGCACTGATCTACCTGCTGGTCTCTGGCTCCTACTACTCCGAGGAACAAAGCTTCCTCTACCCCTCTTTGCTGAAGAAGACC
This sequence comes from Garcia nutans, assembly GCA_947685225.1. NCBI lineage: Eukaryota > Viridiplantae > Streptophyta > Magnoliopsida > Malpighiales > Euphorbiaceae > Garcia > Garcia nutans. The sequence continues at coordinate 24,363,717 of CANTUV010000001.1, forward strand.
CTGCCTCAAACTGAGGCCTTCTCACTCTGACCTCTTCCTCTGATGCAGCTGCAATCACTTGAGCCCTTTCTACATCTCGAGCTGCTGCCACTAGCTGGGAGAAATCGTGATATCTAGACCCGGCCACTAAGCACATGATAGAGGGTCTCAATCCCTCCTGAAACCTCCGGCATCTATCTATCTCATCAGCAATAATGCCACCAGCATAATGACTCAATCTAATAAACTCAACCTCATATTCAGTTACAGTCTTGCTATCTTGCTTCAAGCTCAAGAACTCCATCTTCTTCATATCCTTATACTCCCTTGGAGTATACTTCAACTCAAATTCTCTCAAGAAATCAGTGTAAGACAGTGTTGGAGGATCATCCATAGAATGGGGCACCGTCTTCCACCAATCGTAGGCATCCTTCTGTAGCAAAGATCTTGCATAGTCAAACTTTTCCTCTGAGGTGGCTTGCAACTGAACAAATACTCTCTGAACTCTGTCAAGCCACTGTTCTGCCACAGCTGGATCAACTGTGCCTAAGAAATCCTCCGCTCCATATTTCCTCAGTTTATCATAATGCCTTACTGGTACTGAAGGCTGAGGGGGTGGTGGCTGTGGTTGCACAGGTGCTTGTCTCATAGCTTCCATCATATTCCTAAACCAGGCTGGCGGAACCTCATCACCTACTGGTCTATCCGACCCAGAAACAGGTGCCTCACCAGCACTATCAACCCTAGCTCCATCCTCAGGAGCAACGCTCTCCTCACTACCCTCAACCGATTGTCTCAAATGAGGATCCATCAACACCTACACTGCAAACACAAAAAAAAGGACACACCTTATTAAAGATCAGAGGTTGCCAATCCCAAACATATGTGTTATTTAAAACCACTTTTTAAGTAAAAATATTCTTTTTATTACATTTTACCTAGGTTGAGAATCTCAAACCTAGGCTCTGATACCAAAACAATTGTAACACCCCCACGTCCAATACACACACACTACAATCACAACAATGTAGCATAAGTGCACCAAACATAGGGATGCTACGGTTTTCTTCAACATTCAAAACATTTTAAACTTGATACAATACCCTAATCATTATACATTATAGAAATTAAGTCATTGACTTAAAATATAAACATATTAGATATACATATATATATACATTTAAATATTACACAGCGGAAGTTATAAATTAGGTACATATTTACATTATAAACATTACTTTACAAAATATAAAAGAAAAATACATGATTGGCAAGTCTGCTCTGATCTTTAAGTCCTCAAAAATCAACTCTTCACTGTCTACTCTCACTCGGTCTTGATGAACTCTCGGGTTCAACTCTACCAACTCTATTACCTGCGCGATCAAACACTATCGCGCTAAGCCAACGGCTTAGTAAGATAAAACATGCTAATGTTTTGCTTTGATGCAATGCAATGCCAAATCTCAATCCATATTATACATGTAACATCATATATGCAAAACTAACAACATGCCTTTACATTTCATAACTCAACATAAATAGACATATCATATTTCAACATCTTATCATATACCTCATTAGTATTCATTTAATCATTCATAATCAACATTAAGCAAAGACAAGCATCATCCATGACTCACATTAACCATAGACAAGCATGGGCCCAAGACACACTAATATGTCATTCAATTTTCAGAGTTAATGTTTTGGTTCTATCATCACATTTATCAATATCATATACCCAACTAGGCTTCAAGGATTAGGTTCAACCAAGCTTCAAGGGGAGCAAAGCATGCTAAGCTTCAACCCAACTTGGCTTCAAGAACCAACCCAACCTAGCTTCAAGGGTGGTAACATCTCAATTAGGCTTCAAGGATTCAATCCAACCTAACTTCAAGAGATTGTTACACTTATTAGGCATGCCACCAACAACCAACTCTGAAAATGGAATAACACATTAGCCACACAATTCATTTATTATTCAATTATCATTTCCATTTCCAATTTTCATCAACATTTAGGCATACATGCCTTCTTTCTCTCAATATCATCATCATAGCCAATAACAATGGCTTTGTATCACATTTCACATTTCAATTCATATTATGCATAAAGCATCATTGATATCACATCTTTGATATAACATTTCAAGGTACATTACTCATAAAACACATTACCTTTCACAATGCATAACATAACCTTGTTTAAATCTCAACAATGCAATTAGGGCAAAGAACAATTTATATGATTCATAGCTTTAGGATCTTTCATATGCATTTGATTAGCTCATTCATAGTTTAAAGTATGTTTAGAGTGTTTAAGTTTAGGTTTAGGAACCAACCTACCTTTGAAGAACCAAAACATTGCAACTAGGTCAAGGAAAACAAAACTTACCTAACCCATATGAGAGACACGGGCAGCACACATGAGGGACACGGCCAAGCTTGTGGCCGTGTCACTCAACCCAATTGGACAGTAAGCAACACGGGCAAGGGACACGGCCAAGCTTGTGGCCGTGTCTCTCAACCAAACTTTGGCAGTAGCAAACACGGCTTGGGGACACGGCCGTGTCTCCCAAAAATCAATCCAACACCTTCAAAATTTCATGTCTTGGCCGTGTTTCCCATAGCTTTTGGCCGTGTCACCCATAATCAAAACCCTAACCAAAGCCAACACTTTCCAAATTGCATTTAAACTTAATATACATCATACCACATGTTTCAAATGAACATAAACCATGTTCTAAACACATATTCATTACCATAATCACTTTAAAACACATTAATATCACAATTAAACAAACACCATCTCAAAACCCTAATTAATCACCATCCTTTTTCATCTTTCAAAAACAACATCCATTTAAACATACAATCTTCACAATCAACCCAACACTAATTCCATCTTTTAACTTACAATCAATTTTAACACTTAAAAACATAACACAAACTCATCTCATCATCACACCAACAAAACCTAATTCCTTTCTCACACCACTTCAAAAGAATTGAAGAAATTAAAGAGAAGATCTTACCTTATATGAAGAAATTCCACAAATCTTTCACCAAATCTCTCAATTCCTTCATCAATTTGAGTATAGCATCAAGAACACTTCTCTTTCCCTTTGTCTTCTTCAATGGCCGGCACTAACATGAGAAGAAAAGAAAAATGCACAAGTCAACCTCTCTTTCCTTCTTAATCTCCACCATGCATTTCATCCAAACAATTACCAAAATGCCCTCAAACATATAACTAACCTTTTGTCTTATATAAGCCCATATATGTACTTACACACTCACAATAAAATATCTTCTTCCACTAACCAACACCTTGACTCATCTTTGACCCATTTATATGTTATATATATCAACATATACACAACATATACCATTCTCTCTAAACCCTAAATCCTTCCCAAAACACATATACTTTTCTTTTCTCAATTCTTAATCTTGCAATTTAAAACAACCACAATAACAACAACATACAAAACTTCTAGGGCATAAATGAGGATATTACAGTTTCACCATTCATGAATCACATTTAAACAAAGACAAGCATGGGCCCAAAAGACACTAATATGTCATTCAACTTTCAGAGTTAATGTTTTGGTTCAATTATCACATTTATCATTATCATTATCCCAACTAGGCTTCAAGGATTAGGTTCAACCAAGCTTCAAGGGGAACAAAGCATGCTAAGTATCAACCCAACTTGGCTTCAAGAACCAAACCCAACCTAGCTTCAAGGGTTGTAACATCTTAACTAGGCTTCAAAGACTAGACCCAACCAAGCTTCAAGGGGAGTTAAGCATGCTAAACTTCAACCCAACTTGGCTTCAAGGATCAAGCCCAATCTAGCTTCAAGAGATTGTTACCATTAGGCATGCCACCAATAACAAAACTCTGAAAATGGAATAACACATTAGACACACAATTCATTCATTATTTCATTATCCATTTCATTCTCATTTGCTCATAATCATTTAGGCAACCATGCCTCAATTATCTCATTTGCATCATTATAGCCAACAACAATGGCTTCACATCTCATCATATCACAATTCACATTAAAGCAATTCATCATAACCAGTTGCATTGCACATACCTTTTGAATGATCATCATATCTTTCACATTATACAAATCATAACATTAATCAAATAGTAATAACAATATAGTAGATTACTTAACACATTTATAACCAAATGTGTTAAGTCTCAAAATCATGTAAATGAATGCAACCATGTAAGTTTGTCCTTAGTTCAAGAGCAACTCACTCCACACCAAACTCCTCTTCCAAGAATCTTTCAACACTTGGATTAGGGCAACTCAACTCTCTTCAAAACCTAAACCAAAGGTGATCATACACACTCACTTAGAGATACACATGAGATAATAAGGCTAAGAACCAACTAGGGCAAACTCTACACATGACACGCTCAACCACACGGGCGTGTCCCTGACCGTGCCCTAAACTCACAACATAGAAGCTTTGACATGCTCATAACCACGGGCGTGTCACTGAACGTGTAATACATTCTGTCTCATAAAAACATTGACACGTCCAACAACACGGGCGTGCTCATGGCCGTGTCAATTCTTCACCAACACAGTAGCTATGACACGCTCAGTGACATGGGCATGTCACTGCTTGTGTCACCCATCCAAGAACATAGAACCATTGACACGCCTAAAGACCTGGCCATGCTAATGGGCGTGTCAGGCCAAAAATACAGATTCCGGCAACATCAACACTACATCCAACTAACCACTTACTTCCACCATTTCCCACTTCTAACAAACTTAATTAAACACACCCACAAACCATAACAAACTTGCAAAAACACCAAAACAACTCAAAACATACATCAAACATAAATCATAATCATCACCACAAACCCAAAACACAACCACAACACTTTCTCTTCCAACAAACTTACTCTTTCCTTCAATCCAACCCCAAAATCCAAAATAAATTGAACCAAACACTCTTAAACACACCACAATCAAACAAACACATATCAACCACAATCTCAACTCACAAACTCAAAGAAAATCAAAGAATCAAGTGGAAAACTTACCAAGGATGAAGAAACTCTTAAATTTCCAACTTGATCACTTGAAAACTTCCTTCAAACTTGAGTTTGGAAGATCAAATATCTCTCTCTTGCTCTCTTGTTATGGAGTGCCGGCCAAAAGAAAAGAAAAGAAAAGGAGGAGATGAAGATACATGAAGAAGAAGAAAGAAACAAGAAGAAAAGAAAGAAAACAAAGTCAACCCTCAACAACTCTCTCCTCAAAACCCTCTCCTCCAAGCATTTTAATATTAAAATATTCTAAAATATCTTCTTCCACTACTTAATTTCCCATTTAATTAATTTCCTTATAATTAATTTAATTTAAAATCATTAATTACTCTTCTTTTGACTTCCACACTTTGACTTGTATATGTTGTATATATATCATTATATATACAACATATACACTCTCTCTTTACTTCCTTTCTCTTTCCATAAAACATATACTTTTAATCCAAATATAACAATAGATATTCCAAAACTTTTAGGGTATACTTTGGGATATTACAAAGATTCCTTTAGACTTGATTTTAAATTAGATGTCTAATAAATACACTTCCAAATATCACGTGTTATCATACTTCCAAGATTTCATAAGCCTAAAATCTTCCAAACCCTAAACTTTTCCAAAACCTTAATTTATTCTATAACCCTAAATCAGAACATAATCGTTCCAATACTTGATTTAAGCATAATTTCAATTAAAAACAAAAAAAACACACTTTATAAAAAATAATTTTACTTTCAAAGAATTAAAGTTTCACAATCATCTTCTTACAAATCATTCAATATACATTTTCTTCACAAATAACTTTACTTTTCAAATCACAACTTCTTTAATTAAACAAAATCAAAATCAATTCAAGTAATAGCAAAATAAGTGATATACCAGGACTAACCTAATTAAATTGGCTCCTCCTTCACTCTACCATTCAATTCTTTGGTTTGATGATGATTTTCTTGAAGATTCATGCTTAAAGTAACTAATTTCCACCAAAAATATGATTTTTCCTTCAAAATACCCATAGATTCTAAGTAAAAGAATGGAGGAAGAAGAAGAAAGGAGAAGATGGAGATGATGTGTATGGGTTGGAGAAGGAAAAAGAAGAAATAAAAGTCAATTTTGCTTCTTTCTCTTTCTCTCTTTTTTTAGTAATTAGGATTTTAACACTATACTATGCTCACACCAAAACTTTAGTATGCCTATTTTCTTTAATTGTCTCTTAATTGAATTTTTAACTCTGTAAAACCATAAAAATAATTGTTTTCCTTATTTCAAAGCCCTACTACCCATATTCCATATCCCAATTATGGTAGAATTTTCTTTTATATCTACAGGGGCATTTTTATTACCTCTTTAAAATTCTTTTCCAGAAATTCCGATTAAATATATATCTAGATTTAATTTTTCACTCATGAGGGCTTAATCAACCTTATTATTACCAATTTTAAATACTCAAACAACACATAATATCATAATCAGTCCGCTATACGCTTATATATATACTTAATATAGAAAATCATTACCTAAAATTTCTAGACATTACATCACCTTATTGGTTGGTCAATTTTTTTTATTCTTTTTGCTATATAATTCTCACGGTCGCACGTCTTCAAGATGGCAATGACAGGTTGCCTTTTGCACCTTGGTTTTAACTATTATGTCCTACCACAAACCATTCTATGTAACAGTTTATTTTTCCTTTAGAATTTTTGTGATCGCTCAGACATTTTGCATAAAGTGTCTAGAGGTGCAGGAGAGCGACATGCTTCTTAGTGAGAACTCTATTGTGTCTCTGGGTGCTTTTCTTCTGAAGATAGCGGTCTCTCGAACCATTATAAGGTCGCACAAAATAGGAAACATAGAGACCTAAAAATGTAACATCTAGACAAATGCAATAGACAAAATCAATATTTCTAAAACTTGGATATTGTATGGGAACTTGTTGGGCCCAATGTGTGTACATGTGTTTTATAAAACAAATGTGATACAATGTTCCAATGTTTGTATTGTGAGTTTTGATTTATATAAGTGAAGAGTAAATGGATAAATAATGAATGTGCAAATAAGTATTGCTTCGTGATGATAACTTGATTTGTCGTGTGTGTCATGGAAAGTGTGCATGGGTTTCTAAATAGTTTATTGTTATCAAAGTATGTACCATTAGGTTTTTGGGCTTAGCGGGATTGACTGTATTGTGCAGGTGATAGGACTGTAGGTCAGGGTGGTCCTGATTATGATTGGGACTTAGAGATTTTATGTGCCAAGAGACCATGCCGGTGTTGCATACATGTATAGTTTATGTTACAAAGTACTTTGGTTTTGTATATATATAACACATTATATATATATATATATATATTAAATAAGTTTTGGGAAATGTTATATGTGTTGTATATTATGTAAGTGTGTTTAAACATTTGAGTATCTAGTGGAGAAATGATGGAATTTGGGAAATTATATTTTGGAAGTGTTTTTCCAATGTAAGTTAGGAATTTATTGAAAATATAGACAAAACTCTAACAAAATTTTTCTAGAGATTTTCATTTATAAATTTAAATTCATTTTCAAAATTGAAATAGGAGATTATTATAGATCATTAAGGTGACATTCTTATATTATATATGCGTATTTTATGTATACAAGGTATATGTATTATACGTATATAGAGTGTAAGGATGTTAAAAAAAATCTAAGGCTCTTAGTTTAAAGATTAGAACTTATCAATTTGGTTGTCAAAGATTAAAATAAGAGTTCATTGTCTAAATATTTGGCCAGCAGTGTACCTCGATCAAGATAGCCTATGCAAAGAAGTAACTTTTTTCTTAATTCTAGGAAATGATTCTTCATTACTTATCCAATTGAATCAGAAATATAATATTGAAATTAACAAAATAAATAAGAATTAAAACTAGCAACAAAATAACTTCAACCCTTAATTGATTGGGGAAAGCATAAATATTTACCTCACAATAAATTTTCATGTGATAATGATGATAATTAGTAACAAGCTGTCCATCCTACTTCATTTAATTGCGTGACTTGATAACATCTTTCATATTAATAGTGGTAATTGAATTATCCATACAAAATGTCTCAACTTGCTTTTAAAAATGTCACCCATCTTGTCTCTCTAAAGTCTTGCAGTTGAGTTTTCACTGTTTCTATCAAAGACATAGACTGCATAATATTTTGATCTCTTTGCTGAAAGGCATTTCACATATCATTTGTTATTGTTGATAACGTTTTTATCAAGTGTAAAATAAACACAAAATCATAAGTTTCCGTCCTTATAAGCAAAGTTTTGTCTAAACACCTTATGTCATTATTGTTTCCATCATCATACACATTTTTAAGTGCTTTTATCATTGAGGGCCAAATTGATTATAAACAAAGTAAGGATGTGTAGTGTGATTCCCATCGAGTGTCTCCTAGTCTAACTAAACTTGTTTCTTGATTTTAGCTTCTGCAAGCAGTAATTTCTCCACTTTCAAGAAGTTGAAGTATTTGATCATGTTCAATTTGTCAAAATTTGTCTATTCTCTTACAAGATGATCTTGACATATTAACAATCACACTGGCCACACTAAAAAAATAATTAATAAATATGTTTGCCTTAGTAACAACAACAACAAGCAATTGGAGTTGATGAGCAAAATAGTGGATACATCTTGCATGAGGATTTTCATTCGATATAAGTAACTTTAAACCATGGAACTCACCTAGCATATTTAAAGCACCATCACGGACTTACCCTCTTAGCCTAAATAAAGATAACCTATATTTAGCAAAGAAAATGTTAATTTCTTCTTTTAAACATTCTAAAGAAGTGTCCATCACATGAACCATAGCTAAAAACATTTCTATCACCACTCCATCATTGTTCACATATCTAAAGACCACTACCATTTGCTCCTTCACTGCAATATCATGAGATTAATCGACTAATAAACTAAATTTTCTATCTCTAATGTCATTCAATGTTTCAAGTTGGTCTCCATTACATAAGCATGTGCTATTTGTTTTTGAATTAGAGGAGAAGTCATTTCATTGTTATTACGACAATTTGATTTAAGAAACTTGCAAACTTCTTGATTCCTTTCAATTTACCATTCAAGAAACTCAAGAAAATTTTCGTTATTGAATGATGTTGAAGATTCATCAAGTCCTCGAATAGGCAAAATTTACCTTATGAGAAGTCTAATCACATCCAAAATTGTTGTTAAATGAGTTCTATAAGCAACTTTTTATCACGATTGTGATTTGAAAAAAATGCAACATGCTTTGTCTTTGATTTTTAAAACCTTTAAGCTGTATCCTAGCTTTATTGCGTGTACTACTCACAACACCCATATGCTCTTTGAATTTTTCTACAACTTTTCTCCAGTTATTAAAACTAGTTTTGGTGAATAAATAATCCCATGGTAAGATATATTACTTGGCCGAAACAGATAACACACAAAGTAGAAAGTTGTATCCTTTGACACTATACTCCAATTAAATCAATTGAATTATAACACCCTTATACTCTACATACATATAATACATATATCCCATATATATATAATACGCATATAGAATATAAGAATGTCACCTTGATGCCTTAATGATCTATAATAATCTCTTATTTCAATATTGAAAATGAATTTAAATTTATAAAAGAAAAACTTTAGAAAAATTTTATCAAAGTTTTATCTGTATTTTTAATAAATTCCAAAATCAATAAAAACACAACTTGCATGGGAAAAATAAGTTCAGAATATAATTTCCCAAATTCCATCATTTCTCCACTAGATACTCAAATGTTTAAACACACTTACATAATATACAACACATATAACATTTCCCAAAACTTATTTAATATATATATAATGTGTTATATATATACAAAACCAAAGTACTTTGTAACATAAACTATACATGTATGCAACACCGGCATGGTCTCTTGGCACATAAAATCTCTAAGTCCCAATCATAATCAGGACCACCCTGACCTACAGTCCTATCACCTGCACAATACAGTCAATCCCGCTAAGCCCAAAAACCTAATGGTACATACTTTGATAACAATAAACTATTTAGAAACCCATGCACACTTTCCATGACACACACGACAAATCAAGTTATCATCACGAAGCAATACTTATTTGCACATTCATTATTTATCCATTTACTCTTCACTTATATAAATCAAAACACACAATACAAACATTGGAACATTGTATCACATTTGTTTTATAAAACACATGTACACACATTGGGCCCAAGAAGTTCCCATACAATATCCAAGTTTTAGAAATATTGATTTTGTCTACCGCAATATTTGTCTCACGATACAGCTTTGCTCAAGTCTATTTTTAATCTCAATATCAAACCAAGCTCTGCTCAGATTTGTCTCATGATCTAGCTCTACTTAGGTCAAATTCATTCTCTAGACCTAAATCTGCTCATGTCTATCAATGTAGACCTTTAAAACATTTAAGGCTTGAATTAAATCCAATCCAATTTTAAAAGCTTGAATTATGTCTGGTCCAATGTAAAAATTAAACCTGATATGATTTTAAAAGTCCAACCCAACTCTAGTTTCATTTGGGCATGCCAATTCAACATGATCAGATGCTCATATCGAATTGGACATACCAATTCAACATGAGCTCTCACAGCCGGCCCCAGTTCAAGTTTTTTTAATTTTGCTAGGATTCAAATGGCTCAAGCCTTTCCTAAGTTAATTAGGATTATTTAAACCGATGCCCCAATATTGCCAATAAAAAAGGCAATTACCACAGTAGCCAAGAGGGGAAATTCTAGGAATTAAGAGACACAATAATCAAGGGAAAAAAGCCTTAGCAATTAAAACACAGTAGCCATAATTCAGAGAGTCAAGCAGTAGCAATTGACAGCAATCCAGAAATCGAAAAGAAAGAGAAACTGAGAGCAAGCAGTAGCCAATCTGTGAACATTATAAATAATATCTAGATTGCTTAAACCCAACTAAGAAACTATTGATCTAGGTGTCCCAATAATTTAAATAGTGAGAGTGGTTCAACAAAACTTGGTAGAGCTAACAACGCGGGTATGTCTTTATTAATTCATTCCAATTAATTGGATATTAGTTTTAGGGTTGAACCTTAACTTTGTATATAAAACACTAGCTTTGTATGTCAAACCCTAGTTTTAGTATCAAACCCTAAAATTGCATGATTAAACCCTAGTTTATGATAAAAACTCTAATTTGTATGCCAAAACCCTAATTTTTGTGTTTTAACCCTAATCTCATAACTCAACCCTAATTTCATAACCAAACTATATTGTGTAAACCGTTTACCTTTCGGTGCTGCCCCCTTGACCCCTGCTCGCTAACTAACTAGTGGGACTGTCATATGTACTATGCCCTATATTTCATTAACGAATGATTATTTATATATATACGGATTCCAATTTTTATTATTTGGATTTTAAGGATGTAAAAGGCATGTTTCCACTTGTGGGTGCCTTATTTGTTTAATTTATTTAGTTTGTATACTTGAATTCATTTAAGGACCTTGGGTGTAAGGGACACATTTTCATTCCTTGTGAGTGTACCATCTTATTTCATTTGTATTATAGACATTGGAACATTTTAAGGGCATATTTCCATCTTTGTATGGGTGCCCATTTTATTTGTTTGTTTATTTGTTTTATGGTATGATTATTTCTATAGTATTTGCCTTAAATTGATTATAATACAAATAATATTGTAATAATGTAAGAATTTAATAATATTTAGACCTAAAAGGAGGTCAATTCCAATAAACCGGGCGTTATGAGAGTGATGGGTCATTCTTACCTTCCCTATGCATACCCAACTTTTCAAACCCAGTGGGAGTTGGAGATTTCTTAGGAATCAAGTCATCCACCACTTTCTATTTCTTTCTCAGCCCATCTGAGTGGCAACTCCTATTCTCTAGGTTTTGGCCCGTGTTATCTAAGGCCCAGAGCCTAACAGTGTCGAAGTCACAAGAACCATTCCACCATTAGTGGGGGCAAAAATTCTCACTCACAGTGACAACTCCACTGGAGATAAGAGAAGTTGATTATGTCGGTCTTTGTAATATTTTATTCTTTATTATTATGATAATATTCATTGCATTATTTAGATTTGCATTGTGTGTGTGAGTTAGGATGCCCTGTGGAACCTGTATTATGTGTATGCAAGTGATACCATACTTTCATTCAAGGTATGGAAATCGAGCATTACATACTCACTTATAGGCTTATACCATCTAGTATATACTTGTTATGGGAACCTAAGCCTTTTACCCTAAAGACTAAAGCCCATGTAGTTAGTCTAGTAATTTTTCTTAATCTACCCTAAATGTTTGTTGTTTAACTATGATTAACATGTCTTAGTTTGAGTTATAACCCATTTGATTTATTCTTTCCTAATATGACCTAATTGTGGTGTAAGCCTAACAAACCAAAATCGTTCTTTAAACTTTTCAAGATAGACTTTGGGCATAAAATCATTTTTATGGGTCAAAATTTATTTTCTACATCATGGCCCAAGCACAAAGCTCAAAATTAATTTTTGAAGTAAACTTTTTACAATAGGCTTTGAAAATATTTTCATAAATAAGGTTCAAAACCATTTTTCACTTCATAACCCAAATTAAAACTTTTTGAAAACCTTTTCTTGAAATGGGCTTACAACTAGTTGGATCAATTATGGAATATTAAAATCAATCGTGGGCCTATTTTATACCAAGACTTGTTAGTAATCGGCTTGTTTGTGGAATGAATCATTAGTTACTTTTCTAAATGAGAAATATATTTATGATAAATCCTTTATTTTAGTTTTAATCCACAATATAGTAGAAAAAGCTATTTTTTTAGTTGACCTAATGGATTAAGGCTTAATTAATGGGAATTATCATAGAATGATTTCTATGCTTGAAAATACAACTATTGGTTAATCTGTCAGAGTTGATCTTTTAAAAATAAAATATCCCCTGTTGATATTTTGTTGACCAAAAACCTAGAAAAATAGACTCACCATTTATATGTGGAAGATATAAGGTTGGAAGGAACGTCCTAATTCTCTTTGTTTGATTGCTACACATGTATACATGCATATATGTATTACATTACACTGCATTGATCCTTTCTGGCTCATGGACCTAGATCACAGCAGTTCAAAGGCTTACAAAAATCTAACCTACATTAGTGATTTAGAGTTTAATGAGAATTTAGTCAAATTTGCACCAAAAACCAATGGATCGTAAGCAAGCCTAGAACTTGGTGAAAGAGGCCCTAGCCTCAAAGATGGAAGAACTGAAGGGGACTCTTGTTGAGGTTGTGAGAACTCAATTGGATACACTGTTGGAGACTACTATTAAGGCATCTACTAGTACCAAGAAGTAGAAGGACAAAGAAAAGGCTAATGTAGGTGAGGTAGCCTTTGATGAAGAGAAGGTGGTGATTGATGATAATGACTGGGAAGCATATTTCCAAGATCAACAAGAAAAGAAGAAAGAAAAGAGGGTTGTAGAGAAGACTAAATATGCTAATGTTGAAAAATTGATTGCTAACTTGGAGAAGAAATTTAAAAAGAACCTGAAAACTAAAGAGGTTTTGGAGGTGGAAAAACTGTTTGAAGATGATGAAGGAATCCCTTACAAATTTAAGATGCCTCCCTTTACTAAGTTTAATGGAACTAGAAATCCCCACTTGCACGTCAAGCAGTACATTATAGCCATGCAGTCTGCTAGAGCTTCTAAGGCTCAAACTCTAAGGTATTTCATGCTTTTCATTGGATTCTGTTATGCAAAATTGGTTCAATACCTTAGATGAAAGCACTCAAAATGATTAGGATTTATTGTATAAAGCCTTCATTCAATAGTATGGATATAATGCTATATTGGAAGTTATTCTGATGGAGGTCAAATCAATCAGATAGAAGCAAAATGAGAATTTTGTTGATAATGTGAAAAGGTAGTGAAATAAGGCTTCTCTTCTAAAAAAAAAAGGCCAAATGAGTCTTACCAGATTAGAATGATAGTAAGAGGTGTCCTGCTCAACCTCTATGAAAGGCTATCTCATACTCTTATCAGAGATTTCAAAGACCTTCTCCAAACTAGCTTACAAATATAAGATTGGGAATGGGAGAAGAAATGTTTTGTTGGAAGAAGGAATGAGAAGGGAAATTATTAATTCAGTGGTCAGAGCAGACAGAAAGAATTAGATGTCAATGCAACAACTGGTCTAGGTAATAAGAGACAATTTTCAGAGTTGGGGAGGCCTCTATCCTGGGTTTTCAACAAGTTGCAAAAAAATGGGTTGTTATAGTCATTGGCTCCTCGACCTTTGTCGAATCCTTTACCACCAAACTTTAACGCCGAGGCATTCTGTCAATTTCATCAAACACAGGGGCACAAAATAGACAAGTGTGTTAGGTTAAGACATGAGATTCAAGATCTTATCGACAATGGTAGGCTACCTAAGCCCAACAAACCTAGCACAAAGAATAATTCTTTGCCTAAGTTTGGAAGAGTACCCTTTGTCTTGTGAATAAATTTTGGGACTGACTGACAGTGATGAGGAACTGGAATCTGAGGAAGAAGAGTGAGTTTGGTCCGAACCCAATGAAGAAGTGCAGAATACCCACTCTAGCAAACCTTATGGTAGGGATTCACTAAAAGAAGTAGAGGTTGATAAGGGGAACGATGTTGAGATGGAATGGAAGGAAAAAGAAGATGAAAAGGACCCAAGCTATCATTAGTATCTAGGATTTACTGGTTACATCCAAAAGGCATGGAATACAGAACCGCATCGATGATGGAAAGGTCCTCACCCCTGACATGTCCAATTAGATGAAGTATTTTTGGCTCCAACTCAACTAACTTCCCTAGGCTTGAGCGCTTCTCATCTTATTTTTCTTTCTTTGGTATTTTATTAGAACATTTATGTTTTTTAAATTAAAATTGTTTGAATAAATTACTTTTTTTGAGTTTAAAATTTTATTGGTCTTTGTTCATTTTGATGACTAATGATAAATCTAGCTTGATATTCATAAATTAGCATGTCTATGCATTATGATTCGAATGGCTTTACCAGGTGAGAGAATTATTCTATAGCATTGAGCTGTGTATGCTTACTTAAAGAGGGCTTCTGTATGATTACCCATGTCTAGGTCCTAGTCCATCTTAGAACGTGCTTTAATGAACTTTCGAAGTGAAATTGAACTCTACCTATTTGAGAGAGAAATGATTTAGGTATTATTTATTAAACCAACAACTAATATCCACCATGTTAATATTAATCCCTAGTTTGTCCCTTTGTGCCTTCATGATATTTTAGCTTGCTTTTCATTAGCTTGTGAATCTCAATAACCATCCCTATTCTGACACTTATTATAAGTTGAATAATCAATGAGTTACCAAGGAGCAAGAAGATCGAAAAAAGGGATGCTTAATTGAAACCATAAAGACCGTTAAAGTTTACATGAATAAAGTATGATGTCTTAAAACTATTCCATCTAGAAATGACATTAAGATTACAAAGGATTCATCCTCATTAGCTTGTGAATCTCAATAACCGTCCCTATTGTGACACTTATTATAAGTTGAATAATTAATGAGTTACCAAGGAGCAAGAAGATCAAAAAAAGGGATGCTTAATTGAAACCATAAAGACCGTTAAAGTTTACATGATTAAAGTATGATGTCTTAAAACTATTCCATCGAGAAATGACATTAAGATGACAAAGGATTCATCCTCATTGAAGAAGACTCCTACTCCATTATCAGGAATGCAAGGACTCAAAAAAAAAGAGATGAAAAGGAAGAAAAGGAAAAAAAAAAGAACGAGAAAAGAGAAAATAACAAAAGTTTGAATTGAAAAATCTAAAAAGCGTTGTTCAAAAAGCCAACGGAGTTCTTGTTACCTAAAGGAGTAGAAGGTTTCCACTCAGCCTACGAGAAGAGTTTGACTTGCATTGGTCCAACCCAACTAGAGACTAGACTAAAATCAGAAAAATAGGAGAAAGACCATCTTTCATTTGGTTCACGACGTCCAATACAACTCTGAGTTAGCCATCTTAAAAGTTTTAGACTTGATATTCCAAAAAGGAAAAAGGGCGAAATGATGAAATGCCATGTCAAAATAAAAAAAATAAATAAATAAGAGAAGATAAAGAATAAAGAATAAACTATTGGTGCTGATTGTTTTTCCCTTGCAAGACGTGTCGTGGCTTGTGGTTGTGGCCTGTGATGGGTGTCTGTCGCTCCCAATATGTGGGATTCTTATTTTTTTTAAAACCCTAATGCAAAATGGTGTCATTTCGTACCAGGTTATATTTTCTTTTTAGAAGCCAAGCAGGGTCCACTGCACCCCCAGACCATGCTTGGTTCCACCACTGATAACAAACCTTAATCCAAATTTTGAAATACTCCTATGTTCTCTATACTATTATATATTTTCCCATCTTCACTAATAATGAAAAATTTTAATCCACTTTTACTTCTAACTCTTGAGATAGTCACATAAAATTGACCATACAAAAAAGTGGTCTTGGTAGACATAAATCAACATAAAAAATATATTATCTTTAACTTTTGTTTATTATCATGGCGAAGCATACAACAACTAGCATTATCTTTTTTGAAATTTAAAAGGTAATTTTAGATCCACTTGTGTTAAAGCCATGCAAGAAATGATACATTATGGTTGTTATTATTGCTTGAAATTACTATTACTTCGATCATACTGTTCTCCAACTAAGTGACTATTAACCTAGTTACATTGCATAAACCTGAAGCTTGATCTATATTTTAAGTAACATTATCAGAATTCCAATTTTCAAAATCAACTTATGGTTAGGGATATTAGAAGATCTAGTAGCATAGAAAATCCAAAGTGTACTGTTAGGAAATCAAGGAGATCACTGCAAACAAAACACGCAGCGGAAAAAAAATTTTGATCTTTGATTTCCCACCAGGATCCATGCTATTTGTTTAATTCGACGAAAGTGTACAAAGAACTAACCTGTTGATGATTCGAAATCACAGTTTGGAATAGATGCCTCGATCGCAAAACACCCTCTATCGCGTATCCACACGAATGCTACCGTCTGGAGTGCTAGCTCTCTGCAACGGCGAAGGCTGAAAAATGTTTTTTCTAAAACGTATTAGGGTTTCTTTTTTCATTCTCTTTTAATTTTCTAATGTTACCTATAAGAAGGCTTAACTTCTAGAGAGAATATAATCACTCCAGAATTCAATTCGAAATTGGATAAGGTTAGTCAAATTCAGAATCCAAATCTAATTAGGATTCTGAATATATTATCTAATAATATATATATATATAACGAAAATAATAATAATAATAAATATTAATATCTAATATTAATATTATTAATATTATATCCAGCCCAAAGCGCATTCTTGTGTGTGACCCGATAGGCCTATATTAATTGGCAGTCAATTTAATCTCTATTAAACCAACAAGTCATAATTGGCCTCTAGCAAGGCGTTACAACTACCCAATTAATATAAGGAATGTCCAATTTGCCTAATAATAGTACATGCATTAATCCCTTTGTCACACGATATCTAGCTTGAACATAAGTCA
This sequence comes from Garcia nutans, assembly GCA_947685225.1. Classification (NCBI taxonomy): domain Eukaryota; kingdom Viridiplantae; phylum Streptophyta; class Magnoliopsida; order Malpighiales; family Euphorbiaceae; genus Garcia; species Garcia nutans. Next base: position 24,381,381 of record CANTUV010000001.1, read on the forward strand.
TGGTCAACGTCATACTTATATTGTCCAAACTTATGATTACTCGATCTCCAAGTAGACTGATAAAAATAAATGAAATTGATCACACTATCAATTCATTTGAGCACGGCCATACATTTCACAGTCTCACTTATCGAGGGGCCCAAAAGATATCTCTCTCAAAGAGAGGGACAAATTCTATCTTGATTGTTCATTATCCTCTACATAATTTCTATCATATATGATCATAACCTTTATTACTATCCAGTTACGGATAATGTTTGATCATGTCAAAATATAATAGTCCTTATATTGGAAACTATGACAATCTCAAGTCAAAGAATTAATACATAACTATCATGAGATTTACTTATGACACTAACCCATGTAGTAATCTCATGATGGGTCTATCCAATACATTGTTCTCTAACAAATATCTATGAAATTGATTTGTATCACTATACACATAACCATCTGATGATTATCAAATCAATGTTCATACTGGTTAAGAATTTTTTTTTATCTCTATAACAATAATAAACCAGGGACAAATATCAAAATTGTGTAACATGCAAACAAACAATAATGATAATAAAACCTCATTTATTAATAATGAATGTATAACATAAAGATCCAAATAAATGGCCTAGGGCACATACACTAACAATCTCCCACTTGCACTAGGCCTACAAATTTCTAAGACCCATAGATCTAGTGTGCTGATCATGCTTGACCCGTGAGAGAGGCTTTGTTAATGGATCTGCTATGTTATCATTTGTGTCAACTTTGCATATCTTGATATCTCCTCTATCGATAATGTCTCGAATGAGGTGAAAACGCCTGAGTATATGCTTAGACCTTTGATGAGATCTAGGCTCTTTTGCCTGTGCTATGGCACCATTGTTGTCACAATAAATGTCCACAGGATTTGCAATGCTAGGCACCACTCCTAGCTCAGTGATGAATTTCTTCAACCAGACTGCTTCCTTAGCTGCATCTGATGCTGCTATATACTCAGCCTCTGTTATAGAATCAGCCACAGTGCTTTGTTTTGAACTCTTCCAACTAACAGCTCCACCATTCAATGTGAATACAAAACCTGACTGCGATCTAAAATCATCTATGTCAGTTTGGAAACTAGCATCTGTGTAACCATTTACAACTAGCACATCTTCCAAACCTCCATAAACCAAGAATACATCTTTAGTCCTTCGAAGGTACTTAAGAATATTCTTGACAGCTGTCCAGTGACCTTCACCAGGATCAGCTTGAAATCTACTAGTTGCACTTAATGGATATGAGACATCTGGTCTAGTACATAACATGGCATACATAATAGATCCTATAGCAGAAGCATAAGGAATCTTATTCATTCGATCTCGCTCATCAGATGTCATAGAACATTGACTCTTGCTGAGATGAATGCCATGAGACATAGGCAAGAATCCCTTTTTGGAATCTTGCATGTTGAACCTCTTCAACACTTTATCTATGTATGTACTTTGACTCAGGCCAATTATCCTTCTAGATCTATCTCTATAGATCTTTATACCAAGGATATAGGCAGCCTCACCTAAGTCTTTCATTGAGAAAGAATTCCCTAACCAAGTCTTAACCTTTTGCAAGGTAGGGATATCATTCCCAATGAGTAATATGTCATCCACATATAAGACTAAAAACACTACTGCACTCCCACTAACCATCTTGTAAACACAAGGTTCATCTTCATTCTTGATGAAACCAAAGTTCCTAACTGTTTCATCAAAACGAAGATTCCAGCTTCGAGATGCTTGCTTCAATCCATAAATGGATCTTTGAAGCTTGCAAACCTTTGTAGAATTCTCAAGATTTACAAAACCCTCAGGTTGTGTCATATACACATCCTCAAGCAAGTTTCCATTAAGGAAAGCGGTTTTGACATCCATTTGCCATATCTCATAATCATAGTATGCTGCAATGGCAATGAGAATTCTAACAGACTTAAGCATAGCAACTGGTGAAAAAGTTTCATCATAGTCTATACCATGAGTTTGCTTGAAACCTTTTGCAACAAGCCTTGCTTTATAGGTCTGCACATTCCCATCCATGTCAGTTTTCTTCTTGAAAACCGTTTTGCAACCAATAGTCTTAATACCCTCTGGAGGATAAATTAAAGACCAAACTTGGTTGTCAAACATAGATTGCATCTCAGATTTCATGGCTCCAAGCCATTTGTTTGAATCTGGACCTGACACAGCTTCTTGATAGGTAGTAGGCTCATCTGGATCTATGAGCATTACTTCACTATCATCAGTCATAAGAAATCCATATCTCTCTGGCTGACGACGTGTCCTATTAGACCTGCGAGGGATTTGTGTTACATCCTCAGACTCCACAACTATTTGTGGTTCTGAAATAGGCTCTATAGACGGCTCAATGATTTCTTGTGGTACTTGAGTTTCCTCAAGTTCTACTATACTCCCACTAGTTCTCTTAGAAAGAAATTCCTTTTCCAAAAAGATCCCATTTCGAGCAACAAACACTTTGTTCTCTGAAGGAGTATAGAAATAGTATCCTTTAGTTTCCTTAGGATACCCCACAAAATTACATTTGATAGACTTTGGAGCTAACTTATCTGAAACTGGTCTTTTCACATAAGCTTCACAACCCCAAATCTTAAGAAAAGACAAACTAGGTGTCTTACCTATCCATATCTCATATGGTGTCTTTTCAACCGCCTTAGATGGTACACGGTTCAGAATGAATGCAGCTGTCTCCAAGGCATAACCCCAAAAAGATAAAGGAAGATCCGCTTGACTCATCATTGATCGAACCATATCTAATAGAGTTCGATTTCTCCTTTCAGAAACTCCATTCCACTGTGGATGTAATATCCTCATTTATGCCCTAGAAGTTTTGCATATTGTTGTTGTTGTTATTGTTATAAATTGGATTGAATGTATATGATGGGATAAGAAAAGAAATTGGGAGGAGAATGCTTGTGTATATGTGTATTGGGAAAGAATTAGGGTTTAGAGAGAATGGTATATATTGTGTATATGAGGATATATATAACATATAAATGGGTCAAAGGAAGAGTCAAAGGAAGAGAGATATTTTTATGTGATATGTGTAATTACTATCATGGGCATACATGAGACAAAAGTTAAATTAAATGATTAAGGGTAATTAAGTAATTGCTTGAATTGGAACTCTTGGTGGAGATTTAAAAGAAGAGTTGACTTTGGTTTATTCATAATTTCTTCTTCTTCTTCATGTGTGTGGCCGGCTCCTCCATAGAGAAAGGAAAGCAAGTGGTGAAGAGAGGATCTTGATGTGTTGAGCTCAAATTGAAGGAAGATTAAGTGTTTAAGTGTTGATTCAAGAAGTTTTAACTAAGGTAAGATCTTTCCTTTGATTTCTTTCCTACTTTTGAAGTGGTATGGGAAGTTAATTAGGGTTTGATGATTTGATGATGAGATGTGTTTATGATTTATTCTCAAGTGTTGAAATGGAATTAAAGATAAGAAGCTAGGTTGGTGTTGGTGATGGAAGAGTAAGAGTGTGTTTAGTGAATTCTTTTTCTGTTTTACAATTAGTAAAGGCTGTAACTTGTATGATTTTTAATTAATTATAGAAAAATGTTCTTGAAGTGAATTTTTGATATGTTGTGCCTCTATGAGTCTAGAATGACTGAAAAATATGTTGATTCGATTTTGGAATGGTTATGAGTTTAGAAAGATTATTTTTAGTAGAACTGTTCCAGCAGGTACCTTAACTGAGACAGCTATATTTCGGGATTTTTAATAAAATGTAGAAAAATCATATCCAATTGAATTTTGGATATGTTGTTGCTTAGTGAGTCTAGTATTTGAGAAAAATAATTTAGAACCACGTTGATTGAATTTGATTTATGGAATTCACAAAGTTCAGAACTGCTGCCAGGATGCAGGGCAATTGGGGCAGTCTGGTTAGGTGAACTATTTGACCAAGATTTTGTGTTCAGTTTGATCTCAAATTTTAAAGGAATGATTTTAAGATACAAAACTAAATTCTGTAAAAATTGTAGAATTTTTAATCAAGTAGATTATTTTATACAATTTTTCAAAATAAGGATAAAATGGAGTCTAAAACCAGAATGTATTATTCATATGAATCATATCAATTGTTCTTTGCCCTAATTGCATTGTTGAGATTGAACAATGTTATGTTATGCATTGTGAATGGTTATGTGTTTCATGAATAATATACATTGAAATTGAAATAATAATTCAAATAAGACATTATATGAGACAATGCCATTGTGATTGGCTATGATGATGATATTGAAAGAAAGAAGGCATGTTTGCCTAAATGTGATGAGAATTTGAGAATGGAAATGGTAACTATATAATAAATGAATTGTTTGTTTAATATGTTATTCAGTTTCAGAGTTCTGGATTTGGGTGGCATGCCTAAGAAATGATGAAAGGTAACAGTCTTGCCGGGTTGAGGATCTCCTCATATGTGTTGAGTTGATGGTCCAAGAGACTGGGTCTGTTACACTATGAGAATTGTGAATATAAGATATATGATTTGTAACAGTCTTGCCGGGTTGAGGATCTCCTCATATGTGTTGAGTGATGGTCCAAGAGACTGGGTCTGTTACACTATCCATGGATAGAGATACATGTATATACATTGCCTACGGGCGTGATTATTGTGACTATGAACCAAATCAGTAACTCTGAACTCTGAATATCGTATTAAATACTTGTTGGGCCTATAGGTGTCAAGGTTATATGAATGTCCTAAATAATGTTATGAGTTAATGAAATGAGATGTTGGTTATTGAGTATGATTGAGTAATGTTGAATGTGGAAAGATGTTGAAATGGGGTATACTCATATGACTATGATTTGTGAAATGCATAATTATGTGATTAACTTTATATTTATGATGTTGATCTTATCAATAACATATGTGGCATTGCATTACATTAAAGCATACCATTAGCATGTTTTATCTTACTAAGCCCTTGGCTTAGCGCGATAGTGTTTAATCGCGCAGGTAATAGAGTTGATAGAGTTGAACCCGAGAGTTCATCAAGACCAAGTGAGAGTAGACCTTGAAGAATCCATTTTGGGAGCTTAAAGATCATAGTAGACTTGCCAATCATGTATATTTCTTTATATTTTGTAAAGAAATGTTTAGTATGTAAATATGTAAATATTTTATAACTTCCGCTGTGTAATATTTAAATATAGGGATTGTCACAAAACCTTTATGTTATGTTGCACTAGAAGTGTAACAGTTGAGGTTACAAGGGGGATTTATTGGGAGTGTACTGAGAATGATTTTGTTTGCATTGGTTTGTGTAAAATGTTTTTAAAAATAAGAAAAAAACCGGTTTTGTCGACACTTGGGACTCAATTTTTAGGCGAAACTATGGCAAAATTTTTGAAAAAAAAATCGGAACTAAAATTTGACTAAGTAAAATTGGTAGCAACATTAGGTTAGTGTGGCGCCTCTACTCAGCTTACACATGTAGGTCGGGAAGGGGTGTTACAATTGTTTTGGTATCAGAGCCTAGGTTTGAGATTCTCAACCTAGGTAAAATGTGATAAAAAGACTATTTTGATTAAAAAAAATGGTTTTTGAATAACATATATGTTTGGGATTGGCAACCTCTGATCTTTAATAAGATGTAGTATGTTGTGTTTGCAGACTTAGGTTGTGATGGATTCTCACTCACGACAGTCGGTTGAGGGTAGTGCCGAGAGTATTGCCCCTGATGATGGAGCTAGGGTTGTTAGTGTTGAGGAGGCACCTGCTTCGGTGTCAGGGAGATCAGCTGGGGAGGAGGTTCCGCCAGCTTGGGTTAGGCATGTGATAGAGGCTTTGAGGCCAGCATCAGTGCAACCACAGCCACCACCACCACCCCCACAGCCTTTGGTAGCAGTGAGGCAATATGATAAACTAAGGAAGTTTGGAGCAGAGGATTTTATAGGTACTACTGATCCAGTTGTGGCTGAGCAATGGTTAGACAAAGTTCAGAGAATATTTGTTCAGTTGCAAGCCACCCCTGAGGAAAAGTTTGACTATGCAAGATCTTTGCTGCAGAAGGATGCCTACGATTGGTGGAGGACAGTGCCCCATTCTATGGATGATCCACCAACTTTGTCATATGCTGATTTTCTGAGGGAATTTGAGTTGAAGTATACTCCTAGGGAGTATAAAGACATGAAGAAGATGGAGTTCTTGAGCTTGAAGCAAGACAGCAAGACTGTTACTGAGTATGAAGTTGAGTTTATTCGACTGAGTCAGTATGCTGGGGGTATCATTGCTGATGAGATAGATAGATGCAGGAGATTTGAAGAGGGGTTAAGGCCTTCTCTTATATGTCATGTGGCTGGTTCAAGATATAATGATTTTTCTCAGCTTGTGGCAGCAGCTCGCAGTGTGGAGAGAGCTCAAGTTATTACAGCTGCTTCAGAGGAAGAGACTAGAGTTAGGAGGCCCCAGTTTGAGGCAGGGTCTTCTTCTGCAAAGAGAGGAAAAGGGAGTTTTGTTCCTCGGGGTGGTAGGAGCCAGAGACCAGTGGGTAGGTCAGTGCAGTTACAGAGACAGAGATTTAGACCTGCAGCTTCAGTAGCGAGTGCTCCTACTCCTGGAGTTCAGAGATCCACCTTACCTGTGTGTAACCAGTGTGGTGGAAGACATGGGGGCGTTTGTTGGAGGTATAGTAGATCAGGGGTATGCTTCAGGTGTGGATCACCTGATCACTTTGTGAGAGACTGTCCTGAGAGACATGAACAGATGTCAGTTGATACAGTAGCTTCTCGACCTAGTGCGAGGGGAGGCCGAGGAGGCAGAGGTGTCAGCCGAGGAGGTAGACCAGGGTTCAGTTCTAGAGGAGGTGCTACATCCAGGGAGGGTAGACCAGAGGAGGTTGGATCTTCCCAGAGGATGTATGTTATGCAGAGGCAGCCAGATGCATCGGCAGTCATAGCTGGTACTTTTTCTTTATTTGATATTTCAGTACTTGCTTTGATTGATCCGGGTTCCACACATTCATATATTAGTGCATCTGTTTTGCCTGTGTTTGATGTGCATGCTGAGTCCTTAGGATTTGATGTGTTGGTGACAAATCCGTTAGGGCATAGTGTGATGGTTAGTAAAGTGCACCGGGATTGTGCAGTGAGGGTGCAGGGTGAGGAGTTCCTTGGAGATTTGATTGAGATGCCATTTAAGGAATATGATGTGATCCTAGGCATGGATTGGTTAGCTAGACATGGAGCTGTAGTTGATTGTAAAAAGAAAATTGTTTCTTTGAGAACTGTTGATGGTAGAGATGTGATAGTATCTAATGAGCAGGAACAGCTAGCCTCCTTATTTGTTTCAGCTGTTGCAGGTAGAAGATTGATTAGGAAGGGGTGTGAAGCCTATCTTGCTCATGTGGTGGATACTAGAGTGAAGGGTTCTCCTATTGATAGTATTGCCACAGTTGCAGAGTTCCCTGATGTTTTTCCAGAGGAGTTGCCAGGATTGCCTCCTGAGAGAGAGGTGGAGTTCGGTATCGAATTGTTGCCTGGTACCACTCCTATCTCGATTACTCCTTACAGAATGGCACCAGCAGAATTAAGGGAGTTGAAAGTGCAATTACAGGAGTTATTGGACAAAGGATTTATTTGCCCCAGTGTTTCTCCTTGGGGAGCTCCTGTGCTATTTGTGAAAAAGAAAGATGGTACTATGAGGTTGTGTATCGATTATAGGCAATTGAACAAGGTGACTATTAAAAATAAATATCCTTTGCCTAGAATTGATGACCTTTTTGATCAATTGAAGGGTGCAGCTGTATTTTCTAAAATTGATTTGAGATCTGGGTACCATCAGCTGAGAGTCAGAGCTGAGGATGTTCCGAAGACCGCCTTTCGGACCAGGTATGGGCATTATGAATTTCTAGTTATGCCTTTTGGTCTAACGAATGCACCTGCAGCTTTTATGGATTTGATGAATAGGGTGTTTAGGCCCTATTTGGATCAGTTTGTAGTGGTCTTCATTGATGACATTCTGGTGTATTCGCGGAATGAAGAGGAACATGATATGCATCTGCGGATTGTGTTGCAGATTTTGAGAGAGAAGCAGTTGTTTGCTAAATTGTCGAAGTGTGAGTTCTGGTTGGATCAAGTAGCTTTTCTCGGACATATTGTTTCAGCAGAAGGCATTAGAGTTGATCCAAGTAAAGTTGAAGCTATTCTGAATTGGAGTCCACCTAAGTCTGTGACAGAGATTAGAAGTTTTCTAGGTTTGGCAGGCTATTACCGGCGGTTTGTGAAAGGGTTTTCTTTAATAGCTACTCCACTCACCAGATTGCTTCGTAAGGGAGTGAGGTTTTTGTGGATGGATCAGTGTCAGGCTAGCTTTGAGCAGTTGAGAGATATGTTGACTCAAGCGCCTGTTCTTACTTTACCTGTGGAAGGCAAACCATATGTGATCTACAGTGATGCTTCACATAGAGGTTTGGGGTGTGTATTGATGCAGGAAGGTAAAGTTATAGCTTATGCATCTAGGCAGTTGAAACCGCATGAGCTTAACTATCCGACCCATGATTTGGAATTGGCTGCCATTGTGTTTGCATTAAAGATTTGGCGCCACTATCTGTTTGGGGAGAAATGTTTCATCTACACTGATCACAAGAGTTTGAAGTATTTGGGTGTCCAGAAAGAACTCAATCTTCGTCAGAGGAGATGGTTAGAATTGATTAAAGACTACGACTGCTTGATTGACTATCATCCAGGTAAAGCAAATGTTGTTGCTGATGCCTTGAGTCGGAAGTCTTTAGCTGGTTTAACAGTTTACTCGCTCTCGTTGCTTGTTGAGTTGAGAGCATTGCATGCCAGTTTTGTATCTTGTGATGATGGTGCATTGTTGGCACAGTTGCAATTGAAGCCAGTTTTGTTAGATCAGATTAAAGAGGCTCAGATGACTGATATGAAGATTCAGAAGATTATTTCAGATTGTCAGAGTGGAAAGAGTAGAGATTTTGTTGTGAAGAGTGATGGGAGCCTATGGTTTAAAAACAGATTATGTGTACCCGATGATGCTGATTTGAAGAAGATTATTTTGGAAGAAGCTCATCAGTCGATGTTTGCTATGCATCCAGGCAATACCAAGATGTATCATGATTTGAGACAGCATTATTGGTGGATTGGGTTAAAGAGAGACATTGCTGAGTTTGTATCAAAATGTCTCACTTGTCAGAAGGTTAAAGCAGAGCATCAAGTTCCCACCGGGTTGCTTCAACCGTTGTCAGTGCCAGAATGGAAGTGGGAAAGAGTGACAATGGACTTTGTGTCTGGGTTGCCATTGACACAAAGGAAACATGATGCCATATGGGTGATTGTGGATAGATTGACTAAGACAGCTCATTTCCTTCCGGTGCGGATGGATTACTCTTTGGAGAAGTTGGCTGAGCTGTATATCCATGAGATTGTGAAGTTGCATGGTGTTCCAACTTCTTTAGTATCTGATCGAGATCCCAGGTTTACTTCAAGATTTTGGAAGAGTTTGCATAGTGCTTTGGGTTCTCGACTGCATTTCAGCACTGCTTTTCATCCACAGACGGATGGACAGTCAGAGAGGGTGATACAGATTATTGAGGACATGTTAAGAAGCTGTGTCATTGATTTCACTGGAAGTTGGGATACATATTTACCTCTGGTGGAGTTTGCATACAACAACAGTCACCAATCCAGCATTGGTATGGCACCGTTTGAAGCATTGTATGGCAGACGGTGTAGGACACCTCTTTGTTGGAATGAGCTTGGAGATAATAAGTTGATTGGTCCTGATTTGATTCAAGAAACTGAAGAAAAAGTAAAGTTGATTCGAGACAGGTTAAAAGCAGCTTCAGACTGACAGAAATCTTATGCAGATCTGAAAAGGAGAGATATAGAGTTTGATGTTGGAGATAAGGTATTTCTGAAAGTGTCTCCTTGGAAGAAGATATTGAGGTTCGGTCGGAAAGGAAAATTGAGTCCTCGTTTCATTGGGCCGTATGAAGTGTTAGAAAGAGTTGGGCCAGTGGCGTATCGACTTGCTCTGCCACTTGAGTTGGATCGTATTCATAACGTATTTCATGTTTCTATGTTGAGGAGGTATAGGTCGGATCCATCTCATGTGTTGCCGATTGAGTCAATTGAAGTAAATCCTGATTTGACATTTGAAGAGGAACCAGTTGCTATTTTGGCACGTGATGTGAAAGAGTTGAGAAACAAGAAAGTGCCACTTGTGAAGATTTTGTGGAAGAATCATGGAAAAGAAGAAGCAACTTGGGAAAGTGAACAATCCATGCAAGAGCAATATCCGCAATTGTTTCAGCTTTAATATCAGGTAATTTCGAGGACGAAATTTTCTTTTTAAAGGGGGAGAATTGTAATATCCTCATTTATGCCCTAGAAGTTTTGCATATTGTTGTTGTTGTTATTGTTATAAATTGGATTGAATGTATATGATGGGATAAGAAAAGAAATTGGGAGGAGAATGCTTGTGTATATGTGTATTGGGAAAGAATTAGGGTTTAGAGAGAATGGTATATATTGTGTATATGAGGATATATATAACATATAAATGGGTCAAAGGAAGAGTCAAAGGAAGAGAGATATTTTTATGTGATATGTGTAATTACTATCATGGGCATACATGAGACAAAAGTTAAATTAAATGATTAAGGGTAATTAAGTAATTGCTTGAATTGGAACTCTTGGTGGAGATTTAAAAGAAGAGTTGACTTTGGTTTATTCATAATTTCTTCTTCTTCTTCATGTGTGTGGCCGGCTCCTCCATAGAGAAAGGAAAGCAAGTGGTGAAGAGAGGATCTTGATGTGTTGAGCTCAAATTGAAGGAAGATTAAGTGTTTAAGTGTTGATTCAAGAAGTTTTAACTAAGGTAAGATCTTTCCTTTGATTTCTTTCCTACTTTTGAAGTGGTATGGGAAGTTAATTAGGGTTTGATGATTTGATGATGAGATGTGTTTATGATTTATTCTCAAGTGTTGAAATGGAATTAAAGATAAGAAGCTAGGTTGGTGTTGGTGATGGAAGAGTAAGAGTGTGTTTAGTGAATTCTTTTTCTGTTTTACAATTAGTAAAGGCTGTAACTTGTATGATTTTTAATTAATTATAGAAAAATGTTCTTGAAGTGAATTTTTGATATGTTGTGCCTCTATGAGCCTAGAATGACTGAAAAATATGTTGATTCGATTTTGGAATGGTTATGAGTTTAGAAAGATTATTTTTAGTAGAACTGTTCCAGCAGGTACCTTAACTGAGACAGCTATATTTCGGGATTTTTAATAAAATGTAGAAAAATCATATCCAATTGAATTTTGGATATGTTGTTTCTTAGTGAGTCTAGTATTTGAGAAAAATAATTTAGAACCACGTTGATTGAATTTGATTTATGGAATTCACAAAGTTCAGAACTGCTACCAGGATGCAGGGCAATTGGGGCAGTCTGGTTAGGTGAACTATTTGACCAAGATTTTGTGTTCAGTTTGATCTGAAATTTTAAAGGAATGATTTTAAGATACAAAACTAAATTCTGTAAAAATTGTAGAATTTTTAATCAAGTAGATTATTTTATACAATTTTTCAAAATAAGGATAAAATGGAGTCTAAAACCAGAATGTATTATTCATATGAATCATATCAATTGTTCTTTGCCCTAATTGCATTGTTGAGATTGAACAATGTTATGTTATGCATTGTGAATGGTTATGTGTTTCATGAATAATATACATTGAAATTGAAATAATAATTCAAATAAGACATGATATGAGACAATACCATTGTGATTGGCTATGATGATGATATTGAAAGAAAGAAGGCATGTTTGCCTAAATGTGATGAGAATTTGAGAATGGAAATGGTAACTATATAATAAATGAATTGTTTGTTTAATATGTTATTCAGTTTCAGAGTTCTGGATTTGGGTGGCATGCCTAAGAAATGATGAAAGGTAACAGTCTTGCCGGGTTGAGGATCTCCTCATATGTGTTGAGTTGATGGTCCAAGAGACTGGGTCTGTTACACTATGAGAATTGTGAATATAAGATATATGATTTGTAACAGTCTTGCCGGGTTGAGGATCTCCTCATATGTGTTGAGTGATGGTCCAAGAGACTGGGTCTGTTACACTATCCATGGATAGAGATACATGTATATACATTGCCTACGGGCGTGATTATTGTGACTATGAACCAAATCAGTAACTCTGAACTCTGAATATCGTATTAAATACTTGTTGGGCCCATAGGTGTCAAGGTTATATGAATGTCCTAAATAATGTTATGAGTTAATGAAATGAGATGTTGGTTATTGAGTATGATTGAGTAATGTTGAATGTGGAAAGATGTTGAAATGGGGTATACTCATATGACTATGATTTGTGAAATGCATAATTATGTGATTAACTTTATATTTATGATGTTGATCTTATCAATAACATATGTGGCATTGCATTACATTAAAGCATACCATTAGCATGTTTTATCTTACTAAGCCCTTGGCTTAGCGCGATAGTGTTTAATCGCGCAGGTAATAGAATTGATAGAGTTGAACCCGAGAGTTCATCAAGACCAAGTGAGAGTAGACCTTGAAGAATCCATTTTGGGAGCTTAAAGATCATAGTAGACTTGCCAATCATGTATATTTCTTTATATTTTGTAAAGAAATGTTTAGTATGTAAATATGTAAATATTTTATAACTTCCGCTGTGTAATATTTAAATATAGGGATTGTCACAAAACCTTTATGTTATGTTGCACTAGAAGTGTAAATTCTTTTTGCAGGTTGTAGTTGAGGTTACAAGGGGGATTTATTGGGAGTGTACTGAGAATGATTTTGTTTGCATTGGTTTGTGTAAAATGTTTTTAAAAATAAGAAAAAAACCGGTTTTGTCGACACTTGGGACTCAATTTTTAGGCGAAACTATGGCAAAATTTTTGAAAAAAAATCGGAACTAAAATTTGACTAAGTAAAATTGGTAGCAACATTAGGTTAGTGTGGCGCCTCTACTCAGCTTACACATGTAGGTCGGGAAGGGGTGTTACAGTGGAGTTCCTGGAGGAGTCAGTTGTGAAACAATTCCACAATCCCTTAGATGATCATCAAACTCTTGGCTCAAATATTCACCACCTCGATCTGATCGAAGTTGTTTAATTGTTTTACCAAGTTGATTTTGTACTTCATTTTGAAAAGTTCTAAACATTTCAAAAGACTCATGCTTATGTTTCATTAGGTAGACATAGCCATACCTACTGAAATCATCAGTAAAAGTAATGAAGTATCGAAATCCTCCTCTGGCACTAATGCTAAAAGGACCACATACATCTGTATGTATCAAGCCCAATAAATCATTAGCCCTTTCACTATGCCCAGTAAAAGGATCCTTTGTCATCTTACCAAGCAAACAAGACTCACATGTTTCAAATGATTCAAAATCAAATGAATCTAATAATCCATCTTGATGGAGCTTAGAAATGTGTTTCTCATTGATATGGCTAAGGCGACAATGCCATAAATAAGTAGGGTTTAACTCATTTGGCTTAGTTCTCTTAGAAGTTACGTTATAGATATCATTACCATTAGAATCATTAAGATTAAGGATATAAAGGCCATTATAAGAATTTGCAATACCATAAAGCAAATCATTTTTATCAAAAATAGAACATTTCTTATTCTTAATAAAAAATGAATAACCTTCATCATCCAAAACAGATACTGAAATAAGATTCCTACTCATAGTAGGAACATAAAAGCAATTGTTCAAAATTAACAAAAACCCATTGGGCATAACAAGTTCATAAGTTCCTACAGCTATAGCAGCAACTCTTGCTCTATTGCCAACACGTAGGTCCACTTCGCCCTTCTTCAGCATCCTACTACTTTTGAGTCCCTGCATATTTGTACAAATATGAGATCCACATCCGGTATCTAATACCCAGGAAGAAGGAATAGATAAATTAATTTCCATAACATAAATACCTGAAGATGTAGTCGCACTACCCTTCAACTTCTTTAACTCATCCAAATAGAGTTGACAATTTCTCTTCCAATGCCCAGGCTTGTTGCAATGGAAACAAGTCCCTTCCTTAGGAACTTTAGCCTTAGGTTCAGGTTTTGGTTTAGCTTGTCCCTTGGACCCTTTAGCACCTTTTGCCTTACCCTTGCCTTTAGTATATTTGGCTTTCTTTTTCATTTGTTTAATATTGACATTCAATATTTGGGTAGGCTTTTTGATATTCCCCTCAGCAGTTTTGAGCATACCATGTAGCTCAGGAATGGATTTCTCCATGTCATTCATGTTATAGTTCATGACAAACTGTGAGAAACTGCTAGGCAATGAATGTAGGATCAAATCCGTGGAGAGTTCTAAACTCAAGGGATATCCAAGTCTAGCAAGGTGATCTAGATAGCCTTTCATCTTCAAAACATGAGCACTAACAGATTCACCTTCAGACATTTTGCAGTCAAATAATGCAACAGCGGTGTTAAACCTATCTTGCCTAGCCTGTTGTTGGAAAGTTTGTTTAAGATGCACACTCATCTCATAAGCCTCTAAGTGTTCCAGATCCTTCTGAAGTCCTGGACACATAGTAGCCAACATAAGACATCCTATGTCATTTGAATCATCCACATGCTTCTTATGCTTACTCTTAGCAGCATTAGAAGCATCAGCAGGAGGTGGGTCAGGGATAGCTTCATCAAGCACGTAGGACTTTTTCTCTTGTTTGAGAACAATTCTCAGGTTCCTAAACCAGTCAACAAAATTAGTCCCACATTCTTTCAGTTTTTCCTTCTCAAGGATAGATTGCAGTGATAAGGTGGAATTGTTATTAGCAGCCATCTGTTGATAAATATGCAAAGTCAAATTTTAATTAATAATGAGGTTAAAATTATTTATACTCCTACTAAAAATATAACCCTCTAAAGAAAAATTTTCGTAGGCTAAGATCCGTATTTCACTTAATTCTAAACTCAGCTTTGGCGTGACGCTTAAAATCAAGTTATTTAGGTAGGTAACATCTTTACCAATTACATCTCATGTAACTCTTAGTAATTATGGAATATTGACATCATATGTCATAGCATGTTGAATTCCATCTAATGCCTTAGGCCCAAAACCATTTTGATAGCCTAATTAAGTCTAACCAATTTTAAAACATATGAGTAACACTATTACTCATCCTACTTAGCTAGGAATGTTTAAAGCATATTGCTTTGGCAATACCTACTTTAATACAATCTTAGTTTTGATAGGTGTTCAAAACGTGGATGGCATTTAGACTTAAATTATTAATGAGGGTTCAACTAAATTATTATCATGTCTTGCATTACATATCATTATATTTTAGCATCCTATATGCATATATATAATTTATCACATAAGCATCATATACCAAATGACAAAATATGTAAACGTGACATAGCATGGCCAAACTAAATATGATCTTCAAGAGACCAAATGAAGATCATAAAGGCAACCCTAGGTGAAAAACCTATCTATTACAACACTTGCAATATTACATATCTTCAAAACTTGAGCTTGTGCTTCCATCACCATGGAACCATCTTCTCCTTGGTATGAATCTTCATCACAAACATTGTAGCTTGAATCTTCATTTATTACAATAAAAGAAAATCTAACTACTAGTAAAATAAATTACAACAAAATAAACGACACGCAGGCCGTATTTACCCAAAATTAAGATATGAATAAACCAATCACATAGGTCATAAGGCCATGCTATGCACCATGCCAAGACATCAAACAAACATAACATATTCATCACCAACATGTTAAATAGAAACAAATATATTGACATTCTTAATGTTGCGGTAACGAACTATAGGGCGCGAACATACGGCGGTCCCGCTAGCCGGTTAGCGGGCGGGGCTCCCGCTAGCCGGTCAGCAGGCGGTGTTCCAAAGGGGCGGGGTCGAGGGGCAGCGCCCCTCGAAGCCAAACAGAAACGTTAATCTCATTAACATTTTTCTTTGGCGAAACCCTAAAACAGAATCGTTAATCTCATTGACCTTCTTACTGTTTTATTTCGAATATGTACAACCCATTATAGAATCATTACCAAATGTTTATATCACATATAAACTTAATCGTTTTCATCATATGAAAATCGTTTTAATCAAGCAATCATATATACGTGATCATCTCATGAAAACGAAATTAAAAACACCAATCCTTTCTCATCATATGAAAAACGAATTAGGGTTTTACAGAAACGAAACCAAAAACAATCCTTTCTCATCATATGAAAAACGAATTAAGGTTTTATAATTAACATGCTATACGAAATCAATATATCTCATGTAATCATATCAACATGGCATTTTTGACTTAAACGAAAACAACAAGTAGCTCTGATACCACTGTTAGGAAATCAAGGAGATCACTGCAAACAAAACACGCAGTGGAAAAAATTTTTTGATCTCTGATTTCCCACCAGGATCCATGCTGTTCGTTTAATTCGTCGAAAGTGTACAAAGAACTAACCTGTTGATGATTCGAAATCACAGTTTGGAATAGATGCCTCGATCGCAAAACACCCTCTATCGCGTATCCACACGAATGCTACCGTCTGGAGTGCTAGCTCTCTGCAACGGCGAAGGCTGAAAAACGTTTTCTCTAAAACGTATTAGGGTTTCTTTTTTCGTTCTCTTTTAATTTTCTAATGTTACCTATAAGAAGACTTAACTTCTAGAGAGAATATAATCACTCCAGAATCCAATTCGAAATTGGATAAGGTTAGTCAAATTCAGAATCCAAATCTAATTAGGATTCTGAATATATTATCTAATAATATATATATAACGAAAATAATAATAATAATAAATATTAATATCTAATATTAATATTATTAATATTATATCCAGCCCAAAGTGCATTCTTGTGTGTGACCCGATAGGCCCATATTAATTGGCAGTCAATTTAATCTCTATTAAACCAACAAGTCATAATTGACCTCTAGCAAGGCGTTACAACTACCCAATTAATATAAGGAATGTCCAATTTGCCTAATAATAGTACATGCATTAATCCATTTGTCACACGATATCTAGCTTGAACATAAGTCATGCTCAACGTCATACTTATATTGTCCAAACTTATGATTACTCGATCTCCAAGTAGACTGATAAAAACAAATGAAATTGATCACACTATCAATTCATTTAAGCACAGCCATGCATTTCACAGTCTCACTTATCGAGGGGCCCAAAAGATATCTCTGTCAAAGAGAGGGACAAATTCTATCTTGATTGTTCATTATCCTCTACATAATTTCTATCATATATGATCATAACCTTTATTACTATCCAGTTACGGATAATGTTTGATCATGTCAAAATATAATAGTCCTTATATTGGAAACTATGACAATCTCAAGTCAAAGAATTAATACATAACTATTATGAGATTTACTTATGACACTAACCCATGTAGTAATCTCATGATGGGTCTATCCAATACATTGTTCTCTAACAAGTATCTATAAAATTGATTTGTATCACTATACACATAACCATCTGATGATTATCAAATCAATGTTCATCTGATGACTCTTTCTTGAAAATACTTACCATCATTCAAGTTCTTTATCAAATTAGGATAAGTAATATTAACAATGGCTGCAAGTGGATTAATTGAATCTTTGATAAGAAATTCATAAGAAACCTCTACAAATTGACTGACAATAATTATGTTTATCTGTTATACCATCTCCAATTTTTAATTTCTAATTAGAGAATTTCTTTATTTCTCGTTGATCAATGTTGACATTATTTGTCCATATTTGTGATTAATTTCAAAACTTTGTAAAAACTTCATAAATTATATAAAACAATTTAAAGTGACTGACACGATATCTTGTCTACTATCCTTGGAAATTATAGGTAATATTTGTCTAAAGATTCCACCAAACACAATAAAATTGCCACCAAAAGGTTTCTTTATGCTATTTGGATTAGAAAATGTTAGAAGGTCTCTTAATGTCCTATTCAGAGCTTTAAAGCAATATTTGTGAATTAAGGAGCTTTATCCCATATAATAAGCTTCGTTTTAGCCAGTAATACATATAATGTACTTCCTTCTTCAATATTACATGTGGAATTTTGGATTACATTTAGTGGCATACGAAATCTTGAATGTACTATTATATCTCATGAGAGAAAAAGGGAAATTAATTAGCGTTTTTTCAACGAAATAAGGCATTATATTGAAAACTTTAAACAAAATATTTAAAGACATTGGATTCTATTCGGAACAAATAAATTATTTAACTCATATATCTACTTTGGACAGCTTCAACAAAGTAAAAAAAAAATAATATTTCAAAAAAAAATTTTAATTTAAGCGATAAAGAACTTAAGACACGTTGCAACATGAGATTGAGATATGTGTTACAGTACTATGTTAGCTATTACCGTTTTAGTATAACAAATAATATATAGAATAGATTAGTATCAATAATAGTATTCACATTTTTGTTTTTTCACTCTTTAATTTTATTTTTGAATTAATTAATTTAATAAATAAATTAATATTCTTTATTAATTATTGTCTTTAGGATATTTAGTAAAAGTTTTGAAGATTATTATTTTTTATTTAATAATTAGAAAATATAACGTGGAATATATTAAATTATTTTTTGTTTTTATACTTTAATATGATTACAGTGTCTTCTTAGATTAAAAAATATATTTATTATTTTAAATTTTGGGGCTTACTTAGATGAAGTATGAGAAAAATAATGGATTGAATTATAATATTTTTATGTTATCATCCAATTTTTTTTTATTTGACCCATTTGCTTAATTTTCATACTTAACCCCTTTAATTTCATATCATTTTTTTTGTTTTTTTTTTAAAATTTAATTTCTTTATTTTAGAAAAAGGTGCATTTTTGCTCTTTAAATTATAATGTCTCTAAACTAATTTTAAACGTAAATAAGCCTAAATTTCTGAAAAAATAATTATTTTGACCCCTCACTTAATGGAACATATAATAACAGTATTATATTTGACAATAAACGTGCACCTGCTAACATTATGGGTAAAAATATACAAATTACAATTTAAAATATATATTTTTAAATAATAAAAATATTTAAATTTTAAAAATAGTATATAAAATTTTAAAATTCCATAGACGTTGAGTGTCTTATTTATATAATTTTAAATATATTTTAAAATTTTAATTTATATAATTTTGAATGTATTTTAAAATTATTAACAATATATTAAATATATTTTTAAAATTTAAAATTTAAAATTTATATATTTAAATATATTTTTAAATTTTAATTTATATATTTTTGTCCCTAATATTTTAACATGAATATATTTTTGCTTCATATAACGTTTTTATATGTTCCATTAACAAAGGAGTTAATTTTTTATAAATCTAGATTTACTTACACCTAAAATTAGTTTAAAGACAAATTCATGCGTTTACCATAATTTCAGGGAGTTTATTTTAATATCTAACTCCATAATTTTATGAAAATTAAATATATTTTTAAAATGAATAAAAAAATTACTAAATTCAAGTATATGTTATTATACTTTTCAGTCAAATAATATGCATAATATAATATTTATTATAATCAATTAGAATTCAAAATTTTTCATACCCGTGAAGACAAAACCTAATAATAAATGCACATTTTCTAAATAATGGACCTCATCGACTTTCCCTCTTCTCATCATAATACTGAGAAAGAAGTATTCAAAATATTTCATCAATAAAAATAATTTATAAATCAGAAAACAAAAATAAAGGGCGATGGGGTGCAGAGTATTCCCGTGGACAAACAACACAAGAGCGGGGCTGGTTTAATTGGAAGAAACAAAAATGGGGTGTGGAAACATTAATTTTCCTATCAGGAGAAAGCTAAGTAAAGACAGCAGAAATGAAAACATATTAATAATTATGGGGATTAGTACAAGGGAAAACCGATTTAAACACAGCCAGGAAAAAAATCATCAGAAAAAGAGAGAGTGATAATAGTTTCGAAGGGCTCTCCGTAATTACCGTAAGCCTCCCTTGAGCATCAAAACGTTTGTTTTTTTACTGAAATATGCATCTGGGTTTTTTTTTTTTTTTAATTTATTTGTTTCTGTTTCTCGATGTCGTTTTTGGTTTTTGATTCGCTTTTTATGTTTGTTTCTTGGTTGCTGGAAAATGGCAATTACTTTCTCATGTTCTCGATGAATTTTATGATCCACGGCTTTGTTCCATTAAAACCCATTAAAAATAATTCATTCTTGATTCATTTCTAAGGTTTATATATATATATATATATATATAATGTAATTAATTATTATGGACTTCCTGTTATGATTCAATTATGTTCAATCTTCATATGGTCATTTTAACATTCCTCTTTCATTATATTCTTGTTGTTGTTTTATTCCTTGTGTATAAGTACTTCCAAAATGCTGGTATGATAAATATAAGATAAAATAATAAGAATCTCTGGATGGATATTAGCAAAAAAATTTCTCAGGATGGATATTAGCAAAAAAAATTTCTCATACATACCTTTTGGACTATATTTTCCTTATGCTTTAGGGTTGGGGGGGTGGAGCACTTTGTTGATGGCATTGATTTAGTGGGTCTTAATTATTGCATGCTTTTGTTAAAGAAAATGGATGCAAAACCCAAGAGAAGAACTGTTGTGGAGAATGGAGATTCAGGAGAGGATTTAGTCCTTGCAACCTTAATTGGCAACGGAGATGATTTGGGTCCGATTGTTCGGCATGCATTTGAAATGGGGCGGCCTGAAGCACTGCTTCAGCAGCTCAAGACTGTTGTGAGGAAGAAGGAAGCCGAAATTGAGGAGCTTTGCAAAAGTCATTATGAGGACTTTATTCGTGCAGTTGACGAGCTTCGTGGTGTCTTGGTTGATGCTGAAGAGCTAAAAAGTGAGCTTGCTAGTGACAATTTTAGGTTGCAGGAGGTAGGCAGTGCTCTTCTGATTAAACTTGAGGAACTTCTTGAATCTTATTCAATCAAGAAGAATGTGACTGAAGCTATTAAAATGTCAAAGACTTGTCTTCAAGTTTTGGAACTTTGTGCTAAGTGTAACAATCACATGTCAGAAGGCCAGTTTTATCCTGCATTGAAAACAGTGGATCTAATTGAGAGGAATTACTTGCAGAATATCCCCATGAAGACACTTAGAGTGACAATAGAGAAGACAATTCCAGTGATAAAATCACACATTCAGAAGAAAGTGACTAGTCAGTTCAACGAGTGGCTAGTTCACGTGAGAAGTTCTGCAAAGGATATTGGACAAACGGCAATAGGTCGTTCTGCATCAGCTCGTCAAAGGGATGAGGAGATGCTTGAACATCAAAGGAAAGCTGAGGAACAAAATGCTTCAGGATTAGTAGATTTTGTCTATACTTTAGATGTTGAGGAACTCGACGAAGTTTCCATTTTGAAGTTTGATCTTACTCCTCTTTATCGGGCATATCATATCTATGCCTGCCTTGGAATCCAAGAGCAGTTTCGTGAATATTACTACAAGAATCGGTTACTGCAGCTTAATTCAGATCTGCAAATCTCTTTCTCTCAACCATTTATTGAATCCTATCAAACATTTTTGGCTCAAATTGCAGGGTATTTTATAGTTGAGGATCGGGTTTTGAGGACCGGTGGTGGTGTTCTGATAGCAAATCAGGTTGAGACAATGTGGGAAACAGCTGTAACTAAAATGACTTCAGTTTTAGAGGAACAATTTTCTCGAATGGATTCTGCCACCCATCTTCTCCTGGTGAAGGATTATGTCACTCTTCTTGGAGCAACACTTAGGCAATATGGGTATGAAGTGGGCCAAATTCTTGAGACACTCGACAATAGCCGGGACAAGTATCACGAGCTTCTTTTGGGGGAGTGTCGTGAGCAAATTGTTAATGTTATCGGCAATGACACCTATGAGCAGATGATAATGAAAAAGGATACTGATTATGACAATAATGTCCTATCCTTCAATCTCCAGACCTCAGATATAATGCCAGCTTTTCCATATATTGTACCATTCTCCTCCATGGTACCTGATACATGTCTCATTGTTAGATCATTCATCAAAGGGTCTGCCGATTATTTGTCTTATGGGACTCATACCAACATATTTGATGTTGTGAAGAAGTATGTGGATAAACTTCTGATTGATGTGTTAAATGAAGTAATACTTAGCACAATTCATATTGGAGCAGTTGGTGTCTCGCAAGCCATGCAGATTGCAGCAAACATATCTGTTCTTGAAAGGGCTTGTGATTTTTTTCTTCGACATGCAGCCCAACTATGTGGGATCCCAGCCCGATCAGTTGAGAGACCTCAGGCCAGTTTAACTGCTAAGGTAGTCCTGAAAACTTCTAGGGATGCAGCATATCTTGCTCTGCTGAATTTATTTAACACTAAGTTGGATGAGTTTATGGCACTCACAGTGAATATTAATTGGACTTCAGAGGAGCCGGTGCAAAATGGGAATGAATACATAAATGAGGTGGTAATATACCTTGACACTATTCTTTCAACAGCACAGCAAATTTTACCTTTGGATGCTCTATACAAGGTTGGAAGTGGTGCTTTTGAGCATATATCAAATTCCATTCTTTCTGCATTTCTCAGTGACAGTGTGAAGAGGTTCAATGCTAATGCAGTTCTGGCTCTAAATAATGATCTAAAGGTGCTAGAGAATTTTGCTGACGAGAGGTTCCATAGCGCTGGCTTGAGTGAGATATACAAAGACGGCAGTTTTAGAGGGTGCTTGATAGAAGCAAGACAACTGATAAACCTTTTGTCTAGCAGTCAACCAGAGAACTTCATGAATCCTGTGATAAGGATGAAAAACTACAATACTTTGGATTACAAGAAGGTAGCTAGCATATGCGAGAAATTCAAGGATTCTCCTGATGGAATCTTTGGTAGCCTTTCAAGCAGAAATACAAAACAAAGTGCAAGAAAGAAATCGATGGACATACTGAAGAAAAGATTGAAGGATTTCAACTGAAGAGTGAAAACCATGTTTCTTCTGCATCTTGTGCATGTACCTTTTTCTTTTCTTTTTTTTTTTTTGAAAAAAAGGAATAATTTTTTTTCTCTTAATATTGAAAAAAAAGGGATAAACAAAAATCAAGTCCAATTGCTTTGAGAAGCACTGCAGTCACAACTGCATTTGTGCTTCAGAATCACTCATTTTATTTTATTTTTTTTCCCAATTAATTATTCATCAGGTTATCCCATCTTAGCCTTTTTTTTTTTTCCATTGTCTCTAGAGATCTACAGCCATTGGTTGAACATTATTGAATTTCTTCTGGTTTAGGTAAAAAAAAAAAAAAAGAAGGATCGGTTAGTATTGGAATGTTTTAGGCAGTTATCATACAATATAATGAGAACATCTATTTTGACATAAAATCTCTGCTTTATGATTCAAAATTGCACCTTCTCATATGTTCTGGTCTTGGGGATTGTAATTATTCTGGGCTCGGATAAAAATTTCTGATATTCCGCTTGTCGTATGTTTCCTCAACACTTATCATCAATTCAACATTTTAATTTTCTTACTTTTCTCTCTCATCTGTGGACAAAAAAATTTGGAACTTAAATTTGGAATTTGAAAAAAAAAATAGCCATTAAGACTAAATTTAATCCATATCTAGTTAAATCTAACACCTCAAAAAAATCAATATTTCAAATACTTTTTTTACGGAGAAATTACATAATAAAACGATGATATTTTAGTTGAAATAACAAACTAATTAAATTATAATATAATTTTTTAAAATAGACATATAAGAAAAGATAGAGTAGGTTTTGAGGAGGTACATGGAGGATATGATTTTGAAATTAGAAATAAAAAAGGTAAAAGTATTCTTAATGTTACTTTAGCCTATGGTTTAATTATAACAAACACATATTTTATAAAAAAAAAAATCTCATCTAGTAACTTTTAAAAATGGGCAAAATAGAAATCAGATTGATTTCATATTCACAAGAAAAGTCAATTGATCTTGACACAATGATTGTAAGGTTATTCCAGATAAGATTTTGACCACTCAGCATAGGTTAGTGATTTTGGATATCAAGTTTAAGAGGTTGACTAGTAGGCCATGAAGGAACAATATTCCTAAGATTAGGTGATAGACTTTAAAAGGTGAAAAATAATTATTGTTCAATGATGAGTTGGTCAAAGTTGGAGGATGGGAGGAAGAAGTAAGTATGTTATCAAATGATATGTGGATAGACATGTCTACAACAATTAAATGAGTAGCTAGAAAGATTATTGGGTGTGAACATCCCTCGAAAGAGTCTTGGTGGTGAAATGAAGAAGTGCAAAAAGCAGTAAGAAGTGAAAGGGAATGATATAAGAGTTTGCCCAAGTGTAATAACAATGATGCTTTTGAGCAGTACAAACAAGTGAAAAAAAAATGTTAAAAAGGTAGTTAGTCAATCAAGAGCACAATCTTTAGAAAGTTTGTATGAGATAAGGGAAAAGAGCTATCTATAAATTGGCTAAGATAAGGGAAAAGAAATATCATGATTTAAACCAAGTTAAGTGCATTAAAGATAAAGAGAATAATGTTCTAGTTCAAGAAGAAGATATTAAGGAACGATGGAGAAGCTAATTTGAAGAACTTCTTAATGATAACCATAGTGGTAACATTGTGGGTTTAAACGGTAGGCCCAAAAAAAATATAAAACACACTAGACGGATTAGGTTTTCGGAAGTTAAGGAAGCTTTGAAGAGGATGAAAGTTGGTAAAGCTTGTGGACCAGATGGGATACCTATTGAAGTTTGAAAATATTTAGGAGATACAAGAGTTGCATGGTTGATATCTTTGTTCAATAAGATCTTAAGTACAAAAAAAAAATACCTAATGAATGGAGACAAAGTAATTTGATACTTATTTTTGAGAATAAAGAAGATATTCAGAATTACACAAATTATATAGATATAAAGCTTATGAGCCACACTATGAAATTGTGAAAGAGAGTTGTGGAACACATTTTGTGGTTAGATACTTGTATCTCCTCAAATCAGTTTGGCTTTATGTCTGGTCGATCAACTATGGAAGCTATTTTTCTTATAAGAGATTTGATGAAAAAGTATAGAGAGATGAAGAATGACTTACATATGATATTTATTGACTTAAAAAAAATGCGTATGATAGAGTCCCTAGAGAAGTTTTATGGTGGGTCATAGAGCGTAGGAAAATATCTATATGATATATCTAAGTATTGAAGGATATGTATGAAGGAGCTATCACCAGTGTCCGCACTGTGGGAGGGGATACTAAGAATTTTTTCATTTCTATTGGATTACTCCAAGGTTCATCTTTGAGCCCTTATCTTTTCGTCTTGGTTATAGATGAACTAACAAGACATATATAGGATGACATCCCTTGGTGTATGATGTTTGCAGATGATATTGTATTAATAGATGAGACTCAAGTAGGAGTAAGTCAAAAGTTGAAGTTATGGAGAAGCACTTTGAAATCTAAGGGTTTTAAGCTAAGTAGGACTAAGACTGAGTATATGCATTGTAGATTTAATAGCGAGAATAGAGAAAGAGACGAAATTATTTTAGACGGAATAGTAGTACCTAATAGTACTTATTCTTCAAGAAGATGGAGGTTGTGAAGAAGATGTAAATCATAGGATTAAAACTGGCTGGATGAAGTGGAGGGGTGCTATAGGAGTTCAATGTGATCGAAAGATATCAATTAAATTAAAAGGAAAGTTTTACCGCATTGCAATACAGCCTGCAATGATGTGTGATAGTGAGTGTTGGGTAGCAAAAGGACAATACATGAGTAAAATACATGTTGCGAAAATGAGAATAATAAGATGGATGTGTAGTCATATTAGGATGGATAGAATCCGCAAGAGTGCATTAGAAAAAAAAGTGGGGTAGCACCTATTGAGGATGAGATAAGAGAGCATAGATTGAGATGATTTGGCCATGTGAAACGAAGACCTAGTGATGCGCCGATTATAAAAATCGAACAAGTTAGAATAGATATAGCTAAGAGAGGTAGAGGTAGATCTAAACTGACTTGGTCAAAAATGGTCCAAAATGAACTTATGATGTTACATCTATCAGAAGAAATAAACATAAATCTTATTGAGTAAAAAAGAAAAATCCATATAGCCGACTCCAATTGAGTTTGAATTAAGGCTTTATTGAGTTGAGTTGAGTAAATACCCTAAAATCACTGTGAATTAACCATTTAATTTTACAAAATATAAAAAGAATTATCAATATCCAATTTGTTTACTATTTCAACTAAGATATCTAGTTGAAATCACCGTTGTATTATATAATTTTTTCTTTTTACCTTACTATCTCGAATCTACTATTTCCATCTTTAATCTAAATCTTCATTTTTTTTAAGTATAAAATCTAAAATTTCAAATTTCTTACACCTTCAAATAAGAGATGTATAAATGGATTCAAATCTTAAATTTAAAATATATATATTTTAAATCTAAATCCATACTTTCAAATTTTAAATCCAAATCCGTCCATTCAAAAACATCCTTCATTTAATTGCAAGAAGAATTCGAACCTTCCTATTTTTCATTTTCTTGGGAATAAACAATGATTTGAAGTCATGGAATAAAAGATCAATCCTTTACACTTTTCCTTTTCAAAATGTCAAGTGAATCTAAAAGGTAGTCTCTCCATCCCTTCATAAATAATTATCACTTTAAAATTTATACAAGAATTAAGAAAATTGTGTTATAATATACTTTATACACCATTTTACTGAACTATTATTACCCTTATTTTATTACTTATTCCATTAATAATATTTTTTTTGTAATTGTATAAGGGTAAACTTGAAATAAAAGTAAAAAATCTTGATTTTTATAAAGTGATAATTATTAATGAATAAAATTTATCACTTCAAAAAAATAATTATTTGTAAATGAAGAGAGTATTACCATCCTCCATTCATTGCTCAGTTTGTGTTCTTCTGACTATTAAGCCACTCAACCTCTCAACTATATGGCCATTATGACTATTGTGTTCTTCTGACTGTTCAGTGAATCTAAAAATTTCATAAGCACATTGTGAACATAAATAATTAAAAAGGCGCATTAATTATAATTGAGTGGCCTAATATATAATATAAAGAGGAAATTATACCATATATAATTTTTTAAGTTTCATTTTTATTTTTATTATATTTGTTTTTTTTTTCAATTTAAACTTTTTCTTTTTTTAATTTTAGGTTAATTTTTACATTTTCTTTTCAAAAATACATTAACTCTTTTTTTTTTCTCTTCAATCAACGTATTTTCTTCACTTTCTCTTCTCCGCTCCATTGCTACTTCTTTTCTATTGCAAATCCCATTTCAGATTCTTTTATTATTATTTTTTATACCATCACTGTCAACTCTTTTTTTTGAAACACTAAAAAGGATCGTTTCTTCTGTAGTCGAAAATCGTTTGTGGTAACCAATTGCCATCAGGTTTCAAACTGCATTTTCTTACAACATCCGACATTGTGCAAGAGCCCTCTTTACCTTGTCCAGAGATGTAGGTGCAATGGTTGGAACTAGATGTTGACACGTCTCCTTTTAGAGACTGAATCACCAACTGCCCATTAATTTGATGGTCATCTCCTAATGGCCTCATTGCAGAAAGTTGCAAAGAACCAAGAAAATGAATAAAATTAAAAGGACAATAGCAAAGATGCTCGTGTGAAACTGACAAGCCCATTGTTACTAAACAAGTTAAGAACTAATCAATGTCTTTAATTCAAATAATTAAATAACCAGAGATGGAGAATTAATTATAGAAAACGAAAAATTAAAATTTTAATTAACGGGGAGGAAAAGGAGGAAGAGATAGAGAAAGATGAAGTTGATGAACTTTGTATTAGAGAAGTTTTAGTATATGATAAATGATCAAATCATAGATTAAAATTCATTAAAATATTAAACAACAATCTGAAAATTGTTACGAAAGTGATTAATTGCTTTTGACTTGGAATTACATGGACCCAATGTAATATTCCAAAATGTGCCCTAGAAGTTTTGATATAATTGTTGTTTTATTTGAATTAAAATGTATATGTATAATTGGAAGAGAAAAGAATTCAAAAGAGAGTGTATATGTTGTATATATGGAAATATATATAACATATACACAAGTCAAATGGATGGTCAAAGGAAGAAGATATTTATTTTGATAGTTGTGAAATTACTAAAAAGGGCAAGTAAGTGAAAGAGAGTTAAAATAAATAGAAGAGGGTATTTAAGTAATTTTCTTTTTGGAATGCTTGGTGGAGGTTTAAAGAGATGAGAAGTTTGACTTTGCTTCATTTCTCCTTCTTTCCTTTTTCCTTTGTTGGCCGGCCATCCAAAGCAAAAGAGAGCAAGAGTGAGTTTTATGTTCAAGCTCAAAATTGAAAGAGTTTTCAAGTGATTAAGTGGAAATTCAAGAAGTCTCATTATTTTGGTAAGTTCTCTCTCTTGATTTCTCTTGTTTATTTGAAGTTGTGTAAAAGTTTGATTGTTGATGTTTGAAAAGAGGGTTGTGTTGATTGTAGTATGTTGGAGTATGTTTGATTTAATTGATTGTGGTGTTGGTTTTGAATTAAAAATAAGAAGTTAAGTTGGTGTTTGTGTTGGAAGAGTTAGGTTGTGTTTGTATTAGGGTTTTGAAGTGGTAAGTGATGTTTAACTTGAGTTTGATCAATTATTTTCATAGATTTTCATGTTGTTTGTGTTTGTTGGAGTTGTAAGCCTAGAATATGTGAATTTGGTCAGAAGTAGTTGCACTTTGGATGCCACGCCCGTGGCCTTGGTTGCCATGGCCGTGGCCATTTGTAGCCATGGCCGTGGAGGTTTGGAGCAAGGGAAGCAGAACCATTCTTTAACCCACGCCCGTGGGGGTTGGGGTGGCCACGGCCGTGGGCTTTAGTTAGTGGTGTTGAGTTATAATTTGTGATCTAAAGGTCTAAGATGAGGTTAATAAGTGATAAATTGTATTGGAATTCATGTATTGTATTATTTTTGGACTAGGTTTTGGAAGAAAGTGATTTGCCCTAATTTAAGAAGTGAAGAACTCTTGGAAGAAGAAGAGTATAGAGTTGTGTGAGTGTTCTTGAGGTAAGTACAAACTACATGATTGCATATATTCATATGATGTTGAGACTTAACATCCATTTGAAAATATGGTAGGAAATCTAATGCATTGTTGATACTTTTGAATAATGTTATGTTTGGTATAATGTGAATGATTGATGAGCATCTAAAATATGTGTTGATGTCATTGATTATGTATATCTAAATTATAAATTGATTAATGTGAGTTGAGATACAATGTGTTGGTTCTAATGATGTAAATGACATGATTGGGGCATGTTGCCTATATGATGATGAATTTTAAGATATATGTTCAATGTAATTGATTATGTATACTTGAATTATGAAGTATTATAATGTGAATTGAGATAGAATGAGATGTGAAGCCATTGTGATTGGCTATGATGATTCAAATGAGATGTGAAGCCATTGTGATTGGCTATGATGTTTCAATTGAAATAAATGGGGCATGTTTGCCTAGTTGGTGATGATAATTGAGAATGAAATTAATAATGAAATAATAAATGAATTGTGTGGCTAATGTGTTATTCCATTTTCAGAGTTTGTTGTTGGTGGCATGCCTAATAGTAACAATCTCTTGAAGTTAGGTTGGGCTTGATCCTTGAAGCCAAGTTGGGTTGAAGTTTAACATGTTTTACTCCCCTTGAAGCTTGGTTGGATCTAGTCCTTGAAGCCTAATTGAGATGTTACAACCCTTGAAGCTAGGTTGGGTTTAGTTCTTGAAGCCAAGTTGGGTTGATACTTAGCATGCTTTGTTCCCCTTGAAGCTTGGTTGAACTTAAATCCTTGAAGCCTAGTTAGGATAATGATAATGATAAATGTGATAATTAAACCAAAACATTAACTCTGAAAGTTGAATGACATATTAGTGTTTTTGGGCCCATGCATGTCTTTGTTTTCAATGTGACTCTTAATTGGTGAAATTAATGAATAATGAGACACATGCTTATGAGATATAATGTTATGAGTTGGTTATACTATATGAGTATCCTATTGGCAATGAATATAGCATGGAGAGCTATGTTGAGTAATGAAACTATAAAGATAAAATATGAATGTTTTGATATGATATGATAGGGAACAATGAAAGGTTTTGAAATATACTATTCTCTTATATTGGTTTTTGAATCTTGATTGTGACATTAGCATTACATTGAAGCATAATATCATTATAGTTTGTACCACTAAGCTGTTGGCTTAGCGCGATTATGATTTATCGCGCAGGTAACTGGGAAGAACCAGAGAGTTTCTCTAGGCCGAGTAGAGTCTAGATCTGGTGGTGTTGATAGTGAAGCTTAAAGATCGAAGACATACTGCCAAACATGTATATATTTTATGTTTTTGTAAAACTTGAGTTTTGATGTATATGTATTTGTAAATATTTGTTATATTTTCCGCTGTGTCTTGAATAAACTTTTTATTTATTGTGTTGTATAAATTTCTTTAAATGTTTTAAATTTGTTCATATGATTTTGAAAGAAGTAAGTCATTTGTTTAGTAATCCGTGATATTTCTATATTCAGTATACGTATATTACGATCGTAATAGCATTCTATGTACGTATACGGGATATAGGGGTGTTACACCCAAGTTACCTACCCTATTTAATTTAATAAGCTTATTTTTTTATTTATTTTGATTTTTTTTATTTCAAATGTAATAAATGGGGATTTTTTTTCTTTAAATGTAACACACGTTACAAGTTCGATAAAATGTTCGATATAAGAGTTTTTTCAATTTTTTAGCTTTTCATCATTATTTTTTCATTTGTGATAATGTTTTGTCAGTTCCTTACTAATTTATATTTTATTTCTTATAAGCACATCATTAACTTTCCATCTTAGTTTGCTTGTTGGTGTATTATATTCTTATTAAAACCATCAAAACAAATAATTATAAAATTATTTATATGTCTGTATATATAACATATAAGAACATTGATGACAAGGTGGATCTTTGAGATTAGGAGTTCAGGTTCGAGTTTAGCTACTAGCTCTCCTACTTGTAACACAAGAGAAGGGATCGGGTTCTAGTAAGAAAACTTTGATGTCTAATTTAGTGTTCGGTTTGTCTACAGATAAACGAGCTAAAAAAGTTAAAAAAAATTCATTTACTTGTAGAGGTTCACCCCTATTTATAGTTAAGGAGTATGGCGACAAAGCCTGAATGTGTCAGTAGATCTTCAGAAGGCATCAGTATTATACAAAGACAATGTTAGGGATCTATATTCTAGACATAAAGAGCTTGGTCAGACTCCGAATATTCAATACTAAGGCCCATCTTTGTAATATCCCAAAGTATACCCTAAAAGTTTTGGTATTATTGTTATAATTGGATTAAGTGTTATAAGTGTATATGTTTATATGGAAAGAGATAAAAGATAAGAAGAGGAGAGTTTATATGTTATATATATAGTGATATATATAACATATACAAGTCAAACTAATGGAAGTCAAAAGAAGATAAATTAATTATTTATAATTAATTAAATTAATTAAAAGGAAAATTAATGAGTGGAAGAGGATATTTTAGATTATTTTAATATTATTTGCTTGGTGGAGGTTTAAGTGGAGAATAAGAGTTTGACTTTGTCTCTTTTTTTCTTCATTTTCTTCTTCTTTCTTTTGTTGGCCAGGCATCACAAAGCAATAGAGAGAAAGAGAGTTTTTGTTTTCCAAGCTCAAAATTGAAGAAGATTTCAAGTGATCAAGTTGGAAATCTAAGAAATTTCATAAACTTTGGAAAGTTTCCACTTGATTCGCTTGTTTTATTTTAAATTGTATTTGAGTTTGATAGTTGATTGTTGAGAGTATGAATATGTTTGATTGTGGTGTGTTTGAGAGTGTTGGGTTTAATTGATTTTGATTTTGGGGTTGAATTGAAGAGATGGAGTTAGGTTTGGTATTGGAAGAGTTAGAGTGGTGAGTTGGTAATTGATGTATGTTGTGAGTTTGAGCAATTATTATCTTAGATTTTCATTGTGTTTGTGTTTAATGGAGTTGAAAGCATAGAATGCATGAGTTTGGTGAAAAACAGAAGCAAAATGGATGCCACGCCCGTGGCCCTTGGATGCCACGACCGTGGGGGTGTTAAGCAAATTGGATAGATTCGTTTGCTAACCCACGACCGTGGGGGTTTGTGAGGCCACGATCGTAGGGTTGTGAGGCCATGACCGTGGGGTTGTGAGGCCACGACCGTGGGGTCCTATGTTAGACAAATGACCTTAATTTTGATCCTTGACAACTCAAATGGATGATCTATTTAACTTGTGTTTGAGAAATCTTGTTGCAGGATTAGGTTACTTCAAATAAGGTGAACAGAACACTTATAGCGGTCGCACCTCACCTGAATACGACCGTTCCATGTAATTAAAAGAAGAAACCTTATCACAGTAGGTTTCGCGGTCAGAAGTTCGACCTATGTCGCGACCGCTCCTACAGAATAGCGACCGTCCGAATATTTGCACGACCGCTACTCAAGGAACTTAAATCATTACAATCACAGTAAGGTTCGCGGTGACAAGAACGGTGAATGACTCGACCTCGCTTATCACTTTAGCGACCGCCCCATTCAGAATCGCGACCGCTCTACCATTCAAGAAGAAATTGTTTGAAGAGACAGTAGGTTTCGCGTCCTCAGGAGCGTCCAGAAGTTCGACGCGAGTTTCTCAATTCGACCGCGATAATCTACATAGGGCGACCGCGACATTCAAATTATGGCGGACATTCAATTTTGCCCTGTCAGAGAATGACACGTAATATGACCGTTATAAACCCACTTGATTATTCAAAAAGGGCGACCGCACCATTGCTAGGCGCGACCGTCCCGACAAACACAGCTGGGCAAGAAACCGGTCCGACAAACACAGCATGGGCAAGATTCCAGCTGCAGAGCACTAAAATTCGACCGTTGAAGTCTTTTCAAAAGTAGCGACCGTCCCATGTTAAAGGACGACCGCGAGAAGCATGAGCGCGACCATCCTTGCATGAAGGGCGACCGCGAAGTGCTTCGGGCAGTTTAAGTAAAGAAGGTCTAATCTACCAATACATTATTCTTAATGTCTATAACGGCTAGTAAGACCACATTGGCTATAAATACAATGTCTCTCTGAGAAAACAAAAAAGGAACAAGCAAGAAATCAGATTGTAATAGCCAAGCAACAAATTTTCATTTACTTAAACTTACAATTAAATTGTAATGTATGTTAGGTGTTAGCATTTGAAAACACCATTGTATAAGTTTGAGTGTAAGCTTGGGAAACACTTGGGTTGTGAGAGTAAGCCTTGTAAAACTCTTGTTTGGGTTATAAGTGTGAGCCTTAGAAAAACACTTGTAAAGTTAGGTGTGAACTTGTAAAAACACCAAAGTTGGAAGTGAGCTTGTAAAAACTTCAAAGTCTAGTGGAAACTTAACAAGTTGTTAAGGAAGTGGATGTAGGATTGAAGTAAATCCGAACCACTATAAATCTTGTGTGTTCTTTCTTCCTTCATCACTCAACAATCTTCATATTCCGCACTTCTTGTTTGTTGAGTTTTTTAAATTGTCATTACTTCTTGAGGAAACCAATTCACCCCCCCCCCTCTTGGTTGCCATCTTGGGACAACATTTGGTATCAGAGCCCTTAGATTTCTTAAACTTAATTGTGAAATCTGATCCACTATGGCAACTTCTTCTTCATCAAGCTCTCATGGAAATCTTAATTCTATTCTTAGACCCTACTTTGATGGAACTGATTATTCATACTGGAAACACAAAATGTATTTGTTTCTAGATAGTGAAGGGATTGAACTATGGGATTTCGTGGAAAATGAATGGAAATCTCCTACCCACGAAGTTGACGGTATTCAAGTTCCACTTCCCAAAGCTCAATGGTCAACTAGCAATGTCAGAGATCGATTCAAGAACAATAGAGCTGCTTCCATCTTGATGAATTCCATTTCAAGGGAAGAAGGCGGAAGAGTTCAACATTTAACTTGTGCACATTGCATTTGGAAAACACTTGAAAACTACCATGAAGGTACGACTCAAGTGAGATTTACCAAAAAACAAATGCATGTTCATGAATATGAGCTATTCAAGATGAAACCAAATGAAAATGTCACCGACATGACCAATCGCTTACTTGCAATTGTCAATGAACTAAAGAAGTATGGCAAGGTATATGATCAAGGTGATGTAAACAGCAAAATCTTGAGAGCCCTAAGAGCTAGAAAGAACTTTGAATCCAAAGTATCATCCATAGAAGAAGCTCATGATCTCAGCACATTAAGAACCGACGAGCTAGTTGGAAAATTACTCACATTTGAGCTACACAGTGAGAAAGAAGAAGATCAAGGTGAGAAAGAAAAGAGAAAACCAATTGCACTCAAAGCAATCAAAGAAGCTGAGAGCTCAAGCAATGAAGGTACTGATGATGAAGATGAAATGGCAATGTTCTCTAAAAGAATCAATGAATGGAAAAGGAAGAAAAGATTACAAGCAAACAAAGGTACATCTCCTAAATTCTCCTTCAAAGATAAAGAAAAGAAAAATGAGGTAAAATGCTATGAATGTGGAAAAACCGGTCACATCAAGTCGGATTGCTACAAATTAAAGAACAAAAGGAAATGGGATAAAGAAAAGAAAAAGTCTCTCAAAGCCACATGGGATGACTCTTCCTCAAGTGAAGAAGAAGAAGAGGAAGGAATTGCAAATCTTTGTCTCATGGCTATTGAAGATGACTCCAATGAGGTAAGTACTCAATCCTTTGATCTTGTAGCACATGATGATATAAGTGATATAGATGATAGTGATTTGATTGAGCACATGAATTCTAAAATAGAAAAATATTTCTCCAAAATGATGCTCTATAAAGAGAAAAACTCTAAGTTAGAAAAGGATTTTATATGCTTAAAGAACTCTACCTTAGAATTGAAAACCTCAAATGAACATTTGATGAATACAATAGGAGAATTAAATAAAAGCTCACATGACTTAGAAAAAGTGATTAAAGAGAATGAGGCATTGAAGCATGAACAAAAAGAACTAAAAGAATCAATTTCTAGATTTCATAAAGGAAAGGAAGCATTGAACACATTAATTAATAATCAAAGATCACCTTCCTTGAAATATGGATTAGGATTCAATGGCTCAACCAACATTGCACCTAGCAAACCAACATTTGTGAAAGCATCTACAATTGGAATTTCTAATGTTCATATCAAAGATGCTTGCACCAAGTCTAAAAGAACTTCTTATGGTTCACTAGGAAATAAAGCTAAAGATAATTATGCATTGTTGTTCACTAAACTTGTACAAAAGAAATCACATACTTGTAGTTGTATGTATAATGCAAAAAGAAAAATGCAGAAGCATAGAATACCATGGCAATGCACATATTGCATGAAATTTGGACACAAAAATTTTTCCTGTTATATAAGAAAGGCTCATCTCAAGTTAGAAGACACTCTTTCTACTAACCATCAAGGACCCAACTATATGTGGGTACCTAAAAAAGGATGATCACAATTGGCTTGCAGGTATGCCTAAAATCTACTACCAATGAAAGCACATGGCTTGTGGATAGTGGATGCTCAAGGCATATGACTGGAAATGCAAAACTCTTTACAAGTATTACCTATAAACATGGAGGTAACGTAACTTTTGGAAACAATGCTAAAGGTAAAATTCTTGGTGTTGGCTCCATTGGTTCTATTGGTAAGGATTTAATTGAAGATGTATGGCTTGTTGATGGTTTGAAACATAACTTGCTAAGTGTTAGTCAACTTTGCGATAAAGCATACTTCGTTAAGTTTGATTCCAAGGAATGCAAAATCACAAATTCAAATGATATTATCATATTTAAGGGTACTAGAACAAACAACACTTACAATGTAAGCATACATTCTAATCATACATGTTTAATGTCCACTAATAATGATGCATGGTTATGGCATAGAAGACTAGGACATGCTGGTATGGATCAATTGAAATATATTTGTAATGAGAATTTAGTTGATGGCTTACCTAAGATAAAATATGATAAAGACAAAATTTGTGAACCTTGTCAACATGGTAAGCAACATAAAAGCTCATTTAAATCAAAGTGTGTTATAAGCACCTCTAGACCTTTAGAGCTCATTCATTTAGACTTGTTTGGACCAAATAGAGTTACAAGCTTAGGAGGCAAATCATATGCATTTGTTCTTGTTGATGACTACTCTAGATTCACATGGGTTAATTTCTTAGCTCAAAAGAATGAAGCCTTTAATTACTTCAAAACCTTTGCAAAAAGAGTTCAAAATGAAAAAGGATATGTGATCACATCTATTAGAAGTGATCATGGCAAAGAATTTGAAAATGAAAACTTTGAAAACTTTTGCAATGAACTTGGCATTTCACACAATTTTTCTGCTCCTAGAACTCCACAGCAAAATGGTGTAGTTGAAAGGAAAAATAGAACTTTAATCGAAATGGCTAGGACAATGCTCAATGAATATGATTTACCATCTTATTTTTGGGCGGAAGCCGTTAATACAGCTTGTTACATTGCAAATCGTGTTTATAAAAGGCATTTAACTAATAAAACTTCTTATGAGCTATGGAATGGAAGAATACCCAGAATTGGATATTTTAGAGTATTTGGATGCAAATGCTTCATATTGAATACCAAGGATAATCTTGGAAAATTCTCATCCAAATCAGATGAAGGCATATTCTTAGGATATTCATCATATAGCAAAGCATATAGAGTATTTAATATGAAAACTCTAGTTATAGAAGAATCAATGCATGTTGTATTTGATGAATTATCTAAACTTGATCAAAAGAAAGGTATTACTTTCAATGACCCTGCAGGCACTCTTGAACCTCTTGAATCTATTGATGCTCCAAAGATCAATCAACTTGAAGAAAAGGCTCAAGATCTACCTAAGGATTGGCAATACAAGAAAGATCATCCAAAGGAACTCATCATTGGAGAAACATCAAAGGGAGTAACTACTAGATCTAGAATTAATCATATTGATGTTAATGTTGCTTTTGTTTCTCAAATTGAACCAAAAACTATTGAGGAAGCTTTAAATGATGAAAATTGGATAACTGCAATGCAAGATGAACTTAATCAATTTGAAAGAAATAATGTTTGACAACTTACTCCTAGACCTATAGATCATTCTATAATAGGATGCAAATGGGTTTATAGGAATAAGCTTGATGAAAATGGTCACATCATTAGAAATAAAGCAAGATTGGTAGCCAAAGGTTATAATCAAGAAGAAGGTATTGACTATGATGAAACCTTTGCCCCCGTAGCTAGATTAGAAGCTATTAGAATATTACTTGCCTTTGCATGTCATATGAATTTTAAGCTTTATCAAATGGATGTTAAAAGTGCATTTCTAAACGGACTCATAAATGAAGAAGTTTATGTTGAACAACCTCCTGGTTTTGAAAACTACAAATTTCCTGATCATGTTTTCAAACTTACCAAAGCTTTATATGGATTAAAGCAAGCACCTAGAGCTTGGTATGACAAACTTAGTGCATATTTACTTGAAAATGGTTTTGCAAAAGGAAAAGTAGACACAACTCTTTTTGTTAAAAAGGATAAGCATAACATCTTGATTGTACAAATTTATGTGGATGACATAATATTTGGAGCTACTAATGAAACCTTGTGCAAAGAATTTGCTTCTTGTATGACTAGGGAATTTGAAATGAGCATGATGGGTGAACTCAAGTTTTTCCTTGGACTGCAAGTCAAGCAATGTAAAGATGGGATCTTCATCAACCAATCCAAATATACAAAAGAACTCATCAAGAAATTTGGAATGGATGGCTGCAAAACTAGCAAAACTCCTATGAGCACATCATTGAAATTAGGTAAAGATGATAATGGTAAAGCAGTAGATGAGAAGAAATATCGAGGTATCATCGGATCACTACTTTACTTAACCGCATCTAGGCCTGATATAATGTACAGTGTATGTCTTTGTGCTAGATTTCAAACTTGTCCTAAAGAATCACACTTGAATGCCACAAAGAGAATCTTGAAATATTTGAGTGGTACAATACATTTAGGACTTTGGTATCCAAAGAACACATCATTTCATATTATAGGATTTTCAGATGCAGATTATGCTGGTAGTATATTAGATAGGAAAAGCACTACAGGAGCATGTCACTTTCTTGGTAATTGTCTAGTTTCTTGGCATAGTAAGAAACAAGCATCGGTTGCTTTATCCACAACGGAAGCTGAGTATGTTGCAGCTTGTTTTTGTTGCACACAAGTATTATGGATGAAACAACAATTGCTTGACTATGGTAAGGTTTTTAACAATATTTCCATTAAATGTGACAACACTAGTGCTATCAATTTGTCTAAAAATCCTATACAACATTCTAGATCCAAGCATATAGATATTAGACATCATTTTTTAAGGGAAAATGTGCAAAATCAGAACATAATTCAAGAATTTATTGAAACACAAAATCAACTTGCGGATGTCTTTACAAAACCCTTGAATGAAGATAGACTTAATTTTATTAAACTTAATTTAGGAATGATTGATGGAAACACTCTGAATTAATTGCCTATCAATAAGGTTTCTATGTGCATGAATTTAATGGTTCTTAACACAATAGAAATATTCTCCATCTTTCCTTGAATCTTTCATTTTTAAGTATGTAGCGGTCGCTCCAGTATTCTTTAGCGGTCGCTATCCTGTCTGTCAGTTTCATTCAAACTAATGACTCTGTGCGCGGTCGAGAAAATTTGTGCGCGGCCGCACCAATTTGAACAGTTTCGACCGTTACAGTTACTTTCCTCACTCACGAGCATACTTATCTTGACAATGGTCGCTAGACCATAAGTAGCGATCGCACTATCTTCAATCCGCGACCGCACCCTGTACACTCTGCTCAAAAATTTATAACCGTTGGCTGTGTGACAAGTCGCAACTCTTAATATTCAACAGTCAAAAACGGCTATTTTCTTAACTCCATCTATTTAAGAGTAAGTTACATCAAATTTCTTGGATATTTTGCTTCTGAAAACAATCTAAAACCCTAAAATCTTCTCAACTCATCTACTTCTCAAATCAACCTCTGTTTTCCTGCACTCATCTGTTTCTTCTATTCTAATGGCTCCCAAAAGAAAAACCACTTCCAAAATAAAGGGACAAGCCAAGAGAGTTCCAGGAATCACCATTAGAGAACCCGAAGTTGTTCCCCCATCTCCTCCTCAATCTAAAAGAGGTGAGAAAATTCACAAACCTCACCATCAAACCACTGAAGAAGATGTTAGGTATGCCATGCTAAAGAGAAAGAAGGTTGAAGGCACCAAATCTCCTTTTGGTGGGATGCTTTCTGCCTTGAACATCAAGGACGAAATTGAGAGATTGCTGGATGTCCTTGGATGGAGAAAATTTGTCTTTCCAGAAGAGGTAGGCTACTCTAGTCTGAGTAAGGAGTTTTTAATGTCTCTTCAAATAGAGAAGAGTGCAAATTCTGCACTAGGGTGGTATGGGGTTAGATTTAAGCTCTTTGATCAATACCAAGCCCTATCTCTAGAAGATTTTGGCAGCATTTGGGACTTCCCCTCTGAAGGTATAACCTCCTACAATGACCAAATCTTCTCAAACCCAACACTTTCTGATTTCTGGAGAGAAAT
Organism: Garcia nutans; assembly: GCA_947685225.1. Taxonomy (NCBI): domain Eukaryota; kingdom Viridiplantae; phylum Streptophyta; class Magnoliopsida; order Malpighiales; family Euphorbiaceae; genus Garcia; species Garcia nutans. The sequence goes on from CANTUV010000001.1 coordinate 24,421,175, forward strand.
TTCCATTGAAACCTCTTTTGAAAAGGAATCTAAAGCCAGACATATCAAATCTCTCACCCACTGGATGCTCCATAGGATTATCACCTATACCATTCACCAAAGAGCTGATGGGAATGAGAAAGTCACCAAAAGAGATCTTATATTTCTGTATGCTTTCACCCATAACATCAAAATGAACACCACCAAGTTCTTGATTGATACCTTTTATCATCATGCTATTACAAGAACTGGTACCTTCTTCCTATCCTCTCAAGTTACTCAAATAGCTAGGCACCTAAACCTTCTGAATGATTTGAACTTAGCTACTTTGAGGAACCCTTTCACTCTAGCCTCCAATGCTATCACAATGGATTACTTAGAGCATGCTGGTTGTGTAAGGAAGATAGAAGGGTCATATGTATACTGCTATGGCAAGAAAGGAGTTATGGATAAACAAAAGAAAAGGCCAAGGTATACAATTGAGGAAGAGGGAGATTCTGTAGAAGTTGCAGTAGAATTACCTCCAAAAGCAACTTCATCAAAAGCTGCTAAAGAAACTGCTTCATCCTCCACACAACTCATCCTCCAAGCTATCAAGACTCTCTCAAGGAAACTCACTAAGTTCAAGAAAAGTGTTTCCAAGAGATTCCAGCACTTAAACAAGAGGATAGACCTTATATCCCACATGCATCATGATCTTTATGACATGCAAGGCAAATTGGACTTGCCTCAATGCAATCTTGAAGATTGGGATATAAGTGATCACACCCAAAGCGTTGCTGAAGAAGAAGAGTCCATTAGCACTAGCTCTGCCTCTGTTGCACCTCAAGATAAAGGGAAAGCTCCTTTAGTTGAAGAAGAGTTAGAGTTAGATGATGACTCAGAATAGCTTAGCTTTAGTCTGTTTTTGCTTGCATTTTCATATGTTTGCTAATTTGCTTTCTGTTTTGTATTTTCCTCCACTTTAATCTATATAATGTTTATATTTCCTTTCATTTGCTTTGTTAATATTTTTGCTTAACATTTATTTCATTTTGCCTATGCCAATGGGGGAGAGAAAATACCAAAATGGAATGTGGTATAAATGGAATGTCAATAAAATTATGGGGGAGAAATAAGAACAATCTATTTGAACATTTGCAAATTTGGGAAAAATGTTTATGGGGGAGTTAATTTCTTGTTGAAATTTATTGAACATTTGCAAATAAGAAAAAATGTTTATGGGAGAAAAATGTTTGCACCAAGATAAACTACTAAATCACAAATGCTCTTAACCATGATTGTTGCATATGTTAAGGGGGAGCATTTTTAGACTCATTATTTTTCTTATCATTCCATTTGAATTGTCAAAGTCAAAATGGGGGAGATTGTTAGACAAATGACCTTAATTTTGATCCTTGACAACTCAAATGGATGATCTATTTAACTTGTGTTTGAGAAATCTTGTTGCAGGATTAGGTTACTTCAAATAAGGTGAACAGAACACTTATAGCGGTCGCACCTCACCTGAATACGACCGCTCCATGTAATTAAAAGAAGAAACCTTATCACAGTTGGTTTCGCGGTCAGAAGTTCGACCGATGTCGCGACCGCTCCTACAGAATAGCGACCGTCCGAATATTTGCACGACCGCTACTCAAGGAACTTAAATCATTACAATCACAGTAAGGTTCGCGGTGACAAGAACGGTGAATGACTCGACCTCGCTTATCACTTTAGCGACCGCCCCATTCAGAATCGCGACCGCTCTACCATTCAAGAAGAAATTGTTTGAAGAGACAGTAGGTTTCGCGTCCTCAGGAGCGTCCAGAAGTTCGACGCGAGTTTCTCAATTCGACCGCGATAATCTACATAGGGCGACCGCGACATTCAAATTATGGCGGACATTCAATTTTGCCCTGTCAGAGAATGACACGTAATATGACCGTTATAAACCCACTTGATTATTCAAAAAGGGCGACCGCACCATTGCTAGGCGCGACCGTCCCGACAAACACAGCTGGGCAAGAAACCGGTCCGACAAACACAGCATGGGCAAGATTCCAGCTGCAGAGCACTAAAATTCGACCGTTGAAGTCTTTTCAAAAGTAGCGACCGTCCCATGTTAAAGGACGACCGCGAGAAGCATGAGCGCGACCATCCTTTCATGAAGGGCGACCGCGAAGTGCTTCGGGCAGTTTAAGTAAAGAAGGTCTAATCTACCAATACATTATTCTTAATGTCTATAACGGCTAGTAAGACCACATTGGCTATAAATACAATGTCTCTCTGAGAAAACAAAAAAGGAACAAGCAAGAAATCAGATTGTAATAGCCAAGCAACAAATTTTCATTTACTTAAACTTACAATTAAATTGTAATGTATGTTAGGTGTTAGCATTTGAAAACACCATTGTATAAGTTTGAGTGTAAGCTTGGGAAACACTTGGGTTGTGAGAGTAAGCCTTGTAAAACTCTTGTTTGGGTTATAAGTGTGAGCCTTAGAAAAACACTTGTAAAGTTAGGTGTGAACTTGTAAAAACACCAAAGTTGGAAGTGAGCTTGTAAAAACTTCAAAGTCTAGTGGAACCTTAACAAGTTGTTAAGGAAGTGGATGTAGGATTGAAGTAAATCCGAACCACTATAAATCTTGTGTGTTCTTTCTTCCTTCATCACTCAACAATCTTCATATTCCGCACTTCTTGTTTGTTGAGTTTTTTAAATTGTCATTACTTTTTGAGGAAACCAATTCACCCCCCCCTCTTGGTTGCCATCTTGGGACAACATCCTAGATAGTGGTTTTGGCTTGTATTTGTGATCTATGGGTCTAGTATGAGACTAATAGGTGAATAATTGTATTGGAATTCATGTGTATTGTTAAATAAGTGTGTATTATTCTTTTTGCATTAGGTTGTGAAGAGGTTGAGTTGCCCTAACCTAAGTGTTGAGAATTCTTGGAAGAGGAAGTGTATAGATTGGTGTGATTTGTTCTTAAGGTAAGTACAAACTTACATGATTGCATACATTCATAAGATTTTGAGATTTAACACATTTGGTTGTAAATGTGTTAAGTGATTTATTACATTGTTAATACTTTTGATTAATGCTATGATTTGCATAATGTGGAAGATATGATGATCATTCAAAATGTATGTTCAATGCATTTGGTTATGTATACTTTAATGATGAATTGATTTAATGTGAATTGAGATGTGATGAAATGTGAAGCCATTGTTATTGTCTATGATAATGCAAATGAAATAATTGGGGCATGATTGCCTAGTTTAATTATGAGAAATGAAATGAGGAATGAATTGAGAAAGAGATTGATAAAGAGATAAATGAAATAATTGTGTGCTTAATATGTTATTCAATTTTCAGAGTTCTGAGTTTGGCGGCATGCCTATGAATCGCTGGATAGGTGAAAAGATCAGGTCATAAGCCGAGTCCAGCTGAAAAATGTGAAATATGATGTTTTTGGGGTGAAAAGACTGGGTCGTAAGCCTCAAAAACAGTAACAGTCTAGCCGAGTTGAGGACTAAGAGACTGGGGCCCTAGGGTCTAGCCGGGTTGAGGTCCAAGAGACTAGGTCTGTTACACTATCCATGGATATATATATATATATATATATCGCCTACGGGCTTGATGATTGTGATTATGGACCAAAGTAGTAACTCTGAACTTTGAATATCATATTAAATCCTTTTTGGGCCCTTGTTTGACTTTGTTGGAATGTGACTCATGAATAATTGAATAAATGAATGATATAATGAAAGGTAATGTTATGAAATATGATGTTCTTGTGAATTGTTTATAATGTATGAAAGTATGACATTTGCATTACATTATAGTGTATGGTTATCATGGTTTGTACCACTAAGCTGTTGGCTTAGCGCGATTGTGGTTCATCGCGCAGGTGACAGGGTAGAACCGGAGAGTTCAGCTAGACCGAGTAGAGTCTAGACTTTGAAGTGTTGATTGTGGGCTTAAAGATCAGAGACGAACTGCCAAACATGTATAGACTTTATGTTTTGTAAATATTGATTTTGATGTATTTATATATGTAAATACCGCTACATTTTCCGCTGCTTAATAAATAAATGTTTTAACTATTTTGTTTTATAATACAAATTAAATGTTTTAACTTTCCTATATTGTATAATTTGAAAGATTGGTTTGGATTAAAATAGACCGTAACATTCCTGTATCCGGTATACGTATATTACAAACGTGGTGGTACGTAGTGTGCGTATATAGGGTATAGGGATGTTACAATTGTTTTGGTATCAGAGCCTAGGTTTGAGATTCTCAACCTAGGTAAATTATAAGAAAAAGAAAAATTTTGAGTTTTAAAATATTGTTTTTAAATAAGATACATGTTTTGGCATTGGCAGTCTCTGATCTTTAATAATGTATATTCTGCTGTGTTTGCAGATATAGGTAGTGATGGCGTCTCAGTCACGTCAGTCCATAGAAAGTAGTGCTGAGAGTGTAACTCCTGAAGAGGGTAGAGATGGAGCTAGGGTTGATAGAGCTGGAGAGGCACCTGCTCTTGTGCCAGAGAGATCCGCTGCTGATGATGTTCCACCAGTTTGGCTAAGACATGTGGTAGAATTATTGAGGCAAGCTCCAGTGCAGCCGCCACCGCCACCACAGCCACATGTATCGTTGAGACATTATGATAAATTGAGGAAGTATGGGGCTGAGGATTTTTTTGGCACTACAGATCCTGCAGTAGCTGAGCAGTGGTTGGATAGAGTGCAGAGAGTATTTATTCAGTTGCAAGCCACTCCTGAAGAGAAGTTTGATTATGCTAGATCTCTTCTGCAGAAAGATGCTTATGATTGGTGAAAGACGGTTCCTCATGCCATGGATGATCCACCGACTTTGTTTTATAGTGATTTTCTGAGGGAATTTGAGCAGAAATATACTCTGAGGGAGTTTAAGGATGCTAAGAAGATGGAATTTCTGAATTTGAGAGAAGATAACCGGACTGTGACAGAGTATGAGGTAGAGTTCATCCGGTTGAGTCACTATGCCGGGAGGATTATTTCTGATGAGATTGACCGGTGTAGGAGATTTGAGGAAGGATTGAGGCCCTCTATTATGTGTATTGTTGCTGGTTCCTGGTATCAAGATCTTTCCCAGCTTGTTGCAGCAGCCAGAAGTGTTGAGAGAGCACAGGCTATTGCAGCAGCTGCTACTGAAGAGGAGACCAGAGTTAGGAGATCTCAGTTTGAGGCAGGGTCTTCATCTATAAAGAGAGGCCGAGGAAGTTTTGTTCCGAGAGTCAGTAGGGGCCAGAGGAAGTTGGGTAGGTCAGTTCAGTATCAGAGGCAGAGGCCGAGACCTACAGTTTCTGTAGCTAGTGCTCCGACTCCAGTGGTTCAGAGGTCTACTCCACCTACATGTGTCCATTGTAGTAGGATACATGGGGGTGTTTATTGGAAGATTGGTGGATCAGCTGTGTGTTTCAGATGTGGATCGCCTGACCATTTTATTAGAGATTGTCCTGAGATACAGGAGCATAGGCAAGCGGATTCTACAATTTCTCGACCTAGTGTGAGAGGAGGTCAAAGTGGCAGAAGTGTTAGCAGAGGTGGTTGACCTGGATTTAGTCAGAGAGGAGGCTCTATATCCGGAGGCAGTAGGCCAGATGAGGTTGGGTCTTCTCAGAGAGTGTATGTGTTGCAGAGGCAGCCGGATGCTTCAGCAGTCATTATAGGTACATTTTCTTTATTTGGCATTTCAGTTCTTGCTTTGATTGATCCATGATCTACTCATTCATACATAAGTGCATCTATCTTGCATGTGTCTGAGTTGCATTCAGAGTCCTTAGGATTTGATGTGTTGGTGACAAATCCTTTAGGGCATAGTATGGTTGTTAGCAAGGTGCATTGTGATAGTTCAGTTGTGGTGCAAGGAGAGGAGTTTTTGGGTGATTTGATTGAAATGCATTTTAAGGAATATGATTTGATTTTAGGTATGGATTGGTTGTCTAAGCATGGAGCGGTGGTAGACTGTCAAAAGAAGTGTGTTACTTTGAGAACCGGTGATGGTAGAAGTGTGATGGTATCTAGTGAGCAGAGACAACTTGCATCCTTGTTTGTTTCAGCTGTTGTAGCTAGAAAGTTGATTAGAAAAGGGTGTGATGCTTATCTTGCGCATGTTGTGGATACCAGAGTAGTGGGTTCTCAACTTGATAGTATACCCATAGTTGCGGAATTCCCAGATGTGTTTCCTGAGGAGTTGCCAGGGTTACCCCTTGAGAGAGAGATTGAGTTTGGTATCGATTTGTTGCCTGGTACCACTCCCATCTCTATTACTCCTTATCGAATGGCACCTGCTGAGTTGAGAGAGTTAAAGGTGTAGTTGCAAGAGTTGTTAGATAAAGGGTTTGTTCGCCCTAGTGTTTCTTCGTGGGGAGCTCCTATTTTGTTTGTGAAGAAGAAGGATGGTACTTTAAGGTTATGCATCGATTATAGGCAATTGAACAAGGTGACTATCAAGAATAAGTATCATTTGCCTAGGATTGATGATCTCTTCGATCAGTTGAAGGGAGCAACAGTGTTTTCCAAAATTGATTTGAGATCAGGGTACCATCAGTTGAGAGTCAGAGCTGAAGATGTTCCTAAGACAACTTTCCGCACAAGGTATGGGCATTATGAGTTCTTAGTGATGCCTTTTGGGTTGATGAATGCACCTGCAGCTTTTATGGATTTGATGAATAGGGTGTTTAGGCCCTATCTGGATCAGTTTGTGGTGGTCTTTATTGATGATATTTTGGTGTATTCGCGTAATGAAGAGGAGCATGACAAGCATTTGCGGATTGTGTTGCAGACCTTGAGAGAGAAGCAGTTGTATGCTAAGCTGTTGACGTGTGAGTTTTGGCTTGATCAAGTGACTTTTCTCGGTCATATAGTGTCAGCAGATGGTATAAGAGTTGATCCGAGTAAAGTTGAGGCTATTTTGAATTGGAGTCCACCAAAGTCTGTAACTGAAGTTAGAAGTTTTCTGGGTTTGGCAAGCTATTATCGACGCTTTGTGAAAGGTTTTTTTTTGATAGCTACTCCACTCACCAGATTACTTCGAAAGGGAGTTAGATTTGTGTGGACAGATCAGTGTCAAGCTAGTTTTGAGCAGTTGAAGGAGATGTTGACTCAAGCGCCTGTTCTTGCTTTACCTATGGAAGATAAACCATATGTGATTTACAGTGATGCTTCACATAATGGTTTAGGTTGTGTTTTGATGCAAGAGGGTAAAGTTATAGCATATGCTTCTCGACAATTGAAGCCGCATGAGCTGAATTATCCGACGCATGATTTGGAGTTAGCAGCCATAGTTTTTGCTTTGAAGATTTGGTGACACTATTTGTATGGAGAGAAGTGTTTCATTTACACGGATCATAAGAGTTTGAAATATTTGGGTGTTCAGAGAGAGCTTAATCTTCGACAGAGACGGTGGTTGGAGTTGGTTAAAGACTATGACTGTTTGATTGATTATCATCCTGGTAAGGCAAATGTTGTTGCGGATGCCTTGAGTCGGAAGTCTTTGGCAGGTTTGACTGTTTATTCACTCTCGTTGCTTGTTGAGTTGAGAGCGTTGCATGCTAGTTTTGAATCATGTAATGATGGTGCGTTGTTAGCTCAGTTGCAGTTGAGACTGGTGTTGTTGGATCAGATAAGGGAGGCTCAATTGGTTGATGAGAATATTCAGAAGATTGTGTTAGATTTCCAAAATGGGGAGAGCCGAGATTTGCATGTGAGAAGCGATGGTAGCCTTTGGTTCAAAGATAGATTGTGTGTTCCTAATGATGTCAGATTGAGAAAGATTATTTTAGAGGAAGCACACCAGTCGGTTTTTGCTATGCACTCTAGAAGTACAAAGATGTATCAGGATTTGAAGCAACATTATTGGTGGACAGGTATGAAGAGAGACATTGCGGAATTTGTATCCAAGTGTCTCACTTGTCAGAGGGTGAAAGCTGAGCATCAAGTTCCAACAGGGTTGCTTCAACCTTTATCAGTGCCTGAATGGAAATGGGAACGTGTGACAATGGATTTTGTGTCTGGTTTGCCTTTGACTCAGAAGAAGCATGAAGCTATCTAGGTGATTGTTGATCGGTTGACAAAGACAACTCATTTTATTCCAGTTAGAATGGATTATTCTCTTGAGAAGTTGGCTGAGTTGTATGTCAGTGAAATAGTGAAGTTGCATGGAGTCCCAATTTCTTTAGTGTCTGATCGAGATCCTCGGTTTACTTCGAGATTTTGAAAGAGTTTACATGGTGCTTTGGGTTCTCGATTACACTTTAGCACTGCTTTTCATCCGCAGACAGATGGGCAGTCAGAGAGAGTGATACAGATTTTAGAAGACATGTTGAGAAGCTGTGTCATTGAATTCTCTGGAAGTTGGGACAAATTTTTGCCACTAATGGAATTTGCTTATAACAATAGTTATCAGTTTAGTTTTAAAATGGCACCATATGAGGCATTGTATGGTAGAAGATGTAGAACGCCTCTATGTTGGAATGAAGTTGGAGAAGGCAAATTGGTGGGTCCTGATTTGATTAAAGAAACATAAGAGAAAGTGAAAATAATTCGGGATCGGTTGAAAGCAGCTTCAGATCGGCAGAAATCTTATTCAGATTTGAAGAGGAGAGACATAGAGTTTGATGTTGGAGATAAAGTATTTTTGAAAGTATCTCCTTGGAAAAAGATTTTGAGATTTGGCAGAAAAGGGAAGCTAAGTCCTCGTTTTATTGGACCTTACGAAGTATTAGAAAGAATTGGACCAGTTTCTTATCGACTTGCTTTACCGCCTGAGTTGGATAGAATTCACAATGTCTTCCATGTTTCTATGCTGTGGAGGTACAGATCAGATCCATCTTATGTTCTGCCAGTTGAATCTATTGAGGTGAGTCCAGATCTGACTTTTGAAGAAGAACCAGTTGCTATTTTGGCACATGAAGTGAAAGAGTTGAGAAATAAGAAAGTGCCACTTGTGAAAGTTCTTTGGAAGAATCATGCAAAGGAAGAGGCAACTTGGGAGAGTGAGCAAGCAATGCGAGAATAGTATCCTCAACTTTTTCAGACTTGATATCAGGTAATTTCGAGGACGAAATTTCTTTTTAGAGGGGGAGAATTGTAATATCCCAAAGTATACCCTAAAAGTTTTGGTATTATTGTTATAATTGGATTAAGTGTTATAAGTATATATGTTTATATGGAAAGAGATAAAAGATAAGAAGAGGAGAGTGTATATGTTATATATATAGTGATATATATAACATATACAAGTCAAACTAATGGAAGTCAAAAGAAGATAAATTAATTAATTATAATTAATTAAATTAATTAAAAATAAAATTAATGAGTGGAAGAGGATATTTTAGATTATTTTAATATTATTTGCTTGGTGGAGGTTTAAGTGGAGAATAAGAGTTTGACTTTGTCTCTTTTTCTTCTTCATTTTCTTCTTCTTTCTTTGGTTGGCCAGGCATCACAAAGCAATAAAGAGAAAGAGAGTTTTTGTTTTCCAAGCTCAAAATTGAAGAAGATTTCAAGTGATCAAGTTGGAAATCTAAGAAATTTCATCAACTTTGGTAAGTTTCCACTTGATTCCATTGTTTTATTTTAAGTTGTATTTGAGTTTGATAGTTGATTGTTGAGAGTATGAATATGTTTGATTGTGGGGTGTTTGAGAGTGTTGGGTTTAATTGATTTTGATTTTGGGGTTGAATTGAAGAGATGGAGTTAGGTTTGGTGTTGGAAGAGTTAGAGTTGTGAGTTGGTAATTGATGTATGTTGTGAGTTTGAGCAATTATTATCTTAGATTTTCATTGTGTTTGTGTTTAATGGAGTTGAAAGCATAGAATGCATGAGTTTGGTGAAAAACAAAAGCAAAATGGATGCCACGACCATGGGGGTGCTAAGCAAATTGGACAGATTAGTTTGCTAACCCACGACCGTGGGGGTTTGTGAGGCCACGACCGTGGGGTTGTGAGGCCACGACCGTGGGGTCCTAGATAGTGGTTTTGGCTTGTATTTGTGATCTATGGGTCTAGTATGAGACTAATAGGTGAATAATTGTATTGGAATTCATGTGTATTGTTAAATAAGTGTGTATTATTCTTTTTGCATTAGGTTGTGAAGAGGTTGAGTTGCTCTAACCTAAGTGTTGAGAATTCTTGGAAGAAGAAGTGTATAGATTGGTATGAGTTGTTCTTGAGGTAAGTACAAACTTACATGATTGTATACATTCATAAGATTTTGAGATTTAACACATTTGGTTGTAAATGTGTTAAGTGATTTATTACATTGTTAATACTTTTGATTAATGTTATGATTTGCATAATGTGGAAGATATGATGATCATTCAAAATGTATGTTCAATGCATTTGGTTATGTATACTTTAATGATGAATTGATTTAATGTGAATTGAGATATGATGAAATGTAAAGCCATTGTTATTGGCTATGATAATGCAAATGAAATAATTGGGGCATGATTGCCTAGTTTAATTATGAGAAATGAAATGAGGAATGAATTGAGAAAGAGATTGATAAAGAGATAAATGAAATAATTGTGTGCTTAATATGTTATTCAATTTTCAGAGTTCTGAGTTTGGCGGCATGCCTATGAATCGCTGGATAGGTGAAAAGACTGGATCGTAAGCCTCAAAAACAGTAACAGTCTAGCCGGGTTGAGGACCAAGAGACTGGGGCCCTAAGGTCTAGCCGGGTTGAGGTCCAAGAGACTGGGTCTGTTTCACTATCCATGGATAGATATATATATATATCGCCTACGGGCTTGATGATTGTGATTATGGACCAAAGCAGTAACTCTAAACTTTGAATATCATATTAAATCCTTTTTGGGCCCTTGTTTGTCTTTATTGGAATGTGACTCATGAATAATAGAATAAATGAATGATATAATGAAAGGTAATGTTATGAAATATGATGTTCTTGTGAATTGTTTATAATGTATGAAAGTATGACATTTGCATTACATTATAGCGTATGGTTATCATGGTTTGTACCACTAAGCCATTGGCTTAGCGTGATTGTGGTTCATAGCGCAGGTGACAGCGTAGAACCAGAGAGTTTAGCTAGACCGAGTAGAGTCTAGACTTTGAAGTGTTGATTGTGGGCTTAAAGATCAGAGACGAACTGCCAAACATGTATAGACTTTATGTTTTGTAAATATTGATTTTTATGTATTTATATATGTAAATACCGCTACATTTTTCGCTGCTTAATAAATAAATATTTTAACTATTTTGTTTTATAATACAAATTAAATGTTTTAACTTTCCTATATTGTATAATTTGAAAGATTGGTTTGGATTAAAATAGATCGTAACGTTCCTGTATCCGGTATACGTATATTACAAACGTGGTGGTACGTAGTGTGTGTATATGGGGTATAGGGGTGTTACAATCTTTCTTTGAGAGCTCGGTCTTGGCATTAACAAGGTATTGGGCTTGGTCTCTGAACCTAGTTAATAAGGGGTAGTACCACTAGCTCCACCTAGCAATCTGACATTTATGTCAGAGGAAGACAAGTGTCACTCTTGGAGCTCAGTTAGGTATGAGTCGCCTACAGAGAGGATGAACTCTATAGTTGTTGAAGGCAAAATGGGCAGGAAACAGAATTCAATTTCTTGCCAAAGGCATTTAATGTCCCCACCTTTATAAATAGAGGGTTGGTTGTTATCCATTCACCACTTGTGAGAATTATGAGAGCACGGTCATTCTACAAATGTAGCATTCTTTGTTTGGTGTTAGTAATAAGATCGTAGAGTGGCTAGGTGTTTTCCTACACACCGAGGTCTGTATATGCTTTTAGTCGCAATAGATGATGTTTTGTTGTAATATTTAAGTTCTTATTCTTTTATTTAGCTCAAATAAGTAAGATGAGTTCGAGTAGTGAGAATGTGTCTATAGGAGGGGAGAGGGTCATAGAGCCATATTTGCAATATAGTAATCTGGTTCAACCAAACAGTGATGCTAAGAGCTCGCCACCAGTTAAGAGTTCCCGAGGGGTTGATGAGGCTGAGGCTGTGGTGGGAGAGGTTGTTAGGCTAGTTACATTGGCTTGCCCTGCTTTAATAGATGAGGGAGAAGAGGGAGGAAGAAGAAGATGCTGATGCTTAGTCTCGAAGGATCGGGCTCAAGTCAAAGATATAATATCCACTTTCACTGAGGCGGATTGGTAGACACTCGAAAGAATTATAAAATACCATATGAGTATTGGATGGTGCTACCTGGAGGGAATACCTAGGGTCATGATACTCCAGGGACCAATCAAATGATAACTTATGAAGAGGACTTGAGAGAGGAAGTTTGATTTCCTCTTTGACTGTTCATTAAATAATTCCCAACTATGAACGACATCTCTGCAAGGCAGCTAAGCCTGAACACATGGTGGACCGTCGTGGTCAAGATTCAGAGAAGTTATTAGGTGTGGAGCCTTGGCCAAGGGTCCTGGCTGTATTTTGCCAACTTAAGGCTCATCCAAGTGCTGTTGAAGATTTCTTATTTCTTCAAGGCCAGCTAGGGCTCGACCTTTTCACTAGGAATCCCGACACCATACAGGCATGGAAAGGCAGATTCTTTATTTTAGAGAAGGAAATGGGGTTCAACTAGCTTACAAGGTGGAATTCGAAGGAAAGTTGGCCCTAGCTGAAGAAGGGGGACTTGAAGTCCAAAGAGAAAATCATTTTCTATACAATAGAGTAGGACATTTAAAGAGAGAAGTTGAATGTCTTACAACTTATAAGAAAATTTTTTTTGATCAGGCAGGATCTGATCTAGCCATGTCCTGAGCATCGGGAAAGTAATTATTTTTCTATTTTTAAATTTTTTTTATAATTTGGTAGTAATATATCTGATTTCTCACTTTTGTATAGATATGGACAAAGGGAAGAGCTCGAACATGAAAGATCGGGTGAAAAAGCTCCAAGTTGATCTAGTAAAGAGCTCGAGAAAGGAGCTATGAGACTCCACAAAGGAGGTGTACAAGAGGAAGCCCGTCGATGCCTCCTCAAGATGGAATTCGAGGGAGACTTCATCCAAAAAGAAGAAAATATAAGATGTGACCAAGGTCATGGTCACGAGGACCAGTCCTACCCTTGTCTAGGCTGCTTTTGGGCAGGTAGATGATTAAGGACATGCTTAGGTGGAGCACAGTACCCGAGCTTCCCTAGTCCCAATGGTATAGGTGGACGAGGGAGATCACTAGAAGGGAAGGGAGCATGTCTTGAGTACTACTCAAGTCCAGCAGGTGCTGAGCAAGGAGTTTAAAGCTTAGTATGGGGCTAAGTAATCAATTGCTGATCCCAAGGTAGGGATCTTCTCTTAGAATTTTCTGAGGAGGGCCCCTAAAGAAAACCACTATTATTCCAAGATCAACTTGGGGGCTCTCTTAGAATGCTTTCGAGCTATCGTTAGCGTATATGTAGTTTATAATTTTTGTTTTATTTTTTTATTTTGTTTCCTAAAACTAACTAGAATGCATGTGCTTGCAATAAGATCTCCTTTCTTTACATTTGGAAGATTAGTTCGCTAGGGTGGTGAATGGGTATCAAAAGGTTAAGGAGGAGCTTAACAAAGGTAAAGAGATATGGCTAAGACTGAACAACAAGTAGTTGCCAGGATCTAAAATGCTGAGATTTGCCTTGTTAAGGCTGAGAAGTGGGCCCGTAAGGCCGAGCTTTAAGCAGAGGAAGTGGAAAAGAAGGCCAAGGCAGATCTTTCTCGAATGTAAGCACTACTAGCTAAAGAGAAGGAAGCCTTGCTAAAGCTAGGGGTAGAGATCAATGACCGCATCGCTCTTAGAATTACTAAGTTCCAAGAGCTAATATCGACCGAGCTTGAGAAGAGGTACCCATTGGAGGACTTTAACTGGCTTTTGGATGTGAACCCTAAACAAGCTCCTGACCAGGCCCCTGGGTACAAAGCAGGCGCCTGAGAAGAGGGGAGGGTCCAAAGGGATGAGGAGTCATCAGGCGAGAATCCTATCCTTGGCAGTTTAATTTTGACTTCGCTTTTTTACAGCTTGATAGAGCTTTTTTTGTTTTTTTTGTTAGTATTATTATTATTATTTTTAAACTTATATAGCTTAGTAGAGAGCTTGTATAACTTAGTATAGAGCTTTTTTTGTATAGATTCCAACAAATAGGAAAGCTTATACCAAGGTTAAGCCTAAAATTATTGTGAAAGTTGGCTTATGTAATTTGAATTTCAAGTAAAATTAATGACATGAACTTCTTCAGATATATGTGTTTGTTCTATTTTAATTCATACAAGTCCATTGTTGCATTTAAATATCAAGCCTTGTACGTGATCTGTATAGACTTGTTACCTGTTTTATTTGATTATGTTTGAGTAATTTGTTAGGTTGTGTAGCTGTGATATGTTAACTAATTATTTGTTTAGACAAGGCTCAGTGTCTGGAGCTCAATTAAGATAATTAGTTTGATGCACAGTTAGTATGCTTATATGGTTGTTCCCGCACGATGTGGGCTTGTTGCGCGATTAGAGTGTTATACTATGCACGGTCAAAGTTCGATTGTTATTGCACGATTAGAGTGTGATGAGTTTGTTGCACAATTAGAGTGTTGCATTATGCATGATCAAAGTGCTATTTCTTAGTGTGAGAACAGAGTGCCTAGTTTAGTGCATGATTATGGTGTTGAGTTAATGCATGGTTAAAGTGCTACAATTAAGGCATAATTAAAGCGTTATGAGTTTAGTGCATCATTAGAATGCTTAGGTTCATTGTACGGTTAGAGTGTAGGCACTGTGCTAGTGCTTATTTAAGCCCAGTGCTCAATTAGTAATTGAAGACCTAAGTTGATCAATGTTTGTGTGTCCATACATATGCATTATTTTATTTTCACTTATGTATTGTTTACCTTCTGTAAGCAATTGTGAGTAATGCCATATTGGCATCTTAGCAGCACCCTTCTTTCTTTTTCATTTTGTGTATGTACAAGTACAAACTTTACATGACAGAAATATAAAAGAAAAAGAAAAAAAGAATTTACATTAAGAAGTTTCCATTCACAGAGCAAGCTATTAGAAGTACCATCTCAAGTAGTTGGTATTCCAAGTTTGTAGGACCTCCTTACCTTCTATTATGTGAAGCTTGTATGCCCCACCTTTGAGTACCTCAGTCAATTTGTATGGTCATTCCCAATTAGCTCCTAATTTCCTTGGTCAAGCAGACCCATAAGTAGAGATAACTCTTCTCAGCACTAAGTCTCCTTTGTTAAATTACTTATGGTGCACTCTCTTATTGTGAAAGTTAGCAATCAGAGCTTTATAAGCTTCTGCCTTGATGCCTGCTTACTGCCTTTTGAACTTGAGCATGTTGAGGTTGTACATGGAATCAAGCTCTTGTTCCTTTGAAAAGTTGAGAGTTCTACTTGACGGGAGCCTAATCTCCACAGGGATAACCTCTTCAGTGCCATAAACCCAGTACAAAGGGAGTTTCTCCTGCAGCTATTCTTAGTGAGGTGAGGTAAGCCTAGAGCACATTGTAAAGTTCTTCTACCCATAGGCTTTTAGCTTAATCCAGTCTCTTCTTTAGCCTTGTGAGTGTAGTGCGCTTGGTGACCTTAGTCTGACCAATAGACTGAGGATGGTAAACCGAGGTGAACCAGAGATCTATCTTGAGCTCGACACAGTATTCTCTAAATGGTTTATAGTCGAACTGTTTTCCATTATCTATGATTATAGTGTGGGGAATGCCACCTTGTGATTACTAATTTCTGGAAGAACTTTATGATGGAGGCCGAAGTGATAGAAGCTAAAGGCTTAGCTTATACCCTCTTAGAAAAGTGGTTTATTGCAACTAACAAGAATTTTCTTTAGGATGTAGCTTATGGAAAAGGTCCCAATATATCCATTCTCCACTGGGTAAATGGCCACAGGCTTCTAATAGGTCTCTGGTTAGTGGACGACTAATGTTACAAATTGGCATGCTTTTGGCACTTATCATATTTTTTAACTAGGTCTTTTGCATCATCATCCATGGAGGGCCAAGAGTATCCCTGTAGCAATGCCTTTCAAGCTATTTCTTGTGCTCCTTTGTGTGCTCCATAAATCCCTTCATGTATCTCCCTAAGTATGTAGTTACCCTCTTCTGCAGATACACAAATGCTCTAAGGGTGGGAAAATGACCTTCTGTATGGAAGTCCATCGTGAATGGCATAAATGTTAGACCTTGTGAAAATCTTCTTGGCCTCTACTAGATCTTCAGGGAGGTCACCCGAATCTAAGAACTTATAGATCGGTAACCTCCATCCATCCATGGTTTATCAATGAGCATGATCAAGCTTTCATGACTGGGCCTTTAGGTGGATTCGGTGAGAAATCCATACGTAGGTGGCCCCATCAGCTCAGCTTTAACTAGCTTATCAGCCTATTCTTTCTTAGCTCATACTATCTAGTGGATCTTCCAAGAGCAACATTTATTATCAAGAGCTAATAGGAGTTCAATAATATGCTCTTCATATTAAAGCATGCTCATCTCTCTAGCTTTGTATTTCCTAACTAGCCGGCTAACTACTAACTGAGAATCCAGGAAAATTTGCAGCAATTCAGGTCTGGCATCCATGGCTAGTCTCAGTCTCAGGCATTTCCCTTCATACACAGCTACATTATTAGAGGTTGAGAAGTTAATTCTAGCCGAGTGCCTGATAAATATCTTCCGTGTACATTTGAGAACCACTCTAACATCAGCCCCTTCACTACAAGATGCTCCATCTATATCAAGAAACTAGGCTTCCATTGGGGCAGAGTCAGAGAGTTACTCATATAATTTTGTGACAAAATTTTGCCAAACTTTGAGCCTTTATGGCTAGCCTAGGCTCATGTTTACATCAAATTACCCCCAACCTAGTGGCCCACTAAGTGAGGTGACTCGAGGTTTTTGGCTTTTACAGAATGTTCTTCAAGCATGAATTGGTATGCACTATGATCATCTGAGCATCAAAGTATGGTAGAGCTTTTCTAAGGTAGTTCAAAGGTCTAACGCCAACTTTTCTAAGGGTAAGTATCTGAGCTTGGGACCCTTCAAAGCATGGTTGGTGTAATAGATTGGGTATTGTTGGCCATGTTCTTCTCTGACTAATATCGAGCCTACTGCTGCTGGTGAGGCTGAGAAGTACAAGTATAATATTTTTCCCTATATAGGATGGCTAAGGAGGGGCAGGGAGCTTAGAAACTGCTTCAGCTTAGTGAAGGCTTATTAACATTCTTTTGTCCATTATAATTATTTTAGGTTCTTCAAGAGCTTATAGAAAGGCAAGCACCTTCTAGCCGAGCATGAGATGAATCTTCCTAGGGCATTAATTTGCCCATTGATATTTTGTACCTTTTTAATATTCTTGGGGGTTTCATCTCTATGACAGCTCGAATCTTCTTAAGATTGACTTCTATTCCCTTTTTTGATATCATAAACCCCAAGCACTTCCCAAAATAAACTCCAAATGCACATTTCTTTATATTGAGTTTTATGTTCGCCTACTGGAAGATCTCAAAAACCTCTGCAAGGTCTTTAGGATGTTCAACCGAGGTCTTGGATTTGATGATCATGTCACCCACATAGACTTTCACATTCCAACCTATTTTTTCTTGAAAAAGCTTATTGATGAGCCTCTGGTAGGCATCCCTTAAGTTTTTGAGGTTGAATGAAATCACCTTATAGCAATATGTTCCCTTCCCTATGATGAAGGAAGTTTTGCTCTAATCCTCAAGTTTCAAGGGGATTTTATGGTATCCCAATGAAGCGTAGATGAAGTTATACTCTTTATAACCCTCCATGAAAACAACAAGGAAGTTAATGTTTGGGAGTGTGTAGAAGTCTTTAAGGCTTTATTAAGATCAGTAAAGTCTACACACATACTTCACTTCCCATTGTGCTTCTTTACTAAGACCACATTATTGGCTAACCAATCTAGGAATAGCACTTCTTTGATGAAACTAATCTTTAACAACTTTTATATTTCTTGATCGGCAGCCAACTGCCTCTCTGGTGGTGTGGCATTGGGATCCATATGGAGCTCGTGCATCATGAGCTCAGGTGAGATGCCCTTAACATTAGTGGGGGGGGGGGGGGTCCTAGCAAAGACATCCTCAAACTATGGCTGGACTTGGGTCAAGGTGAGCTTCTTATCAGCCCCACAAGAGCTCGCAATCTTCAATGCTCTATCTGTTCCAACTTGTATATCTTTCAGCATATCAGTCGGGTCAACCTTAGACTCTAAATTGTTAGGGAGGTTGAGGGAGTCTATAGGAAGCACCATATTAGCATCTTTAAGGAGCACAACCTATGAGTCTCATGCAACCTGTTGATTTCCTCTGAGGACTGCAACTCCTTAGTAAGTTAGAACTTTCATGACCAAGATTTTCATAGAGATGTAGGTGTCCACCCTACCAATAATGGTCACCCAAAAATTGTATTGTACATGAAGTTCATGTCCACCACCATGAAGCATGCTTTGAAATTTCTGACAGTCGAATCATCACCCAATTGCACCTTTAACATAACCGAACCTAGCATGGGCACTCTATGTCCGAACAAGCCTACTAGGGGGGCTGAATGTAATATCCCAAAATATACCCTAGAAGTTTGGTATAATAATTGTTGTAATTGAAGTAAGTGTATTTGTGTTTAATTGGAAAAGAGAAAATAAGTGAAGAGAGAGTTTATATGTTGTATATATGAAAATATATATAACATATACACAAGTCAATGGGAAAGTCAAAGGAAGAGATTTATTATTGATTAATTGTGTTTAAGGGATAGTTTATATTAAGTGGGATTAGAGTTAGTGGAGTGGAAGAAGATATTTGTATTATTTTATAACAAATACTTGGATGAGAGGATTTTAAGGAAAAGTGGGTTTGACTTGGCTTATTTGGTTTTCTTTCTTTCTTTTTCCTGCGTGGTCCTCAACCATTTCTCTCTTTCTCTTTGTTTTTCTGTGTTGTTCGGCCATCAAGAAGCAAGAGAGCAAGAGGGAGATTTGCTTTTCCAAGTTCAAGATTGAAGAGAGTTTTCAAGAGTTCAAGTTGAAGGTTTAAGAGTTCTCCATCTTTGGTAAGTCCTATCTTGATTTCTTGTGTTGTTTTTGAGGTTATATGGGTTTTTGAGTTGAAGTTGTGTTTGAGAATGTGTTTGGTTAGATTGTGTGGTGTTTAAGAGTGTTTGGTTTAAGTGGTTTTGGATTTTGGGGTTGGATTGAAGAAAAGAATAAGTTGGTTGGTATAGATTGAGTTGTGGTTATGTTTAGAGTTTTGATGATGTTGTGATTTGTATTTGATGTGTGTTTTGGCTTGTTTTGGTGTTGTTGCAAGTTTGAGATGATGTTTGGGTATGTTTTGTTAAGTTTGGTGGAAGTGGATGTTGGTGGATAGAAGTGATTTGTTAGTTGTGGTGTTGTTTTGGCCGGAATCTGGGTTTTTGGCCTGACACGCCCATGAGCACGTCCAGGGTTCTTAGGCGTGTCAATTGTTCTGTGTGGCAGTAGGTTTGACACGGCCAGTAACACGCCCGTGTTATTGAGCGTGTCATAGCTACTGTGAGAATGGAGAATTTACACGGCCAGGAGCACGTTCAGGTTGTTGGACGTGTTGATGTATTTGTGTGAGGCAGTATGTATTACACGCCCAGTGACACGCCCGTGGTCATGAGCGTGTAATAGCTTCTGTGTTATGGAGTTAGGGCACGGTTAGAAACACGCCCGTGTGGTTGAGCGTGTCATGTGTAGAGGTTGCCCTAGTTAACTCTTAACTTGATTACTTCTTGTGTATCCTTAAGTAAGTGTGTGTTATATTTGTTGGATTAGGTCTTGAAGAAGGTGATTTGTCATTGATTTAAGAAGCATAAGAACCTTGGGAAAGGGAGTGTTTTGAGTTGTGTAAATTGCTTTTGAGGTAAGTACACATCCTGCATTATTGCATTGTTGATTCTTGTGAAGAATGTACTTTGCTATGCTTATATCAATGATGATATATATATGTATTATATGAATGATATGATGATACAAATGATTATACATTTGAAAGAGGAATTGCTAAGATGGGTATTGAGATATGCTATGATATGAAGCCATTGTGTTTGGCTATGATGATTCAATTGAAAGATATAAGGCATGTTTGCCTAATTGATGATGAGAATTGAGAATGAAATAATAAATGAATTGTGTGGCTAATGTGTTATTCAATTTTCAGAGTTTGTTGTTGGTGGCATGCCTAATGGTAGTAACACTCTCTTGAAGTTAGGTTGGGCTTGATCCTTGAAGCCAAGTTGGGTAGAAGTTTAACATGTTTTACTCCCCTTGAAGCTTGGTTGGGTCTAGTCCTTGAAGCCTAATTGAGATGTTACAACCCTTGAAGCTAGGTTGGGTTGGTTCTTGAAGCCAAGTTGGGTTGAGACTTAGCATGCTTTGTTCCCCTTGAATCTTGGTTGAACCTAATCCTTGAAGCCTAGTTGGGTTTATGATAATGATAAATATGATGATTAAACCAAAACATTTACTCTGAAAATTGAATGGCATATTAGAGTGTTTTGGGCCCATGCTTGTCTTTGTATATAATGTGATTCTTGAATGGTAAAATCAATGGAACTATGAAGATGTAATATGAATATTGTTATGACATTGAATGTAGTATGATGTGGTAATGTGATGTGCTTCTATGTGTGTGGTTTATGAAATATAAAGGTATGTTGTTAGCCTTCCATCTATGATGTTGATTTGTTATTAAAATGTGTGACATTATATTGCACTAAAGCATAATACTAGCATACTTTGTACTACTAAGCCGTTGGCTTAGCGCGATAGTGTTTGATCGCGCAGGTGACAGAGTTGAACCTGAGAGTTCTTCAAGACCGAGTGAGAGTAGACATTGAAGAGTTCATTTTGGGACTTAAAGATCAGAGAAGAGCTGCCAATCATGTATATATTCTATGTTTTGTAAACTTTGATTTATAACATATTTGTAATACCTTCCGCTGTGAATTATTAAACATTTTATATATAGTGTCTTTTGGATTTCTTTTATTTGTTTGAGATTGGTTTCACTTGTTTACAAAGATATTTGTTGTGTCTTTTTAAACCGTGGCATTTTCTATATTCAGTATACGTATATTACGATCGTTTAAGCATGCTTGGTATGTATACCGGGTATAGAGGTATTACAATTGTTTTGGTATCAGATCCTAGGTTTGAGATTCTCAACCTAGGTAAAGTGTAAGAAAAAGAGTGTTTTGATTTTAAAACATGGATTTTTGAATAACATACATGTTTGGCATTGGCAGTCTCTGATCTTTAATGAGAGGTATTCTGCTGTGTTTGCAGATATAGGTTGTGATGGATTCTCACTCACGTCAGTCAGTTGAGGGTAGTGCTAAAGTATAGCTCCTGATGAGATTAGAGAGGGAGCTAGAGTGGATAGTGCTGGAGAGATACCTGCTTCTGTATTGGGGAGACCAGCTGGTGAGGAGGTTCCACCAGTTTGGCTTAGGCATGTGGTTGAGGCTTTGAGGCAAGCACCTGTGCAACCACCGCCACCACCCCCACAGCCTTTGGTATCAGTGAGGCATTATGACAAATTATGGAAGTATGGAGCAGAAGATTTCTTGGGTACTATTGATCCAGCTGTAGCTGAGCAGTGGGTAGATAAAGTACAAAGAATATTTGTTTAGTTGCAAGCCACTCCAGAGGAAAAGTTTGATTATGCAAGATCATTGTTGCAAAAGGACGCATATGACTGGTGGAAGACAGTGCCCCATGCTATGGATGATCCACCAACATTGTCCTATGCTGATTTTCTAAGAGAGTTTGAATTGAAGTATACTCCTAGGGAGTACAAAGATGTGAAGAAAATGGAGTTTTTAAGCTTGAAGCAAGATCACCGGACAGTGACGGAATATGAGTTAGAGTTTATCCGGTTGAGCCAGTATGCTGGGGGTATTATATCTGATGAGATAGATAGATGCCGGAGATTTGAGGAGGGACTGAGGCCCTCTATCATGTGTTTGGTGGCTGGATCTAGATATCGTGATTTTCCCCAGCTGGTTGCAGCAGCTAGGAGTATGGAGAGGGCTCAGGTTATTGCAGCTACTTCAGAGGAAGAGATCAGGGTTAGAAGGCCCCAGTTTGAGGCAGGGTCTTCGTCTGTGAAAAGAGGTAAAGGAAGTTTTGTTCCTCGGATTAGTAGGAGTCAGAGGCCAGCGGGTAGGTCAGTACAGTTTCAGAGGCAGAGATCTAGACCTACAGTTTCAGTGGCGAGTGCTCCGATCCCAGTGACTCAGAGATCCACCTTACCCATATGCATTCATTGTGGTAGGCCACATGGTGGTACTTGTTGGAAGACTGGTGTAGCAGGGGTATGTTTCAGATGTGGATCTCCCGATCATTTTGTGAGAGATTGTCCTGAGAGACAGGAGCGGATGTCAGTGGATACTGCAGCTTCCCGACCTGGTGTGAGGGGAGGTCGAGGAGGCAGAGGTTTTAGCAGAGGAGGCAGATCTGGGTTCAGTTCTAGAGGAGGTTCTACATCCAGGGAGAGTAGACCAGAGGAGGCTGGATCTTCTCAGAGGATTTATGTGATGCAGAAGCAACCAGATGCTTCGGCAGTCATAGCTGGTACTTTTTCTTTATTTGGTATTTCAGTACTTGCTTTGATTGATCCCGATCCACGCATTCATATATTAGTGCATCTGTTTTGCCTGTGTCTGATCTGCATGCTAAATCCCTAGGATTTGATGTATTGGTGACAAATCCTTTAGGGCATAGTGTGATTGTTAGCAAAGTGCACCGAGATAGTGCAGTGATGGTGCAAGGTGAGGAGTTTCTTGGAGATTTGATTGAGATGCCTTTTAAGGAATATGATGTGATCCTAGGCATGGACTGGTTATCCAGACATAGAGCTGTGGTTGACTGCCAAAAGAAGTTTGTTACCTTGAGAACCAGCGATGGTAGAGAGGTGTTAGTATCTAGTGAGCAGGGACAGCTAGCATCCTTGTTTGTTTCAGCTGTTGCAGCTAGGAGATTGATTAGAAAAGGGTGTGATGCTTACCTTGCTTATGTTGTGGATACTAGAGTAAAAGGTTCTCAACTTGATGATATACCCACAGTTGCAGAGTTTCCAGATGTGTTTCCAGAGGAATTGCCAGGGTTGCCTCCTGAGAGAGAGGTGGAGTTCGGTATTGAATTATTGCCTGGTACCACTCCTATCTCTATTACTCCTTACAGAATGGCACCTGCTGAACTGAGAGAATTGAAGGTGCAGTTGCAGGAGTTGCTGGATAAAGGGTTTGTTCGCCCTAGCGTTTCACCTTGGGGAGCTCCTGTTTTGTTTGTAAAGAAGAAGGATGGTACTATGAGATTGTGTATCGATTATAGGCAATTGAACAAAGTGACTATCAAGAATAAATATCCTTTGCCTAGAATTGATGATCTCTTTGATCAATTGAAGGGAGCAGCAGTGTTTTCCAAAATTGATTTGAGATCAGGGTACCATCAGTTGAGGGTCAGAGCTGAAGATGTTCCTAAGACCGCCTTTCGGACCAGGTATGGGCATTATGAGTTTCTAGTTATGCCTTTTGGTTTGACGAATGCACCTGCAGTTTTTATGGACTTGATGAATAGGGTGTTTAGGCCCTATTTGGATCAGTTTGTAGTGGTCTTTATAGATGATATTTTGGTGTATTCGCGTAATGAGGAAGAGCATGACAAGCATCTGCGGATTGTGTTGCAAATTTTGAGAGAGAAGCAATTGTTTGCTAAACTGTCGAAATGTGAGTTTTGGCTTGATCAGGTTACTTTTCTCGGTCATATAGTTTCAGCAGAGGGTATTAGAGTTGATCCGAGTAAAGTTGAAGCTATTTTGAATTGGAGTCCACCAAAGTCTGTGACTGAAGTTAGAAGTTTTCTGGGTTTGGCAGGCTATTACCGACGGTTTGTGAAGGGATTTTCTTTGATAGATACTCCACTTACCAGATTGCTTCGAAAGGGAGTTAGATTTGTGTGGACAGATCAGTGTCAGGCTAGCTTCGATCAGTTGAGAGAAATGTTGACTCAAGCGCCTGTTCTTACTTTACCTGTGGAAGATAAACCATATGTGATTTACAGTGATGCTTCACATAGTGGTTTGGGTTGTGTTCTAATGCAAGAAGGTAAGGTGATAGCTTATGCTTCTCGACAGTTGAAACCGCATGAGCTCAATTATCCGACCCATGATTTGGAATTAGCAGCCATTGTGTTTGCATTGAAGATTTGGCGACATTATCTATATGGGGAGAAGTGTTTTATCTATACTGATCATAAAAGTTTAAAGTACTTGGGTGTCCAAAGAGAACTCAATCTTCGACAGAGAAGATGGTTGGAATTGATTAAAGACTACGACTGTTTGATTGATTATCATCCGGGTAAAGCAAATGTTGTTGCTGATGCCTTGAGTCGGAAGTCTTTAGCAGGGTTGACTGTTTATTCGCTCTCGTCGCTTGTTGAGTTGAGAGCATTGTATGCTAGTTTTATACCTTGTGATGATGGTGCATTGTTGGCACAGTTGCAATTGAAACCAATATTGTTGGATCAGATTAAAGAGGCTCAATTGGCTGATGCAAAGATTCAAAAGATTGTTTTAGATTGTCAGAATGGAAAGAGTCGAGATTTTATTGTGAGAGGTGATGGGAGTCTTTGGTTTAAGAACAGGATGTGTGTACCTGATAATGCTAAATTGAGAAGGATTATATTAAAGGAAGCACATCAATCAGTATTTTCTATGCATCCGGGTAATACAAAGATGTATCATGATTTGAGACAGCATTATTGGTGGTCCGGTATGAAGAGAGACATTGCAGATTTTGTGTCTAAATGTCTCACATGTCAGAGGGTAAAAGCTGAGCATCAAGTTCCAACAGGGTTACTTCAACCTTTAGCAGTGCCTGAATGGAAATGGGATAGAGTAACCATGGATTTCGTGTCTGGTTTGCCATTGACACAAAGAAAGCATGATGCTATTTGGGTGATTGTTGACAGGTTGACGAAGACAGCTCATTTTCTTCCGGTTCGGATGGATTACTCTTTGGAAAGGTTAGCTGAGCTGTATATCCATGAGATTGTGAAGCTGCATGGTGTTCCAACTTCTATAGTGTCTGATCGAGATCCCCGATTTACTTCAAGGTTTTGGAAGAGTTTACATGGTGCTTTGGGTTCTCGATTACACTTCAGTACTGCTTTCCATCCGCAAACAGATGGACAGTCAGAGAGAGTGATACAAATTATCGAGGACATGTTGAGAAGTTGTGTCATTGATTTCTCTGGAGGTTGGGATAGATTCTTACCACTTGTGGAATTTGCATACAATAATAGTCATCAATCCAGCATTGGTATGGCCCCATTTGAAGCATTGTATGGTAGACGGTGCAGAACACCTCTATGTTGGAATGAACTTGGTGAAAGTAAGTTAATTGGTCCTGATTTGGTTAAAGAAACTGAAGAGAAAGTGAAAATGATTCGAGATAGGTTGAAAACAGCTTCGGACCGACAAAAATCTTATTCAGATTTGAAGAGGAGAGACATTGAATATAATGTGGGAGATAAAGTATTTTTGAAGGTGTCTCCTTGGAAAAAAATCTTGAGGTTTGGTCGAAAAGGAAAATTGAGTCCTCGTTTCATTGGACCTTATGAAGTATTGGAAAGAGTTGGGCCAGTTGCTTATAGGCTTGCTTTGCCACCTGAGTTGGATAGGATCCATAATGTATTCCATGTTTCTATGTTGAGGAGGTACAGATCAGATCCATCTCATGTGTTATCAGTTGAATCTATTGAAGTGAGTCCAGATATGACTTTTGAAGAAGAACCAGTTGCTATTTTGGCTTATGGAATGAAAGAGTTGAGACATAAGAAAGTGCCAATTGTGAAGATTCTTTGGAAGAATCATGGTAGAGAAGAATCAACTTGGGAGAATGAGCAAGCGATGCTAGACCAATATCCTCAACTGTTTCAGATTTGATCTCAGGTAATTTCGAGGATGAAATTTCTTTTTAGAGGGGGCTGAATGTAATATCCCAAAATATACCCTAGAAGTTTGGTATAATAATTGTTGTAATTGAAGTAAGTGTATTTGTGTTTAATTGGAAAAGAGAAAATAAGTGAAGAGAGAGTTTATATGTTGTATATATGAATATATATATAACATATACACAAGTCAATGGGAAAGTCAAAGGAAGAGATTTATTATTGATTAATTGTGTTTAAGGGATAGTTTATATTAAGTGGGATTAGAGTTAGTGGAGTGGAAGAAGATATTTGTATTATTTTATAACAAATACTTGGATGAGAGGATTTTAAGGAAAAGTGGGTTTGACTTGGCTTATTTGGTTTTCTTTCTTTCTTTTTCCTGCGTGGTCCTCAACCATTTCTCTCTTTCTCTTTGTTTTTCTGTGTTGTTCGGCCATCAAGAAGCAAGAGAGCAAGAGGGAGATTTGCTTTTCCAAGTTCAAGATTGAAGAGAGTTTTCAAGAGATCAAGTTGAAGGTTTAAGAGTTCTCCATCTTTGGTAAGTCCTATCTTGATTTCTTGTGTTGTTTTTGAGGTTATATGGGTTTTTGAGTTGAAGTTGTGTTTGAGAATGTGTTTGGTTAGATTGTGTGGTGTTTAAGAGTGTTTGGTTTAAGTGGTTTTGGATTTTGGGGTTGGATTGAAGAAAAGAATAAGTTGGTTGGTATAGATTGAGTTGTGGTTATGTTTAGAGTTTTGATGATGTTGTGATTTGTATTTGATGTGTGTTTTGGCTTGTTTTGGTGTTGTTGCAAGTTTGAGATGATGTTTGGGTATGTTTTGTTAAGTTTGGTGGAAGTGGATGTTGGTGGATAGAAGTGATTTGTTAGTTGTGGTGTTGTTTTGGCCGGAATCTGGGTTTTTGGCCTGACACGCCCATGAGCACGTCTAGGGTTCTTAGGCGTGTCAATTGTTCTGTGTGGCAGTAGGTTTGACACGGCCAGTAACACGCCCGTGTTATTGAGCGTGTCATAGCTACTGTGAGAATGGAGAATTTACACGGCCAGGAGCACGTTCAGGTTGTTGGACGTGTTGATGTATTTGTGTGAGGCAGTATGTATTACACGCCCAGTGACACGCCCGTGGTCATGAGCGTGTAATAGCTTCTGTGTTATGGAGTTAGGGCACGGTCAGAAACACGCCCGTGTGGTTGAGCGTGTCATGTGTAGAGGTTGCCCTAGTTAACTCTTAACTTGATTACTTCTTGTGTATTCTTAAGTAAGTGTGTGTTATATTTGTTGGATTAGGTCTTGAAGAAGGTGATTTGTCATTGATTTAAGAAGCATAAGAACCTTGGGAAAGGGAGTGTTTTGAGTTGTGTAAATTGCTTTTGAGGTAAGTACACATCCTGCATTATTGCATTGTTGATTCTTGTGAAGAATGTACTTTGCTATGCTTATATCAATGATGATATATATGTGTATTATATGAATGATATGATGATACAAATGATTGTACATTTGAAAGAGGAATTGCTAAGATGGGTATTGAGATATGCTATGATATGAAGCCATTGTGTTTGGCTATGATGATTCAATTGAAAGATATAAGGCATGTTTGCCTAATTGATGATGAGAATTGAGAATGAAATAATAAATGAATTGTGTGGCTAATGTGTTATTCAATTTTCAGAGTTTGTTGTTGGTGGCATGCCTAATGGTAGTAACACTCTCTTGAAGTTAGGTTGGGCTTGATCCTTGAAGCCAAGTTGGGTAGAAGTTTAACATGTTTTACTCCCCTTGAAGCTTGGTTGGGTCTAGTCCTTGAAGCCTAATTGAGATGTTACAACCCTTGAAGCTAGGTTGGGTTGGTTCTTGAAGCCAAGTTGGGTTGAGACTTAGCATGCTTTGTTCCCCTTGAAGCTTGGTTGAACCTAATCCTTGAAGCCTAGTTGGGTTTATGATAATGATAAATATGATGATTAAACCAAAACATTTACTCTGAAAATTGAATGGCATATTAGAGTGTTTTGGGCCCATGCTTGTCTTTGTATATAATGTGATTCTTGAATGGTAAAATCAATGGAACTATGAAGATGTAATATGAATATTGTTATGACATTGAATGTAGTATATTGTGGTAATGTGATGTGCTTCTATGTGTGTGGTTTATGAAATATAAAGGTATGTTGTTAGCCTTCCATCTATGATGTTGATTTGTTATTAAAATGTGTGACATTATATTGCACTAAAGCATAATACTAGCATACTTTGTACTACTAAGCTGTTGGCTTAGCGCGATAGTGTTTGATCGCGCAGGTGACAGAGTTGAACCTGAGAGTTCTTCAAGACCGAGCGAGAGTAGACATTGAAGAGTTCATTTTGGGACTTAAAGATCAGAGAAGAGCTGCCAATCATGTATATATTCTATGTTTTGTAAACTTTGATTTATAACATATTTGTAATACCTTTCGCTGTGAATTATTAAACATTTTATATATAGTGTCTTTTGGATTTCTTTTATTTGTTTGAGATTGGTTTCACTTGTTTACAAAGATATTTGTTGTGTCTTTTTAAACCGTGGCATTTTCTATATTCAGTATACGTATATTACGATCGTTTAAGCATGCTTGGTACGTATACCGGGTATAGAGGTGTTACACTGAAACTAGTTTATGAGTATTTGGGGACATGTTTAGCTTTTTGTAAGCATCTAAGGTTAAAAGATTTATGGCACTCCCCATGCAACCAGGATGTATTATATCAAATAATCTTGAATTACAGCCTCAACTACTAAAGCATCGGTATGTAGGCTAGTTACTTGGTGAGACTCTTTAGGATGAAAGGTGATTATTGAGCTCTTTGATTGGGGATTTCTTCCACCAAGAAGAGCTTCTTAACTTTACGCTTTCTGGACCCATCTATGACATCATAATGCTCTCCTCTTGCTATAACATGTATTATCCTAATAGGGGCCTTTTTGGATGTTCAGAAGGAGGGTTTTGAGCTCTATCAAGGCTCTTTATTGGGTTTGGATGTGGCCACAAACTATTTTAGCTCGCTGAGTTGGATTTACCTCTTAATCTCCCTCTTTAGTTTGTCATAGTCATTACTTTTATAGTCATTACCTCTACGAAAGCTGCAATATTGAGTCTAATCCTTGTGCAATATTGAGTCTAATCCCTGTAAGAGTCTTCCCTCATTTTCTGGGCCAATTAACCTATGTATTGTAATTGAACCAATGTAAGTAACTAGCTCACGAAGCAATAAGCGGGGTGAACTATTGAGAGGGCTCCGAAATGTGGTAAGCTCTGTTGGAGTTCGGGTGGTTGGGTGGTTTATCTAAGTTGTGGTTATAATTTCTCCATGAGGGGCCTAATCTAAAGGACCTAGAGGAGTCTAATTTGGAAGAATTTGGCTTAAAGGGTTTGGACATAGGAAGTTCCTCAGAGATTTTTGAGGTTTGGCTTTGATGAGAGGCTCAGAGTTCTTCCCAGAGCTGAAAGTTTTCATCCATACAGATATGTTTGTGAGCTTGGCCCACAAGCTCAATAAAATCTTGAGATGGATTCTTGGTTAAAGAATTTAAGAATTGGGCACATTCTATATTTCTGATCAATGCCTCTAAGGCTAACTCAAAGTTTATTTTCAAGATTTTGCCCACAGCCTTGTTGAATATGTCAATATACTCTTGAAGTGTTTCTGCACAATCTTAAATAAGTCTAACAAGGTATGACGTAGATTGATTAATGCCATGAATGTCTTAATGAATAGCTCGGTGAGTTGTTTAAAGTTATGAATGGAATATGGCTCCAAGTTCTTGTAAAAAATTTGGGCATTGCCCATTAGGAAAAAAGTTTACACAAGATAGAATCTGAGTTTGTGTATATTAAGGCAGTGTTAAAGAAGCTATCCATATGAGCCTAGGGATTATCTGAGCCATTGTAATCTTTTAGCTTTAGTACAAGAAAGCTTAAGTATATGTCATTAAGGATCTCTTCAGAAAAAGGGTAGCAAAATGTGGCATCATACTACAGTGTTGTTCCTCTATGCATTCACTTAATGTGCCCATCTACAAAAGCATTAAGGTCCTTTTCTGAGATCAAAATATCTTGTTGCTTTGGTTCAACTGGTACTGGGGTTGAATGGGTTGGTGTATGGGATATGGAGTGCTCGGGCATGAAGAACCTCCTTCTACTTTAATTTTCTAGCCTGAGAAAGGTGTCTCTTGCTTGGTAGTGTGGATCAAATTTAGGCAGAGGAGAAGGTGGGTAGTAAACTAGTGGAGATGGTGGTTTTAACAAACTAGTGGTGGTGGAGATGGTGGTTTTGGGTTTGTTGGTCTACTGGGTATGTGGGTTGTGGTTATGGTTGTAGTAAGATTCCACTGGCTTATTGCCTAAAGACTATGATAAATTCTTTAAGGGTAGCTGTAAGCTCCTAAGTTGTTTGCTCTGTTAGGCCTGGGGATTGTAATATTGCCAAGGCCATCTAAGCTAGTGGGGCAAATGGGCTTGAAGGCCCAGCAGGAGTTGACTCGGCTATATTAAGAGCAGCTATTAAAGATCCAGGGGTGGTGTGTCCTGCCGTTGAGGTTCTAGTTAGATGGTAATTGTTTGGGTTGATGGAGGTGTTTTGATCTATGTTGTACTAAGGTGTGTATGGTGGTGGGCGTAGTCTATTGTTCAAGGTATAGGCATTGTTTTATGCTTCGTAGGGTCATGTCTTGAGTCCTATTGTTCATTCTTAGGGATTAACCTATCCATGCTTACCACACCACTGATGATAAGGTGGACCTTTGTGGACTCAAGAGTTCAGGTTCGAGTTCAGCTACTAGCTCTCCTACCTGCAATACAAGAGAAGGGATCAAGCTCCAATAGGGAAACTCCGATGTCTAAGTCAATGTTCGGTTTGTCTATAGATAAGTGAGCTAAGAAAGCTTGAAAAGATCCTTTACCTATGAGGGTTAACCCATATTTATAGTTAAAAAATATTGGACAAGGTATGAATGTATCAGCGGATCTTTAGAAAGTAACAATGTTGTACGATGGTTGTGTTAGGGATCTATCTCCTGGACACCAAGAGCTCAATCAAACCCCGAATGTTTAATACCGAAGTCCATCTTTCTTTAAGAGCTACATCTTAGCATTGACAAGGTACTAGGCTCTATCTCTAAGCCCGGTGAATAGGGGTTGTGTCAAACATATATGTGTTAAATTTTGAAAGATTCATGATATATAACTGCTATATTTTTTGTCATGTCTATATATGTAACATATAATAATATATATTTGCTAAATTTCAAAACAAATAAGTATAAAATCATTTATGTGTCTATATATGTAACATATAACAATATATATATATACTGAATTTGGAAAAAATCACGGTATATAATTGCTATATATTTAGTTATATGTCTGTATATGTAACATATAATAATATATATTTGTTGAACTTCAAAATAAATAAGTATCAAATTATTTTATATGTTTAAATATATTATATATAA
This sequence comes from Garcia nutans, assembly GCA_947685225.1. Classification (NCBI taxonomy): domain Eukaryota; kingdom Viridiplantae; phylum Streptophyta; class Magnoliopsida; order Malpighiales; family Euphorbiaceae; genus Garcia; species Garcia nutans. Next base: position 24,452,669 of record CANTUV010000001.1, read on the forward strand.
TAGCATATATGAGCTGAATTTGAAAAAGAATAATAACATATGTTACATATATGTGGGTATATTATGTTACACATATTTTAATTAAAGAATAAAAGTATATATTGGTATATATTACATATAACAATATAAATTTGTTAAAAATTTAAAAGAATAAGAGCATAAAAGTAACATATGTTTGGTTTTATGGCACATATAACACTATATACTCAATAAAAATTTAAAAGAATTAGAGTATAATAGTGATATAGATTTACTTATATATAAAAAATATTACATATGATAACATATATACATTAAATTTTAAAAAAATAAGAGTATAAAAGTAATATATATTTAGTTATATATCAGTAAATGTTCATATAACAACATATACTTGTTAAAATTTTAAAGAATAAGAGTATAAAAGTGATATGTGTTTAGTTATATGTCGATATATGTTATATATAATAATATATACATGTTAAAATTTTAAAGAATAAAAGTAAAAAAGTGATATATGTTACATATAAGTAGATATATTTTAGTTATATGTTGGTATATGTTAAATAGAAAATGAATATAAATATTTTTAATTTAAAATTTAAAAAATTATAATTTGAAACTTGTCTAAAAAAATTAAAAATAAATATTATAAATAATAGAAATAATATATAAAAAAGAATAATCAAACTAAAAATAAAAAAATGAATAAAATTTACAAAAAATAAATGTATAAAAAATAAAAATAGATAAAAATCACAAAAAAATACACAAAGAAAACAATGACTATAAAACTAAAAGTTTAAAAAAAAATGTTATGATCATATAATGAAATTAATATATATATATATATTGTATGCAATTTATTGTAAAAATAATAATAAAAAAAGCAGTGGCTAAACATGGGATTCAATTTGTTTGGCCTCTATTTTCATATGTTATATAGTTTAATGAGGCCTAAAAGTCCATAATTCCATAAGTTTGCATTTAATCGAAATGACTCCTATTTGTTTGTACCAATTATGCACTTTTTGGCCAAACTAACTTTTTTGGCCTGATTACCATATTTCTACAATTACAATTTGTTTTTAATGTTAAATTGAACATTTTTTCAGACACCGTAAATTTGAAAATGTTTTTAGTTTTTAGGTTAGTTTTGTAAATATCGCTAATACAAATTCAAAAAAATTTTACATAGGCCTTGAAATTTTCATAATGTACCTAAAAAATTGCATAATTAAGCAAAACTATGTTGTGATTTGCTTAACTTATCATAGTCTATCAATTATTTAAGACTGATGTATATTTTGATTTTTTTTAAAAATATTTATATGAAGTTTTATTTTGAAAATGAATGCATTTATAGAAATACTTACGGTTTGTGTAATGTTGTTGTAATTTGGGTGATATAAGGGTGAGTTATTGAAAGTATTTTTCCATTGCATGGACATTTGAAATTAGTTTGGTAGGTATATTATTAGGTGAAACTTTGCCAAATTTTTTATTATTATTCTTTGAAATTTAATGTTTTTAAATTTAATTTCACAAAATTAAAATATGAACGCTAAAACCTTAATACCCATTTGATGAGTTTTTCATTGTTTGGTACAAATGAGAACTTACTAAATTGTCCACAATTTAGAAATAACAATATATTTCTATATTAATTAGCATTTATGCGAGATAATTGTTTAGAAATTTCATAGAAAATTTGTGGCATTTCTCTTTAATTATTCTTTGAGTGCATGCCAAATATCATAATTAATCTAAAATTACATAATAATTATTTGAAATAGTTGACATCATGTGCTTAGACAATATTGGGGAAATGCTGCCATTGTTTCTTTAAAATTTGTAATAACTCTTGTATAATTGTTAATTAAGATATATTTTATGTTTTTGAACTGGTTATATCCTTAACCTTTAGGAAGATGAAAAAAGGAGATATAGTATAACTAATTATAACAATTCATTTATTATTTTTCATATGAGAAAAATAAATACAAATCGTGCTTAGATGTACCAAAGGTTTAATCCATATCGTACTATTAATGGGATTGAAGATTTTATTAGTTTTGTCAATTCTTAAAGAAGATATATGCAATGTAATAAGATTCGGTGTCCATATCTTAAATGCTATCATAAAATATTTTTTAATGATGTAAAGTTCTATCTAGTCAAATATGGGTTTGCACCACATTATTTTATTTGAAATAGACATGATGAAGAACATTTTGTTGCAGTACCAAATCCACAAGAATACAATCCATTTGATATAGGCTTTGAAAATCCGTATCAACAAATTGTATATGATGCCACTGAGCCAAATATATTTAATGAAGGCATGACAAATAATTTTAAAGTTTGACCTAAAATTATCTAGCAAGAACTAGAGGATGCTTCGTGTAACATCCCCAATTTTAGTGTACATTGGAGCAATCAACATGGAGGATTAAATAGGTGTGATTGGACAAGAGAAATATGATAGGTATGTCAAATAGATATAAGATATATATATATATATATATATATAGTATACTTGATATATAAATGAAGTATATATTACTTATACAAGACATATACATATGTATAAAATATATAATACATATAAGTAAAGTATATATTTGTATTGGAAGATAGTAATTATGATAATAATAAAATAATAAATAGTAATAAATAAAATAAATCAAAATTAAAAATAATTTTGATAGTGGAAGATGGTGGAACTTTGGATGTTTATTAAAGATTAAATAATTAAATAATAATAATAATAATTAAAGAGAAAAAAGTCAAAGGAAGAGATAAATATCATAATATTTTATTATATTTTAATTAATTAATAAATTATTAATTATCTATGTGGCTAGGAAGAAAAGGAAAGAAAAAAGGGCTATTTTCTTCTTCTTATTATTCTTGAATGTAAGCCATTAGAGTAAGTGAGAGTTTGGTTTTAGTTTATGTTATACACCAAATTCTATAATAATTCCAAGAAGATTTAAGGAGATTTTGAAGGTTTAATGAGAATTCAAATAAGTACTCTTTCTTAAGCTTATTTTTAATTGATTTTAAGAATATTTTTGAATTAGTCAGAGAGAGAACATTGTGATTAATTGATAAAAAGGATAGTTATGATATGGTTGGGATGTATATGTGTTAGTTTGATGAACAATTCATAGAAATTAACTTAAATAATGAATTTAGGGTTATGGGATGATTATATGAGAATAAAGGTTTTGATATAGATGAATATAATTCTTATAACAGATTGATTTAATGTTGTTTTAATATATATATATAATAATAATAATAATAATAATAATTTTATGATTAAAAATTGATTATGGGCAAGTGTGCACAAAGTTGATAAATTTAGGGTTATGTAAAAATTAGAGCTTTTGTAATATCCCAAAATATACCCTAAAAGTTTTAGAGTTATTGTTGTATTTGGATTAAATGTATATGTTTGATGAAAAGAGAAAAGAAATGAAGAGGTAGATGTATTTGAGGGATGAGATGTATATTTGGTATTTGGAAAATATATGGGAAATATAAAAGGAATATACATATACCCACATATACACCACATATACATAATGTATAAAGTGGTGTAGGAAAAGTGAATATATATATATATATAATATTAATTAATTAATAATAATGATAATAATATTTATAAAAGAGAAAGAAGAAAAGAAAGTCAAAGGGTTGAATGAAGGTTGTGGTGGAGAATTTTTAGAAATAATTAATATTATTATTATTATATATATATATATAGGATAAGTATGAAGAAAAGAAGAAAAATCTTCTTGTCTCCTTCTTCTTCTTCTTCTTACGAGAGAGAGAGAGAGAGAAAGAGAGAAAGGAGATTTTAATTATGCACATCAAAATTTTTAAGGGCTTAAAGAGAATTGAAGTGAAGATTGAAGAATTGGCAAAGACTACTCAAGTAAGTATTCATTTCTTTGAATTGATTTCCATTGATTGTATTGATATGGGATGTAGTTAGTATGTTAAGATGATAATAGTGAAAGATTGAAAGATATGTGTAGATTTAAATGGTTATTTGTGAGGATGATGATGGATTATTAAATTGGTTAGTAAGGGTTTGATATATATATGAGTTGGAAAATGGAATAATTGATGTATGTTTGTGTTTAGTGAAATTGTTTCTGTTTTACAATTAGTAAAGGCTGTGATTTGTATGATTTTTAATTAATTATAGAAAAATGTTCTTGAAGTGAATTTTTGATATGTTGTGCCTCTATGAGTCTAGAATGACTGAAAAATATGTTGATTCGATTTTGGATAGGTTATGAGTTTAGAAAGATTATTTTTATTAGATCTGTTCCAGCAGGTACCTTAACTGAGACAGCTATATTTCGGGATTTTTAATAAAATGTAGAAAAATTATATTCAATTGAATTTTGGATATGTTGTTGCTTAATGAGTCTAGTATTTGAGAAAAATAATTTGGAACCAAGTTGATTGAATTTAAGTTATGGAATTCACAAAGTTTAGAACTGCTGCCAGGATGCAGGGCAATTGGGGCAGTCTGTTTGGGTGAACTATTTGACCAAGATTTTGTGTTCAGTTTGATCTGAAATTTTAAAGGAATGATTTTAAGATGTAAAATTAAGTTCTGTAAAAATTTTAGAGTTTTTAGTCAAGTATATTATTTTATACAAATTTTCAAAATAAGGATAAAATTTAGTCTAAAACCAGAATTTACTATTCATATGGTCATTTTGTTAATATTCCTTTTGGATTAGGTTGTGAAGAGGTTGAATTGCCCTAATCTAAGTGTTGAGGATTCTTGGAAGAGTAGGTGTATAGAGTGGGTAAGTTGGTTTTAAGGTAAGTACAAAGTTTATATGATTGCACTTATTTACATGAATTAAGACTTAACACATTTGTTTGTAAATGTGTTAAGTGAATTACTATATTGTCAATATAATTTGATTAAGGTTATGATTGGATGATGTGAAAGATATGAAGATCATTCAAATAGGTAAGTACAATGCAATTTGTTATGATAAATATTGTAATGATGAATTGTGCTAATGTGTTTTGAGAAATGATGAAATGTATTGTAATTGTGGTTGGTAATAATGATTGAAATGAAATAAATAGACATGTTGATTATATGATGATGAATTTAAGATATATGCTCAATATAATTGTTTATGTATACTTGAATGATGAAGTGCTATAACGTGAATTGAAATATGATAAGAGGTGAAGCCATTGAGATTGGCTATGATGAATCAAATGAGATGTGAAGCCATTGTGTTGGCTACGAGAATGTAAATGAATTATAATTGAGGCATGGTTGCCTGTTATGAAAATGAAATGAATTGAGAAAGAAATGTACAAAGATATAAATGAAAAGAGTTGTGTCTAATATGTTAATTCAACTTTCAGAGTTCTGGATTTGACGGCATGCCTATAACATATGAAATGTAACAGTCTAGCCGGGTTGAGGATCTCCTCAAGTTGTTGAGTTGATGGTCCAAGAGACTGGGTCTGTTACACTATATGAATTATAAATGTGAAATATATGAAAAGTAACAGTCTTGCCGGGTTGAGGATCTTCTCGATTAGTCGGGTGGATGGTCCAAGAGACTGGGTCTGTTACACTCTCCATGGATAGAGATATGATATATGTTGCCTACGGGCTTGATTATTGTGATTATGGATCAAAGCAGTAACTCTGAACTTTGAATAACATATTAGTGTTTTGGGCCCGAGTCTGTCTTTATTGTCAATGTGAAATGCAAGTATTGAAATATTGATTGTGAGTATTAATAATGAATTATGCTTGGTGGATTGTGAATAATATAATGTTATTAAGTGTAATAGGAAAATGAATTGTGGTTGATGATAAAGGTTGTCTTTATTGGAAATATGATTTATGATTTATATGATATATAGATTGTGTATTGCAATAATGAGTGATATGATGTGTAATGTGTGTATTGCAATAATGGTTGGTATGGTATATATATAATGTAGGGGTATTAATATATTGGTTTTGAGTATTGGTGATGCATTGGGGTTGGTGATAATATTATATATATATATACATCTTATATGAAATTAGCTAGGATATATTAAAGATAAAGTTAAAAAGAAAAGAAGATATGATAAGAACTAATTATATATTGAATCGATGTATCATTACATATCAATACTTCTATACTATATGTTTATATTTTATATTTGGACTACTAAGCTCTCGGGCTTAGCGCGGGTGTTTATTCGCGCAGGTTTTTAGATGGAAGATATGAAGTCTTTTGTTATGCCACAAGAAGAGTAAAGTTTGTCGAGACCAACTAGAGGGTTATGCATACATGTATAAATTTTAATTATGATGTATTTCTGACGAGAGAGTATTTATATGTATAAATCTAGTAATGTATAATAACTGTATGGTTTTAAATTGAGTCGGATTGTGAATATAGAAGTGTGAATTCTTCTTGCAGGATTGTAGTTGAGGTTATAAGGGTGGATTATTGGGAGTGTACTTGAGTTGAATTGTGAAACAAAATGTTTTTCAAATATAAGAAAAATCAATTTTGTCGACACTTGGGACCTAGAATTTTAAGGGAGACTCCGTCAAAATTTTTTTTTTTTGAAAAATTTTTATAAGGAACATTAAGTAAGCTGACATAACCAGAGCTCGTATCTTGATGTAGCATTCCTCCTCGGCTTATTATAGGTCGGGAAGGGGTGTTACAGCTTTGGTATGGATACATATAATTGTTGCAATGGAATAATCTAATATTGTTATAGTATATATATGGTGATTTTATGGTTGAAAATTTAATATAGTTAAGTTTGGATGAATTTAAAATAGGATTTTGTTGAGATTTTGATAGGAATTGCTTGAATAATGATAATTTGATATATGTAGACAATGGTAATGATTTTAAATGAATGATGTGGGTTATTTTATGAAATATGTATGTGTAGGATATGAAATTCTCTGAGAAGATCTTTAGGGTTTAGTGAAATTAAGAGGTGAAGAAGGAATTGGAGTAATTTCAAGGCTTTATCAAGATTAGTACATAATATAATTAATGTTGTTTTCATTACATTATATTTGGCATAACACATTATGAATTGGAGAACGTGGTATGTCATTTTTATTTTGGATATGATAAGGATATGTGTATGGCATTGTTAAGAGAGTGATTAATGTATGAGGGATAAAAAATGAGCCATTGTAGAATGTCTATTGCTATTGTTATGTGCATAAATAAGAGATGTGAAATATGTTAAAAGTGAATAAAAAAGTTGAGAAATGAACAGTGTGTAAAATAGTGTGAAGAATAATGTGAAAATAACTAAAGTGTAGAAGTTATAAAAAGGAAATTGATGATGTCAATGAGGAAAATAAAAAAAAATAATATGTAATTAAAATTGTGGGAATGGACTATATAATATGTAATGTTATTCGTAATGTGGAAATTGATTATGAAATGAAGAGAAATCGACAAATGAAGTGAAAAATTGATAATGATATGTAGTAGTGGGTCACATTTACATGATTTTTAAATGTGATATGAAAGTGATCATCACATGGGGTGATCACATGGAAAATGGAATATGGATATGAAATGTGGGAACTGAGCAAAAGTGATAAAAAATATTGAAAAATAAAAATGAAGGATTTAGGTATACTAAAGTAATAATGTATATGAAATGTGTGTTTGCCTTGTATAATATCTTATTCTAGAAAATTGGTTTTATTGCTATGATATGGTTTACCTTTAGGCTAGACGCTAGGCATCACTTATAATATGGTTTGTCTTCGGGCTAGACGCTGAGCGTCAATATTATTTGCCTTTAGGACTAGACATAGAGGTGTCAACAGGGGATGGATGCGACACATGGGGTGATCACTTGGAAAATAAAATATGGATATGAAATGTGGGAACTGAGCAAAAGTGATAAAAAATGTTAAAAAATAAACAATGAAGGATTTAGGTATGATAAAGTAATAATGTATATGAAATGTGTATTTGCTTTGCATAGTATCTTGTTCCAGAGAATTATTTTTGATACTATGGTATGATTTGTCTTTGGGCTAAACATTAGGCAACACTTATAATATGATTTGCCTTCGGGCTAGATGATGATGTCACTATTATTTGACTTCAGGACTAGACACAAAGATGTCAACAAGGGACGAATGCGACACTTAGATTCCTAGTGTTATGATAGACCATAACAATATCTCTGGAATCAAAATACTGTATAAAGTTATTGTTAGGAAATCAAGGAGATCACTGCAAACCAAAAACACGAAGCGGAAAAATTTTTGATCTCTAATTTTCCACCAGGATCCATGCTGTTCGTTTAATTCGATGAAAGTGTTCAAAGAACTAACATGTTGATGATTCGAAATCACAATTTGGAAGAGATGCCACGATCTCGAAACACCCTCTATTGCGTATCCACACGAATGCTACCGTCTGGAGTGCTAGCTCTCTGCAACGGCGAAGGCTGGAAAAATGTTTTCTCTAAAATGTATTAGGGTTCCTTTGTTTTCGTTCTCTTTCATTTTCTAATGTTACCTCTTAGAAGACTTAACGTCTGGAGTGAATATAATCACTCCAGAATCCAATTCAAAATTGGAAAAGGTAAGTCAAATTCAGAATCCAAATCTAATAAGGATTCTGAATATATTATCTAATAATATATATAAAAAAATGAAAATAATAATAATAATAAATTTTAATATCTAATATTAATATTATTAATATTATATCTAGCCCAAAGCGCATTCTTGTGTGTGACCTGATAGGTCCATATTAATTGGCAGTCAATTTAATCTCTATTAAACCAACAAGTCGTAATTGGCCTCTAGCAAGGCGTTACAACTACCCAATTAATATAAGGAATGTCCAATTTGCCTGATAATAGTACATGCATTAATCCCTTTGTCACACGATATCTAGCTTGAACATAAGTCATGGTCAACGTCATACTTATATTATCCAAACTTATGATTACTCGATCTCCAAGTAGACTGATAAAAAAAAATGAAATTGATCACACTATCAATTCATTTGAGCACGACCATGCATTTCACATTCTCACTTATCAAGGGGCCCAAAAGATATCTCTCTCAAAGAGAGGGACAAATTCTATCTTGATTGTTCATTATCCTCTACATAATTTCTATCATATATGATCATAACCTTTATTACTATCCAGTTACTGATAATGTTTGATAATGTCAAAATATAATAGTCCTTATATTGGAAACTATGACAATCTCAAGTCAAAGAATTAATACATAACTATCATGAGATTTACTTATGACTCTAACCCATGTAGTAATCTCATGATGGGTCTATCCAATACATTGTTCTCTAACAAGTATCTATGAAATTGATTTGTATCACTATACACATAACCATCTGATGATTATTAAATCAATGTTCATACTGGTTAAGAATTATTTTTTTTATCTCTATAACAATAATAAACCAGGGACAAATATCAAAATTGTGTAACATGCAAACAAACAATAATGATAATAAAACCTCATTTATTAATAATGAATGTATAGATCCAAATAAATGGCCTAGGGCACATACACTAACAATCTCCCACTTGCACTAGGCCTACAAATTTCTAAGACCCATAGATCTAGTGTGCTGATCATGCTTGACCCGTGAGAGAGGCTTTGTTAATGGGTCTGCTATGTTATCATCTGTGTCAACTTTGCATATCTTGATATCTCCTCTATCGATAATGTCTCGAATGAAGTGAAAATGCCTGAGTATATGCTTAGACCTTTGATGAGATCTAGGCTCTTTTGCCTGTGCTATAGCACCATTGTTGTCACAATAAATGTCCACAGGATTTGCAATGCTAGGCACCACTCCTAGCTCAGTGATGAATTTCTTCAACCAGACTGCTTCCTTAGCTGCATCTGATGCTGCTATATACTCAGCCTCTGTTGTAGAATCAGCCACAGTGCTTTGTTTTGAACTCTTCCAACTAACAGCTCCACCATTCAATGTGAATACAAAACCTAACTGCGATCTAAAATCATCTATGTCAGTTTGGAAACTAGCATCCGTGTAACCATTTACAACTAGCTCATCTTCCAAACCTCCATAAACCAAGAATACATCTTTAGTCCTTCGAAGGTACTTAAGAATATTCTTGACAGCTGTCGAGTGACCTTCACCAGGATGAACTTGAAATCTACTAGTTGCACTTAATGGATATGAGACATCTGGTCTAGTACATAACATGGCATACATAATAGATCCTAAAGCAAAAACATAAGGAATCTTATTCATTCGATCTCGCTCATCAGATGTCATAGGACATTGACTCTTGCTGAGATGAATGCCATGAGCCATAGTCAAGAATCCCTTTTTGGAATCTTGCATGTTGAACCTCTTCAACACTTTATCTATGTATGTACTTTGACTCAGGCCAATTATCCTTCTAGATCTATCTCTATAGATCTTTATACCAAGGATATAGGTAGCCTCACCTAAGTCTTTCATTGAGAAAGAATTCCCTAACAAAGTCTTAACCTTTTGCAAGGTAGGGATATCATTCCCAATGAGTAATATGTCATCCACCTATAAGACTAAAAACACTACTGCACTCCCACTAACCATCTTGTAAACACAAGGTTCTTCTTCATTCTTGATGAAACCAAAGTTCCTAACTTTTTCATCAAAACGAAGATTCCAGCTTCGAGATGCTTGCTTCAATCCATAAATGGATCTTTGAAGCTTGCAAACCTTTGTAGAATTCTCAGGATTTAAAAAACCCTCAGGTTTTGTCATATACACATCCTCAAGCAAGTTTCCATTAAGGAAAGTGGTTTTGACATCCATTTGCCATATCTCATAATCATAGTATGTTGCAATGGCAATGAGAATTCTAACAGACTTAAGCATGGCAACTGGTGAAAAGGTTTCATCATAGTCTATACCATGAGTTTGCTTGAAACCTTTTACAACAAGCCTTGCTTTATAGGTCTGCACATTCCCATCCATGTCAGTTTTCTTCTTGAAAACCCATTTGTAACCAATAGTCTTAATACCCTCTGGAGGATCAATTAAAGACCAAACTTGGTTGTCAAACATAGATTGCATCTCAGATTTCATGGCTCCAAGCCATTTGTATGAATCTGGACCTGACACAGCTTCTTGATAGGTAGTAGGCTCATCTTGATTTATGAGCATTACTTCACTATCATCAGTCACAAGAAATCCATATCTCTCTGGCTGACGACGTGTCCTATCAGACCTGCGAGGGATTTGTGTTACATCTTCAGACTCCACAACTATTTGTTGTTCTGAAATAGGCTCTATAGACGGCTCAATGATTTCTTGTGGTACTTGAGTTTCCTCAAGTTCTACTATACTCCCACTAGTTCTCTTAGAAAGAAATTCCTTTTCCAAAAAGATCCCATTTCGAGCAACAAACACTTTGTTCTCTGAAGGAGTATAGAAATAGTATCCTTTAGTTTCCATAGGATACCCCACAAAATTACATTTGATAGACTTTGGAGCTAACTTATCTGAAACTTGTCTTTTCACATAAGCTTCACAACACCAAATCTTAAGAAAAGAAAAACTAGGTGTCTTACCTGTCCATATCTCATATGCTGTTTTTTTAACCGCCTTAGATGGTACACGGTTCAGAATGAATGCAGCTGTCTCCAAGGCATAACCCCAAAAAGATAAAGGAAGATCCGCTTGACTCATCATTGATCGAACCATATCTAATAGAGTTCGATTTCTCCTTCTAGAAACTCCATTCCACTGTGGAGTTCATGGAGGAGTCAGTTGTGAAACAATTCCACAATCCCTTAGATGATCATCAAACACTTGGCTCGTATATTCACCACCTCGATCTGATCGAAGTAGTTTAATTGTTTTACCAAGTTGATTTTGTACTTCATTTTGAAAAGTTCTAAACATTTCAAAAGACTCATGCTTATGTTTCATTAGGTAGACATAGCCATACCTACTGAAATCATCAGTAAAAGTAATGAAGTATCGAAATCCTCCTCTGGCACTAATGCTAAAAGGACCACATACATCTGTATGTATCAAGCCCAATAAATCATTAGCCCTTTCACTATGCCCAGTAAAAGGATCCTTTGTCATCTTACCAAGCAAACAAGACTCACATGTTTCAAATGATTCAAAATCAAATGAATCTAATAATCCATCTTGATGGAGCTTAGAAATGCGTTTCTCATTTATATGGCTAAGGCGACAATGCCATAAATAAGTAGGGTTTAACTCATTTGGCTTAGTTCTCTTAGAAGTTATGTTATAGATATCATTACCATTAGAATCATCAAGATTAAGGATATAAAAGCCATTATAAGAATTTGCAATACCATAAAGCAAATCATTTTTTTTATCAAAAATAGAACATTTCTTATTCTTATTAAAAAAATGAATAACCTTCATCATCCAAAACAGATACTGAAATAAGATTCCTACTCATAGTAGGAACATAAAAGCAATTGTTCAAAATTAACAAAAACCCATTGGGCATAACAAGTTCATAAGTTCCTACAGCTATAGCAGCAACTCTTGCTCTATTGCCAACACGTAGGTCCACTTCACCCTTCTTCAGCATCCTACTCCTTTTGAGTCCCTGCATATTTGTACAAATATGAGATCCACATCCGGTATCTAATACCCAGGAAGAAGGAATAGATAAATTAATTTCTATAACATAAATACCTGAAGATGTAGTCGCACTACCCTTCAACTTCTTTAACTCATCCAAATAGAGTTGACAATTTCTCTTCCAATGCCCAGGCTTGTTGCAATGGAAACAAGTCCCTTCCTTAGGAACTTTAGCCTTAGGTTCAGGTTTTGGTTTAGCTTATCCCTTGGACCCTTTAGCACCTTTTGCCTTACCCTTGCCTTTAGTATCTTTGGCTTTCTTTTTCATTTGTTTAATATTGACATTCAATATTTGGGTAGGCTTTTTGATATTCCCCTCAGCAGTTTTGAGCATACTATGTAGCTCAGGAATGGATTTCTCCATGTCATTCATGTTATAGTTCATGACAAACTGTGAGAAAATGCTAGGCAATGAATGTAGGATCAAATCCGTGGAGAGTTCTAAACTCAGGGGATATCCAAGTCTAGCAAGGTGATCTAGATAGCCTTTCATCTTCAAAACATGAGCACTAACAGATTCACCTTCATACATTTTGCAGTCAAATAATGCAACATTGGTGTTAAACCTATCTTGCCTAGCCTATTGTTGGAAAGCTTGTTTGAGATGCACACTCATCTCATAAGCCTCTAAGTGTTCCAGATCCTTCTAAAGTCCTGGACATATAGTAGCCAACATAAGACATCCTATGTCATTGGAATCATCCACATGCTTCTTATGCTTACTCTTAGCAGTATTAGAAGCATTAGCAGGAGGTGGGTCAGGAACAGCTTCATCAAGCACGTAGGACTTTTTCTCTTGTTTGAGAACAATTCTCAGGTTCCTAAACCAGTCAACAAAATTAGTCCCACATTCTTTCAGTTTTTCCTTCTCAAGGATAGATCGCAGTGATAAGGTGGAATTGTTATTAGCATCCATCTACAAAATAAATATGCAAAGTTAAATTTTATTTAATAATGAGGTTAAAATGATTTAAACTCCTACTAAAAATATAACCATCTAAAGAAATATTTTAGTAGGCTAAGATCCGTATTTCACTTAATTCTAAACTCAGCTTTGGCGTGACGCTTAAAATCAAGTTATTTAGGTAGGTAACATCTTTACCAATTACATCTCATGTAACTCTTAGTAATTATGGAATATTGACATCATATGTCATAGCATGTTGAATTCCATCTAATGCCTTAGGCCCAAAACCATTTTGATAGCCTAATTAAGCCTAACCAATTTTAAAACATATGAGTAGCACTATTACTCATCCTACTTAGCTAGGAATGTTTAAAGCATATTGCTTTGGCAATACCTACTTTAATACAATCTTAGTTTTGATAGGTGTTCAAAACATGGATGGCATTTAGACTTAAATTATTAATGAGGGTTCAACTAAATTATTATCATGTCTTGCATTACATATCATTATATTTTAACATCCTATATGCATATATATAATTTATCACATAAGCATCATATACCAAATGACAAAATATGTAAACGTGACATAGCATGGCCAAACTAAATATGATCTTCAAGAGACCAAATGAAGATCATAAAGGCAGCCCTAGGTGAAAAACCTATCTATTACAACACTTGCAATATTACATATCTTCAATACTTGAGCTTGTGCTTCCATCACCATGGAACCATCTTCTCCTTGGTATGAATCTCCATCACAAACATTGTAGCTTGAATCTTCATTTATTACAATAAAAGAAAATCTAACTACTAGTAAAATAAATTACAACAAAATAAACGACACGCAGGCCGTATTTACCCAAAATTAAGATATGAATAAACCAATCACATAGGTCATAAGGCCATGCTATGCACCATGCCAAGACATCAAACAAACATAACGTATTCATCACCAACATGTTAAATAGAAATAAATATATTGACATTCTTAATGTCGCGGTAACGAACTATAGGGCTCGAACATACGGCGGTCCCGCTAACCTCAAAACATTTTTCTTTGGCGAAACCCTAAAAAAAAAATCGTTAATCTCATTAACCTTCTTACTGTTTTATTTCGAATATGTACAACCCATTACAGAATCATTACCAAATGTCTATATCACATATAAACTTAATCATTTTCATCATATGAAAATCGTTTTAATCAACCAATCATATATACGTGATCATCTCATGAAAACGAAATTAAAAACACCAATCCTTTCTCATCATATGAAAATCGTTTTAATGTTTTATAGTTAACATGCAATACGAAATCAATATATCTCATGTAATCATATCAACATGGCATTTTCAACTTAAACGAAAATAACAAGTGGCTCTGATACCACTGTTAGGAAATCAAGGAGATCACTGCAAACCAAAAACACGCAGCGAAAAAATTTTTGATCTCTGATTTCCCACCAGGATCCATGCTATTCGTTTAATTCGATGAAAGTGTTCAAAGAACTAACCTGTTGATGATTTGAAATCATAATTTGGAAGAGATGCCTCGATCGCAAAACACCCTCTATCGCGTATCCACACGAATGCTACCGTCTGGAGTGCTAGCTCTCTGCAACGAGGAAGGCTGGAAAAACATTTTCTCTAAAACGTATTAGGGTTCCTTTGTTTTCGTTCTCTTTCATTTTCTAATGTTACCTCTTAGAAGACTTAATGTCTGGAGTGAATATAATCACTCCAGAATCCAATTCGAAATTGGATAAGGTAAGTGAAATTCAGAATCCAAATCTAATAAGGATTCTGAATATATTATCTAATAATATATATATAAAAAATGAAAATAATAATAATAATAAATATTAATATCTAATATCTAATATTATTAATATTATATCCAGACCAAAGCGCATTCTTGTGTGTGACCCGATAGGCCCATATTAATTGGCAGTCAATTTAATCTCTATTAAACCAAAAAGTCGTAATTGGCCTCTAGCAAGGCATTACAACTACCCAATTAATATAAGGAATGTCCAATTTGCCTAATAATAGTACATGCATTAATCCCTTTGTCACATGATATCTAGCTTGAACATAAGTCATGGTCAACATCATACTTATATTGTCCAAACTTATGATTACTCGATCTCCAAGTAGACTGATAAAAAAAAACAAATGAAATTGATCACACTATCAATTCATTTGAGCATGGCCATGCATTTCACAGTCTCACTTATCGAGGGGCCCAAAAGATATCTCTCTCAAAGAGAGGGACAAATTCTATCGTGATTGTTCATTATCCTCTACATAATTTCTATCATATATGATCATAACCTTTATTACTATCCAGTTACTGATAATGTTTGATCATGTCAAAATATAATAGTCCTTATATTGGAAACTATGACAATCTCAAGTCAAAGAATTAATACATAACTATCATGAGATTTACTTATGACTCTAACCCATGTAGTAATCTCATGATGGGTCTATCCAATACATTGTTCTCTAACAAGTATCTATGAAATTGATTTGTATCACTATACACATAACCATCTGATGATTATCAAATCAATGTTCATACTGGTTAAGAATTATTTTTTTTTATCTCTATAACAATAATAAACCAAGGACAAATATCAAAATTGTGTAACATGAAAACAAACAATAATGATAATAAAACCTCATTTATTAATAATGAATGTTTAACATAAAGATCCAAATAAATGGCCTAGGGCACATACACAAACAGTTATTTGGGCCCAATGTGTGTGTTTATGATATGTGTATGTGTATATATGTGTTGTGTTATGGATAATGGTATATAATGAATTAGTTGTGATAAGATAAGGTATGCGAGACAATGATGATTTCATGATGAATAATGTATGGTGATGGGTTGTGACTAAATCATGAGATATTATGTGATTGCCAATCCTATATAATTATTTGTCCAGAGAAAGTTGAGAATGATAAATATCCTGAAAGACTTGAACATAGCTGGGTTTAGAGACTGAGATGACCTGAGTAAAGTTGGGTCATATAATTGATAATATGTGTGTACTAGAGTTGATAATTGTATAGGAGAAATGAGCCAATGAGTATGTGAGTGTGTTTTTATATTTTAGAATTTGGTGATATATTTATATATGAAGTAAGAAATAAAAATTAACAATGGTTTTATAAAAATATTGTAAAGTCATAATTTGAGAAAAAGAAAAATAAATATGTGTATAATATTTGTTATTATTTTTAAATATGTACTATTATGCTTGTAAGGTTAGCGTGGTAGTGTGTATCGTGTAGGTAAAGTTGTTGTTCAGAGAGAGAGCCAGGATGTGAATGATACTTGGTGACTTAGGGTGTCGAAAGACCACTTGTGCCATATGCATTTATGTATATATATGGATTTAAGTATTTTGATTTATGTACATTAATAAATAACACTTGTGCTAGTATATAAAGAATTGTGAGTGTTAGAAAATTAAACTCTTTTTTTATCATTGACAATCAAATTGATGTGTGATAATAAGTTCAAACAAGTTTGTCTTTATTGATACTAAAAGTTAGACCTCGTGTGAGTGCCAACAACCAAGGGTAGAATCTCCTTGAAGCACATGGTCTCTGGCAGGTCCGCAACCAACCGCAAGCCCACTATGCGACCGATCCCAATCTTTGAGTGACTGTACATTACAATGGACAAAAATCTCAAAAATCATAGAGGAGATAGAGGCTGAGTGTGTGGCTGAGTCTAGTTGTACAAACACTTATGTGACTGCTCCAGAATTTGTGCCCTTTCACAAGAGAACCAAAACTTGTGCGGTGAAGAATCTGAATTGTGCGACTGCACAAATCCATCAGATTTGAATTTAAGCACCAAACATAATGAAGCAATGATAATTGGACACATGGAAGAAGAATTTTAAATGCAACAGCAATCTTTTATTGTGCAAATGCACAATCACTCTGTACATCCACAAAACATGCCAGGATGGGAGATATGATCCTATTGGCCAACCAATCTTTACCATTGGAAATAGTCATGTGACCGGGGATTTTCGCCTCCACTCCCGGTGGAATGGTTCTTGTGACTTTGGCACTATTTAGGCTCAGGACCTTAGAGAACACGGGCCTAAGCCCAGAGAAAATGGAGTTGCCACCCAGACGAGCCGAGAAAAAGAAAGAGGTGGATGACTAGATTCCTAAGGAATCCCCAACCCCTTAATGGGTTCGAAAAGTTGGGTACGTATGGAGAAGATGAGAAATGGCCTAGTACCCCCACAACTCCCGGTTCATTGGAACCAGCCTCCTTTTCAGGTCTTAATATTATAAAATTCTTAAATATAATGATATTATCATACGACACGCAATAATTAAAAGAAAGCATCATTATATTAAAATCAAAGCAATGTTCAAACAAAACAAATAAATAGACACCCATCCGAGGATGAAAACGTGTCCTTACATCGTCCAATATCTAAAACTAAATAGGACACCCACCGAAAGGTGGAAACGTGTCCTTTACATTAATTTCAAAATATGAAAATAAATTAAATTATATAAAGATTAATTAATGAGGTATCCAATCATGGAAACATACCTCTTACAATTTTAACAAATAATAACAATAATAAAGAAATTATCCATCCATGATAAACAAACCAATCAAGCATTAAAATTAAATAAATCAACCATCAAAACATATAATAAATTACATAATCAAATATAAAAGTAAATAAAGCAATAAATATATAAATTTAGGTTTACATCTTGAATTATGGTTTTTTAATCAAAATTAGGGTTTGGAATTCTTATGAAAATAATTTTTGGGTTTAGATGAAAAACTGTGATTTTATGGATACCTGGAATCAAATTAGGGTTTTGGGACTTTAGAAATTAACATTAGAGTGATAGGGTTTTTTGATACTATAAGTGATTATAAAATTTGTTGCAAAATCCTATTTCATGAATTATTATCACAGTAAATTAAATGAGTTAAGTGTTAAAATTAATCAATATGTTTAATTGGATGAGTTAATAAGAAGGTTACTCGTATTGTAGATTCCACCAAGTTGATGTGTTGATCCAAGCTATGTTTTCTTTGATGCCTAGAACAATTGATTCTTGGTTGAAGACTTCGTGTTTCAAAGATTAGTCACGACCACTTTGATTTGCTTTCTTCTTTGTTTTCAAAATTTTTTTCCTTGCTTAACGTTGCTCAATTGCTTTATCAAACTGCTACTATCTTTTTCACTGCCAATTTGTTAATCCAAATTTCTGCCGATCTGTTCCTCTCAGTTTGCCTCCCTCCTTTTTTATTTATGTTAATCATATATTTAATTGAAAACCAACACTATAACCTAAATCTAATCCTACTCTCAAAAGTTAATTAGGAAGTCTAATGGATGGTACAATTACATTTAGGACTTGGATTAAAGGCTGAAATTGACATGGAATGTAACTCATATCTATTTGAGCTAGCCAAATCGATATGAGACAGATTCCATATAGATTTGGGCTAGCCAAATTGATATAAAATTATCTTATATCGATTTGGCTTGCCAAAATCAATATGAGGCACTTGCCCATATCGATTTGAGAATCGATTTGGCAAGCTCAAATTGATATGGGCAGCACCCATATCAATGTGGAAAAATTGACTCAACCAAAACCATTAATTTCTACTCAAACCGGTCCAAAATAATTAAATTTTCAACTAATATTTTTGCAATTTTGATATAACTCCCAATTTAATTCTAAAATTAGGTTTAAGAAATCTAAATTCATAATGGACCAACATAAACCTTTTAAATTTAAAAAGGTCCAAATTTAAGGGTCTACAGTTTGCCCCCTGCTTGAACGATCAGAGACTTTGTTGAAGAGAGTGAAAAGCAACATGACTTTGAGCAAATTTTGGATAAGGATGGGTTCTTGACTAGAGGTTGGAGTTGATTTGGGTTTGGACCCAAAAAAGATTTGGGTACTTAGACCCGAGACTGGATACTTGGACCCAAAACTGAATCTGATTTGGGTACTTGGACCTGAGACTGGATTGGATACTTAGACCCGTGATTGAGTACTTGGACCTGAGACTTAATTAGGTACTTGGACCCGTGACTGAATTGGGTACTTAGACCCGAGGCTGGGTACTTAGACCTAAGACTGGATACTTGGACCCGAGACTGAATTTGAAATGGGTACTTGAACCTGAGACTGGGTACTTGGACCCAAGACTGAATTGGATTTGGGTACTTGGACCCAAGACTAAATTAGATTTGGGTACTTAGACCTGAGATTGGGTATTTGGACCCAAGATTGAATTTGGTTTGAGTACTTAGACCCAAGACTGGGTACTTAGACCCAAGACTGAATTTGATTTAGGTACTTGGACCCAAGATTGGATTGGGTTTGGGTACTTGGACCCGAGACTAGTTTGAATTTGGGTACTTGGACCTGAGACTGAATTTTATTTGGGTACTTGGACCCAAGACTAGGCACTTGGACTCGAGATTGAATTTGATTTGAGCACTTGGACCTGAGACTGGGTACTTGGACCCGAGACTAAATTTGATTTGAGTACTTGGACTCGAGACTGGTTTGGGTTTGGGTACTTGGACCCGAGACTGGATTGAATTTGGGTACTTGGACCCGAGACTGAATTTTATTTGGGTACTTAGACCCAAAACTGGGTACTTGGACCCAAGGCTAAATTTGAGTACTTGGACCCGAGACTGGATACTTGGACCCGAGTGAGTTTTGGACTAAAAAATAATTTGAATTCTGGACCCGAGCGAGTTTTGGACTAAAAAATAATTTAGGTTCTATACCCGACTGAGTTCTGGACTAAAAAATAATTTAGGTTTTGGACCCGAGATAAGTTATGGGCTTAAAAATAATTTGGGTTCTAGACCCGAGATAAGTTCTGGACTTAAAATATAATTTGGGTTTTGAACTTGAGATAAGTTCTGGACTTAAAAAATACTTTAGATTCTGGACCCGAGATAAGTTCTGAATTTAAAAGATAATTTGGGTTCTAGACCCGAAATAAGTTCTGGACTTAAAATAATTTGGGTTCTGGACCTAAGGTAAGTTCTAGACTTAAAATTGATTTGGGTTCTGGACCCGAGGTACCTATATAATCTTACCCCCTGTGTAGGCTCAAACTAAAGATTTCTTCTTTTTTTTATGCAAGCTTTGATTGATGCTTTTGTTGTCTAGTTCTTCGCACAAGAACACATTTCTTTTTTTTTTTGTAAAATTACTTGAGCTTTCTCAAGCAATAGGCCTTCCATGCCCCCTGATTCCATATCAGCTTTATGATTGCTTCATAGAATATTATTGTTTATTTTTTACAAGGAAAAATGGAGTGTGATATGCTCATGTATGCATGAATGCATGAATAATACTTATAGTGGTTCTATTGACTCACAGACCAAGGTGCTTAGCTGAAGTGTTTTTATTGATTCCTTTCAGATGCTCGTTCAAGTCTTTCATTGGAATGACAGAAAGCTTTGCATTTATGGCTTTTATCTTAAAGATATTGAAAACATGAATAATGGAGACCCAAGTAGCAGAGATACATCCATTTCAAATTATGATTCAGTATGTCAATTGGTAGCTTCTTCATAACCTTGCCAATAATCATTTCCTTTGCTCAATGTGTCTTTCTAAATCCGACTGTTCAACATATTCCCTTAACTTAAAGGTTTTTATAACAAGAATTTTTTTTAAATCAAATATTGACTTTGTCAAATCAATGTCATTGTACCTCAGGACTCGATTTTTAGAATTAACCTATCTATAACATGACAACCCTAGTTACCGTACTAAACTCGGAAGGCATTTCTATTTAAGCAAGAACTGTTGCACTTCAGATAGGCATATACACATTACTTGGTCAAAGATCTCATTTGAGTTTGAATATTGTCTATCTCATATGCATGCTTATCCAAACTATCTCCACTAATAGACTTTGCCTACCAAGAGAGATCAAAAGGTCTTTAATAGGCTTGAAATGGGATCTATAAGAGATATGGGCTAAATGAAAGCCATTTTGAGATTGGAGTTGATGTGACATAATGGACAAACCTTCACACTACAAACTGCTTGTTGGAACTTTAGACAATTGGAAGCATGAAAATATAGAGCTTTGGATGTTCTCCCATCTTCTTGGTGTTAATCTAGATCTTGATTGGGATAGTCTTTTCCCTTATACAAGGTTGATACCCACATTCCTTTCTTTTTTTTCTTTTCTTTCTTTTTCTTTTTCTTACTCCTTCTTTTGTTTGAGCATTTTATCATTTTGTCCTTCTTTCTTGTAGGACTGTCGAGTACAGGACTTTCAAGAATTGGATGGCCTTTCTCCTTTTTCTCCGATTTTGATTGAATCTTTGGTTGGGTTAGACCAATTCAAGTCAAATTGTTCTTATAACCCAAATGAAAGTCTTTTGATGCTTTAGGTAAAACAGAACTCGGTTGGCTTTCTGAACCATTTTCGGTTTTATTTTCTTTTATTTTCTTCTTCTTTTCTTTTCTTCTTTTTCTCTTTTTTTTTGGTTCTAGCTCTAAAAGAGTTTTCTTGTTTATACCAACTTGGGTTTCTAATAATGGATGAGTGGAGTGACATAAATCTTCTTTAACAGGGATAAATCATTTGTTACTCTGATGTTATCTTGATATATTGGAGATGTTAGGTGAACTTCAACTACCCTTATTGTCTTGAGAACATCAACTATCCTTACAGTTTTGGCAATGCATTCCATTCTTTTTTATCTTCTTGCCTCTTCACCTTAGTGATCATAAGGCTTGTCAAAAGTGTAATAACGGCTCAGGGTAGGTTGTTGGGGTTTGTAAGCCAATGAAAAGAAAGCTAAAATTTTATGAAGGCTCAAAGGGACAACTAGGGATTGATATTTAATTTGGTGGATACTAGTTGTTGTCTCACCAAATAATGCCTAAATCATCTCTCCCTTAAGTAAGCAGAGTTCAATTTCACCTTAAAAGTTTGTCAAAGCATGTTCTAAGACAGACTAGGACCTAGACAAAAGTCATTATGTAGGAGCCCTCTCTAAGTAAGCATACACAACTTAATGCTATAGAATAATTCCCTCATCTAGTAAAGTTATTCAAATCATGATGCCTAGATATATTAATTTATAAACATCAAGTTAGATTCATCATCGGTTGAGCACCAAAATGAACAAAGACCAATAAAAATTTTGATGAAAGTAATTTATTCAAACAATCATAATTTTAAAAACATAATTGTTCTAAATAAGTTCTAAAGAAAGTAAAATAAAAAGAGCAACACTCCAAGTTAAGGGAGGATCATTGAATAAAATTTCTCCTTAATCCACATCTTCGACATTCCAGTCTTGAAAGATAGAATCTTCCTCCACTTCTCCTCCTACCATGAAGGTTGTTGAAGGAGGTACTCTTCCAAATTTAGGTAAAGGATTGCTCTTGATATTGGGCTTATCTGGCTCAGGCAACTTTTCATTATCAATTAAATTCTAGATCTCATGCCTCAACTTGATACAGTTGTCCGTTTTGTGTCCAGGTCTTTGATGGAATTGGCAAAATGCCTTAATATCAAAGTTAGGTGGAAGAGGATTAGGCAAAGGATGAGGAGTCAAGGATTGTAACAATCCCTTCTTTTGCAGCTTATTGAGAACCCAAGACAGCGGCTTCCCTAATTTCAAAAACTGCCTCATTTCTCCTTGACTAGTGGCATTAACATAAGCTTCCTTTTGTGGACTTTGATTGCCAGGTTGATAATTCTCTTTCTCATTCATTCTTGCCGAAAAGTGGTTCTTCTCCCTTTCCCACTCTTCGATTTGCAAGCCAGCTTGCAAAAGGTCTTTGAAGTCCCTTATAAGGGTGTGAGATAGCCTTTCATGGAGGTTGGACAAGACGCCTTTGACTATCATCCTGATTTGGTCTGACTCATCAGGCCTCCTTTTGAGAAGTGCAGCCTTATTTCTCCATCTTTTTACATAGCCCACAAAATTCTCATTTGGTCTTTGCCTAATGGTTTCCACCTCCATCGAGGTTACTTTCAGCTTGAATTATACCCATATTACTGAATGAAAGCCTTGTACAACATGTCCCAATCTTTTTGAGTACTTTCCTCTAAGGTGTTGAGCCAATTTTGGACAATAGGCCAATGAGAGTATGAAATACCTCAGAGTTTGAGCTTTAGTAGCTCTGATAGATTGCATGGCTGTGATGTATTGCTTTACATTGAGATGAGGGTTTACAGTACCATTGTACCTAGCGAAGGAAGGCATTTAAACTTATAAGGGACCTCCTCATCTTGTTCAAATAGTTTGTTGATCTCGGACATTTCTTCAATTTTCAGCTTCTTTTTAAATTTCTTTTCTAAATTAGCAATCATCTTCTCAATATCAGACATCTCCGTCTTTTCAATAGTTGTCTTCTCAACAACATTTGGCTCCTTCTTTTTATCTTGAGGATCTTGGAAGTATTGAGCCCAATCGTCATCATCATCAATGATCACCTTATCATCATTAAAAGCCACTTCACCAACTTTAGCCTTCTCCTTATCTTTCTCGGTGCTTGCGGATGCTTCGGAATTGTTCCCAAATATTGTAATCATTTGGTTCTTCATGATCTCAGCTAGGGCCCCCTTTAGTTTTTTCATTTTAGTATTGAGGCCGTCATTCACCATTCTTTGAATTTGTTTGGGCTTCATTGCTTTTGGTGAAAAAGTAATTGAGTCGCTGTTGGATTCTTCGTCACCAGCGTAAGTGGTGGTTGTCTTAGGCTTTTGAACTGCTGTAATCCAGGGCTGTGAGCCAGCAAGGATCAATGATATGAGATGCAAATGTATGTATGCATGTATGCACAAACAATAGACAAACAAGGATAAATAGGCCGTTCCTTCCACCTTATAACTTTCACACACGAATGGCGAGTCTCTTTTCCTAGGTTTATGGTTAGCAAAAATACCAACATGGGATATTTTGTTTTCAATAAAAAAAATTCTCTCGGACGTTTCAATCAATAGTTATATTTTAAAACATGAAAATTAGTTCATGAAAATTTCTATTAATTAGGCTTTAATCCATCCCATTAACTAAAATAGCTTTTATGCTATATTGGATTAAAACTAAATTAAGAGGTTTATTACAAATAGATTTCTCACTTGAAAAGAACTAATGATTCATGCCAAAAACAAGCCCATGATTAATAATTCTTCGTATAAACTAGGCTCACAATTGATTTTTGGTATTTTCATAATTGACCTAAATAATTTTTAAACTCTTTATAAGAAAAGGTTAGATGAAATGCAAACATAATTTTGTTTGAAAAACCCATTGCAAAAAGATTTTTAGAAAAAATGAATTTTTAACTTTGTATTTGAGTCATGAGAAAAAAAAATTTTGATTTATTTTTGGAAAAGTTTTATGTCTAAAGACCATCTTGAAAAATTTTGAAAATACCTTTGGTCTTTTGGACTTTAAAGAAAAATTTATTTTGAGCTTACAATGTACTTAGGTCATATTAGAAAAGAAACAAACCAAATAAGCCATGAATTAAGCCAAGATAAATTAACTATAGTCAAACAACAAGCATTTGGGGTAAAAACCTAAGGAAAGTAACTAGGCAAATTACATGAGCTTTAGTCTTTGGGTAAAAAGGCTTAGGTTTCCATAGAAAGTATATACCAAATGGTACAAGGCTATGAGTGATTATGCCATGCTTGATCTCCATACCTTGAGTGAAAGTATAGTATCCCTTACATAACACAACACGGGTAACACGGGTGTCCTAACTCATGCACGCGATGCAATCTAATATGATGCAATGGATAATATCATGATAAGAAAGAATAGAATAATATAAAGACCAACCAAATCAACATCTCTTATCCCCAGTGGAGTCGCCACTGTGCGCGGGGATTTTCGCCCCCACTTCCGGTGGAATGGTTCTTGCGACTTCGGCACTGTTTAGGCTCAGAGCCTTAGAGAATACGGCCCTAAGCCCGAAGAAAATAGAGTCACCACCCGAATGGTCCGAGAAAAAGAAAGGGGTGGATGACTCAATTAATAAGGAATCCCCAACCCCTTAATGGGTTTAGAAAGTTGGGTACGTGTGAGGAAAGTGAGAAATGGCCCAGCACCCCCACAACGCCCGGTTCATTAGAACTGGCCTCCTTTTGAGGTCTTAATATTATAAAATTTTTAAATGTAATGATATTATCCATACTACATGCAATAATTAAAAGAAAGCATCATTATATTTAAATCAAAGCAATGTTCAAACAAAATAAATAAATGGACACCCATCCGAGGATGGAAACATGTCCTTACATTGTACAATGTCTAAAACTAAATAGGACACCCACAGAAAGGTGGAAACGCGTCCTTTACATTAATTCCAAAATATGAAAATAAATTAAATTATATAAAGATTAATTAATGAGGTATCCAATCATGGAAACATACCTCTTACAATTTTAATAAATAATAACAATAATAAAGAAATCATCCATCCATGATAAACAAATCAATCAAGCGTTGAAATTAAATAAATCAATCATCAAAACATATAATAAATTACATAATCAAATATAAAAGTAAATAAAGCAATAAATATATAAATTTAGGTTTACATCTTGAATTATGATTTTTTTTAATCAAAATTAGGGTTTGGAATTCTTATGAAAATAATTTTTGGGTTTAGATGTAAAACTGTAATTTTATGGATACTTGGAATCAAATTACGGTTTTGGGACTTTAGAAAATAACATTAGAGTGATAGGGTTTTTTTGATACTATAAGTGATTATAAAATTTGTTCAAAATCCTATTTCATGAATTATTATCACAGTAAATTAAATGAGTTAAGTGTTGAAATTAATCAATATGTTTAACTGGATGAGTTAATAAGAATGTTACTTGTATTGTAGATTCCACCAAGTTGATATGTTGATCCAAGTTATCTTTTCTTTGATGCCTAGAACAATTGATTCTTGGTTGAAGACTTCATGGTCCAAAGATTAGCCACTGCCACTTTGATTTGCTTTTCTTCTTCATTTTTAGAATTTTTTTCCTTGCTTGACGTTGCTCAATTGCTTTATCAAACTGCTATTATCTTTTTCACTGCCAATTTATTAATCCAAATTTGTGCCGATCTGTTCCTCTCAGTTTGACTCCCTCCTTTTTTATTTGTGTTAATCATGTATTTATATGAAAACCAACACTTTAACCTAAACCTAATTCGACTCTCATAAGTTAATTTGGAAGTCTAATGGCCGGTATAATTAAGTTTAAGACGCAGATTAAAGGCCAAAATTGACATGGAGTGTAACTCATATCAATTTGGGCTAGCCAAATCGATATGAAATTGTCTCATATCCATTTGGCAAATCGATATGGAATCTGTCGTATATCGATTTGGCAAATCGATATGGAATCTGTCTTATATCGATTTAGCAAATCGATATGAAATCAGCCTCATATCGATTTGGACTAGCCAAATCGATATGAAATTGCCTCATATCGATTTGGCTTGCCAAATTCGATATGAGGCACTTGCCCATATCGATTTGGCAAGCTCAAATCGATATGGGCAGTACCCATAATGATTTGGTCCTCCTAAATCGATATGGGCAGCACCCATATCAATTTGAAAAAACCGACTCGAACAAAACCATTAATTTCGACTCAAACCGGTCCAAAATAATTAAATTTGTAGCCAATATTTTTGCAATTTTGATATAACTTTCAATTTAATTCTAAAATTAGGTTTAAGAAATTTAAATTCATAATGGACCAACATAAACCTTTAAATTTAAATCGGTCCAAATTTAAGGGTCTGCAAGTCATTCAATATAAATTTGAATTATACGGCTGCTCAAAGTATATGGCAACCACACAAAGTGTATCAGCAGTAACTTAAGTGGAAAACAAGAACCAAACATGTGGGAACCACTTCAAATGGCTAGTTAGAGTCCTAATAGCTATAAATACTAGGAGAAACCTCTTATTTAAAAGTAATTGTGATTGATATAGCTAAGACAAACTACTTTCAATTCTTTGTATCAAAATCTACATTTATATTCATTCAGTGTTAGGTGTGAGTATTAAACACCATTGTAAAAGTTAAGTGTTAGCTTTGAAACACTTAGGTTTTAGGGTTGTAAGGATAATTTAGAGTGAACCTTAGGAAAACTCTTGTAGGATTGTAAGGATAATACTCAAACCATTGTAAAATTTGGGTGTGAGCTCTTGAAAACAACAAGTTTGAGATTGTAAAAACTGAAAGTTAGTGGAACCTTAACAAGTCTGTTGAGGATGTAGATGTAGTATTGAGGTAATTCGAACCACTATAAATTCTTTCTGTTCATTCTTCTCTACTCTTCTTTTGCTTCAACATGTTTTAAATTTTAATTTGCAATCACTTCTTCAAATCAACTAATTCACCCCCTCTTGGTTGCCATCTTGGGACAACAATTGGTATCAGAGCCTCAAAATTTCAAGAATATTAATTGTGAAATTTGATCCACCATGGCAGCCACTTCTAATACTTCAACCTCTTCATCTCATGAAAATCTCAATCCCCATCTTAAACCTTACTTTGATGGAATGGATTACTCTTATTGGAAACATAAGATGTACTTGTTCCTTGATAGAGAGGGAGTTGAGCTTTGAAAATATATGGAAAATGAGTGAAAACCTCCTACTCATGAGGTTGAAGGTGTTCAAGTTCCTCTTCCTAGAGAAAAGTGGTTCGATGTTCAATAAAGGGCTTTCTACCAGAACAATAGGGTAGACTCCATCTTGATGAACTCCTTGTCTAGAGAAGAAGTTAGAAGAGTTAAAAATAGCATTTGAAAAACTCTTGAGAATTATCATGAGGGTACAACCCAAGTGAGATTCTCCAAGACACAAATGCTTGTCCATGAATATGAACTCTTTAAGATGAAGCCCAACGAAAATGTTACCGATATGATGAATCAGTTACTTGCTATTTTCAATGAATTAAAGAAATATGGAAAATTCTATGATCAAGGTGATGTCAAAAGCAAAATATTAAGAGCACTTACAGCCAAGAAGAGCTTTGAATTAAAGGTCTCTTCAATTGAAGAAGCTCATGATCTTAGTGCATTAAGAACCGAGAGCTAGTTGGAAAACTCCTAACTTTTGAGTTACATACCAAGAAAGAAGATGACAAAGGTGAGAAGGACAAGAGGAAAGCAATTGCTCTCAAAGTCACTAAAGAAGTTGAGAGCTCAAGTAAAGAAGATAGTGATGATGATGAAAAAATGGTTATGCTATCTAAAAGAGTAAGTGAATGGAAAAGAAAGAGGAGATGGCAAGCAAATAAGGTTAATTCATCAAAATACTCTTTCAAAGAAAAGGAGAAGAAGAATGAAATAAAATGCTATGAATATGTCAAAACGGGTCACATCAAAATTGATTGCTTCAAATTGAGAAGCAAGAAGAAATGGGATAAGGAAAAGAAGAAATCTCTCAAAGCCACACGGGATGATGACTCCTCAAGTGAAGAAGAAGAGGACGAAGAGCAAGGGATTGCAAATCTTTGTCTCATAGATATTGGAGATAATGATGACCACACCAATGAGGTAGGTACTCAATCCTTAAATTCTAATAAATATATTGATAATGTTGATGATGCTTTGAATGATAATGACTTAGTTGAGCATATGAACTTAAGAGCCCAAAAATATTTCTCTAAGATGAAATTATATAAAGAAAAAAGTTCTATGCTAGAAAAAGACTTTTTTTCTTTAAAAAAATCTACTTTAGAATTGAAGACATCAAATGAACAATTGTTGAAATCTATCGATGAAATGTCTAGAAACTCATCTAGCTTAGAGAAAATTTCCAAGGAAAACAATATTTTAAAAGGAGAAATAAATGAACTAAAGAACTCTATTGCCAACTTTCATAAAGGTAAGAAACCTTAGATAAATCAATAAGTGTTCAAAGGTCACCTTCCTCTAAGTATGGCTTAGGATTCAATGGCTCCACCACTACTACATCTAATGCACCAATATTTGTTAAAGCCTCCACAACTCAATCCTCTAGTTAAAGTTGTAAAAAACACCAATGCACATACTAAGGGTAAAAGTCCTAAGAAGACTACTCAAGGCTCACTTAGCTTTATAACTAAGATTACAAGAGCAAATTATGCATATATGTACACAAAGCTTGAACACAACCACAAGCATGCACATAGACAATCCTATTCAATACACACTTATGATTGCCAATTTAAATTAAAAGGGAAAAGGGTGCAAAAATAAAAAAACCTTGCATCAATGTCAATATTGCATGAAATTTGGTCATAAAAGTATATATTGTTACATTAGAAAGGCTCACCTCAAATTAAAGGATGCTTCTATAACTAACCCACAAGGACCCAAGTTCATTTGGGTACCTAAAAGAAGGTAAATCTCATTGTTTTGTAGGTATGCTTAAAGCCTACCATCAATGAAAGTATTTGGCTTATAGATAGTGGATGATCAAGGCACATGACTGGCAATGAAAAACTTTTCGCAACACTTATTTACAAGTAAAGACGTAATGTATGTAACACCTCACTTTTTATTAAACCTGTTTGCTTATTAATTGGTGGGGGATTAAGGGAGATTTAGATGTGAGGATGTTGAAGATATAAATGATATATATATGACAAATAAAAGTTAAATGTAGGTGTGTTGATGAGTCATATGGTGAATGGCTCATAAATTCATGATATGGAATATTGTGTGTTGTCTTATACTTTACCTAGTTACCAGATGATTTCGTTTGGTGATTGGAATGCCATACACGAAGGGTTGAGACACTTGGTGTCATAGAGATGTTACTATGCCCCTGAGTGAGATACATGAGGTGTCATATTGATGATTATGCTGTGGATGAGACACTGGGTGTCACAGATTTAGTTATATCCACTAGCGAGACACATATATGTCATTATTGGTGAGATAGGCCAAAGCAATGTGTAGACCTTTAATTTTTGACCCAGTCTGGTCCAATATATTTTAATTAGTCCAAAATAATTTTTGTGTTGTCCAATATATTTTAATAAGTTCAAAATAATTTTTGTGTTGTCCAACATATTTTAATAAGTCCAAAATAATTTTTGCTTTAGAATTTAATTTTTATAAAAAAATAAAAAAAATAATAATAAACAAATAAATAAAAATAAAAATAATTTTCGTCGCCGAATAAGGGTCGGACGAAATGGCCAAAGCCATTTCGCCCGTAGATTTTTTCTGCAAGCGAAATGGCCCGCAGGAAATTTTGCCCCCCAGCCCGCAAGCTCCTGAGGCAACGTTTTCGCTAGCAAAAGTTTTCCACAGTAGTTTTTTTTCGCCAGCAAAATTTTTCCGATGCAATTTTTTTCAAAACCAAATTCAATTTGGTTTTGGTTTCCTTTTCTTAATTAATATTAGATTCCGTGAGCAATAAGTTTAGTCACTAAAATCATCTATAAATAGGACTAAAAAAACAACACAGGAGGAAAATTTTAGAGGAAAAAACTTTAGACCGAGGAATCAAGAAAATTAGGAGATTAACGATCGGACATTGAGAGAGCAAACAAGCAATTCAATCCATCAAAGACAACCATCTTGCCTTTGTTCTTGTTCATCAAAGAAGTAATTTTTGGTGGAACCAACAAACTAAGGTATAAATGTCTAATTTCTTCGCAGTAGCTTGAATCATTAAATTGTCTCTTTTGATTCAAAAAACCCTAGAACCTTAATTTACCTTTTCTAAAGCTTAAAAACCTTAATTCGTTTCTTTGTTATCCAAAAATCTTAAAATTTTTGTTTTTGTTTCTTTAAAATCTTAAAACCCTAATCTGCCTTCCAATTTTCCAAAACTCTAAATTGAATAGTTTTCATTCCACAAACCCTAAAAAATATCTTTTCTGTTTCTATAAATCTTAAATCGTTTTGTTTATTTTCATAAAGCTTCATAAAACTATAAATTATTTTTTCCAAATTCTAAAATCAAATACATTCTCCGAAACACTAAAAACCCTAATTCAACTTCAAAACCAAAACAGTAAACCCTAAACTAGCTAACAATAAACCCTTGTTTTCTTAAACCCTAATTCCCTTAAAACCATTAAACCCTAATTTTTCTAAACCCTAATCCTTTAAACTTTAAAATCTTATAAACCTAAATATTAAAATTCAAACACAGTAAGCCTAAAAACAACAATCCAGTAACCGTAAATCGTAAACCTAATGTTTTAAAGTGTCCAAACCCTAGTTTCATGATTTCACTTCTCAAACACTAATTTGGTTAATCAAAGAACTTTATCAACCTCTTAAATTATAAAACTTTGATCCATTTCAATTCTTTTAAAATTTACAGTAGTTTAAACCCATAAATTCCACAACCCTAAACATATTAAATAAAGAATCTTAAATAGAAGCAGTAGCCCTAATTTGAATCTTTACTTGCTTTATTCAATTTTATATTTGATTACGTAGTCTATTATATGCTTTAATTTATTTTCAATGCTTTGTTGATTTATTTAATTTTAATGATTGATTTATTTAATTTATCATGGATGGATGTTTATTTTATATTTTGATTGATATCTTTGATGAATGATTTTATTATGAATGGTTATTTACTT
Organism: Garcia nutans; assembly: GCA_947685225.1. NCBI lineage: Eukaryota > Viridiplantae > Streptophyta > Magnoliopsida > Malpighiales > Euphorbiaceae > Garcia > Garcia nutans. The sequence goes on from CANTUV010000001.1 coordinate 24,484,900, forward strand.
TTATCGATTTATTTTTGATTTCCAAATGTTGTAAGAGGTATGTTTCCACTTTGTGGGTATCTCATTAGTTAAATATCATGTAATTTAAATTGCTTTTATATTCTAGAACCAATGTAAAGGACATGTTTCTACCTTTCGGTGGGTGTCCTATTTAGGCATGGATTATGTAAGGGTATGTTTCCATCTTCGGATGGGTGTCCATTTATTTGCTTTATTTGGACATTGCTTTGATTTTAACATAACGATGTTTTATTTCAATTGTTGCATGTAATATGGATAATATTGTTATATTAAAGAATTTTATAATATTAAGACTTGTAAAGGAGGTCGGTTCCAATGAACCGGGCGTTTTGGGGGTGCTGGGCCATTTCTCACCTTCCCCACACATATCCAACTTTCTGAACCCATTAGGGGGTTGGGGATTCCTTAGAAATCGAGTCATCCACCCCTTTCTTTTTTCCCGACCCGTCCGGGTGGCAACTCCATTTTCTCCGGACTTAGGTCCGTGTTCTCTAAGGCCCCGAGCCTAAACAGTGCCGAAGTCGCAAGAACCATTCCACCGGGAGTGGAGGCAAAAATCCCCGCTCACAGTGGCGACTCCACTGGGGATAAGAGAAGTTGATTCCGTTGGTCTTTATATTATTCTATTCTTTCTTATAATGATATTATCCATTGCATCATATTAGATTGCATTGTGTGCGTGAGTTAGGACGCCCGTGTTACCCGTGTTGTGTTATGTAAGGGATACTATACTTTCACTCAAGGTATAGAGATCGAGCATGGCATAACCACTTATAGCTTCGTACCATTTGGCATATACTTGCTATGGGAACCTAAGCATTTTAGCCCAAAGATGAAAGCTCATGTAATTGGTCTAGTTACTTTCCTTAGGTTTTTGCCCCAAATGCATATTGTTTGACTATGATTAATTTATCTTGGCTTAAATCATGACTTATTTAGTTTTTTCTTTTTCTAATATGACCCAAGTACATTTGTAAGCTCAAATGAATTTTTCTTTAAAATCCAAAAGACCAAAGCTATTTTCAAAACATTTCAAAATGGTCTTCGGATATAAGACTTTTCTAAAAATAAATCAAAAATTCTTTTGCTCATGGTCCAAATTTTATCCAATGTTTTGTCACAAAGAGCTTGCAAATTATTTAGGTCAATTACGAAATACCAAAAATCAATTGTGAGCCTAGTTTATACTAAGAAAAATTAATCATGGGCTTGTTTTTGGCATGAATCACTAGTTACTTTTTCAAGGGAGAAATATAATTATAATAAATCTCTTAATTTAGTTTTAATCCAATATAGCATAAAAGCTACTTTAGTTGGTTGAATGGATTAAAACCTAATTAATGGGAATTATTATGGATTGATTTCTATTTTGGAAAATATAACTATTGGTTGAAACGTCTGAGGGAAATATTCAAAAACAAGATACCCCATGTTGGTATTTTGTTAACCTATATACCTAGGAAAAGAGACTCGCCATTCGTGTGTGGATGTTATAAGGTTGGAAGGAACATCTTATTTGTCCTTGTTTGTCTATTGTTTGTGCATACATGCATACATTTGCATCTCATATCATTAATCCTTTCTGGCTCACAGCCCTGGATTATGATAGTTTAAAAGCATACGACAATCCAACCTATGCCGGAGATGAAGTATCTAGCAATGACTCAATCACTTGCTGACCAAAAACAATGGATCCCGAACAAATTCAAAGAATGGTGGATGACGCTCTCAATGCCAAGATGGAAGAAATAAAAGAGGCCATGGCTAAGACCGTGAAGAACCAATTGGCTGCAATTTTAGAAAATAATGCAGAAGCGACTGCTAGTTTCAAGAAGCCAAAGGATAAAGAGAAGGCTAAAGTTGGTGAAGTAGCTTTTGATGATGATAAGGGGATCATTGATGATGATGATTGGGCTCAATACTACCAAGATCCTCAAGACAAAAAGGAGCCGAAGGTTGTTGAGAAGGCAACTTTTGAAAAGACTAAAAATACTGATGTTTAAAAGATGATCGCGGATTTAGAAAAGAAATTTGAGAAGAAACTGAAAACCAAAGAAATGTCCAAGATCGACAAATTATTTGAGCTAGATGAAGAAGTTCCATACAAATTTAAGATGCCATCTTTTGCGAAGTTTGATGAAACCGAAAATCCTCATCTCCATGTGAAGCATTATATCACTACTATGATGTCTGCCCGTGTAATAACCTCATGTATGCCCTAGAAGTTTTGATTTTGTTGTTGTTGTTGTTGTTGTTGTTGTTGTTGATTTAAAAAGTGATTGGATGTATATATTAAGTGTTAAGAAAAGGAATTTAGAAAAGAATGCTTATGTATATTTGTTTTGGGAAAGAAAGAGGGTTTAGAGACAAGTTTATATGTTGTTTATATGATGATATAATTAACATATACCTAAGTCAAAATGGTTGGTCAAAGCAAGAGGATATTTTCATGTGGCATGTGAAATTACTATAATGGGCTTAGAAGAGACAAAAGGTTAGTTAAATGGATGAGGGCATGTTGGTAATTGTCTTGTTAAAATCACTTGGTGGAGATTTAAAGGAGAAATTGATTTTGTTTCTTCATCATTTTTCTCTTCTTCTTGATGGTAGTGGACGGCTCCTCCAAAGACAAAGGAAAGCAAGAGGTGAAGAGAGGATCTTGATGTGTTGAACTCAAATTGAAGAAAGATTGAAGTGATCAAGTGTTGATTCAAGAAGTTTATAGCTTTGGTAAGATTTCATTTAGATCTTTTGCTTGTTTGAAATGATATGTGGATTTGATAGATGATCTAAGAGTGTGTTGATTGATTTTGTTATATTTAAGTGTGTTTGATTAGTTTGATCTTGGATTATAAGGATGAATTGATGAAAGAAGTAAGTATTCTCTTGTTTTCTTTACTTATTTTGAAGTTGTGTTTGAAGTGAATTAGGGTTTGTTGATTTTGTGATTTGATGAGTTTGAGATGTGTTTGTGTTGTGTTTTCAAGTGTTAAATTGGTTTTAAGTTAATAGTTTAAATAGGTGTTGTTGTTGGAAGTAGTATATGTTGATTTTGAAAGGTGAATAAGGGTGGTGATTTTAGGGTTTTGGAGATGGTTTCTGTTTAAATGTAATATTAATGTATTGTAAAGTGATTTTTGTGATGAATATATGTTTAGAACATTGATTGTATGTATTTGAAATATATTAGATGGTGTATATTGTGTTTGAGTACAATTGAAAGAGTGTTGGATTTGGTTAGAGTTATGTTCATGGGTGACACGGCCAAAAGCAATGGAGAGACACGGCCAAGTCATGGAACATTTGGCCGTGTTGGGTTGATTTTTAGGAGACACGGCCGTGTCCCATGCCAGTGTCTGTCACTGCCAAAATTAAGTTGAGAGACACGGCCACAAGCTTGGCCGTGTCCCTCAAATGTGTTGGCTACTGTTTTTATTTTTGTTCTTTTTGTATGGTTTTGATTCTTCAAAGGTATTTTGGTATCTAAACCTAAATATAAACACCTTAAACATACTTCAAGCAAAGAATGCCCTAATCAAATGGATGTGGAAGATCCTAAACCTATGAATGATATAAATGGTTCTTTGCCCTAATTGCATTGTTGAGATTGAACAAGGTTATGTTATGCATTGTGAATGGTAATGTGTTATATGAATATTGATGATGATATATGGAATGTGAGTTGAGATATGATGAAGCCATTGTTGTTGGCTTTGGTTATGCAAAATGAAATTATTAAGGCATGTTGGCCTATGTGTTTATGACATATGAAATGAGAATTGAGAATGGTAATGATAATTGAATAATAAATAAATTGTGTGGCTAATGTGTTATTCCATTTTCAGAGTTTGTTGTTGGTGGCATGCCTAAAATGAGTAACAATCTCTTGAAGTTAGGTTGGATTGAATCCTTGAAGCCTAATTGAGATGTTACCACCCTTGAAGCTAGGTTGGATTGGTTCTTGAAGCCAAGTTGGGTTGAAGCTTAGCATGCTTTGCTCCCCTTGAAGCTTGGTTGAACCTAATCCTTGAAGCCTAGTTGGGTATATGATATTAATAAATATGATAACAAAACCAAAACATTAACTCTGAAAATTGAATGGCATATTAGTGTGTCTTGGGCCCAATGCTTGTCTTTGTTTAATGTGAGTCATGATTTGTTTAATGTTGTTCATGAATGGTTAAATGAATAACTAATGAGGCATATGAAATGTAAAGGTATGTTGTTAGCCTTGCATATATGATGTTACATGTATAATATGGATTGAGAATTGGCATTGCATTGCACTGAAGCATAACACTAGCACATTTTGTCTTACTAAGCCGTTGGCTTAGCGCGATAGTGTTTGATCGCGCAGGTAATAGAGTTGAACCCGAGAGCTCTTCGAGACCGAGTGAGAGTAGACAGTGAAGAGTTGATTTTGGGAACTTAAAGATCAGAGGAGACTTGCCAATCATGTATAACTCTTTTATATTTTGTAAAGTAATATTTATAATGTAAATATATGCACATTTGTAAATATGGAATTAAATGTTTCATATATGTGAATATTTTATAAATTCCGCTGCGTATTAACTAAATGTATCTATATATCTATTTTTGTTTTATATTACAAGCTAATCACTTATTTTCTATAATGTATACAATTGAAAGATTATGGTATCGTTTAAAATGTTTAGAATGTTAAGAAAATCCGTAGCATCCCTATGTTTAGTGCATATATACTACATTGTGGTGTTTGTAGTGTGCATGTATTGAATGTAGGGGTGTTACAGCCCGAGCTACTAAGGCTTAAACTCTAAGGTACTTCATGCTCCCATTGGACCTTGTTGTCCAAAATTGGTTCAATACCTTGGAAGAAGAAACACAAAAGAGTTGGGATCTGCTATACAAAGACTTCCTCCAACAATATGGGTATAATGTTGAGATGGAAGTTACCTTAATGGAAGTGGAGTCCATAAGACAAAGGCCAAATGAGAATTTTGTGGACTATGTGAAAAGATGGAGAAACAAGGCTGCTTTGCTCAAGAAAAGGCCCGATGAATCTGATCAAATAAGGATGATTGTGAGAGGCGTCCTGCCTAGTCTTCATGAAAGGATGTCTCATACACTCATCTGTGACTTCAAAGATCTTCTCCAAGCTGGTCTACAAATTGAAGAGTGGGAAAGGGAGAAAAATCACTTTTCAATAAGAAGAATGAGAAAGGGAATTATCAGCCTAACAATCAAAGCACGCAAAAAGAAGTTGATGTTAATGTGGCTGGTCAAGGAAATAAAAGACAATTCTTAGAATTGGGGAAACCTCTATCTTGGGTTTTTAGCAAGCTGCAAAAGAAAGGATTGTTGTAACCGTTAGCTCCTCGACCACTACATAATCCACTGCCACCAAACTTCAATGCCGAGGCCTTCTGTCAATTTCATCAAATGTGAGGGCATGAAACAGATAAATGTGCTCGTCTAAGGCATGAGATCCAAGACGTAATCGATAGTGGCAAGTTACCCAAGCCAGATAAGCCCAATACCGAGAACAACCCTTTGCCTAAATTTGGAAGAGTGCCACCACCAGCAACCTTTATGGTGGGAAAAGGATTGGAAGAAGATTTTGTTTTATCCTCTTTTCAAGATGGGAATGTCGAATATGTCAAAGGAAAAGAAGCTTAAACTCAACGAACTTTCCTTAGCTTGAATGTTGCTTTTCAATTTTACTTTCTTTAATATTTAAATTAGAACAATCTTTTTTTTCAAATTTAAAGTTGCTTGAATAAATTACTTTCATCAAAATTTTTGTTGGTCTTTGTTCATTTTGATGCTCAACCAATGAGGAATTTAGCTTTATAATTCATGAATTAATATATTTATGCATCATGACTCGAATAACTTTACTAGGTGAGGGAATTGCTCTATAGCATTGAGTTGGGTATGCTTACTTAGAGAGGGCTTCTGCATAATTATCTTTGTCTAGGTCCTAGTCAGTCTTAGAACATGCTTAGGCAAACTTTCAAGGCGAAATTGAACTCTAATTATTTAAGAGAGAGATGATCTAGGCGTTGTTTGGTTAGCCAACAACTAGTATCCACCCTATTAAATATCAATCCCTAATTGTCCTTTTGAGCTTTCATAAAATTTTAGCTTTCTTTTAATTGGCATATAACCCCAACAACCTACCCTGAGCTGTTGTGATACTTTTGACAAGTCTTATGATCACTAAGATGAAGAGGTAAGAATATCAAAAGAAAGCAATGATTAGTCAAGATCATGAAGATAGTTGAAGTTCTCAAGACCATAAGAGTAGTTGATGTTCTCAAAACCATAAGGGTAGTTGAAGTTCACTTAATATCTCCAATATATCAAGACAACATCAACATCAGAGTAACAAATGATTTATCCCTATTAAAGAAGATTTATGTTACTCCACTCATCCATTATTGGAAGCCCAAGTTAGTGCAAACAAGATAACACTTTTAGAGCTAGAACCAAACAAAAAAAACAAAAAAATAAAAAAAACAAGAAAAAGAAGAAAAAGAAGAAAAGAAAAAAGAAGAAAAGAAAAAAGAAGAAGAAAAAAAAAGAAAAGGAAAAAAAGAAGAAAAAATAAAACCTAGAAAGGCGCTTCAAAAAGCCAACCGAGTTCCCTTCTACCAAAGACAACAAAAGCCTTCCATTTGGTTTATAAGGACGGATTGACTTGAATTGGTCCAACCCAACCAAAGATTCAATCAAAATCAAAGGAAAAGGGAGAAAGACTATTCAGTTCTTGAAAATTTTGTATTTAACAGTCCTACAAGGAAGAGGAAAAAATGATAAAAACACTCAAAGAAAGGGAAGAGTAAGAAGAATAAAAAGAAAGAAAAGGGAGAAGAAAAAAAGAAATGAATTTGGGTACCAAACCTTATGCAAGGGCAAAGACTGTTCCAATCAAGATCCAGATTAATGCCAAGAAGATAGAAGGAATTTGGAGTCTAGCAAGATTGCTCCCAATTGTCTAAAGTTCCAATAAGAAATTTGTAGAGTGAAGGTTTGTCCATTGTGTCACACCAGCTCCAATCTCAAAATGGCCTCCACTTAAACCCTTGTCCCTTATAGACCCCATTTCAAGCCTATCAAAGATCCGTTGATCTCTCTTGGTAGGTAGAGTCTATTAGTGGAGATAGTTTGAATAAACATGCATACGAGATAGATAATATTTAAACTCAATGAGATCTTTGGCAACGTAATGTGTATGTGCCTATCTGAAGTGCAACAATTCTTGCTTAAATAGAAATAATTCCTGAGTTTAGTACAGTAACTAGGGTTGTCATGTTATAGATATGTTAATTTGGAAAAATCAAGTCCTGAGGTACATTGACATTGTTTTGGCAAAGCCAACATTTGATTTCAAAATAAAAATTCAAAAAATAATAAAAAAATATTTTTGTCATACAAAGCTTTCAAGCTAAGGGAAGTATGTTGAACCTCGAAGGACGCATTGGGCAAGGAAATGATGATGATAAAAAAAATAAAAAAAAAAGAAAGAGTTACACTAAAGGTAGAAATTATGTATTGTCATTATTATTATGCTTATTGTACGATATTTATACAATTGATACAATATTTATACATTACTAAGAAGGTGGTGGTAAGTCATCAAATAAAGCCCTGAAAAAATCATCGCCTGTTGGAGCAGGGGGCAAATTACTCGTCCCGGGATCACCCGAAGCAGGAGCACCAAAATCCCTATTACCTGGGAGTTTCGATCTATCACAGTCCTCATCAAAGGTAGACGAAAGGATCTTATGGTCATCAGTCGGGGGGCCTCTTGATGAAGAAGCGCCAAGATCCCTTATCCCCTAAAATCGGAAGTCTCAAAATTTTTGTTCAGATTTATGATATAAATTTTCAAAATGAGAAGCCTGTTGACGACTTGCAGCCAACTCTTCTTGAAGTTTCTTATTTTGATCTTCAAGCATCCGCTGTGAGCCAGATAGGAAAAAGGTAAGAGCATATATAATCATGCATACATATAGCATCAATTACCATGAAATACGAGAATTTACCAGGTAATTCATATCAATGCCCTGCGGATGAGATGGCATATCTGGTGGGCTAGAATGTGCAAATGAAGGGGCAGTAAAAGAAGGTCCAGCCTCATGATCAAATGAGCCAATAGCCTGCAACAATCATTAAAGAATAAAAAAAGAAAGAAGCAGTTGCAAGGGAAAATTGGTAAAGTTTTACCTGAGAAGTACTAGCCCCGAGATGTGAAACGAACTCTCCTGCCTCTCCATGATGGTCCTCTCCATCTCTACCCTCACGTTCTTTGGGAATTTCCCATACACCAATAAGAGATACATCAAAGTTCAAGAGCCTTCTCTGAATAAAATGGGCATAAGATGCACTCGGCGGATAGAGAAATGCTTCAATACCATAACCGTACTAAGCCGACCACCATGCATCCTCCGGCATTGATATAATATTTAAAGTATATTCCATGCAAGGCATCTGAATCCTCCACTGCTCTGGACTAAGAAACCACTCATAAACTCACTCTCCGAGAAACCAGCCACTAGACACTGGGCCGGCGATGACTCGGTGAGAATGTTGGAAAGATAGCGCAGCCTTCATGAAGGAAGACCAGTTTGTCCGCTCTTCTGGGTTCCACCAGGCCAAATTCACCTGCAAAATAACATAAGGTAAGTAAACTTTCACATAAAATTTAAAGTATACTAATGTTATTTTACCTGGTCCCAGGTTAAGCGGCTCAACACAAAGCGCTGAGTATGCACATGGTGAGAGCCGAGAACGTCCACACGATCGGACAATCAAAAATTTAATCTCGGATACCCGATTCTCTCTCGAAAAATACCGGGTACCCTCACAAGATTGTGTTCGTATGCCCATGCCTACAATAATAATAAAAATCAAATTCATGCAAGAAAAGAGTGGAATTGACATTGGTGGAAGAAGAATACCTCGACAACCGTCATCAAGCCGACAAAAGACTTCTTGTTTCGGCAAATTTTATCAAGACCATTGTGTAGACAGGCGAGACCAGCTTCACTCCAGCCAGAAGATGGTACCATTCTGGAATAAGAAAGGGCCCTCAACACTGACAAGTGAATGGCGGATTCAGTGCTGCCTAAGATGGTTGACCCAAGCAGATATAACAAAAATCCTCAAGCACACTATTGGGTCGTGTCTCTGTGAACGCATCCTACATAGTTCATCCAATAACTACGAATTGGTTCAATTTTTATCTTAAAAGGCCCCTTATATGATGGTTCCATACCAATTAATTGCTGAATTTTTTCAAATGTTAAAATATCATTGGTCAGAGGAACCAGAACACCATCATATCGAAGGCCGGTTATAGCAGTAAAATCGACCGGACCAATTTTCATCTCTCCAATAGGCAAGTGAAAAGTATGAGTTGTGTCCAACCATCATTTTGCAAGTGCCTAGACTACGCTCCGGTCTATCGGATACTCCTCGGATAGCAATTATAAGATGAAGCTCTCAAAGCCGCAATCTCGGATAATCTGCCTTACCCGAGAAGGGACTACATCGTACCATTGTCGGGCTTTGTAGATACACCCTTCGGCCTGAACAACGCAATGATCACGCTAACACGGAGCCAGGTAAGTTAATACAAGGTAAGTACATATTATCCTATGTGTTTAAATTAATATATTTTTCCTAATTTTCTAAAAAATTATAGTAATATAAAAATATAAAAAAATAAAGGCAAACACAATAATAATAAAAGAGCATAATATAAAAACAAAAATCAAAAATCAAAAATAATAATAATATAAAGAAATAACAGAAATACAAAAAAAAAACAAAGAAAGAAAAAAAAACAAATCAAAACAAAAAGAAAGGGCAGAAATAATTACCACACTCTTTTGGTTTGAACTACGATGAAGTGGCATCCCGGCTAGTAAATCTATATTTCCATCTCTATGATGCAGAATAAACTCTAATAACTCAGCATTAGAATGAGTCCCTGACCTTGAAGCATGCATTTTTTTCAAAATTATGTGCTAAATTTGAAAGAATTTGAGAGAATTATAGAAATTATAGATTTTGCTATGAATGAAATGAAGGAATTCGTTGGTTTATATAAAGAAACGACAAGGGAAAAAACAAAATTCAAAAGTAAGTTTTACTGTTTATGAATAGTAAATTTTACTATTTATGAATATTAAATTACTATTGATGAATAATAAATTACTATTTCTAATAGTAAAATACTATTTACGAATAGTAAGTTAGTATTTATGAACAGTAAATAGTGCATGAACAATTACTACATAGTAAATGACCAATAAACTCAATTATTCAATTTAATCATTCAAATACTTGCGTGTATATAAATATTTTTATACGCAGGGGGCAAGAAGAAGACGTGCATAAAAATTAGACAAACTTTTTGAAATAAAAAATTATTAGCTCGGGTCTAGAACCCAAATTTTTTTTAGGTCCAGAGCCTAGAATCTTTTTTAAGTCCAGAACTTTGCTCGAGTCCAGAACCCAAATTACCCTTAGGTTCAGAACATAGAATTTGTTCTAAGTCCAGAACTTAGCTCGGGTCTAGAACCCAAATTTTTTTTAGGTCCAGAACCTAGAATCTTTTCTAAGTCCAGAACTTAGCACTGGTCCAGAACCCAAATTATCCTTAGGTCCATAACCTAGAATCTTTTCTAAGTCCAGAAGTTAGCTCGGGTCCAGAACTCAAATTACCCTTAGGTCTAGAACCTAGAATCTCTTATAAGTCCAGAACTTAGCTCGGGTGCAGAAGCCAAATTTTTCTTAAGTCCAAAACCTAGAATCTTTTCTATGTCCAGAACTTAGCTCGGGTTCAGAACCCAAATTATCCTTAGGTCCAGAACCTAGAATCTTTTCTAAGTCCAGAACTTAGCTCAGGTCCAGAACCCAAATTATCCTTAGGTCCAGAACCTAGAATCTTTTTTAAGTCCAGAACTTAGCTCGGGTCCAGAACCATAATTTTCCTTAGGTCCAGAACATAGAATCTTTTCTAAGTCCAGAACTTAGCTCGGGTCCAGAATCCAAATTATCCTTAGGTCCATAACCCAAAATTACACTTAGGTCCATAACCTAAAATTATCCTTGAGTCCAGAACTCGAACCGGTTCTAGAACCCAAAACCTCAACCATCTCAAAAATTAAGTCTTATTGCTTTTCACTATCTTCTACTAAAATCTCAGATCGTTCAAGCAGGGGGCAAACTGTAGACCCTTAATTTTTGACCCAGTCCGGTCCAATATATTTTAATTTCCAAAATAATTTTTGTGTTGTCCAATATATTTTAATAAGTCCAAAATAATTTTTGTGTTTTCCAATATATTTTAATAAGTCCAAAATAATTTTTGCTTTAGCATTTAGTTTTTATAATTAATAAAAAATAAAAATTAATAATAATAAATAAATATATAAAAATGAAAATCGGCGATGAAAAATTTCATCGCCGAATAGGGGTCGAATGAAATGGCCTTGGGCCATTTCGCCTGCAGGAATTTCCTGCGGGTGAAATGGCCCGTAGGCAATTTCGCCCCCCAGCCCACAAGCTCCCGCGGCAACTTTTTCGCTAGAGAAATTTTTCCGCAGCAGTTTTTTTTCACCAGCGAAATTTTTCCGACATAATTTTTTTCCGAAATCAAATTCAATTTGGTTTCGATTTCCTTTTCTTAATTAATGTTAGATTCAGTGAGCAATTAAGATTAATCACCAAAATCATCTATAAATAGGACTAAAAAAACAACACAGGAGGAAAATTTTAGAGGAAAAAACTTTGGACCGAGGAATCAAGAAAATTAGGAGATTAATGATCGGACTTTGAGAGAGCAAACAAGCAATTCAATCCATCAAAGGCAACCATCTTGCCTTTGTTCTTGTTCATCCAAGAAGTAATTTTTGGTGGAACCAACAAATGAAGGTATGAATGTCTAATTTCTTCACAGTAACTTGAATCATTAAATTGTCTCTTTTGATTCAAAAAACCCTAGAACCTTAATTTACCTTTTCTAAAGCTTAAAAACCTTAATTCGTTTCTTTGTTTTCCAAAAATCTTAAAATTGTTATTTTTATTTCTTAAAAATCTTAAAACCCTAATCTGCCTTCCAATTTTCCAAAACCCTAAATTGAATTGTTTTCTTTCCACAAACCCTAAAAATATCTTTTCTGTTTCTATAAACCTTAAATCGTTTTGTTTATTTTCATAAAGCTTCATAAAACTATAAATTATTTTTTCCAAATTCTAAAATCAAATACATTCTCCGAAACACTAAAAACCCTAATTCAACTTCAAAACCAAAATAGTAAACCCTAAACTAGCTAACATTAAACCCTAGTTTTCTTAAACCCTAATTCCCATAAAACTATTAAACCCTAATTTTTCTAAACCCTAATCCTTTAAACCTTAAAATCTTATAAACCTAAATATTAAAATTCAAACACAGTAAGCCTAAAAATAACAATCCAGTAACCGTAAATCGTAAACCTAATGTTTTAAAGTGTCCAAACCCTAGTTTCATGATTTCACTTCTCAAACACTAATTTGGTTAATCAAAGAACTTTATCAACCTCTTAAATTATAAAACTTTGATCCATTTCAATTCTTTTAAAATTTACATTAGTTTAAACCCATAAATTCCAAAACCCTAAACATATTAAATAAAGAATCTTAAATAGAAACAGTAGCCCTAATTTGAATCTTTACTTGCTTTATTCAATTTTATATTTGATTATGTAGTCTATTATATGCTTTAATTTATTTTCAATGCTTTGTTGATTTATTTAATTTTAATGATTGATTTATTTAATTTATCATGGATGGATGTTTATTTTATATTTTGATTGATATCTTTGATGAATGATTTTATTATGAATGGTTATTTACTTTTATCGATTTATTTTTGATTTCCAAATGTTGTAAGAGGTATGTTTCCACTTTGTGAGTACCTCATTAGTTAAATATCATGTAATTTAAATTGCTTTTATATTCTAGAACCAATTTAAAGGACATGTTTCTATCTTTCTTAGGCATGGATTATGTAAGGGCATGCTTCCATCTTCGGATGGGTGTCCATTTATTTGCTTTGTTTGGACATTGCTTTGATTTTAATATAATGATGTTTTATTTCAATTATTGCATGTAATATGGATAATATTGTTATATTTAAGAATTTTATAATATTAAGACCTGTAAAGGAGGCCGGTTCCAATGAACCGGGCGTTGTGGGGGTGCTGGGTCATTTCTTACCTTCTCCACATGTACCCAACTTTCCGAACCCATTAGGGAGTTGGGGATTCCTTAGGAATTGAGTCATCCACCCCTTTTTTTTTCTCGGCCCGTCTGGGTGCTGACTCCATTTTCTCCAGACTTAGGTCCATGTTCTCTAAGGCCCCAAGCCTAAACAATGCCGAAGTTGCAAGAACCATTCCACCGGGAGTGGGGGCGAAAATCCCTGCTCACACAATGGTTGTAGAACTAGGTTATTGTATAAGATTGTTGGGGCCCAAAGCATGTTTGTTGTTTATACTTTTTATGAAATAAGGTTGCGTGTGTTTGTGACATAATAACTCTATGCATATTCATATACCATTGTTATATTAATTATGCATTAGCAAGTATATACCATTGAGCTTGTAACTCAGCGTGAGTTGTTTATTATGCAGGTGACAAAATAAAAGTTATGAGTTCTTCTAGACCACGTCAAGTCTTAATAGTGGTTGGATACTAGAACCGTCGGTTGCCACAAGATCAAGCCTAGCATATCATGTAAATACTCTTTTGGATAAATTTACAATTGTTAACTATTTCAAAATATGTACTAATTGTATTATATAGTAAGAATGGTTTGTAAATAAGTACCATCATGCTTTCCACTATAGTTATTTATTTATGTCCATAAGTTTTGGGATGAAAGTAGTAATAATAATATTTAAACACTTACTAATTGTTCACATGATGAATTATTTTTAACCTAGGATTATCCATTTGTCAAACAAAACTCTGGCAAAAATTTCAATGGAATTATTTATTTTTTTCTTATAGCTATTGTACCATTTATATAATACTATAAACTACAGCTAAATTAAAAAGAGTAATAAGTAACAATCGTATCATTTTTGTAATTTTCTTATATCCTATCTATATATGCTACATATTCAAGGGAATATGTATTATATGTGAGTAAGTTATGAGGGTGTTACAATGTAACTTTTGGAAATAATGCTAGAGGAAAAATTATAGGAATTGGTTCCATTGGTAAAAACATGATTAATGATGTATGGTTGGTTGATGGATTGAAGTATAACTTGTTAAGTGTTAGTCAATTATGTGATAAAGGATATAATGCCAATTTTAATTCTAAAGGATGTAAAATTAATTCTTTAACTGGTGAACTTGCATTCATTGGTAATAGAATTGGCGCCATATATAAAATTGATCTATACTCTAACAATGCCTTTGAATGCTTAGTCACCTTTAGTAATGATGCTTTGCTTTGGCATAGAAGATTATGACATGCTAATATAGATCAATTGCATTGTCTAAGCAAAGAAGAACTTGTAGATGGTCTCCCCAAAATGAAATTTAATAAAGATAAAATTTGTAAACCTTGTCAATTTGGAAAACAACATAAAAGTTCCTTCAAAACTAAGAATATTGTTAGTGCATCTAGACCCCTAGAACTAATTCATTTGGATGGTCCAAATAGAGTTGCTAGTTTTGGTGGAAAATTATATGAATTTGTACTTGTTGATAACTACTTAAGGTTTACTTGGGTTAATTTCTTAGCTCAAAAGAATGAAGATTTTAATCATTTCAAAATTTTTACAAAAAGGGTTCAAAATGAAAAAAAGATATGTAATCACCTCTATTAGAAGTGATCATGAAAAGAATTTGAAAATGATAACTTTGAAAATTTTTGCAATGAACTTGGAATATCGCATAATTTTTCAACTCCTAGAACACCATAAAAAATGGTGTGGCTGAAAGAAAAAATAGAATCTTCGTAGAAATGGCTACACAATGCTCAATAAGTATAAGTTACCTTCTTACTTTTGGGAAAAAGTCATTAATACTGCTTGTTATATTGCAAATCGTGTGTTAAAAAGACCTTTAATAAACAAAACTTCTTATGAGCTATAAAATGGGGGAAAGCCCAAAAGTTCATACCTTAGGGTATTTGGATGCAAATGCTTCATATTGAATACCAAGGACAATCGTGAAAAATTCTCATCTAAATAAATGAGATGAAGGTATATTCTTAGGGTATTCATCTTCTAGTAAAGCATATAGAGTATTTAATAGAAGAACTCTAGTAGTTGAGGAATCAATGTATGTTATCTTTGATGAATCCTCTAAACTTGATAACGAAAAAAGTAGTGTTCTTGATGAATTTGCTAGTACATTTGAAGAGCTTGATATAAATAATGATCCAAAGGAAAACAATGATGAGCTAGAGCAAATTGTGGAGCAAGAAGACTCAAGAACTACTCAAAGAGTGGTTATAAGCAGGGATTTTTGCCCCTACTCCTATATGGAATGGTTCTTGCGACTTTGGCACTTTTAAGCTTAGAACCTTAGAGAACACGGGCCTAAACCCGTAAAAAATAAAATCATCACCGGACGGGTCGGGAAAGAAAAGAAAGGGGGTAGATGACTCGATTCTAAAGAAATCCACAATCCCCTCATGGATTCAAAAATTTGGGTAAAGATGAGTACGTATGGGGAAGGTGAGAATGACCTAGCACCCCCATAACGTCTGATTCATTGGAACCAATGTTCTTTTTTGGTCTATATATTATGAAATTCCTAGTTATTACTGTCACATCCGTGATTTTGGAGATATAAAATTTTATATATACTCAATATATATATCTAGAGTATATATAACATATACATATGCTATATTAATTCTATATATTGGATTAATATATTACATACTTAACATATTTAATACACATATAATGTACATTTGATGTGTATATAAGATACACATTACTTATCCCAAATTTTTTGAAAAGTTCTAATTTTTGGAATTTTAATAAAATAAATTATAATTTAAATGGATAAATTAAATTAATGGTTTTAAATGAAAAATGAAGAGATTTTAAATGAAAAAGTGGAATATATATGTGATATATATGTAAAATATATACAACATATAAAAGTCAATACTTTTTAAAAGAAAAGTCAAAGTAAAAGGGTATTTTGGTAATTAAATATTAAAAAATTTAAAATTAATAAAATAATTCAAAAATAAATAATTTTGGATGGAAGATAATATTTTGAAATTTTAATTAATTAATTAAAAATATATTAAAATAATAATATATATAAGGTTGAAAATGTGAGTGGGAGGAAAGAGAAAATCATTTTTTTTTCATCATCTTCTTCTTCTTTTCTTCAAGGCCGACTTTCATGGCTTCAAGAGAGATTTTCATTCTTCCAAGCAACCATAATTGAAGAGATTTCAAGGATGTAAGTGAAGTTTTAGAAGATTCTTCATAAATTGGTAAGCTTCTTTACCAATTTTACCTATTTTATGGAAAAGTGTATTATGTGAATTTTTGGATTTCATAGTAGTATGATTTAATTCCTTAATTGGATATGAATGAAGTTGTTTTGATTGGTTATTAATGATTTGAAGGTTAGATAAGAAATGGTTGAATTTAAGTTGTGTTTAGTGAAGAGAGAGAATTTAGGGTTATGAAACATTTGAGTTTTTGAAATCATGAGTTTTAATTGTGTAAATTGGTTCCAAATGTGTTGTTTTGATGCATAAATAAGGATTTTAAAATCAAATGATGGATTTAGTTAAGTTTGGATAGAGTTTGAAGATGGTAGTATTGATTTAGGGTTTTGGAAAAGTGAATTTTTAAAGAATGATTAATTGTTTGATTTTAGTTCTTAAATCATGTTATTTAATGTTATAAGTGGTGGAAATAAGATTGAAATGATAATTGGATTGAGTTGGAATGGAGATCCTTCAATGGTGAAGGTTATGCCATTTTAGGGTTTTGAACATAAACATGTGGTTAATTAATATAATTGGTTTAAACATGTTAAAATATATTTGTAATGATATAAATAAACTCAAAATGATAATTTAACGGGTTAATATGGATTTGCTAAGTTAAAGTAAGGAAAGACTTAATTTTTGAAATTTTGTAGGAGTGTTGTTAAATTAAGGTTTGATGTTGAGAATGCCTTAGAATGTGATAATAAATGATTGTTTATGATCACATTTGATATAGGCATTGAGGGAGGTTGATTTGCTTCATCCAAGTGGTGAAGGGCAAGTTGGAAGGATAGGATTAGAGGTTGTTTTAAGCTTGCTTTGGGTTGCTAGTGGAGGTATGTATAAACTTTGAATATATTGTTTATATTTGCATGACATTTGGGATTAACACATTTTGGTTAGAAAATGTGTTAAGTTACTTGGTTCATTGATTGAGTGTGAATAATGTGCTATGACATTTGTAATGTCATATATGTGTTAAATGCATTGTGAAAAGCCATTGATAATGGCTAGATTGTGTAGAATGTGAAATATGTATATTATGTGAAAATACCCAAAGTAATTGGGTAATGTGTTGTGAATGCAAAAATGAGATATGTGGAATAATGAAATGAATTGAAATTGATAAAAATGAGAAAAGTGAGAAAAGTGAGAAAGATGAGAAAGATGTGAAAAGTGAGAAAAAAATGTGAAAATAAGGCAATGTGCCTAGATTGAATATGTGACAATGAGAAAGAGATTAATAATGAGAAAAATGAATAAATAAAAAAAGTGAGAAAAAGTTGATATAATAAGGAAATGTGCCTAGTTTGATCATGAGAAAATGAGAAAAGTTTTGATAAAGGAATTATGAAAGAATTTAATAATGAGAAATATGAATAAATTGTGTGCCTAGTATGTTATTCAATTTTCAGAGTTCTGGGTTTGGCGGCATGCCTATGATTGCCTACGGGCTAAACGCTAGAATAGTAAAAATATTGGGTCGTAAGCAAGGCCAGCTGATAAATTTAATATTTTTGGGGTGAAAAGACTGGGTCGTAAGCCTCAAAAACTGTAGCAGTCTAACCGGGTTGAGGAACAAGATACTGGGGCCTAAGGGTCTAGCTGGGTTGAGGTCCAAGAGACTGGGGCTGTTACATTATCCATGGATATATTGCCTACGGGGCTAGACACATGGCGTCATTATAGACCAAAGCAGTAACTCTGAAATTTGAATAGCATATTAGATCCTTTTTGGGCCCATGTTTGTCTTTGTTTTAATGTGAATTATGAATTGTGATACAAATGAGTAATATAATGTTATGAGTTGTGATTATGAAATATTTGAAAAATATAAGAATGTGGAATGATGTGACATATATATGCATTGTGCATTGACATTATATTTGGACTATAGTGTAATCAAAGTTTGTACCACTTGGCTTCGGCTTAGCGCGATTGTAAATTGTCGCGCAGGTGTCATGGACATTTTGGTAGAGCCAGGGAGTTCTACTAGACCTGGTCAGGTCTATGTTTGTATTTATTGAGCTTGAAAAGTTTTTCAGTACATCAAGATCAGAGAACAAAACTCTGGCAAATTTTTTCCAGAGATTTTCATATAAAATGTTATTTCGTGTTACTATAGCAAGTAAAGAATATTTATATATTATTTAATTTTATATATTTAGTATTTGAAATTTTAAAACAGAAATGTGAAATTTTTTATTAAATCGGTCTGTGATATTTTTGTACCGTATATGCATATTTTACATATGCTGAAAATATGTATTGTACGCATATAGGTTATAAGGGTGTTACATTTATTTTGGTATCAGAGCCTAGGCTTGAGGTTCTCGACCTAGGTGGGTTGTTCGAGAGAGAAAATTGAAATTTTAAAAAAATAATTTTCAATTGTGATGTATGCATTGGCACTGGCAAATTATCAGATCTCTGATGTGGCAATGTCCATTTGATATAATGGATATGAGTTGAGATGGCGTCTGAGTTGCATAGATCAGAGTGGCGCAGTGGAAGCATCATGGATTAAGAATTTTTGGAACTTTTATTTGAAATTTAAAATTCATGGCTGATTCAATTGATGAATAAGTGAAATTAGAAAAAAACAATCTAGGAAATGATTTGAGATATAAAAATAAAAAGTTTGAGAAATGAGCATGATAGTTATAGAAAATTTTATAGGTGTACTACAAAGTGATATTGTCTGAATTTTTGGACAAATCTAGAAATGTTGGATGAGTTTGAATATTTAATAGAAAGTTTTTCTATATGTTAGAATCCAATGTATAAAATTTTATAAATTTTAAAGATAGATCTCTAATTAAGAAAAATAGAAGAATACAGATTATTGGAGTAATTCCAGCAACTCAGAATCTGTAGAAATTGAGAGAAAATAAATTTAGAAACTATGGTAAACCAACCCAGAAAAATCTGAAAATTTACACACAATATCATATGTATTACTATAACATATGGTTAAAATGTCATGAATTTTTATTAAGGTTTGATACCTGAAAAAATGGACAACCGGGTGCTACCAAAGAAATTATCAAAGAGACAGATTCTCTGATTTTGGAATATTTAATTTTTAAATATATTAAATCAACTTGGAAAAATCTAAAACTTTAAATATAAGTCCATATATGTGTCAAGTGCACATGAATAAAATTTTATAAGCTTTTATAAAGAATTGGTAAGGAATATAAAAGCTGAAAGTAAGAGTGACATGAAACTAAGGAAGTCAAACAATTTTGTATACATGAGTAATAAATTAATTTCATGAGACAAATGAATAAAAACAATTATGAAAATTTGTATGCATACGGGTAGAAGTATGAAGAAGGAATATGGAGTTTTAATAATTTAGAACAAAGAGTTCATAAAAAAAATGAATGATACATGATTTAGGGTTTGAGTATGTAAAAGTAGGATATCTAATTGATGATGTTAATTAGTATAAGGAAATGAATTAGTGCTGTTTAAAAGTAAATGTTATGATCTTAAGATTGAGAATGTGATATGGATGAGATTTGGTGAGGTTCATGTTGTTGATTGCATTATATGAAATTTAAATTTTTGAAATGGGTTTCCATAATTGTGAAAGTGGTATGTTTTGATATTATATTAATATAAAAATAATGTTTATAAAGTTAGCTCTTGAAATTGAGATTAATAGAATGAAGTTTAAGTAAAGTAGTAAGTTGGAAATTTAGAGTTGTAAGGGAATTTCGATGAGGATTATTTAGATATTGATAATTTAATGTTTAATAAGCATGGGAGTAATTTTGAATGAGTAATATTATTTATAAAAGTACTAACTAAGGTGTAATGTGGTTGATAATATAGAAATTTGTTATGAAATAAAGGAAAATGATTAAGCAAGTGAAAATGAGTTACTTTAGTTAATTAAATTGGAAATGATGAAAATGGATATGAAAGGTGTGATCAATGCATAAAAAAAATGTGAGAGAGATGTCACATTGGAAATGTGACTAAGATTTATGTGAAGTGTTAGAAAAAAAAAATATAATAAGAAACTTATTTAAAAGATGGGCGATTAAATAAGAAAGATATTAATTATGTTGTGGTCAGAGTGTATATATATGTTGAATTGATGAATAACCTAAGTAATGTCAAAAGAATGAGAAATGATAATATTCTTTGAAAGGTGATAAATGTTAACTTTGTATAGGTTATATGTAAAAGAGGAATTGCGTATAATTATATGATATGTGTGATGAGATTTTTCAATATAAACACAATTGTGATATATAAAAAAATGTGAAAAGTAAGTCAGATTGTGAATATGACTTACGAATGTGTATGCGGATGATTAAAAAAATATATTATCGATTGTTTGTTACCTTATACAATTACTTATATGGTGATATTGAGAATGATATTGCAAGTATTAATATATCTAAGAGAGATTAGGTCTTGACCTGCGTAGAGTTAGGTCATGTGATGAAATTGAGATTATGAATGGACCCGAGCAGCGTTGGATGGTGAAATTGTTATTGTAACAACTGAACTTGATGATTGTATAGTATTTTGGGCCCAAAGTATATGCGTATAAATAAGAGATTGTAAGGAAAAGGAAAGTATAATGAAGAAAGAATGGAAGTGAAAAAAAAAATGAATGAAAATTTTTATAAGAGATAGATTAGAAATGGAGTAATAAATGGAAATTGTGTAAAATTAGCATATGAACGAATGTGTATATGTAAGAGATATTAATAATAATATTGTTGAAACTTGAGTTAGGCTAATGATGATCAAGTGATTAAGAGTAAATTGTTTAGAAACAGAAGAGATCAAAAGTAAATTGCTTTGAAACAGAGCTGAAATGTGTTAACTCTTTGTGTAGCAAAAGATTAAAAAAATGAATATGTGATTTTTGTGATACGAACTTAATGTTGTGATTGGAAATGTTTGAAGAAGAATGATAGAGGAGCAGTATTTATTTATAAGCCACATGCATGACCATGATTATGCCATGGTCTTATGATTTGTTTAGTATATTGACCGATTAGTTTTGTTATCCACGGGCATGGGCCTGAGATGACATGACTGTTGGATAGATTTGGTGAGATTGATAGTTATGCTATAAGAAATATGGTCAAGATTTATGGTTTGCATAGTTATTTCTTATAATTTTATGTTAGAAATTTATTTATAATTATAGAACGTGTGGAACAGAAGAGAATTGTGAAAATATGATGAGCTTTAAATGATGTTTAAGAAAAGTGATTTGTCTAAATAGGGTAACTATAAGAAATGTGAGAAAAAGATAAATGAAAGGAATTATGAAATGTGAGTAAGAGCTGTATTGAATGTGTTTGAAAGTGGTATAAAATGAATAAGTTGATGAAAATGATGTTTAAAGTGAATGAGACTAGATGAAATGAATATTATCTGTAATGATGATTTCAAAGGGAATTAAGATTTGAGAATAAATTTGACCTGATAGAATTAGGTCGTGAATTGAAAATAGATTGATGAATTTAAAATAGGCTAAAGGTTGGTTAGAATGGAATAAGGCTATGATGGTCATATTGTGATAGTTAGATCAATTGATCTGAAATGTAATAAGTTTACAAGTATTTATTGAAATTCAATGTATGTAGTTGTATTAAGAATATGCAAGCTATGTGATAATGTGCATAATACAACGTTCTGATGTGTATATGCATATGAAAGGAGCTAAGTTATGTTAGTTATAGTATAATTGGAATGAATCTTAATAAGGAAATAAGATTTTGCTGTTGTATAATAGTGATGTCAAATTAATATGTGGTAATTGTATAAAGAGTAGGATCAAAGTGAAGATATATAAAATTACTGTGTTAAGCTAAAAGTTATTAACATTTGAATTTAAGGTGATAAGAGTATATTTTAAGATAATGAAGTGATCAAATATCTTGAGTGCAATAGGTGTGTAGTGTATATATATTAAAGAGATGAACTAATTTTTTCTAATGACAATTCGATTGATGATATGATAATCTATTATAATTGTTTGAGTAAATAGATAGTATAATGATGAGTTATGGAATGGTAAAAAGGTAATTGAGAATGAACCTAAGGGGAGAATAGAAATTATGCAATTTGATGAAATAATAATTTTGATGAGATTTTAAGATTATGTTTCATTTGGATGATTTATTACCGTACTGGATAATTTCGAGGACGAAATTATTTAAGGGGGAGAAAATTGTCACATCCGTGATTTTGGAGATATAAAATTGTATATATACTCAATATATATCTAAAGTATATATAACATATACATATGATATATATTATATATATTGGATTAATACATTACATACTTAATATATTTAATACACATATAATATACATTTGATGTGTGTATACGATACACATTACTTATCCCAAATTTTTTGAAAAGTTCTAATTTTTGAAATTTTAATAAAATAAATTATAATTTAAAATGGATAAATTAAATTAATGGTTTTAAATGAAAAATGAAGGGATTTTAAATGAAAAAGTGGAATGTATATGTGATATATATGTAAAATATATACAACATATAAAAGTCAATACTTTTTAAAAGAAAAGTCAAAGTAAAAGGGTATTTTGGTAATTAAATCTTAGAAATTTAAAATTAATAAAATAATTCAAAAATAAATAATTTTGGATGGAAGATAATATTTTGGGATTTTAATTAATTAAATAAATAAATAATTAATTAAAAATATATTAAAATAATAATATATATAAGGTTGAAAATGTGAGTGGGAGGAAAGAGAAAATCATTTTTTTTTCATCATCTTCTTCTTCTTTTCTTCAAGGCTGACTTTCATGGCTTCAAGAGAGGATTTTCCTTCTTCCAAGCAACCATAATTGAAGAGATTTGAAGGATTTAAGTAAAGTTTTAGAAGATTCTTCATAAATTGGTAAGCTTCTTTACCAATTTTGCCTATTTTATGGAAAAGTGTGTTATGTGAATTTTTGGATTTCATAGTAGCATGATTTAATTGCTTAATTGGATATGAATGAAGTTGTTTTGATTGGTTATTAATGATTTGAAGGTTAGATTTATGAAATGGTTGAATTTAAGTTGAGTTTAGTGAAGAGAGAGAATTTAGGGTTATGAAACATTTGAGTTTTTGAAATCATGAGTTTTAATTGTGTAAATTGGTTCCAAATGTACTGTTTTGATGCATAAATAAGTATTTTAAAATCAAATGATGGATTTAGTTAAGTTTGGATAGAGTTTGAAGATGGTAGTATTGATTTAGGGTTTTGGAAAAGTGAATTTTTAAAGAATGATTAATTGTTTGATTTTAGTTCTTAAATCATGTTATTTAATGATATAAGTGGTGGAAATAAGATTGAAATGATAATTGGATTGAGTTGGAATGGAGATCCTTCAATGGTGAAGGTTATGCCATTTTAGGGTTTTGAACATAAACATGTGGTTAATTATTGTAATTGGTTTAAACATGTTAAAATATATTTGTAATGATATAAATAAACTCAAAATAATAATTTAATGGGTTAATATGGATTTGCTAAGTTAAAGTAAGGAAAGACTTAATTTTTGAAATTTTGTAGGAGTGTTGTTAAATTAAGATTTGATGTTGAGAATGCCTTAGAATGTGATATTAAATGATTGTTTATGATCACATTTGATATAGGTATTGAGGGAGGTTGATTTGCTTCATCCAAGTGGTGAAGGGCAAGTTGGAAGGATATGATTGGAGGTTGTTTTAAGCTTGCTTTGGGTTGCTAGTGGAGGTATGTACAAACTTTAAATATATTGTTTATATTTGAATGACATTTGGGATTAACACATTTTAGTTGGAAAATGTGTTAAGTTACTTAGTTCATTGATTGCGTATGAATAATGTGCTATGACATTTGTAATGTCATATATGTGTTAAATGCATTGTGAAAAGCCATTGATAATGGCTAGATTGTGTAGAATGTGAAATATGTATATTATGTGAAAATATCTAAAGTAATTGGGTAATGTGTTGTGAATGCAAAAATGAGATATGTGGAATAATGAAATGAATTGATATTGATAAAAATGAGAAAAGTGAGAAAAGTAAGAAAAATGAGAAAGATGTGAAAAGTGAGAAAAATGAGAAAAAAAAGTGAAAATAAGGCACTGTGCCTAGATTGAATATGTGACAATGAGAAAGAGATTAATAATGAGAAAAATGAATAAATGAAAAAAAAGTGAGAAAAAGATGATATAATAAGGTAATGTGCCTAGTTTGATCATGAGAAAATGAGAAAAGTTTTGATAAAGGAATTATGAAAGAATTTGATAATGAGAAATATGAATAAATTGTGTGCCTAGTATGTTATTCAATTTTCAGAGTTCTGGGTTTGGCAGTATGCCTATGATTGCCTACGGGCTAAACGCTGGAATGGTGAAAAGATTGGGTTGTAAGCCAGGTCAGCTGATAAATATAATATTTTTGGGGTGAAAAGACTGGGTCATAAGCCTCAAAAACTGTAGCAGTCTAGCCGGGTTGAGGACCAAGATACTGGGGCCTACGGGTCTAGCTAGGTTGAGTTCCAAGAGACTGGAGCTGTTACATTATCCATGGATATATTGCCTACGGGGCTAGACACATGGTGTCATTATTGACCAAAGCAGTAACTCTGAATTTTGAATAGCATATTAGATCCTTTTTGGGCCCACGCTTGTCTTTGTTTTAATGTGAATTATGAATTGTGATGCAAATGAGCAATATAATGTTATGAGTTGTGATTATGAAATATTTGAAAAATATAAGAAAGTGGAATGATATGACATCTATATGCATTGTGCATTGACATTATATTTGGACTATATTGTTATCAAAGTTTGTACCACTAGTCTTTAGCTTAGCGCGATTGTAATTCGTCGCGCGGGTGTCATGGACATTTTGGTAGATCCGGAGAGTTCTACTAGACCTGGTCGGGTCTAGGTTTGTATTTATTGAGCTTGAAGAGTTTTTCAGTACATCAAGATCAGAGCCAGTTGCCAGCTTGTAGATATTTGATATTATAGTATATTTTGATATTATATATGTTATGATATGTTTTGAAGTATATAATGTAAATTGTAAAGAATGATTTTAATAATTTATTTAAGATGGGATCTTATATGTGATGTTGATAAATATACCTATATATAAGTATTTTGAGAAAATATGGAGAAATTGAGAATTATTGGTGAAATGGTGAATTGATTTAATTTGGAGTGTTTGTTTTATGCATGTTGTGCTTTGTTGAATTTTGGAAACGTCCAAATTACAAACAAAACTCTGGCGAATTTTTTCCAGAGATTTTCATATAAAATGTTATTTCATGTTACTATAGCAAGTAAAGAATATTTATATATTATTTAATTTTATATATTTAGTATTTGAAATTTTAAAATAGAAATATGAAAATTTTTATTAAATCGGTCTGTGATATTTTTGTACCGTATATGCATATTTTATATATGCTGAAAATATGTATTGTATGTATATAGGGTATAAGGGTGTTACAATTACGATATTATCCATACTACACAATTTAAAAGAAATAAACATCCATCACTTTATTAAGATAAAAGCAAACAAAATAGGCACCCATCCATGGATGGAAACATGCCTTTATAATGTCCAATGTCCAATCAAGATAAATAAAATGGGACACTCACCAATTGGTGAAAACATACCTCTTACATTGGTCCCTAAACATAAATAAATTTAAATAAATAAATTAAATAAATAAGGCACCCACAAAGTAGAAACATATTTTTTACAACTTTAAAATCTGAACAAATAGTTAACCAAATAAATTAAACCATTCAAACATAATAATTAAAAATAAAACATCCATTATAACCAAATAAAATAAATCATCCATCTTAAAAACATGTAACAAAATAAATAACCAAAACTAAGATGTTAAAGCATTAAATATACCAAATTGGCATTTACATATTAAATATAGGGTTTGTGAGGTTAACAATATGGTTTTAGGTTTTTAATTTGAAAATTAGGGTTTTGGTTTGAAAATTTGGAATTTTGGATTTTGGATATGAAAATTAGGGTTTTAGGGCTTTCGATACAAAAATTAGGATTTTTTATGAATTAGAATTTTAATATTAAATTTCTGGATACTAAGATTTAGGAAATTTGGGTTTAGGTGTTTAAGGCTTAAGAGTTACAGATTAAGGTTTTTGGAAATTAGTTTTATCGATTAGGGTTTAGAAAATAATTTTAGGTTTTTAGGATAAAGGCTAAGGTTTTAGTTTTAAGAAAAATAGAGTTAGGATTTTGGTATTTAAGAAAAATTGATTTAGGGTTTTGGTTTTAGAAAATAGAATTAGGGTTTTGGCATTTTGGAAAATAGAATTAGGGTTTTGGAAAATAGAATTAGGATTTTGGTATTTTAGAAAATAAGTTAGGGTTTTGGTATTTGAGATTCTGGATATTAAGGTTTGAGAAATTGGGTTTAAGATTTTACAAATTAGGGTTTGGATATTAAGGTGCTGGATGCTAGGGTTTTATATATTTAGGAAATTTGATTTTAGGGATTGGTTTTACAGATTAAGTTTAGGGTTTTTAGAGACAAGATTTAAGGTTTTAATGTGTATTGTGATTACATAAATGTTGAATTGACATTATAGTATCGAAATCAAGTAATCAAAATATTTAGGGCTATGAGATTTAGTTGGCTACTGGACCTAAATAATTTTACAATCTTCAAACATTTAATGATATTTTTAGAAGGGAATGCATATCCTTGATATTCAAAAAAGTTATAACTCGAGGATGAGGCTACTGTGAATTTAAACAAATTAAAGGATAAGGCCAAACCTCCATTTGTTGGTTCCACCAAAGTTAATAAATTGAAACAAGCTTGTCTCTACTACTGCCTGCCTGAATCAATGATAGTTTTTGGCTGGAGATTGCCTTGTTATTGTTTTAATGTTTAATTATTGCTAAGCCATGCTGATTGTTGATCGTCTGCTTGATAATTGTTGATTGTTGATGTCTATTTTCATATTAAACATTGTTATTTATAGCCAAAGAAGGTTTAATTCAAAACCCTAATACAAAGAGGGTTTAATTCAAAACCTTAGTACACTTAATCCGACGATTAAAACAAAGTCCGATCTTAATTATTGAAATTAAAATAGCCAGGTGGAAATTAAAACCAAATTTTAAAGACCATGGAGAATTAGGAATGCCTAATTCACCATGGTCATTAGCTCTTAGAGAATTAGGGTCCTAATTCATCATGGTTTTTCTTTTATTGTTTGGTCCGACTTAATTTGCATTTAAAAAATCAAATCAAACCTGTTTTAATTTTTAAATAATAAATCAGACTAGGTTTAGGGATTTTAAAAATTAAACTAACTTATTTTGGGCTTTGCAAAATTGGACCGACTTATTTAAAAGCTATAAACTAGGTTTAAACTTTTAAAATTGGACTGAATTTAGCTTGGCCTTATTTAATTTAGGATCAGACTAGTTTTGGGCCAAAATTAAGGGTCTACAGTGGAATTATCAAAAGGATCATCCAAAATTACTCATCATTGGTGATACTTCAAAGGAAGTATCCACTAGATCCAAACTTAAATATTTAGACTTTAATATTGCTTTTTTTTTCTTATGAAATTGAGCCAATGACTATTAAGGAGGCTCTTAGTGATGAATATTGGGTGATTACCAAGCAAGATGAACTCAATTAATTTAAGAGAAACAAAGTTTGGAAACTTGTTCCTAGAACCAAGGATCATCCAATTATTGGTTGCAAGTGGGTGTATAGGAACAAACTTGAAGAAGATTGTCTCATTACTAGAAATAAAGCTAGATTGGTAGCCAAAGGCTACAACCAAGAGGAAGGGATTGATTATGATGAGACGTTTGCTCTTGCTACTATATTAGAAGCAATTAAAATTTTACTTACATTTGCATGCCACATGAATTTTAAACTTTTTCAAATGGATGTCAAAAGTACATTTCTAAATGGCTTTATTAATGAGGAAGTTTATATTGAAAAACTTATAGATTTTGAAGATTATTAATTTTTACATCATGTTTTTAAATTAACTAAGGCATTGTATGGGTTGAAATAAGCTTTAAGAGCTTGGTATGATAGACTTAGTGCTTATTTGTTGGAAGATAGTTTTACAAAAGGCAAAGTTGATACCACATTTTTTATTAAAAAGAAATTACATAACATCTTAATAGTACAAATTTATATTGATGACATTATATTTAGTACTACTAATGAATCTTTGTGCCAAGAGTTTGCCTCTTGTATGACTAAGGAATTTGAAATCAGCATGATAGGTGAACTTAAGTTCTTCCCTGGTCACCACATCATTGCGTGCAAGGGGAGCTCGCTCAATTAGCAAATTGGTCTGACTCCCTAGTCTACAAGTAAAGCAATGCAAAGATGGAATCTTCATCAACCAATCTAAATATACGAAGGAACTTCTTAAGAAGTTTGGCATGGACAATTGCAAAGCAAGCAAGACTCTAATGAGCACATCTTTGAACTTGGACAAAGATGAAGTTGGTAAGAAAATATATGAAAAGAAATATCGAGGTATTATCGAATCCCTTCTTTATCTTATCACTTCAAGACCCGACATATATATAGTGTTCATTTGTGTGCTAGATTTCAATCTTGCCCTAAAGAATCACATTTGAATACCACAAAAAGAATTTTAAAATATTTGAGTGGAACATTGTATTTAGGTTTATGGTATACTAGAAACACATCATTTGATATTTTAGGATTTTCGGATACAGATTATGCTGGTAGCCTATTGGATAGAAAAAGCACGACCGGTGCATGTGATTTTTCTTAGCGAATGCCTAGTGTAGACCCTTAATTTTTGACCCAGTCTGGTCCGATATTTTTTATATAGTCCAAAATAATTTTTGTGGTATTTTAATTAAATAATATCTATTTTATTATTTATTATTTATTATTTATTATTTATAATTTTTAATAAAAATAAAAATAAAAAAAGCAATGTTAGTAAAGTTAAAAATAAATAAATAAATATAAATCAGCGATGAAAAATTTTGCCGCCGAAAGTGAATCGGCTTGGGCAAATTCGCCGCAGGAATTGGCGCCCGCCCCAGCTAGCACTCGTAATTTCACTCGCAGCAGTTTTTTCGCCAGCGTAATTTTTCAACGCAGTTTTTTTGAAAATAAATTCTATTTGGTTTTGGTTTCTTTTCCTAAATGGTTTTAATTTCCTTAGACAATTAGAAGTAGGTTTATTATTTTTTCTATAAATATCACATTAAAACCTTCAAGTTAGGGGGAGGAAAATTGTTTTACTGGATCAGAGACTCAAAAATTCTATCGGTCAAAAGAAAACCCTAGCAAGCAAGAGACAACAACCAAAGGAAGCAATCATCTCCAGATTACTTTGCTCAACCAAAATCAAATCTGAAGCAAGTAACAGCTTGGTTCAATCTCTTCAAATTTTGTGGAGCCTTCAAACGTAGGTAAATTGCTCTAACTTTAGTTTATTCAATCATCAATCATCTTCACCTTTTAAATCATCATCACATTGCCTAAGTTATTTAATTATTCCTTCAATTTAATTTAGGCAGTAGCATGAATTAATTCATACAATACTTAAGATCTTAATTAAAGTAAATAATATAATCGTTCAACACAAATCTAATTTTAAAACCCTAAATCATCTTTCTGTTTATCAAGCTTCAAAAATCCTAAATCATCCTTTTGTTTCTAAAACTTTAAAAAAACCCTAAATTACTCTTCTGCTTCCAAAAACTTTCAAAACCCTAAATTGTTTTTCCCCAAACTATTTTCTTAATCATCTAAACTTTAACTTTTAGTCCAAAATTTTCAAACGTCTTCTTAAATCTCCAAACCTTAATCTTCTTTACAGTTTCTAAAAACGTTAATCATGATTGTTTCTATAAAACTCTAAACTATTTTCTTAAATCCTAAGATCAAATATGTTTTTCAAAATATCAAAAACCCTAATCCAGTAAACCCTAGTTTTTCTACACCCTAATTCTTAAAACATCAAAACTTTATGACAAGTTCATCAACACCTAAAACCTTAATACCTATAAAACTAATTTCTAAAATCTAAAACCCTAATTACACTTTTCTAAAACCACAAAAAAATAATCTGTTTTCTTAAAACCCTAACTTATTTCAAACCTAATCTCTAATTCAAACATCCAGTAACCTTATTTTTTCAAGTATCAAAAGTTTCAACCATAATTAATTCTTCTTTCCAAAATAGCACAGTAGCATTATTCTTTTAAAAATAACATAAGTTCCTTAAAATCTCAAAACTATATTTTCTAAATCTTAAACCCTAAAGTCTTAATTTTTAACACCAAAACCTATAACCCTAAAAGCCAGTTTTCAAAATCTTTCGGGGCGCGACCCCTGACCCTGCAAGAGGCGCTGCCCCCTTACTACTTTCTTAATTTTATAAAACCCAAATCCATTCCATTTTTCCAAAAATTCTCATAGTAACCTAAATAATAATAATAATTCCAAAACCCAAGAAACCCTAATTGATATATGAACCCTAAAGTTATATACTTACTATTTTATTTAAATTCAATGAATGTTTATTATATGTTTTGATTATTGATTTATTTAATTTTGATATTTGATTTGTTTATCATGAATGGATTTTTACTTTTATTGATTTGTTTTTTATTTCAAAACTTCGTAAGAGGTATGTTTCCACTTTGTGGGTACCTCATTAGTTAAATTTTATGTAATTTAAATTGTTTTTATATTTTGGACCAATATAAAGGACATGTTTCCATCCTCGGATGGGTGTCCATTTATTTACATTGTTTTAGACATTGCTCTGATTTTAATATGATGATGTTTTATTTTAATTGTTGCATGTAGTATGGATAATATTGTTATACTTAAGAATTTTATAATATTAAGACCTGCAAAGGAGCTTGGTTCCAATGAACCAGGCGTTGTGGGAGTGCTGGGCCATTTCTCACCTTCCCCACACGTACCCAACTTTTCGAACCCATTAGGGGGTTAGGGATTCCTTAGGAATCGAGTCATCCACCCCTTTCTTTTTCCCGGACCGTCTAGGTGGCAACTTCATTTTCTCCGGGCTTAGGCCCGTGTTCTCTAAGGCCCCGAGCCTAAATAGTGCTGAAGAAATCCCCGTTCACAGTGGCGACTCCACTGGGGATAAGAGAAGTTGATTCCATTGGTCTTTATATTATTCTATTCTTTCTTTTCATGATATAATTCATTGCATCATATTAGATTGAATCGTGTGGGTGAGTTAGGACGCCCGTATTACCAGTGTTATGTTATGTAAGGGATACCATGCATTCACTCAAGGTATGGAGATCGAGCATGGCATAACCACTCATAGCCTTGTACCATTTGGTATAAACTTGCTATGGGAACCTAAGCCTTTTAACTCAAAGACTAAAGCTCATGTAATTGGCCTAGTTACTTTCCTTAAGCTCAAATAAATTTTTCTTTAAAATCCAAAAGACCAAAGCTATTTTCAAAAACTTTTTAAAATGGTCTTTGGATATAAAACTTTTCAAAAAACAAATCAAAAATTCTTTTCTCATGATCCAAATACTAAGCCCAAAATCCATTTTTTCTAAAATCTTTTTACAATGGGCTTAGAAATAAAATTACTTTCATCCAACCTTTTCTTACAAAGAGCTTGCAAATTATTTAGGTCAATTATGAAATACTAAAAATCAATTGTGATCCTAGTTTGTGCTAAGAATATTTAACCATGGGCTTATTTTTGGCATGAACCACTAGTTACTTTTTCAAGTGAGAAATCTATTTATAATAAACCTCTTAATTTAGTTTTAATCCAATATAGCATAAAAGCTACTTTAGTGGGTTGAATGGATTAAAACCTAATTAATGGGAATTATCATGAACTGATTTCCATTTTTGAAAATATAGCTATTGGTTGAAACGTCCGAGGGAAATATTTAAAAACAAGATACCCCATGTTGGTACTTTGTTAACCATATACCTAGGAAAAGAGACTCGTCATTCGTGTGTGGAAGTTATAAGGTTGGAAGGAATGTCCTATTTACCCTTCTTTGTTTATTGTTTGTGCATACATGCATACATGCATACATACATTCGCATCTCATATCATTGATCCTCTCTGGCTCACAGCCTTGGATTACGACAGTTCAAAAGCTTACAACAATCTAACCTACGCTAGAGACGAAGAATCTACTAGAAACTCAATCACTTGCTCACCAAAAGTAATGGAGCCCGAACAAATTCAAAGAATGGTGGACGATGCCCTCAATGCCAAGATGGAAAAAATAAAAGAGGCCCTGGCTGAGACCATGAAGAACCAATTGGCTGCAATTTTAAGAAATAATGTCGAAGCATCTGCTAGCACTAAGAAGCCAAAGGGCAAGGGGAAGGCTAAAGTTGGTGAAGTGATTTTTGATGATGATAAGGTGATCATTGAAGAAGATGATGATTGGGCTCAATACTTCCAAGATCCTCAAGACAAGAAGAAAAAATCAAAGATTGTTGAAAGATCAACTATGGAGAAAACTGAAACTTCTGATGTTGAAAAGGTGATTGTGGTTTTGGAAAAGAAATTTGAAAAGAAGCTAAAAACTGAAGAAATGTCTGAAGTTGACAAATTATTTGAGCTAGACGAAGAAGTTTCGTAAAAATTCAAGATGTCATCCTTTGCAAAGTTTGATAGAACCGAAAATCCTCACCTCCATGTGAAGCAATATATCACTGCTATGCAGTCTGCCCGAGCTACTAAGGCTCAAACTCTAAGGTACTTTATGCTCTCATTGGATCCTGTTATCCAAAATTGGTTCAATACCTTAGAAGAAGGAACACAAAAGAGTTGGGATTTGCTATACAAGGTCTTTATCCAACAATATGGATACAATGTCAAGCTGGAAGTGGCCTTAATGGAAATTGAGTCCATTAGACAAATGCCAAATGAGAATTTTGTGGACTATGTGAAAAGGTGGAGAAATAAGGCTGCTTTGCTCAAGAAGAGGCACGATGAATCTAATCGAATAAGGATGATTGTGAGAGGGGTGTTTCCTAGTCTTCGTGAAAGGATGTCTCATACACTCATCTGTGATTTCAAAAATCTTCTCCAAACTAGTCTACAAATTGAAGAATAAGAAAGGGAGAAGAATCGCCTTTCAATAAGAAGGAATGAGAAAGGGAACTACCAGCCTAACAATCAAAGCATGCAAAAAGAAGTTGATATTAATGCGACTGATCAAGGAAATAAAAGACAATTCTCAAAATTGGGGAAACCTCTTTCTTGGGTTTTCAGCAACTGCAAAAGAAAGGGTTATTACAACCGTTGGCTCCTGGACCATTACATAATCCCCTATCACCAAACTTCAATGCCAAGGCCTTCTGTCAATTTCATCAAATGTAAGGGCATGAAACGGATAAATGTGCTCATCTAAGGTACAAGATCCAAGATTTGATTGAGAGTGGTAAGCTACCTGAGCCAGACAAGCCTAATACCAAGAATAATCCTTTGCCTAAATTTGGAAGAGTGCCACCACCAGCAACCTTCATGGTAGGAAAAGGATTGGAAGAAGATTTTGTTTTATCATCCTTTCAAGATGGAAATATTGAAGATGTGAAAGGAAAAGAAGCTTAACTCAACAAACTTTCCTTAGCTTGAATGTTGCTTTTCAATTTTGCTTTCTTTAATATTTAATTGGAACAATTGTGTTTTTCAAATTTAAATTTGTTTGAATAAATTACTTTCATTAAAATTTTTGTTGGTCTTTGTTCATTTTGGCTCTCAACCAATGAGGAATCTAGCTTGTGAATTAATGTATTTATGCATCATGACTTGAATGACTTTACTAGGTGAGGGAATTGCTCTATAGCATTGAGTTGTGTATGCTTACTTAGAGAGGGCTCCTGCATAATTACCTTTGTCTAGGTCCTAGTCAGTCTTAGAACATGCTTGGACAAACTTTTGAGGTGAAATTGAACTCTACTTATTTAAGAGAGAGATGATCTAGGCATTGTTTGGTTAGCCAACAACTAGTATCCACCCTATTAAATATCAATCCCTTGTTGTCCCTTTGAGCCTTCATAAAATTTTGGCTTTCTTTTCATTGGCATGTAACCCCAACAACCTACCCTGAGCTGTTATGATCACTAAGGTGAAGAGGCAAGAAGATCAAAAGAATGGAATGCATAGCCAAATCCATAAGGATAGTTGATGTTTTCAAGACCATAAGGGTAGTTGAAGTTCACCTAATATCTCCAATATATCAAGACAACATCATAGTAACAAATGGTTTATCCCTATTAAAGAATATTTATGTCACTCCACTCATCCATTATTAGAGACCCAAGTTGGTACAAACAAAACAACTCTTTTAGAGCTAGAACCAAAAAAAAAAAAGGAAAAAGAAAAGAAAAGAAGAAGAAAAAAAAAGAGAGGAAGAAAAAAAATAAAAGAAAAAAGAAGACAACAAAAAAAGAGAGAAAAAAAGAATAGAAAAAAGAAAGATAAAACCTAAAAAGGTGGTTCAAAAAGCCAACTGACTTTTCTTTTACCTAAAGCAGCAAAAGGCTTCCATTTGGTTTATAAGGATAGTTTGACTTGAATTGGTCCAACCCAACCAAAGATTCAATCAAAATCGGAGAAAGGTCACCCAGTTTTTGAAAGTCCTATACTTAACAATCCTACAGAGAAGAAGGACAAAATGATAAAATGTTCAAAGAAAAGGAAGAGTAAGAAAAATAAAGAGAAAGAAAAGGGAAAAGAAGAAAAGAAATGAAGACTGTCTCAATCAAGATCTAGATTAACGCCAAGATGATGGGAGAACGTTCAAAGCTCTATCTTTTCATGCTCCTAACTATCTAAAGTTCTAACAAGCAGTTTGTAGTGTGAAGGTTTGTCCTTTGTGTCACACCAGCTCCAATCTTAAAATGGATTTCATTTCACCATGTCCCTTATAGACCCCATTTCAAGCCTATCAAAGACTTGTTGATCTCTCTTGGTAGGTAGAGTCTATTAGTGGTGATAGTTTGGATAAGCATGCATATGAGATAGACAATATTCAAACTCAAATGAGACCTTTGGCCAAGTAATGTGTATGTGCCTATCTAAAGTGCAACAACTCTTGCTTAATTAGAAATGATTCCCGAGTTCAGTACGGTAACTAGGGTTGTCATGTTATAGATATGTTAATTTGAAAAATCAAGTCCTGAGGTAAATTGACATTGATTTGGCAAAGCCAACAATTTATTTCAAAATTGAAAAATTTTAAAAAAAAAGATAGAGAGAAGAGCAAAAAATTTCACAAAGCCTTCAAGTTAAAGGGAGTATGTTTAACTATCGTACCTCGAAGGACACATCGGGCAAAGGAAATGATTACTGGCAAGGTTATGAAGAAGCTACCAATTGACATACTAAATCATAATTTGAAATGGATGTATCTCTGCAGCTTGGGGTCTCCACCACTCATATTTTCAACATCTTGAAGATAAAAGCCATAAATGTGAAGCATTTTATCATTACAAAGCAAGACCTGAACCAGCATCTGGAAGGAGGCAATGAGAACACTTCAATTGATTATCTCGGTCTGTGAGTTGATAGAACCATTGTAAGTGTTATTCATGCGTATCATGCATACATGAGCATATCAAATTGCATTTTCTTTTATTGTATTGTCTATCCTTTGTCAAAGTGAGCAATAGATACTCTAAGAAGCAATCATAAAGAAGATATTGAATCAAAGGGGGCATGGAAGAATCAATGCTTGAGGAAGCTCTAGTCATTTCCCAAAAGAAAGAAGAGATGCATGCTTATGCAAAGAACAAGACAAAATACAAACATCAATCAGAGCCTACATGAGAAAAATTATTGGTTTGAGCCTACACAGGGGGCAAAGTTTCTCCATTTTAATTTTTGAGTTTATGCGTATACAAAATATTTTCAAACTCACTTTTAAATATTTTGGTCCAGAATCCAAATCCAGTTTAGGATCGAGCATCCAAATCCAGTTTAGGATCGAGTATTCAAGTCCAGTTTAGGATTGAGTATCCCAATTCAGTTTAGGATCGAGCATCCAAATCCAGTTTATGATCGAGCATCCAAATCTAGTTTAGGATTGAGTATCCAAATTTAGTTTAGGATCGAGTATCCAAATTCAGTTTAGGATTGAGTATCCCAATTCAGTTTAGGATCGAGTATCCAAATCCAGTTTAGGATTGAGCATCCAAATCCAGTTTAGGATCGAGCATCCGGATTCAGTTTAGGATCGAGCATCCAAATCTAGTTTCATGTTAAGCACCCAAAATCTAGCTCGGGTCTAGAATCCAAGTCTTTTTCGAGTCCAAAACTCAAAACGAATCTAGAACCCAAATCATCCCGAGTCTAGAACCCAAGTCTTTTTCGAGTCCACAACTCGAACCGGGTCCAGAATCCAGGCCATCCCAGTTCTAGAACCCAAGTCTTTTCCGAGTCCAAACTCAAACTGGGTCCAGAACCCAAAACCTAAACTATCTCAGAAAAATTAAGTCTTGTTGCTTTTCACTCTCTTTTGTCGTAGTCTCAGATCGTTCAAGCAGGGGACAAAACTGTAGACCTTTAATTTTTTACCCAGTATGGTCCGATTTTTTTATATAGTTCAAAATAATTTTTGTGGTATTTTAATTAAATAATATCTATTTTAGTATTTATTATTTATAATTTTTAATTTTTAATAAAAATAAAAATAAAAAAGTAATGTTAGTAAAGTTAAAAATAGATAAATAAAAATAAATAAATAAAAATCGGCGACGAAAAATTTCATTGCAGAAAGTAATCCTGCGGCGAATTGGCCCAAGCCAATTTGGACCCTGCCCCAGCCAGCGCTCGCAATTTCGCCCGCAGCAGTTTTTTTGCCAGCGCAATTTTCCAACGCAGTTTTTTCTGAAACCAAATTCTATTTGGTTTTGGTTTATTTTCCTAAATTTTTTTAATTTTCTTAGACAATTAGAAGTAGCTTTATTATTTTTCCTATAAATACCACATTAAAACCTTCAAGTTAGGGGGAGGAAAATTATTTTACTGGATCGGAGACTCAAAAATTCTATCGGCCAAAAGAAAACCCTAGCAAGCAAGAGACAGCAACCAAAGGAAGCAATCATCTCCATATTGCTTTGCTCAACCAAAATCAAATCTAAAGCAGGCAACAGCTTGGTTCAATCTCTTCAAATTTGGTGGAGCCTTCAAACGTAGGTAAAGTGCTCTAACTTTAGTTTATTCAATCATCAATCATCTTCACCTTTTAAATCATCATCACATTGCCTAAGTTATTTAATTATTCCTTCAATTTAATTTAGGCAGTAGCATGAATTAATTGATACAATACTTAAGATCTTAATTAAAGTAAATAATATAATCGTTCAACACAAATCTAATTTTAAAAACCATAAATCATCCTTCTGTTTCTAAAACTTCAAAAACCCTAAATCATCCTTCTGTTTCTAAAACTTTAAAAAACCCTAAATTACTCTTCTGCTTCCAAAAACTTTAAAAACCCTAAATTATTTTTTCTGTTTCCAAAACTTTAAAAACTCTAAATTGTTTTTCCCTAAACTATTTTCTTAATCATCTAAACTCTAACTTTTTGTCCAAAATTTCCAAATGTCTTCTTAAATCTCCAAACCTTAATCTTCTTTACAATTTCTAAAAACTTTCATCATAATTGTTTCTATAAAACTCTAAACTATTTTCTTAAATCCTAAGATCAAATATGTTTTTCAAAATATCAAAAACCCTAATCTAGAAAACCCTAGTTTTTCTAAACCCTAATTCTTAAAACATCAAAACTTTATGACAAGTTCATCAACACCTAAAACCTTAATACCAGTAAAACTAATTTCTAAAATCTAAAACTCTAATTACACTTTTCTAAAACCACAAAACAATAATCTGTTTTCTTAAAACCCTAACTTATTTCAAAGCTAATCTCTAATTCAAACATCCAGTAGCCTTATTTTTTCAAGTATCAAAAGTTTCAACCCTAATTAATTCTTCTTTCCTAAATCGCACAGTAGCATTATTCTTTTAAAAATAACATAAGTTCCTTAAAATCTTAAAACTCTATTTTCTAAATCTTAAACCCTAAAATCTTAATTTTTAACACCAAAACCTATAACCCTAAAAGCCAGTTTTCAAAATCTTTCGGGGCGCATCCCTTAACCCTGAAAGGGGAGCTGCCCCCTTGACCCCCGCCCGCTAACCGGCTAGCAGGACCGCCGTATGGGCTCGGGTCAATATTTATTTGTGTAATATAAGTCTTTATGTTTAACTTTGTTTATTATGATTATTCAAAATACAGTAGCTTTATTCAAAATACAAACCTAAACCCTAATTTATTCAAACCATAAATCCTAATTCTGTTTTCAAATCTTCACAATAGCTTTTTATAATTTTATTCACTTGATATTTTAATCTTTCAATAACTCCATTAAAGACTTTCTATATTTGTTTCATCTAAAAATACTTAAGTAGTTATTATAGTCAATATTAAAACCATACTTAATCAAATCCTAAATCATAATCTGCAAAATCAAGGTTTCAAACCATAAACCCTAATATCTTATCCGTGAGCCTTAAACGCTAATATCTTAACCGTGAGCCCTAAGCCCTAATATCTTAAGGTTCCAAAACCCTAATTTTATGATGTTAGACCTAAATCGTAATTTGATTAACTAAAAAACCTTACTACTTTCTTAAATTTATAAAACCCAAATCCATTCCATTTTTTCAAAAATTCTCACAGTAGCCTAAATAATAATAATACTATTTCTAAAACCCAAGAAATCCTAATTGATATATGAACCCTAAAGTTATATACTTACTGTTTTATTTAAATTGAATGAATGTTTATTATATGTTTTGATGATTGATTTATTTAATTTTGATATTTGATTTGTTTATCATGAATGGATATTTACTTTTATTGATTTATTTTTTAATTCAAAACTTTGTAAGAGGTATGTTTCTACTTTGTGGGTACCTCATTAGTTAAATTTTATGTAATTTAAATTATTTTTATATTTTGGACCAATGTAAAGGACATGTTTTCACTTTTCGGTGGGTGTCCTATTTAGTTTAGACATGGACAATGTAAAGACATGTTTCCATCCTCGGATGAGTGTCCATTTATTTGCTTTGTTTGGACATTGCTTTGATTTTAATATGATGATGGTTTATTTTAATTATTGCATGTAGTATGGACAATATTGTTATACTTAAGAATTTTATAATATTAAGACCTGCAAAGGAGGCCGGTTCCAATGAACCGGGCGTTGTGAGGGTGCTGGGCCATTTCTCACCTTTCCCACATGTACCCAACTTTTTGAACCCATTAGGGGGTTGGGGATTCCTTAGGAATCGAATCATCCACCCCTTTCTTTTTCCCAGCCTGTCCGGGTGGCGACTCCATTTTCTCCAGACTTAGGCCCGTGTTCTCTAAGGTCCCAAGCCTAAACAGTGCTGAAGTCACAAGAATCATTCCACCGGGGAGTGGGGGCAAAAATCCCCGCTCACACCTAGTTTCTTGGTTTAGCAAGAAACAAGTGTCGGTTACTTTATCTACCACGGAAGCCGAATATGTTGCTGCTTATTTTTGTTACACACAAGTCTTATGGATAAAACAATAATTGCTAGAATATAGAAATATGCTTGATCACATTCCTATTAAGTGTGATAACACAAGTTCCATTAATTTATCCAAGAATCCCATTCAGCATTCTAGGCCAAAATATGTAGACATTAGGCATCATTTTTTAACAGCCAATTTTCAAAATCACACTGTCATACTAGAATTTATAGACACTCAAAATCAACTTGCTGATATCTAAATGAAGAAAGGTTAAACTTCATAAAATAACAAATAGGGATGATTGATGAAAATCACTGGATTAATCACTCTTCGACATCTCCACATCTATTTTGATCTTTCTAAATTTAAATTTTCATCAAAATTTTCTCTTGATCCTCATCATAGTCGCTTAATATCCCTGAGAGATCGCATACCATTATGTGTCTCTCAAACACCAAAAATCATCTTTGTGTGAATGCACAATTTCGTTGTGCGGTCGCCCAAATTAAAAAAATTTTAAATTTCTTGATTGTTATACACTTAATTAGATTGTGTGAGCAATCCCTGATAGTAGTGATCATAAGATGTATCTTGCGGTCTCACAACAGATTGTGAGATCGCACCCGAGCTGTAACTGCAAAATTTTTGAACATTGGAACGTGCATAACTATTTTGCCCCCAACGGTCATAAAATGACTAGTTTTTCAAATTTTCCTATAAATACCTCTTTTTTTAAAGTAAAATATACCTTTTCAAACACTAATACACCTTTCTAAACAATTTCTCAAGGCTTTGGATACTTAGAAGGCTTTTATGAAGTTTTTCAAGCTTCATAAACACTCTTTCTTCTACATTTCTATTTTTTTTTCTGTTTTGATATGGCACCCAAACTTAAGAACCCTAAAAATAAAGCCTCAAGCAGTGAGAAAAATAAAGAGGGATAGTCATT
This sequence comes from Garcia nutans, assembly GCA_947685225.1. Lineage (NCBI taxonomy): Eukaryota > Viridiplantae > Streptophyta > Magnoliopsida > Malpighiales > Euphorbiaceae > Garcia > Garcia nutans. The sequence goes on from CANTUV010000001.1 coordinate 24,526,022, forward strand.
AGTGAACCTCCATCTAAACCCAAACACAAAAATTATAAACCAAATATTATATGCTGAAAAAGAAAACCATTAAGACTACCAAAATGCCTGCTGAAGGTAAGCTCTTAACTCTCAATTCACGGAGAACTTTATAGGTATCTTAATAGGATAGGGTGGAGACATTTTATCTTCCCAAATGAACTAGAATACCTTAGTCTCTCAAGAGAATTTTTAATGTCCTTTAGAGTAGAAAAGATTCAAAATGCTCCCATTGGATACTATGGAGTATATTTTAGGCTATTTGATCAAGAGTTTGCCCTCTCCTTAGATGACTTTGCTGAAATTTAGGGCTTTAAAACTCATGAAGCATTTTCTTATTCCGACAAGGACTTCCCTTTGAACGATTTGTCTTCTTTTTGGAGTGAACTATCCATAGAAACAAAATACATTAATAGATCCTCTAAGACCATCCATTTCAAAAACCTAATCTTTTGGCTACTTCATAGGATCATCACCTACACCATCCATCAAAGAAGTGATGGCAATGAAAAACTCACACAACGTGACTTGCTTTTCTTATATGCCTTAGAACAAAACAAACCTGTCCCAGGTGCTGATTCCTTATTAACACTTTTATTCATCATAGGAAGTATAAGGCTGGAACCTTTTTTCTCTCTTCTCAAGTCACTCAAATTGCTAGGCATTTACGATTGCTAACCTGTAGACCCTTAAGTTTGGCCATAAACTAGTATGATCCCAAATTAAATAAGGCCAAGCTAAATTTGATCCGATTTTAAAAGCTTAAACCTAGTTCATAGCTTTTAACTTAGTTGATCTAGTTTTGTAAGACATAAAATAAGTTGGTTCGATTTTTAAAGGCTTAAACCTAGTTTATAGCCTTTAAATAAATCAGATGGCTAAAAATAAGTTGGTTTGATTTTTTAAAAGCCCTAAACCTAGTCTGACTTATTGTTTAAAATTATCACAGGTTTGATTTTTTAAATGCAAAATTAAGTTAGATCGAATAGTAAAAGGCCAACCATGACGAATTGGGAAGCCAATGAATTGGGGTGTCCCAAATCGCCATGAATTGATAACCATGGTGAATTAGACATTCCTGATTCGCCATGGTCTTTGAAATTGGATTTTTTAACTTTCATCCGGCCATTTAATTTTTCTAATTAAGATTAAATTTTGTTTTAATCGTCGGATCAAGTGTATTAGGGTTTTATTTTAAACCTGATTTGCCTATAAATAACCAAGCTTAATACTAAAATAGGAATCATCAACTATCAAGCAGCAAATAACAAGCCGTCATCAAGAATTATCAAGCAAATATCAACAAATAGCATGACGTAAAATTAAAGATAGAAGCAACAACCAGGCAACCTCCAGCCAAAAACTACTGTTGATCCAGGCAGTAGCAGAGGCAAATTTGTTTCAACTAATTAACTTTGGTGGAACCAACATAAGTAGGTTTGAATCCTTAAGACTAATTTGTATTTAATGTTATAATGTTTTCCTTTCATAATATAGTCGAGCAGAAGCTAATTATGGTTGATACTTTATAATTTAAAATCATCTAGTATGTAATAGATTAAGTTTAATGTAGTTTGGATCCAATTACATTAGTTTCTATATTCAAACCCTAATATTATAATATGAAGCCCAGTCTGTTAGTTAACATTAGTTTACATATTAAACAAACTTTTAAAATAATAAAAAACCCTAAATCTATTTTAAATATACCAAAATCCCAACTTTTTTTTTTCAAAAACCAAAAACCCTAGCCTTTTATTCTAAAGAACTAAAATTATTTTTCAAAACTCTAATTTGTAACCCTTAAGTCTCAAAAACCTAAACCCTAATTTCTAAACCTATTTAGTAAACTTAAGCCAATAACCAAATTTCTAAATCTTAAACTAAAACCTTAAGCCCTAATCCCCAAATTTTAATTTCCTAAACCCTTGTTCCAGAATTCTAATTTTCCCAACTTTTGTCCTAAAACCCTAGTTTCCAAATCCTAAACTTCCAAAACCCTAAAACCTAAACCCCAATTTCCAAAACCTTGACTTCCGAAACCCTAGTTACCCAAAACACTAATCTATTTTTCCAATTTCTAAAAACCCTAAATTATTAGTTAGTTCTTTCCAATTTCCTAATATGTTTCCCAAAACTTAAATCCTAAGAACCAAAAGTCCTAAACCTTAGCTTTAAAAACCCTAATTTCTCAAAACCCTAATTTTAAAATGTCAAAATCTCATTTTGTCTGTTTAATATTTTAAACCCTAATTTTTATTTGATTTGTTCTTTGATGGATGGTTTATTTTTATTTTAGGATGGATGTTTTATTTTAATTATTATACTTGAATGATTTAATTTATTTAATTATTTGTTTATTTAGATCTTAAGATTGTCAAAGGCATTTTTTCACTTAGTGGGTGCCTCGATTTTTATTATGTAATTTAATTTATCATTTAATGATTTTGGGACTATTGTAAAAGACATGTTTCCATCTTTTGGTGGGTGTCTTATTTATTTTAGACATTGAACATGGTTGTAACGGCATATTTTCATCTTGTATGGATGCCCATTTATTATTTTGTTTAAACTTATTTTGATTTTAATGAAATAACTCTCTCTTTTAATATTCATATGTAGTATGGAAAATATTATAATAAGTTAAGAATTTATAATATTTAGACCTGAAAAGGAGGCCGGTTCCAATAAACTGGGTGTTATGGGGGTGCTGGGTTATTCTCACCTTCCCTATACATACCCAAACTTTCGAAACTATTAGGGGATTGGGGATTCCTTAGGAATCGAGTCATCCACTCCTTTCTTTTTTTCAGCCCATCCAGGTGACGACTCTATTTTTTCTAAATTTAGGCCCGTGTTCTCAAAGGCCTTGAGCCTAATAGTATCGAAGTCGCAAGAACCATTCCACATGGGAGTGGAGGCAAAAATCTCCGCTTACATAACCCCTAAAAACATAGCAACCCTAAGTAATTGATAAGTGCACAGTTGATGATATTTTATTCCTATTTCTTAATATGATTATTATCCAATTGAGTTTAATTTATTTGTTCAAGTGTATTTTAGGGTTAATTTCAGGAATTCTTTGTATTTTGAGGCTTATGGTCATTTCGGAGGAATTACGGATGAAAGTAGAAGAAAAGAACAAAATTCATCAATGGACACGCCCATGGACATGGGCGTGTCACCAAGCGTGCCTTTTGCAATGTTTTACAGTAGCTGTGACACGCCCAGTGACATGGGCGTGTCACTGGATGTGCCTTATGTTCAAAATCTCAGTGGCAATGACAAGCCCAGTGACATGGGCGTGTCAATAGGCGTGTCAGGTGAAATTATCTGCACTATAAAAGCTGCGTTGAAGCACAAATTAAGGATCCAAATTTTATATTTTATAACTTAGAGCCGACTTCTAAAGCAAAGAGGGGAGTTTTGGAGCTAAGATTGAGGGTGAAGACATATTTTAAACAAGATCTAAACCAAGATTCAAGGATTCAAGAGAAGATGTACGAATTATCCACAATGGATTGTTTGGATTCTTTTTCTTATTTCTCTTGTTCTAGTTTTCTGATTTTGAACATGAACTAATTTATTCTCTATCTAGATATTGATGAACCCTAGCTTTATTGAATGGATTGAATAATTTTATTAAATTGAAAAATTTGATTGAGTTGTTTTATTATTATATTGCTTAATGATTTATTTCCAATTAATAATAGCATGCTTATTGATTGATTGCAATTTTCATATTATTGACTTGAGAAAGCTTGATATGAATTGAATATTCATAAGAATTGAGGATTGATTGGGGTACTAGAGATAGACTTACAAGATCCTTTGGTTTATAATTCCTTATTCTTAATGCAAGATCTATTTAATTATGTTTGAGAAGAGATTCCGGCATTCTACTTAGTGATTAGGGATTAATTCGCTTGAGAAAGGTTTTAGTCTAATTTAGAGGAATACCAATTCAACTCTATCATTTGGTTTAATTGAATTGATTTTCATAAATATAATTGTGGCTAGGGAGATTCAATATCTAGATAGTATCATCATCATCAATCAATTTATTCAACTCTCAATTTCTCTCAATTTTCGTTTATTAAGTTAATTATCTTTAATTACAAAACTTCAAAAAACTATTGATTCGCTAAACAACGGTTAAAATCTGCACTAGTACTTGGCCTTGTCCTCAGTGGAACGATAACTCACTCACTACTTTATTACTTGAGCGACCCGTGCACTTGCAGTATTGCAATAGCATAGGTTCCTGCTGTCAGTAATCCTCTTGACCCTGCCACAAACTCCATCAATTTTTATTACCTTAAACATGCTAGGTGCATTCAAAAGGTTGATGATCATTATGAGTATATTTTTAGTGGCAAAGGTATGCTTCAAAGAGCAAAGAAAAGACTTAGGTATCATATCATAGAAGAAGGAAGAGGAGAACCTATCAGTGTTGAAATTGAGCACCCTCCTAAACCAACCAAACCTACAAAAGAAAAGGGAGATTTCTCAAAAACCATGAAGTTCATACTCAAAGCTATTCACTCTCTCCATAAACAATTCATTCACTTCAAAAAGGATGTCACCAAAAGGATCACCAGACTTAACAAAAAATTGATCTTTTGGCTCATATTCATCATGACATCTATGATCTACAAGGAAAGTTTGATCTCCCTCAATGTGATCTTCGTGATTGGGATGTAAGTGAACATGTTAAGAGCCCATATGAAGAATCTTCTGGATTCTCCCATGCTAACTCTCCTACTCCATCCTCTGATTCAGATGAAGGCACTCCTTCTCCTCCTCCATCTAGAAAAGGAAAAGAGAAATTCAGATTAATTTTTGCTTATTTCTTTTTCCTATGTGTTGTGTTTTCTTTTGCATTGTTGTTTTATCTTTTTATTGTAATTGTTACATTTAATGCCATAATTTTTCTTTGTCTATTTCTTTTATAGCCAAGTATCTATCTTTTTCTTTTTGCCTTTGTCAAAGGGGGAGAAGATACATTTTACATAAATTGAATTACATACATCACACATTGCATTACAACAATAACAAAGGGGGAGAATGAATTTAGGGGAAGCAACTACAATGATATCAAAGACATTGCATTTAAATTGATCTAAATTGAACACGATTGATTTACAACTTATAAATGTTAAATTTAATTTGATTGCCAAAGTCAAAAAGGGAGAGATTGTTGGACAAATAAACTCTATTTTGATCATTGACAATCAAATTGGTGTGTGCTAATAAGTTCAAACAAGTTTATCTTTATAGGTACAAAATGTTAGACCTCGTGTGATAGCCCTACATACTGAGTGATCTCACAACAACCAAGGGAAGAATCTCCTTGAAGCACATGGTCTCTACCATGTCCACAGCCAATCGCAAGCCCACTGTGCAATCGCTCCCAATCTTTAAGTGACTGCACAATCCAATGGATAAAAATCTCAAATATCACAGAGGAGATAGCGACTTGAGTGTGCTGCTGAGTCTAGATGCATAAACACTTGTGCAACTGCCCCAGAATTTGTGCACTCATACAAGTCAGAACCAAAACTTACATCAAACCACAGTAGAGATATTGGTGACATTGTGTGTGATGAAGAATATGAATTGTGGTACCATACAAATCCATCAGAATTGAATTTAAGCGCCAAACATAATGAAGCAATGATAATTGGACACGTATAAGAAGAATTTTTAACGTAATGGTAATCTTGTATTGTGCGACTGCACAATCACTTTGTGTGACTATAAGACATGCCAGGATGGGAGATATGATCCTGTCGGCCAACCAATCTTTACAGTTGGAAATAGCCGTTGAAGAAAATTTAAATTGTGCGACTGCTCAAAGTATATGGCGACCGCACAAAGTGTCTCAACAATAACTTAAGTGCAAAATAAGAACCAAATATGTGGGAACCACTTCAAACGGCTAGTTAGAGTCCTAATGGCTATAAATACCATGAGAAACCTCTTATTTAAGAGTAATTGTGATTGTTATGGCTAAGGCAAACTACTTTTAATTCTTTGAATCAAAATCTACATTTATATTCATTGAGTATTGGGTGTGAACATTAAACATTATTGTAAACGTTGAGTGTTAGCTTTGAAACACTTAGGTTTTAAAGTGAGCCTTGGGAAAACTCTTGTAGGGTTGTGAGGATAATACTCAAACCATTGTAAAAGTTGGTGTGAGCTTGTGAAAATACTAATTTAGAGCTGAGCTTATAAAAACTTAAGGTTAGCAGAACCTTAACAAGTTTGTTAAGAAAGTGGATGTAAGATTGCGATAATCCAAACTACTATAAATTTTTTGTGTTCATTCTTCTCTACTCTTCTCTTATTTCAACTTGTTTTAAATATTAATTTGCTATCACTTCTTCAAATCAACCAATTCACCACCCCCTTCTTAGTTGCCATCTTGGGACAACAGTGAGTGTTGTATATACACATATAAATATTTAATTATGATAAATAATATTTTGAGTTATGGATTTTAATGTGTTTATGAATTGGTGATTTGGAGAATTGGTGAAAACTGTATTTTTGGAAATATTTAATTTTGTACAGGTTATGTTTTGATAAATTTGGGGAATATTGAATTTATTGGAAAAAAAACTCTAGCAAAATTTTTTTCTAGAGATTTTCTTTATATGTTTGTATCTTTAACAATTTATTACTTAAGTATCTCTTTGTTTATTAATAATTATTTTTATTAATTGATATGATAAATTTTTTTATTAAGGAGTTTATCATGGCACTCTTATATTTTATATGCGTATTTTATATATACGTGATGTATGTACTGTATGTATATAGAATATAAAGGTGTTATACTTCAAACCCGAGAGATCAATAATTTTTTAATTTGTTGAATTCGTCGAATACTAAGTTGTGGCTCAATTCTCAAAGACATACTTTACGATCAACTATGGCACGCTATTTGGATATGAAATCCCAGCAGCATGTGTAAAAAAAAATATTTGATCAATGAGTGCAATTTATTAAGAAAATCTGACCGGAAGATAATGAAATGTTTGATAGTTTATACCAAACAAAAAAAAATAGTTCAAAACCTTGGACTATTTGTGGAAATTATTGTGATACCCCAAGTATATGAAGTATGAAAAAATAATTCATATTAATAAATGTACATATAAAAGTTGGGTAATTAATAATAATAATAATAATAATAATAATAATAATAAAGAAGAAGTTAAATATAAAGATATATATATATATGGCTCAGTATACATGCTAAGATTTATATGATCATTGTTAAAAATAATAGTAATAATAATAATATACTAAGGAAGACACATACATACATATATAAATATATATACATATATAAATTAACTAAACATAAATATTTATGGACTCAAATGAGAGAGAGAGAGAGAGGGGGGGGGGGGATACAGGGAAAATTACATGTATACCGCTTTTAGATGTTTGCTTTCAAGAATATGATAGCCGCTTTTTTTCAGTTTTGGCCAAAACACACTGACATTTTTTACAATTTTATGTACAAAATATTAATTTTTCTTTTTTCTTTTTTATTATTTTTCTTTTTTGTATTTTATTTTATTTATATTTTTTATCTAAAAAATTTATTTATGTCATATTTCTAATATACACATAAAAAATAAATATATACATAACATATATAAAATACAAACTCAATAATATAAAATATATCTACAATATTTAAAACATATCAATAATACATCTATAACAAATCTATAATACATCTACGTAATATTTTTAATATTTATTTTTTTATTTTTTAAAATTTTTTATTCTCAAAACATCCGCATAATATTTATATAATATTAACACAATATTTAATAATTTTTATATAAAATATACATAATTTAAATAACGAAAATATGATATACATCACATCTACAATAAATCTACAACACATCTACATAATAAAATTATATATTTTTTTTTCATGTATATAATATGCAAAATTTGTTTAAAAATAAATTTAATGATTCTTATTAGTGTATTTTTATATATTTTTTAGTATTGTTTATTTTTTATAATTATAATTAAAAATTTTTTTATAAAAAATTATGATTTTTATATGATAAAAATAATTTAAAATATTATTTTTTATTATTTTATTATAATTATTTATTTAATAGTGAAGTTTGAAAAAAATTACAAATTGAAGTAAAATATTGATTGTATTGAGAAAATAAGTATTTTTAAAAAAAATTATTTTATTAAAAAATAATGTATTTTTAAAATTTTATAAAAAAATTTATAAAAATATAAATATTTTTAATTTTTGTATTATTTTTATAATAAAAGTAATTTTTTAAAGATAGTTATGGAAATTTTCTGAAATATAATGTAATATCCTCATGTATGCCCTAGAAGTTTTGATTATGTTGTTATTGTTGTTGTTGTTGTTGTTGTTGTTGATTTAAAATGTGATTGAATGTATGTGTTGTGTGATAAAAAAAAAAGTTAAAAGAGAATGTTCATGTGTTATTTGAAAGAAAAGTGATGTGTAGAGAAGATGTATATGTAGTGTAGATGGCAATATATATGGCATATATGTTGGTCAAAGGGAGAGTCAAGGTGTTGGATATAGTGGAAGAAGATATTTAGTTGTTGTTATTGAAATTACTATAAAGGGCATGCTAAATAAAAGGAATTGTAATTATGTTTAAGAGGGTATTTTGGTAATTCTTCTTTTGGAAATTGTGTGGTGGAGGTTAAAAGAGGATTTGACTTTTGTTTGATCAATTTCTTTTCTTCTTTTCACGTGTGGCCGGCCAACTTAGAGAGCAAGAGAGAAAATAAGAGTTGATGATATTTGAAGCTCAAATTGAAGAAGTTTTCAAGTGGTTAAGTGGAAATCCAAGAAGATTCATTATTTTTGGTAAGTCTCTCTTGATTCTCTTAGTTTATTTAAGTTGGTTGTGAGTTTGGTTGTGGATTTTTGATGGTAGGGTTGTGTTGATTATTATATGTTGGATTTAATTGGTTGTGGTGTTGGTTTTGGATTTGAAGATGATAAGTTAAGAGTGATGTTGGTTTTAGGGTTTTGGAAATGGTAAGTGATAAATTATATTGTGTTATTTTGGTTTAGGTTTTGGAAGAAGGTGATTTGCTCTAATTTGAGAAGTGAAGAATTCTTGGAGAAAAGAAAGTGTTTAGAGTTGTATAATTGGTGCTAAAGGTAAGTACAAACTATATGGTTACAAACATGCATATGTTGTTTAATCTTAAAACACTTTTGTTTGTAAATGTGATAGGGTATCAAATGTATTGTTAATGAATGTTGGTGATGAAAATATTGTGATGAGCCTGTAAAATAATTGCTAATGATGTTGATTATGTCCATTTGAATGAGGTTATGTTGTGTACAATGTGTTTTAAGTTAACCAAAAGAAATTTGGCTACATTTAGGGTTTATGCATGAGAGACACGTAATTTGGGACGGTCGCTATTATTCATGTGCAGTCGCGACTTAGGTCGGGCTTCTGGCCGTGAAACCTACTGTAATAAGGTTTCATCTTTTGATTGTGAAGTGCGGTCGCGACTTAGGTCGGGCTTCTGACCGCGAAACCTACTGTAATAAGGTTTCATCTTGTAATTGTATGGAGCGGTCGTATTCAGGTGAGGCGCGACCGCTAGAAAGGTTCTGTTCACCTTATTGGAAGCAACCTAATCTTGCAACAAGATTCTCAAATACATGTTAAATAGATCATCCATTTGAGTTGTCAAGGATCAAAATAGAGATCATTTGTCTAACATCATTGTTGAATCATGAAATGTGAGATGATATGGAATTGATAATGCATATGATATTACATGAACAAGGTTATGTATTGTGTATTGTGAGGCTTGTGAATGGTGATGTGTATTATGAATAATGTACTTTGAAATGTGATACCAATAATGCTATATGCACAATATGAATTGAGATATGAAATGCTATAAAGCCATTGTGATTGGCTATGATGGTTCAATTGAAAGAAATGAGGCATGTTTGCCTAGTTGATGATGAGATTTGAAAATGAAATGATAAATGAATTGTGTGGCTAATGTGTTATTCCATTTTCAGAGTTTGTTGTTGGTGGCATGCCTAATATGAGTAACAATCTCTTGAAGTTAGGTTGGAATTGATTCCTTGAAGCCTAATTGAGATGTTACAACCCTTGAAGCTAGGTTGGGTTGGTTCTTGAAGCCAAGTTGGGTTGAAGCTTAGCATGCTTTGCTCCCCTTGAAGCTTGGTTGAACCTAATCCTTGAAGCCTAGTTGGGTATATGATATTGATAAATGTGATAACAAAACCAAAACATTAACTCTGAAAATTGAATGGCATATTAGTGTGTCTTGGGCCCAATGCTTGTCTTTGTTTAGTGTTGTTCATGAATGGTTTAATGAGTAACTAATGAGGTATATGAAAAGATGTTGAAATGTGATATGTCTACTTATATTGGATTATGAAATGTAATGGTATGTTGTTTGCTTTGCATATATGATGTTACATGTATAATATGGATTGATAATTAACATTGCATTGCACTAAAGCATAACATAAGCATGATTTGTCTTACTAAGCCGTTGGCTTAGCGCGATAGTGTTTAATCGCGCAGGTAACAGAGTTGAACCCGAGAGTTCTTCGAGACCTAGTGAGAGTAGACATTAAAGGGTTTATTCTTGGATTTAAAGATCAGAGAAGAGCTGCCAATCATGTATAAATTCTTTATGTTTTGTAAAGTATTGTGTATAATGTAAATATTTTATAAATTCCGCTGCGTATTAAGTAAATGTATTTATATCTATTTTGTTTTATATTACAAGTAATTACTTATTTTTCTCTAATGTATAATGAGAAAGCTTATAGTATAATTTAAAATGTTTTGAATGTTAATAAAAATCAGTAGCATTCCTATATTCGATACATGTATACTACATTGTGGTGTATGTAGTGTGTATGTATTGGGTGTGGGGGTGTTACATATAACCTACAACAATTAGCATGAAAAAAGAAAAATTACTTCAATGGGAAATTAATATGTATGCATGCAAATAATCGTATATAAATGTTAAGAAATCATAATTAGCTCTAATCTTTTTCTCGGATGAAGTTTAAGTTATATGATACTGGCATGTTGCAATGAAATTATTATATATGATAAATTGTATTGTATGATTGAAGATGATTTAATGTTATCTTATTTATATAGTAATTAGTGCATGTTGACAATGGTTGATGATGGACGATGTATGGTAAACAATGTTTAAATGGTGATACTTAAATGTTTGTTATGTATTAATTTAATTAATTCAGTATGATATTAATAAATATGTATGCTGGTATGGTAAGGTGGATAAGATGTTAGGGGAAAATAATTTATGATAATAGAATAAATTTGTGATTTACTTTTATTCCGATTGTAGGTAACAACAAATTGAACAAAAATTAACTATGTGATTAGTAATGTTGGTACAAATGATTAAAAAAAAGGTAAATATGGTTGTCTTTAAAAGAAAGATTTAAGAAATATGCTCTAAATAGAAGAGCTTATCTAAAACATAATTCAAATATATATATATATATAGTAACACTACTTCATGGAATAGGAATTAAAATATATATATATATGGATAAGGATAGGTCTAGATTAATTGAAGAATATTTACAATAAGTTGGATATAATAAGCCTTATTGAAATTTCTAGTAAATGGGATAAAAAAAAAGAAGAGGAAAGATATATTGTCCCATATTTATGGATAATTAAGATGCACTAAAAGTTTTAAAGAAAAAGAAATGATAAACGGAAGAATTTAAATAATAATAATGTGGATGGAGTGTCAGTTAACACAATTTACATAATTTACATAAATTATTTCTAAATTTATGAATTTGTTAAGAAAATGAAATTACAATAAGAAAATTACCTGATTTTGTGGGCTCTTAACAGCTGATATGTTTTGCTTGATTTTGTTAGCTCCTAGGTTTTATCAAGTACACTCATGTACTTAATGAAATTTAGATTTTTACAGTTTTCTCTTACTAGGAAATTGAAAATTTCTCACCCTTTGTTTCCTCTCAATTTTTTTTTCTATTTTCTTCTTTAATTCTGATTTTTTTTGCTTCCCCCTTTGTGTAGTTTCTACATCTATTTATAGGAAATGTATATTTTTATTTTTATTTTTATTAATTTTTTTATTTTTTAATATTTTTTTTAGTCTCTAACACTTTCATTCTCATACTCTGCAGGTTATGATTAGTGCATGTTCCTCTATCCCTTTTAGTTAATTAAAATTTTGTCCTTTTGTATTTGGATTTTTGTATTTGGATGTTGATGTATATGAAGAATGTTACAAATATTTTATTATTTAGTTCCTTTTTTCTTTAAATTATTGTTGTTATCATTGTTTTTAAATATTGGGTTACACCAGTTGCCCCCCTTTTGCATACTTTAAATAATTAAAGATGTGCAAAAGGTTAGTAACGATTATTTTTTAAGGTTTGACCTCATCCATGATCAATTATTGATTGTAAAAGGAAAAGACAACTTGAGTTTCGGTCCTAAAATGTTTTATAATCGGTTATAAAAATTGAAAAAAAAAATGATATCAGGTTTGATTTTTAAGAGTCGCCAATACTTAGTACCAGAAACTTTTGAAAAAGGAGAAGGAAACCAAAGGCTCAATCTTGGAAGTATCTAATGCTCAACATTAGAATTTTTTTTTTAGAAAATGGGAGTGAAACTTAAGGCTTGACCCTGAAGATACCTAACTACACTATAATTTCTTTTAGAAAATGAAAATGGAACCTAAGGCTTGACCTTAGGAGTACTTAATGTTTAACAATAGAAACTTTTGAAAAAGAAAAAAAAATTAAGGCTTGACCTTAGATATGCCTAATGCTCGACATTAGAAACTTTTTTAAAATGAAAACGACACATGAGGCTTGACCTTAGGAGTTTCTAAAGTTTGACCTAAGGAACTTTTGAAAAGTAAAGAGAAATACAGAATGTGACTCTAAAATTACTTGAAAAGTGATTTTTGTATGCAACTTCTTATGATCATATTTAGGTAATTCCAAACATATCGAGAATGCTTAAAACCTTTTTGTCATGAAAGTTTATCTGTACCTAATTGCTTGTAAAAAATATTAATTCCTTTTTAAAAATCTTCTTTTTGTGGTTAAAGATTTTTTTCGAAAGAAAAATATAACATCGGAACTGCAACATTCCCTAATCTAGAACAAATTCAATGCTTAACTTTGATTATGAGATTGTTAACATGTCTTCTTGGATTTTATGTAGACAACAACTTTGGATCTTAAAACCACCTCATTTGTCAGCGTCCTTATAAAAATCATGGCAATAACTCTTTCACCCATTGGTATGTGTTTCTTTCATTTCAAACTTACGATCTTATGTCTCATAAGCAGATATGTTAAGCTTTAAATTTTCACAATCTTTTAGCATCACACCCCCTTTTCAAATATTTCAAGAATAGTCTCTAATAAAATATATGCCTTAAAGAATGGGTTAGGCAAGAATGTTGGATTATTTAATCCCTCAATAGAAATTTTATCGATGTTTTTTATAGTTATTTATTCTCAAAAGAAGAAAAACAATTGTGATAAGAGAGAGAAAAGAAAATAATCACTTATTAAGAAAAACCAATAAATCATACAAATCAGACGATCAAAAGTCTGAATTGACTTTGAATAAACTCAAACTGTACTTCTCACATCTTCCCTTTTCATTTTCTATTACAACTTTAGGCATAATACCTCTTACAACATCTAAATTCACCGGATTTGGCAAATCTTCTCCATCCATATTGGTTAAAATGAGAGCTCCTCTAAAGAATGCTTTCTTCATGACATATGGGCCTTCATATTTAGGAATCCACTTTTTCCCGAGGATCTTGATATCTAAGAATAATCTTTTTTAGAACCAAATCTCCTTCTTGAAATTCTCTTGCCTTCATATTCTTTGCATGGGCCTTGATAAGCCATTTTTGATACAATTGACCATGACACAAGGTTGCCAATCTTTTTTCTTCAATAAAGTTTAATTCACCATAATGACTCTGCACCCATTTGGCATCATCAAGCTTGGCTTCCACAGTAATCCTAAGAGAAGGAATCTTAACCTCAATGGGTAATACTGCCTTCATGACATATACTAGAGAAAATGGTGTTGCCCTAGTAGATGTCCTTATTATGGTCCTATAATTGTGGAGAGCATAAGGAAGCATTTCATACCAATCTTTGTATGTTACAGCCATTTTCTGAATTATCTTCTTAATATTCTTATTGGTTGCTTCAACTGCACCATTCATTTTTAGACAGTACGAGGAAGAATTATGATGTGTTAATTTTGAATCTTGTACACATTTCTGTCACATCTTTATTTCTAAATTTTTTTGCATTATCAGTGATGATACATTCAGGAAGACCATACCGACATATGATATTCTGTTTAATGAATTTCAGGATGACATTCTTTATTACATTAGCATAAGAGGTTGCCTCTACCCATTTAGCAAAATAATCAATTGCCACCAAAATGAAACGATGACCGTTAGAAGCTTTAGTTTCTATTGGGCCGATCACATCTAGTTCCCATATTAAAAAAGGCCATGAGGAAACCATCACATGTAAGGGTGCTGGAGGAGCATTGATATCATCAGCATATATTTGACATTTATGATATTTTTGGACATAGTTAATGCAGTTTGATTCCATTTTTAACTAGAAATAACCCATTCTAAGAATCTTACGGGCTAAAATATGTCCACTTGAATGTATCCCACAAAATCCCTCATGCACTTCTTCTATCAATCTCCGAGCTTCTTTTTTACCAACACATCTAATCAGCATTGTGTCATAGTTTTTTTATATAAAACATCACCACTTGAAAATAAATTCACTGCCAGCCATCAAATTATTCCTTTCTCAGTGTATGAGGCTTCTGGAGTGTATATCCTACTTAAAAGGTATTATTTGATATCATGAAACCATAGTTTCCTATCACATTCCTCTTCAAGGTTTGTGCAGTAAGCACTGACCCCTCTGGTTTCAATCTTAATGGGAGGCATCTTTCCACAAGTGTCCAGCCGGAATATTGTGGCTAATGTAGCCAATGGATCTGCAATTTGATTCTCGATTTGGAAAACGTGATCAAAACTTATGAATTCGAAGCTTTGAGTTGAATTAAGAACATATTCTCAAAAAGGGACCAATTTTGGATCTCTGGTTTTCCACTCTCCCTTTAACTAGTTGATCATCAATGCTGAGTCACCATACACTTCCAACCTTTTGATTTTCATATCAATAGCAGCTTGAATTCCTAAAGCACAGGCTTCGTATTCAGCCATATTATTGGTGCATTCGAAACATAATTTTGCTGTCACTGGAAAATATTTCCCTTCTAGAGAGATTAGGATCACTCCTATCCCACTTCCTAAAGCATTCGAGGCCCCATCAAATTTCATAATCCAGTTTCTTTTTGATCCATGCTCCTCTTATACCAACTGTTAGTGTATGTGCCCTAGGCCATTTATTTGGATCTTTATGTTATACATTCATTATTAATAAATGAGGTTTTATTATAATTATTGTTTGTTTGCATGTTACACAATTTTGATATTTGTCCCTGGTTTATTATTGTTATAGAGATTAAAAAAAATAATTCTTAACCAGTATGAACATTGATTTGATAATCATCAGATGGTTATGTGTATAGTGATACAAATCAATTTCATAGATACTTGTTAGAGAACAATGTATTGGATAGACCCATCATGAGATTACTACATGGGTTAGTGTCATAAGTAAATCTCATGATAGTTATGTATTAATTCTTTGACTTGAGATTGTCATAGTTTTCAATATAAGGACTATTATATTTTGACATGATCAAACATTATCCGTAACTGGATAGTAATAAAGGTTATGATCATATATGATAGAAATTATGTAGAGGATAATGAACAATCAAGATAGAATTTGTCCCTCTCTTTGAGAGAGATATCTTTTGGGCCCCTCGATAAGTGAGACTATGAAATGCATGGCCGTGCTCAAATGAATTGATAGTGTGATCAATTTCATTTGTTTTTATCAGTCTACTTGGAGATCGAGTAATCATAAGTTTGGACAATATAAGTATGACGTTGACCATGACTTATGTTCAAGCTAGATATCGTGTGACAAAGGGATTAATGCATATACTATTATTAGGCAAATTGGACATTCCTTATATTAATTGGGTAGTTGTAATGCCTTGCTAGAGGCCAATTATGACTTGTTGGTTTAATAGAGATTAAATTGACTTCCAATTAATATGGGCCTATCGGGTCTCACACAAGAATGCGTTTTGGGCTGGATATAATATTAATAATATTAGATATTAGATATTATTATTTATTATTATTATTATTATTTTCATTTTTTTATATATATATTATTAGATAATATATTCAGAATCCTAATGAGATTTGGATTCTGAATTTGACTTACCTTATCCAATTATATATATTATTAGATAATATATTCAGAATCCTAATTAGATTTGGATTCTGAATTTGACTTACCTTATCCAATTTCGAATTGGATTCTGGAGTGATTATATTCACTCCAGATGTTAAGTCTTCATATAGGTAACATTAGAAAATAAAAAGAGAATGAAAACTTTGAAACCCTAATACGTTTTAGAGAAAACGTTTTTCAGCCTTCGCCGTTGCAGAGAGCTAGCACTCCAGATGGTAGCATTCGTGTGGATAAGCGATAGAGGGTGTTTCGCGATCGAGGCATCTCTTCCAAACTGTGATTTCGAATCATCAACAGGTTAGTTCTTTGTACACTTTTGTCGAATTAAACGAACAGCATGGATCCTGGTGGGAAATCAGAGATCAAAAATTTTTCTGCTGTGTGTTTTTGTTTGCAGTGATCTCTTTGATTTCCTAACAGTGGTATCAGAGCCACTTGTTATTTTCGTTTAAGTTGAAAATGCCATGTTGATATGATTACATGAGATATATTGATTTCGTATGGCATGTTAACTATAAAACCCTAATTCGTTTTTCATATGATGAGAAAGGATTGGTGTTTTTAATTTTGTTTTCATGAGATGATCACGTATATATGATTGGTTGATTAAAACAATTTTCATATGATGAAAACGATTAAGTTTATATGTGATATAAACATTTGGTAATGATTCTGTAATGGGTTGTAAATATTCGAAATAAAACAGTAAGAAGGTTAATGAGATTAACAATTATGTTTTAGGGTTTCGCCAAAGAAAAATGTTAATAAGATTAACGTTTCTATTTGGCTTCGAGGGGCACTGCCCCTTCGGAACCCCGCCTGCTGACCAGCCAGCGGGAGCCCTGCCCACTAACCGGCTAGCGGGACCGCCGTATGTTCGCGCCCTATAGTTCGTTACCGCGACATTAAGAATGTCAATATATTTGTTTCTATTTAACATGTTGGTGATGAATATGTTATGTTTGTTTGATGTCTTACCATGGTGCATAGCATGGCCTTATGACCTATGTGATTTGTTTATTCATATCTTAATTTTGGATAAATACGGCCTGCGTGTTGTTTATTTTGTTGTAATTTATTTTACTAGTAGTTAGATTTTCTTTTATTGTAATAAATGAATATTCAAGCTACAATGTTTGTGATGGAGATTCATGCCAAGGAGAAGATGGTTCCATGGTGATGGAAGCACAAGCTCAAGTTTTGAAGATATGTAATATTGCAAGTGTTGTAATAGATAGGTTTTTCACCTAGGGTTGCCTTTATGATCTTCATTTGGTCTCTTGAAGATCATATTTAGTTTGGCCATGCTATGTCACGTTTACATATTTTGTCATTTGGTATATGATGCTTATGTGATAAATTATATATATGCATATAGGATGCTAAAATATAATGATATGTAATGCAAGACATGATTATAATTTAGTTGAACCCTCATCAATAATTTAAGTCTAAATGCCATCCACGTTTTGAACACCTATCAAAACTAAGATTGTATTAAAGTAGTTATTGCCAAAGCAATATGCTTTAAATATTCCTAGCTAAGTAGGATGAGTAATAGTGCTACTCATATGTTTTAAAATTGGTTAGACTTAATTAGGCTATCAAAATGGTTTTGGGCCTAAGGCATTAGATGGAATTCAACATGCTATGACATGTGATGTCAATATTCCATAATTACTAAGAGTTACATGAGATGTAATTGGTAAAGATGTTACCTACCTAAATAACTTGATTTTAGGCGTCACGCCAAAGCTGAGTTTAGAATTAAGTGAAATACGGATCTTAGCCTACTAAAATATTTCTTTAGAGGGTTATATTTTTAGTAGGAGTTTAAATAATTTTAACCTCATTATTAATTAAAATTTAACTTTGCATATTTATCAACAGATGGCTGCTAATAACAATTCCACCTTATCACTGCGATCTATCCTTGAGAAAGAAAAACTGAAAGAATGTGGGACTAATTTTGTTGACTGGTTTAGGAACCTGAGAATTGTTCTCAAACAAGAGAAAAAGTCCTACGTGCTTGATGAAGCTGTCCCTGACCCACCTCCTGCTGATGCTTCTAATGCTGCTAAGAGTAAGCATAAGAAGCATGTGGATGATTCCAATGACATAGGATGTCTTATGTTGGCTACCATGTGTCCAGGACTTCAGAAGGATATGGAACACTTAGAGGCTTATGAGATGAGTGTGCATCTCAAACAAGCTTTCCAACAATAGGCTAGGCAAGATAGGTTTAACACCGTTGTTGCATTATTTGACTGCAAAATGTCTGAAGGTGAATCTGTTAGTGCTCATGTTTTGAAGATGAAAGGCTATCTAGATCACCTTGCTAGACTTGGATATCCCCTGAGTTTAGAACTCTCCACGGATTTGATCCTACATTCATTGCCTAGCAGTTTCTCACAGTTTGTCATGAACTATAACATGAATGACATGGAGAAATCCATTCCTGAGCTATATGGTATGCTCAAAACTGCTGAGGGGAATATCAAAAAGTCTACCCAAATATTGAATGTCAATATTAAACAAATGAAAAAAAAAAAGCCAAAGATACTAAAGGCAAGGGTAAGGCAAAAGGTGCTAAAGGGTCCAAGGGACAAGCTAAACCAAAACTTGAACCTAAGGCTAAAGTTCCTAAGGAAGGGACTTGTTTCCATTGCAACAAGCCTGGGCATTGGAAGAGAAATTGTCAACTCTATTTAGATGAGTTAAAGAAGTTGAAGGGTAGTGCGACTACATCTTCAGGTATTTATGTTATAGAAATTAATTTATCTATTCCTTCTTCCTGGGTATTAGATACCGGATGTGGATCTCATATTTGTACAAATATGCAGGGACTCAAAAGGAGTAGGATGCTGAAGAAGGGCGAAGTGGACCTACGTGTTGGCAATAGAGCAAGAGTTGCTGCTATAGCTGTAGGAACTTATGAACTTGTTATGCCCAATGGGTTTTTGTTAATTTTGAACAATTGCTTTTATGTACCTACTATGAGTAGGAATCTTATTTCAGTATCTGTTTTGGATGATGAAGGTTATTCATTTTTTATTAAGAATAAGAAATGTTCTATTTTTGATAAAAAATGATTTGCTTTATAGTATTGCAAATTCTTATAATGGCCTTTATATCCTTAATCTTGATGATTCTAATGGTAATGATATCTATAACATAACTTCTAAGAGAACTAAGCCAAATGAGTTAAACCCTACTTATTTATGGCATTGTCGCCTTAGCCATATAAATGAGAAACACATTTCTAAGCTCCATCAAGATGGATTATTAGTTTCATTTGATTTTGAATCATTTGAAACATGTGAGTCTTGTTTGCTTGGTAAGATGACAAAGGATCCTTTTACTGGGCATAGTGAAAGGGCTAATGATTTATTGGGCTTGATACATACAGATGTATGTGGTCCTTTTAGCATTAGTGCCAGAGGAGGATTTCGATACTTCATTACTTTTACTGATGATTTCAGTAGGTATGGCTATGTCTACCTAATGAAACATAAGCATGAGTCTTTTGAAATGTTTAGAACTTTTCAAAATGAAGTACAAAATCAACTTGGTAAAACAATTAAACTACTTCGATCAGATCGAGGTGGTGAATATTTGAGCCAAGAGTTTGATGATCATCTAAGGGATTGTGGAATTGTTTCACAACTGACTCCTCCAGGAACTCCACAGTGGAATGGAGTTTCTGAAAGGAGAAATCAAACTCTATTAGATATGGTTCGATCAATGATGAGTCAAGCGGATCTTCCTTTATCTTTTTGGGGTTATGCCTTGGAGACAGCTGCATTCATTCTGAATCGTGTACCATCTAAGGCGGTTGAAAAGACACCATATGAGATATGGACAGGTAAGACACCTAGTTTGTCTTTTCTTAAGATTTGGGGTTGTGAAGCTTATGTGAAAAGACCAGTTTCAGATAAGTTAGCTCCAAAGTCTATCAAATGCAATTTTGTGGGGTATCCTAAGGAAACTAAAGGATACTATTTCTATACTCCTTCAGAGAACAAAGTGTTTGTTGCTCGAAATGGGATCTTTTTGGAAAAGGAATTTCTTTCTAAGAGAACTAGTGGGAGTATAGTAGAACTTGAGGAAACTCAAGTACCACAAGAAATCATTGAGCCGTCTATAGAGCCTATTTCAGAACCACAAATAGTTGTGGAGTCTGAAGATGTAACACAAATCCCTCGCAGGTCTGATAGGACACGTCGTCAGCCAGAGAGATATGGATTTCTTGTGACTGATGATAGTGAAGTAATGCTCATAGATCAAGATGAGCCTACTACCTATCAAGAAGCTGTGTCAGGTCCAGATTCAGACAAATGGCTCGGAGCCATGAAATCTGAGATGCAATCTATGTTTGACAACCAAGTTTGGTCTTTAATTGATCCTCTAGAGGGTATTAAGACTATTGGTTGCAAATGGGTTTTCAAGAAGAAAACTGACATGGATGGGAATGTGCAGACCTATAAAGCAAGGCTTGTTGCAAAAGGTTTCAAGCAAACTCATGGTATAGACTATGATGAAACCTTTTCACCAGTTGCTATGCTTAAGTCTGTTAGAATTCTCATTGCCATTGCAGCATACTATGATTATGAGATATGGCAAATGGATGTCAAAACTGCTTTCCTTAATGGAAACTTGCTTGAGGATGTGTATATGACACAACCTGAGGGTTTTGAAAATCCTGAGAATTCTACAAAGGTTTGCAAGCTTCAAAGATCCATTTATGGATTGAAGCAAGCATCTCGAAGCTGGAATCTTCATTTTGATGAAACAGTTAGGAACTTTGGTTTCATCAAGAATGAAGATGAACCTTGTGTTTACAAGATGGTTAGTGGGAGTGCAGTAGTGTTTTTAGTCTTATATGTGGATGACATATTACTCATTGGGAATGATATCCCTACCTTGCAAAAGGTTAAGACTTGGTTAGGGAATTCTTTCTCAATGAAAGATTTAGGTGAGGCTGCCTATATCCTTGGTATAAAGATCTATAGAGATAGATCTAGAAGGATAATTGGTCTGAGTCAAGTACATACATAGATGAAGTGTTGAAGAGGTTCAACATGCAAGATTCCAAAAAGGGATTCTTGCCTATGTCTCATGGCATTCATCTCAGCAAGAGTCAATGTCCTATGACATCTAATGAGCGAGATCGAATGAATAAGATTCCTTATGCTTCTGCTATAGGATCTATTATGTATGTCATGTTATGTACTAGACCAGATGTCTCATATCCATTAAGCGCAACTAGTAGATTTCAAGCTGATCCTAGTGAAGGTCACTGGACAATTGTCAAGAATATTCTTAAGTACCTTCAAAGGACTAAAGATGTATTCTTGGTTTATGGAGGTTTGGAAGATGAGCTAGTTGTAAATGGTTACACAGATGCTAGTTTCCAAACTGACATAGATGATTTTAGATCGCAGTCAGGTTTTGTATTCACATTGAATGGTGGAGCTGTTAGTTGGAAGAGTTCAAAACAAAGCACTGTGGCTGATTCTACAGCAGAGGCTGAGTATATAGCAGCATCAGATGCAGCTAAGGAAGCAGTCTGGTTGAAGAAATTCATCACTGAGCTAGGAGTGGTGCCTAGCATTGCAAATCCTGTGGACATTTATTGTGACAACAATGGTGCCATAGCACAGGCAAAAGAGCCTAGATCTCATCAAAGGTCTAAGCATATACTCAGGCATTTTCACCTCATTCGAGACATTATCGATAGAGGAGATATCAAGATATGCAAAGTTGACACAAATGATAACATAGAAGATCCATTAACAAAGCCTCTCTCACGGATCAAGCATGATCAACACACTAGATCTATGGGTCTTAGAAATTTGTAGGCCTAGTGCAAGTGGGAGATTGTTAGTGTATGTGCCCTAGGCCATTTATTTGGATCTTTATGTTATACATTCATTATTAATAAATGAGGTTTTATTATCATTATTGTTTGTTTGCATGTTACACAATTTTGATATTTGTCCCTGGTTTATTATTGTTATAGAGATAAAAAAAATAATTCTTAACCAGTATGAACATTGATTTGATAATCATCAGATGGTTATGTGTATAGTGATACAAATCAATTTCATAGATACTTGTTAGAGAACAATGTATTGGATAGACCCATCATGAGATTACTACATGGGTTAGTGTCATAAGTAAATCTCATGATAGTTATGTATTAATTCTTTGACTTGAGATTGTCATAGTTTCCAATATAAGGACTATTATATTTTGACATGATTAAACATTATCCGTAACTGGATAGTAATAAAGGTTATGATCATATATGATAGAAATTATGTAGAGGATAATGAACAATCAAGATAGAATTTGTCCCTCTCTTTGAGAGAGATATCTTTTGGGCCCCTCTATAAGTGAGACTGTGAAATGCATGGCCGTGCTCAAATGAATTGATAGTGTGATCAATTTCATTTGTTTTTATCAGTCTACTTGGAGATCGAGTAATCATAAGTTTGGACAATATAAGTATGACGTTGACCATGACTTATGTCCAAGCTAGATATCGTGTGACAAAGGGATTAATGCATGTACTATTATTAGGCAAATTGGACATTCCTTATATTAATTGGGTAGTTGCAACGCCTTGCTAGAGGCCAATTATGACTTGTTGGTTTAATAGAGATTAAATTGACTGCCAATTAATATGGGTCTATCGGGTCTCACACAAGAATGCGCTTTGGGCTGAATATAATATTAATAATATTAATATTAGATATTAATATTTATTATTATTAATATTTTCATTATATATATATATATATTATTAGATAATATATTCAGAATCCTATTGAGATTTGGATTCTGAATTTGACTTACCTTATCCAATTATATATATTATTAGATAATATATTCAGAATCCTAATTAGATTTGGATTCTGAATTTGACTTACCTTATCCAATTTCGAATTGGATTCTGGAGTGATTATATTCACTCTAGACGTTAAGTCTTTATATAGGTAACATTAGAAAATAAAAAGAGAATGAAAACTTTGAAACCCTAATACGTTTTAGAGAAAACGTTTTTCAGCCTTCGCCGTTGCAGAGAGCTAGCACTCCAGACGGTAGCATTCGTGTGGATACGCGATAGAGGGTGTTTCGCGATCGAGGCATCTCTTCCAAACTGTGATTTTGAATCATCAACAGGTTAGTTCTTTGTACACTTTCGTCGAATTAAACGAACAACATAGATCCTGGTGGGAAATCAGAGATCAAAAATTTTTCCGCTGCGTGTTTTTGTTTGCAGTGATCTCTTTGATTTCCTAACACCAACATGATTCCTTCATCAGAAAACTCATAACTTATTGGTTAGTAGTCTTCAATGGCTCGGTCTAACAAGTAGTCAGCTATAATACTCCCTTTTGTTGCCTTGTGGGTGATATATATTATCTCATATTTCAGTCAATAAAAATTGCCATCGAGCGAGTCTCCTAGTTAGAGCTGTCTTTTCAAAAATACACTTAATGTGATCCATTTAAGATATCAAGAAGGTGGTGTAGTATAACATATAGTGCCTCAATCGGTGAGCAGCACATGCTAATGCAACACAAGTTCTTTCCAACATAGAATATTTTACTTCATAATTGGTAAACTTCTTATTTATATAATATATGACTTGCTCTTTTCTTCCTGAGTCATCGTGCTGCCCAAGAACACCACCCATTAAGCTCTCAAAAATTGTTAAGTACAAGAGAAGAGGATGATCCGGTACAGACGGTTGCAGAATTGGAGGAGTCTGCAAATAATGTTTGATTTTATCAAAGGCTATTTGACATTCCTCATTCCATTTTTTCGGGTTATTCTTCCTCAAAAGTTTAAAGATAGGCTCACATGTAGCTGTCAATTTTGATATGAATCGAGCTATATAATTAAGCCTTCCAAAAAAGCTTCAGACCTCCTTTTCGATTTTAAGTAATCGTTCAAACAACGCTCTCAAAACTGCAACATGATCTTCATCATGTTGAGATTTTGCTATCATGTCATCAACATACACCTCTATTTCCTTATGCATTATATCATGAAACAAGGTAATCATTGCTCTCTGGTAAGTTGCCCCCACATTCTTTAATCCAAATGGCATCACTTTATAACAAAATATTTTGCAAAGAGTGATAAAAGTTATTTTTTCCTTATCATCAGGATTCATTTTGATTTGGTTTTATCTTAAGAATCCATCTATTAATGAGAACATATGGAATCGAGTTGCATTATCAACCAATACATCAATATGTGGTAGAGGAAAATCATCCTTTGGACTTGCACGATTAAGGTCTCGATAATCAACACACATTCTGACATTTCCATCCTTCTTAGGGACAGGAACAATGTTAGCTACCCATTCTGGATACTTGGCCACCTTTAAGAAACATGCCTCAAACTGCTTTTTTACCTCTTCTTTTATTTTCAACAAAACATCTGGCTTCAATTTTCTCAATTTTTGTTTCACTGGTTTACATTCTAGTTTTAATAGCAAACAATGCATGACTATGTCTGTACTCAATCCTTGCATATCCTGGTATGACCATGCAAAGACGTCTATGAATGCTTCTAGTAATTTAACTAGTCTCTCTTTGAGTTCTAGGAGTAAGGATGCACTAACCCTTGATTCCTTCTCATTTTCTTTGGTTCCTAAATTTATTGTCTCCACTGCCTTTTCTGAAGGTTTCATAATTTTTTCATCATATTCATCATCCTAGTTATTTCAGGAGGAAGATTCTCTTCATCCTCTTCATTAGATGTAATTTCAAAGATAGGGTTATCAAAGTCATATCCAAACTCAATTTCATCAAGATTTAATTCATCATTGGTATTCCAAGGTAGAGTGAGTATAAAAGGAAAATATTACAAAGATATAGAAAACAAAGTAGAAAGTAATGGAATGAAAGTAGCAAGGAGGTCAAGTATGGAAATAAAACATGCACTTTATTTTATTAAAAATTATTTTGAAACATTTGAAAGGAAAGCCCATGCTAACATTTTCCTATAATATTGGGTTGAATCATAGGAAATTAATTATTTGGATTACTTTGATTCATGAGATGGTAATTCACAACTTTCCAATTATTCAGATCTTATCTTGGTGGCAAAAGTGTGACCCATAAAGCTGCTTCATCATGAGGCTCGCTCTTGCTGACCATAGTTACCAATGAGTTCTCTGACATTATCTCCACATCCTGTAGATCTCCCATCATCTTTATTTCCTCATGAAAAAACCCAACACATCTGAATGTTTGCTTTAGGGGTGGGAATGTCATTTTCTCCATCAAGATTTCTTGATTAGCCAACCTTGCCAGTCGCCACTCCCTTTTCTCTTTCTAAATCCTCTTTTTATATTCTCTAGTGATTTTGTATCCTAATCCAACTTTATTGTCATTATTGGGAGGGAGCAAAAAGACATTGATCCCATGGTCATGTCTCCCTAAACCTTTCCTTGGGGAATAGCTCACCCTTAACATCTCTTTTGCCACCATTACGACTGCAACTGATAATCGAGGAGTTGGAATGACCAATCCTTCTCCAACATTTGAAGTGTTTGCTATTTCAAATTATTGGAAAGAACTTTTAAATGTTTCTTCTGCTGCTTCGACATGCATGGTTAAGACTGGTTTAGTGATTAAAAGGGCTTCTTCTCCTGAAATTTCAATCATATTTCCTTCAATGATGAATTTGACCTTATGATGTAGAGATGATGGTACTGCCTCTGCCGAGTGTATCCATGGTAGTCCCAATAATATGCTGTAAGCTGGTACCATTTCCATCACTTAAAATGTGATGTTAAATGTAACTGGACCCATTTGGATGGGTATTTCAATATCTCCTCAAACCTCTCTTCTGGTCCTATTGAATGCCCGAACTATCATAGAAATAGGTTGCATGTATGTCTCATTGATTAGTAGCTTTGAAAGGGTTGTTTTAGGGAGGATATTCAGCAATGATCCATTGTCCACCAGAACTTTGGCAACAAAATATCCTTTATATTGGACTGATATATATAAAGCCTTTGTATGCCCAATCCCTTCTCCAGGTGTTTCATCATCAGTGAAGAATATGTAGTTAGCTATCATCACACTCCCAACTATATTGTTCAAACTATCTATAGATATATCGTGGCATACATGTGCCTAATTCAGAACCTTAAATGGTGCATTTCGATGAGATTCTAAATTCAAGATCAAAGATAGTAGTGAAACTCTAGCTGGAGTTCTATTCAACTGTTCGATCATCTTATAATTGCTTTGCTTAACTAACTTCAAGAATTCACATTCCTCATGCTCAAAAATCGGCTTCTTTACTTCTAATTGTGAGTCATTTTTGTTGTCTGCATCTTGAAACTGCTTGACTTCACTTTCCTCCACCAACTCTACTTCCTTAGTTTTCCCCTTCCTATGCCTTTCAAGTTTATCTTTTCTTTGATTCTCTATTTCTTTTGGAGTATAACAACGACCACTTCTTGTCATGCCTCATATTCCAGAAATATTGACCATTGCTCCAATTTCACTATTTACCTGGCATATACCCTGATTATTACTTATTATCTCACACCCATACTTCTAAGGCATTGCTTTTGAATCTTTATATTTGAAAGGAGCTGGTGTTTTGATTACAAGCTTTGGGACCTATATTGCACTCGACTAACACTACTACAAGTGACACTCGCAATTAAACGAGGTAATTGTAGCAACGGTGATCGCCCCAAGGTCGTCTCACAAGGAAGGGATTGTTTTGTATTAGTTTGATTAGCAAGAAATTTAAAAACAAAAGTGTGATATGTTGGAATGGTGAAAAACAATTTTAATTTAAAAGTAAACGAGTAGTAGCTAGGTAACATAAATTCAATTCTAGGAATGGTGCCTAGGGTTGTAGATCAATTTAATCAAAGCTTAATTCTCAAATTATCCATTAACATGACCTAGTATTTTAATTTGTTCATTGAGTTTAATTAGTAATTACCAATTCATTAATTTTCACATTCATGAATTAACAACAACCAATTATTTTAAAATTACAAATTAATAAACTCTAGAACTTATATTTCTAATTCATTCTTAGGGTAGTTAATTGTATAGTTCCAATATCAAATTTCATCTCTCGGTCCTTCATTCAATATCTAGAGATCAATAGGTAGCTAATCTATCAACCTAACATTCAATCCAATGCAATCAACCAACAACAAGGTATATTAATGGAAATATCAAATCAAGGCTTCAATCAAATCTACTACAAACCTTAGGCATGAGTAATTTAGCTCAACATCATCAATTTAAAACAAATATTCATCTCAATATAAATCAAATCACAATTGTACATTGAAATATTAATGTTCTTAACAAACAATAACAATCTAGAAATGAATTAAAAGAGAGAATATAAAAACCCCTTTGAAGATGCTAAGAGTTGGACTTCTAGTCTTCCTCCTAGCTCCACCTTGAATATGATGAAGAACTAACAAGCATTCTTCAATCAATGGCTCTCCTCTTAATAGATGGAATGGTCACTCTCTCAAGCCCCCAACTCCTCAATTAAGCTTTCTTCAAACCCTAACCTTCATAAGAGCTTGCTCACCCAATTTTATCCCCAAAAATGTCAAGAATCTTATCTATGGAAGAAATGGAAGATGGAAATGAAGGTGATGTTCTTGGTCTTTCTCAAGACCAAGAACAAGAAGATGAACCAAGAGAGAACCCCCTTTCTTCTAGCTCCAACATGTATATATGTACATCCCTCTTCATTCTTATTAAATTTCTTAAGACACAAAGCATGCTTTCCAACTCACATACTCCACTTTGTCTCCCACTTTCTCATTATTTAAGTCTTCATCCCATGAATTAGGCACCCTTTTCTTTATTTTAATATTTCTTTTTAAAAGATGGCACATGTTGTCTCCCACTTTATCCCCCATTTCAAGTAAAATAATTGACAGAATTCTTACAAGACACGGCCAAGTCATGAGTGGCTTGGCCGTGTCACTCAATTTCTTATGGACATGGCCAAGCCTTGTGACTGTGTCCATGGCTGCCTCAATACCATCTTCAATTTCCAAGTTGGACATGGCTAAGGCCTTGGTCGTGTCATGTGACACGGCTAATGGCTTGATCGTGTCTCTTGAGTGTGTTCTCCACTGCATTTCTAGCTTTGCTTTGCTCTTCATATGGGGCACGGCCAAGGCCTTGGCCATGTCATGTGACATGGCCAATGGCTTGGCCGTGGCCTTGGCCGTGTCATGTGACATGGCCAATGGCTTGGCCGTGTCTCTTGGGTATGTCCACCTCTACCTTGCTTCACTTTGTCTTTGTTTTATTCTTTTGGTGAGACACAGCCAATGCCTTGGCCATGTCTCTTGGGTGTATCTACTTCTGCCTTTACTTCTTCTTATTTTGTTCTTTGGCTTCATTAGGGGAGATACGTCCAAGGCCTTGGCCATGTCTTGCGACACAACCAGTGGCTTGGCCATGTCTCTTGAGTGTGTTTGTCTATGCCAAAATTTCTTGCCTCTTTCCTTGGATGAGGGACATGGCCAAGCCATAAAGTGTCTTGGCCGTGTCTCATGTTTTTCCACCTTAAAAATCCATCAAAATGAATTAAAGCTCCATCATTTTGTTCTTCATCCTAGATCAAATACTTTAAACAAAATTTAAACACAAATTAAAAGAAAAATTAATCAAAAGTGAATAAAATCACACTAAACATAAACACATAGATGATCCAAACAACTATCCCACACTTAATTCTTTGCTTTTCCCCAAGCAAAGTCAAAATCAAAACAATCTAAACAAGATAAAATTAGTCAAGTTCAAGAGTTATAAGGATGTATCAAGACTCCCATTTTATTAAATCCACAATCATTATCAAATCAAGAATAATTAGTACTCAAGCAATTTAATGGTCAATCCGTGCATACCAAAAATTGTCACTCCCTCACAAAACCTCATAAGTGTTTAATCAGGTAGTGTTTAGGCTCTCAACATTCAATGAAAGATTATCTCTATAGGCTTGCTTATCAATCAAATCTCTACCACCTAATTACAATCGAGCATCAATCATAAGGTCTTTCTTTTGGTTGTAATGGGGCTAAGGTAAAGGCATGACATTTAGAAAATGTGAGCTTATTCATTAAGTTCAAGAGCACTTCAAGAACGAAGTAACTGATCATATGTATAACCCAACAATCCCAAAACACCTTCCACTCACCTACCCCTTGACATTAAAGAGCTTTTCAAGGAAACTCACTTATTAAATCTTTCAATGATTATTCCTAAACTTATTCCAATCCTACAAAAAAGAACAACTTTTATTATTTTAATTTTTTATTTTATTTTTTTAAAAAAATAGGGTTTGCAACTAAAAAAGATAACAATTTGTAATTTTGAACCCACTAAATTTAACCCCACACTTTATTTAACACAACACTCAATCGTAAATGCTCTTAAAATTCTCTTGACCTAATGCAAGGGCAATAGTTAAAACAATAAGGCTCAAGCTAATGGCGTTGTGAAAAAGAAAGAAAAGGAAAAATGAAATAAGCCAAAATGGGTTCACCTAATTGCCTTAATTATATTGATGCCTAATTGAAATTTTTATGTAGTCTCAAAATGCATGTCAAAGCAAGTTCTAGCAATTTATCAATCAAAGATGTTTACACACAATAAAGAATAATAAGTTGATGGCTCAATTCCTCACTAGTTTAAAGGTGATGCAAGAATAACCATCAAAATTGACAATAAGTATCAATTCTAATCAATTCTCAAATTCATGCTTCAAAAATTCAAAGGTCATCTATCAACAATCTTATAACAATTAAACTTTTCAAAATTCATTTATTCAAAGAAAAACATTATCTAAACACAAACTGCACCCCACACTTAAAGATTCAAATTGTCTCCAATGTGAGCATGCATAAATTAAAAGAGAGTTCAGATGAAACCTAATTTCCATCGTTCCCATATGCGATATGAAGTGCTCCTTACATCCTTAATGCAATTGTCGCCCATGTGTGAGAAGATGAATAGCATGCAACTCCGAAAGGTACCCAACGTATTACAAAGCCGAAATAGCGTCATTTGAAGTTCAATTGTCCAAAGGAAACATGTGAAGGTTGTCTTAGGGTGATCCTCCAATGCTATAGGAACTTGGTAAAAACCTTTTTCAGTTCGCAACATGGTTATATCCATTTTTTGCTCCTCCTCACCACCGAGAGTGGAAGAGATGATCATTGGTTGCATACTGTTCTCCTCATCCAAAACATATTTCAAAATTTTTGTGGTCTTTTTAAGTTTAACCAAGTTTAGTTGAATCTCTTTCTCATCCACTTTAGCAATCTAAAGTCCCCACTCAACAACCTCATCATTTAAGATTAATTTGCTATCCTCAATTTCTGAATTGGAAATTTAGGCTCTACTTCCAAGGTCATGGCCATCTGAAGCTTATCTTTACTATCCTCTTTATAGGGCATGTTATAGATTTCAGAAAGTTGCTTACCTTGTTTCTCATCCTTCAATCTACTTGGGAATGGAATTGGTGGCATATAAGGATTTGGAGGCTCATGAAATTTTAATGAAGTTGATGCTTTCAAATTCTCCTCCTCTTTTAATTGACTTGACTCTTCTATATTAGGTTGTATCTCCTCACCATTTTCTTCTTGATTAGTACCTACATCAGGGGAATCACAAAATTTGTTATATATCACCTGTTTACTCCTCAAAATTGTGATTGCATTAGCTTGATCTATTTTACTAGGAGATTCCACTTTTGGTGTGCTTGGAGTTGATTTGCCAGTTGCCCAACTTGAGTTTTCACCTTCTTCAATGATACCTCCAAAGAATCAAACCTCTTATTGCTCCCTTCCTGATTTTGTATGCTAATTTGAAGGAAAGCATTTAAATTATCTTCCACTGTGGGTTTCTTGAATTGATCTTGATTTTGTGTGCTAATTTGAATAAAGGCATTCTAACTATCCTCCAATGCGGGTTTCTTAAGGTGATTTTGGTTTGAGAATTGTTCTTGAAAGTAAAAAGTTCTTTGGTAAGGTTGAAAAAATTGTTGAGGTGGAATTTGTTGTTGGTTTTCCCAAGAAAAAGTTGGGTAGTTTCTCCAACTTGAATTATAAGGATCAGAATATGGGTCATTTCTACCCCTTGGCTGGAAACTTTCAAAAACATATTCTTCCTCATGCCTCTCTTGGTATTGTTCAAAACCAAATGAATACATGTTCGCACTATGTCCTGCAATGCCACATGCTGGACATACTTCATGAGTAGGCATAGGTGCTCTTCCTCTTGCATTTAGCATCTTAAGTTGACTTCTTAATTATGCTAATTGCCATGCCATTTCAGAATTAGCATTTGAATCATAAACTCCCTCATGCCTTGAAAACTGCATCTTTATTATAAACACTTATTAACTCAAAAAGAAATGCTTCAAAAACAATTAAACAATTTAAATAAACAAAAAATTAAACTACTAACAACAATTGCCTTCCCCAACAATGGCGCCAAAAACTTGTTGCGCTTGACTAACACTACTACAAGCGACACTTGTAAGTATACGAGATAATTGTAGCAACGATGATCGTCCCAAGGTCATCTCACAAGGAAGGGATTGTTTTGTAATAGTTTGATTAGCAAGAAATTTAAAAACAAAAGTGTGATATGTTGGAATGGTGAAAAATAATTTTAATTTAAAAGTAAATGAGTAGTAGCTATGTAAGATCAATTCAATTCTAGGAATGGTGCCTGGGGTTGTAGATCAATTTAATCAAAGCTTAATTCTCAAATTATCCATTAACATGACCTTGTATTTTAATTTGTTCCTTGAGTTTAATTAGTAATTACCAATTCATTAGTTTTCACATTCATGAATTAACAACCAATTGTTTTGAAATTACAAATTAATAAACCCTAGAACTTATATTTCTAATTCATTCTTAGGGTAGTTAATTGCATAGTTCCAATATCAAATTTCATCTTTCGGTCCTTCATTCAATATCTAGAGATCAATAGGTAGCTAATCTATCAACCTAACATTCAATCCAATGAAATCAACCAACAACAAGGTATATTAATGGAAATATCAAATCAAGGCATTCAATCAAATCTACTACAAACCCTAGGCATGAGTAATTTAGCTCAACATCATCAATTTAAAACAAATATTCATCTCAATATAAATCAAATCACAATTGTACATTGAAATATTAATATTCTTAACAAACAATAACAATCTAGAAATGAATTAAAAGAGAGAATATAAAAACCCCTTTGAAGATGCTAAGAGTTGGACTTCTAGTCTTCCTCCTAGCTCCACCTTGAATATGATGAAGAACTAACAAGCCTTCTTCAATCAATGGCTCCCCTCTTGAAAGATGGAATGGTTACTCTCTCAAGCCACCAACTCCTCAATCAAGCTTTCTTCAAACCCTAACCTTCACAAGAGCTTGCTCACCCAATTTTATCCCCAAAAATGTCAAGAATCTTATCTATGGAAGAAATGGAAGATGAAGATGAAGGTGATGTTCTTGGTCTCTCTCAAGACCAAGAACAAGAAGATGAACCAAGAGAGAACCCCCTTTCTTCTAGCTCCAACGTGTATATATGTACATCCCTCTTCATTCTTTTTAATTTCTTAAGATACAAAGCATGCTTTCCAACTCACACATTCCACTTTGTCTCCCACTTTCTCATTATTTAAGTCTTCATCCCATGAATTAGGCACCCATTTCCTTATTTTAATATTTCTTTTTAAAAGATGACACTTATTGTCTCCCACTTTGTCTCCCATTTCATGTAAAATAATTGAAAGAATTCTCACAAGACACGGCCAAGTCATGAGTGACTTGGCTTTGTCACTCAATTTCTTATGGACACGGCCAAGCCATGTGACTATGTCCATGGCTGCCTCAATACCATCTTCAATTTCCAAGTGGGACACGGCTTAGCCGTGTCTCTTGAGTGTGTTCTCCATTGTATTTCTAGCTTTGCTTTGCTCTTCATATGGGACACGGCCAAGGCCTTGGCCATGTCTCTTGGGTGTGTTCACTTCTGCCTTGCTTCACTTTGTCTTTGCTTTGTTCTTTTGGTGGGACACGACGAATGCCTTAGCCATGTCTCTTGGGTGTGTCCACTTTTGCCTTTGCTTCTTCTTGTTTTTTTATTTGGCTTCATTAGGGGAGACACGTCCAAGGCCTTGGCCATGTCTTGTGATAAGGCCAGTGGCTTGGCCATGTCTCTTGAGTGTGTTCATCTCTACCAAAATTTCTTACCTCTTTCCTTGGATGAGGGACATGGCCAAGCCATGAAGTATCTTGGCCGTGTCTCATTCTTTTCCACCTTAAAAATCCATCAAAATGAAATAAATCTCCATCATTTTATTCTTCATCATGGATCAAATACTTTAAACAAAATTTAAACACAAATTAAAATAAAAAATCAATCAAAAGCCAATAAAATTGCACTAAACATAAAAACATAGATGATCCAAACAACCTGTAAAGATTTATCATATTTTTCCTCTTTGGTCATTTCTGGTGAACATGATATTATAATAGGTGTTGGGATGGAAAGATTGATGGACACCATATTCACATCTTCCTTTTCCTTTCTTTCTATTCCGAATATCACAATTTTAGCATCCATTAACTTTTGAACTTTTATCTTAAGCTGCAAGGATTCATTGATTTTATGGTCTGATGCCTTATCGTGGTATTCACAAAAAGAACCAAGTTGAGGGGGAGAATTATCTCCAAATTGGCTTTTGAGAATTATTCCAGTCTTGACCAAAATTTGAAAAAGCTACTCCATAGGCATTTGAACTTCCTCTATCTTTTTCTTATACTGATGAATCTCCTCTTCAATTACAACATTAAATTTGCCCCCATCATGGTTTGGTAGAGGGTTATTGTTCACATTAGGAATTTTTTATTCTTAATTGAATTTCAAACACCATGCATTTAAAATACTTTGAACTTTTCTTTTAAATGCCATAAAATTTTCAATGGAATGCCCAGGTGCCCCCGCATGATATTCACATTTGGCATTAGGTTTATACCACTTGGGATATGGCAGCTTCATCGGTTCTAATGGTGTTAGGCACACTTGTTGTCCTTGGATTAGTTGAGGCAATAGTTCTGCATAAGTTATAGGGATAGGATCAAATGTTTCTATCCTTCTTTCCCGAGGGTGGTTATTTTTTTACCCTCCTTGATTAAATTGATTTGGTCTATTGTTTGCTCCTTAAGTAAGCATAGGAGCACTTGGCAAAGTGGAATAAAGAGCATTTTGAGAATTCATGAACCGAGGAGCTTGATAAAGAAGCTGATACATTTCAAGCCCTGTATTTGCCATATAATGTGATGAGGGATAATGGTAGTAATTTTCTTTAGGCTGTGAATGTCCTTCTATCATGTGGATTTCTCCCTCTTTCTTTTTTCCTGAATATCTTCTTTTTGAGCTATTCCCTTCTGTACTCTGTTCTTCAATCTATCTTTTTTTCATGCCTTGCTCAATCTGAAAAATTGGTGGTCATGTTAGATAGCAGCATATTATAGAATGGTTGTCCTAACGTGTCCAAAAAATTGGATATCATCTCTTTATCTGTGAGAGGGGGACTAACTTGAGCTGCCTTGTCTCTCCACCTTTGTGCATATTCCTTAAAAGTCTAATTCTTTTTCCTTTCCATAGCCCT
Organism: Garcia nutans; assembly: GCA_947685225.1. Classification (NCBI taxonomy): domain Eukaryota; kingdom Viridiplantae; phylum Streptophyta; class Magnoliopsida; order Malpighiales; family Euphorbiaceae; genus Garcia; species Garcia nutans. The sequence goes on from CANTUV010000001.1 coordinate 24,561,312, forward strand.
TAGATCATTCCTACTAGGTGTCGTATCCATGTTATGCTTATATTGTTTCATGAAAGCATTTACCAGATTTTTTTCATCTTTGAATATGCGTTCGATCTAGATGCATATACCACCTCATTGCTGATCCAGTGAGACTTTCTAGGAAAACATGAATCATCAACTTCTCATTTCTATCATATGATGCCATCCTACTACAGAACATCGATAGATGACTTTGAGGACAAGATAGACCATCATATTTTTCAAAATCTGGAGTTTTGAATTTCAATGGTATGGTCACATTGGGTACCAAGCACAGTTGGGATGCATCTGTTATTCCATATATATTAACTCCCTCGATTACCTTTAAACGCTTCTCTAACCATTTTATCTTTCTTGAGATAGGTTCAAAACTAGACCTTTTGAAACTATTTTGCACCCTTGGGTCATCCAGGTCTGGTATTATTATAGGTTCTTCAGGGATATTAGAAGGCCTAGAATTGGTTTGAGTTCCACCCACTTGCGCTCCCTGTGGTGCTCCTTAGTGATGTTTGGAGCCATAGATATTCTCAGCTAAAAGGATATTATTACTTGGTCCCCTTCTTCTATCCTGTATGGCAGATAAAATTTGGCGAATATGAAGAATCTCCTACGGCACCCGTGAAGGGACAAGCTATTGGGGTTCTTGATCCTGAGGGATTAGGCACAGTTTCTATGGTGTTCTTGCCTTTATGTAATTTCATAAGTTGTGCCAATTGATTTCTCATTTCTGACACTTCTTATAACTTATCTTTTATTTGGTCGATATATCATCTCATTTCTTCTTGGGCTTGGTCTTCCATAAGTCTAGTCTTTGACCGAGTCCCGTAACGGTGAGTTAAGTTAGATCTATTTTTCAAAATTCAGGCTATGTTGATGTTCCTGATGGTATATTTGTTTTATATATTAGAAAACACGCATCATTTTTCCTCTCTTGTATGAAATCATGATGCAACAACCAGGCAAACTCATTTTTTTAAATTTTGAATAAAAGAAAAAGGGATGGAAAAATTGATAAATAACATAAATAACATAAATAGTTAATTTTCTTTCAACACACAAGAAAAGAAAGAAAGAAAAAAAAGATATCTTGTTCATCAAATTAGAAAAGGAATCAAATCTTGCTAACTCTTATGACCCTCATTTGAACTGTCCATAAAAGGAAAGCTCTCGATACATCTTTTCCAGTAGATCATAGAGTTCTTGTCCATGTGGCCCCACTGGCATGTAAATCTTCCTCATACGATTCACCTCTTGAGCCATGTTATTTGCTTTTTGAGCTAGTGCTCTCAACTTTTTAGTAAGGATATCGGACTGTGTACATACTCTTGTGAAGTTATCATGGTAAAAGATACAATCTTCCTTGTAAAATCTTATGCGGGCCATCAAATCATTTTTTCTATAAGAATTTGTTGTATGGAAGCGGTCAGCTGATCTGTCTGGTATTGATATGCTTAGATTTTCCATGCCAAATTTTGGATATGAGTTTGTTATTCGCATAATTCATCGACCAGAGCTTTTATCTCACCTTTCATTCTTTCTTCCCTTTCCTTATATCCCTCTAATAGCCCTTGGAGTCTACACATTTCCCCCTTTAACTTGTTATTTTCTTGCTCTAGTTCAAATGCTTTTCTCTCGACTTCTAAGATTGTTGTTTTCCTTTTTATTGTATTCAACTCTTTCAACTATATTTGGACTTCTGCTTTTCATCTTTAAGCTTCTCATTTTCTTTGCACAGCTCAAAAGCCCTTTCCTTAGCCTCTGTAGTCTCCCGAATCCAATAGGCTGTATATCTCTATTATCTGTGGAAGACATTTTTTTGTCGACGGATGAAGTAACAGGAATAGTTTTGCTTGATGTAGAGGGCTCTTTGTGTATCTTTACTATTGGAGGGACAAACCCTTTTCCTCTTTTTTTATGCCATTTTAAATAGCCCTCAATCACTAAATCTCTATAAGCTCCAGATCTTATTTTTTCACAATCTGCCATGCATCTAAGGCTTTTCTAAGCTTACCAAATGCATTTTCATCCCCGTAATCAAAGTCTACATGATCCAGCCCTATTATTTGAGAAATGAATTATAAAGATCACAATTTTCTTCTTACCATTGCAGGTGCATATGCAGTGAACCTCCATATTTTGATCAAAGACACCCATGGAAAGTCACCACAACAGTATATCAATGATTGTCTGTCCTTCTAAAATGCTAGCCAAGATATATTTTCTTATTTTATCTACTGAAGAAATCTTAGCCACTGCCTTTTATTCAGGGAAGTCATAGGCCATTCTGCTGATTTGAATTTTGCCAGATTATTTTTTTTATAACATTCTACCCTGGTTCATACTATTATTTTTTTATAACATTCTACCCTGGTTCATACTTAATTGTAGGAAATTGAAAAGAAGGGGGGCATCTGAAATGAGTCACGGCCCATATACTTGAAAGAGTAGCATAACCCTCAAATCGACCCTTTCATTGTCGTCTGCAATGATTTAATGATCTTATTGTCTTTGCTAGTATACTAATTATCGGATCTGCTCCTCTCATCACACAAGTGAAGAAGGTAATGACCTTGGGGTCCACACAGTTCAATTCCTTCAGAAATAAGACCATTCCATATATAAGTAGCATAAGAACTTGAAACCCTTCTTTTTGATGGAGATTGCTCTTCACAAATTCTTATAAAGGCTTCACTCGAACACCTTTAGATTGAGGACTCTCCCACTCTTCCATAGTCTTTGCTTGCACACCCATGATCTTAGCTATTTGTTTTCTTCCAACTGCCCTTCTATCATGTATGTATGGTTTGATTTCACTCTTCTATGATACGTTGGTCATGAAGCGATATTCTTCTATAGTGGGAGTCAAATCTAATTGTCCAAATGAGAAGAATCGATAGCATGGGTCCTAATAATTGATCATGGCTTTTAGTATTGGTAAGAACACGTGGACATACATCAGATATGCAATCCAACCAAACTGTTCATTGAACTGAATTCTTTGTTGTGGCCTCAAATTATCCCAAACTTCCTTCAAAGCTCCCAGATCATTTTACTGAAAGTCTACATGTTCCAATATGGGAAACTGAAGTAAAACCCCCATATGGAGACAATCCCCATCTTCTCTTTGTTTCACCTCTGAATGTGATGCAACTTCTGCCTCAGATGTATCTATTGCAATCCTATTATGGGAATTCATGTTAGATTGTCACAAGAGTATGAAGTGGTTCCTGATGTAAAAAAGACAACAAAAACATGCTTATTAGTCACAAATACATTTATAACAAATGTCAGAATTGCAAAAAATTTCAATTTCATGCAGTGCAAAATTATACAATATTTATCCAAAAGGAACTTTGTCATTGATCATGAAGAAAGTTTACAAAAATAATAGACATATTCTTATCTCTCATAGTCTAAATACTATAAGACTTAAGTGTACATCCGATCAATATGTCATATTTTAATCACTCTAAATTATCCTGATTTCATTTATTGCCTTTTCAAAACCAAACAAAAGAAAAATTTTTATTCTCCTAATTTTATGTACCTCCTAAGCTTTCTTCCACCCTTTATCCCTGGTTGCATCATCACTCAAGGTCTCTATTATGCTTCTTGGACATTTGGGGGTGACTCTTCTTCAGACTCTTCATCTAGTAGTTATTCCTCATTTGTGGCCTCGTCTTCATGATGTGGTGGCTCTTCCACTACTTCAGCTACTGGCATGGGTTCTTCTTTTGGCCACTCATTCTCGTCCTCTGGGTCTTCATCATCATAATATATTTCTTCTTCCTCTACCTCATCTTCATCTTCTGAAACAAGCAATTGAACTAGCCCATTATAATAGTTGACAACAACTGTCTTGTAATATAGGATGACAACAAGAGGTAAGATATTCAAATCCCATTTTAACCTTCCATCAAAGTGGTATTCCTGAGGAGTTAAGAGGCCTAGAGGTACTATGTATGCTTATACCTGATTAGCTTCGCAAAGAATTTCTTTAATTGTATACCAATCAGATCCATGTTAATAGGGGTCCACTAAAAGGTTTTTGTAACACCCCTTCCCGACCTACATGTGTAAGCCGAGTAGAGGTGCCACACTATCCAAATGTTGCTATAAATTTTACATAATCAAAATTTTGTTCCAATTTTATAGAAATTTTGCCAGAGGTTCGCCTAGAGATTTGGATCCCAAGTGTCGACAAAACTTGTTTTTCTGATTTTTGAAAACATTTTACACAGACCAATGTGAATACAATCAGTTTCCAATACACTCCCAATGAATCCACCTTATACCCTCAACTACAACCTGCAAGAAAAATTCACACTTCTAATTCAGAATAAAGTAGAGATTTATTATTATTACATACCAATAACGTACAGTATCACATACTGACTCTCAATCTTATATACATATACATGCCACAACTAGTTAACTCATAATGGAAACTAAAGGCTACTCTGAGGTGCTGCGCTGTGTTGTGCTGCTCGATGCTAATCACCAAAATCTACTGCTCCAAACCTACGAGTCAAGAAAACTCAACTCGCTGAGCGTTGTCGCTCAGTGGGTACTTTACCAATAAAAATAAAAGTAGTATATGAAAGTATTCGAAATCAAAGGAAATAATTAAATCCACAATCAACCAACTTTATACCAATAGAAATCGTGATACATTCAGTGTGATATGCTTTCAATAATGTAAAATCATAATTCAAACTCATTGGCATTATATAGTTTAACGAAAAATAATGTCTTTGATTCAGGCTCTACTGGTATATAGGGAACCATAGTGATAAGGCAGTGGCCTCCCCACTGTAACATAGGTAGCCCTCAGCACCGAAATCAGATCACAGGAATGGGCCTCCCCATCCTGGTTGTAACCAATTCCGCTCTACGGCCTATACCCGTAGGTAACCGCCGGAGCATTTCAATCACAATTTCACAACATCTCCGCTCCACGGCCTATACCCGAAGGTGTAACACTCCTTCCCAACCTACATGTGTAAGCTGAGTAGAGGCGCCACACTAACCTAATGTTGCTACCAATTTTACTTAGTCAAATTTTAGTTCCGATTTTTTTAAAAAAAAAATTTTGCCATAGTTTCACCTAAAAATTGAGTCCCAAGTGTCGACAAAACCGGTTTTTTTCTTATTTTTAAAAACATTTTACACAAACCAATGCAAACAAAATCATTCTCAGTACACTCCCAATAAATCCCCCTTGTAACCTCAACTACAACCTGCAAAAAGAATTTACACTTCTAGTGCAACATAAAATAAAGGTTTTGTGACAACCCCTATATTTAAATATTACACAGCGTAAGTTATAAAATATTTACATATTTACATACTAAACATTTCTTTACAAAATATAAAGAAATATACATGATTGGCAAGTCTGCTCTGATCTTTAAGCTCCAAAAATGGATTCAACAAGGTCTACTCTCACTTGGTCTTGATGAACTCTCGGGTTCAACTCTATCCACTCTATTACCTGCGCGATTAAACACTATCGCGCTTAGCCAACGACTTAGTAAGATAAAACATGTTAATGATATGCTTAAATGTAATGCAATGCCACATATGTTATTGATAAGATCAACATCATAAATATAAAGTTAACACATAATTATGCATTTCACAAATCATAGTCATATGAGTATACCACATTTCAACATCTTTCCACATTCAACATTACTCAATCATACTCAATAACCAACATCTCATTTCATTAACTCATAACATTATTTAGGACATTCATATAACCTTGACACCTATGGGCCCAACAAGTATTTAATATGATATTCAGAGTTCAGAGTTACTGATTTGGTTCATAGTCACAATAATCACGCCCGTAGGCAATGTATATACATGTATCTCTATCCATGGATAGTGTAACAGACCCAGTCTCTTGGACCATCACTCAACACATATGAGGAGATCCTCAACCCGGCAAGACTGTTACAAATCATATATCTTATATTCACAATTCTCATAGTGTAACAGACCCAGTCTCTTGGACCATCAACTCAACACATATGAGGAGATCCTCAACCCGGCAAGACTGTTACCTTTCATCATTTCTTAGGCATGCCACCCAAATCCAGAACTCTGAAACTGAATAACATATTAAACAAACAATTCATTTATTATATAGTTACCATTTCCATTCTCAAATTCTCATCACATTTAGGCAAACATGCCTTCTTTCTTTCAATATCATCATCATAGCCAATCACAATGGCATTGTCTCATATCATGTCTTATTTGAATTATCATTTCAATTTCAATATATATTATTCATGAAACACATAACCATTCACAATGCATAACATAACATTGTTCAATCTCAACAATGCAATTAGGGCAAAGAACAATTGATATGATTCATATGAATAATACATTCTGGTTTTAGACTCCATTTTATCCTTATTTTGAAAAATTGTATAAAATAATCTACTTGATTAAAAATTCTAAAATTTTTACAGAATTTATTTTTGTATCTTAAAATCATTCCTTTAAAATTTCAGATCAAACTGAACACAAAATCTTGGTCAAATAGTTCACCTAACCAGACTGCCCCAATTGCCCTGCATCCTGGCAGCAGTTCTGAACTTTGTGAATTCCATAAATCAAATTCAATCAACGTGGTTCCAAATTATTTTTCTCAAATACTAGACTCACTAAGCAACAACATATCCAAAATTCAATTGGATATGATTTTTCTACATTTTATTAAAAATCCCGAAATATAGTTGTCTCAGTTAAGGTACCTGCTGGAACAGTTCTACTAAAAATAATCTTTCTAAACTCATAACCATTCCAAAATCGAATCAACATATTTTTCAGTCATTCTAGACTCATAGAGGCACAACATATCAAAAATTCACTTCAAGAACATTTTTCTATAATTAATTAAAAATCATACAAGTCACAGCCTTTACTAATTGTAAAACAGAAAAAGAATTTCACTAAACACAACTCATCTCATCATCAAACCAACAAACCCTAATTCCTTTCTCACACCACTTCAAAAGAATTGAAGAATTTAAAGAAAAGATCTTACCTTAGATGAAGAAATCCACAAATCTTTAACCAAAACCCTTGCTTCCTTCTTCAAATTGCTTCAAACCTCAAGATCACCTCTCTTTCTCTCTTGGTTTTTGGAGAGCCGGCACCTCTTGAAAGAAAGAAGGAAAATGATGAATACACAAAGTCAAATTTGCTTTTAATCTCCACCAAGTGATCTTATCCAAGCAATTACCAAAATGCCCTCAATCATATAACTAACTTTTTGTCTCATATAAGCCCTTATATGTAATTGCACATTCCACAAAAATATCTTCTTGCATTGACTCTTCCTTTGACCCATTTATATGTTATATATATCATCATATACACAACATATACATTTGTCTCTAAACCCTAAATTTCTTCTCCAAAACACATACAAAAACATTCTCTTCCAATTTCTTATCAACTTATCATATATACATAATTCAAGTGCAACAACACTAACACCAAGACTACTAGAGCATAATTAGGGATATTACAATTCTCCCCCTCTAGAAAGAAATTTCGTCCTCGAAATTACCTGAAATTAACTCTGAAATAACTGAGGATACTGGTCTCGCATGGTATGCTCACTTTCCCAAGTTGCTTCCTCTCTTGCATGATTCTTCCACAGAACTTTTACCAAAGGCACATTCTTATTTCTTAACTCTTTTACATCACATGCCAAGATAGCAACTGGTTCCTCTTCAAATGTCAAGTCTGGGCTCACTTCAATAGATTCAAATGGCAACACATGAGATGGATCCGACCTATATCTCCTCAACATAGAAACATGGAATACATTATGAATACGATCCAACTCAGGTGGCAAAGCAAGTCGATACGCCACTGGCCCAACTCTTTCTAACACTTCATACGGCCCAATAAAACGAGGACTCAATTTTCCTTTCCGACCGAACCTCAAAATCTTCTTCCAAGGAGACACTTTCAGAAATACCTTATCTCCAACATCAAACTCTATATCTCTCCTTTTCAGATCTGCATAAGACTTCTGTCGGTCTGAAGCTGCTTTTAACCTGCCTCGAATCAACTTTACTTTTTCTTCAGTTTCTTGAATCAAATCAGGACCAACCAACTTATTATCTCCAAGCTCATTCCAACAAAGAGGTGTCCTACACCGTCTGCCATACAATGCTTCAAACGGTGCCATACCAATGCTGGATTGGTGACTGTTGTTGTAAGCAAACTCCACAAGAGGTAAAAACCTATCCCAACTTCCAGAGAAATCGATGACATAGCTTCTCAACATGTCCTCAATAATCTGTATCACCCTCTCTGACTGTCCATCCGTCTGTGGATGAAAAGCAGTGCTGAAATGCAGTCGAGAACCTAAAGCACTATGCAAACTCTTCCAAAATCTGGAAGTAAACCTGGGATCTCGATCAGACACTAAAGAAGTTGGAACACCATGCAGTTTCACAATCTCATGGATATACAGCTCAGCCAATCTCTCCAAAGAGTAATCCATTCGAACCGGAAGAAAATGAGCTGTCTTAGTCAATCTATCCACAATCACCCATATGGCATCATGCTTCTTTTGTGTCAATGGCAAACCAGACACAAAATCCATTGTTACTCTTTCCCACTTCCATTCTGGCACTGACAATGGTTGAAGCAACCCGGTTGGAACTTGATGCTCTGCTTTAACCTTCTGACAGGTGAGACATTTCGATACAAACTCAGCAATGTCTCTCTTCAACCCCATCCACCAATAATGCTGTCTCAAATCATGATACATCTTCGTATTACCTGGATGCATAGCAAACATTGACTGATGAGCTTCTTCCAAAATGACCCTTTTCAAATCAGCATCATCGGGTACACACAATCGGTTTTTAAACCATAGGCTCCCATCACTTTTCACAACAAAATCTCTAGTCTTCCCATTCTTGCAATCTGAAATAATCTTCTGAATCTTCATATCAATCAACTGAGCCTCTTTGATCTGATCTAACAAAACTGGTTTCAAAAGCAACTGTGCCAACAATGCACCATCATCACAAGGTACAAAACTGGCATGCAATGCTCTCAACTCAACAAGCAACGAGAGCGAGTAAACTGTTAAACCAGCTAAAGACTTCTGACTCAAAGCATCAGCAACAACATTTGCTTTACCTGGATGATAGTCAATCAAGCAGTCGTAGTCTTTAATCAATTCTAACCATCTCCTCTGACGAAGATTGAGTTCTTTCTGGACACCCAAATACTTCAAACTCTTGTGATCAGTGTAGATGAAACATTTCTCCCCAAATAGATAGTGGCGCCAAATTTTCAATGCAAACACAATGGCAGCCAATTCCAAATCATGGGTCGGATAGTTAAGCTCATGCGGTTTCAACTGTCGAGATGCATAAGCTATAACTTTACCTTCCTGCATCAACACACATCCCAAACCACTATATGAAGCATCACTGTAAATCACATATGGTTTGCCTTCTACAGGTAAAGTAAGAACAGGCGCTTGAGTCAACATATCTCTGAACTGCTCAAAGCTCGCCTGACACTGATCTGTCCACAAAAACCTCACTCCCTTACGAAGCAATCTGGTGAGTGGAGTAGCTATCAAAGAAAATCCTTTCACAAACCGCCGGTAATAGCCTGCCAAACCTAGAAAACTTCTAATCTCTGTCACAGACTTAGGTGGACTCCAATTCAGAATAGCTTCAACTTTACTTGGATTAACTCTAATGCCTTCTGCTGAAACAATATGTCCGAGAAAAGTTACTTGATCCAACCAGAACTCACACTTCGACAATTTAGCAAACAACTGCTTCTCTCTCAAAATCTGCAACACAATCCGCAGATGCATATCATGTTCCTCCTCATTCCGCGAATACACCAGAATGTCATCGATGAAGACCACTACAAACTGATCCAGATAGGGCCTAAATACCCTATTCATCAAATCCATAAAAGCTGCAGGTGCATTCGTCAGACCAAAAGGCATAACTAAAAATTCATAATGCCCATATCTGGTCCGGAAAGCTGTCTTCGGAACATCTTCAGCTCTGACTCTCAGCTGATGGTACCCTGATCTCAGATCAATTTTGGAAAACACAGCTGCACCCTTCAACTGATCAAATAGATCATCGATTCTAGGCAAAGGATATTTATTCTTAATGGTCACTTTGTTCAATTGCCTATAATCGATACATAATCTCATAGTACCATCTTTCTTCTTCACAAATAGCACAGGAGCTCCCCAAGGAGAAACACTGGGGTGAATGAATCCTTTGTCCAACAACTCCTGTAATTGCACTTTTAACTCCCTCAATTCTGCTGGTGCCATTCTGTAAGGAGTAATCGAAATAGGAGTGGTACCGGGCAACAATTCGATACCAAACTCCACTTCTCTCTCAGGAGGCAATCCTGGCAACTCCTCGGGAAAAACATTTGGGAACTCAGCAACTGTGGCAATGCTATCAATGGGAGAACCCTTTACTCTAGTATCTACCACATGAGCAAGATAGGCTTCACATCCCTTTCTAATCAACCTCCTAGCTGCAACAGCTGAAACAAATAAGGAGGCTAGCTGTTCCTGCTCATTAGATACTATCACCTCTCTACCATCACCCGTTCTCAAAGAAACAATCTTCTTCTTACAATCTACCACAGCTCCATGTCGAGATAGCCAGTCCATGCCTAGAATCACATCATATTCCTTAAATGGCATCTCAATCAAATCTCCAAGGAACTCCTCACCTTGCACCCTCAATGCACTATCTTTATGCACTTTACTAACTATCACACTATGCCCTAGAGGATTTGTCACCAAAACATCAAATCCTAGGGACTCAGCATGCATATCAAACACAGGCAAAACAGATGCACTAATATAAGAATGGGTGGATCCGGGATCAATCAAAGCAAGTACTGCAGTATCAAATAAAGAAAAAGTACCAGCTATAACTGTCGATGCATCCGGCTGCCTTTGCATAACATACATCCTCTGGGAAGATCCAACCTCCTCTGGTCTACTCTCCCTGGATGTAGCACCTCCTCTAAAACTGAACCCTGGTCTACCTCCTCGGCTAGCACCTCTGCCTCCTCTGCCTCCCCTCACACTAGCTCGAGAAGCAGCAGAATCAACTGGCATCTGCTCCTGCCTCTCAGGACAGTCTCTCACAAAGTGGTCAGGTGATCCACACCTGAAGCATACCCCTGATCTACTATGCCTCCAACAAACGCCCCCATGTCTTCCACCACACTGGTTACACACAGGTAAGGTGGATCTCTGAACTCCAGGAGTAGGAGCACTCGCTACTGAAGCTGCAGGTCTAAATCTCTGCCTCTGGAACTGCACTGACCTACCAGCTGATCTTTGACTTCTACTGACCCGAGGAGCAAAGCTTCCCTTACCTCTTTTAGCAGAAGAAGACTCTGCTTCAAATTGGGGCCTTCTAATCCTAACCTCTTCCTCAGAAGCAGCTGCAATATTCTGAGCTTTCTCCACACTCCGAGCTGCTGCCACAAGCTGAGAAAAATCCTGATACCGAGAACCAGCCACATGGCACATAAGAGAGGGCCTCAACCCCTCCTCAAATCTCCGGCATCGATCTATCTCATCTGATATAATGCCCCCGGCATACTCACTCAACCGGATAAATTCAACCTCATACTCCGTCACGGTCCGGTTGTTTTGCTTCAAATCTAAAAACTCTCTCTTCTTCCCATCTTTATACTCCCTCGGAGTATACTTCAATTCGAACTCCCTCAGAAAATCTGCATAGGACAATGTTGGGGGATCTTCCATAGAATGGGGCACTGTCTTCCACCAACTATAAGCATCCTTCTGCAACAATGATCTTGCATAATCAAACTTTTCCTCTGGAGTGGCTTGCAACTGCACAAATATTCTCTGAACTTTGTCTAACCATTGCTCAGCCACAACTGGATCAGTAGTACCTATAAAATCCTCTGCTCCAAACTTCCTTAGTTTATCATATTGCCTCACTGCTACCAAAGGCTGTGGGGGTGGTGGTGGTGGCTGTGGTTGCACTGGTGCTGGCCTCAAAGCCTCTATCACATGCCTAACCCAAGCTGGCGGAACCTCCTCCCCAGCTGATCTCCCTGACACCGAAGCAGGTGCCTCCTCAACACTAACAACCCTAGCTCCATCATCAGGGGCAATACTCTCGGCACTACCCTCAACCGACTGTCGTGAGTGAGAATCCATCACAACCTAACACTGCAAACACAGCAGATTATATCTTATTAAAGATCAGAGACTGCCAATCTCAAACGTATATGTTATTCAAAACCACTTTTTAAGTAAAAATAGTCTTTTTTATTACATTTTACCTAGGTTGAGAATCTCAAACCTAGGCTCTGATACCAAAACAATTGTAACACTCCTTCCCGACCTACATGTGTAAGCTGAGTAGAGGCGCGACACTAACCTAATGTTGCTACCAATTTTACTTAGTCAAATTTTAGTTCCGATTTTTTTTAAAAAAATTTTGCCATAGTTTCGCCTAAAAATTGAGTCCCAAGTGTCGACAAAACCGGTTTTTTTCTTATTTTTAAAAACATTTTACATAAACCAATGCAAACAAAATCATTCTCAGTACACTCCCAATAAATCCCCCTTGTAACCTCAACTACAACCTGCAAAAAGAATTTACACTTCTAGTGCAACATAAAATAAAGGTTTTGTGACAACCCCTATATTTAAATATTACACAGCGTAAGTTATAAAATATTTACATATTTACATACTAAACATTTCTTTACAAAATATAAAGAAATATACATGATTGGCAAGTCTGCTCTGATCTTTAAGCTCCAAAAATGGATTCAACAAGGTCTACTCTCACTTGGTCTTGATGAACTCTCGGGTTCAACTCTATCCACTCTATTACCTGCGCGATTAAACACTATCGCGCTTAGCCAACGACTTAGTAAGATAAAACATGTTAATGGTATGCTTAAATGTAATGCAATGCCACATATGTTATTGATAAGATCAACATCATAAATATAAAGTTAACACATAATTATGCATTTCACAAATCATAGTCATATGAGTATACCACATTTCAACATCTTTCCACATTCAACATTACTCAATCATACTCAATAACCAACATCTCATTTCATTAACTCATAACATTATTTAGGACATTCATATAACCTTGACACCTATGGGCCCAACAAGTATTTAATATGATATTCAGAGTTCAGAGTTACTGATTTGGTTCATAGTCACAATAATCACGCCCGTAGGCAATGTATATACATGTATCTCTATCCATGGATAGTGTAACAGACCCAGTCTCTTGGACCATCACTCAACACATATGAGGAGATCCTCAACCCGGCAAGACTGTTACAAATCATATATCTTATATTCACAATTCTCATAGTGTAACAGACCCAGTCTCTTGGACCATCAACTCAACACATATGAGGAGATCCTCAACCCGGCAAGACTGTTACCTTTCATCATTTCTTAGGCATGCCACCCAAATCCAGAACTCTGAAACTGAATAACATATTAAACAAACAATTCATTTATTATATAGTTACCATTTCCATTCTCAAATTCTCATCACATTTAGGCAAACATGCCTTCTTTCTTTCAATATCATCATCATAGCCAATCACAATGGCATTGTCTCATATCATGTCTTATTTGAATTATCATTTCAATTTCAATATATATTATTCATGAAACACATAACCATTCACAATGCATAACATAACATTGTTCAATCTCAACAATGCAATTAGGGCAAAGAACAATTGATATGATTCATATGAATAATACATTCTGGTTTTAGACTCCATTTTATCCTTATTTTGAAAAATTGTATAAAATAATCTACTTGATTAAAAATTCTAAAATTTTTACAAAATTTAGTTTTGTATCTTAAAATCATTCCTTTAAAATTTCAGATCAAACTGAATACAAAATCTTGGTCAAATAGTTCACCTAACCAGACTGCCCCAATTGCCCTGCATCCTGGCAGCAGTTCTGAACTTTGTGAATTCCATAAATCAAATTCAATCAACGTGGTTCCAAATTATTTTTCTCAAATACTAGACTCACTAAGCAACAACATATCCAAAATTCAATTGGATATGATTTTTCTACATTTTATTAAAAATCCCGAAATATAGTTGTCTCAGTTAAGGTACCTGCTGGAACAGTTCTACTAAAAATAATCTTTCTAAACTCATAACCATTCCAAAATCGAATCAACATATTTTTCAGTCATTCTAGACTCATAGAGGCACAACATATCAAAAATTTACTTCAAGAACATTTTTCTATAATTAATTAAAAATCATACAAGTCACAGCCTTTACTAATTGTAAAACAGAAAAAGAATTTCACTAAACACAACTCATCTCATCATCAAACCAACAAACCCTAATTCCTTTCTCACACCACTTCAAAAGAATTGAAGAATTTAAAGAAAAGATCTTACCTTAGATGAAGAAATCCACAAATCTTTAACCAAAACCCTTGCTTCCTTCTTCAAATTGCTTCAAACCTCAAGATCACCTCTCTTTCTCTCTTGGTTTTTGGAGAGCCGGCACCTCTTGAAAGAAAGAAGGAAAATGATGAATACACAAAGTCAAATTTGCTTTTAATCTCCACCAAGTGATCTTATCCAAGCAATTACCAAAATGCCCTCAATCATATAACTAACTTTTTGTCTCATATAAGCCCTTATATGTAATTGCACATTCCACAAAAATATCTTCTTGCATTGACTCTTCCTTTGACCCATTTATATGTTATATATATCATCATATACACAACATATACATTTGTCTCTAAACCCTAAATTTCTTCTCCAAAACACATACAAAAACATTCTCTTCCAATTTCTTATCAACTTATCATATATACATAATTCAAGTGCAACAACACTAACACCAAGACTACTAGAGCATAATTAGGGATATTACAGAAGGTAACCGCCGGGGCGTATCAAACACAATAAGTGGCAGTACTGCATAAGTTAGTATAGTGCACCATACCCTTATCTACCACTCCCACTATCCCGTAGAGCATAAAGATTAAAATGATTCACTTTATGTCTCAAACTTCATTTAAGAATGATTCGAGAAATCATTTAAAATCCCATCGCACTTTGCCATTTATGTCGCGCAACACATTCTTTAGTCAAACCATTCCCCTTTTTCGCATATTTAATATCCACAATAAACATATTAAATATTTCAAAGCATTCCTCAAAAGATCACAAATTGACCAAATGAATAGTGTCGCGGCACGAAAAATCGGCAACGCAAAATGGCATGACCAAATGAATAGTAAAATCTGGGTTTTCGTCAAAATTTCAGTCCACTTCAGTCATGCATTTGACCAAGTAAATGATCTTATTTTTGGCTGAAATTTTACAGAAAACTTATTTCATATGTTAACTAATTGCACATAAAATTTCGTTGAAAAATGCATTCATTAGCTACCTCAAATAATTGCCACAAAAAGATCCAGAAAGCTGTCTTTTTGGGACCATTTCGGCCCAAACATATGAAATACATAGGATAGTTTATTTTTCTTTTGCTAATCAATATGAAGGCTTCTTTAATAGTAAAGTGAATATTCAAACACTTCCCTTTGATAACTTTTGCATGTTTAACTCAAATCAAACTAATTAAAGTCCAAACAACTTACTAAATCAACTTGCCAAATTTTCTCAAAACATTTGGTTTCAATTAAATTTAACAACCCAATTGCCATAAGAAAACAAGAACATAACTCAAATATTTAATTTAAACTCAATCAATAACTCAAATATTTAATTTAAACTCAATTAATATATTTAAACATCAATTTCAAAACTTCCATAAACCAAAGTTTGTAAGCAAATAGAATTTCTTTTATGGTAAAGCACCAAATCAAAAGTAATTATTCAAAGGTAAAGTACCAAACCTTATTCTTGTACTTCCCCTTAGCTTTTCCTTCTTCTCCTTCTTTAATTCTTTATTTCTCCTTGAAAATAAAATTTGGAGAAACTTGGAAGTCCTTTGGTGTTTCCCTTTGTTGGTCGAAATTTGTAAGTGGAAAAGAGAGAAATTGGTTCTTCATTTCACATATATTTATATACAAAGGAAATAATGATCACCTCATGTGTTGGTTGAACCCTTTAAGACCACTTGTCCACCTTTCTCTTTCTTCATTTATTACACATGCTAAATGGTTACTTTTGATTGGCCAACATTATATTTTTATAGTTTTCTTTTCCTTTACTTCTTTCCACTTGTCCCTCTTCCCATAGGATATCATAAAGTTATCCCGGGTTACCCATCCGGTCCCGACACGAAACCGGGCCCACTTTACGTTCCGGCGATTAATCGATCATATCTTTTAAACCGTACATTTCCACGAGTCAAACTACATATAGTTTTGATCCTTTCGACCTCTACTTTCTATTTATAAGGTCTATTTTAGGTTTTCAAGTCATTTGGAAAAATTACCAATAAGCCCTCGACTTTTTATTAAATTCCCTTTAGGTCCTATTTTTGCTCGGGTTTTCTCCGGCTCCGTTTCTACTGACGATCGTTTCATATTTAACCCCTCGCCATTCTCTACGTACTCACGTTTTTATTTCCTACCTTAAATTCATGTATAACTTTAATTGATAATGACCAAAATGCCCCTAGTCAACATTTCTTCGTTTTTCTTTAACGGGACATTTCCTGGAAAAACCGTTACACGTCGTTGCGATCCGATTTTTCTCTACACTCCATTTTTGGAATCTGTTATATGCACTATTAAGAACATCCGGTGCAACTTTTTTTTGAAATTACATCTATGTCCCCAAACTTTTGAAAATTACAATTAGGTCCCTTTGGTCATACAACCTTATCTAGGCTGTTATCAAGAATTATCTTCTCCTTTCCCCTTTTCTCGCTATGCACGTGACTACTCTGCATAATTGCAGTAGGCGGATGTGACAGTTTTCCTCAAAGATCTCCACTATCTCTATCTCAAATATATTTCTATAGACCAATTTAGCGTGTTCGCCCCAACTATATTGCCCTTGAATCTCGAATATGGCTAGACAATAGTTCTTCAAACTCTCTTCTTGCAAAGTCAAGAGCCATTGATCAAGATCCATGAATGAAATTAGCCACCTGAAAAAGCAAGAATGATGTTTGAGCTCGAACTCCCAGTTCTCAAAGCATTCTAAAAGCCATGCTTTATCTAGCAATATCCCAATCTTGTAAACCTTGGCCAAGTACCATAAGAGACATAATGCTTCTCTTGGAAAGATTTGAACATCTTCCGCGGGCACATAGAAGTAATTTAAGAAAGGAAAATTTGGGTGCCAATCAAAAAATTTAATGGGTGTGTCATGTAGCCCACATTTCCCTAATAACAATGCTTGAAATCTCTTGATCATTTCGATTTCCCTCTCATAGAGTACTTTTTCTGCCATTTTCATAGCTAGATCTGATGGCAAAAGCTCAGCCATTTGCTCAATGGATAGGGGATTTTCATGATCCATGACTTAGCACCTTTTGTTCAATAATGTGTAATTTTGCACATATGACATGTCATGTACATGCATCAATGCATAAAAGAAGATTAGAAAAATACATTGTGACTTGAAAAGTAACAAGCAAATAGGAGAGGACGAACATAGATTATTTTGTATATTAATCCTAAGTGGTTCTAGGATGGTTTAGGGTAGGTTGTCTAAATGTGTGAATTGATAGGATCGAGTTCTATTTCTAAAGATACAGACTCACCTTATTGCACCATGGTTTTGAGGTTTCCAGACTGTGGATCATCCTGCTATCGCCCACAACCTGGACTAGCATGTTCTTTCAACTAATACGTGGCTAAAAGACAGTCTGAGTGAGGATTTTTCGAAAGCCTTGCTGGGTTTCCCACGGAATCATATCTACTTTATCTTTGTACTAAGTCTATTAGGATAATGGTCACTTCTTGACCTTTAAGTGAGTATGTAATAAGAGACTTGTTGGTTGAAATTCGTAATTAAATACTATATAAAACAGTGATATTAAATAAATTTTAAAACACAATTAATAAATAAAATATAAACATCACAATAATATTTATAGCTTAACCTCTATATTTAGTAACTTACTATTCCCCAGTGGAGTCGCCAGCTGTCGCACAAGGGGCGACGGGAGAACCGGTGAATTATAAATTTAAGTTTTGGTTTTGTCAGCTTTGTGTTTAGTTGTATTATATATATATATATATTTTTATATTAGAAGTTGTCACCAATCAATTATAAGGTTTGATTGGATACTTATTAATGGTCTGCATTTTTAGAGATAAGATTCGGGGGATTGATTATATATAGGAAAGGAAAAGCACCCTACAATGTTCAAATTCGATACTATAATTATTATGACTTTTTTATTATATATTTATTTATTCTTAGGAATAATTATATTCATTGTTTGAATATAAATCCTAATTATTAATATATATTTTTAATTATTCTTGTATTTTGATTATTATATTCACTATTTGAACACAGATGGATTTATTATTTAATTTTATTATTTTAATGATTTATTACTTTTGTGAACACATATTTTATTTATTAGTTAATTATTTAATCCTTACATTCACAATCTGAATATAAGAATTTTATGACTTAAATTTATTAAGTTTATTATTATTATTATTATTATTATTATTATTATTATTATTATTATTAATGTTCACTTCCTGGACATAATTATTTTAATTTTGTATTTTTGTATTTTTATATTTTTATATTTTTTTTTCTTAAAAAAGAGTATTTTTTTTTATTAAAGTTGACTTGAATTTGAAACTCGATTCTGAATGTCTATGTATCTGCTTGACAGAATCAAAATCTCCGTAGTTTGATTACTTTATTATTGTTTATTAATATTGTCGTTGTTATTATTAATGTCCACTTCCTGAACATAATTTTTTTCTATAGTACTTTTCTTCTATTTTATTATTATTATTATTCTTACATGTTGATTATTCTTGATCTTATTTATTTTCAATTTGATATATTTTTATTACTTATACCTCATTTTTCATACAAATTTTAAATTTTGTTGACTTTCATTATGTAAATACTGTCATTATACTTATGGTCTAACACAATAATTTCCTTTTTTTTTTATTATGATTTCATTGTTGATGAGTTGAAAGAATGAAGCACCTGTGTTATTAATTAGGCAATAGATGATAGAGCTAAAATACATAAGCTAACAAACTAAAAACTGCAATCTTAATAATAAAATTTTAGTACTAAATTGATCACATTAATTATATTATTGTTATTATTTTTTATCTTACAATTTTATTAGAATAAAAGTAAAAAAAATGGTTGAAGGCCACTGTAACATTTTTATCAACGTTTATAGTGGCCTTGTTTTAAAAAAAAAAACAATAAAACTTAATTGGCCACTGTAACGTTTTTTTTTTTTTTTTGTGTTACAGTGGTCATGCTTTCTAAAAACAATAAAACACGATTGGATTATTTTTCTTTTCTAAATAATAATAATAATAAATAATAATAAAAGAAATAAAAGAAAAGGTGAGATGGATAACATCTGTAAAGCATTTTTTTTTTAAAAAAAACACACCATTTAGCAAATTAACCCTAATTCATCCATATTTATATCATCTAATCTCTCATATATTCCTTATTTTTCTTGCCAACAACAATTTTCTAAATATTGTGCCCTTTTCTTTTATTTCTCTCATTCTCATTCTCCTCTTTTCTTTTTTCATAAAGATCTTCATTCTCTTTTCATATGTGCACCCTCCCTTGCTTAAATCCACATCTTAAAAGCCATCTTTAAATATTTCAGGTTTGAATATTAAGGTAAATAATCTTTTCTAGTGTTTGATTCTTGATTTTTTTTGTTTGTATCGTTTATGTTTTTTCCTTTTTTTCAGTAAATGCATTATATTTTGGGGGTTTTGATTTATGTTGTGTTTTGAAGGTTTGATTTATTTTTGCCCTAAAAATAAATTAAATCAGTAATAATGATTCTTTTATTTTTGTGAAGTCACTAGCACCTTGTTCATTCAGAACTTAATTTCCTTTCTCCTTTTTTATTTTATCATATTTTTTTACCATTATTCTTAAGGATTTATGAACTTATATATCAATTGCAATCTTATATTCACTACAAGAAAACTGTGAAATAGCTACGGAAAATTGCTACGGACAGATTCCGTAGCAACATAGCGACGGAATTGCTATGGCATAGCTACGGAATTGCCTTTTTTATTAAATTATATATTGCCGTAGCAAGTCCATAGCTATTCCGTAGCGACGTTAGCTACGGAACAGATTTCTGTAGCAATTATTTTCGAGCCACAGTGGCGCGCCTTTTAGCTACGCAGGATTCCGTAGCCATTCTGTAGCAAACATATTACTCATTCCCTCAGCTGCGGTTTAACTACGGATTTATCCTTTGGTACGGAATTTCCGTAGCGAAAAATATTTAGTTTTTAAGTTCTTATACAACCCTAATTTCTACTTTCTTCTCAAAAAAAAAAAATTTCTACTTCCCTCCTTTGCAAATTTCAGAATCCCATTTATCTGGTACAGGCAAGACTTCACTGACCGTCTACACCACTTCCATAGATCGACGGCTGTGATTTCTCTGTTTACTGAGAAGACTTTTTTTTTCCTTCCTCGATTTCTAAACCTCTGAAGTATGTGTCTTGCACAGTTTCAGTCTCTCTACCTCCCCTGTATCTATCTCTTTCTCTGTTTCTCTGTGTCTAAAGCTAGGGTTTTGTAAAAGGTACGCCTTTATGTTTCTCTCTTTCTTTATTCTCTGTAACTGTATCAGTTTCTTGCTCTGTTGAAGCTATAACGTCTTGTGGTTGACCTTTCATTTATGGGTTTTATCACAACTTATCCAAATTTTAGTTATTGCTAAATCTTTTGTTTCTTCAAAATCTTTGATAGTTCCTTTTTCTATTTTAATTCTTGAAACAAGAAATGCCAGTTATTAAAATATTTAACAGAGTATACATATTTATTTTTTTGGTCGAGAAGCTGTTGATTTATTGAGGATTTTTGTTATTAAAATATGGACCCTAGTTTGAGAGGTTTTTCCAGTTCATTGAATGGAATCAAATTTGAAAATCAACCCATATCTGTTCTTCCCAATCAGCGCCTTGTCTCTGGACACAGATTTGAGCATAGCTTTATAGATCACAGTTTTAAGGAATTCCCCTGCCTTCCACCTGATCCAAACCCAAATGATAATGAAACCCCAATTTCTAATTTGATTCATGAAGAAGAATATTCTCCAGAAGATTGTGATTTTTCAGATACTGTTTTGAGATATATAAATCAGATCCTTATGGAAGAAGATATGGAGGATAAGACTTGTATGCTTCAAGACTCTTTAGTTCTTCAGGCTGCTGAGAAATCATTTTATGACGTTTTAGGCAAGAAGTACCCTCCTTCTCCAGAGCCAAACCTGGCTTCTATTCTTCTAAATGGTCAGAAAAAAAAAATGGCAGTTTCATTAGTAATAGCAGTAATTATGACTATGATGTTAGTTATTTGGATGATAATTCTTGTACTCAGAATTTGAATTATCTTAGTTCCTTTAAACTGCACAATCTTCATGTGTCTAGTTTATCCCAATCGTCTTATAGCTTTTCCGATAGTGTAATCACTAACATTAATGGACTGGTTGATTCTCCTGCTGGTTTATCCCTAGCAGCAAATAATGTACTTTTCGGTCAGTTTGTGTAATTTGTTCTGTTTGATGCTTTTGGGTGCTTTTGGGTTTAAGTCACATTCTACTGCTGCTTTGATCCATGTAACTGCATTTTTCTTTCTATCCAATACAAGTTTTAAATCTTCTGTTATAGAATCAGGACAACTTGAATCTATTAGGGATTCAAAAATCACTTTGGTTTGAGATAAATTCATTGAAATGAATTGTTGAATTCATTTGCTCTTATGAACATAAGAAAAGAAAAAGAACTCACATGAACACTTGATCCGCTGCAATCTGTTTTGGCCTTAGGCTTGACAAATGTAGTGTTTGAAATATCCCTTGGTATTCTTGCAACATCCTTCCCACTCCAACTTCTTCTTTTGAAAATAAAAGATGTGGTAGAAGCAACTGAATTTCTGTTTCCTGCTGCAGTAATAGTATCATCATTTCTCCTTAGCTTGTTTGATAAAGTTTGATTTTTCTTTTTCCTGTTGATGATAGAAAATGACTAATTCTATAGAATAAGTGAAACTCATTTTCTAAAGTTCAGTCTACATTCAGAAATCAACAAAATTTATCAGTATTGTATCATAACATGTCCTGGCTGGAATAAGAAGAAATTCATTTAAAGATGGAAGTAAACATAATTAATTCAAATGTTGTAATTTTATAAATGAATGATTTACTTCAAAGTCAGTCAGTCATATGATGCTTGCTGGAAATTGAGCTTTTGCATTGCTTTCTTACATTAAGTGTTGTAGTTTGCACAATCAGACCTGGTTTTATAGTTTGGCATGCCATGGGAAACTGAATTGTCTTGTTTATAATTTCAGGTAGCTTGACAAAGCTTAGTTCTCTCACATTTTTAACCCCAATGTTTGCTTCAGTTTTCGGGTAAGATTCTTCAGTAAAGGCAGTTAAAATGTATGACAATTTCATTTAATGCGTGGACCTTTGCAAACATTGAACTGAGGCTAGAACCCTTTAGTAGATTATCACTGAAATCTCCAAACATTTCATGATTTGACATATTCTAACAACAGGTTCCTATATCTTGGTGAGACCTTCTCATCCTTACAGCTGGTGGGGGCTCTTGTTACTGTGGTAGCAATATACATGGTCAATTACCGTAAAAGTATTGACTGAAGCATTTTGATTTAAGATTCTTATGGGGAAGGAAATGCCAATGATTTGTAAAATTGCTAAAAAGGCTTAAGGAATGCCATTTGTTGTGTAGTAATATTTGTATGCATGCATACGTTTAGAAAGCAAAAGACAAAATGGCCTGTTGTATTTCCATTTTTTGTAAATTCTTAAAACATTTGGACATCTTTTGTTTTCTTATCTGGTCATTTCATAAAATAATTATGAAATAAATAATTTGGTAACTCCCACTACCTGCTGCAGATCCAAGAACAGAAAAATCCCATTAGCTGCTGCAGTAATAGAATCAGCATTTCATTAAGAAGTTTTCTGGATTTTCTACCAAAGCATCATCAAGAAGTAGCTTCCCATCTTCATCAACTGATTTAAGGTAACAAAAAAAACTGAACTTACAGGTGTGTTCCTTTCTCGCATTGTATGTCTCTGTTTACTCTTTTTTTTTCCTTCTTCTTCAAATCTGCATATCTCTGATTTGGTGTTTTCACTGTTTACTTTTTGTTTTTTCCCCCCTTCTTCTTCTTCTTAAGTTCTTCTCCTTCATCTTCTATTTATCAATAAATAAGGGGAGATGCTGCCAATATTTTGCCGATTCTGTTTGATAAGCTGCTGCTCACACCTTTTTTTTCTAATTTTAGTTTTTGAGCTGCTTGAAAAATAACATATTGGTGTGAATTTGTATCTTGCTGATTGACTCCATGATATTTGGTAATAACTGTGATATTCATATCTTCATGATAATTTGCTTCTTCATTTCCTACTCAAGTATGTTCTACAATTTTATATGCAAAGTGTCACATTAATGATCCCATTTGTTGGTGGAAATGCTGCAATTCAGTTTATTAGATTGCTACTTGCAGTCCAACATCTTCCGGTTTATAATTTGTAGTAGCTATATCTTTTGAATTTTTGCATTAGTGATGAGTTATGCATGAATGACTGAAAACATGATTAAATATGTGTTTTAAGTGGCTGATATTTGGAAAAAGGTGTTGAAATTTATAAATTTAATAAATTGCAATGTAGCTTAATAAATTGCTGGCTAAGTGTTTTTACTGTCATATATAAATGATATTTTTTTATATTTAATAGTAATTGGCTGTCTTAATATTCTATTAATACAGGAATATGAATCCAGATAGAAGTTGGATGTATCGTAGGCTTAGTGGAGGATTTATTACTCTAGAATTTGTTAGGGGAACTGAGGAATTTATTAAATTTGCAACTTCTCATCCCGAATGCATGGATGGAGATAAACTGAAATGTCCTTGCATTAGGCCTAAATGCCGTAATAAGATTTTTTTACCTGTAGAAGTTGTTACACAGCACTTGTATGAAAGAGGTTTTATACCAAATTATTACAATTGGTACTTACATGGTGAAGATGAGGAAGATGTTATAGAAATGAGTGTGGACCACTCGGAAGGAGGAGGAGTCCGTGTTGATGAAAATGTTTTTGAGCATAGAGATCGATATTACAACATGGTAATCGATGCCTTACATCAACAAGGGGTGTCTAATGAAGTTGAGGACATGGAAGAAGAGCCAAATAGTGTTGCAAGAAAATTGTATGACATGCTTGAAGCAGGAAATCAAGAACTCTGGCCTAGTTGTAAAAGACATTCAGTGTTGTCAGCAGTTGCTCGAATGTTGAACATTAAGGCAGAACACCATTTGTCTGAAAAATGCTTTGACCAATTGTTAGAGTTTATAAAAGAAGTACTCCCTGAAGGCAATTTAATGCCTGAATCCTTTTACAGAACAAAAAAGTTAGTTGAAGGTTTAGGTCTTCCGATGCAACAAATAGATTGTTGTGATAATAATTGTATGATATATTGGGGAGAAGACATTGACTTACAAGAGTGCAAGTTTTGCCGTCATCCTAGGTATAAACAGTGTAGGAATGAAATTACAAATAAGGTGGTTTATAGGGCATATAAAAAGATGTTTTACTTCCCTTTAATACCGAGATTACAAAGGTTGTATGCATCAGAAGCCACAGCAAAGCATATGACATGGCATCATAAACATTCATCGAAAGAAGGTGTTATGCAACATCCATCGGACTCTCCTGCATGGAAGCACTTTAACACTATTCATCGCTCTTTTAGCGATGAAAAAAGAAATTTACTTCTAGGATTGAGTACCGATGGCTTCCAACCTTTTGGTCAATCTGGAAAACAATACTCTTCTTGGCCGATTGTTGTCACACCTTATAATTTACCTCCTTGGATGTGTATGAAAACGGAGTACATGTTTCTATCTACTATAGTGCCAGGTCCAAATAATCCAAAGTATAAGATAGATGTCTTTCTGCAGCCCTTAATTGCAAAGTTGAAACAATTGTGGGAGGTTGGGGTGGAGACGTATGATGTCTCAAAGAAACAAAATTTTCTCTTGTGTGCGGCTCTATTATGGACTATCAGCGACTTTCCCGCTTATGCTATGCTATCCGGATGGAGCATTGCTGGTAGGCTTGCTTGCCCATATTGCATGGAGAAAACAGATGCTTTTACATTGCAAAACGGTCGAAAACAATCTTGGTTTGATTGTCATCGCAAGTTCTTACCACCAGACCATCCATGGCGGAGAAATAAAAATTAGTTCAAGAAGAATAGAGTTGTCAATGACAATGCACCTCAGATAAAGACTGGTGAAGAGATACTTAATGAAATTGAGTCATTGGGTCTTATGAAGGTAACAGAACTAGGGGCTGATAAGAAGAATTCTCTTATAAGCGAGAGTTATGGATGGAAAAAGCGTAGTATTTTTTGGGATTTGCCATATTGGAGTTCCCTTCTCATTAGGCATAATTTAGATGTTATGCACATTGAGAAGAATTTCTTTGATAATCTATTCAATACCATTATGAACATTGATGGTAAAACAAAGGATAATTTCAAAGCAAGAGCGGATATGGAAAACCTTTGTCGTCGTAAGGAGTTGGCAAGAAATCCAACAACTGGCAAGTTCCCAAAAGCATGTTACGCATTAGACAAAGATGGGAAAAAAACTGTTTGTGAATGGTTAAAGACATTGAAGTTTCCAGATGGTTACGTCTCAAACATAGGACGATGTGTGGATTTAAAAAAATACAGAATGTTTGGGATGAAAAGCCATGATAGTCATGTTTTCATGCAACGGTTATTACCTATTGCTTTTCGGGAACTACTACCAACAAAAATATGGGAAGCAATTACTGAGATTGGGAGTTTCTTTAAACAATTGACAACAACAATTATTAGTACAGATGACATGTTAAGGCTAGAAGAAGAAATTCCCATTACACTTTGTAAGCTCGAGCGATACTTCCCACCTGGCTTCTTTGATTCAATGGAGCATCTTCCCATTCATCTTGCGTACGAAGCACGGATTGCGGGACCAGTCCAATATCGTTGGATGTATCCGTTTGAGAGGTAAGTTTTAATAGATTTGTTAACATACTTTATTTATATTATTGTGTCTTACGGTGGTCATGTTTTTTAAATTAGGCATAATGGTAAAATAAAGAAAAATGTGCGTAACAAAGCAAGAGTTGAAGGCTCGATTGCTAATGCATATTTAGTTGAAGAGGCATCATCCTTTTGTGCCTATTACTTCGAAGACCATATATATACAAGGCACTGTAGAGTACCTCGGAATGATGATGGCGGTATTGATGAGTGTGATAACATGGAAGAGACATTGTCAATATTCAAAACTATTGGCCGTCCATTGGGAAGAGGGAAAAAAGGAGATTAACAGAGGTTGAAAAAAAGGCAGCCCACTTATATATTCTATTAAATTGCGAGGAACTTTCTCCTTTCATTAAGTACTAATACTCTTTAAGTTTAATTGATGTATTATAGCCCTTTTAATTAATTTTTGTCGTTTTAATTTTTTTTAGTGTGTTTACCAACTCACTTCGGTCCTCCTTCCCCAATCTTAGTGAGTATGAGGTTGAAAGACGATTAGAGATTGAGTTTCCCACCTGGTTCAAAGATCATGTAAGTTAGTCAATTAAACAATATCTGCCAATGTTGTTAATTGATTCGAGATATATATCTTACTGCATTTTCCTTTATAGGTTCATAATCCAGAAAATCATGTGGATAATCAATTCATTAAGGATCTAGCTTTGGGTCCTTTATACACTGTTCATGTGTTTACAGGGTATTTCATAAATGGTTACAAATTTCACACAGAAGGACGAAGCTCAAATAGAGTTACATCTAATAGTGGTGTGTGTATTAGAGGTACAAACTACTCGGAAATATCAAGTGATTATTATGGTAGGTTGATAGAAGTTGTAGAGGTGGAGTATCCGGATTTACCTATAAAACGTACAGTTTTGTTCAAGTGTGATTGGTATGATCCAACTCTTAATTCTGGAATGAAAGTTCATCCGAGTTATAACCTAGTAGATGTTAATCACACAAAAAAATTTCAGAAGTATGAGCCTTTCATTCTAGCCACACAAGCCGAGCAAGTTTGTTTTGTGCCATATCCGTCTCTTAGAAGAGATAAGGTGGATTGGTTGGCTGTAATCAAAGTTAAAGCACGATCAATAATTAATCATCCGACGATTTCATCAAATCTTAATGAGAATGTTGATGCCCCTCTCCAAGAAGATGTGGTCGGTCAACCTTTTGTTGCGCTAGAGAGGGACTTATCTGAACAAATAAATGATCCAGATGGAAATGAAATTGAATTAAATGAGAATGATGAAGAACCTGATGGTTTTGTTGAGCCTGACTTCTCTGATGAAGATATTGACCAATCGAATGATATTAGTAGTGATGATGAATAAGCTAGTATATATTTAAGCACATGTTGTATTGAATTTATTTTTGAGTGATTTTTTGGAATTATGACTTGCTTATTTGATACCATTATTTTTCTTTCTTGCCTTGCCTTGCGATAACAATTTTTTTTTTTGGCATGCCCTGCACTAGCAAACGTGAAAAGACAATACATGTTTCATTTTTATTATTAAATGTCCTTTCTTGTTACATTACTGCAGTCTGCAGGCATTTAGATGATTTGCTAAATCAAAATTCCAAATTCAAGATGAAGCTGCAAATGAATTTAATAAATTTTTGACAGTCTTTTTAATATTAATATACTTATGTAATGTAATTATTGATCAATTATTTTTAGATGCCACGCAATGCCTGTCTGAAGCTTGTTGGTAATGTACTCAAAGTTTGCAAAATATAGCTAAACATGATAAATGGTTAATGTGTATGGATAGAAGTACTCAAGGTAAGAATTCTGCCACTTGTTTCCATATATTTGCTCTTAATTGGAATTTTCAAGGTCTACTTGTGTGAGTTGATCTTTGACTGTACCTCCTCCTCTCTAGCTTAAATTTCTTTTCCAGGTGCTAACTATTTGTATGTGAAACAGGCTATTTGCAGCACTCTAGAAGATTCTTGTTTTGGCTAATTAGCTTAGGTAAAGAGTTATAAGATTGAAAAGCAAGTAGCAGCAACACTCAGCCTATAAGATTGAAAATCAAGCAGCAGGTAGTAGTGCCTATATTACATCTCTGTTTTTCAGATTGTAGCACTAAAGTTGTTTATCTACTTACTAATATGTTCTAATGCTGTTATGATAGCTATGACTAGAGGAAAAGGGAAAGGATCTGTTGGTAGAGGACGTGGGATGACTAAAGGTCGAGGATTTGCATCAAGCAGTCAACCATGGGATGGAAGTTTTTTATCCCGTCGAACAAGAAACGCATTAAATTGCGATGAAGTTCCCCCTTCCACTCCACCAACAATAGTCCCTACCATTGCACCTAACATGACAAACCAAACATATCCACCTGCAACAGCCCCTACTATTGCACCTAACATAACTCCTCATGCTTCTCCACCAGCAACAGCCCCTACTGTTGAACCTGCTGCTGACAATACTACTTCTACTCCAATAAATAACAATCTAGGGATGGTTGATAGTAATGGTACACCTAGGTCTAATAGTGTTAGCTTTCATGGGAGGGCAAGTGCACAAAAAATAATCTTAATCACATATGCTTCGACAGAGGGAGAAGGAGAATTTTATCCTTCAGAGATTTCTCATAAAGTAAGTGAGGCAATTACAAATAGCTTCAAAGAAAAGTTGGTGAAGGAGGGTTGGCGATGGAAATGTGTACCAAACGCGATAAAGGCTTTCTATTGGAAAGAGTTCAAGGTCTATGAGTTAATTTTATTATTCAACTAATAGCTAATTGTGTAACTGTTTGTAAATTTTTAATCTTTCAATTTAACTTCTTCTTTTTTTAGAAACAATTTCGATGGGAAGTTGAAATTGAAGGTTTAGTTAGAGGTGCATGGCTTAAAAAAGCGGCGGCGCGCTATAGAGACATGATATGCAAGTGGAAAAGGCAACCTCGAGCAGAATTCATTGAGGAAGATGTTTGGAATGCTTGGCATGAAGTATGGAAGACTCCAGAGTATGTGAAATTAGCCACCCAAGCATCTATAAATCGAAAATCTGAGGTAGCAGGGTAAGGGACTGGTCTTTCTAGGCACACTGGTGGATCAATTTCGTTCACGGAGCATGCAAGACGCATGGTAAGCCTGTTATGTTGCTGCCATTTAAAATGGTTGTTGTTGTTTGTGTTGCTTCCATTGTATATATATATATACATATGCTGAATCTGATATATTACATATTTGATTCCTTATTTCTTTCCGCTCATGCATTTTAGTTTGTATTCCTCTTCCATATAACTTGCCTCTGCTGTTGTGCACTACTAATCCTAATTGTTGGCTAGTGTGTGACTATTTCCCTTTTATTTTGTTTTGTTTTATCCTTATTTTTGGATCGCCGTGTGGCGTGATTCCATGTTGATATGCTGCTGACATACAAACACACCACATTGAGCTGTGAATTAATTTAGATATATTCTTGTGTTTACTTTGAAATATATGTTGTGTGTAGTTCTTATGATACCAAGCTGAATAGCATGTTAATTGAGTATGAAATACTGTTTCGGTTCAGTTTATATTGTTGTTCATAACGTTTGGCATCAAAACTCTGCTTGATGATTCTGTTTCCAAACTGAATTGAACATTTGATATACCCAGCTCCATATCTGCTGAATTGGCATCAAAACTCGGCTTATTATCTATGTGCACTTTGAACTTTGAAGATTTGTTATGATTTAGGCATACAACCAATCCGGCCACTATGGGAAAAAAAGGAAATGCAGTTTATTTTGGTTATTTCTTGCTACTATGAAAGATAATTTGACTTATATTTTTTGTTAAAAGTCCAATAAATTTTTGATTGAGCGATGTTGAAGTCATCTCATTTAGCAACTAAAAGGCCTCCAATTTTTGTTTTTATCGATACTAAAAGGCCTCCAATTGAAACCATCATTTTAGCCAAATCCAATTAAAAAGTGTATCCAAAATAAGGCCAGAAATGATTTTCAGATTTCCAATTTCTGCTTTCTTAACTTCCTTGTAGCCAATAGCGCATTGCTTCTAGTTAAATATTAAATTTAAGTTTTAAGTGTTGTCTATCTCCCTATATAATTAATAAAAAAAATTCATTTACCCTTTTTTAAGAGATAGGTGCATGAAAACAACAGTATTGTCTTATTTGAACTCAAGTGATTCGCAATAAAGTGGAAAGAGTTTTAAACAAAGCTAAACTAGCAAGTTTATTTTTGCACATTCTGTGTGGCAGAAAGCTAAGGAGAAAGGGAATTCTTGTGTGTCACACAAAAGTTCTATGGTAGGCATTTGAAGGACAAGCAAGATTGTGATTCTTTCTTCTTTTCTGTTCATAGTTGTCAAATTGTCTCGTTAGTGTCATACTTTCTTTCCTCCCATGTGCTTTTACTGGACCACATATTTTCCTCTTGCCACCAATCAAGCTTTGTACTTGGAAATAATAGACAGTTATAATGGCATATTTAGCATCATAGGTTAGAGTCTAAGAGGTAAAATTACTACTCAACTCAATTAAACATTAATCTCAATTTAATGGAGTTGACTGTATAGTTTTTTTTTTCCATCATAAACAATTACTTTTCAAGAAATAATGTAAATTACTGTTTGCTTACAGGCTATATTTGCTGCTGATTATGATTTCATAAATTCATACATTTCATAAACATACTGATATATATATAATCCTAGTTGTTGGCTGCTGTGTGACTATTTCCCTTTTATTTTGTTTTGTTTTATCCTTATATTTGGATCGCCGTGTGGCGTGATTCCATGTTCATATGCTGCCCGTTTGTGCATGCAATACGTTGTAATTAATTTATGTTTCAATGGTCATTTCAATTTGGCAGAAGGAAAAAGATGTCGAAAAAAGAGAACCTTCAAAAAGTGTTATCTTTCTTAATATGCATACTAAGAAAGATAAAAGAGGGGATCCAGCTGAGTTCATTGATAAGCATGCTGAAACTGTCTATGTAAGTTTGATTTCTTTTGATTCATTATAATTTTAAAGTTTTGAAACAATTTACTTTAATTGTACATTTATATATGTTGTAGGAGAATTTTAAGCGACTTAAAGATACTGTTGTACAAAACTCGGAGATGGATTCTGAAGAAGATAATAGCATTCATCTTGATGAGGACCTGTTATTCATCGAGGCAGCTGGAGGAAAAAAAAAGAATCGCATTTATGGCCTTGGATCAGCAAAGGGAGGGTCATATGCTTCAAGTTCCTCATCAAATGCACTAACTACAACTGCTCAACAAGAAACGCTTAATAACTTGAATGAACGACAGTCAAATCTTGAAGAAATGATGGTTAATCTTATCAAAGAAATAAAAGAAGACCGAGAGGAATCAAGGCGATGGCGGGCATCATTTGCACCACCTCTTACAGATGACTCTGCTGATATAGGTTCACCAAATGACAATTATTTTGAGGATTAAATATTAAGTTACGTTGTTATTTCTATATCTTTAGGTATAATATTATATGAATTTTTAGGATTTACATTTGAGATTAAACACTTATCCCCTGTAGTACTTTGCATTAATGTGGATTATATGAACTTTTATGTTATAAAATGACTTTGGATTTTTTTTTAATTATAATTGTTCTTTGGAGTTTAATTCTAGCAGGTTTAATAAAAATATTATTTTGCAAATGCTATGGAATTTGCTACAGAATGTGGTATTATTGGCTACGGAATTGCTTTGGAAATTAGCTACATAATTGCTACAGGCATTTAGCTACGGAATGGTAACTACGGAACTGTTTCGTAGCAAACGACCTTAGCTACGGAAGTGCAACTACGGAACTGCTACGGATTATATTTCCGTAGCTAACAACCTTAGCTACGGAATTACTACGGACGTTCACCTACGGAACTGCTACGGATTATGTTTCCGTAGCTAACAAACTTAGCTACGGAATTACTACGGAAACTTAGCTACGGACTTGTTTAGCTACGGAATTTTTGAAGAAAAGTTTGAAGGGTTATTGCTACGGAATGTCAGTAGCTAATCCGTAGCTATAGTTGCTACGGAAACAGTTTCCGTAGCTAAAAAAGCTTTGCTACGGGTTTTTAGCTACGGAAAATTTTCCGTAACAATTCCGTAGCTAAGCCGGTAATAGCTACGGACTTGCTACGGAATTGGCCGTAGCTAAACTGCATTTTTCTTGTAGTGATTTGTTCTACTGCATCTCTTCTCATCACTTTATTTTTATTTTTTTTATTGAATATCTTATATTATTTATGCTAAGATTTTGACATACATAGAAAAAAAATGTTTATTTCATTTCTCTCTTGTTGTATATGCTGTTCCTCCAATCTCTTTATTTACTCGAATGACAATATTTAATTTTACTTTTATATACTCTCTATTATTATCAATCTTGTACACTTGAGAATATTGCAAATAAATTTATGTTTTGTGTGTATATGTGTATGGTTGTTTGCATTTACTGCATTTTTTTAAAGGGTTTTCTTTATTTACAAAATAGATAATGTATTTATAAAATAGATAATGTAGTCACTGTCTGACTAAATTTTGTGGTTTATATTAAATCTACTATTATGGACTTAACAAGAGCAAAATAAAATAAGATAACATAATAAGAAAATGAAATTACAGTAAGAAAATTACCTGAATTTGTTGGCTCTTAACTGCTGATATGTTTTGCTTGATTTTGTTAGCTCCTAGGATTTTATCAAGTACACTCATATACTTAATAAAATTTAGATTTTTACAATTTCCTCTTACCAGGAAATCCTCTCAATTTTTTCTATTTTCTTCTTTAATTCTAATTTTTTTGCTTCCCCCTCTGTGTAGTTTCTCCCTCTATTTGTAGGAAAATATATATTTTTTTATTTTTATTTTTATTAATTTTTTAATTTTTTTATATTTTTTTAGTTTTTAACACTTTCATTCCCATACTCTGCATGTTATGGCTACTGCATATTCCCCTGCCCCTTTTAGTTAATTGAAATTTTGTCCTTTTTGTATTTGGATGTTGATGTATATTAAGAATGTTACAAATATTTTATTATTTAGTTCCTTTTTTTCTTTAAATTATTGTCATTGTCATTGCATTTAAATATTGGGTTAGAGATATCTAGGGTAAAGTAGAGGTTCTAGACAACGTTATGCTAAACTAGACCCGAGGAGCATCGCCTCCAAAAATTTTGGGTGTGACAATTATTGAATGCTATAAGAACAAATGTATGATATATTAGGGTGATGGTGAATGACACAAAATATATAGATTTTGTTCTAAACCAAGATTCAAATAAAGTTGAGTTACAAAAGGACAGTAGTTTATGCCATTTAAACATATGTATTATTTTACACTTACCCATAGATTGAAAAGATTATATGCTTCAAATGCAATAGTAGGGCATATGAGATGACATTATGAGCATAAACATGAAGATGGAGTCATGTGCCATACATCCCTAGTTTGCATTTGAATATCAAAATGTGAGGTTAGAATTGTGTACCGATGGTTTTCAACCTTTTCGGTCATCAGGACCATAATACTCTTATTGGTTGTAATTCTCACTTCTTACAATTTGCCACATTGGATGTACATGAAGGAGCAATATTTATTTCTTTCTATACTTGTTCCTGGTCTAAACAATCCCAAACATCAAATTGATGTATTTTTCTAACCCTTAATAACAGAATTGAGACTCTTGTTAGATGAAGGAGTACCGGCATATGATTATTCAAGGAAGCAAAATTTTATCTTGAAAGCAACACTTGTGTGGACTATAAGTGATTTTCTAGCATACACGATATTGTCTGGATAGAGTACTAGTAGGAGATTAGCATGTCCATACTTTATGAACTATAAGAAGAATTTACTTTTCCAAATGGGGGAAAAACATGTTAATTTGATAATCACGTAAACTTTTTGAGGGTAGATCATTCATTTCAAAAAAAAAAAAACAAAAATTGCTTCAGGGAAAATACTACATAATTTTCAGAAGCACCATTGTTAATGGCTAGGGAGCAAATCTCATCTCAGATTGAGGAATTAGGCTTGCAAAGGGTAATTGAACTTGATGGAAACCCTCACATTAATAATGGACCAAGATGGATAAATTGTGGTTGAAAAAAAACATTTTTTACATTTGCCTTATTAGAGCTCCAATCTAATAAGGCAAAATCTAAATGTGATGTACATTGAAACAAAAAATATTTTTGACAATACGTTTAATATGATGACGAATGTTTTGGGTAAAATAAAAGATAATGCTAAGTCAAGAAAATATTTGAGAATATTTTGTAGAAAGCCAGAGTTGGAACAAGATAAAAAGGACTGGAAGATATCTTAAAGCAAGTTATGTCTCAAATTGTAATAAAAAACAATTAATATGTAATTGGTTGAAACAATTGAAGTTTTCATATAGATATATTTTAAATTTGTCTAAATGCTTTGATATAAGAAAATCTAAATTGTTTGGGATGAAGAACCATTATTGCCATGTTTTCATGCAAAGGTTGTTACTAATTACATTTATAGAGTTATTACAGAAAAATGTTTAAGAAGTTTTGACTAACTTAAGCTTTTTTTTTTTTTAAGAACTTACAACAATATCCTTAAAAGTATCTCAAGTTGAAAGGTTGGAAGCACATATTCCATTAATTCTTTGCAAATTGGAGCAAATATTTCCTGCTAGTTTCTTTGACTCAATGGAACATTTACTGATACATTTGTCATATGAAGCAAAAATAGTTGGACTCGTATAGTACCATTGGATGTATCTATTTGAAAGATATCTTTGCCATTTGAAGAAGAATGTCAAAAATAAGGCAAAAGTTGAAGCTTCAATTTGTAATGCATTCATAGTAAAAGAAGCATTAACTTTTTTATTCATATTATTTTGAACCTCATGTGATAATGAGGTTGCATCAAGTTCTTTGGAATGATGACGAGATATGGATGACCAACCTAAAGATCTTCTATCTATTTTCAAATCTCAAGGTCGACCATATGACAAAGCAATAAGGCAAAGATTGGAACAATGAGAATACAATGCAGCCCATATATATTTTGTTGAATTATGATGAGGTTACACCTTTTCTCAAGTAAGTTATAAAAAATCAATTACTAAAATTTTAAGATAAAATTCATTTAATATCATGCAATTCCATTTTAATTTAACGTTCCTTTTATGTGATCAAGCATTTTCATTTTCATTGAACATTTGTGAGAACTGAATGAAGATATAATGGATTCTCAAATCGATGTTAAATTGAGAGTTATTTTCCTATTTAGTTTAAAAAAAATATGAAAGTATGTTTAGATCAATTTATTTTTTTTTCATTTTCATTGAAAATTCATAAATAATTTAAAAATAATCATGTACTAAGTTATTATAATTTTCTCTCTAAATTAGGCAAATGAAATTAATGAAATGATTATGGACAAATGTCTAAAAGATGTAGCCATAGGCCTATTACCAACTGTTAGATGTTATAACAACTATTTTGTCAATGGATACAAATTTCACACAGAATCTCACTGCACAATAAGATCTATCGTGAATAGTGAAATTTGTATAAAGGAGACAAAGTACAATGAAAATTCTTATGATTTTTATGGTTAATTAACTGACATCATAGATGTTGAATATCTGACTTTACCAATTAATAGAGTAGTGTTATTTAAGTGGATTGGTAAGACCTAGTAAATAGTACAAAAGTTCATCCATGATATAATTTGGCAAATGTACAATAAAGATGGAAATCTTCCAAATATGAACTATTTATTCTCACCAATCTAGCTGCATAAGTGTACTATATCCTTTACCCAATCACAAGATGGGACAATACTAATTGGTTGTCAGTGTGCAAAATAAAAACTAGGTCAAGGATTGATATGCCTAAATTATCTGCAAACAATCTTGAAACAAATCTACATTTCAGGAACATAGTCTTAAGAATATAAAAGCTATAAAAGGGACGATTGATGAGGATCATATTCTTTTGAATAATCTAACTAGACAAGTAATTTACTTTGGCACTGGAGATATAGAATTCAAATCAGATGAATCAATACTCGAATTAGAATCTAAAGAGTCAGAATTAGATGAAAGTGAAATATAAAAACATTAAGTAGACATAAGTAGTTTTTTCAATTACTTGAACTTTTATACATTATGTAAAATTTTTATTCAAATATATTAATTAATTATCGAATATTTGTTTAGATATGTATCGAGGACCTAGTAGAGGATTAGATAGATCTATACCGAGTGGACGATCATCCAGAAGTTGAGGCTCTGGGGGACGATCAACCAATGGTAGATCCATTTCTATGAGAGATACTTGGGTAGATTATTTCTTCAAGGGGAGTACTTCTAACCACCCATAGCTGAGAGACACTTATGATGAGGACCCACTAGCCGACTTAGATACAAATCTTGTGGTCATAGAGGACCAGACTCCCATTGACCCAAGCCTGGCCACTACAAAGGCACATGCGAATGATGTTAGTACAATAGCATCGACCATAGACGGAGCACAACAGTGGGATGAGGTTAAAGTTTGCGAGTTAGAGTAAGTATATTTATATATTTTTTATTATTTCCATTAATATAATATTCAATACTTATGTATTTTTTATTTACTTACACATTCGCTAATTGACTTTTCAGTTATATGTTGGAGCCATCTAGGCCCTGCTTGAGACATATTAAGAAGATTATACATGAGAGGATGGATTTAGCAAGAATTACTAGGAGGGTCATCTTGTAAGAGATGAATGATTTTTATTTTGAGGAATTGAAGGTAAGTAAGCAAAAATTTAAAAGTTAAATATTTATTCTATATTATTTTTATTTCAAATGCTAAAATACTAATAACTTGTCTCTTTTTTATAGGAATATTATTGGTAGAACTAAGCTATTGATAATCTAGTCTGTATTGCCTTCATGAAAAAGGTTGCTATTAATTACAACGATAAGTTGAATGAAGTGAAATATAAGGGGAAGCATCCTTACTACATTGAAGATGAGCTCTGGGCTAATCTCCAGGCCTGTTGGAATTCTACCAAGGGAAGGTCGGTTCCCAAGTTGCCTTTTTGAGTTGATTATCAAGTGTTGTAGATCATACAAATCCATTCTCACATACTAGTGATAGCAAATCATATTACAATCATGCTTATGCACTTGTAAGCAATATATGGTTTTTATTAATATTTGCAATAATATTATCATTAGTTATCCAAAAAAAATATTTTTCTAATTTATATTAATTTTTAACTTAATATAGGAGGAAAGTTTGGGTTGACCACCGACCAACTATGTGCTCTTCCTTTATATGCATACAAAATGTCATGACAAGCTTTCATTTTTTAATCAACGGTCTCGGGATATAAATGTAAGTAATTTAAAATGTTTATATTAAATTATTAAGTAAAATTAAAATAACTCTTAAACTAATTTTTTTAATGTTGTAGGATCGATACATTGCATATTGACATCACGCTCTCAGTCTAATATCCAATCAACAAGAAAAAATTTATTTTTATCAGTTGTTTGGGGAGAAAAGAAGAAGAAGGTGTATATACTCAGGTCCTAATATGCCAACATCACTTCTTCACCGTTCTTAAGTTCATCTACATTATGACATGAGATCAAACAACTGAGGGCAGATTTAGTAGAATGGGATCGAACATTTCAGCAGTAACTGCAAGATCAAGTGCAGAGGTTGATGCAACAACAACTATATAAGTTTATGAAGAACTTTATGTCTAGAGGCAAATCCAATCCTGAACAGCGTCCACCTCTGCCTCCATCTCCCCCTCCTGCTTGTTAGGATTTTTATTTTATTGTTTTTATTATTTATGTACATTGTAAAATGCTAAATATTTTATTTGTAAAAATATATAACATTTTATTATGGGCATTCAAATTTACACTACTAATATTATTTTTAAATTCATTAAATTTATTAATATAAATTTATATTATTTAATTATAATTTATATATATATTATTAATATCAATTTTCAAAAATATAATTTAAATTTACTAACATATCAAATATATGTTGGTAAATTTAAATATAATTATCCAAGGAATACCAAGAGGACTTTTTTTGGCACTATTAATAGACGGACTGTTTGTTGATATTCTCTTAAACTTTGTCCTTCGATACCTGTCATCGGCATTACCAATGGATGTAGATACTGTTAGCATCACTGACAACTTCGTAAGTTGGTAGTTTTGATGAAAATAGTCTTTGTCATTAATAGATCACATTTTGCCCTCAAGATCACCAACAAGAGATTCCTTCAATATTACCAACATATCATTAGTCCGTCGAAAGTACCAATAACTATTTCTGTTCGATCGGTAATAAGCAATTAGCCATATTGGCCTTTTACTAACGAAATTTATGCCAATAGTACCCACAAATAATTTGTCTTTCGATAATACCAACGGAATGCAAGAGTCTATCTTACCGGCAAAGTTGTTGCCAATATATTTTTTCTATCGGTAATATCTTGGTATTTCTTATTGCCAACACACAAAAAAATAGGGGTTACCAACCGATTTTTCATTGGTAACTTGGTAGATTCATATAGTCCCCTAAATTTTGTTAGTTTGGAAGCAAGGTTTGTTGTTCATCTTTTGCAAGGGACAAGTCTATTTTCTATTTTAATTCATCAATTTAGTTCTGATATCATTTATTCATGAGTACCTTGAAAATCCTAGTGTTATTTGAGATCTTTGTAATAACTAGGGATTTCTTAAACAATTGATAACTTGATAACTTTACAAATCACGGTCCATGTTCACTGCACCAATTGATAACTTGCGAATCAAATTTTTATTACACAATCTTAAAGGCCTATAATATATAATATCTCTTTTAATGATTGATAAAAGCTCTTTGGAAGCTCAAATCAATAATCTTGTTTAAGAGGAAAAAATGTATTAAAAATAAGAAATTTATCCGTAAAAAATTAGTACCTTTGGTCAACCCATTGTATGTTATAAAAAATGTAGTAATAAAGAAACAAAATTAATTATATTTGATTTATTTTATTTTATTTGTTGAAGGTTGCATATTGTTATCAAGACAAGCAAAATTGAGATTTTTGATATTCTTAAATCTAGAGAATTATTATGTGTTTTGCTTTAATTATTTTCATAGGTGAAATAAATTTGATTTGATGTATTTTATCTTGTTATATTTTTTTAATTTTATTGTAAACAATTATTAGATTATTACGTTGTTGATTGTATAATTATTATGAATTATTGGCTTTCTTTATATTATTGCATTTTAATTCAAAAAAAATCTACAAGAAGATAAATTCTCTGTGGAGATATCATGGAGTGGGGATGAGGCTAAACCTGTCCTCGTAAGTGGGGTAGGGACGAGGATGGGATTCCCCTTCAAGGTAGGGATAGAGATGGAGAATGTCATCCACCTAGACATGACCATGGTTTAGGAACCGCCGGTTCTAGTTTAGAAAATTATTAAACCTGAATCAAACTTTCCATAGGATGGTTTAAAGACGATTTAGGAACAATCGGTTTTGGTTTGAACTCTAATTTAAATGTGGTTTGAGAGACAGTTTGAGAAAGGAGTTCGAAAGGATGGTTTAAAAGCGATTTAATATAGTGCAAAGTGGTTTGGGACAATTTAAAAAGTGAATTACATATAATTTTAATCAAAAAGTTAGAAAAATATTATTTTAATTAAATTAAGATTAGTAAAAAAATAAAAATATTGAGATTAATTTACTAAAAAAAATAAAAAAATAATACATAAGCAATTTAAAAAAGTTAAGTTGCTTATGAGTCCTTTTGGACTTTAAAAAGAAATCAACGTTTACATATTTCTTTTACTTTATATTTATATAATTGTTGAATATTATAATCATCATTTTAATTTTTTTAATTATATTTTCTATGCCAATTGATGTAGAATATCCATCTACTGTATTATTTTCTTTCATAATCTAAAATTTGAGCTTTAATTTTGACATTCTTTTTTTAAAAATCATAATATAATAAAATTTTAAAAAATAATAATATACGAGATAAAAAAATTAAAAATAATAGAAATAATTTTGAATATAAAATAAAATAAAGTAATTATAATTATAATATAAAGAATATTTAAAAAAATAAGAAAGCAAATTGTAGAAAATATTAGAGAGTAAATTAAAAAATATAAATAGCAGAGAATATTGAAGATTATAATGTATATATAGATTGAATAATAAAAAAAATAAGAGAAATTAAAATTTAGAAACATGAAAAATTTTAAAATATGTATAGTATTTATAGGGATATAAAAATTTAAAATTTTATAATTAAATAAAACAAGTGCAATAACTTAAATAACGTGCACTAATTTAATAGTTTGAATCGGCGGTTTTGAACTAGAAAAAGGATCGATTTGATGATTTTTGAAAATCAAAAACCTGAATCAAACCATAAATAAAAGTTTAGGTTTCAGTTTGACCACTGTTCTAGTTTTGACTAGTTTCAATTTCAATTTTGACGGTTCGATTCTGGTCTGATTTCAATTTCAAGCCAAAACTTGACCATGTCTACCCCCACCTTTGCCTCGCCCTATTGTCATCCTATTTAAATATAGGACTAGACTGTTCATTTCAAATTACACAAAAAAGATAGCTAACATGACTCTGATACTAATTGTTAGAAAAAAAAGCGGCAAACCAAATAAATAAATTTTCAAATACAAGTTTATCGTAACAATATTAGAGTTATATTCTTTTTCTCTTAAATGCAATATTTAAAATAGGCAATAATAAAAATATAAAATCAATATCTACAAGAACACCAAGATTTTTAAGTGGAAAATTTTTCAATGCAAATAGAAAAACTACCTAATCTAGTTTAGTAAAAAAAAAATACTAATAAATTAATAAGTACATAGATTCAACTCTAGCACCACTAGAAGCAATCTCAATCAACAATAGTCTTTAAAACCATCACCAAAAAAGATGGTAGTAATAAAATACAAGATAAAATTAAAAACATCTCACCAATATGGATATATAGAAAAGACACAAAATGAGAAGGCCTTTCAATAATTCACACTATTCAAAATGTAGAGCTAGACGAAGAAAACATCATATCAAAATTTCATTAACATTGGGCGAGACATAACCATCCAATCATGATATATAGATTATTTTCTCGAAAATTTTCTCAGAAACTGAACTCACTCTTTTTGTCATCTCTCTTATTTTCTTTTTTGTTTTTCTCTTATTTGTGTGCCAAAGGCTTTCACTATAAGCCTTTTTCCTTAAAGGTCATTGCCTTTTTTAAGATTTTCCTTTATATATATATATATATATATTAATGTTTGTGGATTCCACCATTTAAGTGGGATGCTACTATAATAATACATTTCTACAAAATATATGTATTTTAATTCTCTCATTAAAATATTATAATATTTGTATTATTCATAAAAGATATAATTGAAAAAACTATTAAGACAGTATCAGTTAATAAATTTAAATTGATTATTAAATAATGAGATTAATTTTTTATGATTATTTATTTATAATTATTTTAAGATTTGAAATATATGTATATTGAATAAAAAAAAAACCCATAATATTGTGTGCACTTTTCTAGTTAACCATCAAATTCAGTACTTTGTAAAAATAATCGTTGTGTCCCATTCCAGCATGCTCTCTTTAATTGGCATAAAACTGTAGGAATTTTAACTTATTGACAACTCAATTAAAGAAATAAAGATTCTTATTTTAACTGTAAATTATATTTAGGCGTGGACTCGCATTTGTCATGGATTTTGGTCGTACTTTTTAAATTTTACATTTTTTAAAATATTTTAATATATTAAAAATATGTTATTATTTTATTAAATTTAAATATTATTTTGTAATTATTTTTATATTAATGTAAATAAAATATATGTGTTAAATTTATTATATGTAAACAACTAATAAAAAAAAGTAAAAAGAGATTAAATATGTCAATATATAGCTAGTCTTTATAAATTTTAATTAAATTCTATAAAAATATAATGTCCTAAAAAATGCGATTTATATAATTTTAGAAAGTGGTAAATTAGCATATGAAAGCAAATTTAAAATAATTCTTGTGACGCACAACGGCACAAGATTTTATATACATATATATACACATTCAGAATTTTAGTCAAAATTGTTGTCCCAAGATGGCAACCAAGAGGGGGGGTGAATTGGTTTCGTCAAGAAATAATGACAATTTAAAAAACTCAACAAACAAGAAATGCGGAATAGAGAGTTGGTTGAGTAATGGAGGAAGGTAAGAACACACAAGATTTATAGTGGTTCGGATTTACTTCAATCCTACATCCACTTCCTTAACAACTTGTTAAGGTTCCACTAGTCTTTGAAGTTTTTACAAGCTCACTTCCAACTTTGGTGTTTTCACAAGTTCACACCTAACTTCACAAGTGTTTTTCTAAGGCTCACACTTACAACCCAAACAAGAGTTTTACAAGGCTCACTCTCTCAACCTAAGTGTTTCCCAAGCTTACACTCAAACTTATACAATGGTGTTTTCAATGCTAACACCTAACATTCATAACAATTCAAATACAAGTTTAAGCAAAAGGAAATTTGTTGCTTGGCTATGAAAATCTTTTCTTAATAAATGTTCTTTTTTTTTTGTTTTCTCATGGAAACATTGTATTTATAGCCAATGTGGTCTTACTAGCCGTTATTGCTGTTTAGAATAAAGTCTTGGCAGATTAGACCTTCTTTACTTAAACTGTCCGAAGCACTTCGCGGTCGCCCTTCATGCAAGGATGGTCGCTCTCATGCTTCTCGCGGTCGTCCTTTTAACCTGGGACGGTCGCTACTTTTGAAAAAGCTACAACGGTCGAATTTTAGTGCTCTGCAGCTGGAATCTTGTCCATGCTGTGTTTGTCGGACCGTTTCTTGCCCATGCTTTGTTTATCGGGACGGTCGCGCCAAGCATAGGTGCGGTCGCCCTTTTTGAATATTGAAGTGGGTTTACAACGGTCATGTCACGTGTCACTTTCTGACAGAGCAAAAGAGATGTCCGCCATAATTTGAATCTTCGCGGTCGCCCTTGGTAGGTTTTCGCGGTCGAACTCACATTCTCGCGTCGAACTTCTGGACGCACCTGAGGACGCGAACACTACTGTTTCTTTGAGCAATTTCTTCTTGAATTGTTGGGCGGTCGCGACTCTGAATGGGGCGGTCGCTAAAGTGGTAAGCGAGGTCGAATCATTCACCGTTCTTGTCACCGCGAACCTTACTGTGATTGTAATGATTTAAGTTCCTTGAGTAGCGGTCGGGCAAATATTAGGACGGTCGCTATTATGTATGAGCGGTCGCGACTATGGTCGAACTTCTGACCGCGAAACTTACTGTGACAAGGTTTCATTCTGTAATTGCATGGAGCGGTCGTATTCAGTTGAGGTGCGACCGCTATACTTGTTCTGTTCACCTTTAATTGAAGCAACCTAATCCTGCAACAAGCTTTCTCAAACACAAGTTAAAATAGATCATCCATTTGAGTTGTTAAGGATCAAAATTAAGATCATTTGTCTAACAATCTCCCCCATTTTGACTTTGACAATTCAAATGGAATGATGCTCCCCCTTAACATATGCAACAATCATGGTTAAGAGCAT
This sequence comes from Garcia nutans, assembly GCA_947685225.1. Classification (NCBI taxonomy): domain Eukaryota; kingdom Viridiplantae; phylum Streptophyta; class Magnoliopsida; order Malpighiales; family Euphorbiaceae; genus Garcia; species Garcia nutans. The sequence continues at coordinate 24,605,387 of CANTUV010000001.1, forward strand.
TGTGAATGTATTATGAGATGTATCTTTCAACATATGTTATTGTTTGATGCAAACATTCCCCCATAAACATTTTTTCACTTTATTTGCAAATGTTCAACAAATTTTCATAGTTGTTCAAATGTTCAACAAATTGTAACAAATTGTTCTTGTTTGTTCTTGTTTTCCCATTATTGTATTTTCATTCCATTTTGATATTTTCTCCCCCATTGTCAGAGGCAAAATGAAACAAATGTTAAAAAACAAATGAAACAATGAAAGGGAATATAAACATTATATATATTAAAGTGAAGGAAAGTACAAGACATGAAACATAAGCAGTAAACATATGAAAATGCAAACAAAAACAAATTAAAGCTAAGCTTATTCTGAGTCATCATCTATGTCTAACTCTTCTTCAACTAAAGGAGTTTTCCCTTTATCTTGAGGTGCAACAGAGGCAGAGCTAGTGCTAATGGACTCTTCTTCTTCAGCAACGCTTTGGGTGTGATCACTTATATCCCAATCTTCAAGATTGCATTGAGGCAAGTCCAATTTGCCTTGCATGTCATAAAGATCATGGTGCATGTGGGATATAAGGTCTATCCTCTTGTTTAAGTGCTGGAATCTCTTGGAAACACTTTTCTTGAACTTAGTGAGATTCCTGGAGAGAGTTTTGATAGCTTGGAGGATGAGTTGTGTGGAGGATGAAGCAGTTTCATGAGCAGCTTTTGATGAAGCAGCTTTTGAAGGTAGTTCTACTGCAACTTCTACAGAATCTCCCTCTTCCTCAATTGTATACCTTGGCCTTTTCTTTTGTTTATCCATAACTCCTTTCTTGCCATAGCAGTATACATATGACCCTTCTATCTTCCTTACACAACCAGCATGCTCTAAGTAATCCATTGTGATAGCATTGGAGGCTAGAGTGAAAGGGTTCCTCAAAGTGGCTAAGTTCAAATCATTCAGAAGGTTTAGGTGCCTAGCTATTTGAGTAACTTGAGAGGATAGGAAGAAGGTACCAGTTCTTGTAACAGCATGATGATAAAAGGTATCAATCAAGAACTTGGTTGTGTTCATTTTGATGTTGTGAGTGAAAGCATAGAGAAAGATAAGGTCTCTCTTGGTTACTTTCTCATTCCCATCTGCTCTTTGGTGAATGGTATAGGTGATAATCCTATGGAGCATCCAGTGGGTGAGAGATTTGATGTGCCTGGCTTTAGATTCCTTTTCAAAGGAAGTTTCAATGGAAATTTCTCGCCAGAAATTAGAAAGGGTTGGGTTTGAGAAGATTTGGTCATTGTAGGAGGTTATACCTTCAGAAGGGAAGTTCCAAATTCTGCCAAAATCTTCAAGGGTTAAGAATTGATACTGATCAAAGAGTTTGAACCTAACCCCATACCACCCTAGTGCAGAGTTTGCACTCTTCTCTATCTGGAATGACATTAGAAACTCCTTACTTAGACTAGAGTAACCTACCTCTTCTGGAAAGACAAAATTTCTCCATCCAAGGACATCCAACAATCCTTCAATTTCGTCCTTGATGCCCAAGGCAGACAGCATCCCACCAAAAGGTGATTTGGTGCCTTCAACCTTCTTCTTCTTTAGCATGGCATACCTAATGTCTTCCTCAGTGGTTTGGTGATGAGGTTTGTGAATTTTCTCACCCCTTTTTGATTGTGGAGGAGATGGAGGTTCAACAACAGGTTCTCTAATGGTGATTCCTGGAACTCTCTTAGCTTGACCCTTAATTTTGGAAGTGGTTTTTCTTTTGGGAGCCATTAGATTAGAAAGAGTAGAAGTAAACTGGAAAACAGAGGGTGATTGAGATGTAGAAGTTTTTTAGGGTTTCAGAAGTAAGTTTGTGTGCTTTGATAGGCAAAATATCAGATAAACTGTTGCAAAACACTTTTAAATAGATGAAGTAAAGAAAATAGCCGTTTATGACTGTTGAGAGTTAAGAGTTGCGACCTGTCACACAGCCAACGGTTATAAATTTTCGAGCAGAGTGTACAGCGACCATTATTATGATCAGTACGCTCGCGAGTGAAGAAAACATCTGTAACGGTCGAAACTATTCAAATTGGTGCGATCGCGCACAAATTTTCTCGACCGCGCTCAGAGAATTTTATTGAATGAAACTAGCAGACGAAGTAGCAAGCGCGAAAGAACACTGGAGCGACCGCTACATACTCAAAAATAAAAGATTCAAGGAAAGATGGAAGATATTCTAAGTGTGTTAAGAAAAATTAATTTCATGCACATAGAAACTTTATTTTAAGGCAAAAAATTCTAATTAACTCAAAGTGATTCCATCAATCATTCCTAAATTGAGTTTGATGAAGTTAAGTCTATCTTCATTCAAGGGTTTTGTAAAGACATCAGCAAGTTGATTTTCTGTATCTATGAATTCTAAGGTTATATTCTGATTTTGTACATTTTCTCTTAAGAAATGATGTCTAATATCTATGTGTTTGGATCTAGAATGTTGGATAGGATTCTTAGACAAATTGATAGCACTAGTGTTGTCACATTTAATGGAGATATTGTTAAACATTTTACCATAGTCAAGTAATTGTTGTTTCATCCATAATACTTGTGTGCAACAAAAACATGCTGCAACATATTCAGCTTCCGTTGTGGATAAAGCAACTGATGCTTGTTTCTTACTATGCCAAGATACTAGACAATTACCAAGAAAGTGACATGCTCCTGTTGTGCTTTTCCTATCTAATATACTACCAGCATAATCTGCATCTGAAAATCCTATAATATGAAATGATGTGTTTTTGGGATACCAAAGTCCTAAATGTATTGTACCGCTCAAATATTTCAAGATTCTCTTAGTGGCATTCAAGTGTGATTCTTTAGGACTAGTTTGAAATCTAGCACAAAGACATACACTATACATTATATCAGGCCTAGAAGCAGTTAAGTAAAGTAGTGATCCAATGATACCTCGATATTTCTTCTCATCTACTGCTTTACCATTATCATCTTTACCTAATTTCAATGATGTGCTCATAGGAGTTTTGCTAGTTTTGCAGCCATCCATTCCAAATTTCTTGATGAGTTCTTTTGTATATTTGGATTGGTTGATGAAGATCCCATCTTTACATTGCTTGACTTGCAGTCCAAGGAAAAACTTGAGTTCACCCATCATGCTCATTTCAAATTCCCTAGTCATACAAGAAGCAAATTCTTTGCACAGGGCTTCATTAGTAGCTCCAAATATTATGTCATCCACATAAATTTGTACAATCAAAATGTTGTGCTTATCCTTTTTAACAAAAAGAGTTGTGTCTACTTTTCCTTTTGAAAAACCATTTTCAAGCAAATATGCACTAAGTTTATCATACCAAGCTCTAGGTGCTTGCTTTAATCCATATAAAGCTTTGGTAAGTTTGAAAACATGATCAGGAAATTTGTAGTTTTCAAAACCAGGAGGTTGTTCAACATAAACTTCTTCATTTATGAGTCCGTTTAGAAATGCACTTTTAACATCCATTTGATAAAGCTTAAAATTCATATGACATGCAAAAGCAAGTAATATTCTAATAGCTTCCAATCTAGCTACGGGGGCAAAGGTTTCATCATAGTCAATACCTTCTTCTTGATTATAACCTTTGGCTACCAATCTTGCTTTATTTCTAATGATGTGACCATTTTCATCAAGCTTATTCCTATAAACCCATTTGCATCCTATTATAGAATGATCTATAGGTCTAGGAGTAAGTTGCCAAACATTATTTCTTTCAAATTGATCAAGTTCATCTTGCATTGCAATTATCCAATTTTCATCATTTAAAGCTTCCTCAATAGTTTTTGGTTCAATTTGAGAAACAAAAGCAACATTAACATCAACATGATTAATTTTAGATCTAGTAGTTACTCCCTTTGATGTTTCTCCAATGATGAGTTCCTTTGGATGATCTTTCTTGTATTGCCAATCCTTAGGTAGATCTTGAGCCTTTTCTTCAAGTTGATTGATCTTTGGAGCATCAATAGATTCAAGAGGTTCAAGAGTGCCTGCAGGGTCATTGAAAGTAATACCTTTCTTTTGATCAAGTTTAGATGATTCATCAAATACAACATGCATTGATTCTTCTATAACTAGAGTTTTCATATTAAATACTCTATATGCTTTGCTATATGATGAATATCCTAAGAATATGCCTTCATCTGATTTGGATGAGAATTTTCCAAGATTATCCTTGGTATTCAATATGAAGCATTTGCATCCAAATACTCTAAAATATCCAATTCTGGGTATTCTTCCATTCCATAGCTCATAAGAAGTTTTATTAGTTAAATGCCTTTTATAAACACGATTTGCAATGTAACAAGCTGTATTAACGGCTTCCGCCCAAAAATAAGATGGTAAATCATATTCATTGAGCATTGTTCTAGCCATTTCAATTAAAGTTCTATTTTTCCTTTCAACTACACCATTTTGCTGTGGAGTTCTAGGAGCAGAAAAATTGTGTGAAATGCCAATTTCATTGCAAAAGTTTTCAAAGTTTTCATTTTCAAATTCTTTGCCATGATCACTTCTAATAGATGTGATCACATATCCTTTTTCATTTTGAACTCTTTTTGCAAAGGTTTTGAAGTAATTAAAGGCTTCATTCTTTTGAGCTAAGAAATTAACCCATGTGAATCTAGAGTAGTCATCAACAAGAACAAATGCATATGATTTGCCTCCTAAGCTTGTAACTCTATTTGGTCCAAACAAGTCTAATGAATGAGCTCTAAAGGTCTAGAGGTGCTTATAACATTCTTTGTTTTAAATGAGCTTTTATGTTGCTTACCATGTTGACAAGGTTCACAAATCCTATCTTTATCATATTTTATCTTAGGTAAGCCATCAACTAAATTCTCATTACAAATATATTTCAATTGATCCATACCAGCATGTCCTAGTCTTCTATGCCATAACCATGCATCATTATTAGTGGACATTAAACATGTATGATCAGAATGTATGCTTACATTGTAAGTGTTGTTTGTTCTAGTACCCTTAAATATGATAACATCATTTGAATTTGTGATTTTGCATTCCTTGGAATCAAACTTAACAAAGTATGCTTTATCACAAAGTTGACTAACACTTAGCAAGTTATGTTTCAAACCATCAACAAGCCATACATCTTCAATTAAATCCTTACCAATAGAACCAATGGAGCCAACACCAAGAATTTTACCTTTAGCATTGTTTCCAAAAGTTACGTTACCTCCATGTTTATAGGTAATACTTGTAAAGAGCTTTGCATTTCCAGTCATATGCCTTGAGCATCCACTATCCACAAGCCATGTGCTTTCATTGGTAGTAGATTTTAGGCATACCTGCAAGCCAATTGTGGTCATCCTTTTTTAGGTACCCACATATAGTTGGGTCCTTGATGGTTAGTAGAAAGAGTGCCTTCTAAATTTAGATGAGCTTTTCTTATATAACAATAGAAATTTTTGTGACCAAATTTCATGCAATATGTGCATTGCCATGGTATTCTATGCTTCTGCATTTTTCTTTTTGCATTATACATACAACTACAAGTATGTGATTTCTTTTGTACAAGTTTAGTAAACAACAATGCATAATTGTTTTTGGCTTTATCTCCTAGTGAACCGTAAGAAGTTCTTTTAGACTTGGTGCAAGCATCTTTGATATGAACATCAGAAATTTTAGTTGTAGATGCTTTCACAAAAGTTGGTTTACTAGGTGCAATGTTGGTTGAGCCATTGAATCCTAATCCATATTTCAAGGAAGGTGATCTTTGATTATTAATTAATGTGTTCAATGCTTCCTTTCCTTTATGAAATCTGGAAATTGATTCTTTTAGTTCTTTTAGTTCATGCTTCAATGTCTCATTTTCTTTAATCACCTTTTCTAAGTCATGTGAGCTTTTATTTAATTCTCCTATTGTATTCATTAAGTGTTCATTTGAGGTTTTCAATTCTAAGGTAGAGTTCTTTAAGCATATAAAATCCTTTTCTAACTTAGAGTTTTTCTCTTTATAGAGCATCATTTTAGAGAAATATTTTTCTATTTTAGAATTCATGTGCTCAATCAAATCACTATCATTTATATCACTTATATCATCATGTGCTACAAGATCAAAGGATTGAGTACTTACCTCATTGGAGTCATCTTCAATAGCCATGAGACAAAGATTTGCAATTCCTTCCTCTTCTTCTTCTTCACTTGAGGAAGAGTCATCCCATGTGGCTTTGAGAGACTTTTTCTTTTCTTTATCCCATTTCCTTTTGTTCTTTAATTTGTAGCAATCCGACTTGATGTGACCGGTTTTTCCACATTCATAGCATTTTACCTCATTTTTCTTTTCTTTATCTTTGAAGGAGAATTTAGGAGGTGTACCTTTGTTTGCTTGTAGTCTTTTTTTCCTTTTCCATTCATTCATTCTTTTTGAGAACATTGCCATTTCATCTTCATCATCAGTACCTTCATTGCTTGAGCTCTCAACTTCTTTGATTGCTTTGAGTGCAATTGGTTTTCTCTTTTCTTTCTCACCTTGATCTTCTTCTTTTTCACTGTGCAGCTCAAAAGTGAGTAATTTACCAACTAGCTCGTCGGTTCTTAATGTGCTGAGATCATGAGCTTCTTCTATGGATGATACTTTGGATTCAAAGTTCTTTCTAGCTCTTAGGGCTCTCAAGATTTTACTGTTTACATCACCTTGATCATATACCTTGCCATACTTCTTCAGTTCATTGACAATAGCAAGCAAGCGATTTGTCATGTCGGTGACATTTTCATTTGGTTTCATCTTGAATAGCTCATACTCATGAACATGCATTTGTTTCTTGGTAAATCTTACTTGAGTTGTACCTTCATGGTAGTTTTCAAGTGTTTTCCAAATACAATGTGCACAAGTTAAATGTTGAACTCTTCCATCTTCTTCTCTTGAAATGGAGTTCATCAAGATGGAAGCAGCTCTATTGTTCTTGAATCGATCTCTGATATTGCTAGTTGACCATTGAGCTTTGGGAAGTGGAACTTGAATACCGTCAACCTCATGAGTAGGAGATTTCCACTCATTTTCCACGAAATCCCATAGTTCAATCCCTTCACTGTCTAGAAACAAATACATTTTGTGTTTCCAGTATGAGTAATCCATTCCATCAAAGTAGGGTCTAAGAATAGAGTTAAGATTTCCATGAGAGCTTGATGAAGAAGAAGTTGCCATTGTGGATCAGATTTCACAATTAAGTTTAAGAAATCTCAGGGCTCTGATACCAATTGTTGTCCCAAGATGGCAACCAAGAGGGGGGGTGAATTGGTTTCGTCAAGAAATAATGACAATTTAAAAAACTCAACAAACAAGAAATGCGGAATAGAGAGTTGGTTGAGTAATGGAGGAAGGTAAGAACACACAAGATTTATAGTGGTTCGGATTTACTTCAATCCTACATCCACTTCCTTAACAACTTGTTAAGGTTCCACTAGTCTTTGAAGTTTTTACAAGCTCACTTCCAACTTTGGTGTTTTCACAAGTTCACACCTAACTTCACAAGTGTTTTTCTAAGGCTCACACTTACAACCCAAACAAGAGTTTTACAAGGCTCACTCTCTCAACCTAAGTGTTTCCCAAGCTTACACTCAAACTTATACAATGGTGTTTTCAATGCTAACACCTAACATTCATAACAATTCAAATACAAGTTTAAGCAAAAGGAAATTTGTTGCTTGGCTATGAAAATCTTTTCTTAATAAATGTTCTTTTTTTTTTGTTTTCTCATGGAAACATTGTATTTATAGCCAATGTGGTCTTACTAGCCGTTATTGCTGTTTAGAATAAAGTCTTGGCAGATTAGACCTTCTTTACTTAAACTGTCCGAAGCACTTCGCGGTCGCCCTTCATGCAAGGATGGTCGCTCTCATGCTTCTCGCGGTCGTCCTTTTAACCTGGGACAGTCGCTACTTTTGAAAAAGCTACAACGGTCGAATTTTAGTGCTCTGCAGCTGGAATCTTGTCCATGCTGTGTTTGTCGGACCGTTTCTTGCCCATGCTTTGTTTGTCGGGACGGTCGCGCCAAGCATAGGTGCGGTCGCCCTTTTTGAATATTGAAGTGGGTTTACAACGGTCATGTCACGTGTCACTTTCTGACAGAGCAAAAGAGATGTCCGCCATAATTTGAATCTTCGCGGTCGCCCTTGGTAGGTTTTCGCGGTCGAACTCACATTCTCGCGTCGAACTTCTGGACGCACCTGAGGACGCGAACACTACTGTTTCTTTGAGCAATTTCTTCTTGAATTGTTGGGCGGTCGCGACTCTGAATGGGGCGGTCGCTAAAGTGGTAAGCGAGGTCGAATCATTCACCGTTCTTGTCACCGCGAACCTTACTGTGATTGTAATGATTTAAGTTCCTTGAGTAGCGGTCGGGCAAATATTAGGACGGTCGCTATTATGTATGAGCGGTCGCGACTATGGTCGAACTTCTGACCGCGAAACTTACTGTGACAAGGTTTCATTCTGTAATTGCATGGAGCGGTCGTATTCAGTTGAGGTGCGACCGCTATACTTGTTCTGTTCACCTTTAATTGAAGCAACCTAATCCTGCAACAAGCTTTCTCAAACACAAGTTAAAATAGATCATCCATTTGAGTTGTCAAGGATCAAAATTAAGATCATTTGTCTAACAAAAATAAACTAATATAATATTCTAAAAAATAAATGTATATGAACTTAACTTATAATTATAAAATTATAATAATTTTTTTGATCTCATGAAACAAATGACATCAAAAATTAATTTAAACCACATTATCGTACAACAGCGACTTTCCAGGTTGATGCAAAGGACCGATCGATCACTATCCGAAAGACAAAAATTCGCAGATTTTGCTTATCAATTTTTATAATTTTATTTAATGCCGCAAAAAATAATTATAATTCTTCATATGAAATTATATATATGAATATGAAGGGAATAGTTGAGTAAAAAATTCTACCGAACAAGAAAGACGTGACAAGGAACGTGGCAACGGCGTCCAATTCAAAGTTGTTTGTATTAGAATAGGTAAGGCATGAACAAACTGTAGACGGTAGACTAGATCCGTCTATTTATTTATAATATATGCATGTGTTGCTCACTTGTTCTTCACATTCTCAATGTTGATGCGTGTTGTTCATTTGCCCCGTGACGTGTATGGCATATCCATGGGCGGAGTTAAAGGAGGGCTGCGGATCCATGGAGCCCCCTTCTCCCCCAACCCTAAATACATACATGTATGAGGAAATTATACTGGATGTGTAATTTTCTCACTAATTTTGCAATTATATGGGATCTGGAGTTTTTTTTTTTTAATTAATACGACTTTCTCTCTCTTTTTTTTTTCAAGTTAGCTTTTCCATGTTTTTTTTTTCTATTTTTGTAATTTTTTATTTTACTTTATTTATATTTTTTATTTAAAAATTCTTTTTGACATCATATTTTTAATATACACACAAAAAATAAACATATACACAATATATATAAAATACATACTCAAAAATATAAATTATATTTATAACATTTACAACACATTTACAATATATATACAATTACTATATATCTACATAATATTTTTAATATCTGTTTAATTTTATTTTTTTAGTTTTTTATTTTCACAACATTCATACAATTTTTAACAACTTTTATATAAAATAAACATAACTTAAATAATAAATATATAACATATATACAAGACCTATGAAACATACATAGAACATCTACCAAATATCTATATAACAAAATTGTGTGTATTTTTTTTATTTTTTTCATGTATATAATATGTAAAATTTATTTAAAAATGAATTTAATAATTTTTATTAATATATTTTTGCAGATTTACTATTTTATTTTTTTGAGTGTTTTCTATAATTAAATTTTTTCCTTTGTAAAAAATTATGATTTTTATATAATGAAAAATAATTTAAAATATTAATTTTTATTATTTTATTATAATATTTTTATTTAATTGTGAAGTTTAAAAAAATAAAAGTTGAAGTAAAGTATTGATTGTAGTGAGGAAGATATATATAAAAAAAAAACTCTCTTATTTTAATAAGAATGAGATATTTTTAAAATTTTGCTCAAAATTTTTATAAAAATACAAATATTTTTAACTTTCGTAGTATTTTTGAAATAAAAATTATTTCTTTAAATAGTTATGTAAACATCTCAAAATATAATTTGAAAAGAAGAGAAGAAAAGTCCAATTTGAAAAAGAAGATAAACATCAACGGTGAGAAATTAACAAAATAATTTTTTTTATCATTATGAAGTATGAACGGATCGATGATTCAATTGAAAAAATCAACTTATCAAAGAATGAACAAAAATTTAATTTGATAAATTTTACAAGTTGTTCAATGTTGATTTTTATTTTTTTTTTATTTTTGATTTATGTTTTTGAGTTTTAAATATAATGATTGAGGTTTTTTTTTTATTTTTTTATATATAACGTAATACACATATTCGATAAAAATATTTCAAATAAATAGTTTTACAATTTTTTTAATTTTTTATTATTTATTTAATTATATGAAATAAAACAAACAATTATTTAAAAATGTATAAAACAAACAATTATTTAAAAATGTATACATTGCATATGTATAAATTAATTTCAATTAATTTGTTTTTGAAGATGATGATGATTAAGAAATCTTCATTTGTGTATGTTGTGGTATTGTACAGTTGTAATATTCAAATTTTTTTTAAACACTTTTTTTCTAGCCATTATCTTGATTTGTGTATGTTTGTGCTCCTTGTTGCAACTTGCAAGTTAAAGGCCTTTAGTAATGAAGATGAATCAAATTTTATTACTCCCTCTGCAACTACATCAACAATCAAGTAAAAGATATGTTTGTTCGGCAAAGTCCCACGCGTACCAGTGAACAACCCGCCAAATTCATATGAAAATAAAAAAGTTCAATTATAGATTGTCTTTAAAGCCAAAACACAAACATGAAGATAGAAAGAGTCTCAAGTATTTTACATGTTATGCACAACAAGATTAATCCAGAGGCCAAAATACATCTATTTGTAAAAGAGGGAATTACACCATATATTGTTTTTCAACTTTCATTTTCAATTTTACTACTCAATTATTTTTTTCATTTTTAACTTTTTATTTTTTTTATTTTCTCCTTTTTGTATGTTTTACTTTTTAAAAAATACGGTGCATTTGTTTTTGCTTTCTTCTTTCTCTTCTCATTCAATTTCAAAGCTTTTTTTTTTCTTTGGTTCCAGTTTTCAAATGCCATTGAAACTCCAATCTTCTCTTCACAATCAAACGTAATCTGGAAATTTATTTCACTGGTATTGAAGAAACCAAGTGTTCTCCATTTCTCGAAGTATTCTGGTCATTTTGGCAGCATACTCGAGGAAAAAACTAACAACCCAACAAAAGAAAAAGAAAATAAACTACTGGGTTCAGGAGAAACTTTGGCCCATTTTTCTATTCACTTTCCATGCCTTCTTAGCAAGTGGGGTTGAAGCAACAGTAATAACAATTATTTTTCTTTTCAGTTTTTCAATATTTATGCAAAACAACTTGGATTCACCACAAGCCAAGCTAGAAAAAAGCTAAATTCTCATTGATCCCGATAAAGTTTTGTTCGTTGCTTCAATCTTTAATAGATATGTCGTTTTTGAGAATGCTTGCCTGTAGTATCCACATCTACTATTACAAATTGTTAGCAATCTGATGAGTCCATTGTGATGTCTTAAATTTCTGGAAATTTGATGGATATGGATTTTTAATTAAACCCTCATGAAAACGTTTCGTTTCTTTTTATGTAATTATGATTTATTTTTACATTTTACTGAAAGTCTTGGTTTTTATTTTATTTTTATTTTGTAAATATAATAACTTGGGCATTTTTTTAGCCTACATACCCACCACATGATAAAATGCTACAAAGAAAATTTTTTTCGAATAAATAGAGGAAAATCCAGATTTATGTTGCTATTGGTTTGATACAGTAAATAAAGCAACTGGAACAAAAAAATAAACTCACTGTAGGCACTACTTGTAATGGGTTCTTCAAGAAACTAGCCATGCATATTTGCAACTCTGCAGTAATAGAAATACAGGTCTGCATTAAGGCAGAAGTTAATATAAATGCAACTTAAGATTATTTCCAAATCATCATTAGGATTATTTTCATAGATTATCAGTCATACAATACTACTATTAGCATGCGATTACATGTTTGGCCTTATACCAAATATTCAATAAAATGTTTGAAATAAGTGTTTATTAAAGTTACATATTGAGATATAACAACTGCATATTAATATTTTTTTTAAGGCAATATGTATATATAGATACCTTCATGTACTTTGATATTACAGCTACATCATGATATTTTTTTAAAGACAAAAGTTCTATGTAGTTATAGTTAGTTATTTTTTTCCCCTAAGACAATAGGTATATATTTGTATATGCTATATATACCTTCATATACTTTGATATTACAATTATATATTGATATTTTTTTAAAAGACAATAGTTATATGTAGTTATAGTTAGTATATGCCTAAATATAATTATAATATCCCTAATATCTAATTTTAAAAATTAAATTAAATAAATTAAAATTAAATTAGATAAATTAAATAAAAAATTTAAATAAAAAATAAAATTATTTTAAGTGAAAAAGTAAAATGTATATGTGATAAACATGTAAAATATACATAATATATACAAAGTCGACTAAAAGTCAACTCTTTTTAAAAAAGTCAAAGTCAAGTGACATTTTTGTAATTATACTTTAAAAATTAAAAATTATTTAAATAATTTTAAAATAATTAATTTTTGTATGGAATATGTAAATTTTGAATTTTATTAAATAAATAAAAAATTAATTAATTAATCAAAAATATTATAATATATTATATATATGGTTATAAAGAAAGTGAATGGAGAGAGAAATTAACAATTAGCCTTCTTCTTCTTCTTCTTCCTCTTGTGTTGGCCAAACCACCATGGATGAAGAGCTCAAGATTTTGCTTCTTTCAAGCTTCCAAAGTTGAAAGAAAATCAAGGTTTTAAGTGGATTTTTGATGATTTTCACCATAATTAGTAAGTTTTCTAATTTTTTTTCCTTGAAATTCCATGGATAAATGACTATGTTGATTTTGATTTTTTGTAGTATATTTTAATTGCTTAATTGGGTATGAATGAAGTTGTTTTGGGTAGTTAATAATTATTTTAAAATTGGATTGAAGAAATGGTTGAATTTAAGTTGAGTTTAGTGAAGATAGAGAATTTATGGTTATGAAACTTTTGGTTTGTGAAATCATGGGTTTTAATTTTGAAATTTGGTTCTAAATGTGTTGTTTTGATGCATAAACAAGGATTTTAAAGTCAAATGATAGATTTGATTAAGTTTAGATAGAGTTTGGAAAAGGTAGTGTTGATTTAGGGTTTTGAAAAAGGGATTTTTTCAAAGTATGGTGAATTTTTTGATTTTAATGTTTAAACCATGTTGTTAGATGATATTAGTGATGGAAATAAGCTTGGATTAATGATTGGACTAAGTTAGAATGGAAAACCTTCAATGGTGAAGGTTATGCCATTTTAGAGTTTTGTACTAAAGCATGTGTTTAATTAATGTAATTGATTTAAACATGTAAAAATATGTTTATAATGATATAAATGAACCTAAAACACAAATTTAAATGGATTAAAATGGTTTTTCAAAGCTAAGGTAAAGTAAGGCTCAATTTTGGGGTTTTGATTAGAATGATGTTTAATTAAGGTTTGATGTTGAGAATGCCTTAAAATGTGATATTAAATGATTGTATTTGATCACATTTGGTATAGGCATTAAGGAAAGTGATTTTCCCAACCCAAGTGTTGAAGAAAAACTTGGAAGTGAATGTTGGAGGGAGATTTGGAGCTTGCTTTGGAGTGCTTATTAAGGTAAGTATAAACTTTTGATGAATTAGTTATGTTGTCATAAATTTGGGCTTAGTACATTTTGGTTGAAAAATGTGTTAAGCTACTTGATGCATTGAACATTCATGAATATTTGTGGTATGGCATGTGATTTATCATGCATGCATCGTATGCATTGTGATAAGCTATTGTTAATGGCTAAATTGCATAAAATGTGGAATATGTGAATTATGTGAAAATAATCTAAAATATTTGAGTAATATGTTTTATTGTAAAATGTGATACATTGTGATGATATGTTGAGATATGATAAAATTAAATGAATTGACATTGATATGAATGAGATAAATGAGAAAATGAGGCAATGTGCCTAGTTGATTATGGAAAAATGAGAAAGAAATTGATGATGGAAAAAATGAAATAATTATGTGCCTAGTATGTTATTCAATTTTCAGAATTCTGTGTTTGGCGGCATGCCTATGAGGTTATCCTCATTATTTACCTTCGGGGCTAGCTTTTGAGCATTACTTTGACTTGACTTCAGGGCTAGACTCTTGGCATAACTGTGATATGATTTGCCTTCTGGGCTAGCTTTTGAGCAATACTTTGATTTACTTTCGGGGCTAGACACTTGATGTCATTATGGACTAAAATAGTAACACTGAGATTTGAATAATGTATTAGTTGGTTTGAGCACATGCTTTTGTTTGTTCTTATGTTAATTATTGAATGATGAAAGAATATGTTTAAAAGTAAGTTTGGATGCCACATTGTAAGATAACATAAAAGCATTAAGCATTGGCATTGTATTTAAGTTTATTGTTTTAAAGTTTGTACCGCTAGGCTTTCAGCTTAGTGCAATTGTAATTTATTGCGCAGGTGACATGGGTGATCCGGTTGAGTAAGAGAGTTATTCTAAACTGGGTCGGGTCAATATTTGAGTTGATTGTAGAGTTGATTTTGGTGCATCAAGATCAGAGACACTGCCAGCATGTATTTATTTTATATTATAGTACATTTTAATATTATATATATTATATAATGTTTTTGGTATATATGTTGTAAATTATAAATGATGTTTTGGATAAATTTTATAATGTGGGTTATATATATGTTTTTGAATATATATATATATATATATGTATAAATGTTTTGAGGAATTGTGGAGAAATTGAGAAGTTGAGGTGGATATGTATGATTGATTTATTTGGGAATGTTTTTATGCAGGTTGTGATTTTGTTAATAATTTAGAGATGTCCAAATTACAGATAAAACTCTGGTGAATTTTTTTCAGATATTTTCATATAAAATGTTTATTTTGGAACCTATGATTTATAATAAGTATTTTATTTGTTATTTAAATATACATTTTAAAGTATTTAAGATTTTAAATTAGAAAAGTAAAATTTTTTGTTAAATCGGGTTGTTAAATTTTTATACCGTATATGCATATTTTACATATACTGGGTGTATGTATTATACGTATATAAGGTGTAATATCCAAAAGTATACCTTAAAAGTTTTGGAGTTATTGTTGTATTTGGATTTATGGTATAAAGTGGTGTAGGAAAAGTAAGTATATATATATAATTAATTGATAATAATAATGAAAGAAGGAGAAAAGGAAAGTTAAAGAGAGTGAAAGTTGTGTGGTGGAAGATATTTTAGAAATAATTAATTATATTATATATATATATATATATATATGAGATAAGAACAAAAGAAAGAGGAAAATTCTTTCTTTCTTCTTCTTCGTGGTCGAGAGAGAGAGAGAGAGAGAGAGAGAGAGAGATATGTGATTTTAATGATTCTCACAACAAATTTCTTAAGGGTTTTAAGAAGATTGAAGATTGAGTTTGAAGATTTGATAAGATATTCATGTAAGTATTCTTTTCTTAAGTTGATTTTATTGATTATGTATATATGTAAGTCTTCATCTTCTTGTCTTGATTTCTTTTGATTGAGGTTATATTTGAGACGATTGGTGTGTTAGATGATGATAATGAAAGATTGAAGTATGTAAATGTGTTGAATTGGTATATAAGTGATGATAAGTTGGGGTATTTGTGAGGATGATGATGAATTGTTAAGTAAGGGTTTGGTATAAATGAATTGGGGATTTGAGTAATTAATTATAGTGGTGTATATAATGATTATTATGATGATATAATGAAATTATATAAGTGTTAAAGTGATAGGTATTTGATAGATATAAACAAAGATGTTGATTAATGGGGGTTGTGGTATGAATTTGGAAGTGTTTGTGTTTAATGGATGAGAGTTCAAAATGTATGATTTTTGTCTGGCACGGTCAGTGACACGGCCGTGTGGTTGGGCGTGTAATCGGTACTGAGTTGGACGGTTGTAGCACGACCATTAACACGGCCATGATACTGAACGTGTTATAGCTACTGTGAGAAAAGTAATTGACACGGCTATGAACACGCCCGTGTTGTTGGGCGTGTCAATGATTCTGTGAGACAGAATGTATTACACGTCCAGTGACACGCTCGTGGTTTTGAGCGTGTCAAAGCTTTTGTATTGTTGGTTTTAGGGCACGATCAAGGACACGCCCGTGTTGGTGAGCGTGTCATATGTAGAGTTTGCCCTAGTTGATTCTTACTTATATTATCTCATGTGTATGATCACTTTTGGGATTAGGTGTTGAAGAGATTGAGTTGCTTTAATCCAAGTACTGAAGGATTTATGAAAGAAAAGTAGATGGATGTGAGTTTCTCTTGATGTAAGTACAAAACTTCATTTGATTTCATATATTTATATGATTTAGGACCTTAACACCTTCAGCTATAAATGTGTTAATGTATTATAGTGTTGATGTATATATATATGGATAATGTATATGTTATGGAAGGTGAAAGATGTGATGATATAATTTGTATGATGTGAAAGTAATGTTATGATTGATGTATGCCTAGATAATGTTCAATGCCATTGAGTGATGATGGAAATGATATGATAGATTTGCCTAATTGATGTTTAATGTAATTGATGTTATACATGTATACTTGAATAATAAAGTGTATTATTGTGAATAAGAATGTGATGTGAAGCCATTGTGATTGGCTATGATGAATCAAATGTGATATGAAGCCATTGTGATTGGCCATGATGAATCAAATGAGATGTGAAGCCATTGTGATTGGCTATAATGATAATTGAGAATGATATTGATAAAGAAATAATAAATGAATTGTGTGACTAATGTGTTATTCCATTTTTAGAGTTTGTTGTTGGTGGCATGCCTAATATTAGTAACAATCTCTTGAAGTTAGGTTGGAATTGATCCTTGAAGCCAAGTTGGGTTGAAGTTTAACATGTTTTACTCCCCTTGAAGCTTGGTTGGGTCTAGTCCTTGAAGCCTAATTGAGATGTTACAACCCTTGAAGCTAGGTTGGATTGGTTCTTGAAGCCAAGTTGGGTTGATACTTAGCATGCTTTGTTCCCCTTGAAGCTTGGTTGAGCCTAATCCTTGAAGCCTAGTTGGGATAATGATAAATGTGATAATTAAACCAAAGCATTAACTCTGAAAATTGAATGGCATATTAGTGTGTTGTTTGGGCCCGAGTCTGTCTTTGTTGCCAATGTGATATCCAAATGTGGAAATAAATGAATAATGGGATTTATGGCTGACTTTGTTGAAAGTGTGATTCATGATTAATGAATTGCGAATAAAATGATGTTATGAAGTATGATTTTGTAATGTATGTAATAATATATTGAAAGTGAATATGGCTTGAGGAGCTTTGTTGAGATATGATTTTATGAAAATATAGTATGATGTGTAAAATGTATATGAATGTGGAATTTGTGAAAATTGTTTTCATGAAGGTTTGGATAGGTCATTGAATGGTGATTTGTTGTAATGATGTATATGTTTATGTATATGAGATAGGAAGGGTAAGTATCGTGTTGTGAATGTTCTATGTAAATATGTATATAATTTATGAGATTTGTGGGAATATATGAAGAATGCATTGAGAAAGGAAAACGGGGTAAAAGAACAATAAAACATGATGCTAAAAATATGAGGTATGATTCTTTGGTAAAGCATATATTTTTATATTTTATATTTATTTGTACTTCTAAGCTCTCGGGCTTAGCGCGGTTGTGTAATCGTGCAGGTGAGTATGCGATTGATCTGGAAGTTCAGCTGTTATGCCACGATAAGGGTAAGAGTGTCTCGAGACCAACTAGAAGGTGATGCATACATATGTGATTTTAATTATGTTGTATTTTTATAAGAATAATGATATTTGTAAATGTTCTTTAAATTAATGTAATATTGCTTGAACTTGGATAAAGGTTTTAAATAATTGAAATGAAAAGTAACATTCTTATACTTTATATACGTATTGTATTTATACCAGGTATATGTATAGTACTTATATAGAGTTTGGGGGTGTTACAATTATTTTGGTATCAGAGCTTAGGTTCGAGATTCTCGGCCTAAGTGAAATTAAAAAGAAAATTTTTGAAGAGTTTAAATAGAATTAAAAAGAAGAGTTTTGAAATGCAATTGGTAATACATGCATATGCATTCACATCTAGGTTGGTCTCGAACGTGGCATTATATGATTGGTGATGTATCTGAATTACAGGAGATAGATGATAGTGCGTAAATGAGGTTTTATATGAAAGCAAATTTTAAAATGTTGATAATTGAAAGGTGATTGTAATATAAAGGAATGACATGGAATTTATAAGTAAAGAAAAAAAAATAAAAAAAATAAAAAAAAGCTTGATTATTGATATGTGTTTGACATATAAAGAAATGACTAGAAGAATAAAGTTGGAAATGAGTTAAAAACAAAATTAAGATTAAAGTATGCAATCGTTCCTCTATTATTTGAATCTCTTTCTTATAAATTTTATGTTTGGATTTCTAGAAAGAGGAAATATTGTTGGATGGGTAATATGGAAAGATATGTTATTTAAAAAAAAAAAAAAAGAGTATGGTGAGATATTGAATGAATTGATTGGTATTGACTAAGTGTGATAATATAAGGTGTGGATATGTAAAGTTAAGGTTTTGTTTAAAGGAAAAAGAGAACATGTTGGTTAAATAAGAAGACATATTGGTGTTGTTTGTATGGTTATGTTAATGCAAACATTGTAATTTTGATATTAGAAATGTGATATGCTTTGAATATTGTGAAAGCTCATATTAATAGTGGTAATATGTGATATTTGAGATTTTTGAAATGAGCTTGATAATTGTGAAACTTATAGGTCTTGATGTTACTTTGTGGTATATACATATGAGATGTTTTTAAAGTTGATATTGAGAGAATGAGATGAATAAATTGAAGTTTAAGTAAATTTGTAAGTTGAAAATTTATAGTTTTAAATGGAATGTGGATAAAGATCATTGAGATATTGATAGTTTAATGTATTCAATACATGAGATATATGAAATGAATATTAATGCACATGAAAGTATTATGAATTGGGTAATGTGATTGATAGTAGAAAAATTTGGTTTGAAATAAAAGAAAAGGAATTGAGCAAATGAAAATGAATTACTTTAAGTAATTTGATTGGAAAGGATGAAAAGGAATATGAAGGATATGTTAAAGGTATTTCAAAACAAATGTGAGAGAGATATCACATTGGAAATGTGATTAAGATCTTTGTAAAATAATATTATAAGTAGAGTGCATATATTTATTGAAGTTAATGAGTAACTTAAATTATGTTAAAAGAATGAGAATGGACTTGGGTAATATGGGACAGTGAAATTATTATGGCAATAACTAAATCAGGTTATCATAAGATGTTTTAGGGCTCAAAGTATTTGTGTGTGGAAATGTTTTATGTATAAGCGTATAATCAGAAATTGTAAGGAAAGAATAATGTATTTGAAAATTTTTAGAAGAGAGGGATTGGAAATGGAGTAATGAATGAAATTTGTGTAAGATTTGTATCTGATTAAAGGTTGGGCATAGAAATGTTAAAGACAATATTATTGAAAATAAGTAGGTTAATGATGAACAAATAATCAAAAGCAAATTGTTTTGAGATGGAGTTAAAATGTGTTAACTCTTGGTGTAACAAAAGTTTGGAGGATATATATATATAATTTTTATGACACAATCTAGCATTATAATCGTAAAGGTTGGAAATCGAATAATAGAAGAACAATATGGATTTACAAACCCCAAATGTGATTGTTAATATACCATGGTCATATAATTTGGTTAGTGTGATTAGTTGGTTAGTTTTATTATCTTCAGATTTAGAACTGAGATGATATAACTATAGTACAATTTTGGTGAGATTGATAACTATGTTTCTAGAAACATAGTTAAAAGATATGATTGGTGAAGTTATATTTTATAATTTCTATGTTAGAAATGTAATTATAATTATGAGAAGTAAAGCAAGAAAAGAGAATTGTGATAATGTTTTAAGCTATGAATTATGTGATAGAAAAGTAATTCTATGAATATAGTAATATTATGTGAGGTGAAGAAATAATAAAAGGGGAGAAATTGCAAATGTGATTGAAAGTTATACTGAATACATTTATAGTATAAAGTGAATAAGTGAATGAACTTAAGATTTATGGGAGTATGAATAATAATTATGGTATGAGATAATTATGAGAATTTTGTGGAAATTGTACTAAGATAATTGGAAATAAACTATGAGTGTATGAAAAAAAATGAATATGAATCTGAAAAGATTAGAATTTGAATATAAGTTTGACCTAATGGAATTAAGTTATATATATATATATATTGTGAAATTCAATGATAAATTTCGAAAAGTTAATTATTGATTTGAATTAAATAAGATTGAAATGTTAGTATATTGTGATAGATAGATCGATTGACCTAGATTTCGCTAAAGTTGCGAGTCAATATTGAAATTTAATACATACAGTTGTACTGGGAGTATAAAATTTAAATGGTAATGTGTATGATGTAATATTCTGGTTTATGAATGAACATAAATAAATTGAATTATATCAATTGTAAATGGTGAGAAAAAGGAAAATGTTGCTTACCTGTTAAGTAAGTTTAAAGTATTGTATTAATATTTATATTAAGTGAGAAGTAAGCTAAAGAAAGTAAGGATATTGTTATCCATTGAGATTTGGTAAATATTTATTTTATGTTAAGAAATTCAATGCATATTAATAATGTATGTTTGGTATAATGTGAATGTTGTGATGAGCATGTAAAATGTGTGGTAATGCCATTGGTTATGTATACTTGAGTAATGGATTGATTAATGTGATTTGAGATGTAAAACCAATGTGTTTGGTGATAATAATGCAAATGAGATGATTGAGGCATGGTTGCTTAATTGATTTTGGAATATGAGATGAGAAAGAAATTGTTAAAAATATAAATTAATGACTTTTAAGGTTAAAGTTAGAAAGAGATAAAGTGATAATATGACTCTAAAATAAAGATAAAATTCATTAGCAATGTAATGAGTTATCTTGATTGCTTTGTTGAGAAAGTAATAAGATATCAATATATATATATATACCTAAACAATGATGAATTATGAATTTTAGAGAAGATGATTAACTCTAAGGGGGAGAGTAGAAGTTATGTGATTTGATGAAATCATAATGTAAGAATACGATTAATATTACATGAAAATTAAGATGGTGTTTTGTCAGGAATGAATTATTACTATATTGGATAATTTCGAGGACGAAATTTTATAAGGGGGAGAGAATTGTAATATCCAAAAGTATACCTTAAAAGTTTTGGAGTTATTGTTGTATTTGGATTTATGGTATAAAGTGGTGTAGGAAAAGTAAGTATATATATAATTAATTGATAATAATAATGAAAGAAGGAGAAAAGGAAAGTTAAAGAGAGTGAAAGGTGTGTGGTGGAAGATATTTTAGAAATAATTAATTATATTATTATTATATATATATATGAGATAAGAACAAAAGAAAGAGGAAAATTCTTTCTTTCTTCTTCTTCGTGGTTGAGAGAGAGAGAGAGAGAGAGAGAGAGAGAGAGAGATGTAATTTTAATGATTCTCACATCAAATTTCTTAAGGGTTTTAAGAAGATTGAAGATTGAGTTTGAAGATTTGATAAGATATTCATGTAAGTATTCTTTTCTTGAGTTGATTTTATTGATTATGTATATATGTAAGTCTTCATCTTCTTGTCTTGATTTCTTTTGATTGAGGTTATATTTGAGACGATTGGTGTGTTAGATGATGATAATGAAAGATTGAAGTATGTAAATGTGTTGAATTGGTATATAAGTGATGATAAGTTGGGGTATTTGTGAGGATGATGATGAATTGTTAAGTAAGGGTTTGGTATAAATGAATTGGGGATTTGAGTAATTAATTATAGTGGTGTATATAATGATTATTATGATGATATAATGAAATTATATAAGTGTTAAAGTGATAGGTATTTGATAGATATAAACAAAGATGTTGATTAATGGGGGTTGTGGTATGAATTTGGAAGTGTTTGTGTTTAATGGATGAGAGTTCGAAATGTATGATTTTTGTCTGGCACGGTCAGTGACACGGCCGTGTGGTTGGGCGTGTAATCGGTACTGAGTTGGACGGTTGTAGCACGACCATTAACACGGCCATGATACTGAACGTGTTATAGCTACTGTGAGAAAAGTAATTGACACGGCTATGAACACGCCCGTGTTGTTGGGCGTGTCAATGATTCTGTGAGACAGAATGTATTACACGTCCAGTGACACGCTCGTGGTTTTGAGCGTGTCAAAGCTTTTGTATTGTTGGTTTTAGGGCACGATCAAGGACACGCCCGTGTTGGTGAGCGTGTCATATGTAGAGTTTGCCCTAGTTGATTCTTACTTATATTATCTCATGTGTATGATCACTTTTGGGATTAGGTGTTGAAGAGATTGAGTTGCTTTAATCCAAGTACTGAAGGATTTATGAAAGAAAAGTAGATGGATGTGAGTTTCTCTTGATGTAAGTACAAAACTTCATTTGATTTCATATATTTATATGATTTAGGACCTTAACACCTTCAGCTATAAATGTGTTAATGTACTATAGTGTTGATGTATATATATATGGATAATGTATATGTTATGGAAGGTGAAAGATGTGATGATATAATTTGTATGATGTGAAAGTAATGTTATGATTGATGTATGCCTAGATAATGTTCAATGCCATTGAGTGATGATGGAAATGATATGATAGATTTGCCTAATTGATGTTTAATGTAATTGATGTTATACATGTATACTTGAATAATAAAGTGTATTATTGTGAATAAGAATGTGATGTGAAGCCATTGTGATTGGCTATGATGAATCAAATGTGATATGAAGCCATTGTGATTGGCCATGATGAATCAAATGAGATGTGAAGCCATTGTGATTGGCTATAATGATAATTGAAAATGATATTGATAAAGAAATAATAAATGAATTGTGTGACTAATGTGTTATTCCATTTTCAGAGTTTGTTGTTGGTGGCATGCCTAATATTAGTAACAATCTCTTGAAGTTAGGTTGGAATTGATCCTTGAAGCCAAGTTGGGTTGAAGTTTAACATGTTTTACTCCCCTTGAAGCTTGGTTGGGTCTAGTCCTTGAAGCCTAATTGAGATGTTACAACCCTTGAAGCTAGGTTGGATTGGTTCTTGAAGCCAAGTTGGGTTGATACTTAGCATGCTTTGTTCCCCTTGAAGCTTGGTTAAGCCTAATCCTTGAAGCCTAGTTGGGATAATGATAAATGTGATAATTAAACCAAAGCATTAACTCTGAAAATTGAATGGCATATTAGTGTGTAGTTTGGGCCCGAGTCTGTCTTTGTTGTCAATGTGATATCCAAATGTTGAAATAAATGAATAATGGGATTTATGGCTGACTTTGTTGAAAGTGTGATTCATGATTAATGAATTGTGAATAAAATGATGTTATGAAGTATGATTTTGTAATGTATGTAATAATATATTGAAAGTGAATATGGCTTTAGGAGCTTTGTTGAGATATGATTTTATGAAAATATAGTATGATGTGTAAAATGTATATGAATGTGGAATTTGTGAAAATTGTTTTCATGAAGGTTTGGATAGGTCATTGAATGGTGATTTGTTGTAATGATGTATATGTTTATGTATATGAGATAGGAAGGGTAAGTATCGTGTTGTGAATGTTCTATGTAAATATGTATATAATTTATGAGATTTGTGGGAATATATGAAGAATGCATTGAGAAAGGAAAACGGGGTAAAAGAACAATAAAACATGATGCTAAAAATATGAGGTATGATTCTTTGGTAAAGCATATATTTTTATATTTTATATTTATTTGTACTTCTAAGCTCTCGGGCTTAGCGCGGTTGTGTAATCGTGCAGGTGACTATGCGATTGATCTGGAAGTTCAGCTGTTATGCCACGGGAAGGGTAAGAGTGTCTCGAGACCAACTAGAAGGTGATGCATACATATGTGATTTTAATTATGTTGTATTTTTATAAGAATAATGATATTTGTAAATGTTCTTTAAATTAATGTAATATTGCTTGAACTTGGATAAAGGTTTTAAATAATTGAAACGAAAAGTAACATTCTTATACTTTATATACGTATTGTATGTATACCAGGTATATGTATAGTACTTATATAGAGTATGGGGGTGTTACATAAGGTATAAGGGTGTTACAATAATTATTGTCCCAAACTAGTAACCAAGAGGGGGGGGGGTGAATTGGTTGAAATGAAGAGTGATGGTAAATTTGAAATTTGAAAAGCAAGAGATGAGAAAGATGCAGATGAAGATGAAGTAGAGTAGTGATTCAAATTTTCCTCAATCCTACATTCACTTCCTTAACAACTTGTTAAGGTTCTACAAGTTTTGAGTTTTTACAAGCTTAACTCTAACTTGGTGCTTTCACAAGCTCACACCAAAATTTACAATGGTTTGACATCAATCCTCATAACCTTTACAAGAGTTTTTCCAAGCTCACTTTCACAACCTAAGTCTTTCTAAGCTCACACTCAAACTTCTTATGGTGTTTAATGCTCACACCCAATACTCCAAGATTCTAGGTTTTGATTCTTAAATAAGATAATGAAAAATATTATTCAATGAAATTACAATAACAATCAGAGTATTTTCTTACTCTAAAAATGAAGTTTAATATGTTATTTATAACCATTTGGCTTAAACTAGCCGTTTGAGGTGGTTTTCACATGTTTAGTGCTTGTCTTCCACTAAATTCTATGGCCGGAGCTCGGTGTATGGTCGCTTAGCTCGACGTGCAGTTGCTCGATTTAAAAGCTTTGTGTAACGGCTAGTTTCAAAGGTTGAATTTTGATGTTAGACAAAATCCTGTTGTCTATACCTTTGTGTCGTGTTGTCATCAAGCTCATCGTGCAGTCGCTCGGCATAAAGTTACCGTTGAATTCAAATTTATTCTTCCATGTGTTCGGTCATTATTGGTCCGAGGTATTTGGCACTAAGATTCAAATCTGCTGGACTGGTGCAGTCGCTCAATTCTTTTATGCTGGTGCACAAGGTTTTGAGTGTCGAGGAAACTCCATGAGAGCTTACTGCTATCCCTACTGTTCTTTTAGGCATTTTAGCTCTTTGTTATGTGTGATCGCTCAAGTGTCTGAGGCAGTCGCACTTCACCACTCACTGAGACCGCTATCTTTCTGTGAGTTAATGAATTTTTACCTTGGTTTGATGTGGTCGCTCAATGCTCGTGTATGGTCATAACCCTACCAAGAGTCCTGGCTTCACCGCTCACTGATAACGTGAACACTTCTATGGAAATTATAGACTTAACTCAGTTGGCCGTAGTTGGCTCGTTTAGCTCAGTATAGAGCTGCACTGCTTGCTTAGATCAATTGCTACATCAGGCTACCTTTGGCTCAACAGTTTGGTTCTTCTTAACTCGGTAGTTGTAGATCTGGCTCAGCACACTATATGTTCGTTCGGTTCTACACTTTCTGCTAGGCAAGACTGTATGCCATTTGTCTATTTGATTTTGTCCTTTCTGATAGGCATATCTTTATGTCAATTTAGTTCTCTGTTCGTGCTGCATTTGTGTGGTCACTTGGCAGTGTCTAGCGGTCACACAAATCTGCTCGGTTTATAATTCTATAAGAGCCAACTTGTTTGAAATCATTAGTTCTTTATCAATTTAATTGTCAATGATCAAAATAAAGTTTGGCTGTCCATCAATCAACAATCTCCCCCTTTTTAACTTTGGCAATCAAATTTAATTTAAATCTAATCAAGTGCATGACAATTAATGCAATGACAATAACTTTTATCTTTTCTTCCTTTATTTGTCATAATTGATAAATGCTTTACTTGACACCGATCTTGTTCTCTTTTCTTCTTTCGATAATTAAATTTATCTCCCTTTTTGACAATTAGATCATTTAAATTCAATCACATGCATGTTTCTCCCCCTTTGACAAAGGCAAAAAAAGTAAATGAAGGTAAAAGAAAGATAAATTTCATTGATAGCAATAAATGTGAATACAAGATAAGAAATAAAATTGATACCAATTGAAAGAAAATACAAGAAAGTGATTAATCTAAAAATTTTTCTTTTCCTTTTCTTGATGGTTGAGGTGGAGTAGTTCTTTCATCATTATCACCAAGAGAAGGTATTGGAGAGGAGTCATGTGAGGATCCTTCATAAGGACTTTCAATATGCTCACTCACATCCCATTCACTTAGCTCACATTGAGTAAGATCAAATTTTTCTTGCAAGTCACATATGTCGTGATGAATGTAGGAAATGAGATCAACCTTTTTATTGAGTTTTGTGATTCTCTTTGTGACATTCTTCTTAAAATGATTAAATTATTTTTGGAGACAATATATGGCCTAAAGGATAAGTTTGGATTCACCTATTTCTTTGGTGGAAGGTCTAGGGGAGTGCTCAACTTGGACATGGATAGGTTCACCTTCTTCTTCCATAATATGGTACCTAGGTCTCTTCCTTTCCCTTTAGATAACACCCTTGCTACTAAATAAATACTTATAATGATTATCAACCTTTTGAATACATTTAGCATGCTCAAGGTAGTCTAGATTGATGGAGTTTGTAGCCAGATCAAGGGGGTCACTAAGGGTTACAAGATTTTTAGGGGTTAGGAGTCCTAAATGTCTAGTAATTTGAGTAATTTGGAAGGATAGAAAGAAAGTTCCTGCCTTAAATTTCTCATGAGGAATGAAGGTATCTAGGAGAAATCTATCACTTTGGATTGGCTCATTATGCACAATAGCATACAAGAAAAATAAGTCTCTTTGAGTAACCTTTTCATTTCCATCACTTCTTTGGTGAATGGTGTATGTGATGATCCTATTCAAGAGCCAAAAGTGAAGGGTACTAAAATGGATGGCTTTGGATGATCTATTGTTGTATATGGTTTCAAAGGAAAGTTCACTCCAAAGTGATGAATAATTCTTTAAAGCAAAATCCACATCATTGTAGGAGAAAGCTCCATGAGTTTGGAATCCCCAAACTTCACCAAATTCTTCCAAGGAATGATTAAAATCTTAGTCAAAAAAACCTAAAATAAATTCCATAGAATCCTATAGGTGCATTGTGATTTTTCTCTACTCTTAGAGACATTAAGAATTCCCTTGAGAGGCTAGAGTAACCTAACTCATTAGGTGTAACACCCCTATATCCCGTATACGTACATAGCATGCTAATACGATCGTAATATATGTATACTGAATATAGAAATGCCATAATAAAGAAAATAATGACTCATCCCTTTTCAAAACATGAACAAGTTTGAATCATTTAAAAGAAATTATAAAAGACCAAAAGATAAAATGTTTAATTAAAAGCAGCGGAAAGTATAACAAATATTTACAAATGTTTATACACCAAAACTCAAATTTTACAAAACATAAAATATATATACACGTTTGGCAGTGTCTTCGATCTTTAAGCTCCACTCTCAAAGTTTCAAAATCTAGACTCTACTCGGTCTAGCGGAACTCTCCGGTTCTTCTCTGTCACCTGCGCGATGAATCACAATCGCGCTAAGCCAACGACTTAGTGGTACAAACTACAATATTAATATGCGTCTATGCAATGCCAATGTCACACATTTCAACAATTCATATAATATTCACAAATGATATTTTCATATTATTCATAAGACTACATTTCATCATTTTATAATTTACATTAACACAAAGACACGTATGGGCCCACAAGACACTAATTTGTTATTCAAAGTTCAGAGTTACTATTTTAGTCTATAATCATAATCATCAAGCCCGTAGGCATTATATATATATCTCTATCCATGGATAGTGTAACAGACCCAGTCTCTTGGACCTCAACCCGCTAAACTCGAGGAGATCCTCAACCCGGCTAGACTGTTACTAGTAACAGACCCAGTCTCTTGGACCTCAACCCGGATAAACCCGAGGAAATGCTCAACCCAGCTAGACTGTTACTTTTAATTCACATTTCACATTTATCATTTCATATTTTTCCACTGGAATCGGTTTACGACCCGGTCTTTTCACCTATCCAGTAATTCATTGGCATGCCACCAAACTTAGAACTCTGAAGGTTGAATAACACATTTGACACAAAATCTTTTCATTTATATCATTATACCTTTCTTTCTCAAATCATTTCTCATTTCATTCTCATAATCAAATAGGCAATAATGCCTCCATTATAAATCATTTACATCATCATAGCCAACAATCATGGCTTTTCATCACATCAAAATAGTGTACATATATCATCTAGGCAAAATATGCCTCAATCACATTAATTCACATCTCAACATCTCTCAAATCATCATTTAAGTACTCATAATCAATTACATTAAACATCCATTAAGAATGGTCATCCTATATATATGTTTAGCAACTTGCATTACTCATAGATTTATAACCTTCAACATACATTCCATATAATTCACATGATACACAATATAACATTATTCATATGCATCATCAATGTTCACATTATATCAAACATAGCAATATAGTTCTTAACATCATATGAATGAATGCAATAATGTTGTTTGTGCTTACCTTAACCACCACTTATACAAATCTATACACTTCCTTTCCAACACTTCTTCACCACTTAAGTTAGGGCAAATCAACCTCTTCAACACCTAATCCAAAAGGAATAATACATATGAGATAAAATAGATAAGACTAACTAGGGAAAACTCTAGACATGACATGCTCACCAACACGGGCGTGTCCCTGACCGTGCCCTAAACCCACAACACAGAAGCTTTGACAAGCTCAGAACCACGGGCGTGTCACTGAACGTGTAATATATTTTGTCTCACAGAAATATTGACATGTCCAACAACATGGGCGTGTTCATGGCCGTGTCAATTCCTCACCAACACAGTAGCTATGACACGCTCAGTGACATGGGCGTGTCACTGCTCGTGTCACCCATCCAAAACACAGAACCTTCGACACTCTCAAAATCCTGGTCGTGCTCATGGGTGTGTCAGGCCAAAAACACAGATTTCGGCCACAACACACTTAATTTAACAATTCACCTTCTTTTACCAAAAGTCCACTTTAAACAAACTTAACTCAACATACCTAAGAACCATAACAAACTTGCCAAAAACACCAAAACAACTCAAAACATATATCAATCACAAATTAAAATCATCACCACAAACCCTTAAACACAATCACACACTTTCTCTTCCAACCAATTTACTCTTTTCTTCAATCCAAACTCAAAGATCCAACAATCAAATGAATCAAATACCCATAAACACAACATACTCAATACACACTCCTATCCTCAACAATAAACCCTCAAACTCAAACATAATTCCAAAATAAACAAGAGAAATCAAGAGAGAACTTGTAACACCCCCACATCCAATACACGCACGCTACAAACTCCACAATGTAATATACGTGCACTGAACATAGGGATGCTACAGATTTTATTAACATTCAAAACATTTTAAATGATACTATAATCTTTCTCATTATACATTATAGAAAATAAGTCATTAACTTGTAATATAAAACAAATAGATATATATATACATTTACTTAATACGCAGCGGAATATAGAAAATATTTACAAATATACATATATTTACATTGTAATACCCCAATGTGTGCCTTGGAAGTTTGAATATAATTGTTGTTTGTTTGAAGAATGTGTATATGTTATGTTGAAAAGGAAAGAAATTGGAAAGAGAATGTTTATGTGTTGTTTGGAAGGAAAGCATTGTGTAGAGAGAAATTGTATATGTTGGGTATATGGTAATATATATAACATATATGTTAGTTAAAGTGCATAGTCAAGGAAAGAAGATATTTTAAATTGTTAAGTGTAAAATTACCAAAGTGGGCAAGAGATGATAATAAGGACAAAGAGTAAAAGAAAGTCAAAGATTGGAAAAGGATGTGTGGTGGAGATTTGTTTATTTATTTATTTGTTTATTTATTATTATTATTATTATTATTATTATTATATATGTATAGGATAAGAACGAAGAAGAGGAAAGTCTTTCTTTCTTTCATTCCTCTCCTTCGTCTTCTTCTTTTCTGTTTGGACGAGAGAGAGAGAGAGAGAGAAGCTAGAGAGAGAGAGAGAGAGAGAGAGGTGATTTTTGCTTCTATTTGCATCAAAGATTAAAGGATATCAAGAGATTGCTAGTGGATATTGAAGATTTGGCTAAGAATCCAAGTAAGTACCTCTTTCTTTGAATTGATTTCTATGGATTGAATTGGGTTTTGATATGATTAAGGTGTGATGTTGAGTTGAGAAATTGTATTGTTGTTGATTTTGGGAAGTGTTGGAGTTGAGATTGTTTTAGAGTTTTGAAGTGTTACATGATGTTTTGCTTGAGTTTGCTTTATTATTTCCTTAGATCTTCATATGGTTGATGTTTGTTGGGATTTTAGGCTTTGGATTGAGATTTTGGCCGAAGGCAGAAGACTTCTGGATGCCACGCCCGTGGCCTTGGTTGGCCATGGCCGTGGCCATTGGTACTTGTTGATGCCACGGCCGTGGGAGGATGGAACATTTTGGGCAGAAGTGGATTGTATCCCACGCCCGTGGGGATTTAGTTGGCCACGGCCGTGGGCTACTATGTGTGATGTTGAATGATATTTTATGATTTAAAGGTCTAGTAAGAAGTTATTAAGTGATTAAATGATACTAGAATTGATGGATTGTATTATTTGTGGATTAGGGTTTGATATAAAGTGAATTGCCCTAATTTGGGAAGTGAAGAATCTTGGAAAAAGAAAGTGTTGATAGGGTGTGGAGTATTATTGAGGTAAGTACAAACTTACCTAGATGCATTCTTTTATATGATTTTAAGATTTAAGATAATGTTAAATAAATGATTATATTGTTAATCTAATGTGACTTGTATAGTGTGAAAGAGAAGAGGATCATTCAACAAGGTATGAGCTATGCAATTTATTATGATAAACACTTTTATGAAGAATTACTTTGATGTACTTTATAATGTAATGGCAATGGTGCTATATGTATAATGTGAATGATATGATTGAGTAATGAAGTGTACATTTGATTAATGTAATTGATGTTGAACATTATAATGATGATGCATATGATTGATATGATGTGTATTCGAATTATATGGTAATGCAATTGATTGTGCATACTTGAGTAATGAATGATTATGTATATAAATATCAAAGGTGAAGTATGAAATGTATGAAATATGGAATATGAATGATATGATATTGTGATGAAATATGAAATGGGAATTGAGATGTGATGATGTATAAAGCCATTGTGATTGGCTATGATGATGCAAATGGAATAATGGAGGCATGATTGCCTAATGAATTATGAATTGTGAAATGAGAAATGATATGAGATATGAAATAAGATGAAATGATGTGTGTCTAATATGTTGATTCAATTTTCAGAGTTCTGTATTTGGCGGCATGCCTATGAATCATTGGATAGGTGAAATGGGATGGCACGTAAACCGATTCCAATTGAATCACTGGATAGGCGAAATGGGATGGCCCGTAAGCCGGTTCCAGTTGATAAATGAGAAATGTGATGTTTATGAATCATTGGATAGGCGAAATGGGATGGCCCGTAAGCTGATTCCAATTGAAATTTAGTAACAGTCTAGCCGGGTTGAGGATCTCCTCAAGTTGTTGAGTTGATGGTCCAAGAGACTGGGTCTGTTACGCTATCCATGGATAGAGATATGATATGATATATATTGCCTACGGGGCTAGACACATGGTGTCACTATGGACCAAAGCAGTAACTCTGATCTTTGAATCACATATTAGTGTCTTTTGGGCCCGAGTTTGTCTTTGTTGTCAATGTGATATACAAGTATTGAAAGAAATGAGTAATGAGATCTATGGTTGACTTCATTGGAATTATGAGTCATGATTGATATGATATATAATGTGAGTATTGGTGATGGATTGTGGTTGTTAATAATGATTGTCTTTGTGGAAAATGTGGTTCATAAATGGTAAATTGTGAATAAAGTGATGTTATGAAATATTATACATGAGGTGTGTATTGATATATTGACTATGAGTATTATTAGTGGTTTATGGTTGGTGATAAAAACTTGTATATATGTATGTAATATGTGAGTGTAGTTGATACTAATGAAAAGTGCAATTACTAATGAAAACATGTTAAGAATTTATTATTATGTGAAATTTCTATAAGATATGTTCGTATGTTATGTTTGTATTACTAAGCTCTCGGCTTAGCGCGGATGTTTATTCGTGCAGGTGTCTATGTGAAGGATATGAAGTCTTTAGTTATGCCACGAGAAGGATATGAGTTGTCGAGACCAACTAGAGGGTGATGCATACATGTATGATCATTATTTATGATGTATTTCTGACAAGAATATATGTATATGTATAAATGAAGTTTTGATAAAGATAAGAATATGTATATACATAAGATCATTAAGAATATAATGATTTGAATTATGTTAAAGGTTTTTAAAATATGACAAAAAGTGACATCCTTATACTGTATATTCTTACTGTATGTATACTAGGTGTATGTATAGTACTTATATGGAGTATTAGGGTGTTACATACATTATAAACAATACTTTACAAAATATAAAAGAGTTATACATGATTGGCAGCTTTCTCTGATCTTTAAGTCCCAAAATCAACTCTTCAATGTCTACTCTCACTAGGTCTCGAAGAGCTCTCGGGTTCAACTCTATCACCTGCGCGATTAACACTATCGCGCTAAGCCAACGGCTTAGTAAGACAAATCATGCTAATGTTATGCTTTAGTGCAATGCAATGCTACACACCTTATTAATAAAAACAACATCATAGATGTAAAGCTAACAACATACTTTTACATTCCATAAACCACAATATATGAACATATTACATTTCAACATCCTTCCATATACCTCATTTATCAATCATGTTACCATTCATGAATCATATTAAACAAAGACAAACATGGGCCCAAAACACACTAATATGCCATTCTATTTTCAGAGTTAATGCTTTGGTATTGTTATCACATTTATCAATATCATATACCCAACTAGGCTTCAAGGATTAGGTTCAACCAAACTTCAAGGGGAACAAAGCATGCTAAGTATCAACCCAACTTGGCTTCAAGAACCAACCCAACCTAGCTTCAAGGGTTGTAACATCTCAATTAGGCTTTAAGGACTAGACCCAACCAAGCTTCAAGGGGAGTAAAACATGTTAAACTTCAACCCAACTTGGCTTCAAGGATCAAATCCAACCTAACTTCAAGAGATTGATACTATCATTAGGCATGCCACCAACAACAAACTTTGAAAATGGAATAACATATTAGCCACACAATTCATTTATTATTCAATTATCATTTTCATTCTCAATTCTCATCATCATTTAGGCAAACATGCCTTATTTCTTTCAATAGAATCATCATAGCCAATCACAATGGCCTCAATCATAACATTAAGGTAATTCATCATCAATGATCACATTATATCCCACATAGCATCATTCATATCATCAAATGTAGGTTAAATCTCAACATCATATGAAATAAACAAAAAGATCAAAAGAGAACTTACCAAAGTTATAAAACTTCTTGAATCATCAACTTGATCACTTAATCTTCCTTCAATTTGAGCTTAACTCTTCAAGATCTTCTCTTTGTCTCTTGCTTTCCTTTGTCTATGGAGGAGCCGGCCACACAAAGAAGAAAGAAGAAATGAACCACAAGAAACAAAGTCAACTCTTCTTTTAATCTCCACCAAGTGTTTCAATTAAAGCAATTACCAAAACACCCTTCTACAAATTGTTTTGTTTCTTTTTAAAACACTTGCCCTTTTTAGTCATTTCACCAATAACCAAATAAATATCTTCATCCCTTGACTCTCCATTTTGACCAACATATATGTTATATATATTATCATATAAGCAACATATACAAATTTCTCTAAACCCTCTTTTCTTATCACATAACATATACCTTCCATTTAAGCAAACAAAAACAATATGCAAAACTTCTAGGACATACATTAGGATATTACAGAACTTACCAAAGTTGATAATACTTCTCAAATTTCAACTTCTTCACTTGGATCTTCCTTCAATTTGAGCTTGGATCACAAAACTCACTCTCTCTCTCTCTCTTGCTTTAGATGGCCGGCCAACAAAAGGAAAAGGGAAGAAAATGGAAAGAAAATCAAGAAACCAAAGTCAAATACTCCTCTCTTTAAACCTCCTCCAAGCAAAAATAATATTAAATAATCCAAATTAATCTCTTCCATTCATTTTAATTTCTCATTTTTCCACTAATTAACTTAATTAATTAAAAATAGCTAAATATCTTCTTCCTTTGACCATCACTTTGACTTGTATATATGTTATATATATTTCCATATACACAACATATACACTTCCCTTTAAAGCTCTCTCTTCTCTTTAAAATTTAACATATACACATTCAATACAATTACAACAATAATATCAAAACTTCTAGGGCATACTTTGGGATATTACAATTCTCCCCCTCTAAAAAGAAATTTCGTCCTCGAAATTACCTGATATCAAGTCTGAAACAGTTGAGGATACTGATCTTGCATTGTTTGCTTACTCTCCCAAGTTGCCTCTTCTTTCCCATGATTCTTCCAAAGAACCTTCACCAATGGCACTTTCTTATTTCTTAACTCTTTCACTTCATGCACTAAAATAGCAACTGGTTCTTCTTCAAATGTCAAATCCGAACTCACTTCAATGGTTTCAACTGGTAAGATATGAGATGGATCCAATCTATACCTCCTCAACATAGAAACATGGAATACATTATGGATTCTATCCAACTCAGGTGGTAAAGCAAGACGATAAGCAACTGGCCCAATTCTTTCCAAAACTTCATACGGTCCAATGAAACGAGGACTCAGCTTCCCTTTTCGACCAAATCTCAATATCTTCTTCCAAGGAGACACTTTCAAAAATATTTTATCTCCAATATTAAATTATATATCTCTTTTTTTCAAATCTGAATAAGATTTCTGTCGGTTAGAAGCTATTTTTAACCGATCCCGAATTATTTTCACTTTCTCCTCAGTCTCTTTTACCAAATCAGGACCAATTAACTTACCCTCTCCAATTTCATTCCAACATAACGGCGTTCTGCATCTTCTACCATACAATGCCTCAAATGGTGCCATACCAATACTGGATTGATGACTGTTGTTGTAAGCAAATTCCACAAGTGGCAAAAATCTGTCCCAACTTCCAGAGAAATCAATGACACAGCTTCTCAACATATCCTCAATAATCTGTATCACTCTCTCTGACTGCCCATCTGTCTGCGGATGAAAAGCAGTACTAAAGTGCAATCGAGAACCCAAAGCCCCATGTAAACTCTTCCAAAACCTCGAAGTAAACCGGGGATCTCGATCAGACACTAAAGAGATTGGGACTCCATGTAATTTCACTATTTCACTAATATACAGCTCAGCCGACCTTTCAAGAGAATAGTCCATTCTAACAGGAAGAAAATGAGCTGTCTTTGTCAAACGATCAACAATCACCTAAACAGCATCATGCTTCTTCTGAGTTAATGGCAACCCTGATACAAAATCCATTGTCACTCTCTCCCATTTCCATTCAGGCACTGTTAAAGGTTGAAGCAACCCTATTGGAACTTGATGTTTAGCTTTCACCCTCTGACAAGTGAGACATTTAGACACAAATTCTGCTATGTCTCTCTTCATACCAGACCACCAGTAGTGCTGTTTCAAATCATGGTACATCTTTGTACAACCCGGGTGCATAGAAAAACTTGATTGGTGTGCTTCCTCTAAAATAATCTTCCTCAAACAATCATCATCAGGTACACACAACCTATCATTGAACCAAAGACTACCATCACTTTTTACATGAAAATCTCTGCTCTCACCATTTCGGCAATTTGATATAATCTTCTGAATTCTCTCATCTGCCAATTGAGCCTCTTTAATCTGATCTAACAATACTGGTCTTAACTGCAGCTAAGCCAATAATGCACCATCATCATAAACTTCAAAATTAGCATGTAACGCTCTCAATTCAACAAGCAACGAGAGCGAATACACAGCCAAACCTGCTAAAGACTTTCGACTCAAGGCATCAGCAACCACATTCGCCTTACCAGGATGATAATCAATCAAACAGTCATAGTCTTTGCCGAAGATTCAGCTCCTTTTGAACACCCAAATATTTCAAACTTTTATGATCCATATAGATAAAACATTTCTCCCCATATAAGTGGTGTCGCCAAATCTTCAAAGCAAACACTATAGTTACCAACTCCAAATCATGAGTCGGATAGTTAAGCTCGTGCGGTTTCAACTGTCGAGAAGCATAAGCTATGACTTTACCCTCTTGCATCAAAACACATCCTAAACCATTATGTGAAGCATCACTATAAATCACATATGGTTTATCTTCCACGGGTAAAGTAAGAACAGGTGCTTGAGTCAACATTTATTTCAACTGCTCAAAACTAGCTTGACACTGATCCGTCCACACAAATCTAACTCCCTTCCGAAGCAATTTGGTGAGTGGAGTAGCTACTAAAGAAAACCCTTTCACAAATCGTCGGTAATAGCCTGCCAAACCCAGAAAAGTTCTAACTTCAGTTACAGACTTTGGTGGACTCCAATTCAAAATAGCTTCAATTTTACTTGGGTCGACTCTTATCCCATCTGCTGAAACTATATGATCCAAAAAAGTAATTTGGTCAAGCCAGAATTCACACTTTGACAGTTTAGCATACAATTGCTTCTCTCTCAAAATCTGCAACACAATTCGCAAATGCTTATCATGCTCTTTTTCATCATGTGAATACACTAAAATATCATCGATGAAAACTACCACAAATTGATCCAGATAGGGCCTAAACACTCTATTCATCAAATCCATGAAAGCTGCAGGTGCAATCGTCAACCCAAAAGGCATTACTAAAAACTCATAATGCCCATACCTGGTGCGGAAAGCTGTCTTAGAAACATCTTCAGCTTTAACCCTCAACTGATGGTACCCGGATCTCAAATCAATCTTGGAAAACACTGATGCTCCCTTCAATTGATCAAAGAGATCATCAATTCTAGGCAAAGGATATTTATTCTTAATAGTCACTTTATTCAATTGCCTATAATCGATGCATAACCTCATAGTGCCATCCTTCTTCTTCACAAACAACACGGGAGCTCCCCAAGGAGAAACACTGGGGCGAATAAACCCTTTATCCAGCAAATCCTGTAATTGCACCTTCAACTCTCTCAATTTAGCTGGTGCCATTCGATAAGGAGTGATAGAGATAGGAGTGGTGCCAGGCAATAGATCGATACCAAACTCAACCTCTCTCTCAGGGGGTAACCCTGGCAACTCCTTAGGAAACACATCCGAAAAATCTGCAACTGTGGTGATATCATCAAATTGAGAGCCCTTAACTCTAGTATCCACCACATGAGTAATAGAAGCATCACACCCTTTTCTAATCAATTTCCTAGCTGTTACAGCTGATACAAACAAGGATGCAAGTTGTCTCTGCTCACTAGATACTACCACCTCTTTACCATCACTGGTTCTCAAGGTGACACACTTCTTTACACAATCCACCACAGCTCCATGTTTAGACAGCTAATCCATGCCTAAGATCAAATCATATTCTTTAAAAGGCATTTCAATTAAATCTCCAAGAAACTCCTCACCTTGCACCACAACAGCACTATCACGGTGCACCCTACTAACAACCACACTATGTCCTAAAGGATTTGTCACCAAAACATCAAATCCTAAGGATTCTGTATGCAATTCAGACACAGGTAATATGGATGCACTAATATATGAATGTGTAGATCCTGGATCAATCAAAGCAAGTACTGAAATGCCAAATAAAGAAAATGTACCAGCAATCACTGCTGAAGCATCTGGCTGCCTCTGCATTACATACACCCTCTGAGAAGATTCGGCCTCCTCTGGCCTACTGCCTCCGGATGATGATCCTCCTCTCTGATTGTACCCGGATCGACCACCCCTACTGAAACCTCTACTTCCTCGACCACCTCTGCTGACACTGGGTCGAGAGGCTGCAGACTCAGCCTGTCTAGGCTCCTGTATCTCAGGACACTCCCTAATAAAATGACAGGGCGATCCACATCTGAAACACACAGCTGATCTGCCACTCATCCAGCAAACACCCACATGGTTTCTGCCACAAATTTCACATGTAGGTGGAGTAGACCTCTGAATCCTAGGAGTTGGAGCACTGGCTAAAGAAGCTGTAGGTCTCGGTCTCTGTCTTGGATACTGCACTGACCTACCCAGCTGTCTCTGACTCCTACTGAACCTCGGAGTAAAAATTCCTCTACCCCTCTTTACAGATGAAGACCCTGCCTCAAACTGAGGTCTCCTTACCCTAGTCTCCTCTTCAGTAGCAGCTGCGGCTATACTCTGAGCTCTCTCCACACTCCTAGCTGCTGCAACAAGCTGAGAGAAATCCTGGTATCTAGAACCAGCCACGATGCACATAATAGAGGGCCTCAATCCCTCCTCAAACCTTCTGTACCGGTCTATTTCATCAGAGATAATTCCCCCAGCATATCGACTCAACTGGATATACTCAATCTCGTATTCTGTCACCGTTCGGTTGTCTTACCTTAAGTTCAAGAATTCCATCTTCTTAAGATCTTTATACTCCCTCGGAGTATATTTCTATTCGAAATCCCTCAAGAAATCACCATATGATAGTGTAGGTGGATCATCCATAGCATGGGGAATAGTCTTCCACCAATCATAGGCATCTTTCTGTAAGAGGGATCTGGCATAATCAAACTTCTCATCCAAAGTGGCTTGCAGCTGAATGAATATCCTCTGTACCTTATCTAACCATTGCTCAGCCACTGCAGGATCGGTAGTGCCTAGAAAATCTTCAGCCCCATATTTCCTCAACTTGTCATAATGTCTTATCGGCGCCCGAGGCTGTGGTGGTGGTGACTGCACTGGAGCTTGTCTAAATAACTCCACCATATGCCTTAACCAACCCGGCGGACCCTCCTCTGCAGCTGGTTTCTCTGGTACAGAAATAGGAGCCTCACTAACTCTCTCATCCCTAGCTCCCTCTCTATTCTCTCCTGGAGCTACACTTTCCGCACTACCCTCAACAGACTGTCGTGAATGAGATACCATCTCTACCTATATCTGCAAACACAGCAGAATATACCTCATTAAAGATCAAAGATTGCCATACCAAAACATGTATTGTACTCAAAACCAACTTTTTTAAAATCAAAATATTCTTTTTCTTACAATTCACCTAGGTTGAGAATCTCAAACCTAGGCTCTGATACCAAAATAAATGTAACACCCCTATATCCCGTATACGTATATAGCATGCTAATACGATCATAATATACATATACTGAATATAGAAATGCCATAATAAAGAAAATAATGACTCATCCCTTTTCAAAACATGAACAAGTTTGAATCATTTAAAAGAAATTATAAAAGACCAAAAGATAAAATGTTTAATTAAAAGCAGCGGAAAGTATAACAAATATTTACAAATGTTTATACATCAAAACTCAAATTTTACAAAACATAAAATATATATACATGTTTGGCAGTGTCTTCGATCTTTAAGCTCCACTCTCAAAGTTTCAAAATCTAGACTCTACTCGGTCTAGCGGAACTCTCTGGTTCTTCTCTGTCACCTGCGTGATGAATCACAATCGCGCTAAGCCAACGGCTTAGTGGTACAAACTACAATATTAATATGCTTCTATGCAATGCCAATGTCACACATTTCAACAATTCATATAATATTCACAAATGATATTTTCATATTATTCATAAGACTACATTTCATCATTTTATAATTTACATTAACACAAAGACACGTATGGGCCCACAAGACACTAATTTGTTATTCAAAGTTCAGAGTTACTGTTTTGGTCTATAATCAAAATCATCAAGCCCGTAGGCATTATATATATATCTCTATCCATGGATAGTGTAACAGACCCAGTCTCTTGGACCTCAACCCGCTAAACTCGAGGAGATCCTTAACCCGGCTAGACTGTTACTAGTAACAGACCCAGTCTCTTAGACCTTAACCCGGATAAACCCGAGGAAATCCTCAACCCGGCTAGACTGTTACTTTTAATTCACATTTCACATTTATCATTTCATATTTTTCCACTGGAATCGGCTTACGACCCGGTCTTTTCACCTATCCAGTAATTCATTGGCATGCCACCAAACTCAGAACTCTGAAGGTTGAATAACACATTTGACACAAAATCTTTTCATTTATATCATTATACCTTTCTTTCTCAAATCATTTCTCATTTCATTCTCATAATCAAATAGGCAATCATGCCTCCATTATAAATCATTTACATCATCATAGCCAACAATCATGGCTTCTCATCACATCAAAATAGTGTACATATATCATCTAGGCAAATATGCCTCAATCACATTAATTCACATCTCAACATCTCTCAAATCATCATTTAAGTACTCATAATCAATTACATTGAACATCCATTAAGAATGGTCATCCTATATATATATATGTTTAGCAACTTGCATTACTCATAGATTTATAACCTTCAACATACATTCCATATAATTCACATGATACACAATATAGCATTATTCATATGCATCATCAATGTTCACATTATATCAAACATAGCAATATAGTTCTTAACATCATATGAATGAATGCAATAATGTTGTTTGTGCTTACCTTAAGCACCACTTATACAAATCTATACACTTCCTTTCCAACACTTCTTCACCACTTAAGTTAGGGCAAATCAACCTCTTCACAACCTAATCCAAAAGGAATAAAACATATGAGATAAAATAGATAAGACTAACTAGGGCAAACCCTAGACATGACACGCTTACCAACACGGGTGTATCCCTGACCGTGCCCTAAACCCACAACACAGAAGCTTTGACACCCTCAGAACCACGGGCGTGTCACTAAACGTGTAATATATTCTGTCTCACAGAAATATTGACACGTCCAACAACATGGGCGTGTTCATGGCCGTGTCAATTCCTCACCAACACAGTAGCTATGACACGCTCAGTGACATGGGCGTGTCACTGCTCATGTCACCCATCCAAAACACAGAACCTTCGACACGCTCAAAATCCTGGTCGTGCTCATGGGCGTGTTAGGCCAAAAACACAGATTTCGGCCACAACACACTTAATTTAACAATTCACCTTCTTTTACCAAAAATCCACTTCAAACAAACTTAACTCAACATACCTAAGAACCATAACAAACTTGCCAAAAACACCAAAACAACTCAAAACATATATCAATCACAAATTACAATCATCACCACAAACCCTTAAACACAATCACACACTTTCTCTTCCAACCAATTTACTCTTTTCTTCAATCCAAACTCAAAGATCCAACAATCAAATGAATCAAATACTCATAAACACAACATACTCAATACACACTCCTATCCTCAATAATGAACCCTCAAACTCAAACATAATTCCAAAATAAACAAGAGAAATCAAGAGAGAACTTACCAAAGTTGATAATACTTCTCAAATTTCAACTTCTTCACTTGAATCTTCCTTCAATTTGAGCTTGGATCACAAAACTCACTCTCTCTCTCTCTCTTGCTTTAGATGGCCGGCCAACAAAAGGAAAAGGGAAGAAAATGGAAAGAAAATCAAGAAACCAAAGTCAAATACTCCTCTCTTTAAACCTCCTCCAAGCAAATATAATATTAAATAATCCAAATTAATCTCTTCCATTCATTTTAATTTCTCATTTTTCCACTAATTAACTTAATTAATTAAAAATAGCTAAATATCTTCTTCCTTTGACCATCACTTTGACTTGTATATATGTTATATATATTTCCATATACACAACATATACACTTCCCTTTAAAGCTCTCTCTTCTCTTTAAAATTTAACATATACACATTCAATACAATTACAACAATAATATCAAAACTTCTAGGGCATACTTTGGGATATTACATTAGGAAATGCAAATTGTCTCTACCCAATTCTATCAAGGTAGCTATAGATTTCACCTTGGATATTTAAAGTTAGGAGCATTCCTTCCGCAAGCATTTTGGTTGGTTCAAGGCCCTTTTTCCTAGGCATATAGTACTTGGTTTCCTTATCCTCATTTTTGTACTTGGGTTTGTGTGGTTGGACACTTTTTGTAATATCCCAAAGTATGCCCTAGAAGTTTGGTATAATAATTGTTGTAATTGGACAAGTGTATATGTGTTTAGTTGAAAAGAGAAAGGAAGTGAAGAGAGAGTGTATATGTTGTATATATAGTGATATATACAACATATACAAGTCAAATGTGAAGTCAAAAGATGGTTAGTTAATGATTTTAAATTAATTAAGTTAATTAAGTGGAATTTAAGTGAGTGGAAGTGGATGGAGATATTTAGAATATTTTAATATTAAATGCTTGGAGGAGAGGGTTTTGAGGAGATAGTGGATGGGAATTTGACTTTGATTTCTTTCTTTTCTTCTTTCTTTCTTTCTTTCTCCGTGGTTCATTTTCTTTTCTTTCCTTTTCTTTTCTTTTGGCTAGCTATCAAAGAATCAAGAGAGCAAGAGAGAGATTTGATCTTCTAAACTCAAGATTTAAGGAAGTTTTCAAGTGATCAAGTTGGAAATTTAAGAGTTTCTTCATTCTTGGTAAGTTTCCTCTTGATTCCTTGATTTTCTTTTAAGTTGTGTTTGAGTTTGTTGGTTGATTATTGATGGTATATGAATATGTTTGATTAAGATGTAGATGAGAGTGTTTGGTTTAATTGATTTTGATGTTGGTGTTGGATTGGAAAGAAGGAGTTAGGTTTGATGTTGAAAGAGTAAGAGTTGTGTGTATGTGATGGTTGTAAAGTGGTGTTGTATGTTTTGAGTTGTTTTGGTATTTTTGCAAGTTTGTTATGGTTTTGGGTGTGTTTAGCTAAGTTGGTTTGAAGTGGGAAATGGTGGAAGTAAGAGATTTGTTAGTTGTGTTGTTGTTGTTGCCGGAATCTGTATTTTTGGCCTGACACGCCCATGAGCACGGCCAGGTCTATAGGCGTGTCGATGATTCTGTGTTGTTGGTGGTTAGACACGGCCAGTGACACGCTATGTCACTGGGCATGTCATAGCTACTATGTGGATGAAGGATTGACACGGTCATGAGCACACCCATGTTGTTGGACGTGTCAATGTTTCTGTGAGACAGAATGTATTACACGTTCAGTGACACGCCCGTGGTTCTGAGAGTGTCAAAGCTTCTGTGTTGTGAGTTTAAACGCCCGTGTTGTTGAGCGTGTCATGTGTAGAGTTTGCCCTAGTTAGACCTTAGTCTTATTATCTCATGTGTATTATTCCTTTTGGATTAGGTTGTGAAGAGTTTGAGTTTCCCTAATCCAAGTATTGAAGGATTCTTGGAAGAAGAGTTTAGTGTTTTATGTGTGTTGCTTTTGGAGGTAAGTACAAACTACATTATTGCATACATTAATATGATATTGAGACTTAACACACATTTGATTGTAAATGTGTTAAGAAATCTAATGCATTGTTGATACTTATTAATAATGTTATGTTTGGTATAATGTGAATGAATGATGAATTGACTTAATGTGAATTGAGACATAATGGGATGTGAAACTAATGTGGTTGGTTATTATGATGTAATTGACATAATTAAGGCATGTTTGCTTAGATGATGTTCAATGAAATTGATGATATATATATATACTCTCTTGATGAGATATGAAGCCATGGTTGTTGGCTATAATGATGCAAATGAGATGATTGAGGCATGGTTGCCTATTTGATTATGGAATATGAAATGAGAAATGGATTGAGAAAGAGATTGTTAAAGATGTAATTGAAATAATTGTGTGATTAATATGTTATTCAATTTTCAGAGTTCTCAGTTTGGCGGCATGCCAATGAATCGCTGGATAGGTCAAAAGACTGGGTGGTAAGCCGATTCCAGCTGAAATATAAATATAGTAACAGTCTTGCCGGGTTGAGGATTTCATCGAGTTTAGTCGGGTTGAGGTCCAAGAGACTGGGTCTGTTACCCTATCCATGGATAGAGAGATATATGTGTATCACCTACGGGCTTGATGATTATGATCATGGACCAAAGCAGTAACTCTGAATTCTGAATAATATATTAATGTATTATGGGCCCATGTTTGTCTTTGTTTAAATGTGATTCATGAATGGTGAAACCAATGAATAATGAGATTTAATGTAAGACTTTGAAAGGTGATATTCTTATGTATTGATTATAATGTTTGAACATATAAT
Source organism: Garcia nutans (assembly GCA_947685225.1). NCBI lineage: Eukaryota > Viridiplantae > Streptophyta > Magnoliopsida > Malpighiales > Euphorbiaceae > Garcia > Garcia nutans. The sequence continues at coordinate 24,650,113 of CANTUV010000001.1, forward strand.
ATTGGCATTGCATTGAAACACATTGTTATTGTAGTTTGTACCACTAAGCCGTTGGCTTAGCACGATTGTGGTGCATCGAGCAAGTAACAGGGAAGAACCGGAGAGTTCCTCTAGGCCGAGTAGAGTCTAGATTTTGAGGTGTTGATAGTGGAGCTTTAAGATCAAAGACATACTGCCAAACATGTATATATATATATATTTATGTTTTGTAAAACTTGAGTTTTGGATATATATGTATTTGTAAATATTTGTTATATTTTCCGTTGCGTTTTGAATAAACATTTTATCTATTGTGTTTTATAATATAACTTAAATGTTTTAAATTTGTTCATATCTTTTTTAAAGAGATGATTTGTGTGTTTAGTAAACCGTGGCATTTCTATATTTAGTATACATATATTACGATCGTAATAGCATGCTGTGTACGTATACGGGGTATAGGGGTGTTACAATTATTTTGGTATCAGAGCCTAGGTTTGAGATTCTCAACCTAGGTCAATTGTAAGAAAAAGAATATTTTTATTTTAAAAGTTGGTTTTTGAATAAGATACATGTTGTAGTGTGGCAGTCTTTGACCTTTAATGAGGTATATTCTGCGGTGTTTGCAGATATAGGTAGTGATGGCATCTCATTCACGTCAGTCTGTAGAAGGTAGTGCAGAGACTGTAGCTCCTGAAGAGGGTAGAGATGGAGCTAGGGTTGAGAGAGTTAGTGAGGCACCTGTTTCAGTGTCAGAGAGATCAGCTGCTGAGGAGGTTCCGCCGGGTTGGTTAAGGCATATGGTAGATTTGTTGAGGGGAGCTCCTGTACAGTAGCCACCCCCGCCACCACAGCCTCAAGTACCGGTGAGACATTATGATAAGTTGAGGAAGTATGGGGTTGAGGATTTCTTGGGCACTACAGATCCAGCAGTGGCTGAGCAGTGGTTGGATAAAGTGGAGAGGATATTTATTCAGTTGCAAGCCACTCCTGAAGAAAAATTTGATTATGCTAGATCCTTACTGCAAAAAGATGCTTATGACTGGTGGAAGACGGTTCCTCATGCCATGGATGATCCACCTACATTATCTTATGGTGATTTTCTGATGGAGTTTGAGCAGAAATATACTCCGAGGGAGTATAAAGACATTAAGAAGATGGAATTCCTGAGTTTGAGGCAAGACAACCGGACAGTGACAGAATATGAGATTAAGTATATCCAGTTGAGTCACTATGCCGGTGGGATTATTTCTGATGAGATAGACCGGTGCAGAAGATTTGAGGAGGGATTAAGGCCCTCTATTATGTGCATTGTTGCTGGTTCTCGGTACCAGGATTTCTCTCAGCTAGTTGCAGCAGCTAGAAGTGTTGAGAGAGCACAAGGTATTGCAGCAGCTGCTACTGAGGAGGAGATTAGAGTGAGAAGATCCCAGTTTGAGGCAGGGTCTTTGTCTATGAAGAGAGGCCGAGGAAGTTTTGTGCCGAGGATTAGTAGGAGTCAGAGGCAGTCTAGTAGGTCAGTTCAGTATCAGCGGCAGAGGTCGAGACCTACAGCTTCTGTAGCTAGTGCTCCGACTCCAGTGGTTCAGAGGTCTACTCTACCTGCATGTGAGCTTTGTGGTAGGAACTATGGGGGTGTTTGTTTGAAGGTTGGTGGATCGACTGGGTGTTTCAGATGTGGGTCACCAGCTCATTTTATTAAAGATTGTCCTGAGATGCAGGAGCATAGGCAGGCTGAGTCTGCAGTTTCCTGACCTAGTGTCAGCAGAGGTGGTCGAGGGGGCAGAGGTTTCAGTAGAGGTGGTAGACCTGGGTTTAGTCAGAGAGGAGGATCCTCAGCCAGAGGCAGTAGGCCAGATGAGGCCGGATCTTCTCAGAGAGTTTATGTGATGCAGAGGCAGCCGGATGCTTCAGCAGTTATAGCGGGTACATTTTCTTTATTTGATATTCCAGTTCTTACTTTGGTTGATCCAGGATCTACTCATTCATACATATGTGCATCCATATTGCCTGTGTCTGAATTGCATTCAGAGTCCTTAGGATTTGATGTCTTGGTGACAAATCCTTTAGGACATAGTATTGTGGTGAGTAAGGTGCATCGTGATAGTGCAGTTATGGTGCAAGGTGAGGAGTTTCTTAGTGATTTGATTGAAATGCCTTTTAAGGAATATGATTTGATCTTAGGCATGGATTGGTTGTCTAAGCATGGAGCTGTGGTAGATTGTCAAAAGAAGTGTGTTACCTTGAGAACCAATATTGGTAGAAGTGTAATGGTGTCTAGTGAGCAGAGACAACTTGCATCCTTATTTGTATCAGCTTTTGCAGCTAGAAGGTTGATTAGAAAAGGGTGTGATGCTTATCTTGCTCATGTTGTAGATACTAGAGTAGTGGCTTTTCAACTTGATAGTATACCCACAGTTGCAGATTTTCCAGATGTGTTTCCTAAGGAGTTGTCGGGGTTACCCCCCTGAGAGAGAGGTTGAGTTTGGTATCGAATTGTTGCCTGGTACCACTCCCATCTCTATTACCCCATATCGAATGGCACCTGCTGAGTTGAGAGAGTTGAAGGTGCAGTTGCAGGAGTTGTTGGATAAAGGGTTTATTCGCCCTAGTGTTTCTCCATGGGGAGCTCCTGTTTTGTTTGTGAAGAAGAAGGATGGTACTTTGAGGTTATGCATTGATTATAGGCAACTGAACAAAGTGACTATAAAAAATAAGTATCCTTTGCCTAGAATTGATGATCTCTTTTATCAGTTAAAGGGAGCAGCAGTGTTTTCCAAGATTGATTTGAGATCAGGGTACCATCAGTTGAGGGTTAGAGCTGAAGATGTTCCTAAGACAGCTTTTCGCACAAGGTATGGGCATTATGAGTTCTTAGTGATGCCTTTTGGGTTGACGAATGCACCTGCAGCTTTCATGGATTTGATGAATAGGGTGTTTAGGCCCTACCTAGATCAGTTTGTGGTGGTCTTCATTGACGATATTTTGGTGTATTCGCGTAATGAAGAGTAGCATGACAAACATTTGCGGATTGTGTTTCATACTTTAAGAGAGAAGCAGTTGTATGCTAAGCTGTCGAAGTGTGAATTTTGGCTTGATCAAGTTACTTTTCTGGGTCATATAGTTTCAGCAGATGGTATTGGAGTTGATCCAAGTAAAGTTGAAGCTATTTTGAATTGGAGTCCACCAAAGTCAGTGACTGAAGTTAGAAGTTTTCTGGGTTTGGTAGGCTATTATCGACGTTTTGTGAAAGGTTTTTCTTTGATAGCTACTCCACTCACCAGATTGCTTCGGAAGGGAGTTAGATTTGTGTGGACAGATCAGTGTCAAGCTAGTTTTGAGCAGTTGAAAGAAATGTTGACTCAAGCGCCTGTTCTTACTTTACCCGTGGGAGATAAACCTTATGTAATTTACAGTGATGCTTCACATAATGGTTTAGGATGTGTTTTAACGCAAGAGGGTAAAGTTGTAGCTTATGCTTCTCTGCAGTTGAAGCCGCATGAGCTTAATTATCCGACGCATGATTTGGAGTTGGCAGCCATAGTGTTTGCTTTGAAGATTTGGCGACACTACTTGTATGGGGAGAAATGTTTTATCTACACTGATCATAAGAGTTTAAAATATTTGGGGGTTCGGAAAGAGCTTAATCTTCGGCAAAGACGATGGTTGGAGCTGATTAAAGACTACAACTGCTTGATTGATTATCATCCTGGTAAGGCGAATGTTGTTGCGGATGCCTTGAGTCGGAAGTCTTTGGCAGGCTTGACTGTTTATTAACTCTCGTTGCTTGTTGAATTGAGAGCGTTGTATGCCAGTTTTGAACCATGTGATGATGGTGCGTTGTTAGCTCAGTTGCATTTGAGACCGATGTTGTTGGACCAGATAAGGGAGGCTCAATTGGCAGATGGGAAAATTCAAAAAATTGTTTTAGATTGCCAAAATGCAGGGAGATGAGATTTCCATGTGAAAAGTGATGGTAGCCTTTGGTTCAAGAATAGATTATGTGTTCCTGATGATGCAAGTTTGAGAAGAACTATTTTAGAGGAAGCACATCAATCAGTTTTTGCTATGCACCCTGGGAGTACTAAAATGTATCAAGATTTGAAACAACATTATTGGTGGTCAGGTATGAAGAGAGACATAGCGGAGTTTGTATCCAAGTGTCTCACGTGTCAGAGGGTAAAAACTGAGCATCAAGTTCCAACAGGGTTACTTCAACCTTTAACAGTGCCTGAATGGAAATGGGAGAGAGTGACAATGGATTTTGTATCTGGTTTGCCATTGACTCAGAAGAAGCATGATGCTATTTGGGTGATTGTTGATCGGTTGACAAAGACAGCTCATTTTCTTCCAGTTAGAATGGATTATTTTCTTGAGAGACTGGCTGAGCTGTATATCAATGAGATAGTGAAGTTGCATGGAGTCCCGATTTCTTTAGTGTCTGATCGAGATCCCCGGTTCACTTCAAGATTTTGGAAGAGTTTGCATGGTGCATTGGGTTCTCGATTGCACTTTAGTACTGCTTTTCATCCACAAATAGATGGGCAGTCAGAAAGAGTGATACAGATTATTGAGGATATGTTGAGAAGTTGCGTCATTGATTTTTCAGGAAGTTGGGACAGATTTATGCCACTTGTGGAATTTGCTTACAACAACAGTCATCAATCTAGTATTGGTATGGCACCATTTGAGGCATTGTATGGTAGAAGTTGTAAGACGCCTCTATGTTGGAATGAAGTTGGGGAAGGCAAATTGATTGGTCCATATTTGATTAAAGAAATGGAAGAGAAAGTGAAGATAATTCAGGATCGGTTGAAAGCAGCTTCAGATCTACAGAAATCTTATTCAGATTTGAAGAGAAGAGACATAGAATTTTATGTTGGAGATAAAGTATTTTTGAAAGTGTCTCCTTGGAAAAAGATTTTAAGATTTGGTCGAAGAGGGAAGCTGAGTCCTCGTTTTATTGGACCATATGAGATATTAGAAAGAGTTGGACCAGTTGCTTATCGTCTTGCTTTGCCGCCTGAGTTGGATAGAATTCACAATGTCTTCCATGTTTCTATGCTAAGGAGGTACAGATCAGACCCATCTCATGTTTTACCAGTTGAATCTATTGAGGTGAGTCCGGATCTAACATTTGAAGAAGAACCAATTGCTATTCTGGCACATGAAGTAAAAGAGTTGAGAAATAAGAAAGTGCCATTGGTGAAAGTTCTTTGGAAGAATCTTGGCAGAGAAGAGGCAACTTGGGAGAATGAGCAAGCAATGCGAGATCAATATCCTCAACTGTTTCGAACTTGAGATCAGGTAATTTCGATGACGAAATTTCTTTTTAGAGGGGGAGAATTGTAATATCCCAAAGTATGCCCTAGAAGTTTGGTATAATAATTGTTGTAATTGGATAAGTGTATATGTGTTTAATTGAAAAGAGAAAGGAAGTGAAGAGAGAGTGTATATGTTGTATATATAGTGATATATACAACATATACAAGTAAAATGTGAAGTCAAGAGATGGTTAGTTAATGATTTTAAATTAATTAAGTTAATTAAGTGGAATTTAAGTGAGTGGAAGTGGATGGAGATATTTAGAATATTTTAATATTAAATGCTTGGAGGAGAGGGTTTTGAGGAGATAGTGGATGGGAATTTGACTTTGATTTCTTTCTTTTCTTCTTTCTTTCTTTCTTTCTCCGTGGTTCATTTTCTTTTCTTTCTTTTTCTTTTCTTTTGGCCGGCTATCAAGAATCAAGAGAGCAAGAGAGAGATTTGATCTTCTAAACTCAAGATTTAAGGAAGTTTTCAAGTGATCAAGTTGGAAATTTAAGAGTTTCTTCATTCTTGGTAAGTTTCCTCTTGATTCCTTGATTTTCTTTTAAGTTCTGTTTGAGTTTGTTGGTTGATTGCTGATGGTATGTGAATATGTTTGATTAAGATGAGAGTGTTTGGTTTAATTGATTTTGATGTTGGTGTTGGATTGGAAAGAAGGAGTTAGGTTTGATGTTGAAAGAGTAAGAGTTGTGTGTATGTGATGGTTGTAAAGTGGCGTTTGATGTATGTTTTGAGTTGTTTTGGTATTTTTGCAAGTTTGTTATGGTTTTGGGTGTGTTTAGCTAAGTTGGTTTGAAGTGGGAAATGGTGGAAGTAAGAGATTTGTTAGTTATATTGTTGTTGTTGCCGGAATCTGTATTTTTGGCCTGACACGCCCATGAGCACGGCCAGGTCTATAGGCGTGTCGATGATTCTGTGTTGTTGGTGGTTAGACACGGCCAGTGACACGCCCATGTCACTGGGCATGTCATAGCTACTGTGTGGATGAAGGATTGACACGGCCATGAGCACGCCCATGTTGTTGGACGTGTCAATATTTCTGTGAGACAGAATGTATTACACGTTCAGTGACACGCCCGTGGTTCTGAGCTTGTCAAAGCTTCTGTGTTGTGAGTTTAAGGCACGGTCAGGGACACGCCCGTGTTGTTGAGCGTGTCATGTGTAGAGTTTTCCCTAGTTAGACCTTAGTCTTATTATCTCATATGTATTATTCCTTTTAAATTAGGTTGAGAAGAGTTTGAGTTGCCCTAATCCAAGTATTGAAGGATTCTTGGAAGAAGAGTTTAGTGTTTTATGTGAGTTGCTTTTGGAGGTAAGTACAAACTACATTATTGCATACATTCATATGATATTGAGACTTAACACACATTTGATTGTAAATGTGTTAAGAAATCTAATGCATTGTTGATGCTTATTAATAATGTTATGTTTGGTATAATGTGAATGAATGATGAATTGACTTAATGTGAATTGAGACATAATGGGATGTGAAACTAATGTGGTTGGTTATTATGATGTAAATGACATAATTAAGGCATGTTTGCTTAGAATATGTTCAATGAAATTGATGATATATATATACTCTCTTGATGAGATATGGAGCCATGGTTGTTGGCTATAATGATGCAAATGAGATGATTGAGGCATGGTTGCCTATTTGATTATGGAATATGAAATGAGAAATGGATTGAGAAAGAGATTGTTAAAGATGTAATTGAAATAATTGTGTGATTAATATGTTATTCAATTTTCAAAGTTCTGAGTTTGGCGGCATGCCAATGAATCGCTGGATAGGTGAAAAGACCGGGTCGTAAGCCGATTCCAGCTGAAATATAAATATAGTAACAGTCTTGCTGGGTTGAGGATTTCCTCGAGTTTAGTTGGGTTGAGGTCCAAGAGACTGGGTCTGTTACCCTATCCATGGATAGAGAGATATATGTGTATCGCCTACGGGCTTGATGATTATGATCATGGACCAAAGCAGTAACTCTGAATTCTGAATAATATATTAATGTATTATGGGCCCATGTTTGTCTTTGTTTAAATGTGATTCATGAATGGTGAAACCAATGGATAATGAGATTTAATGTAAGACTTTGAAAGGTGATATTCTTATATATTGATTATAATGTTTGAACATATAATATTGGCATTGCATTGAAACACATTGTTATTGTAGTTTGTACCACTAAGCCGTTGGCTTATCGCGATTGTGGTGCATCGCGCAGGTAACAGGGAAGAACCGGAGAGTTCCTCTAGGCCGAGTAGAGTCTAGATTTTGAGGTGTTGATAGTGGAGCTTAAAGATCAAAGACATACTGCCAAACATGTATATATATATTTTTATGTTTTGTAAAACTTGAGTTTTGGATATATATGTATTTGCAAATATTTGTTATATTTTCCGTTGTGTTTTGAATAAACATTTTATCTATTGTGTTTTATAATATAACTTAAATGTTTTAAATTTGTTCATATCTTTTTTAAAGAGATGATTTGTGTGTTTAGTAAACCGTGGCATTTGTATATTCAGTATACGTATATTACGATCTTAATAGCATGCTGTGTACGTATACGGGGTATAGGGGTATTACACTTTTTCTAGTGAAGTGTTCAGGCTTGGGTTGAGGTTGAGGTTGGGGTTCACTAATGACAATCCCTTGGTTTCTTTTTGGTAATTTTGGTTCTGGGTTCCATATCCTCAGTAAAAAAAAAATTAAAGAAAAATAGAAATGTAGAAAATTGAAAGAAATGTAGAAGGAAATAGATTATTAAAGATGCTTTGAACAATTTACTTCAAATTGTTAAAAACCTTCAAAATCTTCTTCTTGATGATTAAATTCTTGAAAATATGTGTTTTCGAGTTGTAAAAGATGTATTTTCATGCAAAATAGAGGTATTTATAGACAAAATTGAGAAAACTATCCATTTTTTACCATTTGGGTTCCAAAAATTTAAATATTTGAGAGTTCCAATGTAAAAAAATTAGTTACTCTAGTTGTACGGTCTCCCGAACTACCGTGTGACCGTCAACTCAGTCTGGCTAGCTCTCTTGGCAGTGCTTGCTTGCACATACTTGAGAAGAGTTTAACTATAACAAGAATTTTGAAATTCATGAGTGTAACTGACCGCACGAGCTGTTGTGCGCTCACTGAAGGTACACACTTTGTAGCTCAGACTTGGTAGAGATGCATGTGAAAGCTCAAGAGGATTGTTTTGTGGCTCGAGCTTGGTATAGAGCATGTGATGTGCAACCGTTCGGTGTACTGGGGCACTCATACAAAAGGAGCCATTTTGGATTTTGAACAATTTCAAGTGCAAATGATCAAAATAAATTTTAGGAGAGATAAAGAATGATTATGCAAGAGATTTTCCATAAATCATGCCAATATTTTGCTTTACAAAATTCATTCTTTGTTCATTTAAGAGTTTTATAAAAATATTCGCAAGTTGATTTTGAGTTTTAACAAATTCTAAAACTACATTGTGATTTTGAACATTATCCCTTAAGAAATGATGTTTGATGTTTGATGTCTTTATGCTTAGACCTTGAATGTTGAATGTGGTTCTTGGACAAGTTAATTGCACTTGTGTTATCACACTTAATAGGAATGTGATCAAATATTTTTCCATAGTCAAGCAATTATTGTTTCATCCAAAAAACTTGTGTGCAACAAAAATATGCAACAACATATTCGGCTTCCTTGGTAGATAAAACAACCGACACTTGTTTGTTGCTAAATCGCATTCATCAAGAAAATGACATGCTCCAGTAGTGTTTTTCCTATCTAGTATGCTACTGGTAAAATAAGCATCGAAAAAACCTAATATAACAAATGACGTGTTTTTAGGATACCATAGACCTAAATGCAATGTACCACTCAAGTATTTTAAAATTATTTTAGTTGAAATCAAATGTGATTTCCTAAGACAAGATTGAAATCTAGCACACAAACATACATTGTACATTATATCAGGTCTAGAAGTGGTTATGTAAAGTAGTGATCCGATAACACCTCAATATTTCTTCTCATCTATTACCTTGCCACTTTTATCTTTGTCAAGTTTCAAGGATGTGCTCATGGGGGTCTTACTAACTTTGCAACCATCCATTCCAAATTTTTTGAGGAGTTCATTTGTGTACTTAGATTGGTTAATAAAGATCTCATCCTTGCATTGCTTAATTTGTAGTCCAAGGAAGAATTTGAGTTCATCCATCATGCTCATTTCAAATTTTCTAGTCATACATGAGGCAAATTCCTTGCACAAACATTCATTAGAAGCACTAAATATAATGTCATCAACTTAAATTTGCACAATCAAAATGTTTTATGTTTTCTTTTTAACAAAAAGGGTAGTGTCAACTTTGCCTTTTGAAAAATTATTTTTAAGCAAATATGCACTAAGTCTATCATACCAAGCTTTTGAGCTTGTTTCAATCCATATAATGCTTTTATAAGTTTAAAAACATGATTTGGAAATTTATAGTCTTCAAAACTGAGAGGTTGTTCAACATAAACTTTCTCATTAATAAACTCATTTAGAAATGCACTTTTAACATCCATTTGAAAAGTTTAAAATTCATATGACATGCAAATGCAAGTAATATCTTAATAGCTTCTAATCTAGCAATGGGGCAAATAACTCATCATAGTCAATGCCTTCTTCTTGGTTTTAGTCTTTGGCTACCAATATAGCTTTGTTCCTAGTAATAAGACCATTTTTATCAAGCTTATTTCTAGATACCCATTTACATCCTATATTTGGATGGTCTTTAGGTCTAGGAACAAGTTTTCAAACTTTGTTTCTCTCAAATTAATTGAGTTTATCTTGCATAACAATCACCCAACATTCATCACTAAGAGCCTCCTCAATGGTCCTTGGCTCAATTTAAGAAACAAAAGCAATACTAGAATCTAAGTATTTAAATTGAGATCTAGTAGATACTCCCGTTGATGTTCACCAATGATGAGTTCTTTTGGATGATCCTTCTTGTATTGCCAATCTTTGGGTAGCTCTTAAGACTCTTCTTCTTGTTCATCCTGATTGTTCCTTGGAACATTGATTGTTTCTTGTTGTTCAAATGTACATACAAAATCATCAAGAACACTACCTTTTCTTTGATCAAGTTTAGAGGATTTATCAATTATCACATATATTAATTCTTCAACTACTAGTGTTATCTTATTAAATACTCTATATACTTTGCTAGATGATGAATATCCTAAAAATATACTTTCATTCGATTTGAATAAGAATTTTCCAAGATTGTCCTTGGTATTCAATATAAAGCATTTGCATCCAAATACTCTAAGGTATGAAATTTTAGGTATTCTTCCATTCCAAGCTCATAAGATGTTTTATTTATCAAGGCCTTTTGTAAACACGATTTGAAAAATAAAATGCGGTATTAACGGCTTTTGCCTAAAAGTAAGATGGTATATCATACTCATTGAGCATTGTCCTAGCCATTTTAATCAATGTTCTATTTCTTCTTTCAACCACACTATTTTGTTGTGGTGTTCTAGGAGCTGAAAAGTTGTGTGAGATACCAAACTCATTGCAAAAGTTTTCAAAGTTTTCATTTTCAAATTCTTTACCATGATCACTTCTAATAGATGTGATTATATAGCCTTTTTTATTTTGAACTCCTTTTATAAATATTTTAAAATGATTGAAAGCTTCATTCTTTTGAGCTAAGAAATTAACCAATGTAAACCTTGAGTAATCATCAATAAATATAAATGCATATAACTTGCCACTTAAGCTAACAATTCTATTTGGTCTAAACAAATCCAAGTGAATAAATTCTAAGGGTCTAGAAGTACTTACAATATTTTTATATTTGAATGAACTTTTGTGTTGCTTACCAAATTGATAAGGTTCGCAAGTCCTATCTTTATCAAATTTTACTTTAGGGAGACCATCAACTAGTTCTTCTTTACTAATGTATTATAATTGATCCATACTAGTATATCATAGTCTTCTATACCACAACCAAGTATCATTATTAATGGTAATCAAACATTTAAATGCATTATTGGAATGTATGTCAATTTTATATGTATTTCCAATTCTAACTCCTTTGAATGCAAGTCCACCATTTGAGTTAGTAACTTTGCATCCTTTAGAGTCAAAACATACATCATATCCTATATCAAACAATTAACTCACACTAAGCAAGTTATATTTCAATCCATCAACAAGCCATATATTTTCAATCATATTCTTACCAAGCATGTCATTGGAATTAATTCCAATAATCTTACCTTTAGCATTATTTCCAAAAGTAACATTACCTCCATGCTTGTAAGTGAGTGTAGTAAAAAGTTTTGCATTACCCGTCATATGCCTTGAACATCTACTATCCACAAGCCAAACATTTTCATTAATATTAGATTTTAGGCATACCTATAAGACAATAATGTTCATCTTCGCTTAGGTACTGAAATGAAGTTGGGTCCTTGGGGGTTAGTAATAGAAGGATCTTCTAACTTGAGATGAACCTCCCTAATATAGCAAAATGTGCTCTTATATCCAAATTTCATACAATATGTGCACTGATATAAGGTTCTGTACTTATGCATTCTCCTATTAAAATTCAATGAATAATGCACACAATTGCAAGTGTGTGTTAAATAAGATTATTGTAGACTTTTAATTTTTGACCCAGTCAAATCCGATAGTCCAAAATAATTTTTTGTGGTATTTTAATAATATTTTAATTCCTTACAATATTTAATAGTTATTTTTAATAAAGATAAAACAATTAAAAATATATATAAAAAAATTAAAAAAATGAAAAAATAAAAATCGGACAGATTGGCTAGCTGCCGTGCGGCATTTCGCCACAGAAAGTGTCTGCGGCGAATTGGGCACTGCCCAATTCACTGCAAATGACTATCAATGGCAAATTGGGCAGTGCCCAATTCGCCGTAGCTGAACGTGCCCAGTTCTGCGATGAACTGGCTTGCCCAGCTAGCCCGCCACCGATTCTCATATAAATTTTTGCCAGCATAGCAAGCGCGCTCTGCCGATTTTTTGACCAAACCTTGTTTTACCTGGTTTCCTAATTTTTCCTAAACAATTGATATTTCCTTATTAAAATAGGATTATGACTTTATTTTTTTTTTCTTATAAATACCATATTAAAATACAAAAAAGAGGGGGAGAAAAAACCCTGGAAGAACAACAACAGGTTTTTAAGAACGAAGGAAACAACAAACAGAAATATCAAGACAACAAAAGAAGAAGGCAGAGTCCATACTGTCTTCGCATTGTTCACCCAGAAATCAATTTTTTTGGTGGAACCGACGACGGAGGTTTGATCTTTAATCATAAATTATTCATGTCTACAGTAGCTTTATTTTCTTTGATTAATAAGAACATGCAGTAACTTGATCTTTGTTTTAATAACTTTAATTTTTGCTTTAGTTAATACATTAATCAGTTGGTATTCATAACTCCACTTGCATGTTTTATAAAAACTTAAAACCATCCAGTAGCTGTTGAGGGTTTGAATCAATTGTCAAAATCTAGTTTGTTTACTAAAACCTCAAGAACCATAAGTTATTTTATTGAATCTCAAAACCCTTAACTATTTTTATCCAAAAGCTTAAACCGTTTCATTATTAAACTCCAAAATTTTGATTATTCTTCCAAAACTTTAATTTATTTCTCCAAATCCAAAATTATTTTTCAAAGGCAGTAAGTTAAAATCCTAAACCCTTTTTTTCGATAATCCAAGAATTTCAAAACCCTAATCCCATAAATCTTTCTCTCTTAAAACTTAAATTCCTTAAACCCTAAAACTCTAATATCTTAACCGTAAGTCCTAAACCCTAATGTCTTAAGGTTCCAAAGCCCTAATTTCATGATGTTAGCCCTAAACCCTAATTTGATTAACCAAAAACCTTACTACTTTCTTAAATTTATAAAGCTTTAATCCATTCCATTTTTTCAAAAATTCTCACAGTAGCCTAAATAATAAATATAATAATTTCAAAATTCCAAAACCCTAAATGTTAATTAAAGAACCCTAAATTAAGACATAAACCTAAATTTGTATCTTTATTGCTTTATTTAATTTAAATTTGATTATGTAGTTTATTATATGTTTTGATGGTTGATTTATTTAATTTCAATGCTTGATTTATTTAATTTATCATGGATGGATATTTTCTTTATTATTATTATTATTTGTTTATTTTGGTATTAAAATTGTAAGAGGTATGTTTTCATTATTGGGTACCTCATTAATTAATTTTTATATAATTTAAATTATTTTTATATTTTGGAATTAATGTAAAGGACAGGTTTCCACATTTCGGTGGGTGTCTTATTTAGTTTTAGACATGGACGATGTAAGAACATGTTTCCATCCTCGGATGTGTGTCCATTTATTTGTTTTGTTTGGACATTGCATTGATTTTAATATAATGATGCTCTATTTTAATCATTGCATGTAGTATGGATAATATTGTCATATTTAAGAATTTTATAATATCAAGACCTGCAAAGAAGACCGGTTCCAATGAACCGGGCGTTGTGGGGGTGTTGGGCCATTTCTCACCTTCCCCACACGTACCCAACTTTTCAAACCCGTTAGGGGGTTGGGGATTCCTTAGGAATCGAGTCATTCACCCCTTTCTTTTTCTGGCCCATTCGGGTGGCGACTCCATTTTCTCCGTGCTTAGGCCCATGTTCTCTAAGGCCCCGAGCCTAAACAGTGCTGAAGTCACAAGAACCATTCCACTGGGAGTGGGGACAAAATCCCCGCTCACAGTGGCTACTCCACTGGGGATAAGAGAAGTTGATTTCATTGGTCTTTATATTATTCTATTCTTTCTTATCATGATATTATCCATTGCATCATATTAGATTGCATCGTATGCGTGAGTTAGGACGCCCGTGTTATCCGTGTTGTGTTATGTAAGGGATACCATACTTTCACTTAAGGTATGGAGATCGAGCATGGCATAACCACTTATAGCCTTATACCATTTGGTATATACTTGCTATAGGAACCTAAGCCTTTTAACCCAAAGACTAAAGCTCATGTAATTGGCCTAGTTACTTTCCTTAGGTTTTTACCCCAAATGTATGTTGTTTGACTATGGTTAATTTATCTTGGTTTAAATCATGGCTTATTTGGTTTGTTCTTTTTCTAATATGACCTAAGTACATTGTAAGCTCAAAATAAATTTTTCTTTAAAGTCCAAAAGACCAAAGCTATTTTCAAAACTTTTCAAGATGGTCTTTAGACGTAAAACTTTTCTAAAAAAATAAATCAAAAATTCTTTTCTCATGACTCAAATACAAAGCCCAAAATGAATTATTTTCTAAAATCTTTTTACAATGGGCTTAGAAACAAAATTATTTTCATCCAACCTTTAAAAGAGCTTACAAATATTTAGGTCAATTATGAAATACCAAAAATCAATTGTGAGCCTAGTTTATACTAAGAATTATTAATCATAGGCTTATTTTTTGCATGAATCATTAGTTACTTTTTCAAGTAAGAAATCTATTTATAATAAACCTCTTAATTTAGTTTTAATCTAATATAGCATAAAAGATACTTTAGTTGGTTAAATGGATTAAAACCTAATTAATGGGAATTATCATGAACTGATTTTTATTTCTGAAAATATAACTATTGGTTGAAACGCCTGAGAATTTTTCAAAAATAAGATACCCCATGTTTGTATTTTGTTAACCATGTTAACTAGGAAAAGAGACTTGCTATTCATGTGTGGAAATTATAAGGTTGGAAGGAACATCCTAGTTATCCTTGTTTGTTTATTGTTTATGCCCACATGCATACATACATCACATAACATATCATTAATCCCTTCTAGCTCACAGCCCTTAATTACGACAATTCAAAAGCTTACGACAATCTAACCTACGCCGGAGATGAAGAATCTAGCAACGACTCAATCACTTTCTCACCAAAAGCAATGGAGCCCAAACAAATTCAAAGAATGGTAGATGACGCCCTCAATGCCAAGATGGAAGAAATAAAAGAGGCCCTGGCTGAGACCATAAAGAATCAATTAGCTATAATTTTAGGGAACAATGTCGAAGCATCTGCTAGCACCAAGAAGCCAAAGGACAAAGAGAAGGTTAAGGTTGGTGAAATAGCTTTTGATGATGACAAGGTAGTCCTTTGGCTTGGAGCCAAAGGTTGTTGAGAAGACAACTATTTAAAAGACCGAGATATCTGATGTTGAGAAGATGATTGCTGATTTAGAAAAGAAATTTGAGAAGAAGCTGAAAATCGAAGAGATGTCCGAGATCGAAAAACTATTTGAACAAGATGAAGAGGTCCCTTATAAGTTCAAGACGCCTTCCTTCGCTAGGTACAATGGTACTAGAAATCCTCATCTCCATGTGAAGCAGTACATCACTGCTATGCAGTCTATTTGAGCTACTAAAGCTCAAACTTTGAGGTATTTTATGCTCTCATTGGACCCTATTGTGCAAAATTGGTTCAATACCTTAGAGGAAAGTACTCAAAAAGATTGGAACATGTTGTACAAGGTTTTCATTCAGCAATATGGGTACAATGTCGAACTAAAAATTACCTTAATGGAAGTTGAGTCCATTAGACAAAGGCCAAATGAGAATTTTGTGGACTATGTGAAAAGGTGGAGGAATAAGGCTGCATTGCTCAGGAAGAGGCCCGATGAATATGATCAAATAAGGATGATCGTCAGTGGAGTCCTGCCCAATCTCTGTGAAAGGATGTCTCACACCCTTATAAGGGATTTCAAAGATCTTCTTCAAGCTAGTCTGCAAATTGAATAATGAGAAAGGGAGAAGAATCGCTTTTCAATAAGAAGGAATGAGAAAGGGAACTACCATTCGGGCAATCAAAGCATGCAAAAAGAAGTTGATGTTAATGCCACTAGTCAAGGAGGAATGAGACAGTTTTTGGAACTAAGGAAGCCACTGTCTTGGGTTCTCAATAAGCTACAAAAGAAGGGATTATTACAACCCTTGACTCCTCGTCATTTGCCTAATCCTCTTCTGCCTAACTTTGATACTAATGCATTTTTCCAATTCCATCAAAGGCCTAGACACGAAATGGACAACTGTATGAAGTTGAGGCATGAGATCCAGAATTTAATTGATAATGGAAAGTTGCTTGAGTCGGATAAGCCCAATACCAAAAGCAATCCTCTGCCTAAGTTAAACAGAGTACCACCACCAGCAACTTTCATGGTAGGAGGAGGATTGGAGGAAGATCTTGTCTTATCATCCTTCCAAGATGGGAATATTGAAGATGTGAAAGGAGAAGAAGCTTAACTCAACTAACTTTCCTTGGCTTGTTTGTTTTTTTTTTTGTTTTATTTTCTTTATTTGGTGTTTTATGGAACAATTATATTTTTTAATATTAAGATTATTTGAATAAATTAATATCATTAAAATTTTTGTTGGTCTTTGTTAATTTTGGTGCTCAACCAATGAGGAATCTAGCTTGTTGTTCATAAATTAATGTATCTAGGCATCATGACTTGAATGACTTTACTAGGTGAGGGAATTGCTCTATAGCAATGAGTTGTGTATGCTTACTTAGAGAAGGCTTCTACATAATTACCTTTGTCTAGGTCCTAGTCAGTCTTAGAACATGCTTTGACAAATTTTTGAGGCAAAATTGAACTCTGCTTATTTAAGGGAGAGATGATTTAGGCATTATTTGGTTAGCCAACAATTAGTATCCACCCAATTAAATATCAATCCCTAGTTGTCCCTTTGAGCCATCATAAAATTTTAGTTTTCTTTTCATTGCCATATAACCCCAACAACCTATCTAGAGCTGTTGTGATACTTTTGACAAGTCTTATGATCACTAAGATGAAGAGGCAAGAAGTTCAAAGAAAGGAATGAATAGTCAAGATCATAAGGATAGTTGATGTTCTCAAGACCATAAGGGTAGTTGAAGTTCACCTAATATCTCCAATCTATCAAGATAACATCAGAGTAACAAATGATTTATCCCTATTAAAGGAGATTTATGTCACTCCACTCATCCATTATTAGAAACCCAAGTTGGTACAAATAAGACAACTCTTTTAGAGCTAGAACTAAAAAAAAAGAAAAGAAGAAGAAGAAGAAAAAAAAGAAAAGGAAAAAAAGGACAAAAGGAAAAAAGGAAAAAAGAAAAAAAAAGAAAGATAAAACCTAAAAAGACGGTTCATAAAGCCAACTGAGTTATCTTTTACCTAAAGCAGCAAAACGCTTCCATTTGGTTTATAAGGATAGTTTGACTTGAATTGGTCCAACCCAACCAAAGATTCAATCAAAATCAGAGAAAAAGGAGAAAGACCATCTAGTTCTTGAAAGTTCTATACTTGACAGTCCTACAAGGAAGAAGGACAAAATGA
This sequence comes from Garcia nutans, assembly GCA_947685225.1. Classification (NCBI taxonomy): domain Eukaryota; kingdom Viridiplantae; phylum Streptophyta; class Magnoliopsida; order Malpighiales; family Euphorbiaceae; genus Garcia; species Garcia nutans. The sequence goes on from CANTUV010000001.1 coordinate 24,667,811, forward strand.
TAAAATGCTCAAAGAAAGGGAAGAGTAAGAAAAATAAAAAGAAAGAAAAGAAAGTTAAAGAAAAGAAGAATGAATATGGGTACCAAACTTTTTGCAAAGGCAAAGACTATCCTAATCAAAATCCAGATTAACACCAGGAAGATGGGAGAACATTTGAAGCTCTATCTTTTTCATGTTTCCAACTGCCTATGGCTCCAACAAAAAATCATGGTATGAGGGTTTGTCCATTGTGTCACATCAGCTCCAATCTCAAAATGGATTTCATTTAACTCGTGTCCCTTATAGACCCCATTTCAAGCCTATCAAAGACCTGTTGATCTCTCTTGGTAGGTGGAGTCTATTAGTGGAGATAGTTTGAATAAGCATGCATATGAGATAGACAATATTCAAACTCAAATGAGATCTTTGACCAAGTAATGTGTATGTGCCTATCTAAAGTGCAACAGTTCTTGCTTAAATAGAAATAATTCCGAAGTTTAGTATAGTAACTAGGGTTGTCATGTTAAATATATGTTAATTTGAAAAATTAAGTCTTGAGGTAAATTGACATTGATTTGGCAAAGCCAACATTTGACTTCAAAATCAAAATTCAAAATTGAAAATTCAAAAAAAAAAATTACAAAGCCTTCAAGTTAAGGGGAGTATGTTGAACTATCAAACCTCGAAGGACACATTGGGCAAAGGAAATGATTAGTGGCAAGGTTATGAAGAAGCTACCAATTGACATACTGAATCATAATTTGAAATGGATGTATCTTTGCTATTTAGGGCCTCCATTATTCATGTTTTCAACATCTTGAAGATAAAAGCCATAAATGTGAAGCACTTTGTCATTACAATGCAAGACCTGAAGAGCATCTAAAAGGAACCAATGAGAAGACTTCTGTTGATCACCTCGGTCTGTGAGTCAATGGAACCACAGTAAGTATTACTCATGCATACATGAGCATATCACACGGTATTTTTTTTCTTGTATTATCTATCTTTGTCAAAGTGAACAACAAACACCCTATGAAGTAAAGAATCAAAAGAAGATATTAAATCAGGGGGGCATGGAAAGCCCATTGCTTGAGAAAGCTCTAGTAATTTTGCAAAGAGAAGAAATGAGTGCTTGTGCAAAGAACTAGACAATAAAAATTTCAATCAAAGGTTGCATGAAAAAAAATCTTTGGTTTGAGCCTACACAGGGGGCAAAGTTTCTCCTTTTCATTTTTTTTGAGTTTATATACAAAACATTTTCAAACTCACTTGCAAATATTTCACCACATAGGGGGCAAGGAGAAGATATGAGGGCCAACTAAAAATATCTAAATTTGTGCAAAAGGAAGAACAAAAGAATGGAATAACTATTTAAGACAGAATCCTCAACTGATAAAAGGTCAGTGAAATTCAATTCAATCACGGGTACAAGTACCCAAATCCAATCCAGTTTCGAGTCCAAGTACCTAATCTCGGGTTCAAGTGCCCAAATTCAATTCACTCACGGGTCCAAGTACCCAATTTAGTCATGGGTCCAAGTATCTAGTCTCAAGTCCAAGCACCCAAATTCAATTCAGTCACGGGTCTAAGTATCCAGTCTCGGATCCAAACACCCAAATTCAATTTCGAGTCCAAGTACCCAGTCACGGGTCTAAGTACCCAAATCCAATCCAGTTTTGGGTCCAAGTATCCAATATCGGGTCCAAGTACCCAAATTCAATTCAGTCTCAGGTCTAAATACCTAGTCTCGGGTCCAAGTACCCAATTCAGTCATGGGTCCAAGTACCTAATCTCGGATCTAAGTACCCAAATCCAATCCAGTCTCGGGTCCAAGTACCCAATTCAAATTCAGTCTCAGTCCAAGTATCCAATCTTTGGTCCAAGTACCCAAATCCAATTCAATCACGGGTCCAAGTACCCAAATCAAATTCAGTCTCGGGTCTAAGTACCCAATCTCGGTACAAAGTACCCAAATCCAATTAAATCATGGGTACAAGTACCCAAATCAAATTCAATCTTGGGTCCAAGTACCCAATTTCGGATCAAAATATCCAAACTCAATTCAGTCTCGGGTCCAAGTACCCAAATCAAATTCAATCACGGGTATAAGTACCCAAATCAAATTTAATCTCACGTCTAAGTACCCAATCTTGGGTCCAAGTACCCAAATCAAATTTTGTCTTGGGTCCAAGTACCCAAATCAAATTCAGTCTCGGGTCCAAGTGCCCAAATCCAATTTAGTCTTGGGTTCAAGTACCCAAATAAAATTTAGTCTTGAGTCCAAGTACCTAATCTCGGGTCTCAGTACCCAAATCCAATTCAATCTCGGGTTCAAGTACTAAATCTCGGATCCAAGTATCCAATCACGGGTCTAAGTACTAAAATCGAATCCAAGTACCCATCCTCATCTAAAATCTGTTCAAAATCATGTTGCTTTTCACTCTCTTTTCACTTGCCCAGCTAGCCCACCACCGATTCTCGCAGCAATTTTTGCCAGCGTAGCCCGCGCGCTCTGCTGATTTTTTGACCAAACCTTGTTTTACCTGATTTTTTAATTTTTCCTAAATAATTGGTATTTCCTTATTAAAATAGGATTAGGTCTTTATTTTTTTCTTATAATACCACATTAAAACACGAAAAAGAGGGGGAGAAAAAACCCTAGAAGAACAGCAACAGTTTTTTTAGAACAAAGGAAACAACAAATAGAAATATCAAGACAGCCAAAGAAGAAGGCAGAGTCCATACTGTCTTCACATTGTTCACCCAGAAATCAATTTTTTTGCTAGAACCGACGATGGAGGTTTGATCTTTAATCATAAATTATTCATGTTTACAGTAGTTTATTTTCTTTGATTAATAAGAACATACAGTAACTTGATCTTTGTTTTAATAACTTTAATTGTTTGCTTTAGTTAATACATTAATCAGTTGGTATTCGTAACTCCACATGAATTTTTATAAAAACTTAAAACCATCCAGTAGCTGTTGAGGGTTTGAATTAATTTTCAAAATCTAGTTTGCTTACTAAAACCTCAAGAACCATAAGTTATTTTATTGAAACTCAAAACCCTAAACTATTTTTATCCAAAAGCTTAAACCGTTTCATTATTAAACTCCAAAATCTTGATTATTCTTCCAAAACTTTGATTTATTTCTCCAAATCCAAAATTGTTTTTCAAAGGCAGTAAGTTAAAATCCTAAACTCTTTTTTTTGATAATCCAAGAATATCAAAACCCTAATCCCATAAATCTTTCTCTCTTAAACCTTAAATTCCTTAAACCTTAAAACCCTAATATCTTAACCATGAGTCCTAAACCCTAATGTCTTAAGGTTCCAAAACCCTAATTTCATGATGTTAGCCCTAAACCCTAATTTGATTAACCAAAAACCTTACTACTTTCTTAAATTTATAAAACCCTAATCCATTCCATTTTTTCAAAAATTCTCACAGTAGCCTAAATAATAAATATAATTTCAAAATTCCAAAACCCTAAATGTTAATTAAAGAACCCTAAATTAAGACATAAACCTAAATTTGTATCTTTATTGCTTTATTTAATTTAAATTTGATTATGTAGTTTATTATATGTTTTGATGGTTGATTTATTTAATTTCAATGCTTGATTTATTTAATTTATCATGGATGGATATTTTCTTTATTATTATGATTATTATTTGTTTATTTTGGTATTAAAATTGTAAGAGGTATGTTTTCATTATTGGGTACCTCATTAATTAATTTTTATGTAATTTAAATTATTTTTATATTTTGGAATTAATGTAAAGGACAAGTTTCCACATTTCGGTGGGTGTCTTATTTTGTTTTAGACATGGACGATGTAAGAACATGTTTTCATCCTCGGATGGGTGTCCATTTGTTTGTTTTGTTTGGACATTTCATTGATTTTAATATAATGATGCTCTATTTTAATCATTGCATGTAGTATGGATAATATTGTCATAATTAAGAATTTTATAATATTAAGACCTGCAAAGGAGGCCGGTTCCAATGAACCGGGCAATGTGGGGGTGCTGGGCCATTTCTCACATTGCCTACAAATACCCAACTTTTCAAACCCATTAGAGGGTTGGGGATTCCTTAGGAATCGAGTCATCCACCCCTTTCTTTTTCCCAGCCTGTCCGGGTGGCGACTCCATTTTTTTCAGCTTAGGCCCGTGTTCTCTAAGGCCCCGAGCCTAAACAGTGCCAAAGTCACAAGAGCCATTCCACGTGGAGTGGGGGCAAAAATCTCTGCTCATAATTAATTTTGTACATTTTTTGGTTTTTGCCTTGTATACATGAATGCATGATTTGCTCTTAGAACTTTAGTTCTAGAGCCTTGTGAATCCAATGTAATCCTTTTAGTATTTTTAGATTTGGTGGGTGCATTAGTGTTCTTAACAACTTCAATACTAGAGGTTTGAGTTGTAGATGCTTTTACAAATATTGGTGCATTACATGTAGTGATAGATGAGCCATTGAATCCTAAACCATGTTTCAAAGAGGGTGACCTTTGATTATTTATCAATGTGTCTAATGCCTCTTTTCCCTTATGAAATTTTGAAATTGATTCTTTTAGCTCTTTTATTTTATCCTTTAGAATTTTATTTTTCTTGATCACATTTTCTAAGCTATGTAAATTTTTATTCATTTCATGAATTGATTTCAACAATTGATCATTTGACGTCTTTAGTTCTAATGTAGAGTTTTTTAAGTACACAAAATCTTTTTCTAGCTTAGAACATTTATTCTTATAGAATTTCATTTTAGAAAAATACTTTTCTACTCTAAGGTTCATATGTTCAATCAAGTCACTATCATATAAAGCATCATCAACATCATTATCAAATGCAATTAAGTTTAAGGATTAAATACGTACCTCATTGGAGTCATTTTTATCCTCAATAGCCATGAGACAAAGATTAGCAATTCCTTCCTCCTTTTCTCCTTCTTCTTCACTTGAGGAAGAATCATCCCATGTAGCTTTGAGTGATTTCTTATTTTCCTTATCCTACTTCTTTTTGTTTTTCAACTTGATGCAATCTGACTTGATGTGACTAGATTTACCACATTCATAACATTTCACCTCATTCTTTTTATCTTTATCTTTGAAGGATGATTTAGAAAATGTACCTTTGTTAGCTTACAATCTTCTTTTCTCTTCCAATCACTCATTCTTTTTGAAAACATAGCCATTTCTTCATCATCATCACTATCTTCATTACTTGAGCTCTCAACTTCTTTGATTACTTTAAGAGCTATTGCTTTTCTCTTATCCTTTTCACCTTGTTCTTCTTCTATTTTAGCGTGTAATTTGAAGGTAAGTAGTTTTCAACAAGTTCATCAATTCTCAAAGAGCTAAGGTCATGAGCTTCTTTAATTGAAGAAACTTTAGACTCAAAGTTCTTCTTTGTTCTAAGTGCTCTCAAGATTTTTCCATTGACGTCAGCTTGATCATATATCTTGCCATATTTCTTTAATTTTTTTGACAATGGCAAGCAAGCGGTTTGTCATGTTAGTGACATTTTCATTGGGTTTCATCTTGAATAGCTCATACTCATGTACATACATCTGCTTCTTGGTGAGTCTCACTTGGGTAATACCCTCATGATAGATCTCAAGAGTTTTCCAAATGCAATATGCACAAGTGAGGTTGGACTCTTCCACCTTCTTCTCTTGATATTGAATTCATCAAGATAGAGGTTTTCCTATTATTCTCGAACCAATTTCTCATACTGGCACTTGACCATTGACAGCAGGAACCTATGCTATTGCAATACCGCAAGTGAACGGGTCGCTCAAGTAATAAAGTAGTGAGTGAGATATCATTCCACTGAGGACAAGGCTAAGTACTAGTGCAAATTTTAACCGTTATTTAGTGACTCAATAGTTTTATGAAGTTTTGTAATTAAAGATAATTAACTTAATAAATGAAAATAGAGAGAAATTGAGAGTTGAATAAATTGATTGATGATGATGATACTATCCAGATATTGAATCCCCATAGCCACAATTATTTTTATGAAAATCAATTTAATTAAACCAAATGATAGAGTTGAATTGGTATTCCTCTAAATTAGACTAAAACCTTTCTCAAGCGAATTAATCCCTAATCACTAAGTAGAATGCCAGAATCTCTTCTCAAACATAATTAAATAGATCTTGCATTAAGAATAAGGAATTATAAACCAAAGGATCTTGTAAGTCTATCTTTAGTACCCCAATCAATCCTCAATTCTTATGAATATTCAATTTATATCAAGCTTTCTCAAGTCAATAATATGAAAATTGCAACCAATCAATAAGCATGCTATTATTAATTGGAAATAAATCATTAAGCATCATAAGAATAAAACAACTCAATAAAATGATTCAATTTAATAAAATTATTCAATCCATACAATAAAGCTAGGGTTCATCAATATCTAGATTGAGAATAAATTAGTTTATGTTCAAAATCAGAAAACTAGAACAAGAGAAATAAGAAAAAGAATCCAAACAATCCATTGCCAATAATTCGTATATCTTCTCTTGAATCCTTGAATCTTGGTTTAGATCTTGTTTAGAGTATGTCTTCACCCTCAATCTCAGCTCCAAAACTCCCCTCTTTTCTTTAGAAGTCGGCTCTAGGTTATAAAATATGAAATTTCGATCGTTAATTCATGCTTCAGCGCAACTTTTATAGTGCAGATAATTTCGCCTGACACGCCAATGTCATTGGGCGTGTCATTGCCACTGAGATTTTGAACATAAGGCACGTCCAGTGACACACCCATATCACTGGGCATGTCACAGCTATTGTAAAACATTGCAAAAGGAACGCTTGGTGACACGCCTATGTCACTGGGCATGTCAATGCTTCTGTATGCATCATCAAGGACATGTCCATTGACACGCCCATGTCCATGGGCATGTCCATTAATGAATTTTGTTCTTTTATTCTACGTTCATCCGTAATTCCTCTGAAATGACCATAAGCCTCAAAATACAGAGAATTCCTGAAATTAACCCTAAAATACACTTGAACAAACAAATTAAACTAAATTGGATAATAATCATATTAAGAATTAGGAATAAAATATCATCAATTGTGCACTTATCAAATTCCCCCACACTTGAGTTTTTGCTTGTCCTCAAGCAAACTAAATCACTATAATAAGCAGAAATGATAGACCCCCTCTATGTTCAAAAAGAAAAGAAAAGTTTTGACAATACTCGAATCAGAAAACCCCACTTTCTCAACCAAAAACTAATTCACAATCATAACAGCTGAATCAAGAAGTTTCAAAATAAAAATATCACAGACCTAAAACCTAAAAATCCAGAGTTAAAAGATTGAGCATAAAATTCCAGAAAATCCGAAAGCCATGAACAAAGTACGAAAAATATAAATTTTCTCTTAAGTTCTCTAACCCTCATTTTTTTATTTTAAATTTATATACACATATATATACATTTTAAGGAGCCCAAATTGTTTGAATTGATACTAACCTTTTGACGCGAAGATAAACATTTGTGATGCCGACCCCCAGTTACTCAGCCAGAATCACCGTTCAAATGGCTACTAGCACTATTCATGATTCCAACTCATTTGTTTTAATTCAAGAGTAAAAAATCAGCGGAACAGGGATGTGAGCAGGGATTTTTGCCCCCACTCCCGGTGGAATGGTTCTTGTGACTTCGGCACTATTTAGGCTTGGGGCCGTAGAGAACATGGACCTAAGCCCGGAGAAAATGGAGTCGCCACCCGGACGGGCCAGGAAAAAAGAAAAGGGTGGATGACTCGATTTCTAACGAATCCCCAACCCCCTAATGGGTTTGGAAAGTTAGGTATGTGTGGGGAAGGTGAGAAATGGCCCAGCACCCCCACAACGCTCGGTTCATTGGAACCGGCCTTCTTTACAGGTCTTAATATTATAAAATTCTTAAGTATAACAATATTATCCATATTACACACAATAATTAAAAGAAAGCATCAATATATTAAAATCAAAGCAAGGTCCAAGCAAAACAAATAAATGGACACCCATCCAAAGATGGAAACATGTCCTTACGTCACATGCCTAAATAGGACACCCACCGAAAGGTAGAAACATGTCCTTTACATTGGTTCTAAAATAGAAAACCAATTTAAATTACATGATATTTAACTAATGAGGTACCCACCAAGTGGAAACATACCTCTTACAACATTTGGCAATCTAAATAAATTGATAAAAATAAACAATAAATCATTCATCAAAGGCATAAATATCAATAGAAAGTAAACATCCATCCATGATAAATAAAATAAACCAAGCATTGAAAATAAATTAAAGCATATAAAATAAATCAAAGCATAATCAAATATAGAATTGAATAAAGCAAATAAAAGTCTAAATTATGGCTACTGTGAGTTTTTTTAAGGAATTAAAATAGATTAAGATTGTATATTTTAAAAGGTTGGTAAAGTTCTTTGATAAACCAAATTAGGGTTTATGATGTAAAATCATGAAATTAAGGTTTGAACACTTTAGAATACTTTTGATTTGTCGTTTACGGTTACTCATCAAATTATGGTTTCAAGCTTACTGTGTAAAATTAAATATTTGTGTTTATATGCTTTTTAAAAGTTTTAAAGGATTAGGGTTTAGAAAAAATTAAGGTTTAAGGTTTTTAGGAGGTTAGGGTTCACTATTTTAGGTTTTGGAGCTGAATTAGGGTTTTAGGATTTTTGAATTTAGGGTTTCGGGTAATGAATTTTATTTTAGGATTTGGAAAGACAATTGAAAATTTCATGAAGTTTTATGAATTTAAACAAAAGATTTAAAGTTTATAAGAGCAAAAAGATATTTTTAAGTTTTTTGGAAGGAAACAGAACACAATTTTGGGTTTTGATAATTTGGGATGCAAATCTTGGTTTTGGGGTTTTGAAGAAATAAAACTAATATCTTTAAACTTTTGGAAAAATAAAGCAACGATTTAAGATTTTCATACTTTAGAAAAAGGTGAATTGAGGTGATGAGGCTTTTAATTTAAAAGAAACAATTATGTGATCTAGCTACTGTGACAAAATAAAAGAAATTAAGAATTCAAACCTTATTTTGTAAGTTTCACCCAAAAATTGCTTCTTGGATGAAGAAGGTCAAAGACAAGCTTTTCTTGCCTTTGAATTGCTTGTTTACTCCCTCCGAAGTCCGATTCAATTTATTGCCAGAAGGAATTTTTAAAGCTTCCAAGTTTTCCTACTCACTCTCGGTCACCAATTTTCTCCTCCCTTTTCCGTGTTGTTTAATCCATATTTATAGAAGTTTTTTGGTTTTTTTCCTAGTTGCTCGCGGCATAAATTATAGAATAATTGTATTAGGTTTCGGAAAATTTGCGTCGAAAAATTTCACTGGCGAAAAAAAAAATTCTGCGGAAAAATTGCGCTGGCGAAAAAATTTGCCGCAGGAAAAATTGTGCTGGCAAAATAATTTGCGCAGTTGGCTGCGGCAGGGGGGTGGGCGCCCGCAGGCCAAGCCCGCGCTGGAATTTTTTGCGATGATTTTTTCATTGCCAATTTTTATTTTTATTTTTATTTTTTGATTTTTATTTGTTTACTTTTTATTTTTTATTAATAAAAGTTAGATAATAAAGCAAAAATTATTTAATTAAGATAACAAAAATCATTTTGGACCAATTAAAATATATTAGACAACAGAAAAATTATTTTGGACTAAACAAAATATATTGGACCAGACTGGTTCAAAAATTAAGAGTCTACAGTTTGCCCCCTGCTTGAATGATCTGAAACTTTAGCGAAAGAGAGTGAAAAGCAACAAGACTTAATTTTTAAGATGGAGGTTTTGGGTTCTGGACCTAAGGAAAATTTGGGTTCTGGACCCGGTTCGAGTTCTACCCGAGTTAAGTTCTTGGACTTAGAAATAAATTCTAGGTGCTGGACCTAAGGAAAATTTGGGTTCTGGACCTGAGCTAAGTTCTGGACTTAGAAACAAATTCTAGTTTTTGGACCTAAGAAAAATTTGGGTTCTGAACCCGGTTCGAGTTCTGGACTCAAGGAAGATTCTAGGTTCTGGACCTAAGGAAAATTTGGGTTCTGGACCCGGTTCGAGTTCTGGACTCGAGCTAAGTTCTTGGATTTAGAAATAAATTCTAAGTTCTGGACCTAAGGAAAATTTAGGTTCTGGACCCGAGCTAAGTTCTGGACTTAGAAACAAATTTTAGGTTCTGGACCTAAGAAAAATTTGGGTTCTGGACCCGGTTCGAGTTCTATACTCAAGAAAGATTCTAGGTTATGGACCTAAGGAAAATTTGGGTTCTGGACCCGAGCTAAGTTTTGGACTTAGAAACAAATTCTAGGTTCTGGACCTAAGAAAAATTTAGGTTCAGGACCCGGTTCGAGTTCTGGACTCAAGGAAGATTCTAGGTTCTGGACCTAAGGAAAATTTGGGTTCTGGACCCTATTCGAGTTCTGGACTCGAGCTAAGTTCTTGGATTTAGAAATAAATTCTATGTTCTGGACCTAAGGAAAATTTGGTTTCTAGACCCGAGCTAAGTTCTGGACTTAGAAACAAATTCTAGGTTCTGGACCTAAGGAAAATTTGGGTTCTGGACCCGGTTTGAGTTTTGGACTCAAGAAAGATTCTAGGTTCTGAACCTAAGAAAAATTTGGGTTCTAAACCCGGTTCGAGTTTTGGACTCGAGCTAAGTTCTTTGACATAGAAATAAATTCTAGGTTCTTGACCAAAGGAAAATTTTGGATTCTGGACCCGAGCTAATAATTTTTTATTTCAAAAGTTTGACTAATTTTTATACATGTCTTCTTCATGCCCCTAGGTGTAAAAATATTTATATATCCGCAATTATTTGAATGATTAAAGTGAATAAATGAATTTACTATTTATTTACTGTGTAATCATTGTTAATGCATTAAATAGTAATACTATTTATAAATAGTAAATTTTACTATTCATCAATAGTAAAGTTTACTATTTATAAATAGTAAAAATTACTATTCATGCATAGTTTTGAATTTTGTTTTTTGCTTGCAGTTTCTCTATAAAAAAATCACCATTCCTTCATTTTATTTCACAGCACGATTTCAATTTCGTAATTCTCTCAAATTTCTTTCAATTTTAGCACATAATTTTCAAAAACAATGAATGCTTCGAGGCCAAGGACTCATTCTAATGCCAAGTTATTGGAGTTTATTTGGCATGATGAAGATGGAAATTTAGATATACTGGCCAGGATGCCGCTCCATCTCAGTTCCAATCAAAAGAGCGAGGTAATTATTTTTTCCCTTTTTTATTGCTTTTGATTTTTTTGTCTTTCTGTTTTGCGCTTTTTTTTCTTATATATTTTTTATATTTTTTGATATTGTGAAAAATAAATTAATTTAAGTAGATAGAATAATATATACTTACCTGGTATTAACTTACCTGAGTCTGTGTTAGCATGATCGTTGCATTGTTCGGGCTGGAGGGTGTATTTACAAAGCCCGATAATGGTATGATGTAGTGCCTTCTCGGGTAAGGCAGATTATCCGAGATTGCAGCTTTGAGCAATTCATCTTACAATTGCCATTCGAGGAATATCAGATAGACTGGAGCATAGTCCAGGAACTTGCAGAGCGATGGTTGGATACAACCCACACTTTTCACTTGCCCATTGGGGAAATGACAGTTGGTCCGGTCGATTTTACTGCCATAACCGGCCTTCGATATGATGGTGTTCCGGTTCCTCTGACCAATGATATTTTAACATTTGAAGAAATTCAGGAATTAATTGGTATGGAATCATCATATAAAGGGTCTTTTAAGATAAAAATCGAGCCAATTCGTAGTTATTGGATGAACTACGAAGGATGGGTTGGCAGAGACACGGCCGAACAGTATGCTCGAGGATTTTTATTATATCTTCTCTGATCGACCATCTTAGGCAGCACTGAATCATCCATTCACTTGTCAGTGTTGAGTGCCTTTTCTTATCTCAGAATGGTACCATCTTCTGGTTGGGGTGAAGCTTTACCATGGTCTTGATAAGCTTTGCCGAAACAAGAAGTCTTTTATCGGCTTGATGGCGGTTGTCGAGGTATTCTTTTCCTTCACCAATGTTATTTTCGCTCTTTTCTTGCATGACTTTGATCTTTACTATTATTGTAGGTATGGGCATATGAACATAGCATCGTGAGGGTACCCGGTATTTCCCGAGAGAGAGTCGGGTATCCGAGATTAAATTTCTGGTTGTCCGATCGTGTGGACATTCCCGGCTCTCATCACGTGCATACTCACCGCTATGTACTGAGCCACTTAACTTGGGACCAGGTAAAATGACATTAGTATGCTTTAAATTTTATGTGAAAGTTTTACTTACCTTATGTTATTTTGCAGGTGAATTTGGCCTGGTGGAGCCCAGAAGAGCGAGCAAAATGGTCTCCTTTAATGAGGACTGCACTGTCTTTCCAACATTCTCGCCGAATTATTACTGGCCCAATGTTTAGTGGCTGGTTTCTCGGGGAGAGAGTTTATGAATGGTTTTTCGGTCCAGAGCAGCGGAGGTTTTCGATACAAATCCCAAAATATACTTTAAATATTATGTCAATGCCAGAGGATGCATGGTGGTTAGCCCGGTATGGTTATGGTGCCGAGTCGTTGCTCCATTTACCGGGTCCATTTTATGCCCATTTTATTCGAATAAGACTCTTGAACTTTGATGTATCTCCTGTTGGTGTGCGGGAGATTTTTGACGAAAATGAGGGTAGAGATGAAGAAGAACATCACGGAAATACAAGAGAGTCTATTCTACATCTCGGGGCCAGTACTTCTCAGGTAAAACTCTTACCACTTTTCCCTTGCAAGTTCATTTTTTTTTTTACTCTTTAATGATTGTTGTAGGCTGTTGGCTCGTTTGATCATGAGGCTAGACCTTCTTTTACTACCCCTTCATTTGCTCATTCTAGCCCGCCAGATATGCCATCTCATCCGCAAGGCATTGATATGAACTACCTGGTACGTTTCTTATTTCATAGTAGTTTATGCTATATGTATGCATGATTATGTATGCTCTTACCTTTTTCCTTCTTGGCTCACAGAGGATGCTCGAAGAACAAAATAAGAAACTTCAAGAAGAGTTGGCTGCAAGTCGTCAGCGGGCTTCTCATTTTGAAAGTTTATATCATCAATCCGAACAATATTTCTGAGACTTTCTATTTCAGGGGATGAGGGATCCGGGTGCTTCTTCATCAAGAGGCCTCCAGACTGACGACCATAAGATCCTTTCATCTGCTTCTGATGAGGAACATGACGGATCGGAACTTCGAGGTAATAAAGATTTTGGTGCACCCACTTTGGGTGATCCCGGGATGAGTAACTTGCCGAGTTTTGGTGCTCCCTCTTTGGGCGGACTCGGGATGAGTGATTTGCCCCCTCCTCCAACAGGCGATGATTTTTTCAAGGCTTTATTTGATGACCTACCACCACCCTCTTAGTGATATGTAAATATTGTAGCAATTGTAAAATCTTGTACAATAATGAAAAATACAATTTTCCTCTTTACTATAACTCTTTTTTTTATGTTACTGCACCACTTTTTTTCTTTTTCTTTTTGTTACAGTACACCATAATTTACATCCACTTCATTTGCTAAACTAAATCCAATTATCTTTTCGTTATGCCATATGGTCTTATTCTTTCCCATTATCTTTTCCTTTTCACTTTTGGAAAAGGTTTATTTCTTCTATATAAATCACCCTTCATGCCATATTTTAATACATAAACCAAAATTCTTTCTCTTTCAACGTGAAGACTCCCTTTAACAATTTTAATTTTTTTTCTTCATTCATTCACCATGACCGAGCATCATTTAAAGAGAATAAAAATTCTATTTAAGAATATGGATGCCATTCATTGGAAGTAAATTTCATGGTCAAAACTTGATGTTTTAAAATGTTTTCAAAATGTCAAATTGGACCACTACTTCTTACATGTCGTGGCTTCCTTTTGGGATACGGATTCTAGGGTATTTAGAATTAATGGCTTTGAAATATGTCCCTTGATTGAAGAATTTGAGGCCATCCTTGGATATCCCAATAATCAACAAATGGCATTACCCGCATTGATTTCCATGACTCAACAGAAGATGCAGATGTTATTTCAAATTCCAAAACCCGAAGTTCTTCGGTTGATGAGAGGTGAAAAAATTCTACTTGCTCCTTTGATTTACTTTTATTTCTCTCATTTGGCCCCTACTAAGGCATGGGGACGCATGCTCTGTCTTTGCTTGCTCGGCCAATTCTTACTTGTTTCTTCTGACAGTGATATTGATCCATGAGTATTGGATATTATCGACCAAATGGAAGGAGACTTGTCGCCGGTACCTGTGAACTTAGCCGAGACCTTAGTTGGATTAGACCGATTTAAATCAGGATTGTCAAAGAGACTGACTGGGAGTCTGTTGCTGCTTCAGGTAATTACCTAGCCTTTTGGGTTTTCAATTTAGGTTTTCTTTTTCTTTTTATTGCTCTAACTTTTTCCTAGTCCGCCCATGCGGGTTTTTGAAACTAGCGAGCTATCCTAATTTTTCCTAAGCTGCCCTTGCAGGTTTTCAACTTAGCGGACTCTTTTTTTTCTCGTTCTTTTTTTTTTCTTTTTTTAATTTAATTCTTTCTTCATAGATTTAGCTTCAGGAGCGTCTTTGTTTGCTTGATACTCCATCTATGGATTTTGCCAGATACCTACCACGTCATCATTCTGCTAGGAAGCTACTCCATCCTGCTTCTTCATATGCTGACTGGGTTGACTGGATCCACTCACGCTCCAAAGTTAATATCCGTTGGTTGGTACCTTGGTGAAAGATTTCTCGTATCACCATTCGAATGTACGTTCCCATTACTGCTCTTCGTCAAGGTACATGCTATGATCCTCGCCGACTTGGGCGTCAGTATGGAGCTGAGCCTCGTGATTCTGACTTTGCTCCTGACTTAGACATGCCTTGCTTGACTGAAGCCTACTTGGATCGGCTGAGGCAAAGCTGGCCTATACGTTACACTTATCGACTGCCATAGATTTTACATTTGTCAATTTAGAAAGTGTATTGTTAGGATGAAAAAATAATTAAAGTAATAAAAGATGCTACTTTTCCATTTATAATTTGTCATCACCTTTTGCTATTGTGTTTATTTATTTCATCCATATCTGGTCAAATACTTATAACAGTGCACATAGAACAATTTTAACATTAATTCTGTTTTATTAAATTGGGGAACAACCAAACATAAAGCCAACATACACAAGATTACTCCGGTTGCCAATTAGCCCTTTCGGGTTTTCTAATTGATGATTTTCTCTCATTTAGCCCTAATTGTTGCCTAGCCCACCCTTTCGAATTTTCGGAACTAGCGGACTGCTCTAACTTTTGCCTAGGCCGCCCTTTTTTGGTTTTCAACCTAGCGAGCTCTTTTTTTCTTTTTTTTTTATCATATATAAAACTTCTTCAACCTGTCAATGTTTACTGGCTCACTAAATTCTTTCCCGTCTATGTCTGACAACTTCACCGCACCTTTGTTCATGACTTGTTTTACGACATATGGCCCTTCCCAGCTAGGCCTAAACTTCCCTCTTGGATTAGATACGTTAGGCTTACATTGCTTCAACACCAAATCCCCAACTCTGAATTTTTTTATTTTAACCCTTCTGTTGTAGGCCCGAGCTATCTTCTTTTGATACGGTTGATGATGATATAGTGCCTTTAACCTTCTCTCTTCTAGTAGAGCCAACTGTGTGCACCTGCTTGCTACCCATTCCATTTCAGGTAGTTCAGCTTCCAAGACTACTCTTAACGACTTAATTTCTATTTCAATTGGCAATACTGCTTCCATCCCATAAACCAAAGAGAATGGTGTCATTCCAGTAGGTGTTCGTACACTTGTCCTATATCCCCATAAAGCAAAGGGAAGCATTTCTGACCAGTCCCTGTAAGTTTTGGTCATCTTAGACAGAATTTGCTTAATTGTCTTATTTTTTGCTTCTACTGCACCATTAGCCTTTGGTCTATAAGGAGAGGATCGATGATGATGGATTTGGTACTTCAAGAATAAGTCCTTAACTGCTCCTTGAAATTGTACCCCATTGTCTGATATCACACTATGCGGGACCCCGTATCTGCATATGAGGTTCTTTTCAATAAACCTAGCCATTTGGCTTGCACCCAGTCTATTGAAGGATTCGGCTTCGACCCATTTTGAAAAATAATCTACTGCTACCACAATGAATCGGTGACCGTTTAAAGCTGTCAGATGTATCTCTCCTATAATGTCAATACCCCAGGTGGCAAATGGCCAGGGTGAAGACATTGAATGCAATTCTTCAGGAGGCATGTGATTCAAGTTACCATACATCTGACATTGTTGGCACCTCTTTACAAACTCTATACAATCTCTCTCCATGGTCAACCAATAGTAACCTTGTCGAATAATCTTCTTAACTAGGGCCAAACCATTCATGTGCGGACCGCAACTTCCAGCATGTATTTCTGACATGATACGCTCCACTTCAGGTTTTCTTAAACATCTTAAATGCACTCCATCAGGCCATCTTCGATATAACTCTCAATGGAAGGTGATGTATTGCAATGACCACAGCCTTGTGGCTCTTCTCTCTTTCTTCGTTGC
Organism: Garcia nutans; assembly: GCA_947685225.1. Taxonomy (NCBI): domain Eukaryota; kingdom Viridiplantae; phylum Streptophyta; class Magnoliopsida; order Malpighiales; family Euphorbiaceae; genus Garcia; species Garcia nutans. The sequence continues at coordinate 24,684,443 of CANTUV010000001.1, forward strand.
CCCCGGCGGGTATTCTCTTTCTTCCAAAAATTGCCTTATAGTATCATACCACACATCATGGTCCGTATCAATTTCCATGATTGTTTCATATTCATAGCAAGGAGTTGATGAACTGGTCAAGATCAGAGGCTTAAGGAATAAGCTAACAGGGTTTTCCCATACCGAAGCCAATGTGGCTAGGGCATCAGCCATCTAATTTTCTTCTCTTGATAGGTGTATAAACCTACACTCCTTAAAGTTCTTTTTCATCATGGTCAAGTAATGGTGGTATGGTTTTAATTTTTATTCTTTCAACTCCCATTCTCCATTTACTTAGGATACAACTAGCAACGAATTGCCATAAACTTCCACCTTATCCACCTTCATAATCATTAGGGTTTACAAACCGAAAATACAAGCTTCGTACTCCACCATATTATTGGTTGCCCTAAATTTCAACTTTTTGGCTAAAGGGAAGTGTTCCCCTTCGGGAGATTCTAGTATAACTCCCAAACCTGCTCCTTTCCTGTTTACTGCTCCATCAAAATACATTTTCCACCCTTGTACTTCAATTGCTTCTAAATGTTCATCTAGGAATTCCAAGATTACCTCTTCACTATCTGATAATGGTTGTTGGGCCAGGAATTCTACCACCGCTCTACCTTTGATTGTTTTCCTAGTTACATACTTAATCTCAAATTCTTCTAATATTATCAACCATCAACCATATTTTCCAATCAAAGAAGGTGTCTCCCTTAAGTAATTCATTGGGTCCAACCTAAAAATTGCTTGCACACTATACGATTGACAGTAATGCCGCAACTTCTTAGAAGACCAAACCACGGCTATACAGGTCTTTTCGATGATACTATACTTAATTTCATAAGGTAGGAGCTTTGTACTCAAGTAGTAAACTGCATGCTCAATCCCTGACTCATCTGCTTGGGCTAGCATGGCTCCTATTGACTCTTCTTCTACTGCTAAGTATAGTAATAGAGGTTTGCCAAGTTTAGTTGGTTTTAAAACAAGTGGATTCAGCAAATACTCTTTTATTCGCTCAAAGGCCTTTTAACACTCTTCATTCCATGCGACCGGCTGATTCTTTCTACGCAACTTGAAGATAGGCTCACAGATTGTTGTGAGCTTTGCTATAAATCTGCTAATGTACTGCAGAGTACCAATGAATCCCCAAACTTCTCTCTCCATCTTAGGGGCTAGCATATCCCTGATTGCTTTGACTTTGTCAGGATCAATCTCAATGCCATTCGGACCAATTACATGTCCCAATAATTTACCTGAGGTAACACCGAATACAAACTTCTTCGGGTTTAATCTTAGCTTATATTTCAAAGCTCTATCGAAGAATAATTCTAAGTTTTAGAAGTGTTGTTCCCTTGTATCCGATTTGACCATCATATCATCAACATATAATTTAACTTCTTTGTGCATCATGTCATGAAATAAAGTGGTAGCCATCCTTTGATAAGTCACTCCAGCATTCTTTAAGCTAAACGGCATCACCCTATAACAAAATATACCCCGTGTAGTAATGAAAGCAGTTTTGGCTTTATCCTCTTGGGCCATTAACACTTGATTGTATTCAGAAAATCCATCTCCAAATGAGTGTAGCATGCTAGAGGCTGCACTATCAATGAGGACATCTATATGAGGTAAAGGAAAATCATCCTTAGGGGAATCCTTGTTCAAATCTCTATAATCCACACAGACCCTTATCCTTCCATCTTTTTTTGGCACAGGTACTATGTTTGCTAGCCAATCTAGATATTCTATCACTTCGAGGAACTTCACTTGTATTTGCTTAGTGACCTCTTCTTTAACCAATTCAGCCCACTCAGGTCTTAATCGCCTAAGCTTTTGTTTGACAGGTTTTATGTGAGTGTGAGTTGGAATATGATGCCCGACTATGTCTCGATCTATCCCCGGCATATCTTCATAAGACCAAGCAAACACTTCTTCATATTTTTTGAATATTTTTTTTAACTTCTCTCTCTCATCAGGAGTAAGGTCGGATGCTATGCTAATGTTTTTAGGATTTTCAGTTGTTCCCAAATTTAATGATTGTGTGTTAACAGAATTAATATTAAAGATGATCATGTAACTGCTATTTGAATGTATGCAACCATCAGGAGAAACATCACACAAGTAAACAAAATCAGACTTTATTGCATTCATTTTGGAAAAGAAAACATCATCATCCTCATACAAAGTAGTCAAATTAAAATCAAAATCAAAATCATTGTTCTCAAGGATGTCTTCAAACTTTTCTTCGACCAGGGCAGCAATCTCTTCCGGAGTCTTCTCGGCTTTCATGACAGCTTCATTCTTCTCTTTTGGATTGGATTGAGAGGTGACTGGTATGTCTAAAATAACAAACTCAACAATAGATTCAATTGGACCAACCTTGACAACAGCTTTAAAAGTCCCTTCGGCATGCCTCTTAGTGTTGTCATAAGCACTAATCGTTACCTCGGTCGGGTTTAGATCTCTTGTTGACATGGCTAGCTTTGGAAATATCTTAAGTGGATAAACATTTATGGCGGACCCATCATCGACCATTACACAAGGAGTACTCTTCCCCTTGACTTCTATTTTGATAAAGAGAGGGCAGATGTGGTCTTTCCCCTTCTTCGGTAAGTCCGCATCCGAAAAAGAAACTGCTCCCATATTAACTTCGCTCTTCTCTTGAACCTCTTCACATTTCATTACCCCTCCAATTTTTATGAAGTTGATCAGCTCCTCTGGTGTTGTGGAGGTAGAAATTGGCATGCTAGCTAAGATTTTGGCCATAGTTTCTCGGTGCTTTTTAGAAGTAGCTAATAAGTCCCAAATGCTAACACTTGCTCGGGTTCTTTTTAATTGCTTGAGCACAACATCATCTTCTTCTACTTCAACTTCCTTCCCTTTATTAGTTCCTACCTCCTTAGGTGGTGGCTTTACGTAAGGCTTACCGGATCTAGTATTCATCACCTCATCTTCTTCGGGCTCGGACCAAGTCCACTCCTCCTTCTTGGATACAGTATCATCATCACTATCACTTGAATCCCAAAACCCGTTGACAACATAAATTGTTACTTCTCCACCCATCATAGCTTGTTTAATTTCACTAAATACCTCTTCCTCTTTGGTTACTTCTCCATCCACATCATGAAAAGAATACATGACAAAGTCCTCATGCAAACCTCCTCCAATCATGAAGGTTGTCGGTGGTAGTACCCTATTGAATTTTGGTAATGGGTTGTCTTTGGTGTTTGTCTTATTGGGCTTGGGTAGCTTCCCATTATCAATTAGATTTTGGATCTCATGTCTCAACCTCACACATCTATCTGTGTCATGCCCTTGCATTTGATGAAAATTGACAAAATACTTTAGTGTCGAAATTAGGTGGGAGAGGGTTAGGCAAAGGACGAGGATTTAAGGGTTGTAACAATCCCTTTCTTTGAAGCTTATTGAGAACCCAAGACATCAGCTTCCCTAATTCCAAAAACTGTCTCTTTGTTCCTTGGTTAGTAGCATTAACACCGACAGCCTTTTGCATGCTTTGGCTACCAGATTGATAGCTCCCTTTCTCATTCCTTTTTTTTGCAAAATGGCTCTTCTCCCTTTCCCATTCTTAAATTTGCTGACCAGCTTGAAGAAGTCTTTGAAGTCACGGACGAGTGTATGAGACATCCTCTCACGAAGACTAGGCAACACCCCTCTCACAATCATCCTTATTTGATCGGATCCATCAGGTCTCTTCTTGAGTAAAGCAGCCTTGTTTCTCCATCTCTTGATGTAATCTACAAAATTCTCATTTGGCCTTTGCCTAATGGACTCCACTTCCATTAAGGTAACTTCTAACTCAATATTATATTCATACTGTTGGATGAAGGCTTTGTAAAGTAGATCCCAACTCTTTTGTGTTCCATCATCTAAGGTATTGAACTAGTTTTTGACAACAGGGTCCAATGAGAGCATAAAGTACCTTAGGGTTTGAGCCTTAGTAGCTCGGGCAGACTGCATGGCAGTGATATACTACTTCACAAGGAGATGAGGATTTTCGGTGCCATTGTACTTTGCAAAGGATGGCATCTTGAACTTGTACCGGACTTCTTCATCTTGTTCAAATAGTTTATCAATCTCAGACATCTCTTTGGTTTTCAGCTTCTTCTCAAATTTCTTTTCTAAATCAGCAATCATCTTTTCAACATCGGATGTCTCGGTCTTTTCATGAATAGTTTCTTTCTCAATATCCTTCGGTTCTTTCTTCTTCTCTTGAACATCTTGGTAGTATTGAGCCCAATCATCATCATCATCAATGATCACCTTTTCATCATCAAAAACCACTGCACCAACTTTAGTCTTCCTTGGCTTCTTAGTGCTAGCAGATGCCTCAGCATGATTCTCTAAGATTGCAGTCAATTAGTTCTTCATGGTCTCAGCTAAGGCCTCTTTTATTTCTTCCATCTTGGAGTTGAGGGCCTCATCCACCATCCTTTGAATTTTTTCAGGTTCCATTATTTTTGGTGAGCAAGTGATTGAGTCGTTGCTAGATATTTCATCTCCAGCGTAGGTCGGATTGTTTTAAGCTTTTGAACTATCGTAATCCAGGACTGTGAGCCAGAGAGGATCAATGATATGAGATGCAAATCTATGCATGTATGCATGTATGCACGAACAATCAATGAAGAAAGATAATTAGGACGTTCCTTCCAACCTTATAACATCCACACACGAATGGCGAGTCTCTTTCCTAGGTATATGGTTAACAAAATACCAACAAGGGGTACCTTGCTTTCGAATAATTCCCTCGGACGTTTCAACCAATAGTTATATTTTCAAAAATGGTAATCAGTTTATAATAATTCCCATTAATTAGGTTTTAATCCATTTATCCAACCAAAATAGCTTTTATGCTATATTGGATTAAAATTAAATTAAGAGGTTTATTATAGATAGATTTCTCACTTGAAAAAAGTAACTAATGATTCATGCCAAAAATAAGCCCATGGTTGATTTATTCTTAGTATAAACTAGGCCCACAATTGATTTTTGGTATTTCATAATTGACCTCAATATTTTTCAAGCTCTTTGTAAGAAAAGATTGGGTAAAAATAATCTTGTTTCTAAGCCCTTAAAAAGATTTTTCGAAAAATAGATTCCGGGCTTAGTATTTGGGCCATGAGCCAAAGATATGTTTTTTTAGAAGAGTTTTATGTCCAAAGACCATCTTGAAAAATTTTGGAAATAGCTTTGGTCTTTTGGATTTTCTAAAGAAAAATTTATTTTGAGCTTACAATGTACTTAGGTCACATTAGAAAAAGAACAAACCAAATAAGCCATGATTTAAACCAAGATAAATTAACCATAGTCAAACAACATGCATTTGGGGTAAAACCTAAGGAAAGTAACTAGGCTAATTACATGAGCTTTAGTCTTTGGGTAAAAAGGCTTAGGTTCCCATAGTAAGTATATACCAAATGGTACGAGGCTATGAGTGGTTATGCCATGCTCAATCTCCATACCTTGAGTGAAAGTATGGTATCCCTTACATAACATAACACGGGTAACACGGGCGTCCTAACTTACGCACATGATGCAATCCAATATGATGCAATAGATAATATCATTATAAGAAAGAATAGAATAATATAAAGACCAATGGAATCAACTTCTCATATCCCCAGTGGAGTCACCACTGTGAGCAGGGATTTTTGCCCCCACTTCCGGTGGAATGGTTCTTGCGACTTCGGCACTGTTTAGGCTCGGGGCCTTAGAGAACATGGACCTAAGTTCGAAGAAAATGGAGTCGCCACCCGGACAGGCCGGGAAAAAGGAAAGGGGTGGATGACTCGATTCCTAAGGAATCCCCAACCCACTAATGGGTTCGGAAAGTTGGGTACGTGTGGGGAAGGTGAGAAATGGCCCAGCACCCCCACAACGCCTGATTCATTGGAATCGGCCTCCTTTACAGGTCTTAATATTATAAAATTCTTAAGTATAATAATATTATCCATATTACACACAATAATTAAAATAAAGCATCAATATATTAAAATCAAAGCAAGGTCCAAGCAAAACAAATAAATGGACACCCATCCAAAGATGAAAATATGTCCTCACATCACATGCCTAAATAGGACACCCACCGAAAGGTAGAAACATGTCCTTTACATTGGTTCTAAAATAGAAAAGTAATTTAAATTACATGATATTTAACTAATGAGGTACCACCAAGTGGAAACATACCTCTTACAACATTTGGCAATCTAAATAAATTGATAAAAATAAACAATAAATCATTCATCAAAGTCATAAATATCAATAGAAAGTAAACATCCATCCATTATAAATAAAATAAACCAAGCATTGAAAATAAATTAAAGCATATAAAATAAATCAAAGCATAATCAAATATAGAATTGAATAAAGCAAATAAAAGTCTAAATTATGGCTACTATGAGTTTTTCTAAGGAATTAAAATAGATTAAGATTGTATGTTTTAAAAGGTTGGTAAAGTTCTTTGATTAACCAAATTAGGGTTTGTGATGTAAAATCATGAAATTAAGGTTTGAACACTTTAAAATACTTTTGCTTTGTCGTTTACGGTTACTCATCAAATTATGGTTTCAAGCTTACTGTGTAAAATTAAATATTTGTGTTTATATGGTTTTTAAAGGTTTTAAAGGATTGGGGTTTATAAAAAAATTAAGGTTTAAGGTTTTAGGAGGTTAGGGTTCACTATTTTAGGTTTTGGAGTTGAATTAGGGTTTTAGGATTTTTGAATTTAGGGTTTCGGGTAATGAATTTTATTTTAGGATTTGGAAAGACAATTGACAATTTCATGAAGTTTTATGAATTTAAACAAAAGATTTAAAGTTTATAAGAGCAAAAAGATATTTTTAAGTCTTTTGGAAGGAAACAGAACACAATTTTGGGTTTTGATAATTTGGGATGTAAATCTTGGTTTTGGGGTTTTGAAGAAATAAAACTAATATCTTTAAACTTTTGGAAAAATAAAGCAATGATTTAAGATTTTCATACTTTAGAAAAGGTGAATTGAGGTGATGAGGCTTTTAATTTAAAAAAAAAAAAACAATTATGTGATCTAGCTACTGTGACAAAATAAAAGAAATTAAGAATTCAAACCTTATTTTGTAAGTTTCACCCAAAAATTGCTTCTTGGATGAAAAAGGTCAAAGACAAGCTTTTCTTGCCTTTGAATTGCTTGTTTGCTCCCTCCAAAGTCCAATTCAATTTACTGCCAGAAGGAATTTTTAAAGCTTCCAAGCTTTCCTACTCACTTTCGGTCACCAATTTTCTCCTCCCTTTTCCATGTTGTTTAATCCATATTTATATAAGTTTTTTGGTTTTTTTCCTAGTTGCTCATGGCATACATTATAGAATAAGAAAAGGAAACCAAAACCTAATTGTATTAGGTTTCAGAAAATTTGCATCGAAAAATTTCGCTGGCAAAAAAAAACTGTTGCGGAAAAATTGCGCTGGGAAAAAAATTTGCCGTAGGAAAAATTACGATGGCAAAATAATTTGTCGCAGTTGGCTGCTGCAGGGGGTGGGGAATCGGCCTACCGGCCATTTCGCCATTAGGAAACTCCTGCGGGCGAAATGGCCCATGGCCAAGCCCGCGCTGGAATTTTCGGCGCCGATTTTTTCGTCGCCGATTTTTCCGTCACCGATTTTTATTTTTATTTTTATTTTTTGATTTTTATTTTTTATTAATAAAAATTAGATAATAAAGTAAAAATTATTTAATTAAGATAACAAAAATCATTTTGGACCAATTAAAATATACTAGACAACACAAAAATTATTTTGGACTAAACAAAATATATTGGACCGGACTGGGTCAAAAATTAAAGGTCTACAAGGGATAAATTTTCAAAGCTCCTTTAATTTGAATTGTTTATTTATTTTTATTTTTATTATATATATATTTTTTATTTTTAAACAACTTAAGGGTCAGAAACTTAAGGATCATACTAAGTCCGACTCAAGAATCTAAGGAATTATAACATGCTAAAAAATATAACTAAGGTTTTAAACTTTAGATGTGTCCAATTTCCATCAATCCACAACCCAACTATAGGTATTACAATCGATCCTCAGCAATTGATCAAGATCACTAAGTTAACTTCAACAAGAAATTGTCATTTAGGAAAATCACAAATTAATTCAACATATAAAGGGGAACCACATCAATTCACACTTATTACAACAATCTAGCTTACTTAAATAAATAAAAAAAAATTTGCAGAAATTGATTGAGACAAATGAATCAAATAGAAAGAATGAAATAGTAAAAATTCAATCAAGAAAGTATACCTCGCCCCCACACTTAAGACGCACATTGTCCCTAATGTGTGTGCAAAATAAGAAATAATGAAGAGAGAGAAAAACTACCCTTTCATGTCCATGAATGGATAAATATGAGTACGGTGCCAAGAGTATGGTGAAGGCGAATTTGCTTTAAAACAAAAATCTAAAATGCAAAAAATAAGGTTAAGACATAAATAAATAAAATAAACAAACAAAAGAAACAGTTCGTAAAGAAAATAACAATTGTCCAAAAGCAATGAAAAAGAAAGAAACATAAAAAGAATATTAAATAAGCAAAGAAATGAAAATAAAATAAATTAAAATAAAAATGTAGGCTAGTCAAAAATCGGCGCATTGCCGAAATCATCACTGCTGGTCTCATCATCGTAGACATCAACTTGAGGTGCAGGTGCAGGAGCAGGGGCAGGTGCAGATATTGGTAATTTCTTCTTCTCCGCTAGATATCCATACTCAAGGTGATCTTGAAGGGGTTTTAGTTCCAAGTTGGGTGGATCAATCACCGATGGTTTTGGCTTCTCTTCCTTTGGCATCTCAATAGTCTCATATGCCCTGCATTTGAACGATTTGCTTGCTTCAAGAAAAGCAAGCTGCTCCATTACTTCTTGATCCTCAATATTTTCCTGCAATAAACATAACTCAAGAGGATCCTTGGAAACAATGTTAGTAACACAATTTACGGTCTCATACTCAATAATATCATTGCATGATTCCGCCTCATCAAGTGAAAGTGAATGCTTCATAGCATCATATATCCTAAAAATAACCTTATCATCACCCACTCTCAAAGTTAGGGTGCCATCATGAACATCGATAAGGGCACGGGCTGTATTTAAAAATGGCCTACCACGAATAAGTGAAACATCCACATCCTCATCAATATCAATGACAACAAAATCATTGGGGAACATGAAATCCCCAACTTTTACCAACACATCTTCTATAATACCACGAGGGTGGACTACTGACTTATCAGCAAGTTGGATGGTCATTAATGTTGGTTTAGGGTTACCAATGCCTAACTCTTTAAACATTTTATAGGGCATAACACTTATGCTAGTCTCCAAATCAGCTAATGTACTTTTAACCTCAAGGTTACCTATCAAACATGGAATGGTGAAACTACCTGGATCTTTTAACTTCTTAGGTAACCTCCTTTGCAAAATTGCCAAACTCTTTTCAAACAAATGCACTAAAGACACTTCCTCGAGTTTCCTTTTATTATAAAGGATATCTTTCAAAATTTTAGCATATTTAGGCATCTGTGACAAAGCTTCAGCAAATGGATTGTTAATGTACAATTGTTTGAAAAGTTCAAGAAACTTACCGAACTGAGCATCAATCTTGTCCTTGTTCAACCTCGCCGGATATGGTACTCTAGGTCGGTATTCCTTCATTATGGAGCTGCTGTCTTATGGCTACTTCTCTTTCTCACTTTCTTGTGCAGCTTGCTTTTCTGAAGTGACAAGAGGATTGTCTTCTTTATCATTTTCTTGTACTTCAGCCCTTTTCTCTGCCACTTCTCTTTTTTTCTCATCCACATTACCCTTGATCTCTTTTCCACTCCTTAGTGTAATTGCCTTAAGCTGCTCTTTAGGATTTGCCTCAGTGTTGCTAGGCAAACTTCCTTATGGTCTCTCACTGAGCAACTTGGCAATTTTCCCCACCTGATTCTCCAAATTATGAATAGAGGCTTACTGATTTCTTAAGGAGGTTTCAGTTGATTGGAACCTGGTTTCAGAAGCTGTTATAAATTTCTCCATCATGTCCTCCAAATTACTCTTTCTTGGAGGGGCAGCTTGTTGATGTTAGGGCTGCTAGAATCCAGGGGGAGGTTGTGGATTATTCTGATTATTCCATGAGAAATTAGGATGATTTCTCCACCCCGAATTGTACTTGTTGCTGTAGGGATTATTCTGTTGTTGCCTTGGCATGTTTCCAACATAATCTACTTGCTCTTGCCTAGCAAACATGTTGCCACTTAGGCAATCTTGACTTTGATGTCCACCCCCACACCATTCACAGGACATCACCTGCATCACTTTCCCTGAAGAAGAAGAAGAAGCTAAAGAATCGATCTTTTTGTTCATTGCTTCCAACTGTGCTGAAAGAGCAACTACGGGATCCAATTGATGTGAACCAGCAGCCCTTAATCTTCCTTGTTCCCTTGGGGTTTGCCACTGATAATTTGTAAGGGCCATGTCTTCAATCAAATCCCATGCTTCTTTAGGTGTTTTATTGTTTATGGTACCTCCTCCAGCTGCATTAATAGACTGCTTACTTGAGTAACTCAATCCATTGTAGAAAGTTTAGATCTGCAGCCACAGCGAAAGCCCATGGTGAGGACATCTTCTCAATAAATCCTTAAATCTTTCCTAAGCATCATATAAGGTTTCACCATCTAGCTGGAGAAAAGAAGAAATATCATTCCTCAACTTAGCAGTCTTGGACGGTGGAAAATACTTCTCTAAAAATTTTTCTTCTAGTTGGTCCCATGTAGTGAAAGTGTTAGGAGGAAAAGACTTCAACCACTTCTTTGGTCGGTCTCTGAGTGTGAATGGAAACAACCTCAACCTGATTGCATCTTCAGAGACATTCTGTATCTTAAATGTGTCACATATTTCTAGAAAAGTTTCAATGTGTGCATTAGGATCTTCATCCGAAAATCCATCAAACTGACAGGTCTGCTGCACCATTTGAATGACATTTGTTTTTATCTCGAATTTATTGGCAGTAATCACTGGTCTTTGTATACTCGATTCAGCCCCATTAAGAGTAGGCCTAGCAAACTCTTGCATCGTCCTTGGCTCATTTTCTGCCATTTCTTCTTCTAGGATGGGATCTTCAAAGTTCGGTTTTGTCTTTGCCAGAACTATTTCCTCTTCTTCTTTTCGCCTTCTTCTCAATGTTCTCTCTAACTCTTGATCTAATTCAAAAAGTTGAGAAGAGCTAGCTCAGGTCATAAATAGGAAGAAGTACCTAGAATGACAGTCAAAAAGCAAGAACTTATGTTAAAACAAAATAAAATAAAAACTAAATCAACAGTCTTAATTATATTACTAATACTAAAAAATGTTGTCCTCGGCAGCGGCGCCAAAAACTTGATAGCAGGAACCTATGCTATTGCAATACCGCAAGTGCACGGGTCACTCAAGTAATAAAGTAGTGAGTGAGATATCGTTCCACTGAGGACAAGGCTAAGTACTAATACAAATTTTAACCGTTGTTTAGTGACTCAATAGTTTTGTGAAGTTTTGTAATTAAAGATAATTAACTTAATAAATGAAAATAGAGAGAAATTGAGAGTTGAATAAATTGATTGATGATGATGATACTATCCAGATATTGAATCCCCCTAGCCACAATTATATTTATGAAAATCAATTCAATTAAACCAAATGATAGAGTTGAATTGGTATTCCTCTAAATTAGACTAAAACATTTCTTAAGCGAATTAATCCCTAATCACTAAGTAGAATGTCGAAATCTCTTCTCAAACATAATTAAATAGATCTTGCATTAAGAATAAGGAATTATAAACCAAAGGATCTTGTAAGTCTATCTCTAGTACCCCAATCAATCCTCATTTCTTATGAATATTCAATTCATATCAAGCTTTCTCAAGTCAATAATATGAAAATTGCAACCAATCAATAAGAATGCTATTATTAATTATAAATAAATCATTAAGCATCATAAGAATAAAACAACTCAATCAAATTATTCAATTTAATAAAATTATTCAATCCATACAATAAAGCTAGGGTTCATCAATATCTAGATAGAGAATAAATTAGTTCATGTTCAAAATTAGAAAACTAAAACCAGATAAATAAGAAAAAGAATCCAAACAATCCATTGCGAATAATTCGTATATCTTCTCTTGAATCCTTGAATCTTAGTTTAGATCTTGTTTAGAGTATGTCTTCACCCTCAATCTCAGCTCCAAAACTCCCCTCTTTTCTTTAGAAGTCGGCTCTAAGTTATAAAATATGAAATTTTGATCCTTAATTCATGCTTCAGCGCAGCTTTTATAGTGCAGATAATTTCTCCTGACACGCCCATGTCACTGGGCGTGTCATTGCCACTGAGATTTTGAACATAAGGCACATCCAGTGATGCCCATGTCACTGGGCGTGTCACAGCTACTGTAACACATTGCAAAAGGCATGCTTGGTGACACGCCCATGTCACTGGGCGTTTCAATGCTTCTGTATGCAACATCAAGGGCACGTCCGTTGGCACGCCCATGTCCATGGGCATGTCCATTAATGAATTTTGTTCTTTTCTTCTACTTTCATCCGTAATTCCTCCGAAATGACCATAAGCCTCAAAATATAGAGAATTCCTGAAATTAACCCTAAAATACACTTGAACAAACAAATTAAACTCAATTGGATAATAATCATATTAAGAAATAGGAATAAAATATCATCAATTGTGCACTTATCAACCATTATGATTTAAGAAGAGAAACATGGACACCATTAATCTCATGAGCAGGAGGTTTCCATTCATCTTCAGCAAAATCCTAAAGCTCAATTCCTTCACTATCTAGGAGCAAAAACATCTTGTGTTTCCAATAGGAATAATCCATTCCATCGAAATAGGGTCTAAGGAATGAGTTTATGTAACACCCCCACATCCAATGCACACACACTACAATCACAACAATGTAGCATAAGTGCACCAAACATAGGGATGCTACGGTTTTCTTCAACATTCAAAACATTTTAAAACTTGATACAATACCCTAATCATTATACATTATAGAAATTAAGTCATTGACTTAAAATATAAACATGTTAGATATACATATATACATTTAAATATTACACAGCGGAAGTTATAAATTAGGTACATATTTACATTATAAACATTACTTTACAAAATATAAAAGAAGTATACATGATTGGCAAGTCTGCTCTGATCTTTAAGTCCTCAAAAATCAACTCTTCACTGTCTACTCTCACTCGGTCTTGATGAACTCTCGGGTTCAACTCTACCAACTCTATTACCTGCGCGATCAAACACTATCGCGCTAAGCCAACGGCTTAGTAAGATAAAACATGCTAATGTTTTGCTTTGATGCAATGCAATGCCAAATCTCAATCCATATTATACATGTAACATCATATATGCAAAACTAACAACATGCCTTTACATTTCATAACTCAACATAAATAGACATATCATATTTCAACATCTTATCATATACCTCATTAGTATTCATTTAATCATTCATAATCAACATTAAGCAAAGACAAGCATCATCCATGACTCACATTAACCATAGACAAGCATGGGCCCAAGACACACTAATATGTCATTCAATTTTCAGAGTTAATGTTTTGGTTCTATCATCACATTTATCAATATCATATACCCAACTAGGCTTTAAGGATTAGGTTCAACCAAGCTTCAAGGGGAGCAAAGCATGCTAAGCTTCAACCCAACTTGGCTTCAAGAACCAACCCAACCTAGCTTCAAGGGTGGTAACATCTCAATTAGGCTTCAAGGATTCAATCCAACCTAACTTCAAGAGATTGTTACACTTATTAGGCATGCCACCAACAACCAACTCTGAAAATGGAATAACACATTAGCCACACAATTCATTTATTATTCAATTATCATTTCCATTTCCAATTTTCATCAACATTTAGGCATACATGCCTTCTTTCTCTCAATATCATCATCATAGCCAATAACAATGGCTTTGTATCACATTTCACATTTCAATTCATATTATGCATAAAGCATCATTGATATCACATCTTTGATATAACATTTCAAGGTACATTACTCATAAAACACATTACCTTTCACAATGCTTAACATAACCTTGTTTAAATCTCAACAATGCAATTAGGGCAAAGAACAATTTATATGATTCATAGCTTTAGGATCTTTCATATGCATTTGATTAGCTCATTCATAGTTTAAAGTATGTTTAGAGTGTTTAAGTTTAGGTTTAGGAACCAACCTACCTTTGAAGAACCAAAACATTGCAACTAGGTCAAGGAAAACAAAACTTACCTAACCCATATGAGAGACACGGGCAGCACACATGAGGGACACGGCCAAGCTTGTGGCCGTGTCTCTCAACCAAACTTTGGCAGTAGCAAACACGGCTTGGGGACACGGCCGTGTCTCCCAAAAATCAATCCAACACCTTCAAAATTTCATGTCTTGGCCGTGTTTCCCATAGCTTTTGGCCGTGTCATCCATAATCAAAACCCTAACCAAAGCCAACACTTTCCAAATTGCATTTAAACTTAATATACATCATACCACATGTTTCAAATGAACATAAACCATGTTCTAAACACATATTCATTACCATAATCACTTTAAAACACATTAATATCACAATTAAACAAACACCATCTCAAAACCCTAATTAATCACCATCCTTTTTCATCTTTCAAAAACAACATCCATTTAAACATACAATCTTCACAATCAACCCAACACTAATTCCATCTTTTAACTTACAATCAATTTTAACACTTAAAAACATAACACAAACTCATCTCATCATCACACCAACAAAACCTAATTCCTTTCTCACACCACTTCAAAAGAATTAAAGAAATTAAAGAGAAGATCTTACCTTATATGAAGAAATTCCACAAATCTTTCACCAAATCTCTCAATTCCTTCATCAATTTGAGTATAGCATCAAGAACACTTCTCTTTCCCTTTGTCTTCTTCAATGGCCGGCACAAACATGAGAAGAAAAGAAAAATACACAAGTCAACCTCTCTTTCCTTCTTAATCTCCACCATGCATTTCATCCAAACAATTACCAAAATGCCCTCAAACATATAACTAACCTTTTGTCTTATATAAGCCCATATATGTACTTACACACTCACAATAAAATATCTTCTTCCACTAACCAACACCTTGACTCTTCTTTGACCCATTTATATGTTATATATATCAACATATACACAACATATACCATTCTCTCTAAACCCTAAATCCTTCCCAAAACACATATACTTTTCTTTTCTCAATTCTTTATCTTGCAATTTAAAACAACCACAATAACAACAACATACAAAACTTCTAGGGCATAAATGAGGATATTACAATTCTCCCCCTCTAAAAAGAAATTTCGTCCTCGAAATTACCTGATATCAAGGCCGAAACAGCTGAGGATATTGCTCTCTCATGGTTTGCTCATTCTCCCAAGTTGCTTCTTCTTTTGCATGATTCTTCCAAAGAATTTTCACTAATGGCACTCTCTTGTTCCTCAATTCTTTCACTTCCCGTGCCAAGATAGCAACTGGTTCCTCTTCAAATGTCAAGTCTGGGCTCACTTCAATAGATTCAAATGGTAACACATGAGATGGATCCGACCTGTACCTTCTCAACATAGAAACATGAAACACATTATGAATACGATCCAACTCAGATGGCAAAGCAAGCCGATAAGCCACTGGCCCAACTCTTTCTAACACTTCATACGGTCCGATGAAACGAGGACTCAATTTCCCTTTCCGACCGAACCTCAAAATCTTCTTCCAAGGAGATACCTTCAAAAATACCTTATCCCCAACATCAAACTGAATGTCTCTCCTCTTCAGATCTGCATAAGACTTCTGTCGGTCCGAAGCTGCTTTCAATCTGCCTCGAATCAACTTCACTTTCTCTTCAGTTTCTTGAATCAAATCAGGCCCAATCAACTTGCTATCACCAAGTTCACTCCAACAAAGAGGTGTTCTGCACCGTCTGCCATACAATGCCTCGAATGGGGCCATTCCGATGCTGGATTGGTGACTGTTGTTGTAAGCAAATTCCACAAGAGATAAGAATCTATCCCAACTTCCCGAGAAATCGATGACACAGCTTCTCAACATATCCTCAACAATCTGTATCACCCTCTCAGACTGTCCATCCGTCTGTGGATGAAAAGCAGTACTGAAGTGTAGTCGAGAACCAAAGCTCTGTGCAAACTCTTCCAAAATCTTGAAGTAAACCTGGGATCTCGATCAGACACCAAAGAAGTTGGAACACCATGCAATTTCACAATCTCATGGATATACAACTCAGCTAACCTCTCCAAAGAATAATCCATCCGAACGGGGAGGAAATGAGCTGTCTTAGTAAATCTATCCACAATCACCCATATGGCATCATGTTTCTTTTGTGTCAATGGCAAACCAGACACAAAGTCCATGGTCACTCTATCCCACTTCCATTCTGGCACTGACAACGGTTGAAGCAACCCAGTTGGAACTTGATGCTCTGCTTTAACCTTCTGACAAGTGAGACATTTCGATACAAACTCAGCAATGTCTCTTTTCAACCCAATCCACCAGTAATGCTGTCTCAAATCATGATACATCTTGGTGTTGCCCGGATGCATAGAAAACATCGACTGATGTGCCTCTTCCAAAATGACCCTCTTCAAATCAGCATTATCGGGTACACACAATCTGTTCTTGAACCATAGGCTCCCATCATTCCTCACAACAAAATCTCTACTCTCTCTACTCTGACAATCTGCAATAATCTTCTGAATCTTCTTATCAGTCAACTGAGCCTCTTTGATCTGATCCAACAAAACCGGCTTCAATTGCAACTGTGCCAATAATGCACCATCATCACAAAGTACAAAACTGGCACGCAAAGCTCTCAACTCAACAAGCAACGAGAGCGAGTAAACAGTTAAACCAGCTAAAGACTTCCGACTTAAGGCATCAGCAACTACATTTGCTTTACCTAGATGATAATCAATCAAGCAGTCGTAGTCTTTAATCAATTCCAACCATCTCCTCTGCCGAAGGTTGAGCTCTTTCTGAACACCCAAATACTTCAAACTTTTGTGATCAGTGTAAATGAAACATTTCTCCCCAAACAGATAATGGCGCCAAATCTTTAATGCAAACACAATGGCTGCCAATTCCAAATCATGGGTGGGGTAGTTAAGCTCATGCGGTTTCAACTGACGAGATGCATAAGCTATAACTTTCCCTTCCTGCATCAGCACACATCCCAAACCATTATGTGACGCATCACTGTAGATCACATATGGTTTGCCTTCTACAGGTAAAGTAAGAACAGGCGCTTGAGTCAACATATCTCTCAACTGCTCAAAGCTAGCCTGACACTGATCCGTCCACACAAATCTCACTCCCTTACGAAGCAATCTGGTGAGTGGAGTAGCTATCAAAGAAAACCCTTTCACAAACCGCCGGTAATAGCCTGCCAAACCCAGAAAACTTCTAACCTCTGTCACTGACTTGGGTGGACTCCAATTCAAAATTGCTTCAACTTTACTCGGATCAACTCTGATGCCTTCTGCTGAAACAATATGTCCAAGAAAAGCTACTTGATCCAACCAGAACTCACACTTCGACAATTTGGCAAATAACTGCTTTTCTCTCAAAATCTGCAACACAATCCGCAGATGCATATCATGTTCCTCTTCATTCCTCGAATACACCAGAATATCATCGATGAAGACCACTACAAACTGATCCAAATAGGGCCTAAACACCCTATTCATCAAATCCATAAAAGCTGCAGGTGCATTCGTCAGACCAAAAGGCATAACTAAAAATTCATAATGCCCATACCTGGTCCGAAATGCGGTCTTCGGAACATCTTCAGCTTTGACTCTCAGCTGATGGTACCCAGATCTCAGATCAATTTTAGAAAACACAGCTGCATCCTTCAATTGATCAAAGAGATCATCGATTCTAGGCAAAGGATATTTATTCTTAATTGTCACCTTGTTCAATTGCCTATAGTCGATACACAACCTCATGGTACCATCTTTCTTCTTCACAAACAGCACAGGAGCTCCCCAAGGAGAAACACTGGGGCGAATGAATCCCTTATCCAACAGCTCCTGTAATTGCACTTTTAACTCTCTTAGTTCTGCTGGTGCCATTCTGTAAGGAGTAATCGAGATAGGAGTGGTACCAGGCAACAATTCAATACCAAACTCCACCTCTCTCTCAGGCGGCAATCCTGGCAACTCCTCAGGAAAAACATCAGGGAACTCTGCAACTGTGGCAATGCTATCAATAGGAGAACTTCTTACTCTAGTATCTATCACATGAGCAAGATAAGCTTCACATCCCTTTCTAATCAACCTCCTGGCTGTAACAGCTGAAACAAATAAGGAGGCTAACTGTTCCTGCTCATTAGATACTATTACCTCTCTACCATCACTAGTTCTCAAAGAAACAATCTTCTTTTTACAATCCACCACAGCTCCATGTCGAGATAGCCAATCCATGCCTAAAATCACAGCATATTCCTTAAATGGCATCTCAATCAAATCTCCAAGGAACTCCTCACCCTGCACCCTCACTGCACTATCCCGATGCACTTTACTCACAATCACACTATGCCCTAACGGATTTGTCACCAAAACATCAAATCCTAGGGACTCAGCATGCACATCAAACACAGGCAATACAGATGCACTAATATAAGAATGGGTGGAACCCGGATCAATCAAAGCAAGTACTGCAGTATCAAATAAAGAAAAAGTACCAGCTATGACCGCCGATGCATCCGGCTGTCTCTGCATAACATACATCCTCTGGGAAGAACCAACCTCCTCCGGTCTAGTTTCCTTGGATGTAGCACCACCTCTAGAACTGAACCCTGCTCTACCACCTCGGCTGGCACTTCTGCCTCCTCTACCTCCCCTCACACTGGCTCGAGAAGCGGCAGAATCAACTGGCATAAACTCCTGTCTCTCCGGACAGTCTCTCACAAAATGATCCGGTGACCCACACCTGAAACAAACCCCTGCAACACCAGCCTTCCAACAAGGACCACCATGTGGCCTCCCACAATGGATGCAGATAGGTAAGGTGGATCTCTGAACCATAGGGGTCGGAGCACTTGCCACTGAAGCTGCAGGTCTATATCTATGCCTCTGGAACTGCACTGATCTACCTGCTGGTCTCTGGCTCCTACTACTCCGAGGAACAAAGCTTCCTCTACCCCTCTTTGCTGAAGAAGACCCTGCCTCAAACTGAGGCCTTCTCACTCTGACCTCTTCCTCTGATACAGCTGCAATCACTTGAGCCCTTTCTACATCTCGAGCTGCTGCCACTAGCTGGGAGAAATCGTGATATCTAGACCCGGCCACTAAGCACATGATAGAGGGTCTCAATCCCTCCTGAAACCTCCGGCATCTATCTATCTCATCAGCAATAATGCCACCAGCATAATGACTCAATCTAATAAACTCAACCTCATATTCAGTTACAGTCTTGCTATCTTGCTTCAAGCTCAAGAACTCCATCTTCTTCATATCCTTATACTCCCTTGGAGTATACTTCAACTCAAATTCTCTCAAGAAATCAGTGTAAGACAGTGTTGGAGGATCATCCATAGAATGGGGCACCGTCTTCCACCAATCGTAGGCATCCTTCTGTAGCAAAGATCTTGCATAGTCAAACTTTTCCTCTGAGGTGGCTTGCAACTGAACAAATACTCTCTGAACTCTGTCAAGCCACTGTTCTGCCACAGCTGGATCAACTGTGCCTAAGAAATCCTCCGCTCCATATTTCCTCAGTTTATCATAATGCCTTACTGGTACTGAAGGCTGAGGGGGTGGTGGCTGTGGTTGCACAGGTGCTTGTCTCATAGCTTCCATCATATTCCTAAACCAGGCTGGCGGAACCTCATCACCTACTGGTCTATCCGACCCAGAAACAGGTGCCTCACCAGCACTATCAACCCTAGCTCCATCCTCAGGAGCAACACTCTCCTCACTACCCTCAACCGATTGTCTCAAATGAGGATCCATCAACACCTACACTGCAAACACAAAAAAAAGGACACACCTTATTAAAGATCAGAGGTTGCCAATCCCAAACATATGTGTTATTTAAAACCACTTTTTAAGTAAAAATATTCTTTTTATTACATTTTACCTAGGTTGAGAATCTCAAACCTAGGCTCTGATACCAAAACAATTGTAACACCCCCACATCCAATGCACACACACTACAATCACAACAATGTAGCATAAGTGCACCAAACATAGGGATGCTACGGTTTTCTTCAACATTCAAAACATTTTAAAACTTGATACAATACCCTAATCATTATACATTATAGAAATTAAGTCATTGACTTAAAATATAAACATGTTAGATATACATATATACATTTAAATATTACACAGCGGAAGTTATAAATTAGGTACATATTTACATTATAAACATTACTTTACAAAATATAAAAGAAGTATACATGATTGGCAAGTCTGCTCTGATCTTTAAGTCCTCAAAAATCAACTCTTCACTGTCTACTCTCACTCGGTCTTGATGAACTCTCGGGTTCAACTCTACCAACTCTATTACCTGCGCGATCAAACACTATCGCGCTAAGCCAACGGCTTAGTAAGATAAAACATGCTAATGTTTTGCTTTGATGCAATGCAATGCCAAATCTCAATCCATATTATACATGTAACATCATATATGCAAAACTAACAACATGCCTTTACATTTCATAACTCAACATAAATAGACATATCATATTTCAACATCTTATCATATACCTCATTAGTATTCATTTAATCATTCATAATCAACATTAAGCAAAGACAAGCATCATCCATGACTCACATTAACCATAGACAAGCATGGGCCCAAGACACACTAATATGTCATTCAATTTTCAGAGTTAATGTTTTGGTTCTATCATCACATTTATCAATATCATATACCCAACTAGGCTTTAAGGATTAGGTTCAACCAAGCTTCAAGGGGAGCAAAGCATGCTAAGCTTCAACCCAACTTGGCTTCAAGAACCAACCCAACCTAGCTTCAAGGGTGGTAACATCTCAATTAGGCTTCAAGGATTCAATCCAACCTAACTTCAAGAGATTGTTACACTTATTAGGCATGCCACCAACAACCAACTCTGAAAATGGAATAACACATTAGCCACACAATTCATTTATTATTCAATTATCATTTCCATTTCCAATTTTCATCAACATTTAGGCATACATGCCTTCTTTCTCTCAATATCATCATCATAGCCAATAACAATGGCTTTGTATCACATTTCACATTTCAATTCATATTATGCATAAAGCATCATTGATATCACATCTTTGATATAACATTTCAAGGTACATTACTCATAAAACACATTACCTTTCACAATGCTTAACATAACCTTGTTTAAATCTCAACAATGCAATTAGGGCAAAGAACAATTTATATGATTCATAGCTTTAGGATCTTTCATATGCATTTGATTAGCTCATTCATAGTTTAAAGTATGTTTAGAGTGTTTAAGTTTAGGTTTAGGAACCAACCTACCTTTGAAGAACCAAAACATTGCAACTAGGTCAAGGAAAACAAAACTTACCTAACCCATATGAGAGACACGGGCAGCACACATGAGGGACACGGCCAAGCTTGTGGCCGTGTCTCTCAACCAAACTTTGGCAGTAGCAAACACGGCTTGGGGACACGGCCGTGTCTCCCAAAAATCAATCCAACACCTTCAAAATTTCATGTCTTGGCCGTGTTTCCCATAGCTTTTGGCCGTGTCACCCATAATCAAAACCCTAACCAAAGCCAACACTTTCCAAATTGCATTTAAACTTAATATACATCATACCACATGTTTCAAATGAACATAAACCATGTTCTAAACACATATTCATTACCATAATCACTTTAAAACACATTAATATCACAATTAAACAAATACCATCTCAAAACCCTAATTAATCACCATCCTTTTTCATCTTTCAAAAACAACATCCATTTAAACATACAATCTTCACAATCAACCCAACACTAATTCCATCTTTTAACTTACAATCAATTTTAACACTTAAAAACATAACACAAACTCATCTCATCATCACACCAACAAAACCTAATTCCTTTCTCACACCACTTCAAAAGAATTAAAGAAATTAAAGAGAAGATCTTACCTTATATGAAGAAATTCCACAAATCTTTCACCAAATCTCTCAATTCCTTCATCAATTTGAGTATAGCATCAAGAACACTTCTCTTTCCCTTTGTCTTCTTCAATGGCCGGCACAAACATGAGAAGAAAAGAAAAATACACAAGTCAACCTCTCTTTCCTTCTTAATCTCCACCATGCATTTCATCCAAACAATTACCAAAATGCCCTCAAACATATAACTAACCTTTTGTCTTATATAAGCCCATATATGTACTTACACACTCACAATAAAATATCTTCTTCCACTAACCAACACCTTGACTCTTCTTTGACCCATTTATATGTTATATATATCAACATATACACAACATATACCATTCTCTCTAAACCCTAAATCCTTCCCAAAACACATATACTTTTCTTTTCTCAATTCTTTATCTTGCAATTTAAAACAACCACAATAACAACAACATACAAAACTTCTAGGGCATAAATGAGGATATTACAGTTTAGGTTTCCATTTGTAGAGATGTTTATTGGTGGAATGGTTGCCATTTTGGATCAAAATTCACAATTAAGTTTAAGAAATTTACAAGCTCTGATACCAATTATTGTCCCAAACTAGCAACCAAAAGGGGGGGGGGCTGAATTGGTTGAAATAAAGAGTGATGGTAAATTTGAAATTTTGAAAGCAAGAGATGAGGAAGATGTAAATGAAGATGAAGTAGAGTAAAGAAGAAAGAACACAAGAGTTATAGTGGTTTGGATTTTCCTCAATCCTACACCCACTTCTTTAACAACTTGTTAAGGTTCCACTAGTTTTGAGTTTTTATAAGCTTAACTCTAACTTGGTGTTTTCACAAACTCACACCAAACTTTACAATGGTTTGAGATCAATCCTCACAACCCTTACAAGAGTTTTTCCAGGCTCACTCTCACAACGTAAGTGTTTCTAAGCTCACATTCAAAGTTTTTATGGTGTTTAATGCTCACACCCAACACTCCAAGATTCTAGGTTTTGATCCTTAGACAAGATAATGAAAAATATTGTTCAATGAAATTACAATAACAATTAAAGTATTTTTTTTTTTACTCTAAAAATTAAGTTTAATGTGGTATTTATAGCCATCTAGCTTAAACTATCCATTTGAGGTGGCTCCCACATGTTTAGCGCCTGTCTTCCACTAAATTCTATGGTCGAAGCTCAATGTGTGGTCGCTCGACTCGACGTGCGGTCACTCGATTTAAAAGCCCTATGTAATGGCTAGTTCCAAAGTCAGATTTTGTTATCAGATAGAATATTGCTGCCCATACCTTTGTGTCATACAGTCATCAAGCTCGTCATATGGTCGTGATGGTATCAACCTATGCTATTGCAATACCGCAAGTGCACGGGTCGCTCAAGTAATAAAGTAGTGAGTGAGTTATCATTCCACTAGGGACAAGGTCAAGTACTAGAGCAAATTTTAACTGTTGTTTAGCAAATTAATAGTTTTGTGAAGTGTTGTAATTAAAGACAATTAACTTAATAACTTAAAGTAAAGAGAGATTGAGTGTTGTGCAAAAAGAATTGATGATGAAAATACTATCCAGATATTGAATCCCCCTAGCCATAAATATATTTATGAAAATCAATTCAATTAAATCAAATAATAAAGTTGAATTGGCATTCCTCTAAATTAGACTAAAACCTTTCTCAAGTGAATTAATCCCTAATCACTAAGTAGAATGCTGGAATCTCTTCTCAAACATAATTAAGTAGATCTTGCATTAAGAATAAGGAATCATAAACCAAAGGATCTTGTAAGTCTATATCTAGAACTCCAATCAATCCTCAATCCTTTTGAGTATTCAATTCATATCAAGCTTTCTCAAGTCAAAAATATGAAAATTACAACCAATCAATAAGCATGCTATTATCAATTGGAAATAAATAATTAAGCATCATAAGAATAAAATAACTCAATCAAATGATTTAATTAAATAAAATTATTCAATCCATACAATAAAGCTAAGGTTCATCAATATCTAGATAGAGAATGAGTTAGTTCATGTTCAAAACCAGAAAACCAGAAAAAGAGAAATAAGAAAAAGAATCCAAACAATCCATGGCAAATAATTTGTATTTCTTCACTTAAATCCTTGAATCTTGGTTTAGATCTTGTGTAAGATGTTTCTTCACCTTCAATCTCAGCTTCAAAACTCTCTTTTTCGCTCTAAAAGTTGGCTCTATGTTGTAAAAAGTGAAAATCAAATCCTAATTTGTGCTTCAGCTCAGCTTTTATAGTGCAGATATTTTCGCCTGACAAGTCCATGTCACTGGGCGTGTCATTGCCACTGGGATTTTGAATATAATGCATGTCCAGTGACACGCCCATGTTGCTGGGCGTGTCACAGCTTCTGTGAATCATTGCAATAGGCACGCTTGGTGACACGGCCATGTCATTGGGTGTGTCAATGCTTCTGTATGGCAGTATCAAGGGCACGTCCATTGACACGCCCATGTCCATGGGCGTGTCACTTGAAAATTTTTTTGCTCTTTTCCTCTACTTTCATCCGTAATTCCTCCGAAATGACCATAAGCCTCAAAATATGGAGAATTCCTGAAATTAACCCTAAAAAGCACTTGAACAAAAAAATTAAACTCAATTGGATAATAATCATATTAAGAAATAGGGGAAAATATCATCAATTATGCACTTATCAGGTCGCTCAGCACAAAGTTATCATTGAATTCAAAGTTATTCATCCACGTGTTCGGTCATCATTGGTTAAAGGTATTTGGCACTAAGATTCAAATCTACCGGACTAGTGCGGTCACTCAATTCTTTAATATAGGTGCACAAGGTTTTGAGCATTGAGAAAACACTAGGAGAGCTGACAGCTATCCCTACTATTCTTTTAGGCATTTTAGCTCTTTGTTATATACAGTTGCTCTGGTGTCTGGGTGGTCGCACTAAGTTTTGGCATCCTAACTTTACCGCTCACTTAGGCCGCTATCCTTCCTATGAGTTTATAAATTTTTACCTTAATTTGATGCGGTCGCTTGACGCTCTTGTACAGTCGTACCCCTACTAAGCATCCTAA
Source organism: Garcia nutans (assembly GCA_947685225.1). NCBI lineage: Eukaryota > Viridiplantae > Streptophyta > Magnoliopsida > Malpighiales > Euphorbiaceae > Garcia > Garcia nutans. The sequence goes on from CANTUV010000001.1 coordinate 24,709,791, forward strand.
CTTCATCACTCACTGATAATGTATTGTTGACCTAGATTTAGGTCAATCTTGTTTTTGATCTTGGCAAACAAATTGAAGTGATCTAATGGCTTCAATGAGTGTTTATATGGCAGGAAAGCAACTTAGAATGAGCTGAAATGCAAAGAAATTTGAAGATTTCCTAAGTGCTGAAAATCTGTCTTTGAAGGGATGCGCGACCGCCCCAAGGGGTTGCGCGACCATCCAAACTGTCTTGGTTTGACAGTAAGGTTCGCGGTGACAAGAACGGTGAATGACTCGACGCAAGACAATGCGCGACCGCCCAATGTGGCTTCGCGACCGCTACATTTATATAGCCGTTGGTGGGCTTCAACGGCTAGTTAAAGAATTAATAAGAAGATGCCATGTGTCAAGTAGCCGTTAGAGATTTGAATTGCGCGACCGCACCAGACTGCTGGGATGCCCGCACAAACAGATGCGCGACCGCCCCAAGGGGGTGCGCGACCATCCCAGGATGCGCGACCATCCAAAGGTGGTGCGCGACCATCCCAACAGTCTGACACAAAAATCCAAGAAGATTTTGTAGCTGTTGGAGTTTCACTTTTCTACCCACTTCACCAACGGGCAGAACTGGTTTGAGGCCTATAAATACCACCTCAAACAAGTCTTATAGCAAGAGAATAAATACTAATATTGTCCAAACTCTTGCAAGTTATTTACTTAAGCTTTCATCTATTTATCTCTTCATGTAAGGTTGAGTGTTAGCCATTAAAACACCAATTGTAAAGGTTGTGAGAGTGAGCCTGAGAAAAACTCTTGTAAAGGTTGTGAGAGTGAGCCTAGTAAAACTCTTGTGAGTGGTTTGAGTGTTAGCCTTAGTAAAACACTTGTCAAGTTAGGTGTGAACTTGTGAAAACACCAAAGTTGGAAGTGAGCTTGTAAAACTTCAAGTATAGTGGAATACCCAATTGAGGTTGGGGAGTGGATGTAGGATTGTTGAATCCGAACCACTATAAATCTCTTGTGTTGATTTTTCTACTCTCTACTCAATCTTCTACATCTTCTACATTTCTTATTTGTTGAAGTTTTTCAATTTGCTATCATTTCTTGAAGAAACCAATTCACCCCCCCCTCTTGGTTGCCATCTTGGGACAACAATTGGTATCAGAGCTTTGAAATTTCTTAAACTTAATTGTGAAATTTGATCCTCAAAGGCAACCACACCCACTAATACCTCTACATCAACTTTCTCTTCCAATTCCATGGCTCATTATTATGGAAACTCAAAATCCCTTGTTATACCTCACTTTGATTATTCATATTGGAAACACAAGATGTTTTTGCTCCTAGATAGTGAAGGAATAGAGCTTTGGGATTATGTTGAAAATCAGTGGAAGATTCCTACAAGAGTGGTTGATGGTGTAGAAAAAGAGATTCCACGAAAAGAGTGGAATGAAGAACAAAGAAGAAGCAATGGGAGAGATAAAAAGGCTTCTTTCATTCTTCTAAGCTCATTGCCAAAGGAAGAATGTGGAAGAATTCTTGGATGCTCAAATGCCTATAGTATTTGGAAGACCTTGGAGAATTATCATGAGGGTACTAATCAAGTAAAATTCATGAAGGCCCAAATGCTTGTTCAAGAGTATGAACTCTTCAAAATGAAGTCCTTTGAAGATGTCACGAAGATGACCAACCGACTTCTTGCCATTGTCAATGATTTGAGGAAATTTGGCAAAGTATACTCTTTGGAAGACATAAATTGCAAAATCCTTAGAATTCTTACAAAGAAGGAATTTGAAGCAAGAGTATCATCCATTGAGGAAGCACATGATTTGAGCAAGCTTCCAACGGATGTCCTCATTGGCAAATTACTCACACATGAGATGGCAATGGAAATGCAAGAAGAGCAAGAAGAAGAAGAAGAGCAAGCAATTGAAAATCTATGTCTCATGGCTATGGGAGATGATGAACACTCCAATGAGGTAGGTACCCAATCTTTAAACATGAATTTAAATTACAACAATATTGATGATGCTTTAGATGATAGTGATATAATTGAACATATGAACTTTAGAGTAGAAAAATATTTTTCTAAGATAAAATTTCATAAGGACAAATGCTCTAAACTAGAAGAGGATTTTGTATGTTTAAAAAATTCTACTTTAGAATTAAAAACCTCAAATGAACAAATATCTAAAAGCAAACATAGCTTAGAAAAGGTTATCAAGGAAAATCCCTTAATTGACAAGGGCAAATGGCATGAAGATGGAGGAGAATGAGTACTCCATCAAACCAAGTCCAACAATGCTAATAGTAAGGCAATTGGCATTAAAAAAAATTGGTAATAATTCTTGCCTTACAACATTTGAAATTTTATACTTTTAATTTTTACTTTACATGTTATGTTTGACATTAAGGTTGAAAAATGATTTTATGGTTGACTAAATTATTTTTGTTATATTTTAAATTTGTTCATAATTAAGTCAATCACTTTCTTGAATTGTATTTAATTTTCTTTTTATATTCCTCTTGATTTGACTCCAACAAGAGAGGAGAAAACTTGAATATTTTGATAAAAATGGATCTCAATTGTTTCTAAGTTTTTCACTTCTTGAGGGGGAGATCATCAATTGAGGGGGAGTATAATCCAATCAATTGGTATCCTTAACATATTTTTCATTGATTTTGATATTTTCATTGATTGGTACTTTTATTTTTTCTAAGTATATGACTTAGATTTGTGAATTTTGTTTATGGTGATTGCCATTGGCTTTGAATTCTATTATAAAGTCACACAAACAATGATTTTGATCTTGTCTTGGCCATTGGCTTGATTACTCTTCATCTCTCCCCTCCTCTTTTTGAATTTTGGCAAAGGGGGAGAGAATTTGATGAATTTGAACATTATCTTTTGAATTTTCTTATGTTTTTCCATAATGGGAAGTATTGCCTATTTTTGTTGATTATTTTTATTTCAAATTCAATTTGATTGCCAAAATCAAAAAGGGGGAGATTGTTGACCTAGATTTAGGTCAATCTTGTTTTTGATCTTGGCAAACAAATTGAAGTGATCTAATGGCTTCAATGAGTGTTTATATGGCAGGAAAGCAACTTAGAATGAGCTGAAATGCAAAGAAATTTGAAGATTTCCTAAGTGTTGAAAATCTGTCTTTGAAGGGATGCGCGACCATCCAAACTGTCTTGGTTTGACAGTAAGGTTCGCGGTGACAAGAACGGTGAATGACTCGACGCAAGACAATGCGCGACCGCCCAATGTGGCTTCGCGACCGCCACATTTATATAGCCGTTGGTAGGCTTCAACGGCTAGTTAAAGAATTAATAAGAAGATGCCATGTGTCAAGTAGCCGTTAGAGATTTGAATTGCGCGACCGCACCAGACTGCTGGGATGCCCGCACAAACAGATGCGCGACCGCCCCAAGGGGGTGCGCGACCATCCCAGGATGCGCGACCATCCAAAGGTGGTGCGCGACCATCCCAACAGTCTGACACAAAAATCCAAGAAGATTTTGTAGCTGTTGGAGTTTCACTTTTCTACCCACTTCACCAACGGGCAGAACTGGTTTGAGGCCTATAAATACCACCTCAAACAAGTCTTATAGCAAGAGAATAAATACTAATATTGTCCAAACTCTTGCAAGTTATTTACTTAAGCTTTCATCTATTTATCTCTTCATGTAAGGTTGAGTGTTAGCCATTAAAACACCAATTGTAAAGGTTGTGAGAGTGAGCCTAGTAAAACTCTTGTGAGTGGTTTGAGTGTTAGCCTTAGTAAAACACTTGTCAAGTTAGGTGTGAACTTGTGAAAACACCAAAGTTGGAAGTGAGCTTGTAAAACTTCAAGTATAGTGGAATACCCAATTGAGGTTGGGGAGTGGATGTAGGATTGTTGAATCCGAACCACTATAAATCTCTTGTGTTGATTTTTCTACTCTCTACTCAATCTTCTACATCTTCTACATTTCTTATTTGTTGAAGTTTTTCAATTTGCTATCATTTCTTGAAGAAACTAATTCACCCCCCCTCTTGGTTGCCATCTTGGGACAACATGTATTGCAAAGACCACTGCCTTATGGCTCTTCTCTCTTCCCTTGTTTCTCTCAATGGGTATTCCCTATTTTCCAAGTACCATCTTATGGTGTCATACCAATAATCATTGTCCGTATCAGTTTTCATGACTGTTTCATACTCAAGGCAAGGAGTTGATGAACTAGTCAAAACTAGAGGCTTAAGGAATAAGTTGACAGGATTCTTCCACACCGAAGCCAGTGTGGCTAGAGCATCGCCATATGGTTTTCTTCTCTCGGTAAGTGTATAAATCTACGCTACTTGAAATTCTTCTTCATCATAGTCAAAAAACCATGGTATGGCTTTAACTTCTCTTTTTTCAACTCCCATTCTCCAATTACTTGGGATACCACTAATAATTAATCAAAGAAAACATGCACTTTATCCACCTTCATAATCATCAAGGTTTCTAGGCCAAAAATACTTGCTTCATACTCCACCATGTTGTTGGGTGCCCTAAATTTCAACTTCTTACCAAAGGAATAAGCTCTCCTTCTGGAAATTCCATAATTATGCCCAGGGCAGCCCCCTTTCTTTTTACTAATCCGTCAAAATACATCTTTCATCCTTATACTTCTATGGCCTCCAAAGATTCATCTAAAAATTCTAAAATCACTTTTTCATTGTTAGACAATGGTTATTGAGCCAGGAATTCTGCTACTGCTCTACCTTTGATGGTTTTCCTAGTTATATACTAAATCTCAAATTCTTCTAAAATTATCAACCATCTATCATACTTTCCAATCAATGAGGGTGTCTTTCTTAAATACTTCATTGGATCCATCTAGGAAATTGCTTGCACACTATAAGATTGAAAGTAATGTCACAACTTCTTAGACGACCAAACCACAGCTATACAAATCCTTTTAATGATACTATACTTAATCTCATAAGGTAGGAGCTTTCGACTCAAATAGTAAATTATGCACTCAACTCCCGATTCATCTGCTTGGGCTAGCATTACTCCTATTGATTCTTCCTCTACTACTAAGTACAATAAAAAAAAAAGGTCTACCAGGTCTAGGTGGCTTCAAAATTGGTGGATTTAGTAAATACTCTATTATACGCTCAAAGGCCTTTTGACACTCTTCATACCACTTGACTAGCTGGTTCTTTTTAAGAAATTTAAAGATCGGTTCACAAATTGTGGTAAGCTTTGCTATGAATCTGCTAATTTACTGTAACCTTCCAATGAATCCCCAAACTTCTTTCTCTATCTTAGGGCTGGCATATCCCTGATTGCCTTAACCTTTTCAGGGTCAATTTTGATCTTATTTGGACCAATCACATGCCCTAGCATCTTACTTGAGGTAACCCCAATCACATGCCCTAGCATCTTTCAAAGATCTCTAAGTTTTGGAAATATTGTTCTCTTATATATGATTTCACCATCATATCATCGACATAGACCTCAACTTCTTTATGCATCATATCGTGCAATATGGTGGGGGCCATATCTAATAGGTTGCTCTAGCATTCTTTAACCTAAATGGCATCACCCTGTAGAAAAATATACCCCACATAGTAATGAAGGTAGTTTTAGTTTTATCCTCTTGAGCCATTAACAGTTGATTGTATCCAAAAAAAAATCATCTATGAACTAGTGTAGCACGCTAGAGGCTGCACTATCAATGAGGACATCTATATGGGATAAAGGAAAATATCCTTTGGGGAAGCCTTGTTCAAATCTCTATATTTTATATAAACCCTAATTCTCCCATCTTTCTTTGGTACGGGAACTATGTTCGCTAACTAGTTAGGATAATATATCACTTGTAACTTCACTTTTATCTACTTAGTGACTTCTTCATTGTCAGCTCTGCCCATTCTGACCTTAATCGTCTAAGCTTTTGTTTGACAGGTTTCATTTTAGTGTAAGTGGGAATCATATGCTCAGCTATATCCTAATCAATTCCAAGCATATCTTCATAAGCCCAAGAAAAGACTTCTTCATAATTTTTAAATATGTTTTCAAATTTCTCTCTCTTTAGGAGTAAGGTCGGATGCTATGCTAATATTTTTAGGATTGTCGGTCGTTCTCAATTTTAATGATTGTGTATTAATAGAGTTAATATTAAAAATGTTTATACAATCACTACTCAAATGTATGCAACCATAAAAAAAAAACATCACACAAGTAAGCAAAATCAGACTTTATTGCATTCATCTTGTAAAAGAAAACATTATCATCCTCATACAGAGCAGACAAATTAAAATCAAAATCAGAGTCATTGTTCTCATAATCATAAACTAAAAGACTTTTAAATTATTTTTTTATAAGAGCAGCAATCTCCTCTGGATTCTTATGAATCTTCAGGACATCTTTCTTTTTTCCTTCTGGGTTGGATTCCTTGTCAACTAGCAAGACAAGCTTCTTCTCTACCTGTTCTACCAGTTCTGCAACATCAGCAAAAATTTCAAAACCTGAAATCAGCTTTCCCATGAGCATTATTGGCTCTGGCTTCCCTTGGAGTGGTCCCATACCTAAAGCTTTGATGAACACTTCTTCAAATGGAGGAAAACTCATCTTTTCATTCTATTTTAGCGGAACATCTCCGGTGGCTTCATCATATCCCCACCATTTCTTAAAAGTTTAAGTCTTGAAATTTGGAATCTCTGTTACACATTCTTCCCTTTTCCAAGGCCGACGCCAGGAAGGTAATTCATCTTCATCATCATAGCCAAAATCCTAGAGCCTACTATCTTGTTATCAGAAACAACGGCTAGTTGAAATTCATTGAGAGGCCTCTCGATCATTAGAGCATTCACCACTTTATTGTCCTCAGCCTCGATAACCATTATCTCATCTCCATTTGGGAATTTAATCTTCTGATGGAGCATAGAAGGAACTTCACCAAGAGGATGAAACCATGGTTGGCCCAACAATAATGCAAATATGACTGGTATATCCAAGACCACAAACTCCATAATGGATTCAATAGGGCCAGCCTTTACAACAGCTTTAAAAGTTTCGTCAGCATGTCTTTTAGGATTATCATAAGCCCTAATTGTCACCTCGGTTGGGCTCAAATCTCTCTTTGACATAGCAAGCTTTGGCAAGATCTTGAGTGGCTAGACATTTTATGACAGATCTATCATCAACCATGACACATGGAGTCCTTTTCTTTTGACCTCTACCTTGATGAAAAGCAGGTAGATGTGATCTCTTCCCTCTTCTGGCAGATCAACATCTAAAAATGACACCATTCGTACATCAACATTGGTCTTCTTCTGAGCATCATCACCTTTCTTTATTTTCTTAGCCTTGTTCACCCCAGAAAATGAATCAGCTCATCCGGTGTTGTAGAAGTGGAAATAAGAGTACATGTCATAGCTTTGGCCATAGTTTCTCGATGTTTCTTGGATGTAGCCATTAAATCCCAGATGTTGATACTCGCTTGAGTTCTGTTCAACTGCTTAAGAACAACATCATCTTCTTCTTCTTTTATTCCTTGTTTCAACATCTTTTCCTTTATCGACTTTCACTTCCTTTGGTAGTGGCCTTGCATAAGGCTTACCAAAGCGATTGTTCATTACTTCATCCTCTTCAGGCTCAAACTAGGTCTACACTTCTTTCTTAAATTCTGACTCACCATCATTATCGATTGAATCCCAAAATTCATTCACAACACAGATGGCCACTTCATTCCCTTTCATCACAGTGAGTTCAATCTTGCTAATCATCTCTTCTTCTTTAGTTGCATCTCCACCTACATCTTAGAAAGAAGATAAAACAAATTTCTCATTTAAACCTCCTCTGATCATGAAAGTTGCTGATGGTGGTACTATGTTGAACCTTGGCAATGGGTTATCCTTCATGATAGGCTTGTTAGGTTCGGGCAACTTCCCAGTGTCAATTAAATTTTGGATCTCATGCCTCAATCTCAAACATTTGTCCATCTAGTGCTCTTGCATTTGGTGAAATTGACAAAATGCCTTAGCATCAAAGTTGGGTGGTAGAGGATTTGGCAATGGTCAAGTAGTCAATAAGTGTAATAGCCCCTTCTTTTGTAGCTTATTGAAAACCCAGAATAGTGATTTTTTTCAATTCTGAAAATTGCCTCCTATCTCCTTGGCCAGTTGTGTTAACATCGACTGCCTTTTGCGTGATTTGATTGCCAAATTAATAGCTCCCTTTCTCATTCATTCATGCAAAAAATGGCATGAGCACTAGCTCATGTTGACTTGGACCCACTCCAACTTAAACTGAATCCAAACTTCTTAATTTTTGAACCAACCCTCTTTCATAAATTTAATTGTGGGCTTTTATGGATTGGACTAGTTTAATTCAAGCCTTTCATCACAACTAGTTCAACCTTACTAAGCATCTCTTTTTCTTTAGTTGCCTCTCCACTTACATCTTGGAAAGAAGACAAAACAAATTTCTCATTTAAACCTCCTCCGATCATGAAAGTTACTAATGGCGGTACTATGTTGAACCTTGGCAATGGATTATTCTTCATGATAGGCTTATTAGGTTCGGGCAACTTCCCACTGTCAATTAAATTCTGGAACTCATGCCTCAACCTTAAACATTTGTCCATGCCGTGCCCATGTATTTGGTGGAATTGACAAAATACCTTACATTAAAGTTAGGTGGCAGAGGATTTGACAATGGTCGAGGAGTCAATGATTATAATAGCCCCTCCTTTTGTAGCTTATTGAAACTGGCTTTTCTTATTCTAAAAATTGCCTCCTACCTTCTTGCCATTTGCATTAACATTGACCGCCTTTTGGGTGCTTCGATTTCCAAACTGATAGCTCCCTTTTCTCATTCCTTCTTGCAGAAAAATGGCATGAGCACTAACTCATGTTGACTTGGACCTACTCTGACTCAAATCGAATTCAAACTTCATAATTTTTGTACCAAACCTGTTTCACAAATTTAATTTTGGACTTTATGGATTGGATTAGTTTAATTCAAAACTTCAAATTAGGTTTAGGCTCTTTAAAAAAATATAATGGACAAGGTTAAGCTTCTTAAATTTAATCGGGCCTAAATTTAAGGGTCTACAGTAGTTATAGTTATTATATGCATATAAATACTAAAATATAAAAGATGCATATTGATATTCTTTCTCTAAGACAATAGATATATATAGGTATATGTTACATATAGCTTCATATACCTTCGTATACCTTCATATACCTTTGTATACCTTCATATACCTTTACAAACAATGGCATTTTGTAATTATTTGACTATGTACTTTTGAAGTCCTAGATGTCACCATATATTTGGAATTTGAAAACATAACTTCCGTAAACTTGAAAAAAAATGTAGTATTTTTAAAAATGTAATCTTATTTTATGTTATATTTGTAATTACCTCTTTGTAAAATTTTGCTAGCAATGAATTGAAAAAAAATATCAATTTTATTGTGAGTATAACCGGGTATATTAATAGTTGAAAAAATAACTAAATAATACCAGTATAGATGTAGGTATATGTAGGTATAGTGTAACACCATATGATAATCTTGTTGAAGAACGTCAGAAGATGCTACTTTATATAGTACAATTTTATTTCCAATTTTAAATAAACTTTAAAAATAAATCAACTAAAAATTTTAACAAAGTTTTCTCTATAATATTCATAGCCAAATTTACTCTTTCAGTCTAACACCACATGCATAAAAATACTTCTATCCTTCTTAAAATTAAACTCAACTCCAATACCATTAATTCAACAATAGTCAATCCCAATCCAAGCAAATAAAATATTCTTGTATCAATCTGTATAACTTTACAATCTCCCAAAATAATAATCTTACACTTAAATTAAAACTCAAAATAAGACTCATAAAATCCATCCAAAATACACAATAAGTACAATCTCACACTCGACCATTACTAGCCTTAACAAAAATTAATAATTTACAACCAAAAATCATACATAAAGTCCAATAACCCATTATACTACTATATGAATTGTATTTAAATATGTAATACAAAATTTCTTCAACAATAACACCTTTAAAACTTCAATTGATCTTTGAATCTTTAATTCCCTGCTTTTTATATATATTCTGGTTCATCAGATCTGTGCGTCAAAAATATATAACACGCTAAACAAATTGTTTAGTGGTGCTTATATATACATATTTTGCTATTTAATATCAAAGAATAAAATTTTAATAGAAATATAGTAAATCTCAATATTTGAAAACAATTCACTTATTCTAAACTTATTTTAATGATAATAAGTTTCAAACTCAATTTAAATAATAAAATATATCCTCATTACAATCATTTGTTAAAACATCATTATTTATAATTAAATTTGTATTTTCACATTTCAAATTCAATTCAATTAAATAGGATATAACTACTTTGCATTTGTTTACAAGCATTGCAATTGTAATGATTATATTTCCACTTACAGTTTATATTAATGTTCACAATGCATTTCTCATATTTTCAATAAATTTCACTTATCGATTTAATACTTTCATTCAAATAACACTCTGAACACTTTCATAATGTTCAATACAATTAAGCTTCAGTAAATCTCATTTTACATTATAATTTATTATAAGCTTTCAATATATATATTTTTCATATTTCAATCAGTTTTTCATATTTTTGCCCTTATATACTTAGTATCAAACCCTATACTTGAATAACGGGTCAATAATTGACAAGTAAATGCCCACTATCAGAGTTTAAGATGAAAAAGAAAACTCCGCGGAAGCACTATAATGCTTATGCCTACATTAATCAATGAGGCTAATGATCTAATAATAGCACAAAGTGCCTACTAACACTATAAATGTTCATCCTCTAGCTAGCCATTCTATCTAATAACTAAGTTTATCACAAGTATAATTCAGGCATTTTATTTAATTTCTCATTCCAAGCAATTTCACAATTTTAATATTAATTTTGCTAAAAATATTTCTTTAAGGTAAACTCTTCTTTCACTTCAACATTTAATTTTTTCACTTTAACAATACAATAAAATAGACTCTATTTCAATTATTTCTAAAAATATTTTATAAGACATCCTTAAATCTCAATAAGGTTACTTTTAGGTATATTACAAGTATACAACATATATACTCAAGCTTCTTATTTGTTGATCATTCACTTCTTATTATACTATTTGTTTATATAATTCTTTTTTTGAATTACTCTGCACATTTTTTATAAATTTTATAAATTATGGATAATTTTTTCAATTCCATATGTCAGATACTAGCACAATTTGACCAATGTTGTTCATATATAAATTTTGTCTTTACAAACTCATATTTCTCATTTTACTTGTAGTAATTAAATTCTACATAGATACTCTAGTTCATTTTAATTAACTCTTTTCAAATATATGAATTTCACAAATTATCATCTTTATTTTTGGAGTGTTTATTCTGCATATACATTGTGTATATCTTGTGTATATATATGTTCTGTAACTTGTACATTTTTCACTAAAAACTTTATCATTTCCTTCTAATATATTATTTAATATCTTTGTACACTAAACTGAATCTTTAAATATATTTCTCTTAATCCTAATAGCAACCCAACATACTAAAACTTGATCCTCATTAGGTTCTCCTTACATACAACCACTTCTTTCTCTCTAAATGTTAACAATCGATATAATTTAACTTATCAAATATTTCCATATACAATTTACAAATTAACTTAAATTATCAAGTGGTGTTGTTGTTAGGTATATGGTAGTTATGCAATCTATATATCTAAACATTATTTACAAAATTTTGCTATTATCACTTACCTATTCTCTAGTTATACACTAATTTTGGATATTCAAATATATCAATAATTTTCTTAAGTTTTTCCCTCTTTTTAAGTTTCATCATCTTATGGATTGATCTTCCATCAATTTCCTTATGAACAACCTTTTATCATATATATATATATATATATATTCCATGATTTAATCAATAATTCACTACTAAAACCACTCAATCAAACCAAGAAAGCAATATTTAACACTCCAAGAATACCATTGGATTTAAGCATAAACCTATAGAAGCAAAACAATTAAGCTTAATACCTACCTTTTCCTCCTCAAGTTAGTTTTTCCCATATTGATTATCCTTCACTTGTACTTTCCTTCCTCTTTTCTTCACAAAATCTTAAATAATCACACTTTAGCAATATAATTTAATAAATTCTATTACAATTGATTTTAAACACAATTCATTTAAACCAAAATCATCAAGTATGCTTCAAATAGTCATTTTGCTCCATAAACATTTTTCTTCCATAATCAATTAATTCAGCATTTTAACTCCAAATTACTTTGAGACCATATTTATCAAGGACAATGGGCTTTTCCTTCTTAATCACCTAATTCTTTCATAATCCAATAATCTAACATTTAATTAATTCAAAATTACTTTTAAAGGTAGTTTTAAGTTAAATACCTAACAAATACTCTTCCAAATATTACAAATATAATTATACTTTCAATATAGAAAGTTCCATAACCCTAAAATCTCCTATAATCTTGAGCTTTCCAAAATCCTATTTTCTTCTATAACCCCTAAATCAACACTTAAATGATCCAATAGTTCATTTAAACTTAATTCATTTTAAAAACCATCATATACACTCTTTATATATTATCAAAAATAGTTTTACTTTTGAAGAAGTAAAGTTTCAATAGTCATCTTCCTCACGTTACTTCATATGTAATTTCTTTCACAAATAACTTTACTTAAATAAATAAATCACGAGCATCTTTCAGTAAATAAAAACGAGATAGTCATTTTTTAAGAAGACTCGGAATTTTCATTAAAGGGAAACAATACAACTTGGATAGGTATCCCAACTATGAAACCGAGGAAACCTATAAGCATTCTTGGCTAATGAATAAGCCAAACTATTATGTTCTCTTTCCATTAAATTCAATTAATAGTAAAAGAAGTGATATACAAGCATTAACCCCTTTAAAAGCCCTCTTTCCTTACCCTTTCTTCAATCCCTTGGTTTTATGATAATTTCCTTAAAGAATCACTCATAAAATCATCAATTCCTATCAAAACTATGAATTATTTACTAAAGGTCCTTTGGTTTTTAAGTAAAGAAATGGAAGAAGAAGAAGAAGAAAATAGTAGAATTGGTGATGGTGATGATAATGGCTCATTTTTTATAAGGAAGAAGAAGAAATGAAGTCAATTTTTGGCTTTTTAAAATATCTTTAGGTTTTGATTCCATGCAATGCACATATTGTACCATTGGTACACCTACTTTCTTCAATTGCCTCTTAATCTCATTTTTAACTCTATAAAATCATAAAAATAATTACTTTAATTATTTTCAAACCCTGTTATCCACATTTAATATCCCAATTATAGTAAAATTTCATTCTAGGGCCATAGGGGCATTTTCATAATTTCTTGTTTCTTTAAAATTCTTTTTTCTGAAAATAATGATTAAATCCATACTATGATTTATTTTTCCTCTTATTAAGGCTTTATCAACCTTATTTCTACTAGTTTCAAATATCCAAACCACACATAATATCATAATCAGTCTGATATACACTTATTTATGCATTTAATGCAAAAAATTATTACTTAAAATTTTCAGACATTAAATACATGGCATATATATTTTAACTAAAAATAACGGTATATATAGATATATACTTCATATACCTTTATTTACTAAGATGCATACTAAAATTATTTTTTGAAAGAAAATATATATATATATATATAGTTAGCATATACCTATATTTACTAAGATATAACGGCTACATAATGATATTCTTTTCCCAAGATAATAGGTATATATAGATAAATACTACATATACGTCATATACTAAGATATTATAGTTGCATATTGATATTTTTTTAAAGATAATAGATATATGTAGTTATAGTTAGTATATACTTAAATATAATAAGATATAACAACTGCATATTGATATTCTTTCTACATGACAATAGGCATATATAGGTATATGTTGGTATATGTTATATATACTTTAACTAAAGAACAATAGTATATGCGAGTATATGTCGGTATATGTAACATTCATATTTTTATTAAACACAATTAAATATTTATATGGAGGGCTAATTAGTGTGTTGGGAGAGGTATATGTATAGTATATACCTAATATATATATAAGATATATATAAAATTTACATTGGATACCTAATGTATACATGGTATATGTCTAATATATACATTGTCACTAAATGACAAAGTTTGGTAAAAAGTAAAAAAGTTAAAATTAATAATAATAATAATAATAATAAAAGAAGATTAAAATTATAATTTTGGATAGGAAAAACTAAAAATATCTAACATTTAATTAATTATTCAATTATTTAATAATTATATATATGTTGTTGGAAAGAAAGAAGGATAAAGATGGAAATTACTTAAAATGTTTTCTTCTTCTTCTCACCATCACCATGAACAAATTTAGAGAGAGAAAGAGAGATATTTTCTTCATCAAAACATTAAATTTCATTAGGAATCCAAGGGTTGGTTTTGAAGTTTAATTAATGATATATGTAAGTATTCTTCATTTTTAGCTTGCTTTGTTGATTTTTAAGATTATGTAATTATTGAGTTAGAGATAGAGTTAGTTTCAATTGTTAAAATTGATAGTTATGAAGCTAATATGATGGATATATGATGACGTAATGATTAATTGATTAAGTTGAGCATTATTGGTGGAGTTAGGGTTTATGGGTTGAATATGTGAATTTTGGGTTTTTGAGAAGGTGTTTATAATTTTTTTAATGAATTGTTTTAATGTTATTTTGATGCATAAGTAATGATGTTATGATTGGATGGTGGAAATAAGTCGGTTATGGTAAAGTATGAATGAGGTTGTAAAAGGGAAAATTAGTATTTTGTTGGGATTTTGATAGAATTTGTATAATTAGTGGTAGTTTGATATAAATTAAGCATGGAAATAATATTAATTGAATAATTGTGCTTATTGTACAGTTTATGTGTGTTTAGGCTAAAGTTACACAAGTGAAGAAATTTAAGGTTTGTTTAAAGTGAGGCTTGGAAAGGGGTTTTGGAGCAAAGGGGGTTAGTACATATTTTGTTAACATTTGAATTAAGTGCACATGTTTGGCATAAATCATTTTGGCATGCTTTAAAGGATGTTGATCTTCCTTTAAAGTAACATTATGTATATATGCGTGTGTAGTTATGATTATGCTATATCGATTGAATAAGATAAGTGATTATTTTTTATGCGATGTCACATGTAAATGAATCATAATATGATTGTGAATAAAGCTTATGTGTAATATGTTGAAAATGTGGGAGTGATCCATATTGTGAATGGGACTTATGTTGAGCAATGTAAAAGAGAAAATGGTAAAAGTGGAACTGATATGAAATGTGATAAAATATGGAAAGTGGAAAAGGGAATATGATTAGTAGTGGAAGTGATCATAGTATGAGTTGATCACATGAAAATTGATGATTATGTGGTAAAACGATGATGTAGAGTGAGAATGTGAAAAGATGATGTGATATTGTATGTTTGTTATCCTTACATTTTTACTTATTCTAGAAAGTTGATGTTGGTGTAGCATATGTTGATGGACTTGAGCAGAGCTAAGTCTTGAAAATGAGTTTGACCTAAGCAGAGCTTGGTCTTGAGCTTGAGTTTGAATATAAGTCTGAGTAAAGCTAGACCTATGTTATGATATCCCGAAATCAACTGTTCTAAAACTTGGATATTGTGTGGGGATTTGTTGGGCCCAATGTGTGTTGATGTGTTGTGGTGTATGAAACAAATGTGATGCTATATTCCAACGTGTGTGTTTGTGATATGTTGGTGTGTAACACCCCTATACTCTATATAAGTACTATACATATACCTTGTATACATACAATACGTATATAAAGTATAAGGTTGTCACTTTTCATTACAGTTTAAAACCTTTACCTTAGTTCCAAACAATAATACATTTGATTTAAAGAACATTTACAAAATCAATATACTTTTGATGATATTACATATATATATATTACCTTGTCTTTTCCAAAATTCATTTGTATATATATACATTTTTATCAAAATACAACATAATCAAATTGTACATGTATGCACCACCTTCTAGTTGGTCTCAAAATACTCTTACCCTTCTCGTGACATAACGTTTTGACTCCCGAATCAATCATCTATTCACCTGCGCGATTTACACAACCCCACTAAGCTCGAAAGCTTAGTAGTACAAATAAAGATTATAAACACGCATTACAGAAAATCATACTCATATATTAACTTCATGCATCATCATTTTCTTATCATGTTTTTCCATTTTCAAAGGCTTATTAGAACATTCATGAAATAATACTCACAATATCCACATCCATATACATATTACACATCATATTGTATTTTCATAATCTCATCATTCAACATAGTTTCTCAAGCCACATTCATTTCAGTAATTTGCTTATGTATTGTGATCATACCATACCATAATTATCATCATATATCTCATAACATTATATCTTATTCCATAAGTCACATTAAAGCAAAGACAAGCATGAGCCTAAAAAAGATCTAATATGCTATTCAAAGTTCAGAGTTACTGCTTTGGTCCATAATCACATTTATCAAGCCCGTAGGCGATATATATATCAATGGATAATGTAACAGACCCAGTCTCTTGGACCTCAACCCGGCTAGACCCTAGGGCCCCAGTATCTTGGTCCTCAATCCGACTAGACTGTTACAGTTTTTAAGGCTTACGACCCGTCTTTTCACCCCCAAAAACATCATATTTCACATTTTTCAGCTGGGCTCGGCTTACGACCCGGTCTTTTCACCTGCCCAGCGATTCATAGGCATGCCGCCAAACCCAGAACTCTGAAAATTGAATAACATACTAGGCACACAATTAATTCATTTATCTCATTATCAATCTCTTTCACAACTCATTTCTCATTTCATTTCTCATAATCAAACTAGGCAACCATGCCCCAATTATTTCATTTGCATCATTATAGCCAACAACAATGGCTTCACATCTCATCATTATGATATACACAACCAATTGCATTGTACATACATTTTGAAAGATCATTATATATATTTCACATATACAATACGTTACTCAATTGCATTGATACATCAACATAATTCACATTATGCATATCACAACATATAACTCATTCATCAACAATGTCTCAAGTAACTTAACACATTTCTCAACTAAACGTGTTAAGTCCCAATGTCATATAAATGTATGCAATCAATCAAAATTTGTACTTACCTCAAGAGAAACTCACACCAATCTAAACTCCTATTCCAAGAATCCTCCAACACTTGGATTAGGGCAACTCAATCTCTTTAAAACCTAATCCAAAAGTGATCATACACACTCACTCAGAGATACACATGAGATAATATAGATAAGAACCAACTAGGGCAAACTCTACACATGACACGCTCAACAACACAGGCGTATTCCTGATCGTGCCCTAAACCAACAACACAGAAGTTTTGACACACTCAGTAACACGGGCATGTCACTGGACATGTCACTCATTCTGTCTTACAGAAACATTAACACGGCCAACAACACGGGCGGCCGTGTCAATTACTTTATCTCTCAGTAGCTATGACATGTCCAATGACATGGCCGTGTTAATGGTCATGTCACAAATATTAAACTCAGCACCGTTGACATGCCCAATGAGATGGCCGTGTCAGGCAAAGATTATGCATTTCGAACTCTCATCCATGTAAACACAATCACTCCAAAATCCATACTACAACACCCTTAATCAATATCTTAGTTTATCTTCATAAATCACTTATCAATTCAACACTTATATAACTTCAACATATCATAATCATAATCATTATATACATCATCCATGTACCAATTACTCAATTCCCCAACTCATTTATACTAAACCCTTACTAAACAATTTCAACAACTCATCATCATCCTCACAAATAACCATATTATCATCATCTAAATACCAATTCAACATATATATATATATACTTCAATCTTTCATTATCATCATTTTCACACACTAACCATATCAAATATAAACTCAGTCTATAGAAATCAACACAAGGAAAAGAACACTTACTTGAATTCTTTGCCAAACCTTCAATATCCACCTTCAATTCTCTTAAAGCCTTTATGAATTTGATGTGTATGCCAACAAAATCACACCTTTCTCTCTCTCTCTCTCTCTCTCCCGCGTTCTAGAGGAAGAAGAAGAATAAGAAAGAAAGAAAATCTTTTCTTCCCTTTTCAAACTTATCTTATATATATATATATAATTAAATACCCCTAAAAATTCTCCACCACAATATTTGTCCTTCCCTTTGACTTTCTTTTCTTCTTTTTCTCTTGTCATTATTATCATTATTATTATTAAGTAATTATTTACAATTAACTTTTCCTACACCAATATATATACATCATGTATATGTGGTGTATATGTTGATATATGTATATGTCTTATATATTGTATTTATATTTCCCATATTTTTCAAATACAATATATACATGTCATCCTTCATATACATCTATCTCTTATAATATTTTCTTTATATATTTCACCAACATACTCTCTCACAACTACTATTCTAAAGTACATTAAAAAATCGAGGTATTACAATTCTCTCCCCCTTAAATAATTTCATCCTCGAAATTATCCAGTATAGTAACAATCCATTCTTAACAAAATACCATCTTAATTTTCATATGAAGTTAATCATATTTTTAAGTTATTATTTCATCAAATCACATAACTTCTACTCTCCCCCTTAGAGTCAATCATCTTCTCCCAATTTCATAACTCATCATTATATATATCTATATATATCTTATTACTTTCTCAACAAAGCAATCAAGATAACTCATTGCATTCCCAATTAATTTATCTTTATACAAGAATCAGATCATCTTATAATATACATATACTTCGTCCATCTATTACGTTCAAGATATTTTATCACTTCATCTCTTTATAGATATACTCTCTTAACCTTAAAGTTAGAGGTTATTGATTTATATCTTAATATTGACTGTCCCGTCACTACAGCCATTTTCAAACTAAACACTTATCAAATCTTAATTTATAACAATATTCTTATTTTTCATACACTTAATTAACATGTTTTTCACTTAACATTAATATTAATACAATGCCTTTAAACTTACTTTACAAATATTCAACCTTTTTCCTTTTATCATCATTTACAACTGATATATCTTAACTCATTCATGTCCATACACATATCAGAATATTACATCATATACATTATCACATTTATCTTATACTCTTAGTACAACTATACATATATTAAATCTCAATAATGATTCGCAATCTTAGAAATCTAGATCAATTGATCTATCTGTCACAATATACCAACGTCTCAATCTTATTCAATTCAAGCCAACAATTAACTTATTTAAACTTATCATTATATGACCTAATTCTATTAGGTCAAACTTATATTCAAATTCTAATCTCTTCGGATCCATCTTTTCAACTTTCTGAAATTTTGATTATTTATAGCGAATCACTTCAAATTATTTTTCAACATACATATATTTTGTTTTCTATCGTCTTAGTACAATTTCCACAAAATTCTCATGATTATCTCATACCATATTTATTACCCATATTTCATTCACTTAAACATTATTTCCATCAACTTATTCACCTTCTACCATTATGAACATATGCGGTATAACTTTCAATCACATTTTGTAATTTCTCTCATTTAACATCTCCTCACATTTTCATACAATTACTATATTTACATAATCACCTTTCTATCACATTATCCATAACTCAAAATATTTTCACAGTTCTCTTTTCTTTCCATACTTTCTATAATTATAAACAAATTTCTACCATAAAATTATAAGGTACAACTTTACCAATCATAACTCTTGCTTGAAGCATAATTATCAATCTCACCAAAACTATACTACGGTCATGTCATCTTAGGCCCAAGTCTGTGGATAACAAAACTAACCAGCCAAATATAATAAACAAATCATATGGCCATAGTATATTAATGGTCACGTCTGTAGCTTATAAATCAATATTGCCCCTCTATTATTCTTCTTCAAACATTTCCAAATTTGGTGTGAGCTTTTAAAAACATCAAGTTAGAGTTAATCTTGTAAAAATTCAAAGCTAGTGAAACCTTAACAAGTTGTTAAGGAAGTGGATGTAGGATCAAGGTAAATCTGAACCACTATAAATCTTTTGTGTTCATTCTTCTACTCTTTACTTAATCTTCTATATCTTCTACATTTTTTGTTCATTGAATTTTGAGTTTTGAATTTTTTGAATTTTCCATCATTCTTCAAACCAACTAATTCACCCCCCTCTTGTTTGCCATCTTAGATCATGTGTGGTCTCATATCATCCTAACCCTATTTGACAAATACAGATAATATATACCAAGCACAATCAACTCATATCCAACACACATTATGCTTATAATAATAAATGTATATATATTGCATAGGTAGTCAATGCATTTATACAATAGACAGAATTAGAGAAGTGTGGTATTATATTAATCTATATAACTCACAATAGACAAAATCCAATAACTTTTCTCGAAGTATCTGACTGAAAATGGACGAACGCCTAAAAATTTATTTCAAACAATAATCAAGAACTATTAAAATATAGACGAATGGATAACACTAAAGATTCTGTCCGAATTTCAGTAGAGCCTCCTATATACATAGGACATTTTTCCCTGAAATTAAACAAGTAAATAACACTTCTAAATATATCACAGCAGTTAACATCAATTCAATTGCCCTATCTGGACCTCTATCAACATTCTCAACATAATTTGGATATCCAACATTACAAAGTATTTAAAACATATCACTATACAATTAAATTACATTAATTCAATTCATTTATTGTAATAGTTTATTATTATTATTATTATTATTATTAATTAATTAACTCAATTGCGTTTAATAAAATTTTATTTAATCGTGGACATAAAAGAATTACTTAAGTTTTGAAACATATTTTAATTTAATCTTTAAGTAATTTTAAGAAAATACTTTTAATAGATGTCTTTACTTACCACTTACATTATGTCCATAAATAATAACTTATATTAATAATAATAACATTAATAAAATGAATTTATTACAATAACATTAATATTAATTACTTTAATTTTCTTATTTTGCTATAATAATAATTACAATAACTTGATTATTTTAATTATAACAATATTAACTTTTATTAAATAATTATTTTTATAAATTTTAAACATAATACTTTAACTATTTAATAATTAATTCAATCTAATCATTAATTAATAATCCTTACCTAAGTAATAATTTAATATCAATAGTTTAATTAATAATTATTACTTTTTTTCAATTAACAAATTTCATATGTATATTTATATTTAAATATAATTAATTAATTATATAAATAACTATATTTAGATCTTAAATTATTAATGTAAATCAATTAGTAAAATAAATTATTAAAAAAATAATAATACTTTTAACTCAATTCATTAAACAATAGATAAAATTTTGTTTAATATTCAAAATTATAATGATTAACTAGTTTAATTATTTAATGTAATTATCATGATTATTATTTATTTACTTAGTTACTTTTATTTATTCTAAATTTTTTTCTTTTAATTACAATCAATTAATCAACTAATTATATTATCATTTCTAAATTATTTTAATTCATAAATCTTAGATAAAAAATTATCTAATTATAATTATCATTTACTAATCATAAATTATATTTTAATTTATTAATTACTTAGTAATTTCTATCAATTAAATACTAAAATTAAAAATAATTAATCTCATTTAATATATATTCAATTTATTTTGTTATTTATATATTTTCTGGTCACTAAAATAGTGACACCGTTGCTGAAAAATGATCGTCGATGCTGAATTTCGGTCAAAATTAAAGTGATCCAAATTTTATAAATGATATATCAAATTAAAGCTTATGAATAGATGGTTCCAAAAATGCTAACTTTGCAGGGAAAGAATATCGCAATCAACCAGAATCTTCATCTGAAATTTTGGTGGAGTTGGACTCGTCGGACGATGGGCTTTCTAATAATACTGGAGGTGTCGAAAAATAATTACGGGATGATAGTAAATCTAAAAAAAAAAAAAAACATCGGACGCTCTCTGTCTCCCTCACATTCTCTCTCTTTTGCTCTCTCTCTCTCTCTTTCTTTTTTTTTCTTTTCCCCTCCCCGATTTTTCGTCTCCTTTTCTTATTATTTATTTATTTATTTATTATATTTATAGGATTTTTCAATAAAATTGTGATGGCTAACAAATATTTTTTGCGGTAATATAGTAATTGTTATTGCTAAAAGTCTATTAGCAATCATTTTTAGCATCTACTACTAAATTTTTATTGCAAATGGCACATTTTTTTATAGTGCCTATTATTGAGTTTTATTATAATTTATAATTATTTTTTAATTTAAAGTTTATTTTATAGATTTTAATTTATTATTTTGATGATTAGGTTAATTATTTTGGAATTTGATTATAAATTAAAATTTGGAGTTTTGATAATTAAGTTAATTATTTTAGAATTTAATTAGGAATTAAAATTTGAAATTTTAAAGATTAGATTAATTATTTTGGACTTTGATTATGATATAAATGGAGAATTTTAAGTTTTGTGATTAGGTTAATTATTTTGTAATTTGATTATGAATTGAGTTTAAGGGGTTTTGTGATAAAGTTACTTATTTTGAAAAAAAATATATTTTATTATATAAATTTATTAAAAAATAATTAGTTTAAATATTTTTTTAAAATATCTCAAAAAATATACAAATATTATTCCAAAAATAACATATATTGTGTAATTTTTTAACATTTAAATATTAAAATAAAAATAATAAAATTTTAACATTTAAAAATTTAATATAAAAATAAAGTTGAATATAATATTAATACCAACTATTTATATTAATTTTAAAATATTAAAATAAAATAAAATATAAATTTATCTATAATTTTTTTAAACTTAGTCATCTCTTTTTTTTAAAATCCTAATTCCGAAAATATTCCATGCCTCTCTTATATTTACTGGTAAATTATCAATAATATTTTTTTAAGAAAATATTTATTATGGAGAACACGATATTTTAATATATATGAATGTGGTGCAATACTTTTTATTACAAAGATACAATGAATAATTTTTTATTTTAATGTTGAAAATGTTTTAAAAAATTAACAAATGAAAAACATTTTTGTTGTGAAATTTAAAATTTTCTCTCAAAATCAAAAATAATTTTTTAAAAATTTTTATGAATTTATTGTAAGGAAATAAAAATATATTCGCTAATCATTTATGGCCATCATTGATAATCACTTTACTATCGATTACCAATCAACACTGACAATCATAACGTATCACTGAAAACAGTCAACAACAATAATAATAATAATAATATTAATAATATTAATAATAATAATAAAAATTTAAAGTAATTTAACGCTTATAATTCAAAAAATAAAAATTTAAAGTATTTAACTCTTACAATTTAAAAATGTTACAGTTTTATAAATTAAAATTTTTAATATTTAATATGGTAAGTAAATAATACAATTTATTTTTCTGATTTTTTAAAAAGAATTATTCTTCTAAATAAAATAAATGGAATCTGAATATTTAATTCCATGTGATAACCTATGTATTAGGGGCAGGCCACTATGGTTTGTGCCTAGGGTCCTAATTTTGGTGTATGGTAGTTATTAATAATATTATATATGGGTGAGATGTATATTAAGGTTTCTTACATTAGTATGTTACATTATAATGAAATGTTCAATTAGAACTTTTATATTTTATTTTCAATTGGTACATAAGTTTTATTTTCTAAAACAAATTAAGCATTCCTAATAGTAAATATTGAAATAAGTTGTTGGTAACTCAAATTTTTTATTATTTATTTGAATAGATTTTTAAAAATTAAAATCAATTTATAAAAATGTTAAAACATAAAATAAAAGGATAACACGTATATAAATTTTGAAAGGAACTCATTAAAGAAAGAGTGAATGTGTTGTAAAAAAAAAAATATCTCCTTTATTCATTTAACTGTGAAACAAAATATTGATTAATTTTTTAGTTTTATTTTAATCTCTCAGTCATCAAATCAGAAGAACGATCAAATTGGATGAAATACAAAATATTTTAGACTTTTATTTTTTTTAAAAGATTACATTGAGAAAATGAAAAATTAATTATGTTATTTAGGGGAGTGCACTTATCGCTATTTTATATATGGATGTGCATATTGTAGGCATTTTAAATTTTTTATTTTTGTCTTTACTATGATGATTTTAAAGCTTCATTTTTTTGTTACTTTAAAAAAAATTGATCATTTATATTTTGGCTATTAATATTAAAAAAAACAAAGATAAAATAGTTATGTGTTCAATAAAATAAAATAAGATTCAGAAGGTTTGATTGCAAATTTCTTTATGATACTATTAAATCCTTACCATTTGTGGAATGAGTGAATGAAATAAGGCTAAATAATTATAAAGTTCATAAGGTTTTATATATTATATTACTTAATTTTTATATTTTTAATATTTAATTTTTATATTTTTATATTTTTAAAAATTAAACTATTTAGTTTTTTTATTAATATTTCTATCCTAAAATTATTAGTCAACTACTTTAATATTATAAAATAATTTTTTTATACTTTCTTTATATATGTATTTATTTTTATTATTTATTAAGTTTATTTTATATTTAATTTTATTTTATATATAGATCATCTGCAAAATAATAAAAAATATTATTTATATTATTTAAAATTATTTTTTAGTAATATCTATAAAATTAAAATAAATAATATATATGAATTATCTGTAAAATAATAAAAGATATTATTTGTATTGTTTAAAATTATTTTTAAATAATATTTATAAAATTAAAAGAAATTATATGTAAAAAATATAAATAAAATTAAAAATAAATATGACTTAATAAATAACAAAGAAAAAAATATATAAAAAATATAAAAAAATATTTTATAATATTAAAGTAGTTGATAAAAATATTAGTATAAAAATTAAATAATTTAATTTTTAAAAGTAAAAAAATATAAAAATTAAATATTAAAAATATAAAAATTAATTAATATAATATATAAAATTTTAAAAATTTTATAATTATTTATCCATGAAATAATTAATAAATGAAAAGTTTTGGCTACGAGAAAGACAAGCACAAAAAGAATAATAAGGATAATATATATGACTTATGGTATGACGTCAGCATACATTGAAGTCAATTTGTGGGGCCAAGTCTCTTTCGCAATTGGCCTCGTCAAGAGGCGTCTTTGTCCTCTTAATAATTGTATGGCATGCGCGTTTATATATATAGTGAAGAAGCCTGCTACTGCTCTTAATTCGGACATGAAACAACTAGAAATTGCAACGAATGGGAAGCTGCAGGCTGAGCAAGAGCAACTCAACATAAAAGATGATAATAAGAAGATGAAGAAACTTGGAGGCATCAAGACAATGCCATTCATCCTTTGTCAGTTTCCCTTTTTTTTTATTTCAAATTAATTAAGTCCATAAAACTAACTTCATTTATATTGTTATTGTTTTGTCTATGTTAAATTGTTATTTGATTTCTTTAGATTAATAATTTTTTGTGTTACTTATGAGAATTTTGTCATATCATGAATTTAGCTCATATTTTTTTGGGGTTTGGTCTTTAAATCTAAAACTAAAAATATTTATTGATGCATAAATTAATTTAAAAATATTTTTAATTGATATAAAATAAATATTATAGAATGGATCATAAGCAATAATTTAAACTATTACAGATTTTAATAGGAGTTAAATTAAAAATTAAAAATCAAATATTATTAAAAAAATAATGTTATATTAATAATTCACTTAATAATATTTTTTCAACATGTAAATGATGTCCAGAAACCCTGCCATTAGAAAAATTATTATAATAAAAAATGAAAGATTGAAGACGTAATCAAGTAAAGGAAGACAAATTATTATTATTATTATTATTATTATTATTATTATTATTATTATTATTATTATTATTATTATTATTATTATTATTATTATGTGGAAACCAAGAGAAGTGTAGATGTACCATCCTTATCACACGACAACAAGTACCCATAACTTCAATACAATATTTGTATATGCCATCCCCAGTTGTACATAAGCTTTCAACTCACAAGGCAACTGTAACCTATAATTTTATTGGCTGCCATTTGGCAATTAGTTCAATCTTCATTATTCATTTTGTCCATCTGTTTTTTAGGGTGTTTCTTAAAACTGGAGCTTTTCAGCTTATTATGAATAAGTGATTTTTAGATTATAATCAGATTAAAAATAAGCAGTTGAGCGTTTCTGTAAACTAGCTAATAATCAGCTGATAATCAGTTTATAATCAGTTAAGTGTTTCTGTAAAATCAGCTTATAATCAGTTTTTAATTGTAGAAACTGTCAAAATGACCAAACTGTCCATGAGTTTATTTATTGTATAAAAATAATTTTT
Source organism: Garcia nutans (assembly GCA_947685225.1). NCBI lineage: Eukaryota > Viridiplantae > Streptophyta > Magnoliopsida > Malpighiales > Euphorbiaceae > Garcia > Garcia nutans. The sequence continues at coordinate 24,736,417 of CANTUV010000001.1, forward strand.
TAAATGTCAATTCAAAATTTATTTTGCAATAATAATAATAATAATAATAATAAAATTTAATAATAATAATAATAATAATAAAATTTCTTTGATGGGAACTAAAGTGTATAAGGTAGGCAAATTTGGAATATTGAAGATTAGGTAGGGATATTATGGTCTTTTACTTGGTCAAAACTGCTTAAAAAATAAGTGCTTAAAAAAAAGTAGCAAAACCCAACTTTTAAAAAACTGATTAAAATCAGATTATAATCTACTATTTAAGTTTTCAGAAACACTTAAATAAACAACTTATAATCTAAAAACAGCTTATAAGCAGTTTTGACCAGCTTTTAAGTTTTGAGAAACACCCTCTTTGTCTTCTATATATTTATTCTCAACTAACTCGTCTGATATGTTATCACGGGATATTTATTTCTTGTGCTTTTTTAATCTTTGCCTTAAAAAGGCTAAAAGATATAAAAATTAATTAGTTGCTTCCTAGTAGATCTAAGTAATCTGAGTTTCATTTAAAAAAATAAAAAGAAAATTTCATCAAAATGAGATTTAATCAGTGGCAAACTAAGATTTAATTGAATGGAATTAAAATTTTAAACTGAAAAAAAAAAATTTATTCAACATGTAAATTTATTGTAAATAAATTCAGAATAAATTTGAATAAAAGTAATTTTTTAACATTATAACATTTCAACAATTAATTTTTGCTCTTAATTTCTATAAATTATGCCTATAATTTTTAAATTCATTTATTATTATTATAAATTTAAATTTTTGTACTAACATTATTATTAATGTTAGCAAAAAAATTCATATAAATTTGTATTAAAAAAAGTCAAGGTTAACTATTGAATAAAATTAAATAATATAATAACAAACATAAAATAAAAATAAAAAAATATATTTTTATGCAAAAAAAAGTAATATATATTTTTTGTGGCTGAAACCGACTGTAGTATGAGATATAAATATAAATAATTTTAAATTAAATTTATTTTTTAAAATAATTATAGTATAATAAAAACTATAAAATTAATTTTAAAATATAAATATAAGGGAAAGTTAAATAAAATTTAATTTTTAAAATAATTATAGAATAATAAAAAATTAAAAAAATTAAAAAATATAATAAAGGGAAGAGGAGAGTGGGGGAGGTCCATGCGCTCCTCAGCCCTCCTCTTGTTTTGTCCTTATATATAGTATATTTTATACATTAATATATATATTATAATATACATATTATATATTACAATTAATATTATATTATATTATATTATGCATATTATATTTTAATTATTTATATATATGAAATATATTTAATTTTATTTCATATAATTATTTAATTATTATCTTATTAAATATATAATTATCATAAGTTATTAGCTTTTATATTAATAAATTCGAATTTAAAAAATAAACTATATATATATATTCTATGGGGTTCTCGTCCCATCGAGATTCCCGTATGATAGAAATGAAGCAATTTATCTCTTCTTTATTTATATGGCGGGAAACGAGACACATATCCTATGCTAAGGGCCTATTTGGTTTAGCTGTTCATAGCAGCTGGTAGCTGATTCGGGTTAGTGTTTGGTAAAAATACAATAGCTGTTGCAGTTTGAATGTAAAATTACCAATAAACATATCATTATCTAATAAATATTAATTTTTATTTTATTTTAATAGGGTTAATATAGTCTTAATATGAATCAGCTATCAGCTGATATGAAAAAGCTCCGAGTAGGAGCTTATTGAAACAGCAGCTGTTTGGGGTTCCTAACAGCTATCAGCTGCTGTTTTAAAATTTTACCAAACATAAAATTTTACCAAACAGTTGTTGTTTGGGGTTTAAACCTCTATCAGTTGCATCAAACAGCTAAACCAAACATCCCCTAAAGAGGGAGCGAGAATAGAAATGGTCCCTCGCTCCGTTCTGCCTTGTTGCCGCCTCCAATCTTTATAGGTGGATTTGCACCGTGGGAGCAGTGAAATTTCTCTTACTTATAGTAATACTATAATTTTTTAGTACATAACAAAATTGTCTTGAATGAGGCGGAGATTATTAGATTCAAACTCAATTCTATATAGGACTATTAATTAATGACTGTTCTTTGTTTAATTCTTATCAACACCGAAAAAATGAGCATCACGAGATACGCCAATTTACAGTTGGTGGCTCTGCATAGAAGTCAGGGCTTTTTATTTGATGTGTAAAATTAAAATATTACAAATTGTATATATATATAATATTACATATGAATGAATAAATACAAAAAGTTTAAATTAGATGTAGTAAATTCAGAAAATAAACATAAAATTCAATAAATAAATAAATAAATAAGCATAAAAAGTGTCCATCCTTGTTAAATTAATTGTCACACTTTCTTTTTTTTACTTACTTCAAATTATAACTCATTTATTATTTTAATAAATTAATTAATATATTAAAATTTTATTATATTCATATTAATATTTTTTATTAAATATATTTAATAAAAATATCTTACATTAAAATAATATATAATAATAATATATATTTTTAGTAAAAAAATTATTTTTTTAATTTTAATAAAATAAAAAATATTTCTACCAATATTATTTAATTTATATAATTTAAAACAATGCTCTCACACTTTAATTTCACATTCAAATCAATATCTATTTAATATGTCAGTTCATTTCTATGAAAAACACACAATTTAATCATTAAAAGATTATGCAAAATCAATAATCAAATTAAGAGAGATATATATATATAATAAAGTTAATTCCCTTTAAAAAATTTTATATGTATATATATAAACAAACTGCTGTAAGATTTTTGAGTTGTTGACTATAATATATGTTGCAATTTGCTTTTGGCAGCAAATGAAATATGCGATAGATTTGCAGCCACTGGATTTCATGCCAATATGATAACATATTTGACACAACAGCTGAACTTGCCACTTTAAGACCTCTAATATTCTTACCAACTTCGGTGGAACTGCCAGATTTACACCCCTCATCGGTGCTTTGATCGCCGATTCCTACGCCGGCCGGTTTTGGACCATCATCGTCGGTTCCATTATCGATGAAATAGTATGCTCTCTCTAAATTTTATTTTCACCGAGTAGTAAAAATTTATTACATAACATGTACTATTATCCAATAAAATCTAATATGTAATCTCCATTTTTTATATAAATAACTCTATAATATTAATTCTCAAAAAAAACTCTATAATATTATAAAATCTAATCTCCATTTAATAATATTATATATTTTTTTAAAATTATGAAATGTCACATATTCGATTGCGATTTACGAATGAATCATACTTACTTAAAAAATACCCTATTTGAGATCAATGACTTTATAATGTATGATGTAATTTAATTCAGTTTAATTTATTTTATGAGAGTGCATTTATTTTCATTAATTCATGTGCACTACATATTCAAAAAAAAATCAAATGAAGTAAGATATCTCTAAATTTTTTTTATAACAAATAAATATAGCTAGCATAAGGTGTTTGAAATTCAATTAGTTATTATATCATATGCTTTAGATTTTAATTGTTTTACAATATACCTTCGAGTTTAATCGCCAAGAATGAACTAAACAAATTGCTGTTTGTAAATTATATTTTTTAATCGGCTTTTGTTTCAGTCTGCATTCTGTACTTTTTTTTCCCTTCTTCTCATGCTTTTTTCATGTGACTACAAAAATTGAATGAGCAAACAAATATTGGGAAAAATGATATGCTAACAAACAAATATTCGGAAATATGATATGCTTTATCTCAAATTTTTTTGTAACTTCTATCAAAAGAAATGATGGCGATGTAGAAAGTTAGTTAATAAATAAATAACATTTATTAAGATTATTGTATCTAAAACAATAATCTTGGATTGTTCCATTAATAAAGGATTAAGTATTAATTTTAAACAGCAGGAATTGAAATTTTAATTACATTAATATACGGATATATGATAGTGATAATAATTTACCCTGGCAAAGTTAAAAGGATTATACCAATATAATTAAGGGTGATAATTTTAGAAAGAGAGCCCTAATATTTAACAATCATATAATTAATTGAATGCAATGTCTCTTGTCGCAAGGAATGATTAGCATCACCATATCAGCAGTGCTCCCATCGCTCCGACCACCGCCGTGTCCAACCCAACAAAACTGCAAAGAAGCCTCAAATTTGCAACTATGGGTTCTTTGCATATCCATACTTCTCACTTCTCTTGGCACTGGTGGCATTAGGCCTTGTGTGGTTACCTTTGCCGCAGACCAAATTGATATGACCAAATCCAGTGTTGCTTCTCGCGGTTGGAATTTCTTCAACTGGTATTATTTTAGCATGGGAATGGCAATATTAATTGCGTTAACTGTTGTTGTTTATATACAAGATAATGTGGGTTGGTCTTGGGGCCTTGGAATCCCAACTATCGCTATGGCTCTATCTACTGTAATTTTTCTAGTTGGTTCTCCTCTTTATGCGAAGTTAAAGCCAGGAGGTAGCCCTTTGGTTAGATTGGCTCAAGTCATTGTTGCTGCTGTAAAAAAGAGAAAAATAGCGACGCCAGATGATCCTAAACTCTTGTACCAGAATAGAGATCTTGATGCTGCTATTTCTATCAATGGACGACTTTTACACTCCAATCAATTCAAGTAAGTTATATTAAACTTTTAATTTAATTTATAGTCCATTGAAGTATTAAAGACCAAGATTTTACTTTTGAGAAAATTTTATTTATATTTTTGAATTATAACTAATTGATACTTTGCTATTTAGTTATTTTTAGCCTAGTAATGGAAGGAACTCATATTAAAAAATAATTCCAAAATCAATTGTAGACAATAAAAATAAAATAATTTCAAGTAATTATTTTTTATCGGCTCAAAAGAAATTCTCTGTTTTTTTTTTCTTCAGAAGCTACTGTTTGACATTGTAATTAATGATAAGCTAGTCCATAGTGATTACTTCAATGTCTAAATTTCTGACCACACCTAAGTGTAAATGCTTCAAGTTAATCTTTCATTCCTGCATTAAAATTTGTAGGTGGATTGATAAAGCTGCAATAGTAACAGAAGGTGAGCAAACAGATTCAAAGACACTAAATCAATGGAGGCTAGCCACAGTCCACAGAGTTGAGGAGTTGAAATCCATCATCAGAATGCTACCTATTTGGGCAGCTGGGATCTTACTTGTAACAGCTTCCTCACATCTGCATAGCTTTGTTATCCAGCAAGCTCGCTCTATGGATCTCACTTATCACATCCCTTGGAAATCCCACCAGCTAGCCTATCCATATTTAGTATCCTAAAAATGCTCACAGGACTTGTTTTATATGAACGCCTTTTCGTCCCCTTTGCACGTCGTTTCACTGGAACCCCTCAGGCATCACTTGGTTACAGAGAATGGGCATCGGTTTCTTTGTTAACACCATTGCAACTATTGTTTCAGCATTAGTTGAGACGAAAAGAAAAGCAGTTACTGCCCATCACAACGTATTGGATGATCCTAAAGCCATTATTGCAACAAGTGTTTTTTGGTTAATTCCCCAATTTTGCATCCATGGAGTAGCAGAAGTTTTCATGTCTGTTGGCCACTTGGAGTTTCTTTATGATCAATCACCTGAAAGCATGAGAAGTACAGCTGCTGCGCTTTATTGGGTAGCTATTTCAATGGGAAATTATATAGGTATAGTATCACTAGTTCACAAGTATACTGGCCAAGAAAATAATTGGTTGCCTGATAGGAATCTGAATAGAGGACGATTGGATTACTATTATTGGCTTGTAACAGGTATCTATGTTATAAATCTTGTTTATTATGTAATTGTTCTTCGGTTTCATGCTTATAAACCTTTAGAAGAGGCCAAAGAAGAAGACAAGGAAGAGAGAAATCCCTGCAGATAAAAGATTGAATGATGAAATGGGGAAAATGAGGTTGAGCTCACTAGAAATGAGATAGTTAGGATTGTTTAAACAAAATTGATATGACCAACTTTAAATATAAATATCTCTCGTCTGGTTACATTTGGTGCAGACCAAAATGATATGACAAAATCAAGTGTTGCATCTTGCAGTTGGAACGTCTTCAACTGGTATTATTTTAGTATGGGAGTGCCGATATTAATTGCCTTGACTATTGTTGTTTATTTAAAAGTTGATGATGGTTGGGCTTGGGATTGTGGTCCTGGAATCTCAACTATAGTTATGGCTTTATCTAATATAACTTTTGCTTCTTTCCTTTTTATTTTAAGTTAAAGTCACCTAGCAGTAACAACATTAATTTTCTATTAATCTATATAGTTTATAAATAACCAGAAAAATAAGTTTCAAGTAATTAGTAAATTAAGAATTCTGAAAACTTGAAAAAAAAAGTTGTTTTTACGCAGATTTTATTAATTCTAAAAACTTTTGTTACTATCTAAAAAAATATCTATAAACATCATAAACCATACAATATTAGGCTTATTTCTCATGAACAATTACAATTAATTGATTTTGACTTAGACGACCTTTTGGTCATTATGTAATAAATAGCCCACTCACAATTAATAAAATTTAAAATTATTTATTTATTTATTTTTTTTTGTAAGGCTCGTAGCAAAACGAAGTCATTAATATTCAATTAGTGTTAATATTGTCCTTACACATTTTTTATATATAATATTGATTTTGCTAATATATGGTGAGAGTAACACATATAATAGGAAAAATCATGTCACATAAGCATAAATACAATTGAGATAGAAAATAGCATATATTCAATGAATTTGGGCATTTCACATCCACGTAATTAATTTATGGGACCTATTTTTTTCTTTAATTTTTATATATCACTTGCTAAATTAGCAGAGATGAAACCTATAGACTATATAATTTCAATCATGAAAAAAAAAACTTTTATTTGTTTATAAATATATATGTACTAATTATTTTTATAATTTTATAAATTTTATTTTTATTCTGACTAAAATTTCATAATTTTAAAAGTTATTTGGACATCACTGTAAGCAATAATTACTCTAATTATGCTCCTGTAGCACACTCTTTTCTATGCTCTTGTAGCACGTTTTAGGGTTTTTCTTTGTCTCTCTTATTTTTAATTGCCATATTACTGATCCCGATCTTAGCTCTCTAAACATTAAGAATAATGAAGAAGAGGGGTGGAATCTATCAAAGATAGGAGGTGTTCTTGTGCCAACTTATGATTTCTGTCTTTCTGGTTGGTTTCTAACGAAAGTTGTGTTTAATTTTGTGGCTATGTGTGTAATATGTAATTTTAGATAAAATTAAATATTTAAAAAAAAGGGCTAATTAGAGTATTGAGAAATGTATATGTATAATATATAACTAATGTATATACAAGATATACATTGGATATATCTAATATATATACGGTATATACATAATATTTACTTATTATAAACATTGGTTATATAACATATACCTAAAATATATATGATATATACACATACATAAAGATATACATATTATATACAAAATGTATATATAACACATACATATATATTAAGATATACATAATATATATGCAAAGTATACAAATGGTGTTGGGAAGATAAGAACTAAACAAATAAATAAATAAAGTCAAAGGAAGAAATAAAATGAGTGGATGGAATTTAAGGGAAAAAATAAATAAATAAATAAATAAATTAGTATATATGGATGGAAAGGAAAGAAGAAAACTAAAAACACTCTTCATCCTTCTTCTTCCTTTTCTTGGGGCTGAATTCTTAGAGAGAGAGATAGCGAGAGGAGATTTTTTATTCTTCAATACTGAAAATTTTACAAGAATTTTAAAGAAATCAAGTTGGTTTTGAAGAAAAATTAAGAATTTAAATAAGTAGCTTTTCTTTCTTAAGCTTGTTTCTTGAATATTTTATGATTATGTAAGGTTAGGCTAGAAAGAAAAAGTTCATTGAAATTGTTAAAATTGAAAGTAATGGAGTTGACAAAGTAGATATAAGATGATTTGATGATCAATCGGATGAGATGGGCATAATTGATGAAATTAGGGTTATTGGATGAATATATAAAATTAGAGTTTTTAGTATGGGTGTTTATAATTATTGTAATGGGTTGATTTAATGTTGTTTTGATATGTATTTTATGATTTTAAGGTTAGTTGTTGAATATGAGTGAGTTTTGATGAAGTTAGAGCTTATGGGGGAGATTATGTGGAATTAGGGTTTTGGATGAAGGTTGTTATAATTGTAGAAATGAGTTGTTTTGAGGTTATTTGGCCAAGTAAGTAATGATTTTATGGTTAGATGATGGAGAAGAGTTGGTTATAGTGAAGTTTGGAAAAACTAGTAAGTGTTGAAATTAGGGTATTGTTGGAATTTTGATAGAACTTGTGTAAATAATGATAGTTTGATATAAATTAATCATGGAAATTACTTTAAATTAAATAATATTGCTTGTTGTTGGTTTATGTGTATTTAGGTCAAGGTAGCCCAAAAGAAGATAATTAGGGTTTTAGTGAAGGAAAGAGGTGGAAAGAGAATTGGACTAATTTGGAGCTAAGAAAAGATTAGTACATATTTTGATAATTATTATTTGAATAACATTGTAGTTGACATAACAAATTGTAATTTTGTGAATCTATTATGTCACTCTCATATTGGCTGTGATAGGATATGTGCATTGTACATCTGAAAGAGTGTATATTGTGTGAAGTATGAAATGACAAGCCATTGTAGAATGGCTAATGTAATTGCTATGTACTTAGCGTATAAGATATGAACTACGTTAAATATGATTGAAAAATATGAGAAAATGAATAATGTGATAAGTAATGAGAAAGAAAATGTGGAAAATAGCTAAAAATGTGATCAAATGTAAGGTGATCATGAAAAGTGGTGATCACTTAGAAAATGTGGAAATGTGAAGAGATATTGTATGTTTTTAACCCTATACAATTACTTGTCCAATAATATTGAGATTGGTTATGCATACGTTGATAGACCTGAGCAGAGCCAGGTCCTAAGATTGAGATTGATGAAAGACCAAGGCTAGGTCATGAGACTGGACATGATAATTGTATAGGGGTTATTGGGCTCAATATGTGTATATGGATGTGTTGTGTGTGTATGGTCATGTGGTAATAAGGGTTTTGTATAAATATTGCATATTACATTATGAGAAAGAGCATTTAGATAATAATGTATATTGTTATTAAAATTTATACCACTAAGTTATATGCTTAGTGCGATTAGTTGTATCATGCAGGTGAGAGGACTGCAGAGTAGAGTGGTCCAAAGTGAGATGGGGGATTGGAGTTTCTATTTTACTACAAGACCAACCGTGTTGGGAATTGCATACATGTATAGTTTCTAATGTATTTTGGTTTTTGTATAGTACAAAAATCACATGTGTAATAAACTTGTTTTGGGAAATGTTATACATATATTTATATATACTTGTGATGGTACTGGTTTTACTTAACAATGAGACAATTTGATGTAAATTAATGAAATGATGATTTTGGAGTAGTATTGGATCTTTGGTGGATTTTGCTAAGAATATTGTTTCGGGAGTGTAAATTTTTAATGCATGCATTTTAATGATTTTGGAATATACCCAAATTACAGACAAAACTTTGGCGAATTTTTCCTAGAGATTTTCTACTAAATACACTATTTTGAATAAATAATATGTATGAACTTATCAATTAAATTTGTCTTTCAATAATACAATTATTTTGATATTAATTATGTTAGTTTTCACAGTTATTTATTATGACATTTTTATATTCTATATGCGTACTCTATGTATATAGGGGATATGTATTATACGTATATAAGGTATAAGGGTGTTACAATATATAATACACTAGCTAATGTGTGAAAGCCAATAGGAGGTGTCAACATTAAGGACCTGGTTTCGGGTTTTTTTTTGTTTAGATTTTACCATGAGGTTGATATTCAACAAGTTTAGATGGTGGTCCCTGGTCTTTCAATAGTCATTTGTTGATCACACATCGATTGCAAATCAATGAAGATTGGTGAGCGCGAGCTACACTATAGCAATACTGCAAGTGCACGGGTCGACCAAGTAATAAAGTAGTAAGTGAGTTATCGTTTCATTGAGGACAAGGTCAAGTACTAGTGCAAATCTTAACTGTTGTTTAGCAAATCAATAGGTTTGTGATGTGGAGTAATTAAAAACAATTAATCTAATGACTGAAAGTAAAGGGAAATTAAATGTTGAGCAAAAAGGATTAATGGTAATAAAACTATCCAGATATTGAATCCCCCTAGCCTCAATGATATTTATGAACATCAATTCAGTTAAATCATTTAATATAGTTGAGTTGGCATTCCTCTAACTTAGACTAAAACCTCTCTCGAGTGAATTAATCCCTAATCACTAAGTAGAGTGTCGGAATCTCTTTTCAAACACAATTAATTAGATCTTGCATTGAGAACAAGGAACTATAAACCAAAGAATCTTGTAAGTCTATCTCTAGTACTCCAATCAATCCTCAACCCTTATGAGTAGTCAATTCATATCAAGCTTTCTCAAGTCAATAATATGAAAATTGCAACCAATCAATAAGCATGCTATTATCAATTGGAAATAGATCATTAAGTATCATAAGAATAAAACAACTCAATCAAATAATTCAACTAAAAATAATTATTTAATCCATACAAATAAGCTAGGGTTCATCAATATCTAGATAAAGAATGAATTAGTTCATATTCAAAACCAGAAAAAAAGAGCAAGAGAATTGAATAAAAGAAACCAAACAATCCATGGCGAATAATTTGTATTTCTTCACTTCAATCCTTGATTCTTGATTTAGATCTTGTTTAGAGTATGTCTTCACCCTCAATCTCAGCTCCAAAACTCTCCTCTTTGCTTTGGAAGTCGGCTTTAGGTTATAAGATATGAAATTCGGATCCTTAATTCATGCTTCAGCGTAGCTTTTATAGTGTAGATAATTTCACCTTACACGCCCATGTCACTGGGCGTGTCATTGCTACTGAGATTTTGAACTTAAGGCACGTCCAGTGACACGCCCATGTCACTGGGTGTGTCACAGCTACTGTAAAAACATTGCAAAAGGCACACTTGGTGACACGCCCATGTCCTTGGGAGTGTCAATGCTTCTGTATGGAGCATCAAGGGCAAGTCCATTGACATGCCCATGACCATGGGCGTGTCCATTCATGAATTTTTCTCTTTTCTTCTACTTTCATCCGTAATTCCTCCGAAATATCCATAAGCCTCAAAATACAGAGAATTCCTGAAATTAACCCTAAAATACACTTTGAACAAACAAATTAAACTCAATTGGATAATAATCATATTAAGAAATAGGAATAAAATATCATCAATTGTGTGCTTATCAAATTCCCCCACACTTGAGTTTTTGCTTGTTCTCAAGAAAACTAAATCACTGTAATAAGCAGAAATGACGGAATCCTCTATATTCAAAAAGAAAAGTAAAGTTTTGACAATACTCGAATCAGAAAACCTTGCTTTCTCAACCAAAAACTAATTCACAATCATAACAGCTGAATCAAGAAGTTTCAAAACAAAAATTTCATAAGCCCAAAACCTAAAAATCCAGAGTTAAAAGATTGAGCATAAAATTCTAGAAAATCAGAAAGCCATGAGCAAAGTACGAAAAATGTAAATTTTCTCTTAAGTTCCCTAACCCTCAAATTTTTTTTAATTTTTTTTTTCAAATGCATATACACATGTATATACATTTTAAGGAGCCCGATTTGTTTGAACTGATACTAACCTTTTGACGGGAAGGTAAACATTTGTGATGCTGACCCCCGGTTACTCAGACAGAATCACCGTTCAAATGGCTACTAGCACTATTCATGATTCCAACTCATTTGTTTTAATTCAAGAGTAAAAATCAGCGGAACAGGGATAAATTTTCAAAGCTCCTTTAATTAGAATTATTTATTATATATATATATATTTAACAACTCAAGGGTCAGAAACTTAAGGGTCATACTAAGTCCGACTCAAGAATCTAAGGAATTATAACATGTCAAAAATGTAACTAAGGTTTTAAACTTTAGATGTATCCAATTTCCATCAATCCACAACCCAACTATAGCTATTACAATCGATCCTTAGCAATTGGTCAAGATCACTAAGTTAGCCTCAACAAGAAATTGTCATTTAGGAAATCTCAAATTAGTTCAACATATAAAGGGAAACCACATCAATTCACACTTATTACAACAATCTAGCTTACTTAAATCCAAAAAGAAAAACAATTTGCAGAAATTATTTGAGACAAATGAATCAAATAGAAAGAATGAAATCATAAAAATTCAATCAAGAAAGTAAACCTCTCCCCCACACTTAAGACGCACATTGTCCCCAATGTGTGTGCAAAACAAGAAATAATGAAGAGAGAGAGAAAAACTTCCCTTTTCATGTCCATGAATGGAAAAATATGAGTACAGTGCCAAGAGTATGGTGAAGGAGGATTTGCCTCAAAACAAAAATCTAAAATGCAAAAAGAAGAAAAAATAAGGCTAAGACATAAATAAATAAAATAACAAGCAAAAGAAACAATTCTTAAAGAAAATAACAATTGTCCAAAAGCAATGAAAAAGAAAGAAAACTAAAAAGAATATTAAACAAGCAAAGAAATGAAAATAAAATAAAAATGTGGGCTAGTCAAAAATTGGTGCATCGCCGGAATCGTCACTGCCAGTCTCATCATCGGAAACATCAACTAGAAGTGCAGGTGCAGGTTCAGGGGCAAGTGCTGGTAATTTTTTTTCTCTGCCAAAAATCCATAGTTAAGTTGATCTGGAAGGGGTTTTAGTTCCAAGCTGGGTGGATCAATCATTGATGGTTTTGGCTTCTCTTCCTTTGGCATTTCAATATTCTCATATGCCCTGCATTTGAACGATTTGTTTGCTTCAAGAAAAGCAAGCTGCTCCATTACTTCTTGATCCTCAACATTTTTCTGCAATAAACACAACTCAAGGGAATCCTTGGAAACAATGTTAGTTACACAATTTACGGTCTCATGCTCAATAACATCATTGCATAATTCTGCCTCATCAAGTGAAAGTGAATGTTTCATAGCATCATATATCCTAAAAATAACTTTATCATCACTCACTCTCAAAGTTAATGTGCCATCATGAACATCGATAAGGGCACGGGCTTTATTTAAAAATGGCCTACCAAGAATAAGTGAAACATCTGCATCCTCATCAATATCAATGACAACAAAATCATTAGGGAAAATGAAATCCTCGACTTTTACCAACACATCTTCTATAATGCCATGAGGGTGGACTACTGACTTATCAGCAAGTTGGATGGTCATAAGTGTTGGTTTAGATTTACCAATGCCTAACTCTTTGAAAATTTTATAGGGCATAACACTTATGCTAGCCCCCAAATCAGCTAATGCACTCTTGACCTCAAGGTTACCTATTAAACATGGAATGGTAAAACTACCTAGATCTTTTAACTTCTTAGGTAACCTCCTTTGCAAAATTGCTGAACTCTTTTCAGACAACTGCACTAAAGACACTTCTTCAAGTTTCCTTTTGTTAGAAAGGATGTCTTTCAAAAATTTAGCATATTTAGGCATCTGTGACAAAGCATCAGCAAATGGAATATTAATGTGCAATTGTTTAAAAAGTTCAAGAAACTTACCGAAATGAGCATCAATCTTGTCCTTGTTCAACCTTGCCGGATAGGGTACTCTAGGTCGGTATTCCTTCAATATGGGGCTGCTTTCTTGTGATTGCTGCTTCTCTTTCTCACTTTCCAATGCAGTTTTCTCTCCTGAAGTGACAGGAGGATTGTCTTCTTTTTCTTTTTCTTGTATTTCAGCCCTTTTCTCTGCCACTTCTCCACTTTTCTCATCCACATTACCTCTGATTTCTTTTCCACTCCTTAGTCTAATTGCCTTGAGCTGCTCTTTAGGATTTGCCTCAGTGTTTCTAGGCAGACTTCCTTATGGTCTCTCACTGAGCAACTTGGCAATTTGCCCTACCTGATTCTCCAAATTATGAATGGAGGCTTGCTGATTTCTTATGGTGGTTTAAGTTGATTGGAGCCTAGTTTCAGAAGCTGCTATAAATTTCTCCATCATGTCCTCTAAATTACTCTTTCTTGGAGGGGCAGCTTGTTGATGTTGGGGCTGCTGGAATCCAAGGGGAGGTCTTGGATTATTTTGATTAGTCCATGAGAAATTTGGATGATTTCTCCACCCCGGATTGTATGTGTTGCTGTAGGGGTTATTCTATTATTGCCTTGGCATATTTCCTACATAATCTACTTGCTTTTGCCTAGCAAACATGTTGCCATTTTGGCACTCTTGACTTTGATGTCCACCCCCACACCATTCATAAGACATCACTTGCATTACTTTCACAGAAGAAGAGGCCAAAGAATCAAATTTTTTATTCAATGCTTCTAATTGGGTTGTCAAAGCCACCACAGGATCTAATTGGTGTGAACCCATGACTTTCAGCTTTCCTTGCTCCCTTGGGGTTTGCCACTGATAATTTGTGATAGGCATGTCTTCAATTAAATCATTTGCTTGTTCAGGTGTCTTGTTGTTTATGGTACCACCAGCTACTGCATTAATGGATTGCTTACTTACATAATTTAACCCATTGTAAAATGTTTGAATTTGAAGCCATAGTGGAAGTCCATGATGAGGACACCTTCTCAACAAATCTTTAAATCTTTCCCAGGCATCATAAAGGGTCTCACCATCTTGCTGCAGAAAGGATGAGATATCATTCCTCAACGTAGCAGTTTTGGATGGTGGGAAGTATTTTTCTAAGAATTTCTCTGCTAACTGACCCCATGTGGTGAAGGTTCCTGGAGGAAAAGATTTCAGCCACTTCTTTGGTCTATCTCTAATGGAAAATGGGAATAATCTCAGCCTAATTGCATCCTCTGAGACATTATTTATCTTGAATGTGTCACATATCTCCAGAAAATTCTCAATATGTGCATTAGGATCTTCATCAGGAAACCCATCGAACTGACAAGTCTGCTGCACCATCTGAATTACATTTGCTTTTATTTTGAAGTTGTTTACAGCAACTGTCGGCCTCCGGATACTAGATTCAGCTCCGTTGAGATTGGGCTTAGCAAACTCCTGCATTGTTATTGGCTCAGCTCCTTCCATCACTTCAAACTCCTCTTCTTCTTCTGTTATTTCCAAATTTATTTCTGTTTCTGCGTCTTCCAAAACTGCCTCCTCTTCTTCCTTTCGCTTTCTCCTTAATGTTCTTTCTAACTTTGGATCTAATTCAAACAGTTGGGATGAGTTACCTCTGGTCATAAACGGGAGGAAATACCTAAAAATAAGCAAGAACCAATGTTAAAAACAAATAAAAATAAAACTAAATCAACAGTCTTAATTATATTACTAATATTAAAATCGTTGTCCCCGGCAACGGCGCCAAAAACTTGGTGCGCGCGAGCTACGCTATAGCAATACAGCAAGTGCACGGGTCGACCAACTAATAAAGTAGTGAGTGAGTTATCATTCCACTGAGGACAAGGTCAAGTACTAGTACAAATCTTAAGTGTTGTTTAGCAAATCAATAGGTTTGTGACGTGGAGTAATTAAAAACAATTAATCTAATGACTGAAAGTAAAGGGAAATTAAATGTTGAGCAAAAAGGATTAATGGTAATAAAACTATCCAGATATTGAATCCCCCTAGCCTCAATGATATTTATGAACATCAATTCAGTTAAATCATTTAATATAGTTGAGTTGGCATTCCTCTAACTTAGACTAAAACCTCTCTCGAGTGAATTAATCCCTAATCACTAAGTAGAGTGCCGGAATCTCTTCTCAAATACAATTAATTAGATCTTGCATTAAGAACAAGGAACTATAAACCAAAAGATCTTGTAAGTCTATCTCTAGTACTCCAATCAAGCCTCAACCCTTATGAGTAGTCAATTCATATCAAGCTTTCTCAAGTCAATAATATGAAAATTGCAACCAATTAATAAGCATGCTATTATCAATTGGAAATAGATCATTAAGTATCATAAGAATAAAACAACTCAATCAAATAATTCAACTAAATATAATTATTCAATCCGTACAAATAAGCTAGGGTTCATCAATATCTAGATAGAGAATGAATTAGTTCATATTCAAAACCAAAAAAACAGAGCAAGAGAATTGAATAAAAGAAACCAAACAATCCATGGCGAATAATTTGTATTTCTTCACTTCAATCCTTGATTCTTGATTTAGATCTTGTTTAGAGTATGTCTTCACCCTCAATCTCAGCTCCAAAACTCTCCTCTTTGCTTTGGAAGTCGGCTCTAGGTTATAAGATATGAAATTCGAATCCTTAATTCGTGCTTCAGCGCAGCTTTTATAGTGTAGATAATTTCTCCTTACACGCCCATTGACACGCCCATGTCACTGGGCGTGTCATTGCTACTGAGATTTTGAACTTAAGGCACATCCAGTGACACGCCCATGTCACTGGGCGTGTCACAGCTACTGTGAAACATTGCAAAAGGCACACTTGGTGACACGCCCGTGTCTCTGGGCGTGTCAATGCTTCTGTATGCAGCATCAAGGGCACGTCCATTGACATGCCCATGACCATGGGTGTGTCCATTGATGAATTTTGCTCTTTTCTTCTACTTTCATCCGTAATTCTTCCGAAATGTCCATAAGCCTCAAAATACAGAGAATTCCTGAAATTAACCCTAAAATACACTTTGAACAAACAAATTAAACTCAATTGGATAATAATCATACTAAGAAATAGGAATAAAATATCATCAATTGTGCACTTATCAAAGATCCCACTGTTTTTTGTTCAGATCTAGGTTCAAGTCCATAATTTACCCCCTCTTGGAAATTATGGCACAGAATTTTGGAAATTTTGTTGGTTAATTTATTGAGTATGATTCAAGATCAATTTCTATAGGATTCCAAAGCTTTTATGCATGTAAGATTTGCACTAGATCTCCGCCAACCTTTAGTGCAACGTAAGAAACTCCTTCTTCTAGGAGTGTGACTGTTTATGCTACCTTTAAGCATGAGAAACTTTCATTATTCTACTTTCTTTATGGTTGCTTGGGCCATTCTAAGAATTTATGTGTATTACGGATTCGTTTTCCTCCTTCGATGTTGGTATATGAATGGAGTGAAGCTCGACGGGCTACCACTGGTCTATGTCCCATTCCGGCAAGTCCTTGGTTGCCTGAGGAGGAAGGTGATTCTTGGCCACAATCTATGGAGCGTAATTAATAGGACAAATCTTTGGCAAATCAATTTTCAAATTTAAATAAACATTATCAGGTGCATGGGATAAATACTGGTACACTTTAGCATATTTCTAACATGGAATATGAGGCTGATGTGGGGAAAAATTAGGTCCTAATGGTGATATGAGTGTTCAGTTAGCTGAGGACTCTCTTATTATGCAGGATGATGGAAAGAAGAGGTGTCGTCTCTCTCTTGATACCATGGGTGGTGGTCCTAGTATTCTTCCTTCAACATCACATTTACAAGTAGCAGAGCCTATTTCTCATGTATGTTGTCAGCCATAAAAATCATCAATTGGGACTACGAAGGTCCAGGTTCCCCTCGTGCAGTCCTATCTTTAAAGGTATTTGTTAGAAGGATGAAGCTAGATGTGTTGTTCCTTATAGAAATGCTTGTTTATGGTGTTAAGATTGAAAGTCTTCATTTTGTTATTGACTTTGATTATAGTTTTGTAGTATATAGACTTAGAAGAAGTGGTGGATTAGCATTGTTTTGGCTTTCTAATTTTTCTATTTTTGTTTCTCTTAATTCTCAAAATTTAATTGATTGTATTTTTTTTTCAAATAATGGAATAATGAAATGGAGATGCACCTGCTTTTGTGGTTACCCTGAATGTCAAAGGTAACATGATTCTTGCTCTATGCTCCTTAATCTTACTAGTCGTAGCTCTTTACCTTATTTTGTTCTTGGTGATTTTAATGATTTATTGAATCTAGAAGATAAAGTTGGTGGACCTTCTCTTCTAGAATCCTTACTATATGGTTTCTGGTCTACTATTGAGAGGTGTGGTTTATATGATTTTGATATTACTGGCTCTCCTTTTACATGCCAGTGGGGTAGGGGATCATCAAAATGGGTTCAAGAATGACTAGATAGATGCTTGGTGTCTGAGTCATGGTGTTAGATATTTTTGAACCATTCTCTATATAATTTTATTGCTGCTACTTCTAACCATAGTCTAATAATTTTATGTACTTTGGAGGATCTCTTCCAAAATGTAGGGAAGCATTTTTGCTTTGAGAATGAATGGTTGTTGCATCGTGATATCTCCTTAGTTGTGAGCTCTAGTTGGATTTTGGAAGAAGGTGACCTTCTTGAGAAAATTGAGTGTTGTGCTAAAGCTCTTTATGTGTAGAGCCAAAATCATACTGGTAATTTTAAGAGAAGGTTAACTAATTTATATTCTTGTCTATCTAGATGTCAGTTGGGTATCTCAGCTGGTGATGGTCTTGTTCAAAAGCAAATTTGGGAAGAGATTAATATTATGTTAGAGTAGCAAGATATTTTTTTAGAAATAACGAGCTAAGAATTTTTATCTCCAAAGCAGGGATTCAAATTCAAAATATTTTCAATCACATGCTTGTTCTCGTCATCACTATAACAGATTGTTGCTCTTAAGGATGGAGATGGAAATTGGTTTCAGATAAGGAAGGTCTTCAGAGCCTTTTGTTGTAATACTTTTCTACTTTAACTTATACGTCAGGGGCAAATTCTAATGATGTTGTCCATCTTATTGACCCATGTATTTCTGAGGAGGACAATAATCTCTTTGCTCCTTTTTCTAATAAGGAGTTCAAATGTGGTATTTCTCAAATGCACCCTGATAAAGCGCCAGGCCTAGATAGAATAAATCTAGCCTTTTATCAGAAATTTTGGTCTGTAGTAGGTTTTGATGTTATAAATACATGTAAGTCTTGGATCTCTTCTTGTTCTTTCCCAGATTCATTAAATGATACCTTGGTGGTTCTCATCCCCAAGAAGGAGAATCCAAGTACATTAAAAGACCTCAGGCCTATATCTTTATGTAATGTGATTTACAAAATTATTGCCAAAGTTCTTGCTAATATATTGAAGCAAATACATCCTAAGGTTGTTTTTATTTTCCATTCGACATTCATCTCTAGCGAACTTATTACATATAATGTTTTACTAGCTTGCAAGATCCTTCATTATATGCATTGCAAAAGAAGAGGTTGGGTTAGAGAGGTGGCTTTAAAAATTGATATTAGTAAAGCATATGATAGAGTTGACTGGTTATACCTTAAAGTAGTGATGTCTCGAATGGGATTTGCATCGAAGTGGATTGATTTAATGATGTTATGTGTTACTTCGGTGTCTTATACATTTTCTTGAAATGATTCTAAAATTGTTCCTATGATTCCTGGGCAGGTTTGAGGCAAGGGGACCCACCCTCTCATTATTTATTTATTCTTTGTGTAGAAGGTCTTTCTGTTATCTTTAGACAAGCCCAAGCTTCAAGGGATATCTACGGTGCCAAATTACTAGAGGTAGTCTAAGTATTTCTAATTTGCTCTTTGCTAATGACTCTTTCTTTTTATTTGAAGCTTCTATGTTGCAGTGTGAAAAGGTTAGGCAATTGTTGCAGACTTATGAGAATGCTTCAAGACAAGTAGTGAATCTACAAAAGTCTAGAATTTTCTTTCGCCCAGATGAGCACCCTGGTCTTCAGCATAATATCTCTACTATATTATGACTTTATTCAAAAGTTAATCATGGGCATTATCTTAGCCTGCTTTTACTTTTTGGAAGAAACAAATGACAATTTTTTTCTTTCCTAAAGGATAGATTATTATCTCGGATTAGAGGTTAGAATTTGAAGTTCTTATCATGTGCAAGGAAGGAGATTTTGCAACGCCTGCAATTTTATTAAAATATAATTAAATAAATAATTTGGAAGGTTAATTAAAGTGGTGGATGGAGGAAAATAATAAATGTATATGTGAAATATAAATAAAATATATAAAACATATAAATGTTATTAGTAAATGAAAAAGTTAAAGGTTAAATACTGAAAATGGTAAAATGGTAAAAAAATCAAAAGTAAAATTTTCAAAAAAATATTTCAAAATTAAATTAATTTTAGTGGAATATATTAATTAAGGATTTTTAATAATTAATTAATTATATTATTATTATATATATATGGATACAAATTAAGAAAGAAAATTAAAGGTTAATTTAAATCTTCATCTTCTTCTTCTTGTTAGCCTAGGCTGAACCACCATTTGTATAAAAGATGATATGTAAAGCCATTATAGTATGGCTATTAGTATTGTTATATATCAATAAAAAAAAAGTGAATTATGTATTAAAATGGAAAATTAGCCACATTTAGCTTGTGACTAAGAATGATGTTCAATGTGATTAGAAATGATGAAAATGAATGTGAAATGTGGAAAAACATGGAAAAAGTATAATATGATGAATATGTATTGTATGTTGCCTTGTATAATGTCTAGTTCCAAGAAATTATGTTTGGTATTGTTTGGCATGCCATATGCCTTTAAGGCAAAACACGATGGTGTCATCTTTATGATTATGCCGCTGGGCTAGACATGCTGGTGTCACAGTATTGATTATGCCTCCGGGCAAGACACACCGGTGTCATCATTATTGGGATAGGCCTAAATAATATTTTTGAAACTAGATTATTATATAAGGATTTTTAGGCCCAATGTGTGTTGCTGATGATATTATAATAATGAATTATATGTATTTCGCATGACATTGAGACATGATTCATTTTTAGGAATTTTTATTCATCATGTCAATTTTTTTATTATTATCAAAATATGTACCGCTAAGGTATTAGCTTAGTGCGATTGAATTCTATCGCGCAGGTGATAGGGTAAATAAAGAGAGCTCTGCTAGACCTGACCAGGTCTAGGACTTATGGATAGTGCTAGAAGTTTTCCAGATTGCCACTAGACCAAAGTCACTGCATAGCATGTAAATATAGTTGTTTTTGGTTAATTATATTATGTTTGTGTAAATTAGAAGTTATATAAAATTATTGTAACTTAGAAGTTAAATTGAATATTGCGAGTGTTGAAATGTTTTCTTATATATAAAATGCATGAGATGTTGAGTATATAAGATTTTGAAGTAATGGATGAGTGAATGTATTTGAGAGTGTAAAATTTTATGTAGGTTCTATTATTTGGTTTTGAGAATGTCCAATTTACAGAGAAAACTCTGATGAATTTTTTTTCAGAGAATTTTCTTTAAATTTATATTTTTGATGATGAATGTCTAATATGTATATTTGCTTGTCTATTAAAGTATATCTTATGGACTAAAATATTTTTCATAAGTTTAAGGAAAATTTTCAAATGATAAGGATGTTAATATCTTATATTTTTGTGTTAATATTTTACATATACGAAATGTATGTTAGTGTATGTGCCCTAGGCCATTTATTTGGATCTTTATGTTATACATTCATTATTAATAAATGAGGTTTTATTATCATTATTGTTTGTTTGCATGTTACACAATTTTGATATTTGTCCCTGGTTTATTATCGTTATAGAGATAAAAAAAAAATTCTTAACCAGTATGAACATTGATTTGATAATCATCAGATGGTTGTGTATAGTGATACAAATCAATTTCATAGATACTTGTTAGAGAACAATGTATTGGATAGACCCATCATGAGATTACTACATGAGTTAGTGTCATAAGTAAATCTCATGATAGTTATGTATTAATTCTTTGACTTGAGATTGTCATAGTTTCCAATATAAGGACTATTATATTTTGACATGATCAAACATTATCCGTAACTGGATAGTAATAAAGGTTATGATCATATATGATAGAAATTATGTAGAGGATAATGAACAATCAAGATAGAATTTGTCCCTCTCTTTGAGAGAGATATCTTTTGGGCCCCTTGATAAGTGAGACTGTGAAATGCATGGCCGTGCTCAAATGAATTGATAGTGTGATCAATTTCATTTGTTTTTATTAGTCTACTTGGAGATCGAGTAATAATAAGTTTGGACAATATAAGTATGACGTTGACCATGACTTATGTTCAAGCTAGATATCGTGTGACAAAGGGATTAAAGCATGTACTATTATTAGGCAAATTGGACATTCCTTATATTAATTGGGTAGTTGTAACGCCTTGCTAGAGGCCAATTATGACTTGTTGGTTTAATAGATATTAAATTGACTGCCAATTAATATGGGCCTATCGGGTCACACACAAGAATGCATTTTGGGCTGGATATAATATTAATAATATTAATATTAGATATTAATATTTATTATTATTATTATTATTTTCGTTATATATATATATTATTAGATAATATATTCAGAATCCTAATTAGATTTGGATTCTGAATTTGACTTACCTTATCCAATTATATATATTATTAGATAATATATTCAGAATCCTAATTAGATTTGGATTCTGAATTTGACTTACCTTATCCAATTTCAAATTGGATTCTGGAGTGATTATATTCTCTCTAGAAGTTAAGTCTTCATATAGGTAACATTAGAAAATTAAAAGAGAACGAAAAAGAAACCCTAATACGTTTTAGAGAAAACGTTTTTCAGCCTTCGCCGTTGCAGAGAGCTAGCACTCCAGACGGTAGCATTCGTGTAGATACGCGATAGAGGGTGTTTTGCGATCGAGGCATCTATTCCAAACTATGATTTCGAATCATCAACAGGTTAGTTCTTTGTACACTTTCGTCGAATTAAACGAACAACATGGATCCTGGTGGGAAATCAGAGATCAAAAAAATTGTTTCCGCTGCGTGTTTTGTTTGCAGTGATCTCCTTGATTTCCTAACAGTGGTATCAGAGCCACTTGTTGTTTTCGTTTAAGTCAAAAATGCCATGTTGATATGATTACATGAGATATATTGATTTCGTATGGCATGTTAATTATAAAACCCTAATTCATTTTTCATATGATGAGAAAGGATTGGTGTTTTTAATTTCATTTTCATGAGATGATCACGTATAAATGCCATCCATGTTTTGAACACCTATCAAAACTAAGATTGTATTAAAGTAGGTATTGCCAAAGCAATATGCTTTAAACATTCCTAGCTAAGTAGGATGAGTAATAGTGCTACTCATATGTTTTAAAATTGGTTAGGCTTAATTAGGCTATCAAAATGGTTTTGGGCCTAAGGCATTAGATGGAATTCAACATGCTATGACATATGATGTCAATATTCCAAATTACTAAGAGTTACATGAGATGTAATTGGTAAAGATGTTACCTACCTAAATAACTTGATTTTAAGCGTCACGCCAAAGCTGAGTTTAGAATTAAGTGAAATACGGATCTTAGCCTACTAAAATTTTTCTTTAGAGGGTTATATTTTTAGTAGGAGTTTAAATAATTTTAACCTCATTATTAATTAAAATTTGACTTTGCATATTTATCAACAGATGACTGCTAATAACAATTCCACCTTATCACTGCGATCTATCCTTGAGAAGGAAAAACTGAAAGAATGTGGGACTAATTTTGTTGACTGGTTTAGGAACCTGAGAATTGTTCTCAAATAAGAGAAAAAGTCCTACATGCTTGATGAAGCTATCCCTGACCCATCTCCTGCTGATGCTTCTAATGCTATTAAGAGTAAGCATAAGAAGCATGTGGATGATTCAAATGACATAGGATGTCTTATGTTGGCTACTATGTGTCCAGGACTTCAGAAGGATCTGGAACACTTAGAGGCTTATGAGATGAGTGTGCATCTCAAACAAGCTTTCCAACAACAGGCTAGGCAAGATAGGTTTAACACCGCTGTTGCATTATTTGACTGCAAAATGTCTGAAGGTGAATCTGTTAGTGCTCATGTTTTGAAGATGAAAGGCTATCTAGATCACCTTGCTAGACTTGGTTATCCCCTGAGTTTAGAACTCTCCACGGATTTGATCCTACATTCATTTCCTAGTAGTTTCTCACTGTTTGTCATGAACTATAACATGAATGACATGGAGAAATCCATTCCTGAGCTACATGGTATGCTCAAAACTGCTGAGGGGAATATCAAAAAGCCTACCCAAATATTGAATGTCAATATTAAACAAATGAAAAAGAAAGCCAAATATACTAAAGGCAAGGGTAAGGTAAAAGGTGCTAAAGGGTCCAAGGGACAAGCTAAACCAAAACCTGAACCTAAGGCTAAAGTTCCTAAGGAAGGGACTTGTTTCCATTGCAACAAGCCTGGGCATTGGAAGAGAAATTGTCAACTCTATTTGGATGAGTTAAAGAAGTTGAAGGGTAGTGCGACTACATCTTCAGGTATTTATGTTATAGAAATTAATTTATCTATTCCTTCTTCCTGGGTATTAGATACCGGATGTGGATCTCATATTTGTACAAATATGCAGGGACTCAAAAGGAGTAGGATGCTGAAGAAGGGCGAAGTGGACCTACCTGTTGGCAATAGAGCAAGAGTTGCTGCTATAGCTGTAGGAACTTATGAACTTGTTATGCCCAATGAGTTATTGTTAATTTTGAACAATTGCTTTTATGTTCCTACTATGAGTAGGAATCTTATTTCAGTATCTGTTTTGGATGATGAAGGTTATTCATTTTTTATTAAGAATAAGAAATGTTATATTTTTGATAAAAATGATTTGCTTTATGGTATTGAAAATTCTTATAATGGCCTTTATATCCTTAATCTTGATGATTCTAATGGTAATGATATCTATAACATAACTTCTAAGAGAACTAAGCCAAATGAGTTAAACCCTACTTATTTATGGCATTGTCGCCTTAGCCATATCAATGAGAAACGCATTTCTAAGCTCCATCAAGATGGATTATTAGATTCATTTGATTTTGAATCATTTGAAACATGTGAGTCTTGTTTGCTTGGTAAGATGACAAAGGATCCTTTTACTGGGCATAGTGAAAGGGCTAATGATTTATTGGGCTTGATACATACAGATGTATGTGGTCCTTTTAGCATTAGTGCCAGAGGAGGATTTCGATACTTCATTAATTTTACTGATGATTTCAGTAGGTATGGCTATGTCTACCTAATGAAACATAAGCATGAGTCTTTTGACATGTTTAGAACTTTTCAAAATGAAGTACAAAATCAACTTGGTAAAACAATTAAACAACTTCGATCAGATCGAGGTGGGGAATATTTGAGCCAAGAGTTTGATGATCATCTAAGGGATTGTGGAATTGTTTCACAACTGACTCCTCCAGGAACTCTACAGTGGAATGGAGTTTCTGAAAGGAGAAATCGAACTCTATTAGATATGGTTCGATCAATGATGATTCAAGCGGATC
The DNA here is from genome assembly GCA_947685225.1 of Garcia nutans. Classification (NCBI taxonomy): domain Eukaryota; kingdom Viridiplantae; phylum Streptophyta; class Magnoliopsida; order Malpighiales; family Euphorbiaceae; genus Garcia; species Garcia nutans. The sequence continues at coordinate 24,761,807 of CANTUV010000001.1, forward strand.
TTCCTTTATCTTTTTGGGGTCATGCTTTGGAGACAGCTGCATTCATTCTGAACCGTGTACCATCTAAGGCGGTTGAAAAGACACCATATGAGATATGGACAGGTAAGACACCTAGTTTGTTTTTTCTTAAGATTTGGGGTTGTGAAGCTTATGTGAAAAGACCAGTTTCAGATAAGTTAGCTCCAAAGTCTATCAAATGTAATTTTGTGGGGTATCCTAAGGAAACTAAAGGATACTATTTCTATACTCCTTCAGAGAACAAAGTGTTTGTTGCTCGAAATGGGATTTTTTTGGAAAAGGAATTTCTTTCTAAGAGAACTAGTGGGAGTATAGTAGAACTTGAGGAAACTCAAGTACCACAAGAAATCATTGAGCCGTCTATAGAGCCTATTTCAGAACCATAAATAGTTGTGGAGTCTGAAGATGTAACACAAATCCCTCGCAGGTCTGATAGGACACGTCGTCAGCCAGAGAGATATGGATTTCTTATGACTGATGATAGTGAAGTAATTCTCATAGATCAAGATGAGCCTACTACCTATCAAGAAGCTGTGTTAGGTCCAGATTCAGACAAATGGCTTGGAGCCATGAAATCTGAGATGCAATCTATGTTTGACAACCAAGTTTGGCCTTTAATTGATCCTCCAGAGGGTATTAAGACTATTGGTTGCAAATGGGTTTTCAAGAAGAAAACTGACATAGATGGGAATGTGCAGACCTATAAAGCAAGGCTTGTTGCAAAAGGTTTCAAGCAAACTCATGGTATAGACTATGATGAAACCTTTTCACCAGTTGCTATGCTTAAGTCTGTTAGAATTCTCATTGCCATTGCAGCATACTATGATTATGAGATATGGCAAATGGATGTCAAAACCGCTTTCCTTAATGGAAACTTGCTTGAGGATGTGTATATGACACAACCTGAGGGTTTTGTAAATCCTGAGAATTCTACAAAGGTTTGCAAGCTTCAAAGATCCATTTATGGATTGAAGCAAGCATCTCGAAGCTGGAATCTTCGTTTTGATGAAATAGTTAGGAACTTTGGTTTCATCAAGAATGAAGATGAACCTTGTGTTTACAAGATGGTTAGTGGGAGTGCAGTAGTGTTTTTAGTCTTATATGTGGATGACATATTACTCATTGGGAATGATATCCCTACCTTGCAAAAGGTTAAGACTTGGTTAGGGAATTCTTTCTCAATGAAAGACTTAGGTGAGGCTGCCTATATCCTTGGTATAAAGATCTATAGAGATAGATCTAGAAGGATAATTGGCCTGAGTCAAAGTACATACATCGATAAAGTGTTGAAGAGGTTCAACATGCAAGATTCCAAAAAGGGATTCTTGCCTATGTCTCATGGCATTCATCTCAGTAAGAGTCAATGTCCTATGACATCTGATGAGCGAGATCGAATGAATAAGATTCCTTATGCTTCTGCTATAGGATCTATTATGTATGCCATGTTATGTATTAGACCAGATGTCTCATATCCATTAAGTGCAACTAGTAGATTTCAAGCTGATCCTGGTGAAGGTCACTGGACAGCTGTCAAGAATATTCTTAAGTACCTTCGAAGGACTAAAGATGTATTCTTGGTTTATGGAGGTTTGGAAGATGTGCTAGTTGTAAATGGTTACACAGATGCTAGTTTCCAAACTGACATAGATGATTTTAGATCACAATCAGGTTTTGTATTCGCATTGAATGGTGGAGCTGTTAGTGGGAAGAGTTCAAAACAAAGCACTGTGGCTGATTCTACAACAGAGGCTGAGTATATAGCAGCATCAGATGCAGCTAAGGAAGCAGTCTGGTTGAAGAAATTCATCACTTAATTTTTGGTGGTGCCTAGCATTGCAAATCCCGTGGACATTTATTGTGACAACAATGGTGCCATAGCACAGGCAAAAGAGCCTAGATCTCATCAAAGGTCTAAGCATATACTCAGGCATTTTCACCTCATTCGAGACATTATCAATAGAGGAGATATCAAGATATGCAAAGTTGACACAAATGATAACATAGCAGATCCATTAACAAAGCCTCTCTCACGGGTCAAGCATGATCAGCACACTAGATCTATGGGTCTTAGAAATTTGTAGGCCTAGTGCAAGTGGGAGATTGTTAGTGTATGTGCCCTAGGCCATTTATTTGGATCTTTATGTTATACATTCATTATTAATAAATGAGGTTTTATTATCATTATTGTTTGTTTGCATGTTACACAATTTTGATATTTGTCCCTGGTTTATTATTGTTATAGAGATAAAAAAAAATTCTTAACCAGTATGAACATTGATTTGATAATCATCAGATGGTTATGTGTATAGTGATACAAATCAATTTTATAGATACTTGTTAGAGAACAATGTATTGGATAGACCCATCATGAGATTACTACATGGGTTAGTGTCATAAGTAAATCTCATGATAGTTATGTATTAATTCTTTGACTTGAGATTGTCATAGTTTCCAATATAAGGACTATTATATTTTGACATGATCAAACATTATCCGTAACTGGATAGTAATAAAGGTTATGATCATATATGATAAAAATTATGTAGAGGATAATGAACAATCAAGATAGAATTTGTCCCTCTCTTTGAGAGAGATATCTTTTGGGCCCCTCGATAAGTGAGACTGTGAAATGCATGGCCGTGCTCAAATGAATTGATAGTGTGATCAATTTCATTTGTTTTTATCAGTCTACTTGGAGATCGAGTAATCATAAGTTTGGACAATATAAGTATGACGTTGACCATGACTTATGTTCAAGCTAGATATCGTGTGACAAAGGGATTAATGCATGTACTATTATTAGGCAAATTGGACATTCCTTATATTAATTGGGTAGTTGTAACACCTTGCTAGAGGCTAATTATGACTTGTTGGTTTAATAGATATTAAATTGACTGCCAATTAATATGGGCCTATCGGGTCACACACAAGAATGCGTTTTGGGCTGGATATAATATTAATAATATTAATAATAGATATTAGTATTTATTATTATTATTATTATTATTATTTTCGTTATATATATATTATTAGATAATATATTCAGAATCCTAATTAGATTTGGATTCTGAATTTGACTTACCTTATCCAATTATATATATTATTAGATAATATATTCAGAATCCTAATTAGATTTGGATTCTGAATTTGACTTACCTTATCCAATTTCTAATTGGATTCTGGAGTGATTATATTCTCTCTAGAGGTTAAGTCTTCATATAGGTAATATTAGAAAATTAAAAGAGAACGAAAAAGAAACCCTAATACGTTTTAGAGAAAACGTTTTTCAGCCTTCGCCGTTGCAGAGAGCTAGCACTCCAGACGGTAGCATTCGTGTGGATACGCGATGGAGGGTGTTTTGCGATCAAGGCATCTATTCCAAACTGTGATTTTGAATCATCAACAGGTTAGTTCTTTGTACACTTTCGTCGAATTAAACAAACAACATGGATCCTGGTGGGAAATCAGAGATCAAATAAATTTTTTCCGCTGCGTGTTTTGTTTGCAGTGATCTCCTTGATTTCCTAACAATGTATGTATAGGGTATATGGGTGTTAAAAGCTTTGTTGAAGTCTATTGCCCAAGCGATCCCTTCATATTGCATGAGCTACTTTCTTATCCCTCTCTCTTTATATGATGAATTCCTTTTGGCGGGGTTCTAATATAGGAGGACCTTGATCTATTCATTGGTTGGCATGAGATAAGTTGTGTCAAGGTAAAGAGGTTGGAGGTATGGGTTTTTTGTAGTTTGCATCAATTTAATTTGGCTATGTTAGGTAAGTAATGTTTGAGATTACTTTAAACCCTCCTCTCTTCTTGCTTTGATTCTCAAAGCTAGATACTATCCATCTGGAAATTTTTTAAATGGTTGATTACGATATAATTCGAGCTATACTTGGAGAAGTATTCTTGCTACCCAAGATTTGATAAAGGCTAGTGTGCAAAGAGGTATAGGCGATGGCCGTTTTATTCGTGTTTATCATTATCCTTGGCTCCCCTTGAATGGTCATTTCTTTACCACAAATATTCTAGATCTTGATCAGAAAATTTGTTAGTTTCTGATTTGATTAATGAAGGGTATCAAAGTTGGAACATTGATATTTTATGTTCTTGCTTGCCAAATGATGAGGTTCAAGCTATTCTTTAGATTTCTCTATGTCATTTTCATAGTAGGGACTTTTACGTATGGTATTTACTAAAGATGGCCAATATTCTGTGAAGAATTCATTTAAAGTTGTAGTGCAAGGCTTATTCATGGGCAATTCTCTTCTTTTTGCATCCTTTTGGAAAAAACTCTAGCGTCTTCATATTTTGCCAAAGATTAAGAATTTTTGGTGGCGTCTAGCTCTTGATATACTCCATTCTAAAGCTTGCCTTAATTATTGCCATGTGTTTGTTGATCTTAGTTGTGCAAGATATGGTCTTTATAAAGATAGGTTGCATACTGGTAGAAGTATGAAGAAGGAATATGGAGTTTTAATAATTTAGAACAAAGAGTTCATAAAAAAAATGAATGATATATGATTTAGGGTTTGAGTATGTAAAAGTAGGATATCTAATTGATGATGTTAATTAGTGTAAGGAAATGAATTAGTGTGGTTTAAAAGTAAATGTTATGATCTTAAGATTGAGAATGTGATATGGATGAGATTTGGCGAGGTTCATATTGTTGGTTGCATTATATGAAATTTGAATTTTTGAAATGGGTTTCCATAATTGTGAAAGTGATGTGTTTTGATGTTATATTAATATAAAAATAATATTTTTAAAGTTAGCTCTTGAAAGTGAGATTAATAGAATGAAGTTTAAGTAAAGTAGTAAGTTGGAAATTTAGAGTTGTAAGGGAATTTCGATAAGGATCGTTCAGATATTGATAGTTTAATATTTAATAAGCAAGGGAGTAATTTTTGAATGAGTAATATTATTTGTAAAAGTACTAACTAAGGTGTAATGTGGTTGATAATATAGAAATTTGTTATGAAATAAAGGGAAATGATTAAGAAAGTGAAAATGAGTTACTTTAGTTAATTGAATTGAAAATGATGAAAATGGATATGAAAGGTGTGATCAATGCATAAAAAAAATGTGAGAGAGATGTCACATTGGAAACGTGACTAAGATTTATGTGAAGTGTTAGAAAAAAAAATTATAATAAGAAACTTATTTAAAAGATGGGCAATTAAATAAGAAAGATGTTAATTATGTTGTGGTCAGAGTGTATATATATGTTGAATTGATGAATAACCTAAGTAATGTTAAAAGAATGAGAAATGATAATGTTCTCTGAAATGTGATAAATGTTAACTTTGTAGAGGTTGTATGTAAAAGAGGAATTGAGTATAATTGTATGATTTGTGAGATGAGATTTTTTTTCAACATGAACACAAATATGATATATAAGAAAATATGGAAAGTAAGTCACATTGTGATTATGACTTACGAAGGTGTATGTGGATGATTAAAAAAAATGTTATCGAGTGTTTACTACCTTATACAAATACGTGTCTGGTGATATTGAGAATGATATTGCATGTATTAATAGACCTAAGAGAGATTAGGACTTGACCTGCGTAGAGTTAGGTCATGTGATGAATTGAGATTGAGAATGGACCCGAACAGAGCTGGACGGTTAACAACTAAACTTCATGATTGTATAGTATTTTAGGCCTAAAGTATATGCGTATAAATAAGAGATTGTAAGTAAAAAGAAAGTATAATGAAAAAAGTATGGAAAATGGAAAAAAATTATAAATATATATGAATGAAAATTTTTATAAGAGATAGATTAGAAATGGAGTAATAAATGGAAGTTCTGTAAATTAGCATATGAATGAATGTGTATATGTAAGAGATGTTAATGATAATATTGTTGAAACATGAGTTAGGCTAATGATGATCAAGTGATCAAGAGTAAATTGCTTTAAAACAGAGCTGAAACATGTTAACTTTTTGTGTATCAAAAGATTAGAAAATGAATATGTGATTTTTGCGATACGAACTTAACATTGTGATTGGAAATGTTTGAAGAAGAATGACAGAGAAGCAATATTTATTTATAAGCCACAGGCGTGACCATTATTATGGCATGACCGTTGGATAGTTTTGGTTAGATTAATAGTTATGCTTCAAGAAACATGGTCAAGACTTATGGTTTGCATAGTTGTATCTTATAATTTTATACTAGAAATTTGTTTATAATTATAGAAAGTGTGGAAACAGAAGAGAATTGTGAAAATATGATGAGCTTTAAATATTGTGTAAGAAAAGTAATTTTTGTAAATATTGTAACTATAAGAAATGTGAGTAAGAGCTGTATTGAATGTGTTTGAAAGTGTTATAAAATGAATAAGTTGATGAAAATGATGTTTAAAGTGAATGAGACTAGAGGAAATGAATATTATCTGTAATGATGAATTCGAAGGGAATTAAGATTTGAGAATAAATTTGACCTAATAGAATTAGGTCATGAATGGAAAATAGATTGATGAATTTAAAATAGACTAAAGGTTGGTCAGAATAGAATAAGGTTGTGATGGTCATATTGTGATAGTTAGATCAATTGATCTGAAATGTAATAAGTTCACAAGTATTTATTGAAATTCAATGTATGTAGTTGTATTAAGAATATGCAAACTATATGATAATGTGCTTAATACAACATTCTAATATGTATATGCATATGAAAGGAGCTAAGTTATATTAGTTTCAAATAATTATAAGAGAAAAATGTAAGTTATAGTATAATGGGAATGAATCTTATTAAGAAAATAAGATTTTGCTGATGTATAATAGTAATGTCAAATTATTATGTGGTAATTGTATAAAGAGTAGGTTCAGAGTGAAGATGTGTAAAATTATTGTATTAAGATAAAAGTTATTAACATTTGAATTTAAGGTGGTGAGAGTATATTTTTAAGATAATGAAGTGATCAAATATCTTGAGTGCAATAGGTGTGTGGATATATATATTAAAGAGATGAACTAATTTTTGTCTAATGATAATTCGATTGATGATATGATAATTTGTTGTGACTGTTTGAGTAAATGCACAGTATAATGATGTGTTAGGGAATGGTAAAAAGGTAATTGAGAATGAACCTAAGGGGGAGAATAGAATTTATGTAATTTGATGAAATAATGATTTGGATGATTTATTACCGTACTAGATAATTTCGAGGATGAAATTATTTAAGGGGGAGAAAATTGTCACATCCGTGATTTTAGAGATATAAAATTTTATATATACTCATTATATATATCTAGAGTATATATAACATATACATATGGTATATTAATTGTATATGTTGGATTAATACATTACATACTTAATATATTTAATACACATATAAGGTACATTTGATGTGTATATAAGATACACATTACTTATGCATATGTGTAATATCCCAAATTTTTTGAAAAGTTCTAAATTTTGAAAATTTAATAAATAAATTATAATTTAAATGGATAGATTAAATTAATAATTTTAAATAAAAAAATGAAGGATTTTAAATGAAAAAGTGGAATATATATATGTGATATATATATAAAATATATACAACATATAAAAGTCAACACTTTTTAAAAGAAAAGTAAAAGTAAAAGGGTATTTTGGTAATTAAATCTTAGAAATTTAAAATTAATAAAATAATTCAAAAATAAATAATTTTGGATGGAAGATAATATTTTGGAGTTTTAATTAAATAAATAAATAAATAAATAATTAATTAAAAATATATTAAAATAATAATATATATAAGGTTGAAAATGTGAGTGGAAGGAAAGAGAAAATCACTTTTTTTTTCATCATCTTCTTCTTCTTTCCTTCAAGGATGACTTTCATGGCTTCAAGAGAGGGATTTGCTTCTTCCAAACTCATTTAATTGAAATATTTACAAAGTTTCAAGTGGATTTTTAAGGTTTTTCTCTTTAATTAGTAAGTTTACTCACTTTTTCTTTGAATTTCCATGAAAGTTTGAATATGTGTATTTTGGGTTTTTGAAGTTCTAAGATTTAATTATCTATTTGGATATGGATGAAGTTATTTTAAGTGATTAACAATGATTTTAAGGTTAGATTTAAGAAATGGTTGAATTTAAGTTGAGTTTGGTGAAGAGAGAGAATTTAGGATTATGAAACATTTGAGTTTTTGAAATCATGAGTTTTAATTATGTAAATTGGTTCCAAATGTGTTGTTTTGATGCATAAACAAGGATTTTAAAATCAAATGATGGATTTAGTTAAGTTTAGATAGTGTTTGAAGATGGTAGTATTGATTTAGGGTTTTGGAAAAGTGAATTTTCAAAGAATGATTAATTATTTAATTTTAATGCTTAAATCATGTTATTTAATGATATAAGTGGTGGAAATAAGATTGAAATGATAATTGGATTGAGTTGGATTGGAGATCCTTCAATGGTGAAGGTTATGCCATTTTAGGATTTTGAGCATAAGTATGTGGTTAATTAATGTAATTGGTTTAAACATGCTAAAACATGTTTCTAATGATATTAATAAACTTAAAACACTAATTTAAATGGCTTGATATGGTTTTTCAAAGTTAAAGTGAGGTGAAGCTTAATTTTGGAATTTGGTTTAGAGTGATGTTTAATTATAGTTTGATGTTGAGAATACCTTAGAATGCGATATTAAATGATTATATATGATCACATTTGGTATAGGCATTGAAGGAGGTTGATTTTCTTCATCCAAGTGGTGAATGGTAAGTTGGAAGGATAGGATTGGAGGTTGTGTTAAGCTTGCTTTGGGTTGCTAGTGGAGGTATGGACAAACTTTGAATATATTATTTATATTTGCATGATATTTAGACTTACCACATTTTGGTTGAAAAATGTGTTAAGTTACTTGGTTCGTTGATTGAGTATGAATAATGTGCTATGACATTTTTAATTTCATATATGTGTTAAATGCATTGTGAAAAGCCATTGATAATGGCTAAATTGTGTAGAATGTGAAATATGTATATTATGTGAAAATACCCAAAGTAATTGGGTAATGTGTTGTGAATGCAAAAATGAGATATGTGGAATGATGAAATGAATTGATATTGATAAAAATGAGAAAAAAAAATGAGAAACGTGAGAAAAATGAGAAAGATGTGAAAAATGAGAAAAATGAGAAAAAAAAATGTGAAAATAAGGTAATGTGCCGAGATTGAATATGTGACAATGAGAAAGAGATTAATAATGAGAAAAATGCATAAATAAAAAAAGTGAGAAAAAGATGATATAATAAGACAATGTGCCTAGTTTGATCATGAGAGAATATAAAAAGTTTTGATAAAGGAATTATGAAAGAATTTGATAATGAGAAATATGAATAAATTGTGTGCCTAGTATGTTATTCAATTTTCAGAGTTCTGGGTTTGGCAGCATGCCTATGATTGCCTACGGGCTAAACGCTGGAATGGTGAAAAGACTGGGTCGTAAGCCAGGCCAACTGATAAATATGATATTTTTAGGGTGAAAAGACTGGGTTGTAAGCCTCAAAAATGTAGCAGTCTAGCCGGGTTGAGGACCAAGATACTGGGGCCTAAGGGTCTAGTTGGATTGAGGTCCAAGAGACTGGGGCTATTACATTATCCATGGATATATTGCCTACAGGGCTAGACATGGTGTCATTATGGACCAAAGCAGTAACTCTGAAATTTGAATAGCATATTAGATCTTTTTTAGGCCCATGCTTGTCTTTGCTTTAATGTGAATTATAAATTGTGATACAATTGAGCAATATAATGCTATGAGTTGTGATTATGATATATTTGAAAAATATAAGAAAGTAGAATGATGTGACATCTATATCATTGTGCATTGGCATTGCATTGAGTTTTATTGTTATTATCAAAGTTTGTACCACTAGGCTTCGACTTAGCGCGATTGTAATTCGTAGCGTAGGTGTCGTGGATGATTTGGTAGAGCCAGAGAGTTCTACTAGACTTGGTCGGGTCTAGATTTGTATTTATTGAGCTTGAAGAGTTATTTTTAGGTACATCAAGATCAGAGCCATTTGTCAGCATGTAGATATTTGATATTACAATGTATTTTGATATTATATATGTTATGATATGTTTTTGGAAGTATATAATGTAAATTGTACAGAATGTTTTGAATAATTTTTTCAGATGGAATTTTATATGTATTGTTAATTTATATATCTATATATAGGTATTTTGAGAAAATATGGAGAAATTGAGAAGTATTAGTGAAATGGTGAATTGATTTTTATTGGGAGTGTTTGCTTTATGCAGGTTGCGTTTTGCTAAATTTTGGGAACGTCCAAATTACAAACAAAACTCTGGCGAATTTTTTCCAGATATTTTCATATAAAATATTTATTTTGGATTCCTATAACAAGCAAATAATATTTATATTCTATTTATTTTATATATTAGTATTTGAAATCTTAAAATAGAAATGTGAAAATTTTTATTAAATCGGTCTGTGACATTTCTATACCGTATATTCGTATTTTACATATGTTGAAAATATGTATTATATGTATATATGGTATAAGGGTGTCACAGAAGGAGGTTTCTATAATTGTAGAAATAGTTGGTTTTGAGGTTATTTGGATGAGAATGTAATCATTTTATGGTTGGATGATGGAAATGATTAAGTCTTGGTGAAGTTAGGGTTTATGGTATTAATATGTGAATTTAGGGTGTTTGATGGAGGTTTCAATAATTGTTAAAATGGACTGTTTTTTATGTTATTTTAATGTTTATGTGATGATTTTATGATTGAATGATAGAAAAGAGTTGGATATGTTGAAGTGTGAATAAGGTAGTAAGTGAGAGAATTAAGGTTTTAATGGAAATTTGAGTAGAAATTGTAAAGTAATGGTTATTTGTATAAAATGAGTATATAAATGGTTCTAATTAAATAATTTGGTTTGTTATTTAGTTTATATGTGTTTAGGCCAAAGTTTTTTGTAAAGGAGGAATTTAGGGATTAGAGAAAGTTAAACTTGAAAGGTGAATCGGTTGGCTTTGAAGGCTAAACAAGGTTAGTATATACTTTGCTATCATTTTAATTGAATGTGCACTTTTGGCATAATCCATTATGGCACTCTTTAAAGGAGTGTTGATATTCTTTTAAAGTAACATTATGTATATGTGTGTGTGTAGTTATGATTGTGAGATGTTAGTTGAATGTGATAAGATAAATGGTTATGCTTTATGCAATGTGATATGTGAAGGTAATCATGGTATGAGATGATCACAATGTGGAAATTGTGAATGCAAAATATGGAAAGAACAAAATGAGGTGAGAATATGTAATTGTGATATGTTTATAGATATAAGAGATAATAAATAACAAAGCTGTTACATAGTTCCAACGTGTATGTGTTTGTGATTATGATAATGTGTTATGTGATGTGATTATTAATGTATAACATGGATATGTTTGTGTAATGTGAAATGTGGGAATGAGCCATATTGTACAATGTGAGAAAGAAATGATAAATGTGATTAAGAAATGAAATGTGTAGTGATCATGTATAAAGCTAATCACGGGTAGTGTGTGAAAATTGTGATAAAGGAATTGATTAATGGGATGGAAAATGTATAATTTGATAAATATATGGTGTATGTTGGCTTTCCACAATGACTTGTTCCAAAAAAATTGATATTGGTTGTATATGTTGATAGACCTGAGCAGAGTTAGGTCTTGATAATGGATTTGATAGACTTGAGCAGAGTTAGGTCTTAGGAATAAGTTTGACCTGAGCAGAGTTGGGCCATGAATTGAGCTTAAGAATATACTGAGCAAAGCAAGGTCTTGTATCTGATGTTGAGATAGACCGAATTAATTATTCTGGAACTTGGATATTATGTAGAGAATTGTTAGTGTAAATAAGTGTTATATTGTGATGACAGTATGATTGGTTGTGTGATATGATATATGATGAGTAAATGGGTATTAAATGAATATAACAGTGTAATAATATTAAATAAATTATAAGACAATGTGTGTGATGTAAGATGTGATAAATAAATAAATAAATATATATATATGATGAGATAGTGAATATAAAATGGCAATGATAATAAATGTGCATTGGTTTTTAAATTGTTTATGTATCAATATATACCGCTAAGCTCTCATATATGTAGAGTACATATATAAAATATAAAAATATCACAGTAAATAACTGTAGAAAACTCATATTATTGATTATTAAAATAATTACACCTTTAAAAGACTAATTTAATAAATAAATACATTAATATTTAGTAATTTAATAAATCTTTATAAGAAAATCTCTGAGAAAAATTTACCAGCACTTTATCTGTATTTTCAATAAATCCTAAGATGAAACAAACACAACCTGCATTGAAAAAATACTCCCAAAATATAATTTTCCAAATTCCACCATTTCTCCATTAGATACTCAAATATTTAAATACATGTACATAATATACAACACTTAAAAACATTTTCTAAAACTTATTTAATATACATATGATATTTTCAAAATATACAAAACCAAAGTTTGAAATGTCAAAATTTATACATGTATGTAACACCATTATGACTGGTCTTGTGGCACCCACAACTCCAAGTCTCAATCACAATTCAGATCACCCTAGTCTGCACTTATAATCACTTACGTGATACTCACCACCACGCTAAGCTCAAGAGTTAGTGGTACATATTTTGATACATAAATAATTTAAAAACCAATGCACATTTATTATCACATGATAACATTTAGTATCATTGCCATTTGATATTCACTATCTCATCATCATCTATATATATATATATATCATATCTTACATCACACACATCGTCTTATAATTTATTTAACATTGATACACTGTAATATTCATTTAATACCCATTTACTCATCATATACCATATCATATAGCCAATCATACTATCATCACAATGTAACACTCATTTACACACTTTCACGTTGCATAACTCATCATGATGAGGAAACTATAAGCAAGCTTGATGAATCTACACTAGGCAGCAATTATTTTGATGATATCATTATGCCAAGTGGACCAATCACAATATCACAGTCAAAGAAACTCCAGCATGTGTTCCAACACTTTATTCAAAGGTGGATTAATAAAGAGGGAGACCAACTTGTACTGAAAATGAGGGATCATGAAGAGGAAGTCAGAAACTCACAAAGAAGCATGAAGAATCTGCCCATAAGTATGGTGATGGGCATTAGCATGAATTTGGAATATAATATTGATGTAGTTTAGTGCTAGTGTGACAAGACACATGTGAACCAACACCAAAATGCATGTAGAATCTGCCTATCAAGTTGTCAGAATTATGGGCAGTAATTTAGAATATATTATTGATATGGATGAATAATTGATGCTATTGTGACTAGATACATGTAAAGCTAGACTTTTAAGCCATTAGTTCTTCTTTTCCAACTATATAGGGAGGGGAAAAAGAACTCAAGAGGGTTACTACGAATTTTCAGCTTCTGTTAAATGTAATTGATGTGTTTTCAAGTTTGAGAGGTTTTCTTCTTATTCTTGTTGCATGAAGAATTGGTTCTAACTTATCATGTCTGACTTGTGGCGTTTAAATCAATTCATTTCTTCATCCCAATCACCCAAGTTCTCAATTACAGGTTAGTTGTGAGTTTGGTAGGGAGGATTTGTTTTGAGTTTTAAGATTCTATGCTAGATGTGTATGTGGGGTTCTAGATGTAATATTTGATCCATGGGTTCTGCATCATTTGGTATCAGAGCTTTGGCTTGAAGATAAATCTCTAGGTATCTTTTATGTTATAATTATCCAAAAGAAAAAAAAGAACCATATTCAGTTTTTGTCTCTTCATTTTCTGTTCTGGTTGCACCTTTTTCTTATTCTTTAAATTTGTGGATTTTTGTTTATCTCTTCAATTTCTACCCTTGTTTACTGAAAGTTCAACAAAAAAAAGAAGAAGGAAAAGATCAAAAGAAAAACAAAGAAAAAAAAAGAGAATCAGATTCAACTTCCTCAACATAAAAGAAAAAAAAATCATACTTGTTTCTGTCCAATATTTTTCTACACAAGTGTTTGAGATTTTTTGCATATTTATACCAGTAACAGCTTGCTACCTTATTATATTATGCATCCATTTAGCATTTAAAATATGATATTTAGAGCATATCTTGCATTGGGAATAGATTTAGGTTGCATATTCATATTACTCATTGGAGTGATTTGAATTCTGTTTTTTTAATATCCAGAATTATTTTTCTTTGTATTCTTAGTTTCAATCTTTCATATACCTCTTATTTCTTGTATGCATTAAGTAGCTAATTCTCAATCATAGTTACTTTGGTTTGATTAACACAAATACTTTTTGCTTCTTATGTTATCTTTCAGTTCTTGTTGTTTAAAATTAAATTGCTTCTAGAATTGCTGAATTCATTTTGTTCATTAGGTTCCTTGTAGAGTCTTTAAAACAAAACTTGTTTTACTTGATTTAAGTGGATTTAGTTCTGAAATTCAACTTGATAAAAGAAGAATTGAGAGGTAAAAAGGACCAAGTTTTGAGTGAAATACAAGAGGAGTGACAATCTGATCTTGAGTGAAACACGTAAGGGAGTGAGGTGAGGAAATTTTCTTTACTAACATTTTCTTGTAGGTTCTTCTTACACCATGTCAAATTCTGGAAGTGAAAAATGTTATACGACCATAAACGACATAGCCTTCATGTTAGAGGCAATGCAAAGGAGATTTAAAAGCTTTGATTTGGCCATAAACAACATGAGAGGTGATGTAGACAACATAATGCGAAGGCAACGAAATGATACTAATCGAAAGGGGTAGAATAGAGGGAGAGGAAACATGATGAATAATGATGAGGTAGAAAGGGAAGATGATGAAGAAAGTGAGGAATCAATAGCCCAAAGAAGACTTGAAAGAAGGGACAACAACATATCTTCAATAAAAATGAAGATACCATCATTCAAGGGGAGAAATGATGCTAAAGCTTACCTTGAATGGGAAAGAAAAGTTGAGTTGGTATTTGAGTGTCATAATTATAGTGAAATGAAGAAAGTTAAAATTGCAGCCGTTGAATTCACAGATTATGCACTAATTTGGTGGGATCAATTGATGATTTCCAAAAAGAGAAATGGAGAAAGAACCATCACTACTTGGGCTGAAATGAAAACTGTGATGAGAAAGAGATTTGTACCATCTTACTTCTGTAGGGAGCTTCACCAAAAATTGCAACGGTTAACTCAAGGATCCATGTCAGTGGAGGATTACCATAAAGAGATGGAGATGATCATGGGTAGAACTAATATAGAGGAGGATCCAAAAATCACTATGGCTCAATTTTTGAGTGGGCTGAATAGAGAGATTGCTAACATAATTGAATTACATCATTATGTAGAGCTTGAAGATATGGTACACATGGCCGTGAAAGTGGAGAAGCAACTGAAACTCAAGGGAGCAGCAAAGAGATTTTCTAATTCCAGCTCTAGTTTCACTTCAAAATGGCCAAATAAAGAAGATAATCGTAAAGGGAAGGAGGCTGCCTGGAAAGGAAAGGAAAAACAAGTTCCAGCTTACCCTAAAGGTAACTCTAAAACATCTAACTCTAATCAAAAGCATAGTACCATTAAATGCTTTTGCTGTTTAGGAGTAGGGCATATAGCATCTCAATGTCCAAATAAGAAAATCATGTTGATACGAGATAATGGTGAAATTGATAGTGCTAGTGAACATGAAAGTGATGATGATAATGATAGCATGCCACCATTAGAGGAAATTGAACATATCATTGAATATCCTGCCCATGGTGAATCTTTGGTTATTAGAAGAGCTTTAAACATGCAAATTAAAGATGTAGAAAGTAATCAAAGAGAGAACATTTTTCATACTCGTTGCATTGTGAATGAAAAAATGTGCAGCATGATCATTGATGGGGGTAGTTGTGCAAATGTTGCTAGTACTGATTTAGTAGATAAATTAGGGTTAGCATGCACAAAACATCCTAGTCCCTACAAGCTGCAATGGTTGAATGATTGTGGAGAGGTGAGGGTAACAAAGCAGGTTCTATTTTCTTTTGCAATTGGGAGATACAAAGATGAAGTTTGTTGTGATGTTGTGCCTATGCATGCTAGCCATATCCTTCTTGGTCGTCCATGGCAGTTTGATAGAAAAGCTTTGCATGATGGCTTTAAGAATCATTATTCTTTTAGCCTAAATGGTTTAAATTTCACTCTTGCTCCATTGTCACCTAAACAAGTGTATGAAGATCAAGTAAGTATTTTGA
Organism: Garcia nutans; assembly: GCA_947685225.1. NCBI lineage: Eukaryota > Viridiplantae > Streptophyta > Magnoliopsida > Malpighiales > Euphorbiaceae > Garcia > Garcia nutans. The sequence continues at coordinate 24,778,097 of CANTUV010000001.1, forward strand.
GATCATTTGAAAGGAATTCTGGTGGTGAGGGTAAAACAAATAAGAATGGAGTACAAAAGGCCAAGTGTGAGAAAAAGAATGATAAAAATGGCCCATTGGTGAGAGAAAAAGAGAAAGGGAGAGAAAATAAAAGAGAGTGTTTCTATGCAAAAGAAAAAGAGTTAAGGCGTGCTTTTTGTGGGAAAAGAAGTCTGATTGTACTTAGGTACAAAGAGACCTTGATTTCTACATCTGACCTTAATAACCCTTTGCCTAGTTGTGTTAGTTCTCTTTTACAGGAATTTGGAGGTATTTTTCCAGAAGATGTACCTAAAGGTTTACCACCTTTAAGAGGGATTGAGCATCAAATTAACTTCATTTCGGGCTCAACAATTCCTAACCAACCAGCTTATAGAAGTAATCCGAAGGAAACTAAGGAACTTCAAAGGCAAGTGGAGGAGTTGCTAGCAAAGGGACATGTGCGTGAAAGTCTTAGTTCATATGCTGTTTCGGTTTTATTAGTCCCAAAGAAGGATGGATCATGGAGAATGTGTGTGGATTGCCTAGCAATCAATAAAATTATGGTGAAGTATAGACATCCAATTCCTAGACTTGATGATATGCTTGATGAGTTGAGTGGTTCTTGCATTTTTACTAAGATTGATTTGAAAAGTGGTTACCATCAAATTAGGATGAAGGAAGGAGATGAGTGGAAAACTGCATTCAAAACAAAATATGGTCTTTATGAGTAGTTAGTTATGCCATTTGGTTTATCTAATGCACCTAGTACATTCATGAGATTAATGAACCATGTTTTACGTGCATATCTTGGTAAATTTATTATTGTGTATTTTGATGACATACTCATTTATAGCAAATTAGTAGATGAGCATGTAGAGCATATTAGGGCTGTTCTTGATGTTTTGAGAAAGGAAAAATTGTATGCCAACGTGAAAAAGTACATGTTTTGTAGGGATAAAATCATATTCTTAGGTTTTATGGTTAGTGCATAAGGTATTAAGGTTGATGATGAAAAGGTAAAGGCAATAAGAGATTGGCCAGCACCTAAAACAGTGAGTGAGGTAAGAAGTTTTCATGGTTTGGCTAGTTTCTATAGAAGGTTTGTTAAAGATTTTAGTTCCATTGCTGCACCATTAAATAAATTGGTAAAAAAAGATGTAAAGTTTAATTGGACTAAAGTTCATGAAAATGCATTCAATTTGTTGAAAGAAAGGTTAACTACTGCTCCAATTCTTGCTTTACCATATTTTGATAAGACCTTCGAATTAGAGTGTGATGCTTCAGGTGTGGGCATAGGTGCTATTTTGATGCAAGAAAGGAAACCAATTGCATATTTTAGTGAGAAGCTTCATGGCGCACAATTAAATTATTCCACTTATGATAAGGAGTTGTATGCTTTGGTAAGAGCTTTACAAGTGTGGCAACATTACTTATTGCCTAAAGAGTTTGTTATTCATATAGATCATGAATCATTAAAGGATCTAAAGGGGCAAACCAAGTTGAACTGAAGACATGGAAAGTGGATAGAGTTCATTGAGCCATTTCCATATGTGATAAAGTATAAGCGTGGCAAAGACAATGTAGTAGCAGATGCACTTTCAAGAAGGTATTCCTTAATCTCAACTCTTAGTTTTAAGTTATTAGGCTTTGAGCAAATTAACGATATGTATGCCAATGATGTTGACTTTGCAAATGTTTATAAAGCATGTGAGCATTCTGCATTTCAGAAGTTTTATAGGCATGATGGGTATTTGTTTAAGGATGGAAGATTATGCATGCCTTATTGCTCATTAAGGGAATTGCTTGTGCGTGAGGCACATAGTGGAGGACTCATAGGACATTTTGGTGTATTTAAGACTTTAGACATTCTTCATGAACATTTTTATTAGCCAAACATGAGAAAGGATGTTGAAAGAATTTGTGCCAAGTGCATTGCATGTAAACAAGCAAAATCTAAGTCTTTACCTCATGGGCTATATACTCCTTTACCTATTCCTAATGCACCTTGGATTGACATATCTATGGACTTTGTTTTGGGGTTGCCTAGGACTAGAAAAGGGAAAGATATCATATTTGTTATTGTTGATAGATTCAGCAAAATGGCTCATTTCATTGCATGTCACAAAATTGATGATGCAACAAATATTGCTAATTTGTTCTTTGGGGAAGTAGTTTATTTGCATGGCATTCCTAAAACAATTGTAAGTGATAAAGATGTGAAGTTCTTAAGTCAATTTTGGCGTGTTTTGTGGAATAAGTTAGGTACTAAATTGTTGTTCTCTGCAACTTATCATCCACAAACTGATGGACAAACAGAAGAGGTAAATAGGACTTTAGGATCTTTGTTATGTGCTATTGTAGGTAAGAATTTGAAAACTTGGGAAGATTGTTTGCCATTAGTAGAGTTTGCATATAATAGAAGCATACATTCTTCTACAGGTTATTCACCATTTAAAATTGTTTATGGTTTTAATCTGCTTACACCACTTGATCTGTTTCCTTTGCCATTAAATGAAATAACTAACTTAGATGGTGAAAAGAAAGCGGAGTTGGTTAAGAAGATACATGAGAAGGCACGAGCTCATCTTGAGAAGAAATATGAATCATTTGCCCATAATGCAAATAGAAGAAGGAAACATGTGATTTTCCAGCCTGGTGATTGGGTATGGGTTCATATGAGGAAGGAAAGATTTCCTAAACAAAGGAAATCCAAGTTGGATACAAGGGGATATGGCCTATTCCAAGTTTTAGAAAGAATCAATGACAATACCTACAAAATAGATCTACCAGGTGAGTATAATGTTTCTGCAACTTTTAATGTTAGTGATCTTTCTCCTTTTGATGTAAGTTCAGATTTGAGGACAAATCTTTTTGAGCAAGAAGGGAATGATGAGGAAACTATAAGCAAGCTTGATGAATCTACACAAGGCAGCAAATATGTTGATGATATCATTATGCCAAGTGGACCAATCACAAGATCACAATCAAAGAAAGTCCAGCATGTGTTCCAACACTTTATTCAAAGGTGGATTAATGAAGAGGGAGACCAACTTGTACTGAATATGAGGGATCATGAAGAGGAAGTCAGAAACTCACAAAGAAGCATGAAGAATCTGCCCATAAGTATGGTGATGGGCATTAGCATGAATTTGGAATATAATATTGATGTGGTTTAGTGCTAGTGTGACTAGACATATGTGAACCAACACCAAAATGCATATAGAATCTGCCCATCAAGTTGTCAGAATTATGGGCAGTAATTTAGAATATATTATTGATGTGGATGAATAATTGATGCTATTGTGACTAGATACATGTAAAGCTAGACTTTTAAGCCATTAGTTCTTCTTTTCCAACTATATAGGGAGGGGAAAAAGAACTCAAGAGGGTTACTATGAATTTCCAGTTTCTGTTGAATGTAATTGATGTGTTTTCAAGTTTGAGAGGTTTTCTTCTTATTCTTGTTGCATGAAGAATTGGTTCTAACTTATCAAGTCTGACTTGTGGCGTTTAAATCAATTCATTTCTTCATCCCAATCACCCAAGTTCTCAATTACAGGTTAGTTGTGGGTTTGGTAGGGAGGATTTGTTTTGAGTTATAAGATTCTATACTAGATGTGTATGTGGGTTTCTAGATGTAATATTTGATCCATGGGTTCCGCATCACATCATATATATATATATATACATCACATCTCACAACACATACGTTGGGTTTACCAATTCTCTACATAATATCCAAGTTCCAGAATAATTGATTTTGTCTATCTTAACATCAGATACAAGACCCAACTCTGCTAAGGTCTATCCTCAAGCTTAATTCATGATCGAGCTCTACTTAGGTCAAACTTATTCTCAAGACATAGCTCTGCTCAGGTCGATTAAATCTATTTTCAAGACTTAGCTATGCTCAGGTCTATAAATCCATTCTCAAGACCTAGCTCTGCTCAAATATATCAACAAATACAACACCTATATTAATTTTCTGGATCAAGTCATTGTGTAGAGCTATCATACACCACAGATTTATCAAATTATACATTTTTCATCCCATTAATCAATTCCTTTATCACAATTTCCACACATATGCATGATCAGCTTTATACATGATCACTAAACTTTTCATTTCTCAATCTCATTTATCATTTCTTACTCAAATTGTACAATGTGGTTCATTCCCACATTTCACATTACACAACATATCCATGTTATATATTAACAATCACATCACATAACACAAAACATTATTATAATCACAAACACATGTACGTTGGAACTATGTAACACCTTTGTTATTTATTATCCCTTATATATATAAACATATCACAATTACATATTCTCACCTCATTTTATTCTTTCCATTTTTCTCATTCAGAATTTCCAAATTGTAATAATCTCATACCATGAACACCTTCATATATCACATTGCATAAAGCATAACCATTTATCTTATCACATTCAACCAACATCTTACAATCATAACTGCAAATGCACAAATACATAATGTTACTTTAAAGTAACACCAACATTCCTTTAAAGTGCACCATAATGGATTATGCTAAAAGTGCACATTCAATTAAAATGATAAAAAAGTATGTACTAACATTGTTTAGCCTTCAAATCCAACTAATTCACCTTTCAATTTTAACTTTCTATAATCCCTAAATTTCTCCTTTACAACAACTTTGGCCTAAACACATATAAACCAAATAACAAACCAAATTATTTAATTAAAACCATTTAAATACTTATTTTTTTACAAAATAGCCATTACTTTACAATTTCTACCCAAATTTCCATTAAAACCTTGATTCTCCACTTACTACCTTATTCACACTTCAAAATATCCAGCTCTTTTCTATCATTAAATCATAAAATCATCACAGACACATTAAAATAACATCAAAATAATCCACTTTAACAATTATTGAAACCTTCATCAAACACCCTAACTTCACATATTAATCCAATAAACTCTAACTTCACCAAGACTTAATCATTTTTATCGTCCAACCATAAAATAATTACATTCTCATCAATAACCTCAAAACCAACCATTTCCACAATTATAGAAACCTCCTTCACCAACCAAAATTTCACATATTCTACCCATGACCCTAATTCCATCATACAAGCTCACTTTAACCATTTTAGCCTCTAATTCAACATAAACACATCACAATCAATCCATAAACATCTTTTATTTTTATTTAAACCAAAATTTCTCTCTTCCCTTACATTTACATAACCATACATAACCTAAACATCAAAAGAAAATAAAGCTTAAAAAGGAAATACTTACTTGATTCTTTGATTTCTCTACAAAATTCACTTTAAGACCTTTGAATTTATATGAGATTTGGTGTAAATATTGAAGTAGAAATCTCCCCTTTCAAGCTCTTCAAATTTGGCCACATATGGATGAAGAAAAAGAAGAAGACTTATTTTATATAATTTGATTTTCAATTTTGTCCCTCATGTATTTACATAATTACAAGATAATTAATTAATAAAATATTTAGATATTTTAATTCTTCTCATCCATAATTATTCATTATTCATTTATATTTTTTTATTTATTAAATATATATATATATAACTTTTTTACTTTTTGACTTTTATCTTTTAGCGAAATGCATATTTTATATATATCTTACGTATACATTTAGTATACACGATCTATATTCCTCTTTCATTACCTGATTACCCCTCCATATTAATTATTTTATTGTATTTAAAAATTACGAATGTCACAAGTTACTCTCACACTGCATTGTTACCTCTGTTTCTTCTTAATAAAAGTTTTCCTTATGTTTCAAAAAAAAAAGTTATCTGGATATCATAAAATAAAATATTCACCAATTATTTATATTTTTAAAAATATTCACTAAATTTTATTTAACCATAATTAATATGAAACATATAAATAACAAATTAAATTTTTTTAAAATACCCTACTTAATTTATTTATTATTTTATATCTTTTATATTTCCTACCAAAAAACGCAGGTGCAATTAGTTCCTTTTTTAATTCTCAATTAAAAAATATTATAAAATAATAATATTTAATAAGTTTATAACTAAAATATAACTATATTCCTTAAATTTGTAGGTAAGAACCATGACTATATGAGAAAAAAAAATTATTTTTCATATAACAATAAGTATTTTGAAGTGATTATCTAAATAAAATGATTTTAAAATTCCCTATATATAGCTATATTTACATAAAATTAAAACTAGTAAAAATTAAAATGATGCTTAGCAAAAATTAAAATGATGCTCAACATTAACACAACCTTATAACTTAAAATTATTTAAATAATTTTATTTTAAAAATTTTAATTAAATTAAAAATTATTTTATGATAAATTAAATTTTTTTTACTCAAATTTTATGTTATATATATAAACAACAACAAAGACTTTAAAGTCTTTTTCTATTTTAAAATATTTTAAAATAAATTTATTATTTACTTATTTTATTAAATAAATATAAGCATTTAATTAGACAATAAATGAAAGTATAAAATTTATTATGTAATTTGATGCTTTTATTAAGAGAGTTATTTCAGTTTAAGTAAAAAATTATATAGTTTAAGAATTTTTATGATTTTATATGTATAATTGTTTTGTTCTTTATATGAAGAAAAAGAAAATAGTTTTTTTTTAATATAAGAGAAAATAAAATATAATAATGAAAAATAAATTCTATTTGCATTTGACATAAAATATAAATTAAAGAAATTTTTAATTATTAATTTAACTAAAAATGTAATTTTGAGTATCTTGATATTTTTACATAAAGCAAAATACTATTTTGTTTTTGGTATATAAAAAATAGCATTTAAAAAATGAAATAAAACAATATGGAAGATTCTTTTATTAAATAAAATAAGGGGAAAACATATCCAAAAAGTAATATGCTTTCAAAATTCACTAATTTAAACGTATGTTACATTTTAATTATTCTAAAAAGTTTTTAGTGCCATGGAAAATTGCTAGAGCTTTTATATATTGTTTTAATTTTATTATTATTTAACTATAATTTTTTTATTAAAAATAATATTTTTAATAAATGTTGAATTCAAGTATTCTTTTTGAAAATTTAAAATTAGGCAATGATGTTAATATCTAAAAAAAATTTAATTGATATTATTAAATAATAAATAATTATTATCAATATCAAATAAGATATTATAATGATATTTTGAACTCTCGAAATAAATACCTGTAATAATTATTTATTTTTTTATTTCAATAATTAATTAATTTAATATTTTGAAATTTTAAAAAATTATGAAATATAGATATTTTTAATTTAATATCTAAAAAAATTAATTTATATTATTAATTAATAACTAATTATTATCAATAAGAGGTATAATTAAAGAACCTACTAAGAGAAACTTACTACAATATTTGAAAATTAGTATATGTATATTGAGTAAAAAATATATGTAGCATCGTGTGAGTACTTTTCTAGTAACTAATATAGCTTTTAGTTATTGTAAATAGTAAAATGCAATTGATTTTAATGCTTTTATTTATTGTGAATATGAAATGCAATTGATTTTCACTTTAGTGAAATATTAGCCTTACCCCTAAATTTATTTATTTTAATGCAAGTGGATATTCTTTGAGGGCTTTTGAGTGAGAGATCAAAAGAAAAAAATGAGAGGAAAAGAAGGTAAAGTTGAGAGTGAAGAAAGTAAGAAAGAGAGAAAATACAAAGGAAAAGAATGAAAAGAAGAAAGAAAGTGAAGAAAAAAGAAAGATAAAAAAAGTGAGAGTGAGAGAAAAAAACATTGTTTTATGCTAAAGAAAGAGAGTTGAAAAATATATTCTATACCCAAAAATATCTTATTGTACTGAGGTACAAAGATAATTTTCTGAATAGAGCCAACCTTGACTGTTTGCCTAGTGTTATTGTTTTTTTGTTACGAGAGTATGAAGACGTGTTTTCGGAGGAGATGCCAAAGGGATTACCACCTTTGAGAGGTATTGAGCATAAGATTGACCTCATACCTGGAGCTTTAATTCCAAATAGATTCATATAAGAGTAATTTGGGGGAAACTAAGGAGTTACAAAGGCAAGTGGAGGAGCTGATGGAGAAGGAATACATTTGAGAGAGTTTGAGTCCATGTATAGTACTTGTGTTGCTTGATCCTAAGAAGGATGGGACGTAAAGGATTCATATTGAATGCAAAGCTATCAATAAAATCACTGTAAAGTATAAACACCATATCCCTAGACTTGATGATATGTTTGATGAGTTGAGTAGTGTTTGTGTTTTCACTAAAATTGACCTTAAAAGTGGATATCATCAAATAAGAATGCAAAATGGTGATTGTGAGTGGGGATTTTTGCCCCCACTCACGGTCGAATGGTTCTTGCGACTTCGGCACTGTTTAGGCTCAGGGCCTTAGAGAACACAGACTTAAGTCCGGAGAAAATGGAGTCGCCACCCGGACGGGCCGGGAAAAAGAAAGGGGTGGATGACTCGATTCCTAAGGAATCCCCAACCCCCTAATGAGTTCGAAAAGTTAGGTACGTGTGGGGAAGGTGAGAAATGGCCCAGCACCCCCACAACGCCTGGTTCATTGGAACCGACCTCCTTTACAGGTCTTAATATTATAAAATTCTTAAAAATAACAACATTATCCATATTACACACAATAATTAAAAGAAAGCATGATTATATTAAAATCAAAGCAATCTCATTATCTTCAGCTTCAATGACCACTGTCTCATTTCCGTTGGGGAATTTGATCTTTTGATGAAGGGTGGAAGGAACTCCACCAAGAGGGTGAAACCATGGTCGCCCCAAGTGCAAGGCGAAGGTAACTGGTATGTCTAAAACAACAAATTCAACAATAGGTTCAATTGGCCCAACCTTGACGGCCGCTTTGAAAGTCCCTTCGGCATGCCTCTTAGTGTTGTCATAAGCACGAATTGTCACCTCGGTTGGGTTTAGATCTCTTGTTGACATGGCTAGGTTTGGTAATATCTTAAGTGGAAAAACATTTATGGCGGACCCATCATCGACCATTACACATGGAGTCCTCTTCCCCTTGACTTCTATTTTGATAAAGAGAGGGTGGATGTGGTCTCTCGCCTCCTCCGGTAAGTCCGCATCTGAAAAAGAAACTGCTCCCATATTAACTTCACTCTTTTCTTAGACCTCTTCACATTTCATTACTTCCCCAATTTTTATGAAGTTGATCAACTCCTCCGGTGTTGTGGAGGTAGAAATTGGCATGCTAGCCAAGGCTTTGGCCATAGTTTCTCGGTGCTTTTTAGAAGTAGCTAATAGGTCCCAAATGCTAACACTTGCTTAGGTTCTTTTTAATTCCTTGAGCACAGCATCATCTTCTTCCACTTCAACTTCCTTTCCCTTATTCGTTTCTATCTCCTTAGGTGGTGGCCTTGCGTAAGGCTTACCGGATCTAGTATTCATCACCTCATCTTCTTCGGGCTCGGACTAAGTCCACTCCTCCTTCTTGGATATAATATCATCATCACTATCACTTGAATCCCAAAACCCGTTGACAACTCAAATTGCTACTTCTCCACCCATCATAGCTTGTTCAATTTTGACAAATGCCTCTTCTTCTTTGGTTGCTTTTTCATCCACATCTTGAAAAGAAGACATGACAAAGTCCTCATACAAACCTCCTCCAATCATGAAGGTCGCTGGTGGTGGTACCCTATTGAATTTTGGCAATGGGTTGTCTTTGGTGTTTGGCTTGTTGGGCTCGGGTAGCTTCCCATTATCAATTAGATTTTGAATCTCATGTCTCAACCTCACACATCTATCCATTTCATGTCCTTGCATTTGGTGAAATTGACAAAATGCTTTGGTGTCAAAATTAGGTGGGAGAGGGTTAGGCAAAGGACAAGGATTTAAGGGTTGTAGTAATCCTTTTCTTTGAAGATTGTTGAGAACCCAAGACATCAGTTTTTCCAATTCCTAAAATTGTCTCCTTGTTCCTTGGTTAGTAGCATTAACACCGATGGCCTTTTGCATGCTTTGGCTACCAGGTTGATAGCTCCCTTTCTCGTTCCTTTTTGTTGCAAAGCGGTTCTTCTCCCTTTCCCATTCTTCAATTTGCAAACCAGCTTGGAGAAGGTCTTTGAAATCATGGATGAGTGTATAAGACATCCTCTCATGAAGATTAGGCAACACCCCTCTCACAATCATCCTTATTTGATCGGATTCATCAGGCCTCTTCTTGAGTAAAGCAGCCTTGTTTCTCCATCTCTTGACATAATCTACAAAATTCTCATTCGGCCTTTGCCTAATGGACTCCACTTCCATCAAGATAACTTCCAACTCAATATTATATCCATATTGTTGGATGAAGGCTTTGTAAAGTAGATCCCAACTCTTTTGTGTTCCATCATCTAAGGTATTGAACCAATTTTGGACAACAGGGTCCAATGAGAGCATAAAGTACCTTAGGGTTTGAGCCTTAGTAGCTCGGGCTGACTGCATGGCAGTGATGTATTGCTTCACATGAAGATGAGGATTTCCGGTGCCATTGTAATTAGCAAAGGAAGGCATCTTGAATTTATAAGGGACCTCTTCATCTTGTTCATATAGTTTGTCTATCTCAGACATCTCTTCGGTTTTCAGCTTCTTCTCAAATTTCTTTTCTAAATCAGCAATCATCTTTTCAACATCGGATGTCTTGATCTTTTCAATAGTTGCTTTCGCAGCAACCTTCGGTTCTTTCTTCTTCTCTTGAACATCTTGGTAGTTTTGAGCCCAATCATCATCATCATCAATGATCACATTTTCATCATAAAAAACCACTTCACTAACTTTGGTCTTCCCTTTATCCTTTGGTTTCTTAGTGCTAGCAGATGCCTCGGCATGGTTCTCTAAGATTGCAGTCAACTGGTTCTTCATGGTCTCAGATAGGGCCTCTTTGATTTCTTCCATCTTGGCATTGAGGGCCTCATCCACCATCCTTTGAATTTGTTCGGGCTCCATTGTTTTAGGTGAGCAAGTGATTGAGTCGTTGCTAGATACTTCATCTCCGGCGTAGGTCAGATTGTTTGAAGCTTTAGAACTATCGTAATCCAGGGCTGTGAGCCAGAGAGGATCAATGATATGAGATACAAATGTATGTATGTATGTATGTATGTATGCATAAACAATCAACAAATAAGGATAAATAGGACGTTCCTTCCAACCTTATAACATCCACACGCGAATGGCGAGTCCCTTTTCCTAGGTATATGGTTAACAAAATACCAATATGGGGTATCTTGTTTTCGGATAATTCCCTCGGACGTTTCAACCAATAGTTGTATTCTCGAAAATGGAAGTCCATTCATAGTAATTCCCATTAATTAGGTTTTAATCCATTCAACCAACTATAGTAGCTTTTATGCTATATTGATGAAATTAAGAGGTTTATTATAAATAGATTTCTCACTTGAAAAAGGTAACTAATGATTCATGCCAAAAACAAGCCCATGGTTAATTTATTCTTAGTGTAAACTAGGCCCACAATTGATTTTTGGTATTTCATAATTGACCTAAATATTTTACAAGCTCTTTGTAAGAAAAGGTTGGATAAAAGTAATTTTATTTCTAAGCCCATTGTAAAAAGATTTTAGAAAAATGGATTTTGGGCTTAGTATTTGGGCCATGGGCCAAAGAATTTTTTATTTGTTTTTAGAAAAGTCTTATGTAGACCAACTTGAAAAAATTTTGAAAATAGCTTTGGTTTTTTAGACTTTAAAGAAAAATTTCTTTTGAGCTTACAATATACTTAGGTCATATTAGAAAAAGAACAAACCAAATAAGCCATGATTTAAGCCAAAATAAATTAACCATTGTCAAACAACATGCATTTGGAGTAAAAACCAAGGAAAGTAACTAGGCCAATTACATGAGCTTTAGTCTTTGGGTAAAAAGGCTTAGGTTCCCATAGCAAGTATATACCAAACGGTATGAGGCTATGAGTGGTTATGCCATGCTTGATCTCCATACCTTGAGTGAAATTATGGTATCCCTTACATAACATAACACGGGTAACACGGGCGTCTAACTCATGCACACGATGCAATCTAAGATAATGCAATGGATAATATCATTATAAGAAAGAATAGAATAATATAAAGACCAACGGAATCAACTTCTCTTATCCCTAGTGGAGTAGCCACTGTGAGCAGAGATTTTTGCCCCCACTCCCGGTGGAATGGTTCTTGCGACTTCGGCACTGTTTAGGCTCAGGGCCTTAGAGAACACGGACCTAAGTCCGGAGAGAATGGAGTCGCCACTCGGACGGGCCGGGAAAAAGAAAGGGGTGGATGACTCAATTCCTAAGGAATCCCTAACCTCCTAATGGGTTCGAAAAGTTGGGTATGTGTGAGGAAGGCGAGAAATGGCCCAGCACCCCCACAACGCCCGGTTCATTGGAACCGGCCTCCTTTACAGGTCTTAATATTATAAAATTCTTAAATATAACAATATTATCCATATTACACACAATAATTAAAAGAAAGCATCATTATATTAAAATCAAAGCAATGTCCAAACAAAGCAAATAAATGGACACCCATCCAAGGATGGAAACATGTCCTTACATCGCATGCCTAAATAGGACACCCACCGAAAGGTAAAAACATACCCTTTACATTGGTTCTAAAATAGAAAAGCAAATTAAATTACATGATATTTAACTAATGAGGTACCGACCAAGTGGAAACATACCTCTTACAACATTTGAAAATCTAAATAAATCGATAAAAGTAAATATTCATAATAAATAAATCATTCATCAAAGATATTAAATATCAATAGAAAGTAAACAACCATCCAATATAAATTAAATGAACCAAGCATTGAACTTAAATAAATTAAAGCATATAAAATAAATCAAAGCATAATCAAATATAGAATTAAATAAGGCAAATAAAAAAAATCTAAGTTATAGCTATTGTTTCCATTTAGAATCCTTTATTTCATGTGTTTAGGGGTTTTGGATTTTCATGGGTTTAAGCTACTGTGACTTTTTAAAGAATTAAAATAGATTGAGGTTTTATGTTTTAAAAGGTTGGTAAGACTCTTTGATTAAACAAATTAAGGTTTGAATGGTGAAATCATGAAACTAGGGTTTTAGACACTTTAAAATACTTTTGATTCATGGTTTTAAATGGTGATTTCAAGCTTACTGTGTAAATTTAAAATTTTTATGTTTTTATAGTTTTTTAATGTTTTAAAGGATTAAGGTTTAGAAAAAGTTAGGGTTTAAGGTTTTAAAGGAGTTAAAGTTTACTATTTTAGGTTTGGAAGTTGAATTTTGTTTTTAGGCTTTTGATTTTAGAGTTTCGGTGATGCATGATTTTTAGGATTTGGAAAAAAGCAATTGAAGATTTTATGGAATTTTATGAAAATAAACCAACGATTTAAAATTTATAAAGCAAAAAAATATATATTTTTAAAGCTTTTGGGAAAGTAACAGAACACAATTTTGAGTTTTGGAAATTTGGAAAACAAATTTTGGTTTTGGAGTTTTGAAGAAATAAATCTAATAACTTTAAACTTTTAGTAATAAAGCCACAATTTAAGATTTTCAAACCTTACAAAAGGTGAATTGAGGTTATAAAGTTTTTAATCTAAAAAAACCAAAGGATGATTAAGCTACTGTGAAAACAAAAAATAAAAGGAATTAAGAATTCAAACCTTATTTTGTTAGTTACACCAAAATTGCTTCTTGGATGAACAAAGTCAAAGACAAGTCTTTTTGCCTTTGAATTGCTTAAATCATTTTTCTACTCCCTCAAAAAACCAGCTTGATTCAAGCTGATTTCCTTCACAGATTTGGATCCACTTTTTCAAGCTACTGTCCAATTTTTTTTTTATTTTCGGCCTCTCCTTTTTGATTGCCTTTGGTCCTTATTTATAGAGGTTTCATATGGTTTATTCCTAATTAATCACGGCAAGTAATATTTATAAGAAAAGGAAACCGAAACCTAATTGAATTAGGTTTCAAAAAATTTGCGTCGGAAAAATTTTGCTGTCGAAAAAAATTGCTGCAGGAAAAAATGCGCTGGCAAAAAAAATCTGTCGTAGCTGGCTGCGGTAGTAGACGAGGAGCAGGCGTCACCTGCAGGATTTTCCTACGAGCGAAATGGCACATGCCATTTCGCCCGCAGGCAACTTTTGCGGGCGAAATGCCCACGGGCCCGCGAGACGATTTTTTCGTCACCGATTTTTCCGACGCTGATTTTTATTTTTTGACTTTAAAATAAAAATTAGATACTAAAGAATAAATTATTTTGGACCAATTAGACAACAAAAATTATTTTGGACTAAATAAAACATATTGGACCGAACTGGGTCAAAAATTAAGGGTCTACAGTGATGAATGAAAAACTGCTTTTAAAACCAAATATGGGTTGCATGAATGGTTGATCATGCCTTTTGGTCTAACTAATGCACCAAGTACTTTTATAAGACTTATGAATCATATTTCGCATGAGTTTTTAAGGAATTTTGTTTTTGTCTATTTTGATGACATACTAATTTATAGCAAAATAATGAAAGATCATCTTGAGCATATTAGGGTTGTCCTAAATGTGCTTAGGAAAGAACAGTTGTATGATTGCTAAAAAGTGTACATTTTACAGTGATAAACTTATTTTCTTAGGGTTCATTGTTAGCAAAGACAGACTTGCTGTTGATGAGAAGAAAATAAAGGCTATCAAAGAATAGCCTAGGCCCACTCCATTAGTGAAGTTAGGAGTTTTTATGGACTATCTAGTTTTTATAGGAGATTTGTTAAAGGCTTTAGTACTATGCTGCTCCTTTAACTAGCATAGTTAAGATAGATGTAGGTTTTAAGTGGACTGAAGTTCAGGAAAAATCTGTTAATTTGCTTAAAGAGAAATTATGTTCTAATCCTATTTTGTGTTTACCTGATTTCAGTGAATGTGATGCCTCTAGAGTGGGTATAGGTGTTGTTTTGTTGCAGGAAAAGAAGCTAATAGCTTACTTTAATGAGAGGTTGAATGGAGCATAACTCAATTACTCCACCTATGATAAAGAACTGTATGCCTTGGTAAGAGCATTGGACATTTGGCAACATTATTTTCTACCCAAGGAGTTCATGATCCACATTGATCATGAGTTGCTTAAGCACTTGAAGGGGTAAGGCAAGTTGAACAAGAGGCATGCATGTTGCATTGAATTTATTGAGATGTTCCCATATGCGATTCACTACAAGCAAAGTAAAGAGAATGTGGTAGCAGATGCATTATCTAGATGGTGCACTCTACTCTCTACCTTGAACTCTAAGTTTTTAGGATTTGAGCACATCAAGAAATTGTATGTTAGTGATTCTGGTTTTTCTAATATCTATAATGTAGGTGAAAATTTTGCATTTCAAATATATTATAGGCATAATGGTTTTTTAATTAAAGAAAAAAAGCTTTGCATACCTATGTGCTCTTTGAGAGAGATCTTTGTGAATGAATCCCTTAGTGGTGGTTTAATGGGACACTCTGGAGTGGCCAAAACTTTAAACATTTTGCAATAACATTTTTTTTAAAAGATATGTGCTAAATATATTGCATGCAAACAAGCTAAATCTAAAGTCCTACCACTTGGTTTGTATACTCCTTTACATGTGCATACCTAACTATGAAATGATTTGTTAATGGATTTTATATTAAGTTTGCCTAGAACTAAAAAGGGAAAAGATGGCAGCTTTATAGCTGTTGATTGGTTTAGAAAGAATGACACATTTTATTGCATGTCATAAAACTAATGATGTTATTCACATTGCTAAATTATTCTTTAAGAATCTTATGCGTCTGCATGGTATGCCTAAGATAATAGTTTCTGACAGGAATGTGAAGTTTTTGAGCTATGTTTGGTAAGTTTTGTGGGAAAATTAATAACTAAATTACTATTTTCTACTACTAGTCATCCATAAACTGACGGGCAAACTGAGGTGGTGAATAAGACTTTAGGAGCTTTGCTAAGGGCTGTTATAGGAAAGAACTTAAAAACTTAGGAAAATTGGTTTCCATTAGTTGAATTTGCATAGAATAAGAGCATACATTATTCTCTAGATTTTTCACCTTTTAAAATTATTTATGGTTTTAACCCACTTATGACAATGGATTTGTTGCCTTTAGCTTTAAATGAGCTTCTAAGTATAGATAAACAAAAGAAGATTGATTTGGTCAGAATCCTAGATGAGAAAGCAAGGTTACACATTGAGAAGATGAGCCAACACTATACAGCCTTGTATGGTTAAAACTATATATGTTTTTCACCTTTTGAAGTTGTTTATAGTTTTAACCCACTTAAGCCAATGGATTTGTTTCCTTTACCATTAAATAAGCTTATGAGTACAAATGGATAAAAGAAGACTGATTTGGTTAGAACCATATATGAGAAAGCAAGGGTGCACATTGAGAAGAAGAACCAATACTATACAGCCAAGCCAACAAGGGGAGCAAAGCTATTACTGTTGAATCGGGTGATTGGGCATGGGTGCATATGAGGAAGGAGAGATTTCCTAACCATAAGAAATCTAAGCTTGATCCAAGAGGTGATAAATAATTCTAATTTAGAGAAGATCAATGACAACACCTACAAGATAAACCTTCTTAGTGAGTATAACATTTCAACTTCTTTTAATATTTTTGAACTATTTCCTTTTGAATCAAATGCAGATTCGAGGTTGAATCTTTTTGAGGAGGGAGGAAATGATGTGAGCAAGGACTTAGCACCCATGGATGGAAGCCTTGGTATACAAAACTTGAAGATTCCTATTGTGCCAATCACGAGATAAAAAGCCAAAAAGTTAAAGAAAGCCTTGCAAGCACATGTTCAAAGCTTTATGGATGCACACATGGAACCATATGGTTCAAGCAGAGACAAGGAGAAGCTAATAATCTTGTTGGAAGCATCAGGACTTGAATATTTAGAGAGGTAGACTACATAGTGGTTGCACAACAGATGGTATGGCAGTTATCTTAGTCTTATGCTCAATCACGCGGTTGCGAGGTCAGTCACAAACTCTACTGTCTAGATCGGACTAAATTTTATATCTTGTTCAAATATTTCATTTTTATGTATTTTATACAATATTTGGAGGGATTTAACTTATTTGGACTTTAAAACTATTATTTTATGGGCCACATATGTTTTAGGACTAAAGGTTTGCTAGAACTAGGATAGTAGTTTAAGGTTAGGGTTATTCTTGTATCCAATCAACCTCACCTAGGGTTTTAATTTTGTAACACTATTTAAACATTTCTTTTCCCATATGAAGAGAATAGACAGTTTTCTCATTGAATACAATATTATCTTAAGAGGTTTCTATCTCTTGATTTTCTTGGTTCTTGTTGATCAAGGTTTTCTACAGTAGAGTTAATTACTTTGTTGATAGGTTAATTCCAAGGCTCTCTTCCATAGGTTGGATTTGGGCAAGAACTTAGTAAATGATTTGATTTCATCTTCCAATAGATTGGTGTTACGCATATGGGCAAAGGTGTTTCTAGACTTTATGCTGGGGTTCCTGTCATGAGAGCTTTAGTAGAGGGGTCAAGTGGGCTTCTCAATGTATTTAGGTTTTATTCATTCAACATGTTAAAGTGTCTAGCTATTTGAGTGACTTTGGAAGATAAAAAGAAGGTGTCAGTTTGGTAGGTAGAATGGTGCAAGGTGTCTATGAGAAATCTAGTAGTTCGCACCAGTGCACCATGGATTAAGGCATACACGAAGAATATGTCATGTTGGGTGGATGGCGAAGGTGATGATCCTATGCAACATCTAAAGGGTAATGGTTTTGAAGTGAATTGCCTTGGAAGCCCTATTATCGTAGTTCTTCTCTATGGAAATGTCCCCCTAAAAATTAAAGAAATTCTTAAAGGGATAGGAGTCTTTATTATAAGAAAAGGCTCCTTCAGTTTGCCCACAATTTTGCAAAATCATTTAGAAATAGCAAAAAAAATTTGTTAAAGAGCTTAAAGTAAACTCTATAGTAGCCAATAGCAGTGTTATAACTCTTTTCTATTATAAAGCTCATTAGAAACTCTCTTGGTAGTCTAGGGTAACCTAATTCATTTGGAAACACAAACTTTCTCCACCCAAGCCTATCCAAGTGCTCATAAATCTCATCTTTTATCTAGATTTATCAACATTGCTTCACTTGGTATCATAGAGATTTTTATCTTCTTCTTTAACATGTAATATTTCTTTCTTTCTAGAGAAGTGGTATAGTGTGGTTTGTGAATCTCCTCTCCTCTCCTATGAGGTGGTGGTAAAGGAGGTTCTCCTTGGATTTGAGGTTCTCTAAAGGCTATCCCCTTACCCTTCTCTATAAGAGTGAGCTTTTTCTTAGAGGACTTAGCTGTTGGTACCATAGATTTTCTTGAAAGACTTCTTCAGATGATTTTAACTAAGATTTCAACAGAATAAAAAGAAAATAGGGTATTTACTAAGGGTTTGAGAGTATTGGAGTGTTTTAGATTAAGAAGGAGTTTGAGGGAGTTACGAGTGTTAAAAATTAACAAAATATCCATAAAAGTCAATTTTTATAAGCAGATAGTGAAAATTAGCAGTTTATGACCATTTATGATCAATTGTTGGCGAATTTTTGCATTTTTAATTGTTCATAATTTTTCAAAATGGTTGACCATGTGCGACTGTGCAACTCGGGAATTTGACCATGAGACAGGTCTTGCGACCATCATTCATGTGTGGTGACCACTCAAGCTGATACCATCAAATAACGGTCAAAACTCTTCATATTCTTACAACTGCTCAAGCTAATGTTTGACCATGCTAGACCTTCATCTGATTAGATCATCAAGTCATCATCTTGTGCAACCACTCATCATGTTTAGAGAGCGTAAGAATTTAAAAAAAATTGTGAAAACAAGTGAAAAAGCAGAGTATTTGATGATGGACTTATGGTGTATGATCAAAATAAATGTAGTTAGAGGATTTGCTCATGCAAAAATAATAATTTTGCATGTAGTTCAAATCCATTCAACCAAGACACATCAATAAACCAAGAATGAACACAAATAATCATTAAAGCAATAATTAAACATTAAAAACTTAAAGTTTCAACAAAAACAACATTCATCATATAAAATGCACATGAAAGATGCATAGATCACACAAATGCAATTTTTTTCAAATCATGGTGCTCCCTTTAGTAAAACATTTTTGCTCTTGAATATATTATTTATTAATAAGTTATATTATCAATATATTGAAAAATAATTTTTAAATATATAAATTAATTTAAAAAATGGTTAATCTATATATGTATATATGTACACACTCATTGGCCAAATTTTCCATTTTTGACAATAAATTTTAAATAAAATACAATAAACTTCAAGTTTAGTTAAATAATGGATTTTACAAGTTGTGATGATGGTTATTAAATTTTTAATCTATTTATCTAATATTAATGTATGAGCACTAAGTAAGGCCACGTAAATTTTTAGAATACCACTACATCTAATTTTATGGAATTACTAATTATGTCTATATATTATATATCATATACTTAGTTAGCCTTTATTGTATTAATATTGGCTTTAATTTTTTTTTTCAGACACTCTTTTTGTAATTAGTTGATTTCATTCTAAGAAGAAATTTTACAAATGAATATTTTTCATTATTTATTTGTAAAAAAAGACAGCTAATTTTTTAAGAAATAAATCACATTAAAAAATACTTGCAAAAGAGAAAGGTAAAAAAATTATATCTTAGTCATTAATATATGGTTAAAAATGATACTATGTTATGTTTACTTTATCATATGAAAAATGAATGAAAAAATAATACTTGACATTAATAAAAGGAAAAAAAAAGAAGAATTAACAATAAATAAGTTTGCTTAACTAAATAATATTCTTAGGATTGATTATCATCCAATGTAACACCCTATACTATATATATGTATAATATATGTGTTTAGGTCATTTTTGTACTAGTTTTTAGTATGATTTTATGTGTGTTTTAGTTAATGTTTTGATTGATTTTTGTTTTAAGTTTGTTTATTGTGTTTGTTTTTAGGTTTGAGAGCAAAAACACCCTTGGAAAATCAAAACAGTGAAAAACAGAGCAAAAATGAACAAACAAGAAGAGACACACCCAGAGACACGGCCAAGTCTCTGGCCGTGTCTCACCTAATGAGCAAAACCAAATAACAGAGCAAGAAAGAGCAAAAATGAAGATCAGAAGGTGACACACTCAGGGGACACGGCCAAGCCTCTGGCCGAGTCCCTCAAAAAAATGTTAGACACGGCCAAGTTCACCCTGGCTTGGCCGTGTCACACTCCAAAGAAGAAGAGAGGAAAATCAAGCAGGAGAGGACACACCCAGGGGACAAGGCCATGTCCTTGGCCGTGTCCCTCCAAAGACATCCAACACCGCGTGTCTCATTTAAATCCCAAGCAAAGAAGAAGAAACTCTCACAGTAGGTGACTTGGCTGTGTCCCTCCAAAATGATCCAACACGGCCAAGTCACTCCAAACACAACCGTGTCACTCAACCAAAAAAGAAAAGAAGAAACTCTGAGATGGAAGCGAACACAAGCAAGGGACACGGCCAAGTCACTGGCCGTGTCCCTCCAATTCACCTCCAACACGGCCAAGTTCCCTCAACTTGGTCGTGTCTCTCATGGACCAAAGACTCAGACACGGCAAAGTCTCCTTTAACTTGGCCGTGTCACACCAAAATGCTATAAATTCTTTCGCACGAGGAAAAGAAAAAAGGAGAGCGAGCGGCTAGGGTTTGGAGCAAAAAGAAAAGAAAAGAGAAGAGAGGGCACTCCTAACTTGGGATGAGGAGAGAGTGACACTCTCGTTGTCCCTCATCTTCATCCTCCATCTTCATCTTCTCCATCTTCCATTGACAAGCTTCAATTTGGTTCTTTGGGATAAATTGGGTTACAAGCTCTCAAAGGTTGAAGAAGCTTCATTGAAAGGATTGGTGACTTGAGAAAGGTCCTTCTATCTTCCAAAGGCACAATCAATTGAAGGATTGGTGACTTGAGAAAGCTCCATTCCATATTGCAAAAGGGAAATCAACCATTGAAGAGGGCTTAGTTCTTCATCAAATACATCAAATTGGAGCTAGGAGGAAGACTAGCAATCCTACTCTTGGCATCTTCACAAGGGGTTTTTCTATTCTCTCTTTTAATTTATTCCAATATTGTTTTTGTTATATTAAGAGATTGATATTGCAATGAACAATTTGTATTTGATTTATATTGAGTTGAATGAATGTTTTAAATTGATGATGTTGAGCTAAAAACCCATGTTTAGGGTTTGTAGTATATTTGATTGAATGTCTTGAATTGATATTTCCATTGATGTTCCTTGTTGATTGGTTGATTGCATTGGAATGTATGCTGGGTTGATAGATTAGCTACCTATTGATCTCTAGATATTGAATGAAGGACCGAGAGGTGAAATTTGGTATTGGAATTATGCAATCGACTACCCTATGAATGAATTAGAAATATAAGTTCTAGGGTTCCATTAATTTTGTAATGTAAAATAATTGGTTATTGCTATTTCATGAATGTGAGAACTAATGAATTGGTAATTGACTAATTAACCTTAAGGAACAAATTAATTACAAGGCTATGTTAATGGATAATTGAGAATTGAGCTTTGATTGAATGGACCTATAACCCTAGGCACTTTCCCAAGAACTGAATTGATCTTGTGCACTCATCACACACTTCAACCCAACACTCCTTAATCTTAGGTTTAAATTGTTCTTTAGCATTTCAAACAACAAACTTTCGTTTTTAATTTAATTGCTTTAATCAAGCTATTACGAACCATACATTCTTGGGGAAACGACCTTGGGGCGATCACCTTTGCTACAGCTACCTCGTATACTTGCGAGTGACGCTTTGTAGTGGTACTTAATTCGAGCGCAACAAGTTTTTGGCGCCGTTGCCGGGGAAGGTTGTTGCAGTAGTAATAGTTTGATTTTTCTTTTCATTGTTTGTTTATTTTCTGTGAATTGTTTATTTTTTTTATTTTTCTTTCAATTTAATTATTTGTTTGTTTTTCTTTAAGTTGCTAAGTGCCTTGTGTAAATATGCAATTTTCAAGGTACGCAGGGGTTTACGATGATAGCCCTAATTCTGACATGGCATGACAATTAGCAAAATTAATGAACCAACATAAGATGCTAAATGCAAGAGGAAGAACACCTATGCCTACTCGTGAAGTATGTTCAGCATGTGGCATTGCAGGACATAGCGCAAACATGTGTTCATTTGGTTATGGACAATATCAAGAGAGGCAAGAGGAAGAATATGCTTATGAAAGTTTCCAGCAAAGGGGTAGAAGTAACCCATATTCCAATCCTTGTAATCCAAATTGGAGAAACTACCCAAATTTTTCTTGGGAAAACCAACAGCACATTCCACCTCCAAATTTTTTTCAACCTTACCAGAGAAGTTCTTACTCTCAAGAACAATATTCAAATCAAGATTTCCTTAAGAAACCCACTTTGGAAGATAGTTTGAATGCCTTCATTCAAATTAGTGCACAAAATCAGATTCAATACAAGACATCCAAAGTGGAAGATGATTTGAATGCTTACATTCAAATTAGCACAGGAATTCAGGAAAGAAGCAATGAGAGGTTAGATTCTTTGGAGGAAACATTGAAGAGGGTGGAAATGCAACTTGGACAACTGGCACATCAACTCCAAGCACACCAAGAGGAGGAATTTCCTAGCCAATTGGAGCAAATAGAGGTAATCACAAATTTTAAGAATGAACAGGTGATATATAACGATTTTTGTGATTCCTTTGATGCAGGAACTAACAACGAAGAAGATGGCGAGGAAATGCAATCAGACATAGAGGAGTTAATTTAATCAAAGGAGGAGGAGAATTTGGAAGCATCGACTTCGACAAAATTTCATGAACCTCTAAATCCTTGTATGCCACCAATCTCATTCCCAAGTAAGCTGAATGCAGAGAAACAAGGTATGCAACTTTCTGAACTCCATGACATGCCCTATAGTGAAGATAGTGTAGATAAACTTGAGGTGGCTATGACCATAGAAGTAGAGCCTAATTCTTCCAAATTAGAAATTGATGAGAGCAATTTACTAGTGAATAATGAGATTGTTGAGGGAGAACTTCAAATTGCTAAAGAGAATGTAGAACACATTCAACCAAACTTGGTTGAACTTAAAAAGACCCCAGAAATTTTGAAAGATGTTTTGGTTGGGGAATACAGTATGCAACAAATTATCATCTCTCCCACTCTTGGTGGTGAGAATGAGCAAAAACCATATAAAACCATGTTGCAAACTGAAAAAGGTTCTTACTACGTCCCTATAGCATTAAAAAATCAAGCTAAAACAACTAAGACAACCCTCACATATTCTTTTTGGACAATTGCTCCCCTAAGAATGCTACCTAGGCTTTTCAATACATTGGGCACTTTTCAAAGTTGCATGGTGTTCATCCTCTCGGTCATGGGCTCCAATTGCATTATGGGTGGAAGGAGCCCCACACATCGTATATGGGAACGATGGAAATCAGGTATCATCTAAACTCTCTCTCTCTTTAGTATGCATGCTCACATTGAGGACAATGTGAATTTTTAAGTGTGGGGTGCATTTGGAGTTTTATGTTTTTACTTTTAATTGCATTTTATGTTTTTGTGTTTTTACTTTTAAGTTATTTTTGTTTAAGTTTAGTTAATGTTTTTAATGTTTTTCGTTGAATAAATGAATGTTGAGAAGTTCAATTGTTTTAAACATTGCTGATAGATGACCTTTGAATTTTTGAAGCATGATTTGGAGAATTGAGTAGATTTGGTGCTTATTGTCAATTTTGTTGGTTTTTCCTTGCATTGCCATTAACCTTGTGAGGAATTGAGCCATCAACTTATTATTCTTTTTGTGGGTGAACATCATTGATTGATGAATTGTTAGAACTTGCTTTGACATGCATTTTAAGACTATATAAAATTTTTAATTAGGCATCAAGATGATTAAGGCAATTAGGTGAACCCACTTTGGCTTAAAAAGACCAACCCTATTTTTAACTTTAGTTAGCCAATTTTGAGCTTATTTTATTTTCCTTTTCTTTCTTTTTCACAACACCATTAGCTTGAACCTTGTTGTTTAACTCTTACCCTTTCATTAGGTCAAGAGCATTTTAAGAGCGTTTATGACCGAGTGTTGTGTTGAATTAAGTGTGGGGTTAAATTTAGTAGGTTTGAGATTACAAACTATTATGTTATTTAGTTGCAAACCCTAAAAATAAAAAATATAGAAAATAAAACAAAAAAAATAAAAAAGGTTGTTTTTTCTTGTTGACAGGGTTTGGAATTTGTTCGGGAATAATCATTGCAAAATGTAATAAGTGAGTTCCCTTGAAAAGCTCTTTAATGTCAATGGGTATATGAGAGGAAGGTGTTTTGGGATTTTTAGTTATACATATTATCGGTTACTTCACTCTTGAAGTGCTCTTGAACTTAATGATTAAGCTTACATTTCCTAAATGTCATGCCTTTACCTTAGCCCCATTACAACCAAAAGAAAGACCTTTTGATTGATGCTTGATTGAAATTTAGTGGTGGAGATTTGATTGATAAGCAAGCCTATGGTAATGATCTTTCATTGATTGTTATGAGTGTAAACACCACCACGATCAAACACTTGTAAGAGTTGGTGAGGGAGCGACAACATAGGTTCTGCATGAAAAACCACTTAATTGCATGAGTATCAATTTTGTTTGATTCGATATTGATTGTGGATTTAGGGATAAGCAGGTCTTGATGCATCTTTATAACTCTTGAACTTAACAGAATTCATCTGGTTAGTGTGTTTTGATTTTAGTCTTACTTGGGGACAAGCAAGGAGTTAAGTGTGGGGTAGTTGTTTAGGTCATTTTTGTACTAGTTTTTAGTATGATTTTATGTGTGTTTTAGTTAATGTTTTGATTGATTTTTGTTTTAAGTTTGTTTATTGTGTTTGTTTATAGGTTTGAGAGCAAAAACACCCTTGGAAGATCAAAACAGTAAAAAACAGAGCAAAAATGAACAAACAGGAAGAGACACACCCAGAGACACGGCCAAGTCTCTGGCTGTGTCTCACCTAATGAGCAAAACCAAAGAACAGAGCAAGAAAGAGCAAAAATGAAGATCAGAAGGTGACACACTCAGGGGACACGGCCAAGCCTCTGGCCGTGTCCCTCAAAAAAATGTCAGACACGGCCAAGTTCACCCTGGCTTGGCCGTGTCACACTCCAAAGAAGAAGAGAGGAAAATCAAGCAGAAGAGGACACACCCAGGGGACATGGCCGTGTCCTTGGCCGTGTCCCTCCAAAGACATCCAACACGGCCGTGTCTCCCTCAACTTGGCCGTGTCTCATTTAAATCCCAAGCAAAGAAGAAGAAACTCTCACAGTAGGTGACACATGCAAGGGACACGACCAAGTCACCGGTCGTGTCCCTCCAAAATGATCCAACACAGCCAAGTCACTCCAAACACGGCCGTGTCACTCAACCAAAGAAGAAAAGAAGAAACTCTGAGACAGAAGCGAACACAAGCAAGGGACACGGCCAAGTCACTGGCCGTGTCCCTCCAATTCACCTCCAACATGGCCAAGTTCCCTCAACTTGGCTGTGTCTCTAATGGACCAAAGACTCAGACAAAGCCAAGTCTCCTTTAACTTGGCCGTGTCACACCAAAATGCTATAAATTCTTTCGTATGACGAAAAGAAAAAAGGAGAGCGAGCGGCTAGGGTTTGGAGCAAAAAGAAAAGAAAAGAGAAGAGAGGGCACTCTTAACTTGGGATGAGGAGAGAGTGACACTCTCGTTGTCCCTCATCTTCATCCTCCATCTTCATCTTCTCCATCTTCCATTGACAAGCTTCAATTTGGTTCTTTGGGATAAATTGGGTTACAAGCTCTCAAAGGTTGAAGAAGCTTCATTGAAAGGATTGGTGACTTGAGAAAGGTCCTTCTATCTTCCAAAGGCACAATCAATTGAAGGATTGGTGACTTGAGAAAGCTCCATTCCATATTGCAAAAGGGAAATCAACCATTGAAGAGGGCTTAGTTCTTCATCAAATACATCAAAGTGGAGCTAGGAGGAAGACTAGCAATCCTACTCTTGGCATCTTCACAAGGGGTTTTTCTATTCTCTCTTTTAATTCATTCCAATATTGTTTTTGTTATATTAAGAGATTGATATTGCAATGAACAATTTGTATTTGATTTATATTGAGTTGAATGAATGTTTTAAATTGATGATGTTGAGCTAAAAACCCATGTTTAGGGTTTGTAGTATATTTGATTGAATGTCTTGAATTGATATTTCCATTGATGTTCCTTGTTGATTGGTTGATTGCATTGGAATGTATGCTAGGTTGATAGATTAGCTACCTATTGATCTCTAGATATTGAATGAAGGACCGAGAGGTGAAATTCGGTATTGGAATTATGCAATCGACTACCCTATGAATGAATTAGAAATATAAGTTCTAGGGTTCCATTAATTTTGTAATGTAAAATAATTGGTTATTGCTATTTCATGAATGTGAGAACTAATGAATTGGTAATTGACTAATTAACCTTAAGGAACAAATTAATTACAAGGCTATGTTAATGGATAATTGAGAATTGAGCTTTGATTGAATGGACCTATAACCCTAGGCACTTTCCCAAGAATTGAATTGATCTTGTGCACTCATCACACACTTTAACCCTACACTCCTTAATCTTACGTTTAAATTGTTCTTTAGCATTTCAAACAACAAACTTTCGTTTTTAATTTAATTGCTTTAATCAAGCTATTACGAACCACACCTTCTTGGGGAAACGACCTTGGGGCGATCACCTTTGCTACAGATACCTCGTATACTTGCGAGTGACGCTTTGTAGTAATACTTAATTCGAGCGCAACAATATGTAATCGATATATGTAATATATGCATATATAGTACGAGAATGTCACAGGTTCTAGTGTTTTCAAATTTTTATAAATTTAAAAAAATATTTTATAACTTAAATATACTTTAATTAATAAATAAAAATATTCATTCATAATTCAAAAACTAAAAACACATAATTTAATTAAAAATCTCTAGAACAATTCACCAGAATTTTATCTGTAATTCGGATAAATTTCTAAACAACGAGAACACAACCTGCATAAAAATTTTACACTTTTAAAACATTAATAATTCCATTCATTCTCTAAACTCATCACTTTATTGGTACAGAATTAAAATCTCAATACTTTAAACTTTATCTATTAAAATCAAATACTGATGTAGATATATACACACTATCATCTTAAATAATTATAAACAAACATAAGTATTATGAGTTAATTTACATAAACTAAAATACTTAAATCATAAATATACATGTATGCAAATGACATCGTTGGTCTTGAGACAGTCTAGATCACCAAGCATCTACCACAGTCCGGGTTTCATTAATCTGCAATGTTCTTACCTGTGTTATTTATACAACTGCGTTAAGCTTTACAGCTTAGTGGTACATATCTATAAATAATAAACATTATACATACACATTCTTATTTTTTATTTTATTCTTGAGGTATATACATATGTTTATCTTTTTAATACATATGGTTATCTTTTTATTCTCCAATCTCAACTATCAAATCCAGTACATATAAATCAATTTCATGACCCAATTCTGCTTAGGTCAATACCGTCTCTAAACCCAGCTCTACTTAAGTCTATCAACATATATATCTTCAATAAATACTATAAACATCATAAATCATATTACAATCCAGACATCATATCCCATTATCCACTACACAATATACATATACACATAAACATATCACACACACACACATTGGGTCCAAGTAACCCTATATAGTATTCCGGTTCCATGGATATTGCCATGATCTATCGCGACACTGGGGATCTAAGTGTCGCAACCATACCCTATTGACACCTTTATGTCTGGCCCTGAAGACAAATAATAATGACGCCCAGTGTCTGGCCCGAAGGCAAATAATAGTGATGCCCAGCATCTGGCTCAAAGGTAATTAATAGTGACGCACAACGTCTGGCCCAAAGGCAAATAATATATCACCAAAAACAATTCTCTAGAGAAAGATACTATATAAAGAAAACACACATTTTCATTCCACATTACCATTTAACATCATTAATTTCCATATTTCAAATGTTTGCAACATATTTCATCATCTTTCTAGTCACAACCACAAAGTGATTAGTAAATCACATTTCTAGTACATTTTATCACATTTTTCATATCTCTTGTGATCATGTCAAAATATGATCCCCATCACATGTCTCATATAGGTATCAAATTTCCATATTTTTTCTCATTTTATAATTATTATCTATATTTCACATTCTTTTTCCATATTTTTGACTTATAAACCAAACCATCATCACATTCAAATCAAATGTGGCTCACTTTCACATTTTAGTGTACAACTTGCACTTTTCACATTTTGCACAATCATCATATTATGCATCACATATAACACATTTCAATACATTTTATCATCATATCTCAACACATTCATTTATTTATTATTTATACACATCATAAATTCATTATTATGCACATTTGTCATATGTTATCAATTTTTATCATATTTATTCTTCTACCATAATTTTCATTATTTTCATATTCTTTATCTATTTTTCATATTTTTATATTTTATCTTTTTTCATATTTTTTTTGTTCATCAAATTTCATATGCATGAGTCACATTCACATTGTGACTCATTTTCTATATTTTCTCACAAGTCATAAATATGTCCATTTTGGACATCATACCATATATATATCAACCTATATTGGACTTTTACTAATGTGATACATTCATATAACTATGCCATATTGCATAGATTATATGCAAATCAATATTTAAAAAAAATAGCATTATACATATATAATGCCTATTTACATTTTAATGAAAACACAAAATTTAGTAATATATACTAACCTATTTTCCCTTTCCCAAGCCAAACTCTCAATTCCATTTCTTTTATGACTTTAACCTACACATGCATAATTCCATAATAAGCAACATTACTCATTTAAGGTCACTTACATGCTCATTGATTATTAAATTACCATTATTTATTCAATTCTCATAAAACCTCATTAATGCTCTAATTTCACCATTCACTACTTTATTTAAACTTCATTCTACCAATTTCATTTTCAACATTTAGCCTTAAAAACATTACTTATACATTAATATAACACTAAAACAATTCACTTTCACAATTATGGAAACCTCTTTCAAAAATTCAAATTTCACATAATGAAACCATTAATATGAAGTTCACCAAAACTTATACATAATACATTTCCAACCTTAAATCACCACATTACAAATTCCTACATAGCATTAGAAATTCATTTTAATACACATTAATTATTCATACACCATTTACATCAATTCCACACAACATTTCACCAAAATACTATTTTCATTATAACTACCTTATTCAAACTTCAACATATCAATCTCATCATTCAACTATATAATCATCCATGATACATCTATATAACATCAAAATAATGCATTACCACAATTGAAAACACCTTGTCCAAAAACCCTAATTTCACATAATATAGCCATAACCTTAATTTCATCCAAACTTAACCATATTCAATTTCTAACCATAAAATCATTACATATACATCCATACAACATTAAAACAATTCATATTAACAATTATTGAAACCTCATTCAAATTTTTAATTTTCACATATTAACCCTAAAATCTTAACTTTATCAAATCCTACTCATATTCAATTTTTAACCATAAAATCATTATATATATGTATATATATATCAAACTAACTTCAAAATAATTCATATTATCAATTATAAACATTACCATTAAAATCCCAAAATTTATATAATCCTATATTTCAAGAAAACTCACTTAAAAAGAAAGATAACTTACCTAAAGCTTGAAAATTCTTCAAAATTACCCAAAATCCTTTAGAATCTTTGTGAAATTTGATGGATTGAAGAAAAGAAAAGCTTTCTTTTCTTTAGCTATGGTGGACAACATGTGATGAGAAGAAGAAGAAGAAGAAGAAGAAGAAAGGGACTTTTATTTTTCTTTGTTTCTCATCCACCTGAATATATATATATATATATATATTTAATGAAGTAATTATTAATTTATTAAGACATTTTTAGTTTCTTCCTATCAAAAATCATTTTAACTTTAATTTTAATTTTTTTTATTTTACTTCCTTCTTTTCTCTTAACCATATATATATATATAATTTAATTTATTAATTTGTTAATTATTAGAATTCCATAATTTTTCACCATCACCAAAAATTACTTTAATTTTGAATTATTTAATTAAATAATTAAATATCTTACTACTGTTTTATTAGTTTTTGTTATAGATTTGTGTCTTGTTTATTATGATAATTATTGTTTTCTTTAGGTATTTTGTTAGTTTTAATATGTTTATTTAGTGTTTTCATTAATTTTAGTAGTTTTTGTTTATTTCAGTGTTTATGTCATTTTTGTCCTAGTTTTTAGTGTGTGTTTATGTTTTGTTGGTTAATGTTCATTTAATTCTTGTTTAAAGTTTGTTTCAAGTTTTGTTTTAGGTTAAAAAGCCAAGGAACCGAAAAGAAGGAAAAATGGACAGTAGCTGACACAGGCAGAGGACAAGGCCAAGCTTGTGGCCGTGTCCCATATCAAGCTAAAAGGAAGCCACAAGACACAGAGATGGACACACTCAAGGGACACGGCCAAGTCACTGGCCGTGTCCCTCCAAAGAAGCTCAGACACGGCCAAGTTGCTTAAGCTTGGCCGTGTCTCACTTAAATCCAAAGCAAAGAAGAATAAACTCTCACATTAGAAGACACAGACAAGGGACACGGCCAAGTCACTGGCCGTGTCCCTCCAAAAAGGTCCAACATGGCCAAACCACTCCAACACGGCCGTGTCACTCAACCAAAGAAGAAAAGAAGAAAATCTGAGACAGAAGCGAACACAAGCAAGGGACACGGCCAGGCTTGTGGCCGTGTCCCTCCAATTCACCACCAACACGGCCAAGTTCACTCCAACTTGGCCGTGTCTCTCATGGACCAAAGGCAAGAAGATTTTTTAAGCGGAGATTCGTATAAATATGGGATTTTAGGGTTTTCTTAGGTTGTTGAGAATTTGATAGCTGATTGAGCCGTCTGAGAGTGAAGTTAGGGTTTCTAACTTTGTTTTCTTAAAGATTATTGAACACTTTGATTAATCTAGCTTAGATTAGATTGTTCTAGCCATTGATACATCCTTCTTGCAAGATTTGAACAAGAGATTCTTTAGAAGCTTCAAGGAGTTTGTAACTTGGTTTTGTTCTTGAACTTTATCTCTTTAATTTCATTGGAATTGTATTTATGGATATTATCATGTCTAAATTGATTTCTTTGAATATTAATGAGATGAGTATGTTTGATAGCATTATGAACTAATTTGATCTAGTCTAGGGTTTGTATGGATCTGCTATGATTGTATGAATTGATTATTACTCTTAACTCAATTATTTCTTTAAGCCTTTATTGAATGAATTATTGCTAATATATAATTGATTGGCCACCAATTATGTGTTTTAGGTATTAGATGATGGATTGAGAGATGAAGTCTAATGCTGGAACAAATAAATTAAGGACTTAGGTGAATTAGAGATATAACCTAGGAAAATATTATTTCAATTGGAACAAGATTATTTGAGAGAGGTTTGAATGCGAGAGCTTATTTCCTTTATTCAATTAATTAAGTTGCTTGAGATTTAATCTTTGAAATTAAATTGGTTAAGAGGAATAACCGTTCATACTTATAAGTAGCAGAGAAGTGCAAACCTTAGACCATTTTTTTAAGTGAATCAAATCATCAACTTACTTTTATTGTTTTAAACTTCGATCAATCTGTTTTCTTTAATTGTTAGCAATCTAAATTAATTCATTACTTGTTATTTATAAACTGATAATCAATTAGCTACTTTAGCTTCCTTGTGAGATGACCTTGGGGAGATCACCTTTGCTATAGCTACCTCGTATACTTGCGAGTGACGCTTTGTGGTAGAGTTAATTTGAGCACAACAAGTTTTTGGCGCCGCTGCCGGGGAAGCTAATTGGCGTAATTGTTTATTAGTCATAGATATTTTAGATTATTTTTCATTGTTTACTTTTATTTATTTGTCTTTTGCTTTTAATAATTTCTTTTTCTAGAAACTTTGTTTATGCAAGGTAGGAGATCACTCGAAGGAGAGCTGTATCCATTTATTCCAGAAATTCAGAGAGTGAAAAGGAGTAGGGAAGAGTTTGAACTTTATACAGGATTTGATACTACAGAGGAGGACACTTCTGATTTTGAGTCGGAATCTGCACAATCTGTTAAAATGGCTGAAGAAAGACAAAGGACTATGAGAGATTTTGCTAGACCTGTCATTGGAACTTCCACTTCTTGCATAAGACTGACAGATGCAGCAAGGAACTATGAGTTGAAGAACATTCATTACAACATGCTGCCATCATTCTATGGAGTTCCAAATGAAGATCCTTTGAACTTTATTCGGGATTTTTATTCTACCCTCAACAATTTTCCATTGGGAGGACTAACAGAAGATCAGTTGAGGATGAGATGTTTTCCATATACTTTGAAGGATAGGGCAAAGAGCTGGCTTATGATGTTGCCCGAAAACTCTTTGACAACTTGGGAGCAAGTTTATAACAAGTTCATGGGCAAGTTTTATTCACATCAAAAGACAGCTGAATTGAGAGGGAAGATTGCTACATTCTCTCAATTTGAAGGAGAACCATTTCATGCGGCTTGGGACAGATTTAAGATGCTATTGATCCAGTGTCCACATCATCACTACCCACTTCAACTTCTGAACTAGTTTTTCTATGATGGTTTAACCCAGCAATTTCAGAATACAGTTGATAATGCAGCTGGGGGAGCCATGGGAGAAAAGACAGCTGATGAAACTTATGAGATCTTTGAGATGTTGGGAGCTAATTCTCAACAGAAAAGTGTAAGGGGAAGAAGTAAAGGGGTGAATCAACTGGAAGCCAATAGTGAGATGGTAAATCAAATAGCTGAGTTGACAAGGCAAGTGTAGATGCTGAACATGAAGAACAATATTTCTTCATCTACTCAAGAAGCGTGTGGAATCTGTGGAACTTTCGGGAATGGAGCAAATATTTGCCCCTCTGCATATGAATCATATGGGAATGAAGCTGAGCAAGTTAATGCCATGGGGGGATTTCAACCAAGGGCCCGGAATGATCCTTACTCTAATACTTACAATCCTGGTTGGAGGAATCACCCAAATTTTTCTTGGGCAACAAATAATTCTCAGCAGCCTTTCCATTTGCTCCAGAGACAGAATCAACAACAGGGCCAATCCTCAAATCAAGGGCAGTCTAAGATAGAGAGTTTGGAAGAAAGTTTACAAGCTTTCATCCAAGTCAGTGCTAAAAATCAAGAGATGACCAACAAGAGACTAGATTCATTAGAAGCATCTTTTAAGAAAGTGGAGACTCAAGTAGGGCAACTTGCACAACAGATGCAGATTCAACAAAAGGGGAAATTCCCAAGTCAACCTGAGTAGGCACAATCAGTGACTGTTCTTAGAAGTGGTAAGGAAATTAACAATAATGTTGAAAATGATTTTGTGAATGCAGGTGACCAAGAGAACAAGGAGGAAGGAGAACCAGAGAACAAAGGTGCTGGAGATAGATCAATGAAGAAGTCCCCTTCAACAAATTTACATAAGGCAAGCAATCCATACCGGCTACCTATACCATTCCCCAGCAGGTTGAAGGATGATAAACCAGATAAGCAATTTTCTAACATCTTCAACATGCTGTCTAAGGTAAGTATTAACTTACCCTTACTTGAAGCAATAAAGAACATGCCGGCTTATGCCAAATTCTTCAAAGAGCTGATCACCAAGAAAAAGAGGTATGAGCCGAATGAAAAGGTGATAGTTTCAGAGGTAGCTAGTGCTGTTCTGCAGCATAAACTACCTCCCATGCTAAAGGATCCTAGTAGCTTTATAATTCAAATTACTGTTGGGAATGGAAAGAGGACTGATGGCATGTGTGATCTAGGAGCCAGTGTAAATTTGATGCCTTATTCTGTGTATAAAGAATTAGAACTAGGGGAACTTAAACCAACCAAAATGGTGTTGCAATTAGCTGATAGATCTTTTAGATTCCCGAAAGGGATTATAGAAGATGTTTTAGTTAAGGTTGGAGGGTTGATAGTACCTGTGGATTTTATAGTTCTTGACATGGAAGGAAGTAACCCTGCACCATCAACACACACTATTTTGTTGGGTAGGCCTTTCATGGCTACTACCAATACCTTAATAGATGTTAAAAATGGTAAGTTGTCAATGACCGTCTTAGGACAAACTATTGAATTTTCTATTTTTAACACTTCTCCTATTCCTACAACTGCTTTATATGAGGAATGTTCTTTAATTAATTGTGTTGAAGCAGTTGTTTCAGATGATTTCTTGCATACAGATTCCTCAAATAAATTGGGGCTGACACTGACCTTAGAAGAGGGGGCTAAACCAGTGGGGGAGACCCAAAGGTGCCTTAACCCAAAGGCATATGAGAGCTCGAGGATTTACAAGGATCGCACAAAAGCACTTCATGACAGATTTATTGTGCGAAAGACATTGAGTCCAGGTATGAAAGCTTTACTTTTAATTATCGACTCCGTCTGTTTCCAGGTAAATTCAAGTCTCGATGGAGTGGTACTTTCGTGATAACTCAGGTATGTCCTTCTGGTGCCATTGAATTGCTTAACTCTCGAACCAATAAAACTTTTAAAGTAAATGGCCAGAGAGTTAAGCCATATAATGAAGGATTTCAAGAAGTGAGGATCATTGACAGCACTTTGATCCATGATCCCTAAGTCTTGCATGATGTCCAGCTATATGACATTAAAGAAGCGCTAAATGGGAGGCAACCCATCGGTTTGCATTTCTTTTTCATAGTTGTAATTTTATATTTAGCAATTTTGATTTTATGTTTAGTTTAAATAAATGGAAACCCTAAAGCTCTCTTGTATTTTGTTTTTGAACATTTGTGTTTGTGATGAAAAGTTAGGGATTTGCCTCACCAGGGTACGATGGAAGACAGGTTGTCCTTTAACTCTTTCTCTTTATTATTCTTGTTTTCCATTGAGGACAATGTAAATTCTAAAGTGTGGGGTAATCTTTTAGCTTTTCCTTAATTCTTGTTTTGTTTGTCGTGGTGTGTTTTATTATGTTATGCATGGTATAATTGTTGAAAATTTATTGATCTTTTCTGTGATTCTAGCATTATAGTTGAGTCTTTAGTATCAGCATAGAGATTAGCATTTGAATTCATTTAGGATCAATTTTTGCATTCTGCAATTCATGACATATAAATCTTTGTGAACCCACCTTTGTGAGTTTTGAGCCTTATAGATTGAATATTAGTGTCAATTGATTTTCTTTTCTTAAGTGTGCACTTTCATGATTTTGCATCTCTAGAGCTTGCTTTTGCATACTAATTGAACTCACATTATGATTTAATCTCAAGTTTTAAAATGATGAAGGCAAATTAGGTTAGCCCTTTAGCTTAAAAAGACCTCCCTTAATATTGAATTCCTTAGTGAGCCAAGTTGAGCCTTTGACCTTTTCTTGTTTGATCAACACAATTTACAACTCAACTTTCTCTTATTATCATTATACCTGCATTAAGGAATGGAGTTCTTATGATATGACAATAGGGTGGTTTATTTCAAAGTGTGGGGTAAGCAAATAAAAAATGGTATTGCTATTTGGGGTTGAATGCATACTTTGCACATTGTATTTGATTAAGAGTCAATTATTCTTTTCCTCTACATTTTAAGCTAGATGTTGCATGAAATTCTATATTTTGTATATATATGTATTATTAAAAAAAATGAAAATAAAAAAAAGAAAAGAAAGAAAATAAAAGAAAAGATATATATATATATATACACAAAATTCATATATTTTCTAGCATTAGAGGAATGTCGACTCATGTATTTTTCTTTGAGTATGCAAGTATGTAAAGTGTTAATGGATTGGTGAGTATGTTATTTGAGGGAGTTATGAATTTCTTAGCAAGAGTATTGTCTAAATTAGATACTCCATTTCTTGATGCTCCAGCTTAAATGTCTTTTCTCACACCTTCACCTTAGCCCCATTACATCCAAATGGAAGACCTTCGGATTATTTCTTGAGAAAATCAGTGAGGGAGATTGGATAATTAAGCAAGTTTATGGTAGTATGCAGTCATGAATGGTTTGAGTGAATTAACCTTTGAAATCGAGTGAAACACTTAGAAGAGAGATAAGATTTGTATGTCTGAATTAATGAATGAGTTAAGAAAATCTTGATTGAAGGAAATTGCAATTATTAATGTCTGAGTCTTGAAGGATTTCTTCTTATATACTGGAATTATAGTTAATGTTGTTTGAGTTTTTAATTTATGCCATGTGAATTTGCTTGAGGACAAGCAAAGTTTTAAGTGTGGGGTAGTTGTTTTATTAGTTTTTGTTATAGATTTGTGTCTTGTTTATTATGATAATTATTGTTTTCTTTAGGTATTTTGTTAGTTTTAATATGTTTATTTAGTGTTTTCATTAATTTTAGTAGTTTTTATTTATTTCAGTGTTTATGACGTTTTTGTCCTAGTTTTTAGTGTGTGTTTATGTTTTGTTGGTTAATGTTCATTTAATTCTTGTTTAAAGTTTGTTTCAAGTTTTGTTTTAGGTTAAAAAGCCAAGGAACCGAAAAGAAGGAAAAATGGACAGTAGCTAACACAGGCAGAGGACACAGCCAAGCTTGTGGCCGTGTCTCATATCAAGCTAAAAGGAAGCCACAAGACACAGAGATGGACACACTCAAGGGACACGGCCAAGTCACTAGTCGTGTCCCTCCAAAGAAGCTCAGACACAGCCAAGTTGCTTAAGCTTGGCCATGTCTCACTTAAATCCAAAGCAAAGAAGAAGAAACTTTCACAGTAGAAGACACAGGAAAGGGACACGGCTAAGTCACTGGCCGTGTCCCTCCAAAAAGGTCCAACACGGCCAAGCCACTCCAACACGGCCGTGTCACTCAACCAAAGAAGAAAAGAAGAAACTCTGAGACAGAAGCGAACACAAGCAAGGGACACAGCCAGGCTTGTGGCCGTGTCCCTCCAATTCACCACCAACACGGCCAAGTTCACTCCAACTTGGCCGTGTCTCTCATGGACCAAAGGCAAGCAGATTTTTAAAGCAGAGATTCGTATAAATATGGGATTTTAGGGTTTTCTTAGGTTGTTGAGAATTTGATAGCTGATTGAGCCGTCTGAGAGTGAAGTTAGTGTTTCTAACTTTGTTTTCTTAAAGATTATTGAACACTTTGATTAATCTAGCTTAGATTAGATTGTTCTAGCCATTGATACATCCTTCTTGCAAGATTTGAACAAGAGATTCTTCAGAAGCTTCAAGGAGTTTGTAACTTGGTTTTGTTCTTGAACTTTATCTCTTTAATTTCATTGGAATTGTATTTATGGATATTATCATGTCTAAATTGATTTCTTTGAATATTAATGAGATGAGTATGTTTGATAGCATTATGAACTAATTTGATCTAGTCTAGGGTTTGTATGGATCTGCTATGATTGTATGAATTGATTATTACTCTTAACTCAATTATTTCTTTAAGCCTTTATTGAATGAATTATTGCTAATATATAATTGATTGGCCACCAATTATGTGTTTTAGGTATTAGATGATGGATTGAGATATGAAGTCTAATGCTGGAACAATTCAATTAAGGACTTAGGTGAATTAGAGATATAACCTAGGAAAAGATTATTTCAATTGGTACAAGATTATTTGAGAGAGGTTTGAATGTGAGAGCTTATTTCCTTTATTCAATTGATTAAGTTGCTTGAGATTTAATCTTTGAAATTAAATTGGTTAAGAGGAATAACCGTTCATACTTATAAGTAGCAGAGAAGTGCAAACCCTAGACCATTCTATTAAGTGAATCAAATCATCAACTTACTTTTATTGTTTTAAACTTCGATCAATCTGTTTTCTTTAATTGTTAGCAATCTAAATTAATTCATTACTTGTTATTTATAAACTGATAATCAATTAGCTACTTTAGCTTCCTTGTGAGACGACCTTGGGGCGATCACCTTTGCTGCAACTACCTCGTATACTTGTGAGTGACGCTTTGTGGTAGAGTTAATTTGAGCGCAACAACTACCTTTAATTTTTACCAATTACTTTATTTCCTTCTTTAACTTTCTTTTCCTCCATTATTATTATTATTATTATTATTATTATTATTATTATTATTATTATTATTATTATGATCATCATCATCATCATCATCAACTTTTCCATCATCACTTTATACTTAATATATATATGTGTGTGTGTGTGTGTGTGTGTGTGTGTGTGTGGTATATTTTATGTACATGTTTATGTAATGTATTTATATTATGTATGTATATAGTATATTCAATTTTTATATATATTATGTGTACCATATGTACACATTAAGTATACCATATCTATTATATATTATATACATATATACATATATCTAACATATAATATATATATTGCATATATACTAAGTATACACTAGGTATACATTAGGTATATATAATACTATACCTCCAAATACTTTTTTTAATTTCTCCAAGATCACAGATATTACATCCAAACACCAAACGACAAATAAATTTAAATCAACCAAAGATAAGTCCATTTTTAGATCCATGCAACACAACTTTCTGTGTCTGTAAGAAACATAGAAATTGAAATGTAAAAATACTTGAACAAGTCAAATGGAAAAGAAGAACTAATTAAACACGAATATAGAAACATCTTCTAGTTAAAAAGAGAGTGTAGACCCTTAATTTTTTACTCAATCCGGTCCAATTAATCCAAAATAATTTTTATGGTATCTTGATTAATTTTAATATTTATTTTAGTAAAAAATGGAGAAGTGAATAAAAAATCAAAAATAATAAAAAATAACAAAATAACAAAAAAAATTGGCGACGAAAAAATCGTCGTTGAAAGTCAGCGCGGGCCCATGGGCATTTCGCTGGCAGGAGTTTCCTGCGGGAGAAATGGCCCGCAGGCCTATTTCGCCCGTAGCTGCTGCAGCCAGCTGCGCCAGCTTTTTCGCCAGCGCAATTTTTCCTGCGGTAATTTTTTTCACCAGCGTAATTTTTCCACAGTGGTTTTTTTTCGCCAGTGAAATTTTCCGATGTAAATTTTTTGAAACCTAATGCAATTAGGTTTCGGTTTCCTTTTCTTAATAAATAATGTATGCCGTGAGCAACTAGAAAAAAACCATAAAAACTTCTATAAATAAGGAGGCAGAAAGAGGGAAAAAGGGATAAAAAAATTGGAGATTTTGAAACCGAATCTCTGAAGGAAAACTTTAATCAAGATGATTTTTTGAGAGAAGAAGAAGCAAAGCTAGAAACAAATCATCAAAGGCAGCAACTGCCTTTTTTTTTATTCATCCAAGAAGAATTATTTTTGGAGGAATCAACAAAAGGAGGTATGTATTAATTGTTATATTTTTTTCACAGTAGTGTAGACCTTTAATTTTTGACCCAATCCGGTCCAATATGTTTTATTTAGTCCAAAAAGATTTTTGTTGTCTAATTGGTCCAAAATAATTTTTGTTAAATAATTTTTGCTTTATATCTAATTTTTATTAATAAAAAATAAAAATAAAAATAAAAATCGGAGTTGGAAAAATTGGTAGGGAAAAAACAGTCGCACAGGCCCATGGGCTATTTCGCCCGCAGGAAATTCCTGTGGGCAAAATAACTGTTCTATTTCGCTCGCAGGATTTTCCTGCGAGCGAAATAAAATTTCTATTTTGCCCGCAGGAAAATCCTGTGGGCGCAATAGCTCGCTCGCAGGAATTTCCTGCGGACGACGCCCTAGCCCGCCCACTGCGGCAGTTTTTTTTCGCCAGCGCATTTTTTCCTGCTGCAATTTTTTTCGGCAGCGTAAATTTTCGACGCAAAATTTTCAAACCTAATTCAATTAGGTTTTGGTTTCTTTTTTTTTTATTAATATTACTTACCTTAACTAATTAGGAATAAACAACCTCAAACCACTATAAATAAGGACCAAAGGCAATTAATTTAAGGGGAGGAAAATTTTTGGCAGTAGCTTGGAAATTGGAAAACCAAATCAGTGAAGGAAAAGTAATAAATTCAATTCAGTTGATTTTTAAAGGAGCAGCATCACGATTTAAGCAATTCAAAGGCAAAAAAGGTTTATCTTTGGGGCTAGTTCATCCAAGAAGAATTGTTTTTAGTGGAATCATCAAAAGAAGGTATGTGTTAATTGATTTTCTTTAATTGTTTTTACACAGTAGCTAAAAACTAGGATTTTTGTGTTTTTCAAAAGTTAAAATCTTAGAACTTTAATTTAGTTTTTCTAAAGCCAAAAAACCTTATTTCGTTAGTTTATCTTCCAAAAGGCTTAAAATTGTTATTTTTCTTTCTTAAAAATCTTAAAACTCTAATTGAACTTATTTTTCAACAAAATTAAGATTTAAATTATGTTTCTTTTAAAATTTTAAAGTAGGTTCTATTTCATTCAAAAAGCCTTAAAAACATCTTTTCTACTTATAAAAGCTTTAATTTGTTTGTTTAAATTCAAAAAACTTCATGAAATTATCAAATTGATTTCCAAATTCCTAAAAATTAATTCACCACCCGTGCGTGACCCTAAATTCCAAAAATACTAAACCCAAATTCAACTTCCAAAATTCAAAATAATGAACCCTAATCCTTTTAAAACTTTAAACCCTAATTTTTATGAACCCTAATCCTTTTAAAACATTAAAAACCATAAAACCATAAATAGATTAAATTTACACAGTAGCTTAGAAACCTAATAATCGAAAATCATAAATCAATGTATTTTAAAGTGTCTAAAACCCTAGTTTCATGATTTCACCATTCAAACCTTAATTTGTTTAATAAAAGTGTCTTACCAACCTTTTAAAAACATAAAATCTTTAATCTATTTTAATTCCATAAAAGTCACAGTAGCTTAAATTAATGAAATTTTCAAAACCTTAACACTTGAGATAAAGAACCCTAAATGGAAATAGTAGTTTAATTTGGACTTTTTTATTTGCTTTATTCAATTCTATATTTGATTATACTTTGATTTATTTTATATGCTTTAATTTATTTAAGTTCAATACTTAGTTTATTTTATTTGTCATGGCTGGATGTTTACTTTTTATTGATATTTAAATACCTTTGATGAATGATTTACTCATTATGAATGGTTATTTACTTTTATCAATTTATTTAGACTTCCAAAAGTTGTAAGATGTATGTTTCCACTTGGTGGGTACCTCATTAGTTAAACATCATGTAAATTAATTTACTTTTCTATTTTAGAATCTATGTAAAGGGCATGTTTTTACCTTTTGGTGGGTGTCCTATCTAGGCATGTGATGTAAGGACATGTTTCCATCCTTGGATGGGTG
The DNA here is from genome assembly GCA_947685225.1 of Garcia nutans. Taxonomy (NCBI): domain Eukaryota; kingdom Viridiplantae; phylum Streptophyta; class Magnoliopsida; order Malpighiales; family Euphorbiaceae; genus Garcia; species Garcia nutans. The sequence goes on from CANTUV010000001.1 coordinate 24,819,708, forward strand.
TCCATTTATTTGCTTTGTTTGGACATTGCTTTGATTTTAATATATTGATGCTTTCTTTTAATTATTGTGTGTAATATGGATAATGTTATTATATTTAAGAATTTTATAATATTAAGACCTGTAAAGGAGGTCAGTTCCAATTCTCACCTTCCCCACATGTACCCAACTTTCCGAACCCATTAGGCGGTTGGGGATTCCTTAAGAATCGAGTCATCCACCCCTTTCTTTTTTCCTGGTGGCGACTCCATTTTCTCCGGACTTAGGTTCGTGTTCTCTAAGGCCCTGAGCCTAAACAGTGCCGAAGTCGCAAGAACCATTCCACTGGGAGTGGGGGCAAAAATCCCCGCTCACAGTGGCGACTCCACTGGAGATAAGAGAAGTTTGATTCCGTTGGTCTTTTTATTATTCTATTCTTTCTTATAATGACATTATCCATTGCATCATCTTAGATTACATTGTGCATGAGTTAGGACGCCCGTGTTACCCGTGTTATGTTATGTAAGGGACACCATACTTTCACTCAAGGTATGAAGATCGAGCATGGCATAACCACTCATAGCCTCGTACCATTTGGTATATACTTGCTATGGGAACCTAAACCTTTTTACCCAAAGACTAAAGCTCATGTAATTGGCCTAATTACTTTCCTTAGGTTTTACCCCAAATGCATGTTGTTTGACTATGGTTAGTTTATCTTAGTCTAAATCATGGCTTATTTGGTTTGTTCTTTTTCTAATATGACCTAAGTATATTGTAAGCTCAAAATAAAATTTTCTTTAAAGCCCAAAAGACCAAAACTATTTTCAAAATTTTTCAAGATGGTCTTTGGACATAAAACTTTTCTAAAAACATAACAAAAATTCTTTGGCCCATGGCCCAAATACTAAGCCCAAAATCCATTTTTCTAAAATCTTTTACAATGGGCTTAGAAACAAAACTATTTTCACCTAATCTTTTCTTACAAAGAGCTTGCAAAATATTAAGGTCAATTATGAAATACCAAAAATCAATTGTGGGCCTAGTTTATACTAAGAATAAATCAACCATGGGCTTGTTTTTGGCATGAACCATTAGTTACCTTTTTCAAGTGAGAAATCTATCTATAATAAACCTCTTAATTTAGTTTTAATCCAATGTAGCACAAAAGCTACTATAGTTGGTTGAATGGATTAAAACCTAATTAATGGAAATTATTATGGATTGATTTCCATTTTCGAAAATATAACTATTGGTTGAAACGTCCGAGAGAATTATTCAAAAGCAAGATACCCCATGTTGGTATTTTGTTAACCATATACCTAGGAAAAGAGACTCGCCATTCGTGTGTGGATGTTATAAGGTTAGAAGGAGCGTCCTAATTATCCTTGTTTGTTGATTGTTTGTGCATACATGTATACATTTGCATCTCATATCATTGATCCTCTCTGGCTCATAGCCCTGGATTACGATAGTTCAAAAGCTTACAACAATCCGACCTACTCCAGAGATGAAGTATCTAGTAACGACTCAATCACTTGCTCACCAAAAATAATGGAACCCGAACAAATTCAAAGGATGGTGGATGAGGCCCTCAATGCCAAGATGCAAGAAATCAAAGAGGCCCTAGCTGAGACCATGAAGAACCAATTGACTGCAATCTTAGAGAATCATGCTGAGGCATCTGCTAGCACTGAGAAACCAAAGGACAAAGGGAAGACTAAAGTTAGTGAAGTGGTTTTTGATGATGAAAAGGTGATCATTGATGATGATGATGATTGGGCTCAATACTACCAAGTGGTTCAAGAAAAGAAGAAAGAACCGAAGGTTGTTGAGAAGGTAACTATTGAAAAGACTGAGACATCCGATGTTGAAAAGATGATTGTTGATTTAGAAAAGAAATTTGAGAAGAAGTTGAAAACCGAAGAGATGTCTGAGATCGACAAACTATTTGAACAAGATGAAGAGGTCCCTTATAAGTTCAAGATGCCTTCATTTGCTAAGTACAATGGCACCGAAAATCCCCATCTTCATGTGAAGCAGTATATCACTGCCATGCAATATACCCAAGCTACTAAGGCTCAAACCCTGAGGTACTTTATGCTCTCATTGGACACTGTTGTCTAAAATTGGTTCAATACCTTAGATGATGGAACACAAAAGAGTTGGGACCTACTTTACAAAGCCTTCATCCAACAATATGGATATAATGTTGAGTTGGAAGTTACCTTGATGGAAGTGGAGTCCATTAGGCAAAGGCCAAATGAGAATTTTATGGACTATGTGAAAAGTTGGAGAAACAAGGCCGCTTTACTCAAGAAGAGGCCCGATGAATCCGATCAAATAAGGATGATTGTGAGAGGGGTGTTGCCTAATCTTCGTGAGAGGACGTCTCATACACTCATCCGTGATTTCAAAGACCTTCTCCAAGCTGGTTTACAAATTGAAGAATGAGAAAGGGAGAAGAGCCGCTTTGCAACAAAAAGGAATGAGAAAGGGAGCTATCAACCTGGTAGCCAAAGCATGCAAAAGATCGTCGGTGTTAATGCTACTAACCAAGGAACAAGGAGACAATTTTCGGAATTGGGAAAACTGATGTCTTGGGTTCTCAACAAGCTTCAAAGAAAAGGATTGCTACAACCCTTAAATCCTCGTCCTTTTTGTCACCAAAGTATTTTGTCAATTCCACCAAATGCAAGGGCATGACACGGATAGATGTGTAAGGTTGAGACATGAGATTCAAAATCTAATTGATAACGAGAAGCTACCAGAGCCCAATAAGCCAAACACCAAAGACAACCCATTACCAAAATTCAATAGGGTACCACCACCGATAACCTTCATGATTGGAGAAGGTTTGCATGAGGACTTTGTCATGTCTTCTTTTCAAGATGTGGATGAAAAAGCAATCAAAGAAGAAGAGGCATTTGTCAAAATTGAACAATCTATGATGGGTGGAGAAGTAGCAATTTGTGTTGTCAACGGGTTTTGGGATTCAAGTGATAGTGATGATGATATCATACCCAAGGAGGAGTGGACTTGGTACGAGCCCAAAGAAGATGAGGTGATGAATACTAGATCCGATAAGCTTTACGCAAGGCCACCACCTAAGGAGATAGAAACTAATAAGGGGAAAGAAGTTGAAGTAGAAGAAGATGATGTTGTGCTCAAGCAATTGAAAAGAACCCAAGCAAGTGTTAGTATTTGGGACCTATTAGCTACTTCTAAAAAGCACCGAGAAACTATGGCCAAAGCCTTAGCTAGCATGCCAATTTCTACCTCCACAACACTGGAGGATTTGATCAATTTCATAAAAATTGGGGAAGTAATGAAATGTGAAGAGGTCCAAGAAAAGGGTGAAGTTAATATGGGAGCAGATTCTTTTTTAGATGCGGACTTACCAGAGGAGGGGAGAGACCACATCCGCCCTCTCTTTATCAAAATAGAAGTCAAGGGGAAGAGGACTCCATGTGTCATGGTCAATGATGGGTCTGCCATAAATTTTTGTCCACTTAAGATATTGCCAAAGCTAGCCATGTCAACAAGAGATCTAAACCCAACCGAGGTGACAATTCATGCTTATGACAACACTAAGAGGCATGCCGAAGGGACTTTCAAAGCGGCTGTCAAGGTTGGTCCAATTGAATCTATTGTTGAATTTGTTGTTTTAGACATTCCAGTTACCTTCGCCTTGCCCTTGGGGCAACCATGGTTTCACCCTCTTGGTGGAGTTCCTTCCACCCTTCATCAAAAGATCAAATTCCCCAACGGAAATGAGACAGTGGTCATTGAAGCTGAAGATAATAAGATTGTTAACGCTTTAATGGTTGAGAGGCCTCTCAATGGTTTTCAAGTGGTTCCAATTTCTGATGATGAAGTAGTGGACTCCAAAGTTTTGAATATGATGAAGAACATGAACTACCTTTCCAGAGCTGATCTTGGAAAGGGAAAGGCTGGTTAGACAAAGTTGCCAGATTTTAGGACTCAAACTTCCAAGGAGGGGTTAGGATATGATGAAGACAACGATGTCCAGACAAAGAAGAGTGAGAAGATGAGTTTCCCACCACTTGAGAAGATCTTTGTCAAAGCTCCAGATATGGGACCACTCCAAGGAAAGCCCGAGCCGATCATGTTCATGGGTAAGTTAATTCCAGGTTTTGAAATTTTTACAGATGTTGCTGAGCTAGTGGAGCAAGTGAAGAAAGAGCTCACCCTGTCAACCAACAAAGAATCCAATTCAAAAGAGAAGGATGAAGCTGCCTTGGAAGCCGAGAAGACTCTGGAAGAGATTGTTGCCCTAGTTGAAGAGAAGTTTAAAGACATCCTGCTATATGATTTTGAGAACAATGATTGTGATTTTGATTTTAATTTGTCTGCTTTGTATGAGGATGATGATGTTTTCTTTTCCAAAATGAATGCAATAAAGTCTGATTTTGCTTACTTGTGTGATGTTTCTCCTGATGGTTGCATACATTCAAATAGCAGTTACATGAGCATCTTTAATATTAATTTTGTTAACACACAATCATTAAATTTGGGAACAACTGAAAATCCTAAAAACATTAGCATAGCATCCGACCTTACTCCTGATGAGAGAGAGAGATTTGAAAAAATATTCAAAAAATATGAAGAGGTGTTTGTTTGGTCTTATGAGGATATGTCGGGGATAGATCGAGACATAGCCAAGCATCATATTCCTATTTACACTCACATAAAACCTATCAAACAAAAGCTTAGGCGATTAAGACCTGAGTGGGTTGAATTGGTTAAAGAAGAGGTCACTAAGCAAATATAAGTGAAGTTCCTTGAAGTGATAGAATACCCAGATTGGTTAGCCAAAATAGTACCCGTGCCAAAGAAAGATGGAAGGATAAGGGTCTGCGTGGACTATAGAGATTTAAACAAGGCTTCCCCTAAGGATCATTTTCCTTTACCTTATATAGATGTTCTCATTGATAGTGCAGCCTCTAGCGTGCTACACTTTTTGTAGATGGATTTTTCATATACAATCAAGTGTTAATGGCCCAAGCGGATAAAGCCAAAACTGTCTTCATTACTACATGGGGTATATTTTGTTATAGAGTGATGCCTTTCGGCCTAAAGAATGCTGGAGCAACCTACCAAAGGATGGCCACCACACTATTTCATGACATGATGCACAAAGAAGTTGAAGTATATGTTGATGATATGATGGTGAAGTCGGATACAAGGGAGCAACACTTCCAAAACTTAGAATTATTCTTCAATAGAGCTTTGAAGTATAAGCTGAGATTAAACCCAAAGAAGTGTGTATTCGGTGTTACTTCAGGCAAATTATTGGGACATGTGATTGGTCCGAATGGTATTGAGATAGATCCTGACAAAGTCAAAGCAATCAGGGATATGCCAGCCCCAAAGATGGAGAGAGAAGTTCGGGGATTTATTGGTAAACTGCAGTACATTAGCAGATTTATAGCAAAGCTCACAACAATCTGTGAGCCTATCTTCAAGTTGCTTAGAAAGAATCAGCCGGTCGTATGGAATGAAGAATGTCAAAAGGCCTTTGATTGAATAAAAGAGTATTTGTTGAATCCACCTGTTTTGAAACCACCTAAACCCGGAAAACCTCTATTACTATACTTAGCAGTAGAAGAAGAGTCGATAGGAACCATGCTAGCCCAAGCAGATGAGTTGGGGATTGAGCATGCCGTTTACTATTTGAGTAGAAAGCTCTTACCTTATGAAATTAAGTATAGTATCTTTGAAAAGACTTGTATAGCTGTGGTTTGGTCTTCTAAGAAGTTGCGGCATTACTTTCAATCATATAGTGTGCAAGCAATTTCCAGGTTGGATCCAATGAAATACTTGAGGGAGACACCCTCTTTAATTGGGAAATATGGTTGATGGTTAATAATATTAGAAGAATTTGAGATCGAGTATGTAACCAGGAAAATAATCAAGGGTAGAGCGGTGGCAGAATTCCTAGCTCAACAACCATTACCAGAAAGTGAAGAGGTAATCTTGGAGTTTCCAGATGAACATATAGAAGCAATTGAAGTACAAGGGTGGAAAATGTATTTTGATGGAGCAGTAAACAGGAAAGGAGCAGGTTTGGGAGTTATACTAGAATCACCTGAAGGGGAACTTATCCCTTTAGCAAAGAAGTTTAAATTTAGGACAACCAATAATATGGTGGAGTATGAAGCTTGTTTTTTCGGTTTGGAAACCCTAATGATTATGAAGGTTGATAAGGTGGAAGTTTATGGTGATTCATTGCTAGTAGTATCCCAAGTAAATGGAGAGTGGGAGTTGAAAGAGGAAAAATTAAAACCATATCACCGTTACTTGACCATGATGAAGAAGAATTTTAAAGAGTGTAGATTTATACACCTGTCAAGAGAAGAAAATCAGATGGCTGATGCCTTGGCCACATTGGCTTCGGTATGGGAAAATCCTGCCAGCCTATTCCTTAAGCCTCTAATCTTGACCAGTTATCAACTCCTTGCTATGAATATGAGACAATCATGGAAGTTGATACAGATCATGATGCATGGTATGATACTATAAGGCAATTTTTGGAGGAAAGAGAATACAAGCCGGGGGCAACAAAGAAAGAGAGAAGGGCCATAAGGAGGTGGTCATTGCAATACATCACCTTCCATGGAGAGTTATATCAAAGATGGCCTGATGGAGTGCATTTGAGATGTTTAAGAAAGCCTGAAGTGGAGCGCATCATGTTAGAAATACATGCGGGGAGTTGCGGTCCGCACATGAGTGGTTTTGTAATATCCCAAAGTATACCCTAATTGTTTTGGTATTATTGTTGTATTTGGATTTAAAGTATATGTTTAATGGAAAGAGAAAAGAAGTAAAGAGAGAGTGTATATGTTATATATATGGTGATATATATAACATATACAAGTCAAAGTAAATGGTCAAAAGATGATTATTTAATGAATTAATTAATTAGTGGAAAATGGAAAATTAAGTGAGTGGAAGAGGATATTTTATGAATATTTTAATATTATTTTCTTGGTGGAGGTTTAAGTGGAGAATAAGAGTTTGACTTGTCTCTTTTTCTTCTTTATTTTCTTCTTCTTTTCCTTCTTGGCCGTGTATCACAAAGCAAGAGAGCAAGAGAGAGATTTGATATTCCAAGCTCAAAATTGAAGAAGATTTCAAGTGATCAAGTTGGAAATTTGAGAAGTTTCATTAACTTTGGTAAGTTTCCTCTTGATTTCCTTATTTTATTTTAAGTTGTGTTTGAGTTTGGTGTTGGATTATTAAGAGCATGAATATGTTTGATTGTGGTGTGTTTAAGAGTGTTGGGTATAATTGATTTTGATTTTGGGGTTGAATTGAAGAGATGGAGTTAGGTTTGGTGTTGGAAGAGTTAGAGTTGTGAATTGGTAATTGATGCAAATATTGTGTTTGATCAATTATTTTTGGTAGATCTTCAAGATGTTTGTGTTTAATGGAGTTGAAAGCATAGAATACATGAGTTTGGTCCGAAACAGAAGCATTTTGGATGCCACGCCCGTGGCCCTTGGATGCCACGACCGTGGGGGTGTTAAGCAATTGGACAGATTCGTTTTCTAACCCACGCCCGTGGGGGTTTGTGAGACCACGACCATGGGGTTGTGAGGCCACGACCGTGGGGGTGTGAGGCCACGACCGTGGGTCCTAGATAGTTGTGTTGGCTTATAATTTGTGATCTATGGGTCTAGTATGAGACTAATAGGTGAATAATTATATTGGAATTCATGTGTATCTTTAAATAAGTGTGTACTATTCTTTTTACATTAGGTTGTGAAGAGGTTGAGTTGCCCTAACTTAAGTGTTGAGAATTCTTGGAAGAGGAAGTGTATAGATTGGTGTGAGTTGTTCTTGAGGTAAGTACAAACTTGCATGATTGCATACATTCATATGATTTTGAGATTCAACACATTTGGTTGTGAATGTGTTAAGTAATTTATTACATTGTTGATACATTTGATTAATGTTATGATTTGCATAATGTAGAAGATAATGTATGTTCAATGCACTTGGTTAAGTATACTTTAATGATGAATTGCTTTAATGTGAATTGAGATATGATGTAATGTGAAGCCATTGTTGTTGGCTATGATAGTGCAAATGAAATAATTGGGGCATGGTTGCCTATTTGATTATGGAATATGAAATGAGAAATGAAATGAGAAATGAATTGAGAAAGAGATTGGTAAAGAGATAAATGAAATAATTGTGTGCTTAATATGTTATTCAATTTTCAGAGTTTTGGGTTTGGCGGCATGCCTATGAATCGCTGGATAGGTGAAAAGACCGGGTCGTAAGCCGAGTCCAGCTGAAAAATGTGAAATGTGATGTTTTTGGGGTGAAAAGACTGGGTCGTAAGCCTCAAAAATAAATTCTTAAAGCTAGATTGAGTGAAAAAACTGGGTCGTAAGCTCAAATCTAGTTGATTATCCATGGATAAATATATATATATCACCTACGGGCTTGATGATTGTGACTATGGACCAAAGCAGTAACTCTGAACTTTGAATAACATATTAGTGTCTTTTGGGCCCATGCTTGTCTTTGTTTCAATGTGATTCATGAATGGTGAAACAATTGAATAAAATAATGGAATGTAGTGCTATGGAAAATATTAGTATACCATTTATGAATATTGTATTTATTGTTGAAAGTATGACATTGACATTGCATTATAGCATATTGTTATTGTGGTTTGTACCACTAAGCCATTGGCTTAGCGCGATTGTGGTTCATCACGCAGGTGACAGGATAGAACCAGAGAGTTCAGCTAGACCGAGTTGAGTCTAGATTCTGAAGCGTTGATAGAGGGCATAAAGATCAAAGACAAACTGCCAAACATATATAAATGTTATGTTTTTTGTAAAATTTGGTTTTGATGTATATATAATTGTAAATACCGCTATATTTTCCGCTGCGTAATGAATGAATGTTTTATTTAGTGTACTATATAATATGATTTAAATATTTTAAGTTTTCTTATAATATTGCTAAAATGAAAGATCGGTTTGCTTATTATAAACCGTAGCACTCCTGTATTTGGTATACGTATATTACAGGTGTAGTATGTAGTGTGCGTATACGGGGTATAGGGGTGTTACAGGTTTGGCCCTAGTTAAGAAGATTATTCGACAAGGTTACTATTGGTTGACCATGGAGAAAGACTGTATTGAGTTCATCAAGAAGTGCCAGCTGTAACACCCCCACATCCATTACATGCACACTACAATACCACAATGTAGCATACATGCAATAAACATAGGGATGCTACGGATTTTCTTAACATTCAAAACATTTTATATTATAGAAAAGAAGTCATTAAATTGTAGTATAAAATAAATTCAATATATACATACATTCATACATTTAATTATTACACAGCGGAAGTTATAAAATTATTTACATATATGAAAACATTTAAATCTGTATTTACAAATATACATATATTTACATTATAAACAATATTTTACAAAAACATAAAGAAGTTATACTTGATTGGCAAGTCTGCTCTGATCTTTAAGTCCAAAATCAACACCTCAATGTCTACTCTCACTAGGTTTCGAAGAGCTCTCGGGTTCAACTCTATCACCTGCGCGATTAATACTATCGCGCTAAGCCAACGGCTTAGTAAGACAAATCATGCTAATGTTATGCTTTAATGCAATGCAATGTTTCATATATGCATTATCAAATCAACATCAATGATACACACTCAATCAATAAGGATCATATTCAACAGACAATATTTCGTGAATAGTCCGTTTCATCATTTATGTAATATTAACATTTCATTACATTAGAACATCATTTATGATATACATAAAACCTAGACACCTATGGGCCCATCAAGTATTTAATACGATATTCAGAATTCAGAGTTACTGCTTTGGTTCATAAACACAATTATCAAGCCCGTAGGCAACAAATACATATATATCTCTATCCATGGATAGCGTAACAGACCCAGTCTCTTGGATCATCAACTCATCTAACTCGAGGAGATCCTCAACCCGGCAAGACTGTTACAAATCAAATATCTCATAATATCAATTATCATTGTGTAACAGACCCAGTCTCTTGGACCTCAATTCAATTCAATTTGAAGAGATCCTCAACCCGGCAAGACTGTTACCTTTCATTAACTAGGCATGCCTCCAAAAACCAGAACTCTGAAACTGAATATCATATTAAGCATACACTTATTTCTTTATTCTCTTTATCAAACTCTTTCTCAATCTTCCTCGTCAATTAGGCAAATATGCCATACATCATTCAATTGTATCATCATAGCCAATCATCATGGCTTCTCATCACATCAATACAATTGATCATATTATCATCAATATGCATACAATACATTACATTTCACAAGGTTAACATTATTCATATATATATATATATATCAACAATGCAATAAGATCTCTTAGTACATTCATATCAAAAGGTGTAAGTTCCATCACATTATACATATAGCATTATTGATATAAACATAACAAAACACATTACTCATCACATAAGTCACAATACATGAAATATCACATAGTATCATATGCATTACCATTATCATCATATATATGATCAAGCTCAACTTCATATGCATCATCAATGCAATGTCACATGTATGTATCAACACAAGATTTGTACTTACCTCAATCACAAGTCACACAACTCTAAACACCTTCCTTCTTGCAAAGTTCTTCACTTCCCAAATTAGGGAAAATCACCTTCTATAAAACCCTAATCCAAAGAATGATACAATCCATCAATTCCAATACCATTTAATCACTTAATAACTTCATCTTAAACCTTAAATCACAAAATTACACTTCAACATCATTCATTATAGACCACGGTCGTGGCCACCATAACCACCACGGGCGTGGGGTACAAAACACTTCTGCCACTCAAGCTTCCATCCTCCACGGCCATGGCACCAAAAGCCTACCAATGGCCACGGCCATGGCCAATCAAGGCCATGGGCGTGGCATCCAGAAGGCTACTGCCCTCGGCCAAAATCCCATTTCCAAGTCCAAAATTCCAACAAACACCAACCACAAGAAGATCTTTGAAAATAATGAAGCAAACACAAGGAAAACATCATATAACACTTCAAAACCCTAAAACAAAATCAACTCCAATACTTCCAACAACAACACCTCTTAAACTTCTTCACTTAAAATCAAAAACAACATTTAAAAACTCATTACAAACACATTTAATCATCATCTCAACAAACCAAAATTCATTTCCAACTCCACTTCAAAAGAACAAAAGAAAATCAAGAGAAAGGACTTACCAAAGTTGATGAATTTCACAAATCTTCCACTTAATTCCTTGAATCTCCTTTCAAATTGAGTTTAGAACTTCAAGCCCTCTCTAGCTCTTTCTCTTCTTCAATGGCCGGCACACTCACATGAGAAAAGACAAGAAAATAAACTCAAGTCAACCACTTCTTCTTCTTTTAATCTCCACCATGCAATTCCTACAAGGAAAATTACAAAAACACCCTTAACCATTTGTTCTAGCTTTTGTCCCTTGCATGCCCATATATGTAATATCACATATCCCATAAAAATATCTCTCTTCCATTGACCTTGCATTTGACCAACTTATATGTTATATATATTAACATATAAACAACATATACACATTTCTCTAAACCCTATTTTCTTTCCCAAAACACATATACATAACCATTCTCTTCTCAAATTCTTTTCTTCTCACATAACCTATACATTCAATCCAATTTAAAACAACAACAACAACAACATAGTCAAAACTTCTAGGGCATACATGAGGATATTACACCAGCAATGTCAGATGTATGGCAACTTGAATCATATGCCTCCTGAAGAACTGCATTCAATGTCTTCACCCTGGCCATTTGCCACTTGGGGTATCGACATTATAGGAGACATACATCCGACAGCCTCAAACGGTCACCGTTTCATTGTAGTAGCAGTTGATTATTTTTCAAAATGGGTTGAAGTCGAATCCTTCAACAAGCTGGGTGCAAGTCAAATGGCTAGGTTTATCGAAAAGAATCTCATCTGTAGATATGGGGTCCCGCACAGTGTGATATCAGACAACGGGGTACAGTTTCAAGGAGCAGTTAAGGATTTATTCTCCAAGTACCAAATCCATCATCATCGATCCTCTCCTTATAGACCAAAGGCTAATGGTGCCATGGAAGTAACAAATAAGACAATTAAGCAAATTCTGTCCAAGATGACCAAGACTTACAGGGACTGGTCGGAAATGCTTTCCTTTGCTTTATGGGGATATAGGACAAGCGTACGAACACCTACTGGAATGACACCGTTCTCATTGGTTTATGGGATGGAAGCGGTATTGCCAATTGAAATTGAGATCAAATCACTGAGAGTAGTCTTGGAATATGAATTGCCTGAAATAGAATGGTTAGCAAGCAGATACACACAATTAGCTCTACTAGAAGAAAGAAGGTTAAAGACGTTGTATCATCACCAACTATATCAAAAAAAGATAGCTCGGGCCTACAATAGAAGGGTCAAGGTCAGAATATTCAGAGTTGGGGATTTGGTGTTGAAGCAATGTAAGCCTAATGTGTCTGATCCAAGAGGAAAGTTCAGACCTAGCTGGGAAGGGCCATATGTCGTGAAACAAGTCATGAACAAAGGTGCAGTGAAATTGTCAGACATGGATGGGAACGAATTTAGTGAGCCAGTAAACATTGACAGGTTGAAGAGGTTTTATGTATGATAGAAAAAAAAAGAAAAAAAAAAGAGCTCGCCAGGTTGAAAACCCAAAAAGGGCAGCCTAGGCAAAAGTTAGAGTAGTCTGCTAGTTTTGAAAACCCGAAAGGGCAGGCTAGGCAACAATTAGGGCTAAATGAGAGAAAATCATCAATTAGAAAACCCGAAAGGGCTAATTGGCAACAGGAGTGATCTTGTGTATGCTGGCTTTATGTTTGGTCGTTCCCCAATTTAATAAAATAGAATTAATGATTAAATTTGTTCTATGTGCACTGTTATAAGTATTTGACCAAATATGGATGAAATAAATAATCATAATTGCAAAAGGTGATGACAAATTATAAATGGAAAAGAAGCATCTTTTATTACTTTAGTTATTTTTCATCCTAACAAAACACATTCTGAATTGACAAATGTGAAAGCTATGGCAGTCGATAAGTGTAACGTGCAGCCGATCCAAGTAGGCTTCAGTCAAGCAAGGCATGTCTAGGTCAGGAGCAAAGTCAGAATCACGAGGCTCAGCTCCATACTGACGCCCAAGTCAGCGAGGATCATAGCATGTACCTTGACGAAGAGCAGCAAGGGGAAAGTACATCAAGTATGTCCGCATGGTGATACAAGAAATCTTCCACCAAGGTACCAACCAACGGATATTGACTTCGGAACGTGAGTGGATTCAGTCAACCCAGTCAACATATGAAGAAGCAGGATGGAGAAGCTTCCTAGCAGAATAATGATGTGGTAGGTATCTGGCAAAATCCATGTAGGGAGTATCAAGAAAACAAAGACGCTCCTGAAGCCAAATATGTGAAGGAAGAATTAAATAAAAAAAAGAGTCCGCTAAGTTGAAAACCCGCAAGGGCGGCTTAGGCAAAAATTAGGACAGCTCGCTAGTTTCGAAAACCCGCATGGGCGGACTAGGAAAAAGTTAGGGCAATAAAAAAAAAGAGAAAACCTAAATTGAAAACCTGAAAGAGCAGTTTAGGTAATTACCTGAAGCAGCAATGGACTCCCAGTCAGTCTCTTTGACAATCCTGATTTAAATCGGTCTAATCCAACTAAGGTCTCGGCTAAAATCACAGGTACCGGCGACAAGCCTCCTTCCTTTTGGTCCATAATATTCAATACTCGTGGATCAATATCACCATTAGAAGAAACAAGTAAGAATTGGCCGAGCAAGCAAAGATAAAGCATGCGTCCCCATGCCTTAGTAGGAGTCAAATGAGAGAAACAAAAGTCAATCAAAGGAGCAAGTAGAATTTTTTCACCTCTCATCAACTGAAGAACTTCGGGTTTTGGAATTTGAAATAATATCTGCATCTTCTGTTGAGTCTTGGAAATCAATGTGGGTAATGCCATTTGTTGATTATTGGGATGTCCAAGGATGGCCTCAAATTCTTCAATCAAGGGACATATTTCAAAGCCATTAATTCTAAATACCCTATAATCCGTATCCCAGAAGGAAGCCACGACATGTAAAAAGGAGTGGTCCAATTTGACATTTTGAAAACATTTTAAAACATCAAGCTTTGACCATGTAATTTGCTTCCAATGGATGGCATCCATATTCTTAAATAGAATTTTTATTTTCTTTAAATGGTGCTCGGTCATGATTGATGAATAAAGAAGAACCAAAATTGCTAAAGGAAGTCTTCACATTGAAAGAGAGAGATTTTTTGGTTTATGAATTAAAATATGGCATGCAAGGTGATTTATATAGAAGAAAATAAACCTTTTGCAAAAGTGAAATGGAAAAGATGATGGGAAAGGATAAGACCATATGGTATAAGGAAAGGAAGTGGTCATAATTTCTTTTTCCACTTTGGATTTGGTTTAACAAAAGAATTGGATATTAATTATGATGTACTATATAAAAAAAAGAAAAAGAAAAATTGGCAGTAACGAAAAAAAAATTTTGCAGTAACAAAAAAATATGCAAAAAAAAAAAGAGGATTACAGTAAAGAGGAAAATTGTATATTTTTCATTATTGTACAATGTTTTACAATTGCTACAATATTTACATATCACTAAGAGGGTGGCGGTAGGTCACCAAATAAAGACTTAAAAAAGTCGTCGCCTGTTGGAGGAGGGGGCAAATTACTCGTCCCGGGATCATCCAAAGCAGAAGCACTAAAATCCCTATTGCCTTGGAGTTCTGATTTGTCATGGTCCTCATCAGAAGCAGACGAAAGGATCTCATGGTCATCAGTCTGGGGGCCTCTCGATGAAGAAGCACCGGGATCCCTCATTTCTTGAAATCGAAAGTCACAAAAATTTTGTTCGGATTGATGATATAAACTTTCAAAATGAGAAGCTTGCTGACGACTTGCAGCTAATTCTTCTTGAAGTTTCTTATTTTGTTCTTCGAGCATCCGCTGTGAGCCAAGAAGGAAAAAGGTGAGAGCATACATAATCATGCATACATATAGCATAAACTATTATGAAATGAGGAACGTACTAGGTAGTTCATATCAATACCCTGCGGATGAGATGGCGTATCTAGCAGACTAGAATGAGCAAATGAAGGGGCAATGGAAGAAGGTCCAGCCTCATGATCAAATGAGCCAACAGCCTGCAACAATCATTAAAGAATCAAAGAAAGGAAAAGCAGTTGCAAGGGAAAAGTGGTAAAAATTTTACCTGAGAAGTACTAACCCCGAGGTGTTGAACAGACTCTCCTACATCTCCGTGATGCTCCTCCTCATCTCTACCCTCATTTCCATCGGAAATCTCCCGCACACCGACAAGAGATACATCAAAGTGCAAGAGTCTCATTTGAATAAAATGAGCATAAAATGGACCCGGTAAATGGAGAAAAGACTCGGCATTATAACCATACCGGGCCAACCACCAAGCATCCTCCGGCATCGACATAATATTTAAAGTGTATTCCTGGATTTGCATCGGAAACCTCCACTGCTCTAGACCGAGAAACCATTCATAAACTCTCTCCCCAAGAAACCAACCACTAGACACTAGGCCAGCAATAATTCAGCGAGAATGTTGGAAAAATAGTGCAACCCTCATCAAAGGAGACCAATTTGCTCGTTCTTCTGGATTCTACCAGGCCAAATTCACTTGCAAAATAACATAAGGTAAGTAAAACTTTCACATAAAATTTAAAGCATACTAATGTTATTTTACCTGATCCCAGGTTAAGCGGCTCAACACGAAGCGTTGGGTATGCACGTGGTGAGAGCAGGGAACTTCCACACGATCGAACAACCAGTAATTTAATCTAGGATACCCGATTCTCTCTGGGGAAATGTCGGGTACCCTCACGAGGTTGTGTTCATATGCCCATATCTACAATAACAATAAAGATTACATTCATGCAAGAGAAAAGGGGAAAAGACATTGATGGAAGAAAGAATACCTCGACAACCGCCATCAAGCCGACGAAAGAATTCTTATTTCGGCAAAGCTTATCAAGGCCATGGTAAAGACTTACGAGACCAGCTTCACCCCAGCCAGAAGATGGTACCATTCTGAGATAAGAAAGGGCACTCAACACTAACAAGTGAATGGACGATTCAGTACTACCAAAGATGGTCGATCCGAGCAGATATAACAAAAATCCTCGAGCATACTGTTCGGCCCTATTTCTGCCATTCCGACCTTCGTAGTTAATCCAATAACTGCGAATCAGCTCGATTTTTATCTTAAAAGGCCCTTTATATGATGGTTCCATACCAATTAATTCCTGAATTTCTTCAAATGTTAAAATTTCATTGGTCAGAGGAACCGGAGCACCATCATATCGAAGGCCGTTTATGGCAGAAAAATCGACCGGACCAATTGTCATCTCCCCAATGGGCAAGTGAAAAGTGTGAGTTGTATCCAACCATCGCTCTGCCAGCGCCTGGACTACGCTTCGGTCTATCTGATATTCTTCGGACGGCAATTGTAAGACAAACTGCTCAAAGCCGCAATCTCGGATAATTCGCCTTACCCGAGAAGGCACTACATCATACCATTGTCGGGCTTTATAAATACACCCTCCGGCCCGAACGACACAACGATCATGCTAATACAGACCCAGGTAAGTTAATACCTGGTAAGTACGTGTTATTCTATCTATTTAAATTAATTTATTTTTCACAATAACAAAAAAATAATAAAAATAATATAAAAAATAATAATAATAAAATAATAAAATATATATAGATATATATATATATATATATAAAGAGAGAAAGGGAAAAGTAATTACCTCGCTCTTTTGGTTGGAACTGCGATGGAGCAGCATCCCGGCCAGTATATCTAGATTTTCGTCTTCATGATGCCGAATAAACTCCAATAACTCGGCATTAGAATGAGTCCACGACCTCGAAGCATGCATTGTTTTTGAAAAATATATGCTAAAATTGAAAAGAAATATGAGAGAATTATAAAATTGAAATTGAAATTATGAAATGAAGTGAAGAATTGATGGCCTTTTATAGAGGAACGGCAAACAAAAGAAAACAAACTCAAAACTGTTCATAAATAGTAAATTTTACTATTTATGAATAGTATTACTATTGATAAATAATAAATATCACTATTTATAAATAGTATTACTATTTATGAATAATAAATGTTACTATTTATAAATAGTATTACTATTGATGAATAGTAAAATTACTTTTTTCAATAGTAAATACTATTTGCAAAATAGTAAATTTACTATTTATAAATAGTAAATAGTGCATAAACAGTGACTACACAGTAAATAAACAGTAAATTCAATTATTCACTTTAATCATTCAAATAATTACAGGTATATAAATATTTTTTCACCCAGGGGGCAATAAGAAGACACATGTCTAAAAATTAGCCAAACTTTTTTATTAGCCCGGGTCCAGAATTCAAATTTTTTTTTAGGTCCAGAACCTATAATTATCCTTGAGTCCAAAACTTGAACCGGGTCCAGAACCCAAATTTCCCTTAGGTCCAAAATCTAGAGTCATCCTTGAGTCTAGAACTCGAACTAAGTCCAGAACCCATATTTTTCTTAGGTCCAGAACCTAGAATCATCCTTGAGTCCAGAACTCAAACCGGGTCTAGAAGCCAAATTTTCCTTAGGTCCAAAACCTAAAATCTCCCTTGAGTCCAGAACTCGAACCGGGTCCAGAACCCAAATTTTTTTTAGGTCGAGAACCTAGAATCATCCTTGAGTCCAGAACTCAAACCGGGTCCAGATCCCAAATTTTTCTTAGGTCCAAAACCTAAAATCTCCCTTGAGTCCAGAACTCGAACCGGGTCCAGAAACCAAATTTTCCTTAGGTCCAGAATCTAGAGTCATCCTTGAGTCCAGAACTCAAACCGGGTCCAGAATCCAAATTTTTCTTAGGTCGAGAACCTAGAATTACTCTTGAGTCTAGGACTCGAACTGGGTCCAGAACCCAAATTTTTCTTAGGTCGAGAACTTAGAATTACTCTTGAGTCCAGAACTCGAACCGGGTCCAGAACCCAAATTTTCCTTAGGTCGAGCGAAATAGCTCGTCTGCAGGAATTTCCTGCGGACGACGCCCTAGCCCGCCCACTGCCGCAGTTTTCTGCGGCAGCGCAAATTTTTCGACGCAAATTTTTCGAAACCTAATTCAATTAGGTTTCGGTTTCTTTTTTTTTATTAATATTACTTACCTTAACTAATTACGAATAAACAACCTCAAACCACTATAAATAAGGACCAAAGGCAATTAATTTAAGGGGAGGAAAATTTTTGGCAGTAGCTTGGAAATTGGAAAACCAAATCAGTGAAGGAAAAGTAATAAATTCAATTCAGTTGATTTTTAAAGGAGCAACATCACGATTTAAGCAATTCAAAGGCAAAAAAGGTTTTTCTTTGGGGCTAGTTCATCCAAGAAGAATTGTTTTTGGAGGAATTATCAAAAGAAGGTATGTGTTAATTGATTTTCTTTAATTGTTTTTACACAGTAGCTAAAAACTAGGATTTTTGTGTTTTTCAAAAGTTAAAATCTTAGAACTTTAATTTAGTTTTTCTAAAGCCAAAAAACCTTATTTCGTTAGTTTATCTTCCAAAAGGCTTAAAATTGTTATTTTTCTTTCTTAAAAATCTTAAAATTCTAATTGAACATATTTTTCAACAAAACTAAGATTTAAATTCTGTTTCTTTTAAAATTTTAAAGTAGGTTCTATTTCATTCAAAAAGCCTTAAAAAATATCTTTTCTACTTATAAAACTTTAATTTGTTTGTTTAAATTCATAAAACTTCATGAAATTATCAAATTGATTTCCAAATTCCTAAAAATTAATTCACCACCCGTGACCCTAAATTCCAAAAATACTAAACCCAAATTCAACTTCCAAAATTGAAAATAATGAACCCTAATCCTTTTAAAACTTTAAACCCTAATTTTTATGAACCCTAATCCTTTTAAAACATTAAAAACCATAAAACCATAAATAGATTAAATTTACACAGTAGCTTAGAAACCCAATAATCGAAAATCATAAATCAAAGTATTTTAAAGTGTCTAAAACCCTAGTTTCATGATTTCACCATTCAAACCTTAATTTGTTTAATCAAAGTATCTTACCAACCTTTTAAAAACATAAAACCTTTAATCTATTTTAATTCCATAAAAGTCACAATAGCTTAAATTCATGAAATTTCCAAAACCTTAACACATGAGATAAAGAACCCTAAATGGAAATAGTAGCTATAATTTGAACTTTTTATTTGCTTTATTCAATTCTATATTTGATTATGCTTTGATTTATTTTATATGCTTTAATTTATTTAATTTCAATACTTAGTTTATTTTATTTATCATGGCTGGATGTTTACTTTTTATTAATATTTAAATACCTTTGATGAATTATTTACTTATTATGAATGGTTATTTACTTTTATCAATTTATTTAGACTTCCAAAAATTGTAAGAGGTATGTTTCCACTTGTTGGGTACCTCATTAGTTAAACATCATGTAAATTAATTTGCTTTTCTATTTTAGAATCTATGTAAAGGTCATGTTTTTACCTTTTGGTGGATGTCCTATCTAGGCATGTGATGTAAGGATATGTTTCCATCCTTGGATGGGTATCCATTTATTTGCTTTGTTTGGACATTGCTTTGATTTTAATATATTGATGCTTTTTTTTAATTATTGTGTGTAATATGGATAATGTTATTATATTTAAGAATTTTATAATATTAAGACCTGTAAAGGAGGCTGGTTCCAATGAACCGGACGTTGTGGGGGTGCTGGGCCATTTCTCACCTTCCCCACATGTACCTAACTTTCTGAACCCATTAGGGGGTTGGGGATTCCTTAGGAATCGAGTCATCCACCCCTTTCTTTTTTCCTAGTGGCGACTCCATTTTCTCCGGACTTAGGTTCGTGTTCTCTAAGGCCCTGAGCCTAAACAGTGCCAAAGTCGCAAGAACCATTCCACCGGGAGTGGGGCGAAAATCCCCACTCACAAGTAGCATAAACTATGAAATTGTGTTTTTTAAATCAAAAACCCTAGAACTTTAATTTAGTTTTTCTAAAGTTAAAAACATTAATTCGTTGCTTTATTTTCCAAAAAGACTTAAAATTATTATTTTTACTTCTTCAAAATCTTAAAACCCCTAATTGAACATGTTTTCAATAAAACCAAAATTTGATTCTATTTCTTACAACAATCCCTAGAAACACATTTTTTTTATTTAGATAAACCTTAAATCGTTGGTCTATTTTCATAAAGTTATCAATTACTTTTTTCCAAATTCTAAAACGCTTCATGCATTCACTTAAACCCTAATTCAAAATTTCTAAACCCAAATGCAACTTCCAAACTTAAAATTGTAAACCCTAACCCCTTTAAAACCTTAAACCCTAATTTTTTTCTAAACCCTAATCCTTTAAAATTTTAAAAAACCATGAAAACACAAATATTCTAATTTCACACAGTAAACTTGAAACCATAAATTAAAAGTGTTTTAAAGAGTCCAAATTCTAGTTTCACGATTTTACATCATAAACCATAGTTTGGTTAATCAAAGAGTCTTACCAACCTTTTAAAACATAAAATCCTTAATCTATTTTATTTCTCTTAAAGTCACAGTAGCCAAATTCCATTAATTCCAAAACCTTAAACACATGAAATTAAGAGCCCTAAATAGAAACAGTAGCTATAATCTAGATGTTTATTTGCCTTTTTCAATTCTATATTTGATTATGCTTTGATTTATTTTACATGCTTTAATTTATTTAAGTTCAATGCTTGGTTTATTTAATTTATCATAGATGGATGTTTACTTTCCATTGATATTTAATATCTTTGATGAATGATTTATTTATGATGAATGATTATTTACTTTTTATCAATTTATTTAGATTTCCAAATGTTGTAAGAGGTATGTTTCCACTTGTTGGATACCTCATTAGTTAAATATCATGTAATTTAATTTGCTTTTCTATTTTGGAACCTATGTAAAGGACATGTTTCTACCTTTTGGTGGGTGTCCTATTTAGGCATGTGATGTAAGGTCCATTTATTTATTTTGCTTGGACTTTGCTTTAATTTTAATATATTGATTCTTTCTTTTAATTATTGTATGTAATATGGATAATGTTGTTATACTTAAGAATTTTATAATATTAAGACCTATAAAGGAGGCCGTTTCCAATGAACCGGGCGTTGTGGGGGTACTGGGCCATTTCTCACCTTCCCCACACGTGCCCAACTTTCTGCACCTATTAAGGGGTTGGGGATTCCTTAGGAATCAAGTCATCCACCCCTTTTTTTTTTGCCGGCCCATCCGGGTAGTGACTCCATTTTCTCCGGACTTAGGTCCGTGTTCTCTAAGGCCCCGAGCCTAAACAGTGCTGAAGTCGCAAGAACCATTCCACCAGGAGTGGGAGCAAAAATCCCCACTCACAGTGGCAACTCCACTGGGGATAAGAGAAGTTGATTTTGTTGGCCTTTATATTATTCTTACTTTCTTATAATGATATTATCCATTGCATCATCTTAGATTGCATCGTGTGCGTGAGTTAGGACGCCCGTGTTACCCATGTTATGTTATGTAAGGGATACCATACTTTCACTCAAGGTATGGAGATCGAGCATGGCATAACCACTCATAGCCTCGTACCATTTGGTATATACTTGCTATGGGAACCTAAGCCTTTTTACCCAAAGACTAAAGCTCATGTAATTGGCCTAGTTACTTTCCTTAGGTTTTACCCCAAATGCATGTTGCTTGACTATGATTAATTTATCTTGGCTTAAATCATGGCTTATTTGGTTTGTTCTTTTTCTAATATGACCCAAGTACATTTGCAAGCTCAAAATAAATTTTTCTTTAGTTTATAAGGACGTTTTGACTTGAATTGGTCCAACCCAACTAAAGATTCGATCAAAATCAAAGAAAAAGGAGAAAGACCATTCAGTTCTTGAAAGTTCTGTACTTGACAGTCCTACAAGGAAGAAGGACCAAAATGATAAAATGATAAAAGAAAGGGAAGAGTAAGGAATGATAAAAGAAAGGGAAGAGTGAGGAAAGAGAAAGAAGAGGGAAGAGTAAGGAAAGAGAAAGAAGAGGGAAGAGTAAGGACAGAGAAAGAAGAGGGAAGAGTAAGAAAAATAAAGAGGAAAGAAAAGGGAAAAGAAGAAAAGAAATGAATTTTGGTCTTAAACTTTTTGCATGGGCAAAGATTGTTCTAATCAAGATCCAGATTAATGCCAAGAAGACAGAAAGAATTTAGAGTCTAGCAAAATTGCTCCCAGCTGCCTAAAATTCAAACAAGAAGTTTATAGTGTGAGGGTTTGTCCATTGTGTCATACAAGCTCCAATCTCAAAATGGCCTTTGCTTAAACCTATGTCCCTCATAGACCCCATTTCAAGCCTATCAAAGACCAATTGATCTCTCTTGGTAGGTAGAGACTATTAGTGGAGATAGTTTGGATAAGCATGCATATGAGATAGACAATATTTAAACTCAAATGAGACCTTTGGCCAAGTAATGTGTATGTGCCTATCTGAAGTGCAACAGTTCTTGCTTAAATAGAAATAATTCCCGAGTTTAGTACAGTAACTAGGGTTGTCATGTTATAGATATGTTAATTTGGAAAATCAAGTCCTGAGGTACATTAACATTAATTTGGCAAAGCCAACATTCGATTTCAAAATTAAAATTCAAAAATTAAAATTAAAAAAAAAGAAAAAAAAAGAGTTTTGTCATACAAAGCCTTCAAGTTAAGGGAAGTATGTTGAACCTCCAAAGGATACATTTGGCAAAAGGAATGATTACTGGCAAGGTTATAAAGAAGCTACCAACTGACATGCTGAATCATAGTTTGAAATAGATGAATCCCTAACTCTACTGTTTGGGGTCTCCACCACTCATGTTTTTCAACATCTTGAAAATAAAAGCCACAAATGCAAAAGCTTTCAATCATTCCAATGCAAGACTTGAACAAGCATCAAAATGGAACCAAACTTCTGCTGATCACCTTGGTCTGTGAGTCGATGGAACAACTGTGAGTATTATTCATGCATATCATGCATATATGAGCATATCACATCGCACTTTCTTGTCTTGTGTTGTCTATTCCTTGTCAAAATGAACAGCAAACACCTTGCGAAGTAAAGAATCAAAAGAAGATATTGAACCAAAGGGGCATGGTCGCTTGTGGAAGGTCCAGTCGTTTTGCAAAGGAAGAAATACGTGCTTATGCGACAAACTAGACGACAAAAACATCAATCAGAGCCCGCATGGAAAAATCTTGGGTTGGAGCCTACACAGGGGGCAAAGTTTCTCCTTTTCAATTTTTTGAGTCTATATATAAAATATTTTCAAACTCACTTACAAATATTTTGCCATGCAGGCGGCAAGGAGAGGATATTAGGTCCAATTAAAAATAGCTAAATTTTTGCAAAAAAAAAGGAAGAACAAAAGAATGGAACATTAGAACTCTCAAAAGAATGAAGAAGTAAAAGACAAAAGATCAGTCCAGCTAAAAAAGCTAAAGCAAGGGTAAAGACCCAATCTCTAATGGATAAAGATCTAATTTCAGAAGGTGAAGACCTGATGTCCAAAGGATGAAGATCCAATTTTCAAGGGTAAAAACCCGATCTCAAAGGATGAAGATCCATATTGATGGTGAATAATCACAATGCATAAAACAGCCGGAGCAGTCAGACTTCTCAAAGGATAAAAGGTCAGTCAAACTCAATCTCGGGTCCAAGCACCCATTTTCGGGTCCAAGTATCCAAATTCAATCCAATCTCGGGTCCAAGTACCCAAATCAAATCAATCTCAGGTCCAAGTACCCAAATTAAATCAAAATCAATTCAAATCTCAAGTCAAAGTACCCAGTTTAGGATCGAGTATCCGAATCCAAATTCAGTTTAGGATCGAGTATACAAATCAAGTTAGGATCGAGTATCCCAATCCAATTTAGGATCGAGTATCCAAGTCTAGTTTAGGATCGAGTATCCCAATCCAATTTAGGATCGAGTATCCAAATCCAGTTTAGGATCGAGCATCCCAATCCAGTTAGGATCGAGCATCCAAATCCAGTTTAGGATCGAGTATCCGAATCCAGTTTAGGATCGAGTATCCGAATCCAGTTAGGATCGAGTATCCTAATCCAGTTTAGGATCGAGTATCCAAAGCCAATTTAGGATCGACTATCCCAATCCAATTTAGGATCGAGTATCCAAATCCAGTTAGGATCGAGTATCCAAATCAAGTTTAGAATCCAGTATCCGACCCCAATTTAGGATCGAGTATCCTAATCCAAATCTAGTTTAGGATCGAGTATCCCAATCCAGCTAGGATTGAGTATCCAAATCCAATTTAGGATCGAGTATCCGAATCCAGTTAGGATCAAGTATCCTAATCCAGTTTAGGATCGAGTATCCAAAGCCAATTTAGGATCGAGTATCCAAATCCAGTTAGGATCGAGTATCCAAATCAAGTTTAGGATCCAGTATCTGAACCCAATTTAGGATCGAGTATCCCAATCCCAATCCAGTTTAGGATCGAGTATCCAAATTCATTTTAGGATCGAGTATCCGAATCCAGTTAGGATCGAGTATCCTAATCCAGTTTAGGATCGAGTATCCAAAGCCAATTTAGGATCGAGTATCCCAATCCAATTTAGGATCGAGTTTCCAAATCCAGTTAGGATCGAGTATCCAAATCAAGTTTAGGATCCAGTATCCGAACCCAAGTTAGGATCGAGTATCCGAATCCAGTTTAGGATCGAGTATCCAAATCCAGATAGGATCGAGTATCCAAGTCTAGTTTAGGATCGAGTGTCCAAATCTCTCAGGTCCAGAACCCAAAACCTCAACCTACTCAAAAATTAAGTCTTATTGCTTTTCACTCTCTTTGACTAAAGTCTCAGATCATTCAAGCAGGGGGCAAACTGTAGACCTTTAATTTTTGACCCAATCCGGTCCAATTAGTCCAAAATAATTTTTGTGTTGTCCAATATATTTTAATTTGTCCAAAATAATTTTTATGGTATCTTGATTAATTTTAATATTTATTTTAGTAAAAAATGGAGAAGTGGATAAAAAATCAAAAATAATAAAAAATAACAAAATAACAAAAAAAAATCTGCGATGAAAAAATCGTCTCCGAAAGTCAGCGCGGGCTCGTGGGCATTTCGCCCGCAGGAGTTTCCTGAGAGCGAAATGGCCCAGGCCATTTCTCCCGTAGAGATTTTCTGCGGGAAAAATAGCCAGGCCATTTCACCTGCAGGAATTTCCTGCGAACGAAATGGCCCGCAGGCCTATTTCACTGAAGCAGCTTTTTCACCAGCGTAATTTTTCTGCAACAGTTTTTTTTCGCCAGCGAAATTTTTCGACGCAAATTTTCCCTAATGCAATTAGGTTTCGGTTTCCTTTTCTTAATAAATAATGTATGCAGTGAGCAACTAGGAAAAAACTATAAAAACTTCTATAAATAAGGGGGCAGAAAGAGGGAAAAAGGGATCAGAAATTGGGACGAAATTGGGGATTTTGAAACCGAATCTGTGAAGAAAAACTTTAATCAAGCTGATTTTTTGAGAGAGGAAGAAGCAAAGCCAGAAATAAATCATCAAAGGCAGCAACTGCCTTTTTTTTTATTCATCCAAGAAGAATTATTTTTGGAGGAATCAATAAAAGGAGGTATGTATTAATTGTTATATTTTTTCACAGTAGCATAAACTATGAAATTGTGTTTTATTTTTGTTAAAAATATTAATTCGTTGCTTTATTTTCCAAAAAGACTTAAAATTGTTATTTTTACCTCTTCAAAATCTTAAAACCTCTAATTGAACATGTTTTTCAATAAAACCAAAATTTGATTCTGTTTCTTACAACAAACCCTAAAAACACCTTTTTTATTTAGATAAACCTTAAATCGTTGGTCTACTTTCATAAAGTTATCAATTGCTTTTTTCCAAATTCTAAAAAGCTTCATGCATTCACTGAAACCCTAATTCAAAATTTCTAAAACCCAAATGCAACTTCCAAACTTAAAATTGTAAACCCTAACCCCTTTAAAACCTTAAACCCTAATTTTTTCTAAACCCTAATCCTTTAAAATTTTAAAAAACCATAAAAATGCAAATATTCTAATTTCACACAGTAAACTTGAAACCATAAATTAAAAGTGTTTTAAAGAGTCCAAATTCTAGTTTCATGATTTTACATCATAAACCCTAGTTTGGTTAATCAAAGAGTCTTACCAACCTTTTAA
The DNA here is from genome assembly GCA_947685225.1 of Garcia nutans. NCBI lineage: Eukaryota > Viridiplantae > Streptophyta > Magnoliopsida > Malpighiales > Euphorbiaceae > Garcia > Garcia nutans. Next base: position 24,846,132 of record CANTUV010000001.1, read on the forward strand.
AACATAAAATCCTTAATCTATTTTATTTCTCTTAAAGTCACAGTAGCCAAATTCCATTAATTCCTAAACCTTAAACACATGAAATAAAGAGCCCTAAATAGAAACAGTAGCTATAATCTAGATGTTTATTTGCCTTTTTCAATTCTATATTTGATTATGCTTTGATTTATTTTACATGCTTTAATTTATTTAAGTTCAATGCTTGATTTATTTAATTTATCATGGATGGATGTTCACTTTCTATTGATATTTAATATCTTTGATGAATGATTTATTTATGATGAACGATTATTTACTTTTTATCAATTTATTTAGATTTCCAAATATTGTAAGAGGTATGTTTCCACTTGTTGGATATCTTATTAGTTAAATATCATGTAATTTAATTTGCTTTTCTATTTTAGAACCTATGTAAAGGACATATTTCTACCTTTTGGTGGGTGTCCTATTTAGGCATGTGATGTAAGGACATGTTTCCATCTTCGGATGGGTGTCCATTTATTTGTTTTGCTTGGACCTTGCTTTAATTTTAATATATTGATGCTTTCTTTTAATTATTGTGTGTGATATGGATAATGTTGTTATACTTAAGAATTGTATAATATTAAGACCTGTAAAGGAGGCCGGTTCCAATGAACTGGGCATTGTGGGGCTGCTGGGCCATTTCTCACCTTCCCCACACGTACCCAACTTTTCGAACCCATTAAGGGGTTGGGGATTCCTTAGGAATCGAGTCATCCACCCCTTTCTTTTTTTCGGCCCGTCCGGGTGGCGACTCCATTTTCTCCGGACTTAGGTCCGTGTTCTCTAAGGTCCCGAGCCTAAACAGTGCCGAAGTCGCAAGAACCATTCCACTGGGAGTGGGGCAAAAATCCCCGCTCACAGAGAGGGGCCCCAATCGAGCACTAGATCCCGACCAATAATGAAGGAGCCAAAAATGCACATTTGGACTTAGTCCCAAATGATACCACCACATATGGTCTCTAGTCAGTTTGGTAAGCACAAGTTTATGGGTATTCTTTATTTTAAAAAGATTTATGCCTTTTATTTTGAAAAAAAAAAACTCTCATTTTATTTTGAAAAAGGATGGTGGCTTTTATTTTGAAGAGCCAAAATTGAAGAGCCGCAACCTTAGTTTATTTTGGAAAAATTAGGGAAAACCCCTTTAAATTATTTTGCCCAAAAAAACACTAGTCTGAAACCAATCATGATAGGTCCCAGGCTAAGTTTTCATACCAGTTTTAATGCAAAAATAATTTTTATCTCTCTTTGATGGATTTCATCCTTCTTTTGATTAATTTAAAGAAAAATTGTAGTTTTCATGGAATATGCCATAGTAATTATGAATGATAATACATTATAATGCATGAGCATTTAATAACCGTGACATCCACAAATGCAGTGTTGAATAATAAAATTTTACATCAAAATAATGATCCTAGGGGAGCTTCAACTTTAGCCCTTATGAGTCCCGAGTTGAGCACAAATCTCCAAATAATGAATAAACTCAAAAGAAAATAAAAAGGAGAAAATAAATACAATCACATAGCATCTGTTTGCAAAACTTACTAAATTTGCAAATGGAACTTCAAGATAACAAAAATTGAATGGTAAAAGAAAGATAACGACAAAAATTAATAATAACAACCAAAAATAGTAGAAGAAAGAAAGAAATTAAATGGGAGGACCGATTAATTGTTAAGGTGTGGGCTCACCATTCAGAGTAATATTCCAAACGTGCCTACTTATTCTGTTTCAATGGGAATTATATTCGTAAGTAGTTCGTGCCTTTGAATGCAAAGGGTTTTTTAATTAACTAATTTTATTATTAATTAATTACCGAATTAAAAAAGAGATTGGAAAGTACACATTACCTTGGGTAATTGCCTTTTCTTGACAAAGGGTTGAAGAGCTTTGCTATTAAAAAACCTCCACCTACACAAAAACCAGATACAATCAATTAATGATAGTCCAGAGAATCTAGAATAATTAAGAGAAATTTATTATTTAGCTAATTTGTATCACAGATGTATTTAGACAGGGTTTCAGGCCTAAAATTATGATCCCACGGCAAGAGGGGCAGACTCCTATTTATAGGAGTCCGAAATTTGGACTGAGCCACGGGTAGTGCAGACTCGTCGCACTGTGCACACGGTAGCTCTCCCCTTTTTTTTAAGAGAAATTAATAAGTACTTTTCCTAATTTCCCTTCTCCCCATTATTTAGACCAAGTGCGGAATTAACCCCCCCCCCCCCCCCAATTGCATTAATTTTACTGTAAAATTTTATGCAATGGCATGAACCAAGGGAGAGTATATAGAATGAACCTAACTAGTATGTCATCTTTTAATTTTTGAAGTGCATTTGAGCATGTTTGATGCTGCATCATTTGGAACGCCTTTTGAACCAAAAGTCTATAAGGGGGGAGGGCATTTGCTCACTCACTCCTCTCCTCATTTTCTCTCTTGCTTCCTTTCTTTTATCCTTTCCTCAAAATGTCACAATCTTCTACTTCTTCTCCCGAAGCTACTGAGGTACCGGCCATCGGGGACTTACTTGTGGACTCTCATACTCATGATTGCTAACTGGTGTCATGCATGTACACCTGGTACTTTTTTGCAAAGAAATAAAATACCTTTCTCATTCCTTTTTTTTCATTTTTGAACTTAAATTAATTAATTATATTATTTATTGTACTTTTAGCAGCATACTCAATTGAAATTATGAGATGGTTGCCCCAACCTAGGGAACCTCAATCTTCCCAATAATGTGAGGGTGTTACTACTTCCCACCGGCTTCATAAATCTCTTATCTCTTGACTGCAGTGGACAAGCTAACAATGGCCTGTTGCAAGCACTGGTTGAAAAGAGGTGGGACACTACTAATTCTTTCCATTTTCCCTGTGGCGAATTAACCATGACTCCTCAAGATTTATACTTATTGGCTGGCATCCCATTCAGCATCCATCCTTTGAAACTATTTCCAAACTAGAGAAACTTGTATGAGGAGTGAATTGTAGACCTTCTTAGTGCCATCTTACCCCTTCCTGAAGCTAGTAAGCCTATGGTTACCTGAACTTGGCTAAGAGGGCCATTAATTTCTTTTTAAGTAGATATGGCGATCTTGAAGGACACTCTTTGTACATCGCATGTAGTATGGTTCTGCTTTTGTTAGGATGTACCTTTTGGCATACCCGTCATGATACCATTGATCTTTCCATTCTGATGAGCTTGGGGGACCCAACCTATCTTCATGCATTCAACTGGGGTGGTGTGGTACTAGCCACCATGTATGAGGAAATGGATCAACTATCCCAAGGGCAAATCCACTCTATTAGAGGAACCCACATTTTATGGGAGGTTTGTATCTTCACCCCTTTTCTTTAACCATGATTTCCATACTGACATTGCCAACTTTTATAGCTATGGGCTTATGAATACATACCTAACTTGGCACCTAGAGTGGGAAGTCCATAATTGGACATCTTTCCTGTGGGTCGCCTCTGGTCATCAAGCAACAAGTCCCGCTCATACAACTTGGACTTTCAAGGTCTGCAGGCCATCTTTAATAATTTGATGATAAGTAATGTAAGTAAATTAAATATATATATTTGAGTCATCTGCACGTCAAGTCAGACATTGCACGATGCGTAACCATCTGCCCGGCATGCGGATGGGATTTTCCACTTATATTTGGGATCACTTTTTCTACCTTTGTCAGCTTTTCATATTTTTTAGGCTTTTCCTGTGAATTTGCTAATAGACTTGTGCGATTATGGAGCCTTTTTTAGTCATTCTCTGCATCTATGGACCACCCATTCAGAAAAAGTGGATAAAAATTAACATTGGCATATACAATATTGCACCAGGCATCACTTTAAAAGAAGTGAAATTGAACAGTGATTTTATTCAGGCTTGTATGAAATTTTAGGACCTTATGGATCATGTTTTTAATTTAGGGCTATGATGGAGAAGATGTGTCCTATTTTTGAGGAATTGAGAGTTATTCTAGGATGTAACATTGAGTCTAAATTAACGATTCTTGAGCGTCATACTAGTTATTTTCATGCTTTTTAGGGTTTTTCAATTTAAGTAATGTTGAGGCTCCGCTCATGGTGAGGGACGATAAAGTGAAATTATATGCACTTATCGCTGAATTTTGTGAGGATACTGAGGACATGGTGAGATGAAAATTACGCCTGAGGGCTTTGGCATTTTGTCTGACTAATGGATTTCTATTCAGAGGAGATCCATGTTAGGGCTTAATTAACTTGGTTTCAGTGATTCTACAGATGGAGGATTCATGTTCCATTGTTGCACTTTTGCTAGTTGAGACCATTATTAGTCTTGATAAGGTTTATAGGGTCCAAGGAAACTGGTCTGTTTTGCTGCTTGCAGCATTGGCTAAGGGATCATCTTCGTATTGTGACTATGCTATCTAGACATCCTTACTCTCCCTTTGCTTACCAAGGTAGACAAAACCTCATTTTCCATGATTCAGAGAGGGCATGGACCTCTTGGTTATTGGAGCTTGGTCCAAACAAGGCTTTGTGGTATTGCCCTTGGTATCAAATTTGCTCTTTCATGACCATAAGCTTTGGTTATAGGGTTGTCTACTTGCTGGGCTTGTCCATGTTGACATTCTACCTAAGGACTCAAATTCTTAGACAGATGGCCACTCTCAGGGAGTCCCACCTAATGGTATAGCTCATACTCTTGTTGTCATCACTTCTGCTTCTACCCGAGCCATTTTTAAATGGCTAGGCCTAAGGATTTCATGTTGTATGGCCATCTAGACTGATAGACACTATTGATAGGTATAAGGTCTAGTTTATTACCATGGTTTGGCCTAGAGAGAAAGTTTGATGAATGGTTTTTATTAACAAGCTAGAGATAGAGACTACTTATGAGACTGCTTAGATCTTTAGGGCTTACATTTTGGTAGACTATTTAGGAGGACACTAAACTTTGGCTTGGTATTTAATTATGGTTAGAAAATTTTACGTTTACAATGGAAATCCTTTATGAGCATTATAGAATAAAAATCTCCTAATATACATTGTATGGAATAGATGTTGTGCGATGATTTAGACCGAACCTAAAGAGGGCTTCCTATATATCTCTTCATTAGCATTGCTCTAATTTTTACCCAAGCCGCCCCTCAACTCGCGGAGCCTCTTTTTTTTAAGAATCAAGTCCACATAGTTATGTTACAAATGTGTTAAGGGAGTTCAGACAAAATATTTCTTGAGATGATCCATGTTGGATGGGGTTGAAAACTCAATGCCATCCAGGTCTGAGAGTATTGTTGTTCCTTCTAATAAGATCTTTTTGAGCAAGTATGGCCCTGTCCAATTGGGTTTGAATTTTAGCAACTCTATTCATGTGGGGGCCATACTCAATTGGACAGGGCCATACTTGCTCAAAAAGATCTTATTAGAAGGAACAACAATTTAGAGGAACCCACATTTTATGGGAGGTTTGTATCTTCACCCCTTTTCTTTAACCATGATTTCCATACTGACATTGCCAACTTTTATAGCTATGGGCTTATGAATACATACCTAACTTGGCACCTAGAGTGGGAAGTCCATAATTGGACATCTTTCCTGTGGGTCGCCTCTGGTCATCAAGCAACAAGTCCCGCTCATACAACTTGGACTTTCAAGGTCTGCAGGCCATCTTTAATAATTTGATGATAAGTAATGTAAGTAAATTAAATATATATATTTGAGTCATCTGCACGTCAAGTCAGACATTGCACGATGCGTAACCATCTGCCCGGCATGCGGATGGGATTTTCCACTTATATTTGGGATCACTTTTTCTACCTTTGTCAGCTTTTCATATTTTTAGGCTTTTCCTGTGAATTTGCTAATAGACTTGTGCGATTATGGAGCCTTTTTTAGTCATTCTCTGCATCTATGGACCACCCATTCAGAAAAAGTGGATAAAAATTAACATTGGCATATACAATATTGCACCAGGCATCACTTTAAAAGAAGTGAAATTGAACAGTGATTTTATTCAGGCTTGTATGAAATTTTAGGACCTTATGGATCATGTTTTTAATTTAGGGCTATGATGGAGAAGATGTGTCCTATTTTTGAGGAATTGAGAGTTATTCTAGGATGTAACATTGAGTCTAAATTAACGATTCTTGAGCGTCATACTAGTTATTTTCATGCTTTTTAGGGTTTTTCAATTTAAGTAATGTTGAGGCTCCGCTCATGGTGAGGGACGATAAAGTGAAATTATATGCACTTATCGCTGAATTTTGTGAGGATACTGAGGACATGGTGAGATGAAAATTACGCCTGAGGGCTTTGGCATTTTGTCTGACTAATGGATTTCTATTCAGAGGAGATCCATGTTAGGGCTTAATTAACTTGGTTTCAGTGATTCTACAGATGGAGGATTCATGTTCCATTGTTGCACTTTTGCTAGTTGAGACCATTATTAGTCTTGATAAGGTTTATAGGGTCCAAGGAAACTGGTCTGTTTTGCTGCTTGCAGCATTGGCTAAGGGATCATCTTCGTATTGTGACTATGCTATCTAGACATCCTTACTCTCCCTTTGCTTACCAAGGTAGACAAAACCTCATTTTCCATGATTCAGAGAGGGCATGGACCTCTTGGTTATTGGAGCTTGGTCCAAACAAGGCTTTGTGGTATTGCCCTTGGTATCAAATTTGCTCTTTCATGACCATAAGCTTTGGTTATAGGGTTGTCTACTTGCTGGGCTTGTCCATGTTGACATTCTACCTAAGGACTCAAATTCTTAGACAGATGGCCACTCTCAGGGAGTCCCACCTAATGGTATAGCTCATACTCTTGTTGTCATCACTTCTGCTTCTACCCGAGCCATTTTTAAATGGCTAGGCCTAAGGATTTCATGTTGTATGGCCATCTAGACTGATAGACACTATTGATAGGTATAAGGTCTAGTTTATTACCATGGTTTGGCCTAGAGAGAAAGTTTGATGAATGGTTTTTATTAACAAGCTAGAGATAGAGACTACTTATGAGACTGCTTAGATCTTTAGGGCTTACATTTTGGTAGACTATTTAGGAGGACACTAAACTTTGGCTTGGTATTTAATTATGGTTAGAAAATTTTACGTTTACAATGGAAATCCTTTATGAGCATTATAGAATAAAAATCTCCTAATATACATTGTATGGAATAGATGTTGTGCGATGATTTAGACCGAACCTAAAGAGGGCTTCCTATATATCTCTTCATTAGCATTGCTCTAATTTTTACCCAAGCCGCCCCTCAACTCGCGGAGCCTCTTTTTTTTAAGAATCAAGTCCACATAGTTATGTTACAAATGTGTTAAGGGAGTTCAGACAAAATATTTCTTGAGATGATCCATGTTGGATGGGGTTGAAAACTCAATGCCATCCAGGTCTGAGAGTATTGTTGTTCCTTCTAATAAGATCTTTTTGAGCAAGTATGGCCCTGTCCAATTGGGTTTGAATTTTAGCAACTCTATTCATGTGGGGGCCATACTCAATTGGACAGGGCCATACTTGCTCAAAAAGATCTTATTAGAAGGAACAACAATTTAGAGGAACCCACATTTTATGGGAGGTTTGTATCTTCACCCCTTTTCTTTAACCATGATTTCCATACTGACATTGCCAACTTTTATAGCTATGGGCTTATGAATACATACCTAACTTGGCACCTAGAGTGGGAAGTCCATAATTGGACATCTTTCCTGTGGGTCGCCTCTGGTCATCAAGCAACAAGTCCCGCTCATACAACTTGGACTTTCAAGGTCTGCAGGCCATCTTTAATAATTTGATGATAAGTAATGTAAGTAAATTAAATATATATATTTGAGTCATCTGCACGTCAAGTCAGACATTGCACGATGCGTAACCATCTGCCCGGCATGCGGATGGGATTTTCCACTTATATTTGGGATCACTTTTTCTACCTTTGTCAGCTTTTCATATTTTTAGGCTTTTCCTGTGAATTTGCTAATAGACTTGTGCGATTATGGAGCCTTTTTTAGTCATTCTCTGCATCTATGGACCACCCATTCAGAAAAAGTGGATAAAAATTAACATTGGCATATACAATATTGCACCAGGCATCACTTTAAAAGAAGTGAAATTGAACAGTGATTTTATTCAGGCTTGTATGAAATTTTAGGACCTTATGGATCATGTTTTTAATTTAGGGCTATGATGGAGAAGATGTGTCCTATTTTTGAGGAATTGAGAGTTATTCTAGGATGTAACATTGAGTCTAAATTAACGATTCTTGAGCGTCATACTAGTTATTTTCATGCTTTTTAGGGTTTTTCAATTTAAGTAATGTTGAGGCTCCGCTCATGGTGAGGGACGATAAAGTGAAATTATATGCACTTATCGCTGAATTTTGTGAGGATACTGAGGACATGGTGAGATGAAAATTACGCCTGAGGGCTTTGGCATTTTGTCTGACTAATGGATTTCTATTCAGAGGAGATCCATGTTAGGGCTTAATTAACTTGGTTTCAGTGATTCTACAGATGGAGGATTCATGTTCCATTGTTGCACTTTTGCTAGTTGAGACCATTATTAGTCTTGATAAGGTTTATAGGGTCCAAGGAAACTGGTCTGTTTTGCTGCTTGCAGCATTGGCTAAGGGATCATCTTCGTATTGTGACTATGCTATCTAGACATCCTTACTCTCCCTTTGCTTACCAAGGTAGACAAAACCTCATTTTCCATGATTCAGAGAGGGCATGGACCTCTTGGTTATTGGAGCTTGGTCCAAACAAGGCTTTGTGGTATTGCCCTTGGTATCAAATTTGCTCTTTCATGACCATAAGCTTTGGTTATAGGGTTGTCTACTTGCTGGGCTTGTCCATGTTGACATTCTACCTAAGGACTCAAATTCTTAGACAGATGGCCACTCTCAGGGAGTCCCACCTAATGGTATAGCTCATACTCTTGTTGTCATCACTTCTGCTTCTACCCGAGCCATTTTTAAATGGCTAGGCCTAAGGATTTCATGTTGTATGGCCATCTAGACTGATAGACACTATTGATAGGTATAAGGTCTAGTTTATTACCATGGTTTGGCCTAGAGAGAAAGTTTGATGAATGGTTTTTATTAACAAGCTAGAGATAGAGACTACTTATGAGACTGCTTAGATCTTTAGGGCTTACATTTTGGTAGACTATTTAGGAGGACACTAAACTTTGGCTTGGTATTTAATTATGGTTAGAAAATTTTACGTTTACAATGGAAATCCTTTATGAGCATTATAGAATAAAAATCTCCTAATATACATTGTATGGAATAGATGTTGTGCGATGATTTAGACCGAACCTAAAGAGGGCTTCCTATATATCTCTTCATTAGCATTGCTCTAATTTTTACCCAAGCCGCCCCTCAACTCGCGGAGCCTCTTTTTTTTAAGAATCAAGTCCACATAGTTATGTTACAAATGTGTTAAGGGAGTTCAGACAAAATATTTCTTGAGATGATCCATGTTGGATGGGGTTGAAAACTCAATGCCATCCAGGTCTGAGAGTATTGTTGTTCCTTCTAATAAGATCTTTTTGAGCAAGTATGGCCCTGTCCAATTGGGTTTGAATTTTAGCAACTCTATTCATGTGGGGGCCATACTCAATTGGACAGGGCCATACTTGCTCAAAAAGATCTATTTTCGAGGCTTGATCAAGGTATTCACCTTTTTGAATAAAGTTGAAGATATCCCAGCAATATGGCTTTGTATGTCACCTGAACCCTGGCACAATATGCTGGTTGAGTTTTCACATTAATGACAATAGGGTGAACTATCATTTCTTTTCCCATATGGGTCATAGAAGCTAAGGTATCCAAAGCACCAACAAACTGATTCTTTATTCAAGGCAGGTAATGAAATGAAACCTCCTCAAACTAAGGTGCTAAGTCTTCCAAGCATCGATGGTAAGGAACAAGATGCTCTTCTCTTATTTTCCACTTTCCAATGCTTGAGACAAAATAAGGGTGGAACCTCCATATAATCTAAGCTTCTAACTTTCAACTTCTGGGCCATTTCTAGCCTGATTATGCAAGTTTCATATTCTGCCTCATTGTTGGTGACTTCGAAAGTTAATTTAATTGCCAATGGAGTTTGTTTCTTTTTTGGAGTAATAAGGACAATGCCCATACTATAACCTTTGTCATTAGATTCACCATCAAAATACATAACACAAACTTCCTTATCAATACCCAGGATATCCTCGTCTGAAAATTTTGGCTCTTCAACTATACCCGATACGGCAGCAATGACTAACTGTTTAGCTACTACACTTCCCTTAATTACTTTATATGCCACAAACTTGAGATCAAAAGTGGCAAACATTGAGCCATCATGCCATCTTACTATCCAGAATTGGCCTTTCCATAAGAAATTTCAAGGGGCTCTAACCCATAATTATTTACATGGTGTGAGAAGCCATGTAATGACGTAGTTTTTGACATACCCATACAAATGTCAAGCACAAATTTTCAATCAAGTTATATTTGAGCTCATAGGCTAATAACCTCTTCCTGAGATAATAAATAACAAACTCCTTCCTCGATCTTTCCTCATTTTGAGCAAGCATAACTCCATTGCTTCTTCAGTTACTGAAAGATAAAAGAGCAGATGGTCACCGGGTCTTGAAGGCTGCAGTACCGAGGGCAATATCAAGTATCATTTGATCCTCTCGAATTCCTCCTAGCATTTGTTATTCCATTTGTTGGGATGTCCTTTTTGAGCAATTTAAAGATGGGCCTATATACATCAGTCATTCGAGAAATGAAATGGCTAATATACTGTAGGTGACCCAAGAATTCCCTAATTTCCTTTCTATCTTGAGAGGGGGCATTTCAAGAATTGCCTTAGATTTAGCAGGATCCACTTCAATTCCTTGCGAGCTGATCATATGTCCTAAGAATTTTCCTGAGGCTGCCCCAAATACAAACTTAACGGGGTTGAGTTTTAAGTGGTATTGATGGAGTCTAAGAAGAACCATCTTAAAGCTTCCACATTTGTTTCTGTAACACCCCTATACCCTGTATACGCCCACTACATACCACCATATCTGTATTATATGTATACCGGATACAGGAATGTTACGGTCTATTTTAAACCAAACCAATCTTTCAAATTATACAATATAGGAAAGTTAAAACATTTAATTTGTATTATAAAACAAAATAGTTAAAACATTTATTTATTACGCAGCGGAAATAATAGCGGCCTTTACAAATATATATATACATCAAAAACCAAATTTTACAAAAAACATAACATTTATACATGTTTGGCAGTTTGTCTTTGATCTTTAAGCCCTCTATCAACGCTTCAGAATCTAAACTCAACTTGGTCTAACTGAGCTCTCTGGTTCTATCCTGTCACCTGCGCGATGAACCACAATCGTGCTAAGCCAACGGCTTAGTGGTATAAACCACAATAACAATATGGTATAATGCAATGTCAATGTCATATTTTCAACAATAAAGACAATATTCATAAAAGGTATATTAATATTTTCCATAACACCACATTCCATTATTTTATTCAATTGTGTCACCATTCATGAATCACATTGAAACAAAGACAAGCATGGGCCCAAAAGACACTAATATGTTATTCAAAGTTCAGAGTTACTGCTTTGGTCCATAATCACAATCATCAATACATTTATCCATGGATAATCAACTAGATTTGAGCTTACGACCCAGTCTTTTCACTCAATCTAGTTTCAATAATTTGTTTTTGAGGCTTACGACCCAGTCTTTTCACCCCAAAAGCATCACATTTCACATTTTTCAGCTGGACTCGGCTTACGACCCGGTCTTTTCACCTATCCAGCAATTCATAGGCATTCCGCCAAACCCAGAACTCTAAAAATTGAATAACATATTAAGCACACAATTATTTCATTTATCTCTTTATCAATCTCTTTCTCCATTCATTTCTCATTTCATTTCTCATTTCATATTCCATAATCAAATAGGCAACCATGCCTCAATTATTTCATTTGCACTATCATAGCCAACAACAATGGCTTCACATTTCATCATATCTCAATTCACATTAAAGCAATTCATAGCATAAATCAAATGTATTAACAATGTAATAATTTACTTAACACATTCACAATCAAATGTATTGAATCTCAAAATCATATGAATGTATACAATCATGCAAGTTTGCACTTACCTCAAGAGCAACTCACTCCACACCAAACTCCTCTTCCAAGAATCCTTCAACACTTGGATTATGGCAACTCAACTCTCTTCAAAATCTAAACCAAAGGTGATCATACACACTCACTTAGAGATACACATGAGATAATAAGGCTAAGAATCAACTAGGGCAAACTCTACACATGACACGCTCAACAACACGGGCGTGTCCCTAACCGTGCCCTAAACTCACAATACAGAAGCTTTGACACGCTCAGAACCACGGGCGTGTCACTGAATGTGCAATACATTCTGTCTCACAGAAACATTGACATGTCCAACAACACGGGCGTGTTCATGGCCGTGTCAATCCTTCACCAATACAGTAGCAATGACACGCTCAGTGACATGGGCGTGTCACTGCTCGTGTCACCCATCTAGAAAACAGAACCATTGACACGCCTAAAGACCTGGCCGTGCTCACGGGCGTGTCAGGCCAAAAATGCAAATTCCGGCAGTAACAACAACACATCCAACAAACCTCTTACTTCCACCATTTTCCACTTCAAACAAACTTAATTAAACACACTCAAAAACCATAACAAACTTGCAAAAACACCAAAACAACTCAAAACATACATCAAACACAAATCATAATCATCACCACAAACCCAAAACACAACCACAACACTTTCTTTTCCAACAAACTTACTCTTTCCTTCAATCCAACCCCAAAATCCAAAATCAATTGAACCAAACACTCTTAAACACACCACAATCAAACAAACACATATCAACCACAACCTCAACTTACAAACTCAAAGAAAAACAAAGAATCAAGTGGAAAACTTACCAAAGATGAAGAAACTCTTAAATTTCCAACTTGATCACTTGAAAACCTCCTTCAATCTTGAGTTTGGAAGATCAAATCTCTCTCTTGCTCTCTTGCTATGGAATGCCGGCCAAAATAAAAGAAAAGAAAAGGAAAGGAGATGAGCCACGAAGAAGAAAGAAGGAAAGAAGAAAACAAAGAAAGTAAAGTCAACTCTCTTCCTCAAAACCCTCTCCACCAAGCAATATACAATAAAATAATCCAAAATATCTCCATCCACTTCCACTCACTCAAATTCCACTTAATTAATTCCCTTATAATTAATTAATAAAAATTAACTCTTTCTTTGACTTTTCACTTCTTTTGACTTGTATATGTTGTATATATCTCAATATATATAACATATACACTCTTCTCAAAACCTCTTCTCTTACCACTAAAATAAATACACTTAATCCAAATACAACAATAATTATTCCAAAACTTTTAGGGTATACTTTGGGATATTACAGTTTCGGCCCTTTTTTATTTAATTAAAATATCGTCCACATAGACTTCCACATCCTGGTGCATCGTGTCATGGAAAGTGTAGTGGTCGTTCTTTGGTAGGTTGCCATAATGTTCTTGAGACCGAAAGGCATAAGCTTATAACAATACGTGCCCCACTCTATAATGAAAGCTATCTTCTCTTTATCAAGAGGATAAAGCAGGATTTGATTATCCCCCTTGTAAAGGTCAATTAATGAAACCACCTTAGATCCAACTAATTTATCAATCAGGAGGTCAACGTAGGGTAGAGGGAAATCATCCTTCCAACATGCCTTATTGAGATCTCTATAATCTACACACATCTGAACCTCCTCATCTTTCTTTGGAATCGGAACAATGTTAGCCACCCATTGAGGGTACATGATGGGTTCTATAAACCAGTTTTCTAGTAGCTTGGTTATTTCTTCCTTGATCTTTAAGGACCATTCTAGCTTGAGTCATCTGAGTTTCCACTTGACTGGCTTCATGTGGTCAAATGTTGGAATCTTGTGTATCGCTATAAAGGAATCCAACCCTGTCATATCATTTACTTCCCATGCAAAGCAATTTTGGAACTCTTTAAGGAGCATCTCTAATTCCTATTTATGAATAAATGAAGTTGCAATGAATGTATTCTTTTATACTTCTATCATTCCCAAATTTATTGTTTCTTTATCTTCATTATTCTCATTAATATTGAATATTACATATTGATCATTAGGGGACGAAGGAAAATAAGTGAAAATCCTGGAACTTTTATTAATGATGAAATGGTTACAAGAGTTTCCCTTATAAATAGACTCAAAATCATATGATCCCAGGGAATCAGTCTCAGAAATGACAAACTCAGACTTTAAACTAAAGGACTCAGACTTAGACTAACACTTAATACTTAGACTTGGTACTGGGAACTAACTTGGAACTCGAGTTGATATTGAACTCAAACTGGACTCCTGGCTTAGTATTTGACACAGGCTGAGAATCTAGTTAAAGATTTGACTCTTGATCTGGCTAGACTTTTAGTTCTACTGTGGGCAGGGTAGACTCTGATAATAGACTGCAATTCTTTTCAAAATACCAATTGTTGGGTATTTCTACAATTTATTGGATCAAGTAGCTGAAATATGATTTTACTTCCTCTTCTAACACAACTACTTGGAATAGACTGGGCTCCATGTCATCCTCAAAATCATCATTCATCTTCAAGGCAGGCTCGCTATCTTCTAAGCTAAGCCTGACATCAAAGAGAATTTCAAACCCTAGGGTTAGCTCATTAGTAATAGTATTCAACAATGGTTCAAGAAATCCATAATAAAGGGATTTTATCCCTTAACAAAATACCTATTTAAAGTTTTGAAGTAATGTCTTATGGGCTAGTAAAATATCTACACAGTCTTTTTGCATTAGAATCTTTATTTGGCTCTCCCTTCCATCTTCTTCACATCATCTGGGGTTGGTCTATAGCCCAAACCAAATGGTGGTTAGACTGAAGGATAATTGAGGAATTGTTGTATTCCCTATTGGTTTTTGCCCAATCCCATTCCAGAAAAATAATGCATGTATTTGAGGATGTTAGTAACCGTTGGGTTTCCATGTGGGTCAAAATCAAAGGGAACAAGTTCTTTAACTGCCTCTTCTTCTGTGAACTGAACTGAATCAAAGGTAAAACCACACAAGGCTATAGTTGAAGATTCTAGCTTGATTTTTAAAATTGGCACTTGAGGTGAGAGGTCTAATTTTCCACCCGGGTCCCCTTTTATAATGACCACTCCATCTTTGTATGGGAACTTAGGTTTCTGATGAAGAGAGGATGGGATGGCCTTTGCCTAATGAATCCATGGTCCCCCAAGCAATAGGTTAAAGTACGTTGGGACATCAAGAACTTGAAAAAGAATTTCTTGTTCCACAAGGCCAATTGTCACTTTGATGTTCGCCACACCCAAAACTTCACTTTTTATGTTGACATATGCCATCACAATCTTATAAGAAGGTATTAGCTCAACCATTTCAATCCCCCAGCAACTTGCCACTTTGAGTGGGCAGACATTTAATGACGAGCCATTATCTATAAAGACCATAGGTACTATATTCACATGAGCCAAGACGGTAATATAGAGAGCATGATTATGCCCCCCTTAACTAGAAGATCCTTATTCGAAAAAGAAATGGCAAATGACTTGGTCATAGATGTCTCAGGAGTAATTTTAGCTGGCATTGGGATTTGACTCAAAGCCTTGCAAAGAGCTTGGTGATAAGGGTAGCTAGATTGAAGGAGGCTCCAAATGGAAAGACTAGCTTGAGTCTTTTTGAGTTGCTTCAGTATAGGATCTTCATTTGGCTCAGAAGTAGGGTTTATCTTTGGTGGTATGGTTATTTTTGGTAGCAACACTGATTGTGATAGGTCCAGAGGTGGTTGTGTGACCCTTCCACTTCTGGTCATTGCATTGACCTCATCCATGAAATCATTCAAATCCAACACACAACAATAATCATTGATCAATAATGTGGGATCCATTTCATCATCAACCAATGAGGCGATGGTATTGATGCCTTGATGATTTGGCAATGGGTTTGTGGTGATATTAGGTTGCCTAGGAGGCAGGATGGATCCATTTTCAATGAGATCCTGGATCCAATATTTAAGGTTCCTACACATGTTGGTTTTATGGTTGGTGCTCTGATGGTACTCACAATACTTATTAACATTCCACTTCTTGGAAAGGGGATTTAGAGTGGGCTTAGGGTCAAGAGGCTGAATCAAATGGGCTTCCAAGGCCTTCTTATTAACATTCCACTCCTTTATTTTGCTCTTAAACTTGGCTTTTAGGTTGTTTAAAAGGTGATAAATGCATAAACCGTAGAATGCATTTGGGAAAACTTCAGACACTATCTTATTAATGTTGTGGTGCCTGTTAAAAATAATGTCAAGGGTAGGTCTTTTGCCTAAAGCTTCCTTAACCTTAATGAGAAACTATGTCCATGAATCATCATTCTATGAGTCTCTAATTTCAATTGCCAAAGGAAAACTTTGTTGATTTGCATCTTGGCCTATAAAAGATACCCCATGATATTTTCCCTTCAAGTGAGTTTCGTCAATACTAATTACAGGTCTGCAAAACTTGAAACCTTTCAATGAAGCATTAAAAGTAAGGAAAAGATATTGGAATCTATTTTCATCATCATACTTGAACTGAATTATTGTATTAGGATTGTTTTTTTTCAACATGTGTAAATATCCAGGTAGAATATTAAAAGTTATTATGGAATACCTAAACGAAGGTTCTGATAAGCGTACTCTCGTCCTCTTAACTAACATTTAAACTAACTTTCATACCAAATTTCTTGCGCATATTGTCTATAATGTCCCTCAGTTTGAATATCCTTTCTAAATTTATCGATATCTTCTCTACACATTCTTCAACAACACAATTAGTCGCTCACCTCTGTCTTTTTTTTATTGAATTCAGCTGCGCAAGTTCGTTTCATCATTAATTTAATAAACATCTAAAAAGTCACTTTTTGCTAACCTCTTTGTCATCACTCTCCATATGTAGTTTTTATCAATATAATGGACAATAATGACTAATGTATTTATAACACCCTTATATTCTATATACATATAATATACACACCCTGTATATATAAAGTACGTATACAAAATAAAAGTATGTTACAATATTCCTCCATTAGAAACTTTTCTTTATTTTATAAAAATAGTTTAACTTTTAGGATATAATTTAGTAAATAAAATTACACATTTGTAATAACATATAATTGTTAAAATATAACTTTAAAAGAAAATCTTTGGAAAAAATTTACCAGAGTTTTGTATGCATTTTGGACATTTTCCAAAAATATCAAACATTCACAACATACACAAAAATACACTTCCAATATTCTTTTATTCATACATTTCTCCAAGAATGCCCAATGGCTCAAAATCATCTAACATTACATAATATATATATATATAAAGTGTCTCAAATACTTAAATTATTATAACAAACTTTAAGTTTATAGCATTAATATATATTAACACACTATATGCACATATTAAAGTACAAAATAATTGAATACATGATATGTTGACTATTTGATCTTATGGCAAAAGACACTTCAAGTACACTCCAAGTATCCTAGACCTGATCAGGTCTAGTATAACCCTCTAGATCTACCATGTCACCTACGCAATGAAATTCAATCGCGCTAAGTATATAGCTTAACAGTACATACTTTGGTAATAATAATTGACATTATAAATAAAATTCCTAAGAATGCATCATGTCTCAATGTCATGCAAAATACAGATAATTCACTAACAAACATTAGGCCCAAAAATCCTAATATTTTGGCCTATCCTAACAATGATGACACCAGCGTGTCTCGTCCGGAGACGTAATCAATACTGTGACACCAGCGTGTCTCGCCCAGTGGCATAATCAAAACTATGACATCAGGTTGTCTCGCCTGATAGCGTATTCATAACTATAACACTAGCGTGTCTCGCCTTAAAGGAGTATGGCATGCCAAACATAGCTTCTTGGAACTAGATATTATATAAGCAACATGCAATACATATTCGTCATATTATATATTTTTCCAATTTTTTCCACATTTCATACTCATTTATTCATTTTTCACTCTTTCATTCAGAATATCCATAATCCTTATTCACAATTACAATGTGACCATTTTTTTCCTATTACTAATACACGTTTCATAGTTTTCACAATTTGTACATAATATTGACATTTACCATAATTCAATGGCTCATCATCACATATAACAAACATTTCACACAATTTTATTCATAACTATGCTCACATCATAGAAAATTGCCATCAAAGTAACAAAACACATTAACAAAACCATAATGTGTTGTGCCAAATCAAGTTTAAATAAAATATAAGCTATCAAAGTATGTACTAACCTTAAAATTGATACAATCCAAACAAATCTTTCCTCCCAACACCAACTTTCACCAATGCCCTTCACTACTTTGATTAGGCAACTTGGTTCTACTCAATTTTTATCCACATTATGAATTAAAATAACTCATTAAAACCTCATTTCTATCCACTTTAGCTAATAAAACTCAATTTAGCACATTCCCTTGAAATTTTCAATTTTTACCCTAATAGACCTTAATTTTTGAAATCTATTCTATTCAATTCTAAATCATGTTTCAAGTTAAAATCATATTCTAACACATTTTAAGCAATTGAATTTAATTTACATCAATTCTTTATAAATTTCCCTCCAAAACCCTAATTCAATTACTTCTTCTCCAAAAATCCAATCAAACCTAATCTTTTCTTCAATCTAACCTCAAAATTATTTCTTCTATATCAAATTAACATCATTCAAAGCCATTTTATGAATTACAAAACACTACTTCAAATTCTTATAATTACACATAATACAATTTTCAAATAAAACTTCTAAAATTGAGAGGAGCTCTTACATTTTGATGGAAAATCATTAAAATCACCATAATTTCTTGAAACTTGGGTGAAATCTTGGTGTAATAAGAAAGCAAAAGCTCTCCCTTCTCCAACTAAGGTAGACAATCTAAGGTGAAGAAGAAGAAGATGAAAAATTATTTTTATTTGTTTTCTTTTTCTTAACCATTCAAATATATATATAATAATAAAATAAATTAATTAATTACTTAAAATCCTAATTTTTCTCTTCCACCTAAAAATAATTTTAATTTTCAATTATTTTTATCATTATTATTATTTTATCAAATATATTTTTTTAACTTTTACTTTTTTTGTTACCATTTTACCTTTTTTACTATTCAACTTTTGACCCTTTTTTCATTTTCTAAGAGTATTTGTATGTTATGTATATTTAACATATACATTTTATATTTCTCACCTTTCAACACTTTAATTAATCTTCTATATTATTTATTTAACTATATTTAGTAGAAATTACGAGTGTTACAGTATTTGACTTGAAAACCTTAAATTAAAATGTCTCCCTTATTGCTATTATAGACAAGAAGGTCATTAAATTTTTCTTTGATTTAAAAATTTTGCTTTCTTTAACGGCTTCAAATATAAAATTTCTTCCCAGGGTCAACTCAATTTTTTTTGAGGCCTTAGGCGATAATTTAAATTTTTGCCTTATATTATATATTAATTATAACATTATTTATATTGTTTTGTCCTATATCTTCACTATTTTTTATTTCCTTATGCTGTTCTTCTTAATTGTTAATATCTGCTTTAGTATTACTAATAAATTTATCAAGAGCTCCCTTTTGAGATTCAATAAAATTTTCAATTCTTCTATTTTTTTTAAAAAAAAAATTTCAAAGCCCGATTTATATTTTCTATTAGACATAATGAAATTAGAAAGGAAAAAAATACTACCAAATAAATATTTTAGAGAAATAAAATATGAAAATATAAAATAATTATAAAATGATAAAACCTGATTTTGGAGTTATAATCTTAAAGATCAATTCTTGCAAGCAATTGAAGAAAAATATAAGGAAGAATTTGATATAGAGAAGAAGAGAAGAACGAGGTTTGAAAAAAAAGTGTTAAAATGTAAATATATAGTAGATATATATATATATATATATGTATATGTATACATAAATATTAACGTTACAACTTACAACTTAAAAGATGGAATATTTTTCTTAGATTCCCAATAAACTAGGAATCATTTACTCTATAATTTCATTTTAGCTATTTTTTTGGTTATTATAATTATTTTTTTAAAAAAATAACTTACTTAGTTACATTTAACTAATAAAAGGGGGTAAACAATAACTAATAAAAAGGGGCTGGTGGACCTTAGGCCATTGCCTAAATGGCCTTGAAGGCCAACCTACATTGCTTTTCCCACACAGTTTACTAGGAATTTTTGAACAAAAAAAATCAGTAAAAATGTCATCATTGACGGAAGTAGGCGTAAGAAAAATTGTAGAACCTTGTATGTTAGGAAAAGGAGCATTAAATGATTCCACCAACCATGCATGTAACACCCCCATATCCAATGCACACACACTACAACCACAACAATGTAGCATAAGTGCACCAAACATAGAGATGCTACGGTTTCCTTAACATTCAAAACATTTTAAACAAAACCATAACCTTTCAATTATATACATTATAGAAAAATAGGTCATTTACTTATAAAACAAAACATATTAGATATACATATACATTTAAATATTATACAGCGGAAGTTATAAAATATTTACAAATTTACATTATAAACATTACTTTACAAAATATAAAAGAAATATACATGATTGGCAAGTCAGCTCTGATCTTTAAGCTCCCAAAATCAACTCTTCAATGTCTACTCTCACTCGGTCTCGAAGAGCTCTCGGGTTCGATCCTATCAGTTCTATCACCTGCGCGATTAAACACTATCGCGCTAAGCCAAGGGCTTAGTAAGATAAAACATGCAATCGATATGCTTAGATGCTATACAATGCCAATTCTGATTTATATCATATATGTAACAACATAGATGCAAAGCTAACAACATACCTTTACATTTCATAACCTAACATACATATATGTATCTCACAATTCAACATATTTGCATATACTTTATTAGTTAATCATTTAATCATCCATGAACAACACTAAGCAAAGACAAGCATGGGCCCAAGACACACTAATATGCCATTCAATTTTCAGAGTTAATGCCATCCAAATCAGATGAAGGCATATTCTTAGGATATTCATCATATAGCAAAGCATATAGAGTATTTAAAATGAAAACTCTAGTAATAGAAGAATCAATGCATGTTGTATTTGATGAATCATCTAAACTTGATCAAAAGAAAGGTATTACTTTTAATGACCCTGCAGATAATCTTGAACCTCTTGAATCTATTGATGCTCCAAAGATCAATCAACTTGAAGAAAAGACTCAGGATCTACCTAAGGATTGGCAATACAAGAAAGATCATCCAAAGGAACTCATCATTGGAGAAACATCTAAGGGAGTAATCACTAGATCTAAAATTAATCATGTTGATGTTAATTTTGCTTTTGTTTCTCAAATTGAACCAAAAACTGTTGAGGAAGCTTTAAATGATGAAAATTGGATAACTGCAATGCAAGATGAACTTAATCAATTTGAAAGAAATAATGTTTGGCAACTTACTCCTAGACCTAAAGATCATTCTATAATAGGATGCAAATGGGTTTATAGGAATAAGCTTGATGAAAATGGTCACATTATTAGAAATAAAGCAAGATTGGTAGCCAAAGGTTATAATCAAGAAGAAGGTATTGATTATGATGAAACCTTTGCCCCTGTAGCCAGATTAGAAGCTATTAGAATATTACTTGCTTTTGCATGTCATATGAATTTTAAGCTTTATCAAATGGATGTTAAAAGTGCATTTCTAAACGGACTCATAAATGAAGAAGTTTATGTTGAACAACCTCCTGGATTTGAAAACTACAAATTTCATGATCATGTTTTCAAACTTACCAAAGCTTTATATGGATTGAAACAAGCACCTAGAGCATGGTATGATAAACTTAGTGCATATTTGCTTGAAAATGGTTTTGCAAAAGGAAAAGTAGACACAACTCTCTTTGTTAAAAAGGATAAGCATAACATTTTGATTGTACAAATTTATGTGGATGACATAATATTTGGAGCTACTGATGAAGCCTTGTGCAAAGAATTTGCTTCTTGTATGACCAGGGAATTTGAAATGAGCATGATGGGTGAACTCAAGTTCTTCCTTGGATTGCAAGTCAAGCAATGTAAAGATGGGATCTTCATCAACCAATCCAAATATACAAGAGAACTCATGAAGAAATTTGGAATGGATGGCTGCAAAACTAGCAAAACTCCTATGAGCACATCCTTGAAATTAGGTAAAGATGACAATGGTAAAGCAGTAGATGAGAAGAAATATCGAGGTATCATCGGATCACTACTTTACTTAACCGCATCTAGGCCTGATATAATGTACAGTGTATGTCTATGTGCTAGATTTCAAACCTGTCCTAAAGAATCACACTTGAATGCCACTAAAAGAATCTTGAAATATTTAAGTGGTACAATGCAATTAGGACTTTGGTATCCAAAGAACACATCATTTCATATTATAGGATTTTCAGATGCAGATTATGCAGGTAGTATCTTAGATAGAAAATCACAACAGGAGCATGTCACTTTCTTGGTAATTGTTTAGTTTCTTGGCATAGTAAGAAACAAGCATCAGTTGCTTTATCCACAACGGAAGCTGAATATGTTGCAGCTTGTTTTTGTTGCACACAAGTATTATGGATGAAACAACAATTGCTTGACTATGGTAAAGTTTTTAACAATATTTCCATTAAATGTGACAACACTAGTGCTATCAATTTGTCTAAGAATCCTATACAACATTCTAGATCCAAGCATATAGATATTAGACATCATTTTTTGAGGGAAAATGTGCAAAATCAGAACATAATTCTAGAATTTATTGAAACACAAAATCAACTTGCGGATGTCTTTACAAAACCATTGAATGAAGATAGACTTAATTTTATTAAACTTAATTTAGGAATGATTGATGGAAATACTTTGAATTAATTGCCTATCAATGAAGTTTCTATGTGCATGAATTTAATGGTTCTTAACACTCTAGAAATATTTTCTATCTTTCCATGAATCTTTCAATTTTTAAGTCTTTAGCGGTCGCTCCAGAGTCCTTTCGCGATCGCTATCTTGTCTGACAGTTTCATTCAAACTAATGACTCTGTGCGCGGTCGAGAAAATTTATAACCGTTGGCTGTGTGACAGGTCGCAAATCTTGACTTTCAACAGTCATAAACGGCTATTTTCGTTATTTCATCTATTTAAGAGCATAATAAATAATTTTCTTTGATATTTTGCTTCTAAAAACATTCTGAAACCCTAAAATCTTCTCCTCATCATTTGTCATTCAATTGAACCTCTGTTTTCCTGCTCTCTTCTGTTCTTTCTGTTTCAATGGCTCCCAAAAGAAAAACCACCTCCAAAATTAAGGGTCAAGCCAAGAGAGTTCCAGGAATCACCATTAGAGAACCTGTTGTTGAACCTCCATCTCCTCCTCAATCCAAAAGAGGTGAGAAAATTCACAAACCTCACCACCAAACCTCTGAGGAAGACATTAGGTATGCTATGCTTAAGAAAAAGAAGGTTGAAGGCACCAAATCACCTTTTGGTGGAATGCTTTCTGCATTAGGCATCAAGGACGAAATTGAGAGATTGTTGGATGTCCTTGGATGGAGAAAATTTGTCTTTCCAGAAGAGGTAGGCTACTCTAGTCTTAGCAAAGAATTTCTGATGTCTCTTCAAATAGAAAAGAGTGCAAATTCTGCACTAGGGTGGTATGGAGTTAGATTTAAGCTCTTTGATCAATACCAAGCCCTATCTCTAGAAGATTTTGGTAGCATTTGGAACTTCCCTTCTGAAGGTATAACCTCTTACAATGACCAAATGTTCTCCAACCGAACCCTTTCTGATTTCTGGCAAGAAATTTCCATTGAAACTTCCTTTGAAAAAGAATCCAAAGCCAGACATATCAAAACTCTCACCCACTGGATGCTTCATAGGATTATCACTTATACCATCCACCAAAGAGCAGATGGAAATGAGAAAGTCACCAAAAGAGACCTCATCTTTATGTATGCTTTCACCCATAACATCAAAATAAACTCCACCAAGTTCTTGATAGACACCTTCTTTCATCATGCTGTTACAAGAACTGGTACATTCTTCCTATCCTCTCAAGTTACTCAAATAGCTAGGCACCTAAACCTTCTGAATGATTTGAACTTAGCTACCTTGAGAAACCCTTTCACTCTAGCTTCCAGTGCTATCACAATAGATTACTTAGAGCATGCTGGATGTGTTAGGAAAATTGAAGGATCATATGTATACTACTTTGGCAAAAAAGGAGTAATGGATAAACAAAGGAAGAGGCCAAGATATACAATTGAGGAAGAAGGAGATTCAGTTGAAGTTGCTGTGGAATTACCTCCAAAAGCAACTTCATCAAAAGTTGCTCAAGAAACTACTTCATCCTCCACTCAACTCATCCTCCAAGCTATCAAAACTCTTTCCAGGAAATTCTCCAAGTTCAAGAAAAGTGTCTCCAAGAGATTTCAGCACTTGAACAAGAGAATTGACCTTATATCTCATATGCACCATGATCTCTATGACATGCAAGGAAAATTGGACTTGCCTCAGTGCAACCTTGAAGATTGGGATATAAGTGATCATACCCAAAGCATTCCTGAAGAAGAAGAGTCCATCAGCACTAGCTCTGCCTCTGTTGCTCCTAAAGATAAAGGAAAAGCTCCTTTAGTTGAAGAAGAACTAGATGTAAATGATGACTCTGAATAGCTTAAAACTTTTTGTCTCTATTGTTTGCATTTTCATATGATTATTGCTTTATTTTCTGCCTTTGTATTTTTCTCTATCCTTAATAAACATGTTTGTTTCAAATGTTATTTGTTTTTCCTTATTTGTTGTTGTTTTGATTGTTGCTTTTAATATCTTATCCAATGGAAGACACATTTGTTTAAACATTTGATTTATTTTGCCTATGACAATGGGGGAGAAAATAACAACATAATGGAATGAATGGAATGAAACTCAGTAAACATAATAGGGGAGAAACAATGGGGAAGAAAATAGTACATTGAATTGTTTAAACTGTTTATACATAACCTAATGCACCAAGATTATCACAATGCTCTTAATCATGACTTATGCATAAATCAAGGGGGAGCATTTTAGACTTATTATTTTTTCATCATTCCATTTGAATTGTCAAAGTCAAAATGGGGGAGATTGTTAGACAAAAGATCTCTATTTTGATCCTTGACAACTCAAATGGATGATCTATTTAACTTGTGTTTAAGAATCTTGTTGCAGGATTAGGTTGCCTTAAGTAAAGCAAGACAGAACAATTCTAGCGGTCGCACCAGACCAGAATACGACCGCTACATGCAATTACAGAATGAAACCTTATCACAGTAGGTTTCGCGGTCAGAAGTTCGACCTCAGTCGCGACCGCGCCTCAAGAATGGCGGCCGTCCAAAATACTTGCCCGACCGCTACTCAAGGAACTTAAATCATTACAATCACAGTAAGGTTCGTGGTGACAAGAACGGTGAATGATTCGACCTCGCTAATCAATTTAGCGACCGCCCAATCAGAATCGCGACCGCCCAACAATTCAAGAAGAAATTGCTCAAAGAGACAGTAGTGTTCGCGTCGACAGGTGCGTCCAGAAGTTCGACGCGAAACTGTGAGTTCGATCGTGAGATTCTGCATAGGGCGACCGCGAGATTCAAATTATGGCGGACATTCAGTTTTGCTCTGTCAGAGAATGACACGTAATATGACCGTTGTAAACCCACTTAAAGATTCAAAAAGGGCGACCGCACCTCTGCTTGGCGCGACCGTCCCGACAAACAAAGCATGGGCAAGAAACGGTCCGACAAACACAGCATGGACAAGATTCCAGCTGCAGAGCACTAAAATTCGACCGTTGTAGCTTTTTCAAAAGCAGCGACCATCCCTTGTTAAAGGACGACCGCGAGAAGCATGAGCGCGACCATCCTTGCATGAAGGGCGACCGCGAAGTGCTTCGGACAGTTTAAGTAAAGAAGGTCTATTCTGCCAAGACTT
Organism: Garcia nutans; assembly: GCA_947685225.1. Classification (NCBI taxonomy): domain Eukaryota; kingdom Viridiplantae; phylum Streptophyta; class Magnoliopsida; order Malpighiales; family Euphorbiaceae; genus Garcia; species Garcia nutans. Next base: position 24,872,331 of record CANTUV010000001.1, read on the forward strand.
TATTCAAAACTTCAATAACGGCTAGTAAGACCACATTGGCTATAAATACAATGTCTCTATGAGAAAACAAAATAGTGAAGTGAAAAGAACAATCAAGAAATCAGATTTTCATAGCCAAGCAACAAATTTTCTTTTACTTAAACTTACAATTAAATTGTAATGAATGTTAGGTGTGATCATTGAAAACACCATTGTATAAGTTTGAGTGTAAGCTTGGGAAACACTTGGGTTGTGAGAGTGAGCCTTGTAAAACTCTTGATTGGGTTGTAAGTGTGAGCCTTAGAAAAACACTTGTGAAGTTAGGTGTGAACTTGTGAAAACACCAAAGTTGGAAGTGAGCTTGTAAAAACTTCATAGAATCGTGGAACCTTAACAAATTGTTAAGGAAGTGGATGTAGGATTGAGGTAAATCCGAACCACTATAAATCTTGTGTGTTCTTTCTTTCTTTCATTACTCAACCAACTTTCTATTCCGCATTTGTGTTTGTTGAGTTTTTTAATTTGCCATCATTTTGTGAGGAAACCAATTCACCCCCCCCCCTCTTGGTTGCCATCTTGGGACAACAACAACAATTTGCTTTATCCCATTTTGGATCATTGTCATATTTTGCACCAAGCCCACATTATACATAATGCATTTGTGACATTATACAAATCATAGCATATTATTCATGTACCAATCATGTAGTAACTTAACACATTTTCCAACTAAATGTGTTAAGTCCCAATGTCATGCAAATATAAATAATTATTTAAAGTTTGTACTTACCTCTAAAAGCAACAAACACCGCTTCCAACCTCCTCTTCCAAGATATCCCTTAACACTTGGATTAGGGTAACTCAAGTCTCTTCAAAACCTAAACCAAATGTGATTATAAATAATCACTAAGTGATAAACTTATAGGTATAAACAAAACCTCTCAACACAAGGATAAGATACACAAGGAAAAATTAAGGAAAAGAACTATCTAGGGCAAACTCTACACATGACACGCTCAACAACACGGAAGTGTCCATAACCGTGCCCTACACTCACAACACAGTACCTTTGACATGCTCAATGACATGGGTATGTTACTGCACGTGTCAATTCTCCTCCAACATAGTAGCTATGACACGCTCAGTAACATGAGCATGTCAGTAACTATGACACGCTCAGTGACATGGGCATGTCACTGCTCGTGTCACCAACACTGAAAATAGAACCATTGACACGGCCAAAGACATGGCTGTGCTACCAGGTGTGTTAGGCCAAAAATCTTGATATCCACACATAATATTTTCACATCCAACTATTATCTTTCATTAACCTTTTCAACTCATAAAAACTCAGCCAAATCCATCACTATACCACCAAATACTTGTGTAAACATCAAAACAACTCAATTAAAAGCAAAAATACATAATTTCAACCATGACTTCATAACTCAAAAGTTACACAATCCACAACTCTTATTCTCTTCACCAAACTTAACCTTTTCTTCAATCTAACCCCAAATTCATAGTCAACTAGATAAAAGAACTTCAAACAAACCAAAATCAACCTTTAAAACATACTACACTAAACATCCAATTCACACATACAAACTTTCATAGAAAATCAAGGAAACAAATTAGAAACTTACCAAATATGAAGAAAATCCTTAAAAATCCAACTTGAGCACTTGAAATCCTTCAATTACATGAGTTAACAAGAAATAACTTCTCTCTTTCCTTTGATGAAGATGATGGCCGGCTTTAATGGAGAAGAAGAAGAAAAAGATAATCATCCACTCACTCAATCCAACCACTTCACTTTTAACCACACACTTTTTCCTCTTTTAATCTCCACCAAGCATATATATTATTATAATATAATTAATCTCAAATATCAACTTCCACTATCCATAATATTAATTACTATTTTAATAATTAAAATATCATTTGACCAAGTTAAAATGTTGACTTATATATAATAGGTATATCTTCATATATATATCATATACACTCTTTCCTTTCTCTTTTCTTTTCACTTAATTATATTTACATACTTTTAAATCATTTAATTAATTTTCAAAAATTAGTATTTCCAAAATTTTGGGATATTACAATTCTGCCCCTCTACAAATAAATTTCATCCTTGAAATTACCTGCTCTCAAGTCTGGAATAACTAGGGATATTGATTTCGCATCGTCAGCTCACTCTCCCACGTTACCTCTTCCGTAGCATGATTCTTCCAAATAACCTTCACAAGTGGCACCTTCTTATTTCTCAACTCCTTCACTTCGCATGCCAAAATTGCCACTGGTTCTTCTTCATAAGTCAGATTTGGACTCACCTCAATAGATTCTACTGACAAAATATGAGATGGGTCTGATCTGTACCTCCAAAGCATAGAGACATGGAAAACATTGTGAATTCGATCCAATTTAGGCGGTAAAGCTAATCTATAAGCCACTGGTCCAACTCTCTCCAATACCTCATAAGGTCCTATGAAATGAGGACTCAACTTTCCTTTGCGGCCAAACCTCAAAATTTTCTTCTAAGGAGACACTTTCAAAAATACTTTATCTCCTACATTGAACTCTATATCTCTTCTTTTTAAATCTAAATATGATTTTCGTCAGTATGAGGCTGCTTTCAGACAATTCCTAATCACCTTTACTTTCTCTTCTATTTTCCTAATCAAATCAGAACCGATCAACTTACCTTCTCCAAACTCATCCCAACACAAAGGTGTCCTGCATCAACTACCATACAATGCTTCATAAGGTGCCATTCTAATACTGGAATGATGATTGTTATTATAAGCAAACTCAATCAGTGGTAAGAATATGTCCCAACTCCCAGAGAAGTTAATGATAAAGCTCCTTAACATGTCCTCTAAAATCTTTATTACTCTCTCTGACTGCCCATTTATCTGAGGATGGAAAGCAGTGCTAAAATGTAATCGGGAACCTAAAGCATCCTGCAAACTTCTCCACAATCTCAAAGTAAATCAGGGATCTTAATCAGATACCAAAGAAATTAGAACTCCATGCAACCTCACTATCTCACTGATATACAACTTAGCCAACCTCTCAAGAGAATAATCCAACCGAATTGGAAGAAAATGAGCTATCTTTGTCATCCGATCAACAATCACCCAGATTGCATCATGCTTCTTCTGAGTAAAGGCAACCCAGTCATAAAATCCATCATCACTCACTCCCATTTCCACTCTGGTACTGATAACGGTTGAAGTAATCTCGAAGGAACTTGGTGTTCAGCCTTCACTCTCTAACAAGTGAGACATCTAAATACAAACTCTGCTATGTCCCTCTTCATACCTGACCACTAATAATATTATTTCAAATCCTGATACATCTTGGTACTCCCAGGATGCATAGCATAAACTGACTAATGTGCTTCCTCCAGTATTACCTTTTTCAATCTTGCATCATCAGGAACACACAATCTATCTCTATACCACAAAATGCCATCATTTCTCACATGAAAGTCTCGACTCTCCCCCTTTTGGCAATCCAATACAGCTTTCTGGACTTTCTCATCTGTCAACTGAGTCTCCCTAATATGATCCAATAACACCGGCCTCAATTGCAACTGAGCCATCAATGCACCATCATCACAAGACTCAAATCTAGCATGCAACGCTCTCAACTCAATAAGCAACAAGAGCGAATAAGCAGTCAAACCTGCCAAAGACTTCCGACTCAAGGCATCAGCAACAACATTTGCCTTACTAGGATGATAATCAATTAAATAGTCATAATCTTTAATCAATTTTAACCATCATCTCTGCCGAAGATTCAACTCTCTCTGAACACCCATATATTTAAACTCTTGTGATCCATATAAATGAAACACTTCTCCCCATACAAGTAATGTAGCCAAATCTTCAAAGCAAAAACTATAGCTGCTAACTCCAAATCATGCATCGGGTAATTTAGCTCATGTGGCTTTAATTGTCGAGAGCCATAAGCAATGACTCTACCATCCTGCATCAGAACCCTACCCAAACCACTATGTGAAGCATCACTGTAAATCACATAAGGTTTACCTTCCACAGGCAGGGTAAGGACAGGAGCCTGAGTCAACATCTCCCTCAGCTGCTCAAAACTTGCCTGACACTGATCTGTCCACACAAATCTAACTCCCTTCCGAAGTAATCTGGTGAGTGGAGTAGCTATCATAGAAAAACCTTTCACAAACCGTCGATAATAGGCTGCCAAACCTAGAAAACTTCTAACCTCTGTCACAGTCTTCGGTGGACTCCAATTCAAAATAGCCTCAACCTTACTCAGATAAACTCTAATACCTTGTGCTGAAACCATATGACCAAGAAAAGTCACTTGATCAAGCCAAAACTCACATTTAGACAGCTTAGCATGTAACTATTTCTCTCTCAGAGTCTGCAATACAATCTGCAAATACTTGTCATGATCTTCCTCATTACGTGAATACACTAAAATATCATCAATAAAAGCCATCACAAATTGATCTAGATAGGGTTTGAACACCCTGTTCATCAAATCCATATATACTGCTGGTGCATTCATCAACCCAAAAGGCATCACCAAGTACTCATAATGCCCATACCTCATGCGAAAAGCTATCTTGGGTACATTCACATCTCTGACTCTCAACGATGGTACCCTGATCTCAGATCAATCTCAGAGAATACTGTTGCTCCCTTCAACTGATCAAAGAGATCATCTATCTGGGGCAATAGATACTTTTTCTTGATGGTTACTTTATTCAACTACCGGTAATCAATGTAAAATCTTAAGGTATCATCCTTCTTCTTCAAAGACAACACAGGCGCTCCCCACAGGGAAACGCTAGGGTGGACGAACCCTTTATCCAATAATTTCTGCAACTGCACCTTCAACTCTCTTAACTTCGCTGGTGCCATATGATAAGGAGTAATAGAGATGGGAGTGGTACTAGGCAACAAATTGATACCAAACTCAACCTCTCTCTCAGAGGGTATCCCTGGCAACTCCTCAGGAAAAATATCTAGAAACTCAGCAACTGTGGGTATACTGTCTAGCTGGGAACCCACTACTCTGGTATCTACAATATGAGCAAGATAAGCATCACATCCTTTACGAATTATCCTCCTAGCTGAAACAATTGAAATAAACATGGATGAAAGACGTCTCTGCTCACTAGATACCATCATATTCCTACCATCACATGTTCTCAGAGAAACACACTTCTTCTGACAGTCTACCACAGCCCCATGCTTGGATAACCAATTCATGTCTAAAATTAAATCATACTCCTTGAAAGGTATCTCAATCAAGTCACCAAAGAACTCCTCATCCTGAACCACAATCAGACTATTACGATGCACCTTGCTAACTACAACACTATGCCCTAAAGGATTTGTCGTGAAAATATCAAATCCTAGGGACTTTGAATGCAAATCAGTCACAGGTAAGATAGATGAATTAATGTATGAACGTGTCGATCCAGGGCCTAATAATGCATGAACTGAAGTACCATATAAAGAAAATGTACCAGCAATAACAGCTGAAGCATCTGACTGCCTCTGCATCACATATACTCACTGTGATTGCCCTGCCTCATCTGGTATTCTACCTGCTGTAGAACCTCCTCTCTGACCAGACCATGTCTGACCTCCTCTGCTAGGACCTCTGCCACCACGACCCCCTCTAACACTGGGTCTAGAAAATGCAATATCTACCTGTCTATCCTCTAGCGGCTTTGGACAATCTCCTAAAGCACCTCTCCACCAACAGACACCTCCATGTACTTTGCCACAATGAATAAAAGTAGGTGGAGCAGGCCTCTGAGCCACTGGGGTCGGTGCACTAGCCACAAAACTGTAGGTCTCGATCTCTACCACTGGTGCTGTACTGACCTACCAGACTGCCTCTGGCTCCTACTGAACCTCAAAAAATATCCTCCTTGACCTCTCTTCACAGATGAAGATCCTGCCTCAAACTGGGATCTCCTAACTCGGGTCTCCTCATCCCTAGCAGCTACTGCAAGACCTTGTGCTCTCTCAACACTCCTGGCAGCTGCAACCAACTAGGAAAAATCTTGATATCGGGAGCTTGCAATAATGCACATGATAGAGGGTCTCAACCCCTCCTCAAATCTCCGACAACGGTCAATCTCATTAGAAATAATCCTGCCAGCATATTGACTTAACTGGGTAAACTCTATCTCATTCCAACACAGTCCTGGTATCCTGCTTCAAACTCAAGTACTCTATCTTCTTTGCATCTTTATACTCCTTTGGAGTATACTTCTGCTCAAACTCTTGCAAAAAATCATCGTAGGTCAAGATTGGTGGATCATCCAAGGCATGTGGAACCGTCTTCCACCAGTCATATGCATCCCTTTGCAAAAGAGATCTAGCATAATCAAACTTTTCTTCTAGAGTAGCCTGCAGTTGGATGAACACTCTCTGAACTCTATCTAACCACCGCTCGGCTACAGCAGGGTCTGTAGTACCAATAAAGTCGTCAGCTCCAAACTTCCTCAACTTATCATATTGCCTTGTCGGTAATTGTAGCTGCAGCTGCGGTGGAAGTGGTTGTTGAACTGGAGCTTGCCTTAACAACTCCACCATATGCCATACCCAACCCGGTGGAATCTCATCAACTGCTGGTCTCTCTGGCACAGGAGTAGGTGCCCCTCCAACTATCTCAACTCTAGCTCCATCTCTACCCTCAATAGGAGTCTCACTCTTAGCACTTCCATCTGCAATCTGATGAGTCTGAGATGCCATAACTGCCCATATCTGCAAGCACAGTGGAAATTGCCATATCAAAGATCAGAAACTGCCAGTGCCAATGCATGTATCATATTTAAAAACCATATTTAAAAATTTCCATTTTCTTTCTCTTACAACCCACCTAGGTTGAGAACCTCAAACCTTGGGTCTGGTACAAAAACAAATGTAACACCCTTGTATCCAATATACATACACCACATACACCCAACATATGTAATATATGTATAAAGGATACAAAAATGTCACAACCAATTTAAACAATCAAATCATCATTTATAAAATCTGTATAATCTTAAAACATTAAACTGATATTATATAGATATTAGATGAAATATTAGTTGTTAAAACACATATGTACACTTCATTACTAAAGACTCAACCAAAACGGTTTTTATAGTGTGCGGAATATACTTATTTATATACATCAAAAATAATATGTACAAAAATTATAAAATATATACATGTTGGCATTTTGTCTCTGATCTTGATGTCCAAACCAACTTTGCACTCAAAGGCTCAAGCCTAGACATGACTCGGTCTAGATGAACTCGCAGGCTCAATCAGATCTACCCTGTCACCTATGCAATGAATCGCAATCGTGCTAAGCCAAAAGCTTAGTGGCACAAACTTTGATTACAATATAGTTCAAATGCAATGCCAATGCACAATACATAAGGATATCATATCTCATAACATTATATCTCATAAGGATATCATATCTCATAACATTATATCTCATTATATTGCTCAATTGTTCCGTAATTCATAATTCACATTAAAGCAAAGACAAGTGTAGACCCTTAATTTTTGACCTAGTCCGGTCCAAAGTATTTTATTTAGTCCAAAATAATTTTTATCTTAATTAAATAATTTTTACTTTAGTATCTAATTTTTATTAATAAAAAATAAAAATCAAAAAAATCAAAAAAATAAAAAATAAAAATCGGCTACGGAAAAATCGGCGACGAAAAAATCATCGCTGAAAGTCAGCGGGCCCCTCTCGCCCGCAGCTGACTGCGCAAGATTTTTCGCCAGTGCAATTTTTCCTACGGCAATTTTTTTTTGCCATTGCAATTTTTCCACAGCAGTTTTTTTTCCGCCAGCAAAATTTTCCGACGCAAATTTTCTGAAACCTAATACAATTAGGTTTCGGTTATCTTTTCTTATTAAATACTGTATGCCTTGAGTAACTACGAAAAACCATGAAAAATTTTCTATAAATAAGGAGAGAGAGAGGGAAAAGAGGAGAGGAAAAAATTGGGACGAAATTGGGACTTTGAAAGCGAATCTATGAAGGAAAGCAGTGAAAAAAAAATCTGACTTTTTGAGAGACGAAGAAGAAAAAAGAAACCATCAAAGGCAGCAACTGCCTTTGTTTTTGTTCATCCAAGAAGAATTATTTTTTGGAGAAACTATCAAAAGGAGGTATGTATTAAATTCTTTTGTTTTTCATAGTAGCTAAAATTATGAAATTGTGTTTGTCAAAATCAAAAACCCTAGAACTTTAATTTAGTTTTTCTAAAGTTGAAAACCTTATTTCATTGGTTTATTTTCCAAAAGACATAAAATTGTTATTTTTACTTCTTCAAAACTCCAAAACCCTAATTGAACATGTTTTTCAACAAAACCAAAATTTGATTCCGTTTCTTTCAACAAACCTTAACAAATATCTTTTCTATTTATGTAAACTCAAAATTGTTTGTTTATTTTCATAAACTTCATGAAAATTGAAAATTGTCTTTCCAAATCCTAAAATAAATTCATTACCCGAAACCCTAATTCAAAAGCCTTAAAACCGTAATTCAATTCCAAAACTCAAAATAGTAAACCCTAACCCCTTTAAAACCTTAATCCCTAATTTTTTTAAATCCTAATCCTTTAAAACCTTAAAAATAATATAAACACAAATATTTTAATTTTACACAGTAAGCTCAAAATAACAATTCATTAACCGTAAATCACAAAACTTAATGTTTTAAAGTGTCCAAAACCCTAGTTTCATGATTTCACCATTCAAACCTTAACTTGTTTAATCAAAGAGTCTTACCAACCTTTTAAAACGTAAAACCTTAATCTATTTTAATTCCATAAAAAGTCACAGTAGCTTAAACTCATGAAAATCCAAAATCCTAAACACATGAAATAAGAACCCTAAATGGAAACAGTAGCTATAATTTGGATTTTTATTTACCTTATTCAATTCCATATTTGATTATGCTTTGATTTATTTTACATGCTTTAATTTCAATGCTTGGCTTATTAAATTTATCATGGATGGATGTTTACTTGATATTTAATACCTTTGATGAATGATTTATTTATGGTGAATGGTTATTTACTTTTATCAATTTATTTAAACTTCCAAATGTTGTAAGAGGTATGTTTCCACTTGGTGGGTACCTCATTAGTTAAATATCATGTAATTTAAATTGCTTTCCTATTTTAGAACTAATATAAAGGGCATGTTTCTACCTTTTTGGTGGGTGTCTTATTTAGGCATGTGATGTAAGGACATGTTTCCATCTTCGGATGGGTGTCCATTTATTTGTTTTGCTTGGACCTTGCTTTGATTTTAATATAATGATGCTTTCTTTTAATTATTGTGTGTAATATGGATAATATTGTTACATTTAAGAATGTTATAATATTAAGACCTGTAAAGGAGGCCGGTTCCAATGAACCGGGCGTTGTGGGGGTGCTGGGCCATTTCTCACCTTTCCCACACGTATCCAACTTTCCGAACCCATTAGGGAGTTGGAGATTCCTTAGGAATCGAGTCATTCACCCCTTTCTTTTTTCCTGGCCCGTCCGGGTGGCGACTCCATTTTCTCCAGACTTATGTCCGTGTTCTCTAAGTCCCCGTGCCTAAACACTGCCGAAGTCGCAAGAACCATTCCACCGGGAGTGGGGGTAAAAATCCCCGCTCACGACAAGCATGGGCCAAAAGATAACTAATATGCTACTCAAATTCCAGAGTTACTGCTTCGGTCTATAATGACGCCATGTGTCTAGCCCCGTAGGCAATATATCCATGGAATAATCCAACTAGGTCTGAGCTTACATCCCGGTCATTTCACCCAGCCTAGCTTCAAAGATTTGTTTTAGAGGCTTACGACCCGGTCATTTTACCTCAAAAATATTTTCACAGTAACGCTCAGCATCTAGCTCATAGGCAATTCATAGGCATGTCGGCAAACACAGAACTCTGAAAATTGAATAACATACTAGGCACATAATTTATTCATATTTCTCATTATCAAATCCTTTCTCATTTTCTCATGATCCATCTAGGCACAATGCCTCAAATATCTCATTTATATCAATATAGTGATTACTAATGACTTTCCATACCATCTTTAACGTACACATAACAATTTGCTTTATCCATACATTTTGGATCATTGTCATATTTTGCACCAAGCCCACATTATACATAATCCATTTGTGACATTATAAAAATCATAGCATATTATTCATGTACCAATCATGTAGTAACTTAACACATTTTCCAACTAAATATGTTAAGTCCCAATGTCATGTAAATATAAACAATTATTCAAATTCTATACTTACCTCTAAAGGCAACAAACACCGCTTCCAACCTCCTCTTCCAAGATATCCCTCAACACTTGGATTGAGGTAACTCAAGTCTCTTCAAAACCTAAACGAAATGTGATTATAAATAATCACTAAGTGATACACTAATAGGTATAAACAAAACCTCTCAACACAAGGATAAGATATATAAGAAAAAATTAAGGAAAAAAACTATCTAGGGCAAACTCTGCACATGACACGCTCAACAACACGGGCGTGTCCACAACCGTGCCCTACACTCACAACACAATAGCTTGGACACGCTCAATGACATGGGTGTGTCACTGTACATATCAATTCTCCAACAACACAGTAGCTATGACACGCTCAATGACATGGGCGTGTCACTGCAAGTGTCAATTCTCCTCTAACACAGTAGGTATGAAACGCTTAGTGACATGGGTGTGTCACTGCACGTGTCAATTCTACAACATCACAGTAACTATGACATGCTCAGTGACATGGGCGTGTCACTACTCCTGTCACCAACACTAAAAACAGAACCATCGACATGCCCAAAGACATGGCCGTGCCACTGGGCGTGTCAGGCTAAAAATTCTGATATCTACACATAATATTTTCACATCCAACTATTATCTTTCATTAACCTTTTCAACTCATACAAACTCAGCCAAATCCATCACTATACCAACAAATACTTGTGTAAACATCAAAACAACTCAATTAAAAGCAAAAATACACAATTTCAGCCATGACTTCACAACTCAAAAGTTACACAACCCACAACTCTTATTCTCTTCACCAAACTTCACCTTTTCTTCAATCCAACCCCAAATTCATAGTCAACTAGACAAAAGAACTTCAAACAAACCAAAATAAACCTTTAAAACATACTACACCAAGCAACCAATTCACACACAAACTTTCATAGAAAATTAAGAAAACAAGTTGGAAACTTACTAAATATGAAGAAAATCCTTAAAACTTCAACTTGAGCACTTGAAATCCTTCAATTACTTAGTTAACAAGAAACAACTTCTCTCTTTCCTTTGATGAAGATGATGGTCGGCTTTAATGGAGAAGAAGAAGAAAAAGATAGTCATCCACTCACTCAATCCAACCATTTCACTTTTAACCACACACTTTTCCCTCTTTTAATCTCCACCAAGCATATATATTATTATAATATAATTAATATCAAATATCAACTTCCACTATCCATAATATTAATTACTATTTTAATAATTAAAATATCATTTGACCAAGTTAAAATGTTAACTTATATATAATAGGTATATCTTCATATATATATCATATACCCTCTTTACTTTCTCTTTTCTTTTCACTTAATTATATATATATACTTTTAAATCATTTAATTAATTTTCAAAAATTAGTATTTCAAAAATTTTGGGATATTACAATGTGGATATTTGATTCTTGATGGAGGTTTAGATAATTGTTATAATGAGTTGTTATGATGTTATTTTAATGTGGAAGTGATTATTTTAAGGTTTCATGGTGAAAATGGATAAGTTTTGTTGAAGTTTAAGAGAAGTATGGAAAATTAGGGTTTTAAAGCAATTTTGGGTAGAATGGAAATAATTAATGTTTAGTTAATTAAAATGTGTTAGAAATTAATACTATATTTGCACTTATAATTTGATTTAGGGGGGGGAGTAGGGTGGATTTACCCATTTAAAGTGGAGAAGGGCATTGTAACACCCTTATACCCAATATATGTATAATACATACAACTTGTTTATGTAAAATATGCATATGGAGTACAAGAATGTCACCACTCTAGCCATTTGAAACATTCCCCATAGTTATAAGAAAATAATTTAATTCTTAAAATGTACTTTGATATATAAATAAAAGTATATATTAGTCTTTTAGTTACCAAAAATACAAATTTTAAAGAAAAATCTCAGGAAAAAATTCGTCAGAGTTTTGTCTGTATTTTGAACATTTCAAAAAAATCAATTAACTCAACCTGCACAAAATTTATACTCCCGAATAATTTTATTCAACCAATTCTCCCCAAAATCTCCAAATATACTCCAACACACACATATATATAAATATCCAAATATACTAGAACACACACATATATATATATATATCAATATATGTATCATATTTGCCAAGCCATAACATTTGCCTCAAAAACCTTTATAATTTACATCATTTACAAGTATACAAACATAATGTACATTATAATAACAAGTTTCACAAAATTAAATATTTACATGTATGCAGTTGGCTCTAGTCCGTGGTAGTCTAACTAAATTTCGAGTGAATCTAAAACCTCTCTCTATGTCAACCCTGTCACTTGTTCGATAAACAAATCGCGCTAAGCTTTCCACCTAGTAGTATATACTTTGATAATAACATAAACTTAAAGAATAATGCAAATGCTTTTTCCAATAAATATTATAATGTGAACATGCAAGTACATATTAAAACTTATATATTTTTCACTTTAAACCAACACACATTATATTTACATGCATTGGGCCCAAATGACTCTATATAATATTCATGTTCTAGAGATATTAATTTAGACCATTTTAACACCTAGCGTCTAGCCCAAAAGCAAATAATAATGACGCCCAGCATCTAGTCCGAAGCAAAATATATAATGATGACACCCATTTTCTGGTCCGAAGGCAAATCATATATCAATGATGCTTAGTGTCTAGTCCAAAGGCAATCATAGGTATGCCATATCCAAATCACCAAATAAAACACTCTGGAACATGATATTATATAAGGCAACACACATATCATATACATTCTATAATCAATTTTCCATCTTATAATTCCTTTTACTCTTTTCTTTTTCCATAGTCATGCATAATTCCCTTAATTTACCCATAACTCATCATATTTTCAACATTATATATCACATCTACAATGTGACTTTACTACTCATGTACTTTGGGTAATTTTTTTTTTACTTTTTTTTCTCAATTATCATATATTATTCATTTTAGCCACTTACATTGGTTTAACATAATACACTTAATGCATTTAACATCATTTCACAACTAATAATGTAATACATTTGAAAACACAATCCCGAAGTAGCTTGACACATTCTTGATATCAATAATGTGCTAAGTTAAATTAAAAGTAAAAGTGTTATAACTCACCAAAATATGTACATACCTTAATCCAAGACAAAATTCCAAGTTAAAATCACCCTTTACCCTTCGCTTCTAGTATGCCCTTCACTACTTGATTTGGACATTTTTTAACTACTCAACACCTAACCAAAATGTAAATATATATTATGCATTAGAATCATATTTCTATATATTCTAACTCCTAAAAATCAATTTAGCACATTTCTCTCCAACTTTCAAGTTTTTGCTCTAATTCTCTTTAATTTTGAAACACAATTCTACCCCAATTCAAATTGCATTTCAAGTTTATTTCCATCATTAAAATCACACTATACCATGATTTAAACAATTTAATCCATGTAATATCAATTCTTCAACAATGATCTTACAAAACCCTAAATACAACCCTTACCCATCAAAACTTCTATCAAACTTGAACAAATCAACCAATCAACTATAAAATCATTGTTTCTAAATCAAATTAACATCATCCATACCTATTCTAACAATTATGAGTCACTCCATCAAAAATCCATATGTTACATATATGAAATTTCCAAAGAACTTCATAAAATTGCAAGAAGCATACCTACTAGTTAAGCTTTCACCAAATCTTCCTTCAATCCTTGAAAAATCTTGTAAATCTTGGAGTTTAGCAGAAGCAACAATCACCTTGGGCACCCATGGAAAATTCGGCATACATGAGGAAGAAGAAGATGATGAAGAACAAAATAATTTTTTATTTTCTTTCTCTTTAACTTTAACCATATATATTATTTTATTATTTTAATTAATTAATTATTTATTTATTTTAAAATTTTAAATTTTCCTCTTCCATTCAAAATAAATTTAATTTAATATTTAATAAATTTCAAAATTTTCCTATCATCTTGCACTATGGAAAATTATTTTAAATTTTCATTTATTTTTTAACCTTTTACTATTTAACCTTTGACTTTGAATTTTATTATTTGACTTTATATGTTATGTATATTTTCTTTATATTTGTAATATACATTGTATATTCTCCATCTTCCAACAACTTAATCTTCCTACTTATTTATTAATTTTTCCTTTAATATTTTAATTAAATTTGCAAATGTCGCAACTTTCTCCCCCTAAAAGAATTTCATCCTCGAAATGACCTGATATCAACTTTGGAAGAGTTGAGGATACTGGCTCTTCATAGTTTGCTCACTCTCCCATGTCGTTTCCTCGGTATAATGGTTCCTCCATATACCTTAACCAATGGCACCTTCTTATTTCTCAACTCTTTCACCTCTCACGCTAAGATCGCCACTGGTTCTTCTTTGTATGTAAGATTTGGATTCACCTCAATAGACTCAATTGATAAAATGTGAGATGGATTTGATATGTATCTTTGAAGCATAGAGACATAGAAGACATTATAAATATTGTCCAACTCAGGCGACAAAGCCAGTCTATAAGCCACTAGTCTAACTCTATCCAGAATCTCATACAACCCAATAAAATGAGGACTCAATTTTTTCCTTCTGACCGAATCTCAAAATTCTTTTTCAAGGAGACACCTTTAAAAGTACCTTGTCACCCACTTTGTACTCAATGTCTTTCCTTTTAAAATTTGAGTATGATTTCTATCGGTCTGAAGCTGCTTTCAAACGATCCCAAATTACCTTAGCCTTCTCATCTATTTCTTTGATTAAATTGAGACTAACTAGTTTACCTTCTCCAATCTTATCCCATCACAGTGGTGTCCTACACTTCTTACCATATAAGGCCTCATAAGGTGTCATCCCAATGTTGGACTGAAAGCTCTTATTATATGCAAATTCAACTAGAGGTAAATGTCTATTCTAGCTCCCAGCAAACTCAATAACATAGCTCCTTAACATGTCCTCCATGACTTGTATCACTCTCTCTGACTACCTATATATCTGTGGATGGAAAGTAGTACTGAAATGCAACTGAGTGTCCAATGCATCTTGTAAAATCTTTCAAAATCTAGATGTAAATCTAGGATCTTGGTCTGATACCAAAGAAACCGGAACCCCATGCAACCTAACAATCTCATTCACATAAATTTTAACCAGTTTGTCAAGAGAATAGTCCATCCTGACCGGAAGAAAATGAGCTAAATTTGTCATTCTATCAACTATCACTCAGATTGCATCATGCTTCCTCTGGGTGAAAGGCAAACTCGACACAAAATCTATAGTTATTTGCTCTTACTTCCATTCAGAAACTGATAATGGCTACAATAACCCCTAAGGAACCTGGTGCTCAGCCTTCACCCTCTGACATGTGAGATATCTGGACACAAATTTTGCTATATCCTACTTCATAACTAACCACCAATACTGCCTCTTCAAATCATGATACATCCTGGTACTTCTGGGATACATATCAAAAGGAGATTAGTGTGCCTCCTCCAAAATCTTATTTTTCAATTCTCCATCATCATAAACACACAACCTATCTCTGTATCATAAACTGCCATCATTTCTCACATGAAAATCTCTGCTCTTCCCCTTTTGGCAAGCTTCTAAATCTTTTAAAGTTTCAAATTTGTTTTCTATGCCTATTTTAATCCGATCCAATAATATTGGCCTCATATGCAACTGGACCATAAGTGCCCTATCATAACAAACCCTAAATCTAACATGTAAAGCTCTCAATTCAACAAGCAACATGAGAGAATAGGCAATCAACCTTGCCATGGACTTTTGACTCAAGGTATCCGCAACTACATTTGCCTTGTCAGGGTGGTAATCAATTAGACAATCATAATCTTTTATCAATTTCAATCATCTTCTTTGCTAAAGATTCAACTCTTTCTGAAGAACCATATGCTTTAGACTTTTATGATCAGTGTAGATGAAACATTTCTCTCCATATAAATTATGTTGCCAATTCTTCAGTGCAAATACTATGGTTGCCAACTGTAAATCATGAGTCGGATAATTTAACTCATGAGGCTTCAACTGCCTAGAGGTATAAGCAATAACTCTACCCTCATGTATCAACACACATTCCAAACCATTATGTGAAGCATCACTATATATCACATATGGTTTGCCTTCCACAGGTAGAGTAAGAACTGGAGCTTGAGTCAATATATCCTTCAACTACTCAAAACTGGATTGGCATCGCCATGTCCACACAAATTTTAGATCCTTCCGAAGTAATCTAGTGAGTGGCATATTCATAAACTGACGATAATAACCTTCCACCCCAGAAAACTCCTAACCTCTGTCACACTCTTTGGTGGACTCCAATTCAAGATTGCTTCAACTTTACTCGGATCAACTCTGATACCCTCTGCTGAAACAACATTTTCGAGGAAGGTCACTTGATCCAACTAGAACTCACATTTAGACAACTTGGCATACAGTTGCTTCTCTCTCAATGTTTGAAATAAAATTCATTAATGCCTATTATGATCTTCCTTACTATGAGAGTAAACCAATATGTCATCAATGAACACTACCACAAACTGGTCTAAGTATGGACTAAATACCCAATTCATCAAATCCATGAATGCAGTTGGTGCATTCGTCAGCCCAAAAGAAATCACCAATAACACATATTGGTCATATCTTATGCGAAAAGCAGTCTTAGATAGATCTGCATCTCTAACCCTTAACTGATAATACCCTGATCTCAAGTCAATCATAGAGAATACAACAGCCCCATCAACTGATCAAAGAGATTATCTATACAAGTCAATGGGTACTTGTAATATCCCAAACGATACCCTAAAAGCTTTGGTATTATTGTTGTATTTGGATTTAAAGTATATGTTTAATGGAAAGAGAAAAGAAGTAAAGAGAGAGTGTATATGTTGTATATATAGTGATATATGCAACATATACAAGTCAAAATGAGGAAGTCAAAAGATGATTATTTAATGAATTAATTAATTAGTGGAAAATGGAAATTAAGTTAGTGGAAGAGGATTTTATGAATATTTTAATATTATTTTTGCTTGGTGGAGGTTTAAAGAGAAGAGTTGACTTGGTTTTTACCATTCATTTTTGTTCTTGTTTTCTTTTCTCTTTGGGTTGGCCGGCCATCAAAGAAGCAAGAGAGAAAGAGAGCTTTTGTTTTCCAAGCTCAAGATTAAAGGATATAACAAGTGATTAAGTTGGAAATTTGAGAAGTTTCACCAACTTTGTTAAGTTTTCACTTGATTTTCTTGTTTTATTTTAAGTTGTATTTGAGTTTGATGATTGATTGTGGATAGTAAGAGTATGTTTGATTGTAGTGTGTTTGAGAGTGTTGGGTTTAATTGATTGTGATTTTGGAGTTGAATGGAAGAGTAAGAGTTGTGTTTGTGTTATGGTTTTGAATTGGTAATTGATGCAAATATTGAGTTTGATCAATTATTTTTGGTAGACCTTTAAGATGTTTGTGTTTAATAAAGTTTAAAGCATAGAATACATGAGTTTGATTGGAAACAGAAGCATATTGGATGCCACGACCGTGGCCCTTGGATGCCACGACCGTGGGGGTGTTAGGCAAATTGGACAGGTTCGTTTGCTAACCCACGACCGTGGGGGTTGTGAGGCCACGACCGTGGGGTTGTGAGGCCACGACTGTAGGGACTTATAGAGTGGTTTTGGTTGGTATTTGTGATCTATGGGTCTAGTATGAGACTAATAGGTGAATAATTGTATTGGAATTCATGTGAATTTGTAAATAAGTGTGTATTATTCCTTTTGGATTAGGTTGTGAAGAGGTTGAGTTGCCCTAACCTAAGTGTTGAGAATTCTTGGAAGAAGAAGTGTATAGATTGGTGTGAGTTGCTCTTGAGGTAAGTATAAACTTACATGGTTGCATACATTTACATGATTTTGAGACTTAACACATTTGGTTGTAAATGTGTTAAGTAATTTACTATATTGTTAATATAATTTGATTAATGTTATGATTTGTATAATGTGAAAGATATGATGATCATTCAAAATGTATGTGCAATGCAATTGGTTATGATGGATACTTTAATGATGAATTGCTTTAATGTGAATTGAGATATGAAGAAATGTGAAGCCATTGTTGTTGGCTATAATATTGCAAATGAAATAATTAAGGCATGGTTGCCTAGATGATTATGAAGAAATATGAAGCCATTGTTGTTGGCTATAATATTGCAAATGAAATAATTGAGGCATGGTTGCCTAAATGATTATGAGAAAATGAGAATGGAATTGATAATGAATTAATGAATGAATTGTGTGTCTAATATGTTATTCCATTTTCAGAGTTTTGTTGTTGGTGGCATGCCTAATAGTAATAATCTCTTGAAGCTAGGTTGGGCTTGATCCTTGAAGCCAAGTTGGGTTGAAGTTTAGCATGCTTAATGTTTTATTAGTTTTTGTCATAGATTTGTATCTTATTTGTTATGATAATTATTGTTTTCTTTAGGTATTTTGGTAGTTTCAATCAGTTTATTTAGTGTTTTCATAGTTTTAATTTATTTCAGTGTTTATGCCATTTTTGTCCTAGTTTTTAGTGTGGTGTTTATGTTTTGTTGGTTAATATTTATTTACTTCTTTAAAGTTTGTTTCAAGTTTTGTTTTAGGTTAAAAAGCCAAGGAACCAAGAAGAAGGAAAAATTGGACAGTAGCTGACACATGCAGGGGACACGGCCAAGCTTATGGCCGTGTCCCATACCAAGCTAAGGAGGAAGACCAAGACACAGAAGGTGACACATGCAAGGGACATGGCCAAGCTTGTGGCCGTGTCCCTCCAAAATTGTCCAAAATGGGCAAGTTGTTTAAGCTTGGCCGTGTCACACTCAAGTCCAAAGCAAAAGAAAGATGAAAATCAAGCAGTAGAAGACACCTTCAGGGGACACGGCCAAGCTCTTGTCCGTGTCCCTCCAAGAACCTCAGACACGGCCGTGTCTCCCCCAACTTGGCTGTGTCACTCATGGATTAATGAAGACGTGGATTTTTGGAGCGGAGGTTTCGTATAAATATTAAGATTAGGGTTTTTAAAGTAGTTGTGGAGAATTTGAGTTTTGTTTGAGCCGTCAAAGAACATTAGGGTTTTCATATCTTGTTTTCTTTGATCTTTTGATTACACCTTGATTAAACTAGTCTAGATTAGATTTGTTCTTGCCATTGATACATTCTTCGAGCAAGTTCTAAACAAGAGATTCTTCAAGAGCTAAGAAGTTTGTAATTTAGTTTTATTCTCGAACTTTATCTCTTTAATTTCATTGGAATTGTATTCAAGAATATTATCATGTCTAATTTGATTTTTTTGAATTTTAATGAGATGAGTATGTTTGATAGCATTATGAACTAATTTGATCTAATCTAGGGTTTGTATGGATCTACTATGATTGTATGAATTGGTTATTACTCTTAACTGAATTTATTTCTTTAGCCTTGATTGAATGAAATTATTGTTAATATATAATTGATTGGCCACCAATTATGTGTTTTAGGTATTAGATGATGGATTGAGAAATGAAGTCTAATGCTGGAACAATTCAATTAGGGACTTAGGTGAATTAGAGATATAACCTAGGAAAAGATTATTTCAATTGTAACAAGATTATTTGAGAAAGGTTTGAATGCGAGAGCTTATTTTATTGATTCGATTAATTAAGTTGCTTGAGATTTAATCTTTGAAATTAAATTAGTTAAGAGGAATAACCATTCATACATATAAGTAGTAGAGAAGTGCAAACCCTAGACCATTCTATTAAGTGAATCAATTCATCACTCCAGTTTACTTTTATTTGTTTTAAACTTTAATCGATCTTCTTCATTAGTTGTTAGTGATTTAAATTTATTCATTACTTGTTATCTATAATCTGATAATCAATTAGCTTATCTAGCTTCCTTGTGAGACGACCTTGGGGCGATCACCTTTGCTACAGCTACCTTGTATACTTGCGAGTGACGCTTTGTGGTAGAGTTAATTAGAGCGCAACAAGTTTTTGGTGCCGTTGCCGGGGAAGCTAATTGGCGAAATTGTTTTTTAGCATAGATATTTTTAATTATTTTTCATTATTTACTTTTTATTTTATTTGTCTTTTGCTTTTAATATTTCTTTTATTCTAGAAATTTTGTTTATGCAAGGCAGGAGATCACTTGGAGGAGAGCTATACCCAGTCATTCCAGAAATTCAGAGAGTGAAAAGGAGCAGGGAAGACTTTGAACTGTACACCGATTTGATACAGAGGAGGACACTTCTGATTTTGAGTCAGATACTGCACAATCTGTCAATATGGCAGAAAAAAGACAAAGAACTATGAGAGATTTTGCTAGACCTGTCATCGAAACTTCCACATCTTGTATAAGATTGACGGATGCAGCAAGAAACTATGAATTGAAGAACATCCATTACAACATGCTGCCATCGTTCTATGGAGTTCTAAATGAAGATCCTTTGAACTTTATCCGAGATTTCTATTCTACCCTCAACACTTTTCCATTGGGAGGACTAACAGAGGATCAGTTGAGGATGAGATGTTTCCCGTATACATTGAAGGATAGGGCAAAGAGCTGGCTTATGATGTTGCCCGAAAATTCTTTGACAACTTGGGAGCAAGTTTATAACAAGTTTATGGGCAAGTTTTACTCTCATCAAAAGACAGCTGAATTGAGAGGGAAGATTGCTACATTCTCTCAATTTGAAGGAGAACCATTTCATGAGGCTTGGGACAGATTTAAGATGCTATTAATCCAGTGTCCACATCATCACTACCCACTTCAACGTCTGAATCAGTTCTTCTATGATGGTTTAACCCAGCAATTTCAGAACACAGTTGATAATGCAGCTGGGGGAGCCATGGGAGAAAAGACAGCAGCTGAAACTTATGATATCTTTGAGATGTTGGGAGCTAATTCTCAACAGAAAAGTGTAAGGGGAAGAAGTAAAGGGGTGAATCAATTGGAAGCCAATAGTGAGATGGTCAATCAAATAGCTGAATTGACAAGGCAAGTGCAGATGCTGAATATGAAAAACAACACTTCTTCATCCACTCAAGAAGTGTGTGGAATTTGTGGGACTTTCGGGCATGGAGTAAATATTTGCCCCTCCGCATATGAGTCTTATGGTATTGAAGCTGAGAAAGTCAATGCTATGGGGGGATTTCAACCAAGGGCCCGGAATGATCCTTATTCGAATACTTATAATCCTAGTTGGTGGAATCATCCAAATTTTTCCTGGGCAACAAATAATTCTCAACAGCCTTTCCATTTGCTCCAGAGACAGAACCAACAGCAGGGCCAATCCTCAAATCAAGGGCAGTCTAAGATAGAGAGTTTGGAGGAAAGTTTACATGCTTTCATCCAAGTTAGTGCTAAAAATCAAGAGATGACCAACAAGAGGCTGGATTCATTAGAAGCATCTTTCAAGAAAGTGGAGACTCAAGTGGGACAACTTGCACAACAGATGCAGATTCAACAAAAGGGGAAGTTCCCAAGTCAACCTGAGCAAGCACAATCAGTGACTATTCTTAGAAGTGGTAAGGTAATTAACAATAATGTTGAAAATAATTCTGTGAATACAGGTGACCAAGAGAACAAGAAGGAAGGAGAACCAAAGAACAAAGGTGCTGATGAAAGATCAACGGAGAAATCCTCTTCAACAGATTTACATAAGGCAAGCAATCCATACCGGCCACCTATACCATTCCCCAGCAGGTTGAAGGATGATAAAAAAGATAAGCAATTTTCTAACATCTTCAACATGATGTCTAAGGTAAGTATTAACTTACCCTTACTTGAAGCAATAAAGAACATGCCGGCTTATGCCAAATTCTTCAAAGAGCTGATCACCAAGAAAAAGAGGTATGAGCCGAATGAAAAGGTGATAGTTTTAGAGGTAGCTAGTGCTGTTCTGCAGCATAAACTACCTCCCAAGCTAAAGGATCCTGGTAGCTTCATAATTCAAATTACTGTGGGGAATGGAAAGGGGACTGATGGCATGTGTGATCTAGGAGCCAGTGTAAATTTGATGCCTTATTATGTGTATCAAGAATTAGAACTAGGGGAACTCAAACCAGCCAAAATGGTGTTGCAATTAGCTGATAGATCTCTTAGATTCCCGAAAGGGATTATAGAAGATGTGTTAGTTAAGGTTGGAGGGTTGATAGTACTTGTGGATTTTATAGTTCTTGACATGGAAGGAAGTAACCCTACACCATCAGCACACACTATTTTGCTGGGTAGGCCTTTTATGGCTACTACCAACACTTTAATAGATGTGAAAAATGGTAAATTATCAATGATTGTCTTGGGACAAACTGTTGATTTTTCTATTTTTAACACTTCTTCCATTCCTACAACTGCTTTATATGAGGATTGTTCTTTAATTAATTGTGTTGACGCAGTTGTTTCAGATGTTTTCTTGCAGACAGGTTCCTCGGATAAATTGGAGGTGGCACTGACTTTAGATCGTGATTTGAATATTTTTGATTCAGAAATAGTCAGTTGCCTTGATACATTAGAGAGTGCTGAAATAGAGGAACTTAAGGAGGACCCAGTATTTGACCTTCCCTCCATCCAAAAGGAAGAGAAGAATCCTTCACTAGAGTTAGATAAGCTGAGGAATGAGGCATATAAGAGCTCAAGGATTTACAAGGATCGCACTAAAGCACTTCATGACATATTTATTGTTTGAAAGACATTGAGTCCAGGTATGAAAGTTTTACTTTTTAATTCTCGACTCTGTCTGTTTCCAGGTAAACTCAAGTCTCGATGGAGTGGTCCTTTCGAGATAACTAAGGTATGTCCTTCTGGTGCCATTGAATTGCTTAACTCTCGAACAAATAAGATTTTTAAAGTAAATGGATAGAGAGTTAAACCATACAAAGAAGGATTTCAAGAAGTAAGGATCATTGACAGCACTTTGATCCATGATCCCTAAGTCTTGCAGTGATGTCCAGCTATATGACATTAAAGAAGCGCTAAATGGGAGGCAACCCAATGGTTTGCATTTCTTTTTCATATTGTAATTTTAAATTTAGCAATTTTGATTTGATGATTGATTTAAATAAATGGAATGGGTGCTTTGATCGGTTTTTATTTTTCTAATGTGTTTCAGGGTTGATCGAAGAAGAGGTTTGCAAATTCTTTAACATTTGGTGATATATATAAAAAAATAAATAATAAATAATAAATGATATAAAAAAAAGAGTTAAAACACAGAAGGTGACACGGCCAAGGAGCTTGGCCGTGTCACATGGGACACGGCCAAGCTTCACCAAAAAGTTTTTGTCTTTATTTTTGCAAAATTTTTGTTTTTTCACAGTAGGTGACATGGCCACGGAGCTTGGCCGTGTCCTTGGCCGTGTCACATGGGACACGGCCAAGCTTCACCAAAAAGCCTTTGTCTTTATTTTTGCAAACGTTTCCTCACAGTATCAAACACACCCTTGGGACACGGCCAAGTCACTGACCGTGTCCCTCAAAACACACTAGACACGGCCGTGTCCACCCAAACTTGGCCGTGTCTCTTCACTTTTACACTTTAAAAACACGATTTTTTGCACTATTTGCTCATTCCAATCCCTAGATCTGTTTTGATTTCCTTTCTCGCTCTCGACTCCTCTCTCACCAAAACTCCATTGTTTGTGTTTCAAAGCTTCAAAACCTCCATTAAATCTCAATTTTCTTCACCAAAACTAAAATTAATCCATTAAAACTTCTTCTTCTCTCACAAAAGATCAATTTAATTAGTTTTAACTTAAAATTTTTTCAGATCTTTCAAGATGCCAAGAACGAAGATGGTTTCCCACCGCAAGAAGAAGAGACCTACAACTGAAGGTGCATCTTCATCTTCATCGGTTTCATCTTTGAAGAGAGCAACTCTTTTGGCTCGGGGTTTCTTCCCGACGAGGTATGTCAATGGTGAGTCCCTTGATGCTCTTAATATTAGGAATAATTTTTATCATTATGTTCAAATCCTTAGGTGGGAGAACCTAGTCTCCTTGCGACCTTTGCAATTTCAAGAGCTTACTTTGGAGTTCTTAATATCTCTTAATGTTGAAAGAGATGCGTAGAAAATTTGCTCTAGGTTGAGTTTTAAGTTGTTTGGAAAATTAATTGTGATTAGTATTGAACAATTAAATGGTATATTTGGTTTCCATCAACATGGTGAAAGGTCGGTACCTAAAGAATTTAAACAACAATTTGCTTGGGGAGCTTTGGGCTCGGGGACTTATGTAGCCAAATCGGCCAAAGCAACTAAATTGAGCAATCCCGCTTTGAGGTATTTGCATCATTTTATGTCTTGCGAATTCTTTGCTAGGAAGGAAAGCCCGGGTGTAGTGGAACTGAGTGAACTATTTTTCTTAGATTGTGTGGTTAATGCAGTGCCTGTTAGTTTCGGCTATTGATTAGTCGATGTTTTTGATAGTGTGGCAAAGAAGAAGGGGGCTATCTATATTGGAGGATTGGTTACCATATTAGCCATAGCCCTCTTTGATGATTTTGACCCGAGTACCTGTCGCATGACTAGAATTACGGGTAATGACTCATTGGATTTGGCTACATTAGAGAAGATGCATATGGTGGTGCATAGGAGAGGGGCTTATATGATGGCTTCAGCTGAGCCAGAAGTACCGAGGGACAGACAGAAGAGAACTCGAGTTCAAGAGGAGTTCGATTCGGATTCTCTTGGTTTAGATGAAGATGCTCCGGTCTCGAATAATCAAGAAATACTTAATAGGATTGAGGCATTGGAGGGCAAGGTAGACCGTAACCATGCTGCGGTCTTGCAGCAGTTGGAACAGATTAATAGCAACCTTGCAAAGATTTTGAGTCTTCATCCCTCGGCTGCATCATCTTCACATCCTCCTTCACCGTAGATTTTGAGTTCCTTGCTTTATTGTGTTTAGTGTATTTTTGTTATTATTTTTCATTTTTAATGTTAACATTTTATATTTTGGATATTTTATTTTTATATATTGTATTTTGTTTTCTTTTGAACATTTGTGTTTGTGATGAAAAGTTAGGGTTTTGCCTGACCAGGGTACGATGGAAAACAGGTTGTACTTTAACTCTTTCTCTTTATTATTCTTGTTTTCCATTGAGGACAATGTAAATTCTAAAGTGTGGGGTAATCTTTAAGCTTTTCTTTAATTCTTGTTTTGTTTGTCTTGGTGTGTTTTATTGTGTGTTGTGCATGGCATGATTGTTGAAAACTTATTGACTTTTCTGTGATTCTAGCATTATAGTTGAGACTTTAGTATCAGCATAGAAATTAGCATTTGAATTCATTCAGGATCAATTTTCACATTTTGCAATTCATGACATATTAATCTTTGAGAACCCACCTGTGTGAGTTTTGAGCCTCATAGATTGAATTTTATTGTCAATTGATTTTCTTTTCTTAAGTGTGCACCTTCATGATTTTGCATCTCTAGAGCTTGCTTTTGCATACTAATTGAACTCACATTATGATTTCATCTCAAGTTTTAAAATGATGAAGGCAAATTAGGTTAGCCCTTTAGCTTAAAAAGACCTCCCTTAATTATGAATTCCTTAGTGAGCCAAGTTGAGCCTTTAACCTTTTATTGTTTGATCAACATAATTCTCAACTCAACACTTTCTTATTATCATCATACCTGCATTAAGGAATGAAGTTTCTTATGATATGATAATAGGGTGATTTAATTCAAAAGTGTGGGGTCAGCAAATAAAAAAAAAGAGAAAAAACAACAAAAATGTTATTGCTATTTGGGGTGAAAGTCATACTGTGCACATTGTATTTGACTAAGAGTCGATTATTCTTTTCCTTTACATTTTAAGCTAGATGTTCCATGCAAGTTTATATTTTGTATATATATATATATTAAAAAAATGATGATAAAAATAAAAGAAAATGAAAAAGAGAAAATGAAAAAATATATATATATATACAAAATTCATATATTTTCTAGCATTAGAGGAATGTTGACTCATATATTTTTCTTGAAGTATGCAAGTATGTGAAAGTATCAAGGGATTGGTGAGTATGCCATTTGAGGGAGTTACGAGTTTCTTAGCAAGAGTATTGTCTAATTTAGATACTCCATTTCTTGATGCTCCAGCTTAAATGTCTTTTCTCACACCTTCACCTTAGCCCCATTACATCCAAATGAAAGACCTTCGGATTATTTCTTGAGAAAATCAGTGAGAGAGATTGGATGATTAAGCAAGTTTATGGTAGTATGCAGTCATGATGGTTTGAGTGAATTAACCTTTGAAATCGAGTGAAACACTTAGATGAGAGATGAGATTTGTATGTCTGGGTTAATGAATGAGTTAAGAAAATCTTGATTGAAGGAAATTGCAATTATTTATGGCTGAGTCTTAAAGGATTTCATATTATATGCTGGAATTATAGTTAAGGTTGTTTGAGTTTTTAATTTATGCCATGTGAATTTGCTTGAGGACAAGCAAAGTTTTAAGTGTGGGGTAGTTGTTTTATTAGTTTTTGTCATAGATTTGTATCTTATTTGTTATGATAATTATTGTTTTCTTTAGGTATTTTGGTAGTTTTAATCGGTTTATTTAGTGTTTTCATAGTTTTAATTTATTTCAGTGTTTATGTCATTTTTGTCCTAGTTTTTAGTGTGGTGTTTATGTTTTGTTGGTTAATATTTATTTACTTCTTGTTTAAAGTTTGTTTCAAGTTTTGTTTTAGGTTAAAAAGCCAAGGAACCAAGAAGAAGGAAAAATTGGATAGTAGCTGACACATGCAGGGGACACGGCCAAGCTTGTGGCCGTGTCCCATACCAAGCTAAGGAGGAAGACCAAGACACAGAAGGTGACACATGCAAGGAAAATGGCCAAGCTTGTGGCCGTGTCCTTCCAAAATTGTCCAACACGGCCAAGTTGTTTAAGCTTGGCCGTGTCACACTCAAGTCCAAAGCAAAAGAAAGATGAAAATCAAGCAGTAGAAGACACCTTCAGGGGACACGGCCAAGCTCATGGCCGTGTCCCTCCAAGAACCTCAGACACGGCCGTGTCTCCCCCAACTTGGCCGTGTCACTCATGGATTAATGAAGATGCGGATTTTTGGAGTGGAGGTTTCGTATAAATATTAAGATTAGGGTTTTTAAAGTAGTTGTGGAGAATTTGAGTTTTGTTTGAGTAGTCAAAGAACATTAGGGTTTTCATATCTTGTTTTCTTTGATCTTTTGATTACACCTTGATTAAACTAGTCTAGATTAGATTTGTTTTTGCCATTGATACATTCTTCGAGCAAGTTCTGAATAAGATATTCTTCAAGAGCTAAGAAGTTTGTAATTTGGTTTTGTTCTCGAACTTTATCTCTTTAATTTCATTGGAATTGTATTCAAGAATATCATCATGTCTAATTTGATTTCTTTGAATTTTAATGAGATGAGTATGTTTGATAGCATTATGAACTAATTTGATCTAATATAGGGTTTGTATGGATCTACTATGATTGTATGAATTGGTTATTACTCTTAACTGAATTTATTTCTTTAGCCTTGATTGAATGAAATTATTGTTAATATATAATTGATTGGCCACCAATTATGTGTTTTAGGTATTAGATGATGGATTGAGAAATGAAGTCTAATGCTGGAACAAATTAATTAGGGACTTAGGTGAATTAGAGATATAACCTAGGAAAAGATTATTTCAATTGTAACAAGATTATTTGAGAAAGGTTTGAATGCGAGAGCTTATTTTATTGATTCGATTAATTAAGTTGCTTGAGATTTAATCTTTGAAATTAAATTAGTTAAGAGGAATAACCATTCATACATATAAGTAGTAGAGAAGTGCAAACCCTAGACCATTCTATTAAGTGAATCAATTCATCACTCCAGTTTACTTTTATTTGTTTTAAACTTTAATCGATCTTCTTCATTAGTTGTTAGTGATTTAAATTTATTCATTACTTGTTATCTATAATCTGATAATCAATTAGCTTATCTAGCTTCCTTGTGAGACGACCTTGAAGCGATCACCTTTGCTACAGCTACCTCGTATACTTGCGAGTGATGCTTTATGGTAGAGTTAAATAGAGCGCAACACTTAACTCCCCTTGAAACTTGGTTGGGTTTAGTCCTTGAAGCCTAGTTGAGATGTTACAACCCTTGAAGCTAGGTTGGGTTTGGTTCTTGAAGCCAAGTTGGGTTGATACTTAGCATGCTTTATTCCCCTTGAAGCTTGGTTGAGCCTAATCCTTGTAGCCTAGTTGGGATAATGATAATGATAAATGTGATAATTGAACCAAAACATTAACTCTGAAAGTTGAATGGCATATTAGTGTCTTTTGGGCCCATGCATGTCTTTGTTTCAATGTGATTCATGAAAGGTGAAATAATTGAATAAAATAATGGAATGTAGTGTTATGAAAAATATTAATATATCATTTATGAATATTGTCTTTATTGTTGAAATATGTGACATTGACATTGCATTGAAGCATATTGTTATTGTGGTTTGTACCACTAAGCCGTTGACTTAGCGCGATTGTGGTTCATTGCGCAGGTGACAGGATAGAACCAGAGAGTTCAGCTAGACCGAGTCGAGTCTAGACTCTGAAGTGTTGATAGTAGGCTTAAAGATCAGAGACGAACTGCCAAACATGTATAAATGTTATGTTTTGTAAAATTTGATTTTTGATGTATAAATATATTTGTAAATATCGCTATATTTTTCGCTGTGTATTGAATGAACGTTTTATCTATTGTATTTTATAATATAATTTGAATGTTTTCAAGTTTTCTCATAATATGGTAAATTTTAAATTTAAAAAAAGATTGGGTTGTTTAATATAAACCGTGGAACTCTTGTATCCGGTATACGTATATTACAGATGTAGTAGTGTGTAGTGTGCGTATATGGGGTATAGGGGTGTTACAACTGTTTTGGTATTAGAGCCTAGGTTTGAGATTCTCAACCTAGGTAAATTGTAAGGAAAAAAGAAAATTTTGATTTAAAATATGATTTTTGAATAAGATACATGTTTTGGTATTGGCAGTCTCTGATCTTTGATGAGGTATATTCTGCTGTGTTTGCAGATATAGGTAGTGATGGCGTCTCAGTCACGTCAGTCCATAGAAGGTAGTGCTGAGAGTGTAGCTCCTGAAGAGAGTAGAGATGGAGCTAGGATTGATAGAGCTGGAGAGGCACCTGTTCCTGTGCCAGAGAGATTAGCTGCTGATGAGGTTCCGCCAGTTTGGTTAAGACATGTGGTAGAATTGTTGAGGCAAGCTCCAGTGCAGCAGCCGCCACCGCCACCACAGCCTCAAGTGCCGG
Source organism: Garcia nutans (assembly GCA_947685225.1). Taxonomy (NCBI): domain Eukaryota; kingdom Viridiplantae; phylum Streptophyta; class Magnoliopsida; order Malpighiales; family Euphorbiaceae; genus Garcia; species Garcia nutans. The sequence continues at coordinate 24,902,001 of CANTUV010000001.1, forward strand.
TGAGACATTATGATAAATTGAGAAAGTATGGGGCTGAGAATTTTCTTGGTACTGCAGATCCTGCAGTAGCTGAGCAGTGGTTAGATAGAGTGCAGAGGGTATTTATTCAGTTGCAAGCCACTCCTAAAGAGAAATTTGATTATGCTAGATCCCTTCTGCAGAAAGATGCTTATGATTGGTGGAAGACAGTTCCTCATGCCATGGATGATCCACCAACATTGTCTTATAGTGATTTTCTGAGGGAGTTTGAGCAGAAATATACTCCAAGGGAGTATAAGGATGTTAAAAAGATGAAATTTCTGAATTTGAGACTAGATAACCGGACTGTGACAGAGTATGAGGTAGAGTTCATCCGGTTGAGTCACTATGCCGGTGGGATTATTTCTGATGAGATTGACCGGTGTAGGAGATTTGAGGAGGGGTTGAGGCCCTCTATTATGTGTATTGTTACTGGTTCTCGATATCAGGATTTTTCTCAATTGGTTATAGCAGTAAGAAGTGTTGAGAGAGCAAAGGCTATTGCAACAACTGCTACTGAGGGGGAGACCAGAGTTAGGAGATCCCAGTTTGAGGCAGGGTCTTCATCTATGAAGAGAGGCTGAGGAAGTTTTGTTCCAAGAGTCAGTAGGAGCCAGAGGTAGTCAGGTAGGTCAGTTCAGTATCAGAGGCAGAGATCGAGACCTACAGTTTCTGTAGCGAGTGCTCCGACTCCAGTGGTTCAGAGATCTACTCCACCTATATGTGTTCATTGTGGTAGGACACATGGGGGTACTTGTTGGAAGACGGGTGGATCAGGAGTATGCTTTAGATGTGGGTCACCAGCTCATTTTATCAAAGATTGCCATGAGCTACAGGAGGATAGACAGACTGATACTGCAGCTTCTCGACCCAGTGTCAGCAGAGGTGGTCGAGGGGGCAGAGGTTTCAGTAGAGGCGGTCTACCTGGGATCAGTCAAAGAGGAGGTTCTACATCTGGAGGTAGTAGGCCAGATGAGGATGGATCTTCTCAGAGAGTGTATGTGATGCAGAGGCAGCCGGATGCTTCAGTAGTTATTGCGGGTACATTTTCTTTATTTGGTATTTCAGTTCTTACTTTGATTGATCCAGGATCTACTCATTCATACATAAGTGCATCTATCTTGCCTTTGTCTGAATTGCATTCAGAGTTCTTAGGATTTGATGTCTTGGTGACAAATCCTTTAGGGCATAGTGTGGTTGATAGCAATGTGCATCATGATAGTTCAGTTGTAGTGCAAGGTGAGGAGTTTTGTGGTGATTTGATTGAAATGCCTTTTAAAAAATATGATTTGATCTTAGGTATGGATTGGTTGTCTAAGCATGGAGCTGTGGTAGACTGTCAAAAAAAGTGTGTTACTTTGAGAACTGGTGATGGTAGAAGTGTAATGGTATCTAGTGAGCAAAGACAACTTGCATCCTTGTTTGTGTCAGCTATTGCATCTAGAAAGTTGATTAGAAAAGGGTGTGATGCTTATCTTGCTCATGTTGTGGATACCAACATAGTGGGTTCTCAACTTGATAGTATACCCACAGTTGCGAAATTCCCAGATGTTTTTCCGGAGGAGTTGCCAGGGTTACCCCCTAAGAGAGAGGTTGAGTTTGGTATTGATTTGTTGCCTGGTACCACTCCCATCTCTATCACTCCTTATCGAATGCCACCTACTGAGTTGAGAGAGTTGAAGGTGCAGTTGCAGGAGTTGTTGGATAAAGGATTTGTTCGCCCTAGTGTTTCTCCGTGGGGAGCTCCTGTTTTGTTTGTGAAGAAGAAGGATGGTACTTTGAGGTTGTGCATCGATTATAGGCAATTGAACAAAGTGACTATCAAGAATAAGTATCCTTTACCTTGAATTGATGATCTCTTCGATCAGTTGAAGGAAGCAGCAGTGTTTTCCAAGATTGATTTGAGATTAGGGTACCATCAGTTGAGAGTCAGAGCGGAAGATGTTCCTAAGACAGCTTTTCGCACAAGGTATGGGCATTATGAGTTTTTAGTGATGCCTTTTGGATTAACGAATGCACCTGCAGCTTTCATGGATTTGATGAATAGGGTGTTTAGGCCCTATCTAGATCAGTTTGTGGTAGTCTTCATTGACGATATTTTGGTGCATTCGTGTAATGAAGAGGAGCATGACAAGCATCTGCGGATTGTATTGCAGACCTTGAGAGAGAAGCAATTATATGCTAAGTTATTGAAGTGTGAGTTTTGGCTTGATCAAGTGACTTTTCTGGGTCATATAGTTTCAACAGATGGTATAAGAGTTGATCCGAGTAAAGTTGAGGCTATTTTGAATTGGAGTCCACCGAAGTCTGTAACTGAAGTTAGAAGTTTTCTGGGTTTGGCAGGCTATTATCGATGCTTTGTGAAAGGTTTTTCTTTGATAGCTACTCCACTCACCAGATTGCTCCAAAAGGGAGTTAGATTTTTGTGGACAGATCAGTGTCAAGCTAGTTTTGAACAGTTGAAGTAGATGTTGAACCAAGCTCCTGTTCTTACTTTGCCTGTGGAAGATAAACCATATGTGATTTACAGTGATGCTTGACATAATGGTTTAGGTTGTGTTTTTATGCAAGAGGGTAAAGTTATAGCTTATGCTTCTCGGCAGTTGAAGCCACATGAGCTTAATTATCCGACGCATGATTTGGAGTTAGCAGCCATAGTTTTTGCTCTAAAGATTTGGCGACACTACTTGTATGGAGAGAAGTGTTTCATTTACACGGATCATAAGAGTTTGAAATATTTGGGGGTTCAAAGAGAGCTTAATCTTCAGCAAAGACGATGGTTGGAATTGATTAAAGATTATGACTGTTTGATTGATTATCATCCTGGTAAGGCGAATGTTGTTGCTGATGCCTTGAGTCGGAAATCTTTGGCAGGTTTGACTGTTTATTCGCTCTCATTGCTTGTTGAGTTGAGAGCGTTGCATGCTAGTTTTGAATCATGTGATGATGGCGCATTGTTGGCTCAGTTGAATTTGAGACCGGTGTTGTTGGATCAGATTAAAGAGGCTCAATTGACTGATGAGAAAATTCAGAAGATTGTGTCAGATTACCAAAATAGGGAGAGCAGAGATTTTTATGTGAGAAGTGATGGTAGCCTTTGGTTCAAGGATAGATTGTATGTTCCTGATGATGCAAGATTGAGAAAGTGTATTTTAGAAGAAGCACATCAATCGGTTTTTGCTATGCACCCTGGGAGTACTAAAATGTATCATGATTTGAAGCAACATTACTGGTGGTCAGGTATGAAGAGGGACATAGTGGAGTTTGTATCCAAATGTCTCACTTGTCAAAGGGTGAAAGCTGAGCATCAAGTTCCAACAAGGTTGCTTCAACCTTTATCAGTGCTTGAATGGAAATGGGAACGTGTGACAATGGATTTTGTGTCTGGTTTGCCTTTGACTCAGAAGAAGCATGATGCTATCTGGATGATTGTTGATCGGTTAATGAAGACAGCTCATTTTCTTCCAGTTAGAATGGATTATTCTCTTGAGAAGTTGGCTGAGCTGTATATCAGTGAGATAGTGAAATTACATGGAATCCCAATTTCTTTGGTGTCTGATCGAGATCCTCGATTTACTTCAAGGTTTTGGAAGAGTTTACATGGTGCTATGGGTTCTCGATTGCACTTTAGCACTTCTTTTCATCCGCAGACAGATGGGCAGTCAGAGAGAGTGATACAGATTATAGAAGATATGTTGAGAAGCTGTGTCATTGATTTCTCTGGAAGTTGGTACAGATTTTTGCCACTTGTGGAATTTGCTTACAACAACAGTCATCAATCTAGTATTGGAATGGCACCATTTGAAACATTGTATGGTAGAAGATGTAGAATGCCTCTGTGTTGGAATGAAGTTGGAGAAGGCAAGTTGGTTGGTCCCGATTTGATTAAAGAAACAGAAGAGAAAGTGAAGATAATTCGGGATCAGTTGAAAGCAGATTCAGATCGGCAGAAATCTTATTCAGATTTGAAGAGGAGAGACATAGAGTTTGATGTTGGAGATAAAGTATTTCTGAAAGTGTCTCCTTGGAAAATGATTTTGAGATTTGGTAGAAGAGGGAAGCTAAGTTCTCATTTTATTGGACCTTATGAAGTATTAGAAAGAGTTGGACCAGTTGCTTATCGACTTGCTTTGCCGCCTGAATTGGATAGAATCCATAATGTCTTCCATGTTTCTATGCTGCGGAGGTATAGATCAGATCCATCTCATGTTCTGTCAGTGGAATCTATTGAGGTAAGTTTGGATCTAACATTTAAAGAAGAACCAGTTGCTATTTTAGCACATGGAATGAAAGAGTTGAGAAATAAGAAAGTGCCACTTGTGAAGGTTCTTTGGAAGAATCATGGTAGAAAAGAGGCAACTTGGGAGAGTGAGCAAGCGATGCGAGATCAGAATCCTCAGTTGTTCCAGACTTGATATCAGGTAATTTCGAGGATGAAATTTCTTTTTAGAGGGGGAGAATTGTAATATCCCAAAGGATACCCTAAAAGTTTTGGTATTATTGTTGTATTTGGATTTAAAGTAAATGTTTAATGGAAAGATAAAAGAAGTAAAGAGAGAGTGTATATGTTGTATATATAGTGATATATACAACATATACAAGTCAAAAGATGATTATTTAATGAATTAATTAATTAGTGGAAAATGGAAATTAAGTTAGTGGAAGAGGATTTTATGAATATTTTAATATTATTTTTGCTTGGTGGAGGTTTAAAGAGAAGAGTTGACTTGGTTTTTACCATTCATTTTTGTTCTTGTTTTCTTTTCTCTTTGGGTTGGCCGACCATCAAAGAAGCAAGAGTGAAAGAGAGCTTTTGTTTTCCAAGCTCAAGATTGAAGGATATAACAAGTGATTAAGTTGGAAATTTGAGAAGTTTCATCAACTTTGGTAAGTTTTCACTTGATTTCCTTGTTTTATTTTAAGTTGTATTTGAGTTTGATGATTGATTGTGGATAGTAAGAGTATGTTTGATTGTAGTGTGTTTGAGAGTGTTGGGTTTAATTGATTGTGATTTTGGAGTTGAATGGAAGAGTAAGAGTTGTGTTTGTGTTATGGTTTTGAATTGGTAATTGATGCAAATATTGAGTTTGATCAATTATTTTTGGTAGACCTTCAAGATGTTTGTGTTTAATAAAGTTTAAAGCATAGAATACATGAGTTTGATTGGAAACAGAAGCATATTTGATGCCACGACCGTAGGGGTGTTAGGCAAATTGGACAGGTTCGTTTGCTAACCCATGACCGTGGGGGTTGTGAGGCCACGACCGTGGGGTTGTGAGGCCATGACCGTGGGGACTTATAGAGTGGTTTTGGTTGGTATTTGTGATCTATGGGTCTAGTATGAGACTAATACGTGAATAATTGTATTGGAATTCATGTGAATTTGTAAATAAGTGTGTATTATTCCTTTTGGATTAGGTTGTAAAGAGGTTGAGTTGCCCTAACCTAAGTGTTGAGAATTCTTGGAAGAAGAAGTGTATAGATTGGTGTGAGTTTCTCTTGAGGTAAGTACAAACTTACATGGTTGCATACATTTACATAATTTTGAGACTTAACACATTTGGTTGTAAATGTGTTAAGTAATTTATTATATTGTTAATACAATTTGATTAATGTTATGATTTGTATAATGTGAAAGATATGATGATCATTCAAAATGTATGTGCAATGCAATTGGTTATGATGGATACTTTAATGATGAATTGCTTTAATGTGAATTGAGATATGAAGAAATGTGAAGCCATTGTTGTTGGCTATAATATTGCAAATGAAATAATTGAGGCATGGTTGCCTAGATGATTATGAAGAAATGTGAAGCCATTGTTGTTGGCTATAATATTGCAAATGAAATAATTAAGGCATGGTTGCCTAAATGATTATGAGAAAATGAGAATGGAATTGATAATGAATTAATGAATGAATTGTGTGTCTAATATGTTATTCCATTTTCAGAGTTTTGTTGTTGGTGGCATGCCTAATAGTAACAATCTCTTGAAGCTAGGTTGGGCTTGATCCTTGAAGCCAAGTTGGGTTGAAGTTTAGCATGCTTAACTCCCCTTAAAGCTTGGTTGCTTTGTTGAGCCTAATCTTTGAAGCCTAGTTGGGATAATGATAATAATAAATGTGATAATTGAACCAAAATATTAACTCTGAAAGTTGAATGGCATATTAGTGTCTTTTGGGCCCATGCTTGTCTTTGTTTCAATGTGATTCATGAATGATGAAACAATTGAATAAAATAATGGAATGTAGTGTTATGAAAAATATTAATATATCATTTATGAATATTGTCTTTATTGTTGAAATGTGTGACATTGACATTGCATTGAAGCATATTGTTATTGTGGTTTGTACCACTAAGCTATTGGCTTAGCGCGATTGTGGTTCATCGCGCAGGTGACAGGGTAGAACCAGAGAGTTCAGCTAGACCGAGTCGAGTCTAGACTCTGAAGTGTTGATAGTGGGCTTAAAGATCAGAGACGAACTGCCAAACATGTATAAATGTTATGTTTTGTAAAATTTGATTTTTGATGTATAAATATATTTGTAAATACCGCTATATTTTTCGCTGCGTATTGAATGAACGTTTTATTTATTGTATTTTATAATATAATTTGAATGTTTTCAAGTTTTCTCATAATATGGTAAATTTTAAATTTAAAAAAAGATTGGGTTGTTTAATATAAACCGTGGCACTCTCGTATCCGGTATACGTATATTACAGATGTAGTAGTATGTAGTGTGCGTATATGGGGTATAGGGGTGTTACAGTACTTATTCTTGATGGTCAGCTTATTCAACTGCCTGTAATAAATGCAAAATCTCAAGGTTCCATCCTTCTTCTTAACAAACAACACCAGTGATCCCCATGGTGAGACACTAGGGTGGATGAACCCTTTATCTAACAACTCATACAATTGCATCTTCAACTCCTTCAACTACGTTGGGGCCATCCGATAAGAGGTAATAGAGATTAGAGTGGTACCCGGCATCAAATCAATACCAAACTCTACCTCTCTCTCTATTGTGGACTCAGCCTAACTATCTGCAAGTGCACAAATCATTAACAAGTAATATAATGATAAGTAGAGTATCGTTCCCACGAGGAAATTTTCTTCTAAGTACTGATCAATTAAAACTAAGTATTATTTGGATGATAAAATTTGATTTATAATTAAGCAAAACTGTCACATCCCAAAGTTTAGGTAGTCGAGTATTAGGCAAGAAGGATATAAATAAGTGGTCAAATAGAGGCTCGAGATAGTAAAAAAAAAATCGGTGTGCAAAGGAGGTCCGTGAAGTCGACGGGACCTAAAGGTAATTTTTCAAAAGGCCGAGGACCTAAGTGGAAATTTCTCAAAAGTTAGGGGCAACTATGTAAACTTAAAAATTAAGTGTCGGAAGTTCTTAATAGTGCCCATATCCGACCCCGGAAGAATATTCTCGAGATTAATCGGGTCATAACCGTGGGTTTCAATTTTTCCCGAAAACGCACTGTTTAAAAGTTACAATCGATTAATCGCTGGAGGATTTTTTGATATTTTCACACCCTAGACTATAAAATTATAGCACAAGAAAGTTGAGGGGGTCAAAATATGAATAAAAGGAAGCCTAATGGCTTGCCAAATAAATAAATAAAAGAAAGAGACATTTGGACTAATGAAAATTAGCCATTTTCCCACTTAAGTGTACCAATGGGAAATCAACACTTACACCAACACATCTTAACCTCTCTTGGCTGCCATTTGGATCAAAATAAGCTAAGGAAAGAATATAAAAGTCCTCTCTTACATGGTGAACTCGTCCAAACCATAAGAGAAGGAAGAAGGAGGTGATTTTTCCAAAGTTTAAGGCTTTTGGTTGAAGATTTTGGTGACAAACAAGATTATAAGGTAAGAGAAACCTATATCTAGTTTTAATTTCATGGATTAATGGTTAATTTAAGAGATTGAAATTAGGGTTCATTAGCTAGATTTGGAGAAAATTCAAGAAATAATTATTTGAAGGATTTGATGAAAGAAATAATGGTGTTTAATGGTGAAAATAAGCTAGCAACCATTAGAAACATCATAAGATAAGACTATGTCTATACCTAGCATTCTTACCTTTGTATATGTGATGTTAAATTTCATAGGAAATCAAGGAGACAAGGAAGGAAAGGAAGTGATATAGATAAAGGACTAAGAAAAAGCAAGGTTTGGTACTTTAACCATTGAACTCCTTTTGAAATTTTTCTGTTTTACAATTAGTAAATACTGTGACTTGTATGATTTTTAATATAGCAATATTATCTTGAGTTGAAATTTTGATATGTTGTGTCTCAATGAGTCTAGAATGACTGAAAAATATATTGAGTTGAATTTGGAATGGGTATTTATGAAATGTTATATATGTTCTACTCGGTAAATGGGTAAAACCGGTCTGGAATGGGGGTTATATCGTGTGAGGTCAAGACCATGGTAACTAGTCGTGTGAGACCAAGACCACGTACTTATCTTGTATATTCCATATCGTGTGAGACCAAGACCATGGCAATTAGTCGTGTGAGGTCAAGACCACGCGTAACTCTATACGAGGCCTCATTCCGAGATTGGTGTATTCATAATTACCTAGTGGAGCAGATTAACTCGTAATTATAATGAAGTTATATTACATGTTGTTTACACTTTTATTATTTATTTTTCGTAATTAGTTAAAGGACCCACTAAGCAATGCTTAGCGAGTTTAGTTTCTTCTAAACTCGTAGATTATTAGCAAGGAGCCAGTAGCGAGCAGAGGAGTCCTGCGATTTGCTGGTCATCAACAAACTTAGGTGGTGCTCTTCATTTTGTATTTTGGTATTAGAAACTGGCATGTACTTATTTGAACAATACAAAGAGATAACTTGATGTAGCATGTAAATCTAGTAATATATAATAACTGTATGGTTTTAAATTGAGTTGGGTTGTGAATATAAAGTGTGAATTCTTCTTGCAGGATTTGTAGTTGAGGTTATAAGGGTGGATTATTGGGAGTGTGCTTGTATTGAATTGTGAAACAAAATATTTTTCAAAAATAAGAAAAATCAGTTTTGTCGACACTTGGGACCTCCATTTTTAGGCGAACCTCTGGCAAAATTTCTGTAAAAACCGGAACTATAATTTGACTAAGTAAAATTGGTAACAACATTAGGCTAGTGTGGCGCCTCTACTCGGAATCAAAGCATTTCTCAAAAAGTCACAAATTGACCAAATGAATAGTGCCGCGGCACTTAAAATCGGCAACGCAAATGGCATGACCATATGAATAGTAAAATCTGGGTTTTCATCAAAATTTCATTCCACTTCAGTCTTCCATTTGACCAAGTAAATGATCTTATTTTTGACTGAAATTTTACAGAAAACTTATTTCATATGTTGACTAATTACACGTAAAATTTCGTTGAAAAATTCATTAATTTGCTACCTCAAACAACTGCCACAAAAAGAGTTCAGAAAGCTGTCATTTTGGGACCATTTCGGCCCAAACATATGAAATACATTGAGGATAGCTTATTGTTCTAAATTGCTAAGGGTTATGTTTAAGGTTGTGTTCTTGAATTTCTTGAAGGAGAAACAAAGATGAAGGAAGGAGAAGAAGGAAAGGCAAAAGGGAATTAAAAGAACAAGGTTTGGTTCTTTACCATAAAAGAAATTTTATTTTTCTTACAAACTTTTGGGTTATGGAATTTTTGATGTTGATGCTTAAATGTATTGATTGAGTTTAAATTAAATGTTTGAGTTATGTTCTTGGTTTCTTATGGTAATTGAGTTGTTTAAATTTAATTTAAACCAAATGTTTTGAGAAAAATTTTGCAAGTTGATTTGATGAACATTAATTAGTTTGATTTAAGTTAAACATGCAAAAGTTGCCAAAGGGAAGTGTTTGAATCTTCACTTTATCATTAAAGAAGCCTTCATATTGATTTGAAAAAGAAAAATAAACTATCCCATGTATTTCATATGTTTGGGCCGAAATGGTCCCACAATGACAGCTTTCTGAACTCTTTTTGTGGCAGTTGTTTGAGGTAGAAAATGAATGAATATTTCAACGAAATTTTACGTGTAATTAGCCAACATATGAAATAAGTTTTCTGTAAAATTTCAGCCAAAAATAAGATCGTTTACTTGGTCAAATGGAAGACTGAAGTGGACTGAAATTTTGATGAAAACCCAGATTTTACTATTCATATGGTCATGCCATTTGCGTTGCCGATTTTACGTGCCGCGACACTATTCATTTGGTCAATTTGTGACCTTTTGAGGAATGCTTTGAAATGTTTGATATGTTTATTATGGATGTTAAATATGTGAAAAAGGGTAATGGTTTGACTAAGGAATGTGGTGCGCGGCGTAAATGGCAAAGCGCGATGGGAATTAAAATGATTTCTTGAGTCATTCTAAAATAAAGTTTGATACTTAAATTGAATCATTTTAACCTTTATGCTCTACTGGGTAGTTGGGAGTGGTAGATAAGGGTATGGTGCACTATACTAACTTATGCAGTACTGCCACTTATTGTGTTTGATACACCCCCGGCGGTTACCTTCGGGTATAGGCCGTGGAGCGGAGATGTTGTGAAATTGTGATTGGAATGCTCCGGCGGTTGCCTACGGGTATAGGCCGTAGAGCGGAATTGGTTATAACCATGGTGGTGAGGGCCACCTATGTTACAGTGGTGAGGGCCACTGCCTTATCGCTATGGTTCCCTATATGCCAGTAGAGCCTGAGCCAAAGTCCTGTTTTTCTAAAACTAAGTACTGCAATATGAGTTTGAATTATGGTTTTTACAATTGTTGAAAGTATATCTACATTGAATGGACAATAACTTCCATTGGTTTAATGTTGGTTGATTTTTGATTTAATTATTTTCTTTTAGTTCAAATGCTTTCATGTTTTACTTATATTTTCATCGGTAAAGTACCCACTGAGCATCATTGCTCAGCGAGTTAAGTTTTCTTGACTCTTAGGTTCGGAGCAGTAGATTTCGGTGATTAGCATCGAGCAGCACAACACAGCGCAGCACCTCAGAGTAGCCTTTCATTTCCTATATTATGAGTTAGCTAGTTGTGGCATGTATATGTATATATTTATATATAAGATTGGGAAGTACTATGTTATACTGTACATTAGTAGTATGTAATAATAATAAACCTCTACTTTATTTTGTACTAGAAGTGTGAATTCTTCTTGTAGGTTGTAGTTGAGGTTATAAGGTGGATTCATTGGGAGTGTATTGAAACTGATTGTATTCACATTGGTTTGTGTAAAAATGTTTTCAAAAATCAAAAAAACCAGTTTTGTCGACACTTGGGACCCAATTTCTAAGCGAACCTCTGGCATGTAAGTGGAGACTGCCAACTTTGAATTTTCTTCTCTTGGCTCGGGCAGTAGAGAAATCAATCCCACAATCGTGTCGTACCAATGCCACGATCATGACCTTCATTTGGCTTCTGGATTTTTGTCTTTTTACTATGGCAGACTTAATTTAAATCCCATGGTCGTGGCCTTGAAGGGCCACGGGTGTGGCATTTGTTATTTCTTCATTTTTGCTTGCCTTTCTTCATTTTTTTCACCTCTAATCATTAGAAACTTTGAATCTTGTCTTTCTAAGCACGATTATAATAATTCTAACTCAAATACACAAAATCCATCAAATTCAATTGCAAAATGATTAACATTATGGTTAGAATTATAAAAAATGTTGATCATAATTTCACTCTATCAAACTCTCCCAAACTTAAATTGTTGTTTGTCCTCAAGCAATTGAAGTTTAGTACTATCTATTTATATGTTGAGTTTATATGAAAAAATTTAATAATTAAAACTTTAAATTTTAGGTTGCAATTTAGTTTCATAATTTACCTACTTCATTATTACCTCCTTTACTCAAGAATTTTAATTAATTAAAACCAATTATCAAATTCTAGATAAGAAAAATATTCTTTTGATGCAAACTCAACCAATTTTCATATGCATGCTTAATTGAACTTTCTTCACTAATAGATTATGCTAAATCAAGGGAAATCAAAAGGACTTTAATAGGCTTGTAATGGGGTTTATAATGGTGAGAGTTAATAGAAGGTTTAAATAAATTTTGTTAAAATATCTTTCAAAAATTTCTCTCGTGTAGAGGGTTCTTGGATCCTTGCTCTTTTCTTGACTCTCTTGTAGGGGATATTTTTATTTTTATTATTAGTTATATATATATATATCATCATTTTTTATTTCATTATTATTATTATTATCATTTTATTTTTTTTTTATTTTTTTTTCAATATAGATATATATTCCTCCAAACTTGAAACTTAGGAGTCTATTATTATAAGCAATTTTATTTTTGAGAAAATTTTTGAAAGACACTTAACCTTGAAAAGGGTAGTTAATTTTGGGTTATTAAATCAAAGAAAACTCAAGGTGAAATGTATTTTGATTTCAAAAGGGACAACTAAGGAAAATGTTTATAATTGGTGGATATAAGGATTTGGTTTCACAAACAATGCCTAAATCATTTTTCCCTTTATTTAGCAAATTTTCAATTTCGCCTCGAAAGCTCTTTTAAACATGTTCTAGGCCTAGGAAAATTATAATATGAAAGAATATACACTTATGCTAAAATTCAAAAACCAATCATATTGAATTAATAAAAGAGCACAATTGGTTAAAAATCCATAAGGTATAATTATTCTACCAAATTTTGATCTAAAAATTTTAACTTTTTAACTAAAAAATTTTAGCATATAAACCAACATATAAGAAATCTATAGTAAAAACATTACTTAATATATAAAAACAATCCAAATTTCAAACCATAAAATATCTCAAAACAAAACACAATCTTAAAAAAAAAACATAAATATTCAAAACTACCATAAAATAAATTTAAAATACCAAATTTCGCAGCAAAACCAACAATTTAGGAAAATTTCCCCCAAACTTGAAATACCACTATCCTCAGTGGTCTCCAGTAGTAGCATCATCACCGGGTGGAGGAGGCTGTGGTGGTGGAGGAAGTGGAGTCCAAAATGAGAAAATAATGTGTTGAAATACTCACTGATTCCGGTTATCTAAGTTGAAATAGTCCGGACCTCATGCTCAACTTCACCAAATCGTTGCTCCATGTTGTCAAAACGATGCACCCATGCTTCATTCCTGTGGTTCATCTCATGTTCAAAAGAATCAAGCTTGTTACCAATATAATCAAATGTATTAGATGGTGGAGCAGATGGACCGCCCTCGGAAGGTCGAGTAGGTTATGGTTGTTCAGATGCTTCTTCAAAATCTCCTTCTTCTCCGAATAATTCCTCCTCATCAATGTTAATATCGGTATCGGGGGGTCCTAGAACTATATATTGGTTCCCTCTTTTTGCTGCTAATCTCATTTTAAAACAGTACCTATATCAATTGTAGTTTTACCCAGAATAGGAAAAAGGTGATCAAGACCTATATTAAGATAGGTAGCAATCCCGGTAATCATTCCCCCAATAATAATTTTACCTCTCTGTTTAATGACCTCTTCACAGCATTTAGCAAACTAATAACCAATATTAAAAACTTTTTCTTCCATGGCATAATAAAAGAAATGCAATTCTTTTGAATTAACATTGCCTTGACTCTCCCCTCTCCCAAAAATTGTATTTGCCAAAACTACATGGATGTACCAGTAGAATGGGTTTGTAAAATTAGAGGCCTTTAAAATTTTACTATTAAATCATCTAATGCCTCCTAGTCTAGTCCATGTCTCATTTTCATTAAAACCATCAGTTCTACCGGGTGTTCCTTGTAAGTCTGATAATCCAAGTGCATCCCCAAATTCAAGCATTAGCCAGTTATAATTCTGATTTCCCAATCTAAATTTCACTCTCCCATTGTGACCAACTTGTCTATTTGATGGAAAAAATCTAAAACTACTCAAGAATTCCAAGGTTAATTCAGCATAGGTCGGGTAACACATGCTAGCAAACAAGGTCCATTGCATATCGGTGAACATTTTAAGCAACACATCATTCCATCGTAATTTTCTAATAACATTTGCATCAATGAATCGAGAAGGAATAATTTTTTAGGAACTTAAATCATGTTACCTTTTTCGTTGCTCCTAATCACAGAAGCGAATTTTCGGATACAAATGTGGTCCATGATGTGGTGGAGATGAAGGTGGGGATGGTGTTGAGGAAGAAGATGATGATCCATCTTCGCGCCTTCTTTTTGATCCTCCAGATTTTGATCCTTCAGGACCCTTTGATTTCTTAGCAAAAGTCTTACTTCTAACCATTTTGATGTATGATTTGATGAAAAACTTGAAGAAATTTGAGTGAAATTGAAGTATAGGTTGTGGGGTTAGAGGTTTGGGGCGTGGGTTTTAAATTTGGGAGGCCAGGGCTGCAAAAAGTGAAGGGAGAGAAGAAATGAGATGAATATATAAGTTGGAGAGGCCATGGTCGTGTTCCATAATAGCCACGGTTGTGGCATGCCAGTTGACTGGTCAAAATTGGGTTGCATGTATTGCCATGGCCGTGGCCCTTGGAAAGCCACGGTCGTGGATTCAAGATTGCTACTGCCCAAGTGTTCTTGTCTCAGTGCTATTTCTAGCAGACCTATTAGTGATCCCACAGTTGTGGCGTGTGCAATGCCACGATCGTGGGATTGGGTTCTTCACTGGATTTTCAAAAATTCTTCCCCCGGTTCCATTTTGACAGCTCCTATTTGATTTCCACGCCCTTGGAAATGATCCACCACAGTCGTGGGGTCTCGAAAACTCAAGTTTCTTGAAGATTTGGTACCTAGATGACAATTATAAAATATTAGTAGTTTTATTTTATAGAAAATGGCTAAAAATGTAGAGAAATCAGGTTGCCTCTCGACAAGAGCTAAGTTTATAGTCGATAGCTTGACTATAATTTTTAATCCTCAAGGTGGAAGATCACAAATCACTTTTCACCTAAGATGTTGCTTGCTATGTAATCTTTCCAAAACTCTTGATATCCTTCAAGTGATGGTTGCGGAATTGCCTCAAAAGTAATAGGGAATTATCTACTTCTTTGGTATCAGATTTATTAGTAGGGCCTTGAATTACAAAAGAAAGATCTTTTGATGTTGTCATGTTGAATTCTACGTATTCATCCCTTACTTTTAAAATAAGATTTCCACTTTCCATATTAATTATAGCTCTTGTAGTAGCTAAGAAAGATCTCCCCAATTTTGAAGTTGTTAATTTCGTGTAAACCAACAACTTTTTTTATGAACATTACATTCCGAAGTCCAATGGTAGTTGTTTGCTGCCATTTCTTCAATCAAATCGATTGCTTCAGAAGGAGCTTTGTTCATAATTGCACCTCCGGCTGCTACATCTATTGTGCCCTTGATATTTGGATGAAGGCCATTATAAAAAATTTGAATCAAAAGCCATTCAGGGACTCCATGGTGAGGACATTTTCTTTGTAAATTTTTAAAATGTTCTCAAGCTTCATATAAACTTTCACCATCTTGTTGAACAAAGCTTGTGATATCATTTCTCAATTTAGTAATTTTCGTAGGTGAAAAATATTTTACTAGGAAACCAACGGCTAATTGATCCCATGTAGTGAATGTACTATGTGCTTTAGAAGTGAGCTAATCCTTTGCTTGATCCCTTAAAGAAACTGGAAAAAGTCACAAACGAATAGCATCATTAGATACACCATTAATTTTAAAAGTATCACATATTTCTAAAAAATTAGAGATGTGAGCATATGCATCTTCATGTGGAAAACCATGAAAAACTGATTGTTGAATTAGATTGATAAGAGCTGGTTTCATATCAAAAGTATTGGCTTGTACAGGTGGTTTAATGATGCTAGATCTTGGCTGAGCAGATGGCATAGCATATTGCTTAAGTGTCATATTTTGTGGATCTCCCATGGTTGATTCTTCGTCAGATGTATTCGTAGGATTATCTGCTGAAATTTCTTCCACTTTTTGCTATTCTTTTCTTTCCTTTTTATTCTTTCTAAAAAGTCGTTCAATTTTTGGATTATATGGTTCAAGCGTTGAGTTAGGATTTATTCACATATAAACCAAAAATTGAGAAATTTATGCAGAAAAGTAAAAATATCCAAAGCAACACTAGTCTTAATAATATCAATATTAGAATGATCGCTTCCCTGGCAACAGCGCCAAAAATGTGTTATGGACTCAGCCTAGCTATCTGCAAGTGCACAGATCGTTAACAAGTAATATAATGATAAGTAGAGTATCATTCCCACGAGAAATTTCTTCTAAGTATTGATCAATTAAAACTAAGTATTATTTGGATGATAAAATTTGATTTATGATTAAGCAAAACAAATTACTTTGAATTAAATCTAATCTTATGAAACTTAGGGTTAAGTCACCTTTACTGATTTATCATGGATTTTCTAAAGTATTGATTTAATTTAGTTTTCCTTTCATTAATGGTTAAATTCTCCTAAATTAAGCTCAAGTCTTTCTCAAGTACTAGAACTAATATCAATTTAATCCTTATGTCTACTCTCGTGGTCACAAGTAATTAAACCAATTCATTAGGTTTTGTGAGAATTTTTGAATTAACCTTTTAAGTGTTTAACCTTATCTCTAAGTGAAAAACTTCCTTAAGATTGTTATCTCTATGGACTAATGTTATGCTTCCACTCTTGCTTCATCACACAACACCTCAATTTAATTAATTATTGGCCAGATAATTAAAGCATTAAAGTAAAGATAAAAAAATAATTTAAGGATAAGCTAAATTAATTCAAATAGGCATTTATAACTCCATGATAAATTCAATGAAAGGGACCAACCCTAAAGAGGATTAGTTATTCATTATTAAAATAAAAACATTAAAAATATTAAAGAAAGACATTAAAAACATTATTTAAAGAACAAGAAATATCAAACTCTATTTCTTTGAAGAAGAACTTGACTTGGAACTTGAATTTCTTCTTGAACCAGAATTTCACTCTCCTTCTTGAGAAAACTCTAAACTACATTTTATTTCTTGAATGAATCTAATCTAATTCTTGCAAATCTTTCATATCTTGAAACCTTAGAGGAAGTGTGTTTAAATAGAGTGTTTGGAAGCTTCATTAGTGGGGAAAAACTGAAAAAGGTTAGGCCACATCTTGCTTCGTTCACCACCTACCCAATTTTCTGCTCAAAGTCATGAATTTTGGCTCCACGGTTGTGGCTTTTGAGTACCACAATCATGGCCTGAGTTGGATTGGATGGTTTGAGCACTTTACAGCTATAAAATGGTCAGCAGGGAATGCTATGGTCGTGGTCTTTCAATGCCACGGTTGTGGCATATAAGTGGAGACTGCCAACTTTGAATTTTCTTCTCTTTCTTGGCTCGGGCAGTAGAGAAATCAATCCCATAGTCGTGTCCTGCAAATGCCATGGTCATGGCCTTCATTTGGCTTCTGGATTTTTGTCTTTTTACTATGGAAAACTTAATTTAAATCCCATGGTCATGGCCTTGAAGGGCCACAGGTGTGGCATTTGTTATTTCTTCATTTTTGCTTGCCTTTCTTCATTTTTTGCACTCTAATCATTAGAAACTTTGAATCTTGTCTTTCCAAGCATGATTATAATAATTCTAACTCAAAAACACAAAATCCATCAAATTCAATTGCAAAATGATTAACATTATGGTTAGAATTATAAAAATTATTTATCATAATTCACTCTATCACTCTCTCAAGAGGTAATCCTAGCAACTCATCGGGGAGCGCATCAAGAAACTTTGCAACTATAGGTACACTGTCAAGCTTTGACCCCACTACTCTGGTATCTATAACATAAGCCAAATAAGACTCACACCCTTTCTAGACCATCCTCCTAGCTGACATAAATGTAGATAATAGGTGATTCTGCTTACTTGATATCACCACATTTTTCCTATCACGTGTTTTCAGGGTATCATGTTTCTGCTGACAATCTACCATAACCTGATATCTAAATAACCAATCCATGCCCAGAATAAGATCATAATCCCTAAAGGGCATCTTAATCAAATCATCGAGAAACTCTTCATCATGAACCATCACCGGAATATCTCGGTAAACTCTATTAACTACCACATTATGCCCTAAAGGATTAGTAACCAACACATCAAACCCTAGAGATTCAGAATGCATATCACTCATAGATAGGATGGATGCACTAATTTACAAATGCGTCAATCCGGGGTTTATTATCACATGACCTGAAACATCGAGTAAAGAAAATGTACCAGCGACAACATCAGAAGCATTCAGCTGTCGTTGCATCATATACACTCTCCGTGATGACCTGACCTCCTCCTGTCTAACTCTGATTAAACCATGGCTACCACCTCTGTCACTACCTCAACAACCTCTGCCACCGGGTCTGCACACCACAGTCTCAGCCTGATCTATCTCTAGCGGCTTTGGAAAATCTTTGATAAAGTGATCTGGTGACCCACATCTAAAACAAACTGTTGATGCACCAGCCTTTCAATAAACACCCCCATGTGCCCTACCATACTGAGCACAGGTTGGTGGAGTAGGCCTCTGAGAAACTAGAGCCGAAGTACTAACCACTGAGGCTACAGGCCCCTACCTCTGCCTCTACTGCTAAGACCACCTGCCCTCTACCAGACCTTTGAGAGAAACCCCCCCTCAACCTCTCTTTGATGATGAAGATTTTGCCTCAGTCTGAGGTCTCCTGTCTCTACTCTTTACTTTGGCTGCATTTGCAAGCCCTTAGGTTTTCTCAACATATTGTGCAGCTAATACTAACCAAGAGAAATCCTCATACTGTACCGCTGCCACCTTGCACATAATGGATGGCCTCAGCCTCTCCTCAAATCTTCGGCATTTATCAATCTCATTTGCATAATATCTCCTGTATACTTACTCAGCTAGATAAAATCCTTCTCATACTCTGTAACTGTCTTCGCATCGTGCTTCTGTAATATCCCTATTTTAGTATATATTGGAGTAATTAATTATAACATCCTCATATCTTATATACGTATAATACATATATCCCATATACATAGAGTAATATATAGAATACAAGAGTGATATGATAATTCATTGTAAAATCACTCTTTCCAAATATATTAATAATTAAAAGATAATTAAATAAATTTATAGGAGAAAATTATCTGGGAAAATTGTACCAGAGTTTTGTCTGTAATTTTAAAAAATTCCAAAACTACAAATTCACAACCTGCATAAAAATCTTCATTCCCTATAGTCCACATTTACTCAAATCTTCTCAATCTCAAAAACACATTCAAAATATGTTTAAATTATTTATCTTTATTAAATTCTTATCTAAATACACACACCATGATCCCAAATTCTCTTTATAAACACAAATATTAAAAATTTATATACAATAGCCAAAATGCTAAACACAAACATAATTACACATGAATGCAGTAGGTACTGTTCGTCTAGTGGCACCCAGAACTTCAAATATCACCCATGACCTGAATTTATCTGATCATCTATTCTCTCACCTACGTGATTCACACAACCGCACTAAGCTAAACAACTTAGTGGTATAAAAATAATAATCATAAATATATATATATATATCAAAGATGTTCAATTTCATGATACAACACATTTTTTGCATAAACCTTCACCTAATGCTTATGGTTTCATAAACCATAACTAATATCACATGACCATGACAACACATACACATTCAGACATTGGGCCCCACCAGTTCATGCACAATACCCAAGTTTAAGGAATATCAATTCAATCCATCTCGACACCAGGGCAAGTGTCACATAAATCACCTGAAGGCCGCCCTTATGGACACTGAGGCTAGTGTCATATAATCACCCAGAGGCCGCCTCTATCAACACTGAGGGCAAGTGTCACATAAATCACTTGAAGGTCGTCCTCTCTCATCACTGGAGGTAAGTGTCACATAATTTATCCGAAGGTCGTCTCTTCAGTACAGTACCATTTTCAATATTCTAGAACGATTCATTGTGCAAGGCATACTATAATACACATTACATCATACCACACTACATATCCTTGAGTCACATTCACAATGTGACTCATTCCACACATTTTTTCACATTTCTCACATGTCATGAATTTTTCATTATTTTCATTCATTTTTTCCGATTTTCATATTTTTAGCTCATCAAATTTATACATCCATAAGTAACATTCACAATGTGACTCTTGTTCCATAATTTATCACAAGTCACAAATATGTCCATATTAGACATCATATCGCAAAACATAAATATATCTCACATATATCATACACAAACATCAATACGCATTGGACTATTGCCCAATATGACACTCATCACATAACTATGCCATATTGCATAAATTATATGATTTTCCACATTTCCAAGTATTTTACATACAAAATGCCAAGCCACACTTAACAAAATCTCAAGTAAATAAGCATATGTACTAACCTCTTTCTTTTTTTTCAAGACAAACCTTAAACTTCACCTCTTTTATCACATTAACCTACATGTATATAGTTCAATAATAAGCAACATTATCTATTTAAAGTCACTTACATACTCATTGTATATTAATTACCATTATATGTATAATTCTCATCAAAACCCTATTAAATGATCTAAATGCACCACTTACTACCTTATTCAAACTTCATTTTACGAACCTCATTTTCAAAATCTAACCTCAAAATCATTACTTACAAAAATAACAACAAATCAACTCATTTCCATAATTATCTCTACTTCCATGCAAAACCCAAATTTTACATAATGTAACTATTAACATTAACTTCACCAAAACCTACTCATATCACATTTTCAACCTTAAAATCATAACATTTACATTAAAAACAATATTAATTCATCTCAATAAAATAATTATCAACATCCATAGTAGAAACCCTAATTTTACATAATAGGTCCATAACCCTAAACATAACCAAACTCTCATAATCAATTTCTAATCATAAAATCATTACATATATATTAAAACAACATTAAATTATTTCATTTCAACAATTATAACCATCCACACCAAAACCTAATTTACACATATTCATCCATAGCCCTAAATTCACCAATCATGCCCTTTTCAATCATCCAACCAACCAACAAATCACTTTGTAATCATCATTCTAACTTCATTTCTATCTATTTTAATAATTTAAACACTCTTTATCTCTCTAACCCAAACTTACATAATCATAAAACCAAGAAAATAAAGATTAAAATAAAAGATATTTACTTGATTTCTTTGATAATTCTTCAAAACCACTTTAAATTCTCTTGAAATCTCTTGTAAAATTTAGTATTTGGAAAGAATTTGTGCTCTTCTCTCTCTCTCTCTCTCTCTCTCTCTCTCTCTCTCTCTGTCTCTCTCAACCTCACGTTGAAGAAGGAAAAGAAGAAGAAGAATAATAGTCTTCCCATTCTCATCTCTTAATATATATAAAATAATTAAATAATTTTCCACCAATCACATTTCTTCCTTATTTGACTTTTCATTCTTATCTTATCATCATCATCATCATCATCATCATCATCATCATCATCAACTTTTGCAACACCATTTTATACTTTATTTATATGTATTATATATTCCATGTATATTTATATGTCTTTTATATTTTACTTATATATGTGGGGTATATATTATATATACACTAGGTATACATTAGGTATATACTACATATTTACCTCTCCTAATACTTTAATTAACCTTCAAATTAATTTATTTGACAATATCTAAAATCCCTGGGTGTTACATTAATATAGAGGATTAGGTAGGTATGATTGATAGAGAGAAAAATAAAATGTACATATATTAGATATGAGATATATAGAAGTTATAAATTTGAAATATATATGAGATATATAAAACATATACATATATATAAAACATACATCACATATATGTCAAGTATAAAGTTGTGTTGGAAAAGATGACGATGATAATGATAATAATAATAATAATAATAATAATAATAATAATGATGATGATGATGATGATGATGATGATGATGATGATGATGATGATGATGATGATGATGATGATGATGATGATGATGATGATGATGATGATGATGATGATGATGATAATAATAATAATAATAATAAGAGAAGAGAGAATGGTCAAAGAAGTAAATAAGTGGATTCGTTGAAATTATTTAAATTAATTAATTATTATATAAGGGATAAAGATGGGAATTAAATGGAAAGATAGATATTTATTAAATATTAATTAATTAATAAAAATAATGATAATAAAATAATAATAAAATAATTCAAAATTAAATTAATTTTGAATGGAAGAAGGAAATATGAATTTTGAATTAAATAAATAATTAAATATATATATATATATGGTTAGCAAAATAAGAAGAAAAATAAAACATATTTCATCTTCTTCTTCCTCCATAAAAAAATGATCTCCATTGTTAGAAGAGGAGAGGAGCTTCCATCATCAACAATACCAAATTTTGGAAGGATTTCAAAGGATTGAAGTGATTTTTGGTGGATTTCCAACAAACTAGTAAGCTTTCTTTCACAATTTTGAAGTTTTATTGAAAAACATGAATATGTGAAAATTTGATGGGGTATTTTATAATTTTTTATATGGGTATGGATGATTCTAATTTGATGAGGAGACAAGGATTTTATGGTTGAATGGTTGATTTGTTTAAGTTGAGTAGAAGTTTGAATGTGTTAGCGAGGTAGGTAGGGTTTTGAATGAAATTTATTAAAGAATTCATGTTAATTGGATTAAATTATTTAAATCATGTTATAATATGTTTTTAGTGATGCAAAAGAACTGAAAATAAGAATTGGAATTGGTTAGAACGGATTTTTATAATTGAAGAAGGTTAGGGCAAATTTTGGTAGTTTGAGGAAATGAATGTAAATTGAGTTTCATTGCTTAGAATATGTTAGAATGTGATTCTATAGAAATAATTGAGCTTTAAACTCAATTTGAAATTGATTAAAATTAATTTTCAAAGTTAAATTTCATTAGGCAAGAAAATAGAAACTTGAAGGAGTTATTCTAAATTGAATTTTATTAGTTAAAATACTTAGAAATGTGACCCTAATTAAATACGTACACTCACATTTTGATTAGGAAATGAGTGGAGTGAAATTCTCATAACTAAGAGGTGAAGGGCAATAAGAGAATTTGGAAATGAGTGGGGCTTTCGCTTACATTGTTGCATTTAAGAGGTTAGTACATAATTTGGAACTTATTCTATTAAATTGCATTGCTTGAAACATAACACATTATATATGAGTGATTGTGTTATGTTACTTGAATATTTGTTTATGTGTGTGTGAAACATTGTTTGAATTAACAATGCTTGATTTGAATTGTTTATGGCAAGTTAAGCCATTTAAGAGTGGCTAAAAATGTTGATATGTGCAAAATGTGAAAAGTGCAAATATTGCATTAAAATGTGGAAGTAAGCCACATTTACATTATGTGTAATGATGATGGTGATTATGAGTAGAAAATTTGAAAAAGAATATGAAATGGGAGTAAATAAGAGAAAAATGGAATATGAGAAATGTGTTTGCATGTTTACCTTATATAGAGTCTAGTTCTAGAATATTGTTATTGGATATTATTATGCCTTACAGTAAGAGGCTGGTGTCACGGATATTATTACGCCTTCGGATGAGACACGCTGGTGTCACAAATGGTTAAAATAGCCTAAGACAATATCTAGAACTAGACTGATATATAAGGACTTTTGGACCCAATGTATGTGAATGATTGATATGTGGATAAAATTGTATGTATGTTGCTTGACATTGGAGCATAGTACATTTTATAGTATATATATAATGTCATTGTTAGTACCAAAGTATTCTCCACTAAGCTCTTAAGCTTAGATCGGTAGCGTGTATCGTGCAGGTAGTAGAAGAGAATATCAAAGAAGTTCAGACTATGATTAAGGTGTGGAGGTTATGTGTGCCACGAGACCATAAGTGCCACATATCATGTATAAGACTATTTAAAAATATTTGTTTTGTATAGTATATTAATCATTTGTGAATGTATTTGAAACAAGGAATGTTTTATATAGTTTTTAGTTTGTAACTAATGTACATTATTTTTACTCATTAAATAATTAATTTTTGTATAAAGAAATGGTGGTGGGAAGTATTATGATTTTGGGAAATGTTTAATAATTTATACATTTTGTAAGTGTGTTTAAATTGATGAGTAGTTAATGGAGAAATGATGTAATTTGAGAAATTTTATTTTGGAAGTGTACTTTCAATACAGGTTGTGTTTTTATTGATTATGTGATTTATTAAAATTACAGACAAAACTCTAGCAAAATATTTTCAGATATTTTCTTTTAAAAATATTTAACTATCTTTTATAGTAAAGTAAGGGGTTTGAATAGGTATTTCAAAGTGGCACTTTTATATTTTATGTATACAGGTTATATGTATATACGTATATAGTGTATAAGGATATTACAGCTTTATACTCAAAAACTCCTTCTTCTTAGCATCTTTTAATACTCTTGAGGGGTGTCTTTCTACTTAAATTCTTACATAAAATTAGCATGTGTCAACACCAATGGATCAGCTAACCCGTGAGGAGCAGTCTTCCACCAGTTATAGGTGTCCCCCTGCAGAAGAGACAAGGCATAATTAAACTTCTCTTCTGCAGTGACCTGTAACTAAGAGAATACCTTATGAACTCTGTCTAGCCACTGCTCTGCCTCGGCTGGATCTATGGTGCCAAAGAAATCTATAGCTCTGTACTTTCTTAACTTATCATACTTTCTAGTCATCGGCTATTGCTGATGTATCGAAGCCTGATGGAGCAACTCTGGCATCTACTGTATCCAAACTGACAAAGCCTCTTGAGCTGTTAGTCTGGCAAATACTGACGCCTCCCTAGTAATCTCTGAACTAGCTCCAGCTCTGCCCTATCCTAGAGCAATACTCTCTACACTACCCTTTTCGGATCCATGTGTATGTCATCACAATCAATATTTGTAATCACAAAAAAATTTTCCATATCAAAGGCCAATTTAAATCTAGTACATATGCATGTATGACAAATTAAAATCATATTTACAATCCTCCTTCTCTCTCTTGAATACCCACCTAGGTCGAGAACCTCAAACCTGGCTCTGATATCAAAGTAAATGTAACACCCTTATACCTAATATACGTATAGTACATACAACATGTATATGTAAAATATGCACATCGAGTACAAGAATGTCATCACTCTAGCAATTTGAAAAAATTCCCTATAGTTATAAAAAAATAATTTAATTCTTAAAATGTACTTTGATATATAAATAAAGTATATATTAGTCTTTTATTTACCAAAAATACAAATTTTAAATAAAAATCTCTGAAAAAAATTTGCCAGAGTTTTATTTGTATTTTAAAAATTTTCTAAAAATCAAATAACTTAACATGCATGAAATTTACACTCCCAAATAATTTCATTAAACTAATTCTCCCCAAAATCTCCAAATATACTCCAACACACACATATAAATAAATCTCCGAATATACTCCAAAACACACTGTTTTATTAGTTTTTGTCGTAGAATTGTATCTTATTTATTATGATGATTATTGTTTTCTTTAGGTATTTGGGTAGTTTTAATCTGTTTATTTAGTGTTTTCATCAATTTTGGTAGTTTTAATTTATTTCAGTGTCTATGTCATTTTTGTCCTAGTTTTTAGTGTGGTGTTTGTGTGTTGTTGGTTAATGTTTATTTGATTCTTGTTTAAAGTTTGTTTAAGTGTTTGTTTTAGGTTAATATGCAAAATATTTCCTTGGAAGAAAGAATAGCTTGAAGCAGCAAGACATGGCCAAGCCATTGGCCGTGTCTCACCTTAAGGGCAAAACGAAGGAACTAAGAGAGGAAGGAAAATTTGGGCAGTAACTAACACACTCAGGTGACACGGCCACAAGCTTGGCCGTGTCCCATACTTAGCCAAGGAAGAAGACCAAAGAAAGAAGGGTAAAGAACGAAGGAATCAGTATGTGACACACTCAGGTGACACGGCCAGGAGCTTGGCCGTGTCACACTCAATTCCAAAGAAACAAAGATGAAGGATTACACAGAAGCGGACACATCCAAGTGACATGGCTAAGCCACTGGCTGTGTCACTCCATGGACTAAAGGAAGAAAGAAAACGCGAATTTTGAGCGAGGTTTTGTATAAATAAGAGGATTAGGGTTTTTGAAATGGGAATTTTTTATCAGCCGTCAAACAAAAACTTTAGGGTTTCCATTGGTTTTCTTGGAGAATTTTGATTACACTTTAATGAAAACAATCTAGATTAAATTTGTTTTTGAACAAGAGATTCTTTAGAAGCTAAAGGAAGTTTGTAATTTGGTTTTGTTCTCAAACTTTGCCTCTTAAGTTTCATTGGAATTGTATTCATGAATTCTATTATGTCTAAATTAATTTCTTTGAATTTTAATGAGATGAATATGTTTGATAGCATTATTATGAACTAATTTAATCTAGTCTAGGGTTTGTATGGATCTACTATGATTGTATGAAATGGTTATTACTCTTAACTGAATTGTTCTTTAGCCTTAATTGAATGGATTACTGTTAATATATAATTGATTGGCCACCAATTGTGTGTTTGAGGTATTAGATGAAGGATTGAGAAATGAAGTCTAATGCTGGAACAATTCAATTAGGGACTTAGGTGAATTAGAAATATAAACCTAAGAAAAAGATCATTTTAATTGTAACAAGATTATTTGAAAGATGATTGAATGCGAGATCTTATTTCCTTGATTCGATTAATTAAGTTGCTTGAGATCTAATCTTTGAAATTAAATTGGTTGAGAGGAATAACTGTTCATACATATAAGTTAGTAGAGAAGTGCAAACCCTAGACCTTTCTATTAAGTGAATCAATATATCAACTCAGTTTACTTTTATTGTTTTAAACTCCACTCGATCTGTCTTCATTAGTTGTTAGCAATTTAAATTTATTTGTTATTTGCAATCTGATAATCAATTAGCTTATCTAGCTTCCTAGTGAGACGACCTTGAGGTGTTCACCAAGATACTACAGCAGCCTCATATACTTGCGAGTGTAGTTCTAGTAGTGTTAATTAGAGAGTAACAAGTTTTTGGCGCCGCTGCCGGGGAGGCTAATTGGCGTAATTGTTTATTAGGCATAATATTTTAAATTATTTTTCATTGTTTACATTTGATTTTATTTGTCTTTTGCTTTTAATAATTCCTTTTTTCCAGAAATTTTGTTTATACAAGGCAGGAGATCACTCGGAGGAGAGCTATACCCAGTTATTCCAGAAATTTAGAGAGTGAAAAGGAGCAGAGAAGAGTTTGAACTATATACCGGATTTGATACAGAGGAGGACACTTCTAATTTTGAGTTGGATACTGCACAATCTACCAATATGGGAGACGAAAGGCAAAGAACTATGAGGGATTTTGCCAGACCTGTCATTGGAACTTCCACAGATTGTATAAGATTGACAGATGCTGCAAGAAATTATGAATTGAAGAACATCCATTAGAACATGCTGCCATCATTCTATGGAGTTTCAAATGAAGATCCTTTGAACTTTATTTGGGATTTCTACTCCACCCTCAACACATTTCCATTGGGAGGACTAACAGAAGACTAGCTGAGGATGAGGTATTTCCCGTACACATTGAAGGATAGGGCAAAAAGCTAGCTTATGATGTTGCCTGAAAATTCTTTGACAACTTGGGAGCAAGTTTATAAAAAGTTTATGGGCAAAATTTACTCACATCAGAAGACAGCTGAATTGAGAGGGAAAATAGCTACATTCTCTCAATTTGAAGGAGAGCCATTTCATGAGGCTTGGGACAGGTTTAAGATATTATTGATCCAGAGTCCACACCATCACTACCCACTTCAACTTCTGAATCAGTTTTTCTACGATGGTCTAACCCAGCAATTTCAGAAAACTGTTGATAACGCAGCTGGGGGAGCTATGGGAGAAAAGACAGCAAATGAAACTTATGAAATCTTTGAAATGTTGGGAGCTAATTCTCAACAGAAAAGTGTAAGAGGAAGAAGTAAAGGGGTGAACCAATTGGGACAAACGGTTGAATCTTCTATTTTTAACACTTCTCCCATTCCTACAACTGCATTATATGAGGATTGCTCTTTAATTGATTGTATTGACGCAGTTGTTTCAGATATTTTCTTGCAGACAGGTTCCTCGGATAAATTGGAGTTGGCACTGACCTTAGATCGTGGTTTGGATATTTTTGATTTAGAAATAGCCAGTTTCCTTGAGACATTAGAGAGTGCTGAAATAGAGGAACTTAAGGAGGACCCAGTATTTGAACTTCCCTCCATCTAAAAGGAAGAGAAGAATCCTTCACTTGAGTTAGAGCTGAAAGAGTTACCTAAAAATCTAAAATATTTATTTTTAGGAGATCACAACACCTTACCTGTGATAATATCTAGCGAACTTTGTGAAAGGGAAGAGATAAGGTTGGCGAGTGAGCTTAAAAGATTGAAAAGAGCAATAGGATGGGGATTGAGTAACATCAAAGGTATTAGCCCTTCAATGTGCATGCATAGAATCACCTCAGAAGAGGAAGCTAAACCTGTAAGGGAGACCCAAAGGCGCCTTAACCCAAACATGAGTGAAGTGGTTAAGAAGGAAGTGCTCAAATTGCTTGATGAAGGAGTGATATATCCAATAGCTAATAGTGAGTGGGTGAGCCCAGTACATGTAGTGCCTAAGAAATCAGGAATCACTATGGTGAAAAATGAAAAGAATGAATTGGTTCCTACTAGGACTACTACTGGGTGGAGAATGTGTATCGATTATAGGAAGTTGAACAATGCCACAAAGAAAGACCATTTCCCTCTTCCTTTTATTGATCAGATGTTGGATAAACTTTCTGGACACTCACATTATTGCTTTTTGGATGGACTTTCAGGTTATTATCAGGTGCCGATATCACCAGAGGATCAATCCAAGACTACTTTTACTTGCCCTTTTGGGACTTATGCATTTCGAATTATGCCATTTGGCTTGTGCAATGTGCCTGCAACTTTTCAGAGATGCATGATGTCTGTCTTCACAGACATGATAGATGATTTTATTGAGGTATTTATGGATTACTTTTCTGTTTTCGGTGATTCTTTTGATAATTGCCTCAATAAACTTGTTCTTGTGCTTGAGAGATGCATTGAATGTAACCTCACTTTGAGTTGGGAAAAGAGTCATTTCATGGTTACTCAGGGCATTGTATTAGGCCATGTTGTGTCGAGTAAAGGGATTGAGGTGGATAAGGCTAAAGCAGAGTTGATTGCTAAGTTACCCCCACCTACCTCTGTTAAGGGAATAAGAAGTTTTCTAGGGCATGCAGGTTTTTACCAGAGGTATATTAAAGATTTTTCTAAAATAAGCCAACCATTGTGTCATTTGCTTGGGAAAGATGTTCCATTTGAGTTTACTGCACAATGCATGCAAGCCTTTAATTCCCTTAAGGAAAAATTGACTAGTGCACCGGTAATTGTAGCTCCTGTTTGGTCTTTGCCTTTTGAAATTATGTGTGATGCCTCTAATCATGCAGTAGGAGCTATTTTTGGGCAAAGGGTTGAGAAATTTTTGAGAGTGATCTATTATGCTAGCTTGACCCTGAATAGTGCGCAAATGAATTACACAACAACTGAAAAGGAAATGTTAGCTGTTGTTTTTGCCTTAGATAATTTTAGAGCATATTTAATTGGGTCGAAAATTATTGTGCATTCTGATCATGCAGCTCTAAAATATCTTTTGACAAAACAACATGCTAAACATTGCTTAATTAGATGGGTGTTATTATTGCAAGAATTTGATTTCCAAATCAAAGATACTAAGGGAAGTGAAAATGTTGTAGCTGATCATTTATCTAGATTACCCTTCTTTAGTGAAAATCTTGCATCTAATAGCATTCATAAAAATTTAGAAGCATTTCTTGATGAGTAGTTGTTTGTGGTAATGAATGCACCTTGGTTTGCAGATATTGCTAACTATCTTGCTTGTGGTATTTTGCGTTCTGACATGTCATTTCAGGAAAAGAAAAGGTTTTTGCACGTGAGTAAATTTTATTTTTGGGATGAACCTTACCTATTCCGGATATGCAAAGATGAGATAGTTCGCAGGTGTGTATCTGAGGAAGAACAACTGAGTGTTCTTCAATTCTGTCATGACCTTCACTGTGGTGGTCATTTTGGAGGAAGAAAGACTGCAGAAAAGGTGCTTCAAAGTGGTTTTTACTGGCCTACTCTATTCAAAGATGCTCAAGAATATTGTAAGCATTGTGACTGCTGCCAAAGAGTGGGTAACATTGGGAGGAGGAATGAAATGCCCCTTCAATCGTATATTGTTGTTGAACTGTTTGATGTGCGGGGAATAAACTTTATGGGTCCTTTTCCCAAGTCTTTTGGTTATGAATATATTTTAGTTGCTGTTGATTATGTTTCAAAATGGGTGGAGGCAATCCCCACCCATACTAATGATGCTAATGTGGTTGTTAAATTTGTGAAGGAAAATATTCTTAGCAGATTTGGCACGCCAAGAGTGATAGTCAGTGATGGGGGAAGTCATTTCTGCAACAAACTTTTTGAGAAATTAATGCACAAATCTGGTGTGAAACACAAGGTAGTGACCCCATACCATCCACAGACTTCTGGACAAGTTGAAACATCCAACAAGCAAATAAAAGGAATTCTGGAGAAAACAGTCAACTTATTAAGGAAGGATTGGGCGAGTAGATTGCATGATGCATTGTGGGCATATTGGATTGCTTTCAAGACTCCTTTGGGTATGAGTCCATACCGATTGGTTTTTGGTAAGGCTTGTCATTTACCAGTGGAGTTGGAGCACAAAGCGTATTGGGCAATCAAGACTCTGAATTTAGACTTGGACAAGGCAAAGAGAGAATGTTTTCTGCAAATTTCAGAGTTAGATGAACTGAGGAATGAGGCATATGAGAGTTCGAGGATTTATAAGGATCACACTAAAGCACTTCATGACAGAATTATAGTGCAAAAGACATTGAGCCCAGGTATGAAAGTTTTGCTTTTTGTAATATCCCGAGATATACCTTAAAAGTTTTGGAGAAGTTGTTGTATTTGGATTTAATATATATGTGATGTATATGTATATGTCTAATTGTAATATCCCTAAGTGTGCCTAGAAGTTATGATAATATTGTTATTATTGAATTGAAGGTGTAAGTGATAAGTGGTAATTGTGTATGATTTATTTGAATGATAAAAGAAGTTAAGAGATAATGTATATGTGTAATTGGAAAGAAAAGCAATGTGTAGAGAGAAGTGTATATGTAGTGTATATGGTGATATATATGACATATAAGTTGGTCAAAGGGCTTGGTCAAGGGAAGAAGATATTTATATTGTTAAGTGTGAAATTACCAAAATGGGCAAGAGTTTGTAAAGGGAATTAAAATGTGCATGAGGGTAAGATAGTAAATTACTTTTGGAGGAGTATTTAATGAGTGTTGACTTTAGGGTTTCTTCATCATTTCTTCTTCTTCTTCCTTGTGTGGCCGGCTCACCTAAAGCAAAGGAAGACAAGAGAGCTAAGTGAGGGTTTGATGTTCTAAGCTTCAAAGTTGAGAGATATTTCAAGTAAACAAGTTGGAATTTCAAGAATTTCATGATTTTGGGTAAGTTTGCTCTTGTTTACTCTTGTTATTTTTGAAGTTATGCTTGAGTTGAGTTGTGATTTGATGATGGTATGATTAAGTTGCTTATGGTGTGATTTTAAGTATTGATTTTGCTTGATAGATGAGAAGTTGGGTTGGTGTTGGTGATGGAAGAGTAAGAGTTGTGTTTAGTGAAATTGTTTCTGTTTTACAATTAGTAAAGGCTGTGATTTGTATGATTTTTAATTAATTATAGAAAAATGTTCTTGAAGTGAATTTTTGATATGTTGTTCCTCTATGAGTCTAGAATGACTGAAAAATATGTTGATTCGATTTTGGATAGGTTATGAGTTTAGAAAGATTATTTTTATTAGACCTGTTCCAGCAGGTACCTTAACTGAGACAGCTCTATTTCGGGATTTTTAATAAAATGTAGAAAAATCATATTCAATTGAATTTTGGATATGTTGTTTCTTAGTGAGTCTAGTATTTGAGAAAAATAATTTGGAACCACGTTGATTGAATTTGATTTATGGAATTCACAAAGTTCAGAACTGCTGCCAGGATGCAGGGCAATTGGGGCAGTCTGGTTAGGTGAACTATTTGACCGAGATTTTGTGTTCAGTTTGATCTGAAATTTTAAAGGAATGATTTTAAGATACAAAACTAAATTCTGTAAAAATTTTAGAATTTTTAGTCAAGTAGATTATTTTATACAATTTTTCAAAATAAGGATAAAATGGAGTCTAAAACCAGAATGTACTATTCATATGGTCATTTTGCTAATATTCCTTTTGGATTAGGTTTTGGAAGGAAGTGAATTGCCCTAAGTTGAGAAGTAAAGAACTCTTGAGAGAAGAAGAGTTTAGAGTTGTGTGAAGTGCTATTGAGGTAAGTACAAAACCCTATTTGATTTCATATATTTATATGACTTTGA
This sequence comes from Garcia nutans, assembly GCA_947685225.1. Taxonomy (NCBI): domain Eukaryota; kingdom Viridiplantae; phylum Streptophyta; class Magnoliopsida; order Malpighiales; family Euphorbiaceae; genus Garcia; species Garcia nutans. The sequence continues at coordinate 24,934,623 of CANTUV010000001.1, forward strand.
ACCTTAAACCATTTGATTATAAATGTGTTAAGAAATCTATTATATCATTGATACCTATGAGTATATCAATAAGAGTATATGAAATGTGAGAGCATTCAATAATGTATATACTATGAAAGATGAAAGATGTGATGATATGATTGTATGATATGATGATATAATAATGTAATTGATTGTGTATACTTAAATGATGAATGATTATATATGTAATAATAATGAGACATGAAATAGAGATTGAGATATAATGATGTATGAAGCTATCGTGATTGGCTATGATGATGTAAATGATGATTGAGGCATGTTTGCCTAATTGATGCCATTGTGATTGGCTATGATGAGGTAAATGATGAATTGTTCCAATGTGATTTGAGATATGGTGCAAATCTATTGTGTAATGTGAAATGAATTGAGAAAGTAGAGATAAATAGATGAACTTATCTGCCTCCTGCGGAACCATGCGGACCCCTGTGGATTGGGCAACCGAACTTGGACTACCGACCTGGTTGGGGGAAAGTTCGATTCATTCAGTGTTATACGTACCTATCTGCCTCCTGCGGAACCATGCGGACCCAGTGAATTGGGCAACCGAACTTGGACTACCGACCTGGTTGGGAGAAGGTTCATTAATGATAGTTTTATACATGCCTATCTGCCTCCTGCGGACCCCTGGGATTGGCAGTGGCCTGAGGCCCAGTGGACAACCGACCTGGTTGGGGAAAGGTTTGTATTTGCAGCTATGGTTGTTGGAAATAATGATGAACTTTGAATAACATATTAGTGTGTTTTGGGCCCGAGTATGTCTTTGTTGTTAATGTGATAGACAAATGTTGAAATAAATAAATATTGAGATCAATGATTGGTGAATTGTGAATATAACAATGTTATGTAGTCTGATATGTAATGTGTATATTGTTTGTGAGTATTAGTGATGGATTGTGGTTGATGATAATGGTTGCCTTTATTGGGAATATGATTTATGATTGGTAAACTATGATTTGTCGTAATGTTATAAGCATATATATATAGTTTATGAGGTTGGTAGAAATTTATGTGGAATGCATTGGAAAAAGGGAAAACAGGTTAAGAGAATGATAAAACATGATGCTAAAACTATGAGGTATGTTTATTTTGCAATGTATATTTTGTTTTTAATATTTATTTGTATTACTAAGCTTTTGGGCTTAGCGTGGTTATATTAATCGCGCAGGTAAAAGGTGATGGATTTGGAGTTAAACCATTATGTCTTGAAAAGGGCAAGTGTAGCTCGAGACCAGCTAGAAGATGGTGCATGCATGTATAAGTTAATATATATATTGCATTTTTTTTATAAGAATGTATTCATATGTATCAATAAATCTTTGGAAGAGACAATGTAATTATTATATATATGTGTTATTATCAAAAGGATAGTGATCTTGTAAATCATTTTATATAATAAAATGTACTATTGTTTTAGAAGTTAAGTAAAGATTTTTAATTGTAATAACTAGTGGCATCCTTATACTCTATATACTTACTTTGCGTATACAAAGTATATGTATGGTACTTATATAGAGTATCGGGGTGTTACAAATATTTTGGTATCAGAGCTTAGGTTCGAGATTCTCGGCCTAAGTAAATTTAAAAGAAAAGTTTTAAAAAGAAAAATGATGATAAACGAAAATGAAAAGAATGAAAATTTTGATACATGCATATGCATTAACATCTAGGTTGGTCTCGAAGGTGGTATTATATGAATTAAAATGTATTTAGATTATATGAGATGGAAAAATGTATGTAAGTTTAATTGATAAATTAAAGAATGGAAGTTTACTTGAGGAAAGAAAATTGTGAAATGTTGACAATTGAAATGTGATTATAATATAAAGAAATGATTGGAAGAATAAAGTTGAGAATGAGTTAAAAACAAAATCAAGATTAATGTATGTAATCTTTCCTCTACAATTTGAATCTCTTTCTAATAAACCTTATGTTTGGATTACTAGAAAGAGGAAACATTGTTGGATGGGTAATATGAATAGATATGTTGTTAAGTGAAGAAAGTATGGTGAGATATTAAGTGAGTTGGTGGGTATAGACAAAGTCTGACCATTTAAGGTTTGAATATGTAAAGTTAAAGTTGTTAAAAGAAAAAGAGATGAGATTGGTTAAATAAGAAGATATAATGGTGTTGGTTACATTGTTGTTTAGAATGCAAACATTGTAATTTTAATGTTAGAAATGTGATATGCTTGAGTGTTGTTAAAGCTCATATTAATGGTGGTAAGATGTGATAATGGGATTTTTGAAATGAGCTTTAATATTTGTGGAAAGGATATACTTTGATGTTGTTTTGTGGTATGTATATATAAGATGATTTTTTTTTTAAGTTGATATTAAGAAAACAAGATGAGTTCATGGAAGTTTAAATATAGTAGTAAGATGAGAGTTTTTAATGTTAATGGAGTTTGGATAAAGACTATGTAAACATCGATAGTTTAATGTAAATAAAACTTATGAGTTATGTGGAATGAATGTTATTGGATATAAAATTATTATGAATTGGGTAATGTGATTGATAATATGAGAATGATTACGCTTGCATTAACAGACTTGTGCAAAGCTAAGTCATGTAATAAGATTGATAGTGAGAATTGGATTAAGCAATGTTGGTTCAAGAAATTGAGGTTTGTAAGAACTAAACTTGGAAAGTGTATAGAGGTTATTGGGCTCAATGTGTATATGATTGGATGTAATATACATATGTATAAATATGTGAGTGATACATATATATATGTTGAAGGGTAAGCAAATGGATGTAAAGATGGTATACTAAATGTATTTAAAAATAAATGTGAAAGAGGTGTCACCTTAGTAATGTGACTAAGATTTTATGAAATATGATTATAGTTAGAATGTATATATGTGTGGAATAGATAAATAAATTAAGCCATGTCAAAAAGGGATAAGAATGATGTTGTGCAATGAGAAGAAATAAATGTAAAATACTTGAGTCGTTTTGGAAAGCAGTCCCGGATTGGATGCCACGACCGTGGCTCTTGAAGGCCACGACCGTGGGGACTTAAATGTTGATATAACTTGTAATTTGTGATCTAAAGGCTTAAAAATGAGACTGATATATGAATGTATTATATGTTGTGATGTGCATAAGGTGAGTTTGTTGAAGCATCAATGTCATTGAGTAATGAATTGCATAGGAAATGAGAAATGTAATGAAATGATTATAACACTTGAGCAATTACATAAAATGAATATGGTTTGAGAAGCTATGAAGAGTAAGTACAAACTACATTATTGCATATATTCATATAATTTTGAGATTGAATATACATTAAATGATATCGATGATGCATAAGAATAAGGTTATGTTGTGTGTAATGTGAATATTGATGATATACATGAATACTTTTATGATAAATTGATTGATGTGATTTGAGACATGATAATAATATAAATAACATGAATGAAGCATATTTGCTTATACGATGATGAAATGAGAATTTATTTGGGAAATATTGGACAGTAATATGGTTATAGGTTCAAAGTATGTGTATGAGGAAATGTTTTATGTATACATGTATAGTAAGAGATTGTAATGGAAAAAAAAATATAATGTATGAAATTTCGAGAAGAGATAAATTGGAAATAGAGTAATGAACGAACTTGTGTAAAAATTGTATATGATCAAATGTTGTGCATAGGAGATGTTAAAGATAATATATTTGAATATGAATTAGGCTATTAATGATCAAGTAATCAAGAACAAATTGTTTTGAAGTGAAGTTGGAATGTGCTAAATCTTGATGTAGTCAAAGTTTGGAGAATGGATATATATAATCCTTATGATCCAACTTAGTAGTGTAATTGAAAAGATTTGATTATAGCACAATTATGGTAAAACAGATAATTATGTTTCTAGTAACATGGTTGAAAGTTATGATTGGTAAATGTGTATCTTATAACTTTTGTGTTAACAATTTGGTTATAATTTTGAAAAGTAAAGAAAGAAAAGAGAATTGTGATAATATTTTGAGTTATGATTAATGTAATAAAAAGACAATTATTGTAATTATAGTAATGTTATAAAAAGGTGAAGAGATGGTAAATGGGAGAAAGTGTAACTTGTGATTGAAAGTTATATTGAATATGTTTGTGGTATGAAGTGAATAAGTGGATGATTTTAAAGTTTAAATGAGTGAATTATGAGTAATACATATGGTACGAGATAATCATGTGAATTTGGTGGAAATTGTACTAAGATAATAGAAGATAAATTATGTGTATATTGAAAGATAATTGGAAATGATTTGTTATTAATGATCATAGTTTCAAAAAGTTGAATATGGAGTTAAAGGAATTAGAAGGTGGAAATAAGTTGGATCTAATGGAATTAAGTTATATATATTGTGAAATCCAATGATAAATTTAAATAAGTTAATTGTTGGTTTGAATCAAACCAGATTGAATGTGGTATATTGTGACAAATTGATCGAATGATCTAGATTTCACTAAGATGGTGAATCAATACTGAGATTTAAAACGTCCAGTTGCATTGGGAGTATATAATTTAATGATAATGTATATGATGTAATATCTTGATAGATAAATGGACATGAATGAATTGAATTATATCAATTGTAAATAGTGATTAAAGGGGAAAAGTTGATTATTTGTAAGTTAAGTTCAAAAGTATTGTGTTAACATTTATGTTAAGTGAGAAGTAAGATAAAGAGGAATTAAGTGTATGATAAATAAGAATATTATTATCGATTAAGGTTTGACAAAATGTCTATATTGAGAATAATTGTAATGACGGGATGATCAATATTAAGATATAAATCAATGATTTTTTTTTTTTTAGTGTAAGTTAAGAGAATAGTTATAAAGAGATGAAGTGGTAAAGTATTTGAATGTAATAATGGGACGAAGATGATTGGATTCTTGTATATAGATAAGGTATTTGGGATTGTAATGAGTTATTTTGAATATTGGATAAAAATGTAATAAGATATATATATTATGACAAGTTATGGAATTGAAAAAGATGATTGATTCTAGTAGGAAGAATACACATTATGTGAGTTGATGAAACCAGCATATAAGAATACTATTCATCTTATATGAAGATTTAAGATGGCGTATTGTTAAGAATGGAGTGTTATTGAACTGGATAATTTCGAGGACGAAATTATTTAAGGGGGAGAGAATTGTAATATCCCGAGATATACCTTAAAAGTTTTGGAGGAGTTGTTGTATTTGGATTTAATATATATGTGATGTATATGTATATGTCTAATTGTAATATCCCTAAGTGTGCCTAGAAGTTATGATAATATTGTTATTATTGAATTGAAGGTGTAAGTGATAAGTGGTAATTGTGTATGGTTTATTTGAATGATAAAAGAAGTTAAGAGATAATGTATATGTATAATTGGAAAGAAAAGCAATGTGTAGAGAGAAGTGTATATGTAGTGTATATGGTGATATTTATGACATATAAGTTGGTCAAAGGGCTTGGTCAAGGGAAGAAGATATTTATATTGTTAAGTGTGAAATTACCAAAATGGGCAAGAGTTTGTAAAGGGAATTAAAATGTGCATGAGGGTAAGATAGTAAATTACTTTTGGAGGAGTATTTAATGAGTGTTGACTTTAGGGTTTCTTCATCATTTCTTCTTCTTCTTCCTTGTGTGGCCGGCTCACCTAAAGAAAAGGAAGACAAGAGAGCTAAGTGAGGGTTTGATGTTCTAAGCTTCAAAGTTGAGAGAGATTTCAAGTAAACAAGTTGGAATTTCAAGAATTTCATGATTTTGGGTAAGTTTGCTCTTGTTTACTCTTGTTATTTTTGAAGTTATGCTTGAGTTGAGTTGTGATTTGATGATGGTATGATTAAGTTGCTTATGGTGTGATTTTAAGTATTGATTTTTCTTGATAGATGAGAAGTTGGGTTGGTGTTGGTGATGGAAGAGTAAGAGTTGTGTTTAGTGAAATTGTTTCTGTTTTACAATTAGTAAAGGCTGTGATTTGTATGATTTTTAATTAATTATAGAAAAATGTTCTTGAAGTGAATTTTTGATATGTTGTTCCTCTATGAGTCTAGAATGACTGAAAAATATGTTGATTCGATTTTGGATAGGTTATGAGTTTAGAAAGATTATTTTTATTAGACCTGTTCCAGCAGGTACCTTAACTGAGACAGCTCTATTTCGGGATTTTTAATAAAATGTAGAAAAATCATATTCAATTGAATTTTGGATATGTTGTTTCTTAGTGAGTCTAGTATTTGAGAAAAATAATTTGGAACCACGTTGATTGAATTTGATTTATGGAATTCACAAAGTTCAGAACTGCTGCCAGGATGCAGGGCAATTGGGGCAGTCTGGTTAGGTGAACTATTTGACCGAGATTTTGTGTTCAGTTTGATCTGAAATTTTAAAGGAATGATTTTAAGATACAAAAATAAATTCTGTAAAAATTTTAGAATTTTTAGTCAAGTAGATTATTTTATACAATTTTTCAAAATAAGGATAAAATGGAGTCTAAAACCAGAATGTACTATTCATATGGTCATTTTGCTAATATTCCTTTTGGATTAGGTTTTGGAAGGAAGTGAATTGCCCTAAGTTGAGAAGTAAAGAACTCTTGAGAGAAGAAGAGTTTAGAGTTGTGTGAAGTGCTATTGAGGTAAGTACAAAACCCTATTTGATTTCATATATTTATATGACTTTGAACCTTAAACCATTTGATTATAAATGTGTTAAGAAATCTATTATATCATTGATACCTATGAGTATATCAATAAGAGTATATGAAATGTGAGAGCATTCAATAATGTATATACTATGAAAGATGAAAGATGTGATGATATGATTGTATGATATGATGATATAATAATGTAATTGATTGTGTATACTTAAATGATGAATGATTATATATGTAATAATAATGAGACATGAAATAGAGATTGAGATATAATGATGTATGAAGCTATCGTGATTGGCTATGATGATGTAAATGATGATTGAGGCATGTTTGCCTAATTGATGCCATTGTGATTGGCTATGATGAGGTAAATGATGAATTGTTCCAATGTGATTTGAGATATGGTGCAAATCTATTGTGTAATGTGAAATGAATTGAGAAAGTAGAGATAAATAGACGAACTTATCTGCCTCCTGCGGAACCATGCGGACCCCTGTGGATTGGGCAACCGAACTTGGACTACCGACCTGGTTGGGGGAAAGTTCGATTCATTCAGTGTTATACGTACCTATCTGCCTCCTGCGGAACCATGCGGTCCCAGTGAATTGGGCAACCGAACTTGGACTACCGACCTGGTTGGGAGAAGGTTCATTAATGATAGTTTTATACATGCCTATCTGCCTCCTGCGGACCCCTGGGATTGGCAGTGGCCTGAGGCCCAGTGGACAACCGACCTGGTTGGGGAAAGGTTTGTATTTGCAGCTATGGTTGTTGGAAATAATGATGAACTTTGAATAACATATTAGTGTGTTTTGGGCCCGAGTATGTCTTTGTTGTTAATGTGATAGACAAATGTTGAAATAAATAAATATTGAGATCAATGATTGGTGAATTGTGAATATAACAATGTTATGTAGTCTGATATGTAATGTGTATATTGTTTGTGAGTATTAGTGATGGATTGTGGTTGATGATAATGGTTGCCTTTATTGGGAATATGATTTATGATTGGTAAACTATGATTTGTCGTAATGTTATAAGCATATATATATAGTTTATGAGGTTGGTAGAAATTTATGTGGAATGCATTGGAAAAAGGGAAAACAGGTTAAGAGAATGATAAAACATGATGCTAAAACTATGAGGTATGTTTATTTTGCAATGTATATTTTGTTTTTAATATTTATTTGTATTACTAAGCTTTTGGGCTTAGCGTGGTTATATTAATCGCGCAGGTAAAAGGTGATGGATTTGGAGTTAAACCATTATGTCTTGAAAAGGGCAAGTGTAGCTCGAGACCAGCTAGAAGATGGTGCATGCATGTATAAGTTAATATATATATTGCATTTTTTTTATAAGAATGTATTCATATGTATCAATAAATCTTTGGAAGAGACAATGTAACTATTATATATATATGTGTTATTATCAAAAGGATAGTGATCTTGTAAATCATTTTATATAATAAAATGTACTATTGTTTTAGAAGTTAAGTAAAGATTTTTAATTGTAATAACTAGTGGCATCCTTATACTCTATATACTTACTTTGCGTATACAAAGTATATGTATGGTACTTATATAGAGTATCGGGGTGTTACAAATATTTTGGTATCAGAGCTTAGGTTCGAGATTCTCGGCCTAAGTAAATTTAAAAGAAAAGTTTTAAAAAGAAAAATGATGATAAACGAAAATGAAAAGAATGAAAATTTTGATACATGCATATGCATTAACATCTAGGTTGGTCTCGAAGGTGGTATTATATGAATTAAAATGTATTTAGATTATATGAGATGGAAAAATGTATGTAAGTTTAATTGATAAATTAAAGAATGGAAGTTTACTTGAGGAAAGAAAATTGTGAAATGTTGACAATTGAAATGTGATTATAATATAAAGAAATGATTGGAAGAATAAAGTTGAGAATGAGTTAAAAACAAAATCAAGATTAATGTATGTAATCTTTCCTCTACAATTTGAATCTCTTTCTAATAAACCTTATGTTTGGATTACTAGAAAGAGGAAACATTGTTGGATGGGTAATATGAATAGATATGTTGTTAAGTGAAGAAAGTATGGTGAGATATTAAGTGAGTTGGTGGGTATAGACAAAGTCTGACCATTTAAGGTTTGAATATGTAAAGTTAAAGTTGTTAAAAGAAAAAGAGATGAGATTGGTTAAATAAGAAGATATAATGGTGTTGGTTACATTGTTGTTTAGAATGCAAACATTGTAATTTTAATGTTAGAAATGTGATATGCTTGAGTGTTGTTAAAGCTCATATTAATGGTGGTAAGATGTGATAATGGGATTTTTGAAATGAGCTTTAATATTTGTGGAAAGGATATACTTTGATGTTGTTTTGTGGTATGTATATATAAGATGATTTTTTTTTAAGTTGATATTAAGAAAACAAGATGAGTTCATGGAAGTTTAAATATAGTAGTAAGATGAGAGTTTTTAATGTTAATGGAGTTTGGATAAAGACTATGTAAACATCGATAGTTTAATGTAAATAAAACTTATGAGTTATGTGGAATGAATGTTATTGGATATAAAATTATTATGAATTGGGTAATGTGATTGATAATATGAGAATGATTACGCTTGCATTAACAGACTTGTGCAAAGCTAAGTCATGTAATAAGATTGATAGTGAGAATTGGATTAAGCAATGTTGGTTCAAGAAATTGAGGTTTGTAAGAACTAAACTTGGAAAGTGTATAGAGGTTATTGGGCTCAATGTGTATATGATTGGATGTAATATACATATGTATAAATATGTGAGTGATACATATATATATGTTGAAGGGTAAGCAAATGGATGTAAAGATGGTATACTAAATGTATTTAAAAATAAATGTGAAAGAGGTGTCACCTTAGTAATGTGACTAAGATTTTATGAAATATGATTATAGTTAGAATGTATATATGTGTGGAATAGATAAATAAATTAAGCCATGTCAAAAAGGGATAAGAATGATGTTGTGCAATGAGAAGAAATAAATGTAAAATACTTGAGTCGTTTTGGAAAGCAGTCCCGGATTGGATGCCACGACCGTGGCTCTTGAAGGCCACGACCGTGGGGACTTAAATGTTGATATAACTTGTAATTTGTGATCTAAAGGCTTAAAAATGAGACTGATATATGAATGTATTATATGTTGTGATGTGCATAAGGTGAGTTTGTTGAAGCATCAATGTCATTGAGTAATGAATTGCATAGGAAATGAGAAATGTAATGAAATGATTATAACACTTGAGCAATTACATAAAATGAATATGGTTTGAGAAGCTATGAAGAGTAAGTACAAACTACATTATTGCATATATTCATATAATTTTGAGATTGAATATACATTAAATGATATCGATGATGCATAAGAATAAGGTTATGTTGTGTGTAATGTGAATATTGATGATATACATGAATACTTTTATGATAAATTGATTGATGTGATTTGAGACATGATAATAATATAAATAACATGAATGAAGCATATTTGCTTATACGATGATGAAATGAGAATTTATTTGGGAAATATTGGACAGTAATATGGTTATAGGTTCAAAGTATGTGTATGAGGAAATGTTTTATGTATACATGTATAGTAAGAGATTGTAATGGAAAAAGAAAATATAATGTATGAAATTTCGAGAAGAGATAAATTGGAAATAGAGTAATGAACGAACTTGTGTAAAAATTGTATATGATCAAATGTTGTGCATAGGAGATGTTAAAGATAATATATTTGAATATGAATTAGGCTATTAATGATCAAGTAATCAAGAACAAATTGTTTTGAAGTGAAGTTGGAATGTGCTAAATCTTGATGTAGTCAAAGTTTGGAGAATGGATATATATAATCCTTATGATCCAACTTAGTAGTGTAATTGAAAAGATTTGATTATAGCACAATTATGGTAAAACAGATAATTATGTTTCTAGTAACATGGTTGAAAGTTATGATTGGTAAATGTGTATCTTATAACTTTTGTGTTAACAATTTGGTTATAATTTTGAAAAGTAAAGAAAGAAAAGAGAATTGTGATAATATTTTGAGTTATGATTAATGTAATAAAAAGACAATTATTGTAATTATAGTAATGTTATAAAAAGGTGAAGAGATGGTAAATGGGAGAAAGTGTAACTTGTGATTGAAAGTTATATTGAATATGTTTGTGGTATGAAGTGAATAAGTGGATGATTTTAAAGTTTAAATGAGTGAATTATGAGTAATACATATGGTACGAGATAATCATGTGAATTTGGTGGAAATTGTACTAAGATAATAGAAGATAAATTATGTGTATATTGAAAGATAATTGGAAATGATTTGTTATTAATGATCATAGTTTCAAAAAGTTGAATATGGAGTTAAAGGAATTAGAAGGTGGAAATAAGTTGGATCTAATGGAATTAAGTTATATATATTGTGAAATCCAATGATAAATTTAAATAAGTTAATTGTTGGTTTGAATCAAACCAGATTGAATGTGGTATATTGTGACAAATTGATCGAATGATCTAGATTTCACTAAGATGGTGAATCAATACTGAGATTTAAAACGTCCAGTTGCATTGGGAGTATATAATTTAATGATAATGTATATGATGTAATATCTTGATAGATAAATGGACATGAATGAATTGAATTATATCAATTGTAAATAGTGATTAAAGGGGAAAAGTTGATTATTTGTAAGTTAAGTTCAAAAGTATTGTGTTAACATTTATGTTAAGTGAGAAGTAAGATAAAGAGGAATTAAGTGTATGATAAATAAGAATATTATTATTGATTAAGGTTTGACAAAATGTCTATATTGAGAATAATTGTAATGACGGGATGATCAATATTAAGATATAAATCAATGATTTTTTTTTTTAGTGTAAGTTAAGAGAATAGTTATAAAGAGATGAAGTGGTAAAGTATTTGAATGTAATAATGGGACGAAGATGATTGGATTCTTGTATATAGATAAGGTATTTGGGATTGTAATGAGTTATTTTGAATATTGGATAAAAATGTAATAAGATATATATATTATGACAAGTTATGGAATTGAAAAAGATGATTGATTCTAGTAGGAAGAATACACATTATGTGAGTTGATGAAACCAGCATATAAGAATACTATTCATCTTATATGAAGATTTAAGATGGCATATTGTTAAGAATGGAGTGTTATTGAACTGGATAATTTCGAGGACGAAATTATTTAAGGGGGAGAGAATTGTAATATCCCGAGATATACCTTAAAAGTTTTGGAGGAGTTGTTGTATTTGGATTTAATATATATGTGATGTATATGTATATGTCTAATTGTAATATCCCTAAGTGTGCCTAGAAGTTATGATAATATTGTTATTATTGAATTGAAGGTGTAAGTGATAAGTGGTAATTGTGTATGGTTTATTTGAATGATAAAAGAAGTTAAGAGATAATGTATATGTGTAATTGGAAAGAAAAGCAATGTGTAGAGAGAAGTGTATATGTAGTGTATATGGTGATATATATGACATATAAGTTGGTCAAAGGGCTTGGTCAAGGGAAGAAGATATTTATATTGTTAAGTGTGAAATTACCAAAATGGGCAAGAGTTTGTAAAGGGAATTAAAATGTGCATGAGGGTAAGATAGTAAATTACTTTTGGAGGAGTATTTAATGAGTGTTGACTTTAGGGTTTCTTCATCATTTCTTCTTCTTCTTCCTTGTGTGGCCGGCTCACCTAAAGCAAAGGAAGACAAGAGAGCTAAGTGAGGGTTTGATGTTCTAAGCTTCAAAGTTGAGAGAGATTTCAAGTAAACAAGTTGGAATTTCAAGAATTTCATGATTTTGGGTAAGTTTGCTCTTGTTTACTCTTGTTATTTTTGAAGTTATGCTTGAGTTGAGTTGTGATTTGATGATGGTATGATTAAGTTGCTTATGGTGTGATTTTAAGTATTGATTTTGCTTGATAGATGAGAAGTTGGGTTGGTGTTGGTGATGGAAGAGTAAGAGTTGTGTTTAGTGAAATTATTTCTGTTTTACAATTAGTAAAGGCTGTGATTTGTATGATTTTTAATTAATTATAGAAAAATGTTCTTGAAGTGAATTTTTGATATGTTGTTCCTCTATGAGTCTAGAATGACTGAAAAATATGTTGATTCGATTTTGGATAGGTTATGAGTTTAGAAAGATTATTTTTATTAGACCTGTTCCAGCAGGTACCTTAACTGAAACAGCTCTATTTCGGGATTTTTAATAAAATGTAGAAAAATCATATTCAATTGAATTTTGGATATGTTGTTTCTTAGTGAGTCTAGTATTTGAGAAAAATAATTTGGAACCACGTTGATTGAATTTGATTTATGGAATTCACAAAGTTCAGAACTGCTGCCAGGATGCAGGGTAATTGGGGCAGTCTGGTCAGGTGAACTATTTGACCAAGATTTTGTGTTCAGTTTGATCTGAAATTTTAAAGGAATGATTTTAAGATACAAAACTAAATTCTGTAAAAATTTTAGAATTTTTAGTCAAGTAGATTATTTTATACAATTTTTCAAAATAAGGATAAAATGGAGTCTAAAACCAGAATGTACTATTCATATGGTCATTTTGCTAATATTCCTTTTGGATTAGGTTTTGGAAGGAAGTGAATTGCCCTAAGTTGAGAAGTAAAGAACTCTTGAGAGAAGAAGAGTTTAGAGTTGTGTGAAGTGCTATTGAGGTAAGTACAAAACCCTATTTGATTTCATATATTTATATGACTTTGAACCTTAAACCATTTGATTATAAATGTGTTAAGAAATCTATTATATCATTGATACCTATGAGTATATCAATAAGAGTATATGAAATGTGAGAGCATTCAATAATGTATATACTATGAAAGATGAAAGATGTGATGATATGATTGTATGATATGATGATATTATAATGTAATTGATTGTGTATACTTAAATGATGAATGATTATATATGTAATAATAATGAGACATGAAATAGAGATTGAGATATAATGATGTATGAAGCTATCGTGATTGGCTATGATAATGTAAATGATGATTGAGGCATGTTTGCCTAATTGATGCCATTGTGATTGGCTATGATGAGGTAAATGATGAATTGTTCCAATGTGATTTGAGATATGGTGCAAATCTATTGTGTAATGTGAAATGAATTGAGAAAGTAGAGATAAATGGACGAACTTATCTGCCTCCTGCGGAACCATGCGGACCCCTGTTGATTGGGCAACCGAACTTGGACTACCGACCTGGTTGGGGGAAAGTTCGATTCATTCAGTGTTATACGTACCTATCTGCCTCCTGCGGAACCATGCGGACCCAGTGAATTGGGCAACCGAACTTGGACTACCGACCTGGTTGGGAGAAGGTTCGTTAATGATAGTTTTATACATGCCTATCTGCCTCCTGCGGACCCCTGGGATTGGCAGTGGCCTGAGGCCCAGTGGACAACCGACCTGGTTGGGGAAAGGTTTGTATTTGCAACTATGGTTGTTGGAAATAATGATGAACTTTGAATAACATATTAGTGTGTTTTGGGCCCGAGTATGTCTTTGTTGTTAATATGATATACAAATGTTGAAATAAATAAATATTGAGATCAATGATTGGTGAATTGTGAATATAACAATGTTATGTAGTCTGATATGTAATGTGTATATTGTTTGTGAGTATTAGTGATGGATTGTGGTTGATGATAATGGTTGCCTTTATTGGGAATATGATTTATGATTGGTAAACTATGATTTGTCGTAATGTTATAAGCATATATATATAGTTTATGAGGTTGGTAGAAATTTATGTGGAATGCATTGGAAAAAGGGAAAACAGGTTAAGAGAATGATAAAACATGATGCTAAAAATATGAGGTATGTTTATTTTGCAATGTATATTTTGTTTTTAATATTTATTTGTATTACTAAGCTTTTGGGCTTAGCATGGTTATATTAATCGCGCAGGTAAAAGGTGATGGATTTGGAGTTAAACCATTATGTCTTGAAAAGGGCAAGTGTAGCTCGAGACCAACTAGAAGATGGTGCATGCATGTATAAGTTAATATATATATTGCATTTTTTTTATAAGAATGTATTCATATGTATCAATAAATCTTTGGAAGAGACAATGTAACTATTATATATATATATGTGTTATTATCAAAAGGATAGTGATCTTGTAAATCATTTTATATATTAAAATGTACTATTGTTTTAGAAGTTAAGTAAAGATTTTTAATTGTAATAACTAGTGGCATCCTTATACTCTATATACTTACTTTGCGTATACAAAGTATATGTATGGTACTTATATAGAGTATCGGGGTGTTACACTTTTTAATTCTCGTCTCTGTCTGTTTCCAGGAAAACTCAAGTCTCGATGGAGTGGTCCTTTCGAGATAACTTAGGTATATCCTTCTGGTGCTATAGAATTGCTTAACTCTCGAACAAATGAAACTTTTAAAGTAAATGGATAGAGAGTTAAACCATATAATGAAGGGTTCCAAGAAGTAAGTATCATTGATAGCACTTTGATCTACGATCCTTAAGTCTTGCAGTAATATCCTGCTACACGACATTAAAGAAGCGCTAAATGGGAGGCAACCCATCGGTTTGCATTTCTTTTCATAGTTATAATTTTATATTCAGCAATTTTAATTTTATATTTGGTTTAAATAAATGGAATGGGTGCTTTGATCGGTTTTTATTGTGTTTCAGGGTTAATCAAAGAAGAGGATTGCATTTCTTTAAGATTTGGTGACACAAAAAAAAATGGCAGTGAAGGACACGGCCACTTGACACGGCCAAGCCACTGGTCATGTCAAGCCAACCCAAAGTCACCAATTCGCACAGCACCTGACACGGCCAACAAGCTTGGCCGTGTCCCATAGACACGTCCAAGCTTCACCCCAAGTCCCTTCTCTTTGTTTTTGCAACCCTTTATTTACAGTGTCAAACACACCCATGGGACACGACCAAGTCACTGGCCGTGTCCCTCCAAACTCATCAGACACTGCCAAGCTCACCCAAGCTTGGCCGTGTCCCTTCAATTTTAAAGTTTAAAAACACAGTTTTAGCACTTTTCGTTCATTTAAATCCCTAGTTTTCTTTTTGTTTCCTTTCTCTCTCTCGACTTTTCTCTCACAAAACCTCCATTGTTGTTCTTTCAAAGCTTCCAAAATCCCATTAATTCTCAATTTCCTTCACCAAAACTAAAATTAATCTATTCAATCTTCTTCTTCTCTCATAAAAAAATCAATCTAATCTGTTTAAGTTTCAAATTTTTCCAAATCTTTCAATATGCCAAGAACAAAGATGGTGTCTCACCATAAGAGGAAGCGACCTCCAACTGCAGCTGCATCTTCATCTTCTTCATCTTTAAAGAGAGCTACTCTTTTGGCTAGGGGTTTCTTTCCGACAAGGTATGTCAGCGATGAATCCCTTAATGCTCTTCATATTAGGGATAATTTTTATAGTTATGTTCAAAACCTTGGGTGGGAGAACCTAGTCTCCTTTCGACCTTTGCAATTTCAAGAGCTTACTTTGGAATTTTTAACATCTCTTAAGGTTGAAAGAGATGAACAGAAGATTTGCTCTAGCTTGAATTTTAAGTTGCTTGGGAAATCATTTGTAGTTAGTATTGAGCAATTGAATGTTATATTTGGTTTCCATCAACACGGTGAAAAGTCTGTACCTAAGGATTTTAAACAACAATTTGCTTGGGGAGCATTGGGCTCGGGAACTTATGTGGCCAAATCGGCCAAGGCAACTAAATTGAGTAATCCAACTCTTAGGTATTTGCATCGCTTTATGTCCTGTGGGTTCTTTGCTCGGAAGGAAAGCCCAGGTGTAGTGGAACTTAGTGAGCTCTTTTTCTTAGATTGTGCTTGTAATGCAATACCCATTAGTACCGGCTATTGGTTGGCCGATGTTTTTGATAATGTGGCAAACAAAAAGAAGGGGGCTATTTGTATTGGAGGATTGGTTACCACATTGGCAACAACCCTTCTTGATGATTTTGACCCGAGTACCTGTCGTATGACTAAAATTACGGGTAATGATTCATTGGATTTGGCCACACTTGAGAAGATGCATATGGTGGTGAATAGGGGAGGGGCCTATGTGATGGCTTCAGCTGAGCCAGAAGCACCGGGGGGCAAACAAAAGAGAACACGAGTCCAGGAGAAGTCCGACTCGGATTCTCTTGATTTGGAAGAAGATGCTCCGATACCGGATAATCAGGAGATACTTAATAGGATAGAGGCATTGGAGAGCAAGGTCGATCGTAACCATGCTGCGGTCTTGCAACAGTTGGACCAAATCAATAGTAACCTTGCTAAGATTTTGAGTCTCCATCCTTTGGCTGCATCATCATCACATCCTCCTTCACCGTAGATCAAATTGGCTCTAATCTTTTGAGAGAATTCCTTAATTTCTTGTCTTTAGTTATAGCATATTTTCATTGTTATTTTTCATTTTTGTTTTTAATGTTAACATTTTGGATATTTTATTTTATATATTGTATTTTGTTTTTGAACTATTACTGTGCGTTGTGCACGGCATAATTGTTAGAAACTTATTGACTTTTCTGTGATTCTAGCATTATATTTGAGACTTTAGTATCAGCATAGAGATTAGCTTTTGAATTCATTCAGGATCAATTTTCACATTCTGCAATTCATGACATATAAATCTTTGAGAACCCACCCTTTGTGAGTTTTGAGCCTTATAGATTGAATATTATAGTCAATTGATTTTCTTTTCTTAAGTGTGCACCTTCATGATTTTGCATCTCTAGAGCTTGCTTTTGCATACTAATTGAACTCACATTATGATTTAATCTCAAGTTTTAAAATGATGAAGGCAAATTAGGATTATCCCTTTAGCTTAAAAAGACCTCCCTTAATTATGAATTCCTTAGTGAGCCAAGTTGAGCCTTTGACTTTTTCTTGATTGATCAACACAATTCACAACTCAACATTTTCCTATTATCATCATACCTGCATTAAGGAATGGAGTTTCTTATGATATGACAATAGGGTGGTTTAATTCATAAGTGTGGGGTAAGCAATTAAAATATATATATATATAAGAAAATAAAAGGGAAGATATATATATATATATATACAAAATTCATATTTTTTTAGCATTAGTCATCAAAGAGGAATGTCGACTCATGTACTTTTCTTTAAGTATGCAAGTATGTGCGATTATCAAGGGTTGATGAATATGCCATTTGAGGGAGTTATGAGTTTCTTAGCAAGAGTATTGTCTAATTTAGATACTCCATTTTCTGATGTTCCAACTTAAATGTCTTTTCTCACACCTTCACCTTAGCCCCATTACATCCAAATAAAAGACCTTCGGATTATTTCTTGAGAAAATCAATGACAGAGATTGGATAATTAATCAAGTTTATGGCAGTATGCAGTCATGAAAAGTTTGAATGAATTAACCTTTGAAATCGAGTGAAACACTTAGATGAGAGATGAGATTTGTTATGTCTGGATTAATGAATGAGTTAAGAAAATCTTGATTGAAGTAAATTGCAATTATTTATGGTGAGTCTTAAAGGATTTCATCTTATATACTGGAATTATAATTAAGGTTGTTTGAGTTTTTAATTTATGCCATGTGAATTTGCTTGAGGACAAGCAAAGTTTTAAGTGTGGGGTAGTTGTTTTATTAGTTTTTGTCGTAGAATTGTATCTTATTTATTATGATGATTATTGTTTTCTTTAGGTATTTTGGTAGTTTTAATCTGTTTATTTAGTGTTTTCATCAATTTTGGTAGTTTTAATTTATTTCAGTGTTTATGTCATTTTTGTCCTAGTTTTTAATGTGGTGTTTATGTGTTGTTGGTTAATGTTTATTTGATTCTTGTTTAAAGTTTGTTTAAGTGTTTGTTTTAGGTTAATATGCAAAATATTTCCTTGGAAGAAAGAATAGCTTGAAGCAGCAAGACACGGCCAAGCCACTGGCCGTGTCTCACCTTAAAGGCAAAACCAAGGAACCAAGAGAGGAAGGAAAATTTGGGCAGTAACTGACACACTCAGATGACACGGCCAAGCCACTGGCCGTGTCACATGACACGGCCACAAGCTTGGCCGTGTCACATACTTAGCCAAGGAAGAAGACCAAAGAAAGAAGAGCAAAGAACGAAGGAATCAGTAGGTGACACACTCAGGTGACACGGCTAAGCCACTGGCCATGTCACATGACACGGCCAGGAGCTTGGCCGAGTCACACTCAATTCCAAAGAAGCAAAGATGAAGGATTACACAAAAGCGGACACATCCAAGTGACATGGCCAAGCCACTAGCCGTGTCACATGACACGGCCACCAGCTTGGCCGTGTCACTCCATGGACTAAAGGAAGAAAGAAAAC
Organism: Garcia nutans; assembly: GCA_947685225.1. Classification (NCBI taxonomy): domain Eukaryota; kingdom Viridiplantae; phylum Streptophyta; class Magnoliopsida; order Malpighiales; family Euphorbiaceae; genus Garcia; species Garcia nutans. The sequence continues at coordinate 24,953,711 of CANTUV010000001.1, forward strand.
GTGGATTTTGAGCAAGGTTTCGTATAAAAAAGAGGATTAGGGTTTTTGAAACGAGAATTTTTTATCAGCCGTCAAACAAAAACTTTAGGGTTTCCATTGGTTTTCTTGGAGAATTTTGATTACACTTTGATGAAAACAGTCTAGATTAAATTTGTTTTTGCCATTGCAATATTCTTCTAGCAAAGATCTGAACAAGAGATTCTTCAGAAGCTAAAGGAAGTTTGTAATTTGGTTTTGTTCTCAAACTTTGCCTCTTAAGTTTCATTGGAATTGTATTCATGAATTCTATTATGTCTAAATTAATTTCTTTGAATTTTAATGAGATGAATATGTTTGATAGCATTATTATGAACTAATTTAATCTAGTCTAGGGTTTGTATGGATCTACTATGATTGTATGAAATGGTTATTACTCTTAACTGAATTAGTTCTTTAGCCTTAATTGAATGGATTACTGTTAATATATAATTGATTGGCCACCAATTATGTGTGTGAGGTATTAGATGAAGGATTGAGAAATGAAGTCTAATGCTGGAACAATTCAATTAGGGACTTAGGTGAGTTAGAAATATAAACCTAAGAAAAAGATCATTTCAATTGTAACAAGATAATTTGAAAGAGGATTGAATACGAGAGCTTATTTCCTAGATTCGATTAATTAAGTTGCTTGAGATCTAATCTTTGAAATTAAATTGGTTGAGAGGAATAACCGTTCATACATATAAGTTAGTAGAGAAGTGCAAACCCTAGACCTTTCTATTAAGTGAATCAATATATCAGCTCAGTTTACTTTTATTATTTTAAACTCCACTCGATCTGTCTTCATTAGTTGTTAGCAATTTAAATTTATTTGTTATTTGCAATCTTATAATCAATTAGCTTATCTAGCTTCCTTGTGAGACAACCTTGAGGTGTTCACCAAGATACTACAGCAGCCTCGTATACTTGCGAGTGTAGTTCTAGTAGTGTTAATTAGAGCGCAACACACACACATACATATATATATATATCAATATATATCTCATATTTGCCAAGTTATAACATTTGGCTCAGAAACCTTTATAATTTATATCATTTACAAGTATACAAACATAATGTACATTATAAGAACAAGTTTTAAAAAATTAAATATTTACATTTATGCAGTGGCTCTAGTCCATGGCAGCCTAACAAAACTTCGAGTGAATCTGAAACCCTAGACCTGCTCATGTTTAGAAGGGCTCTCTATGTCAACCTATTCACCTGCACGATAAACAAATCGTGCTAAGCTTTTTCGACTAGAAGTGCATACTTTTATAATGACTTAAACTTAAAGAATAATGAAAAATGTTTTTTCAAGTAAATCTTATAATGTGAACATACAAGAACATATTAAAACTTAAACATTTTTCACTTTAAACTAACACAAATTACATTCACATGCATTGGGCCCAACTGACCCTATACAATATTTATGTTCCAAATATATTATTTTGAACCATTTGACACCTAGTGTCTAGCCTGAAGGCAAATAATAATGATGCCCAATGTCTAGCCCGAAGGCAAATCATATATGAATGACGCCTAACGTCTAACTCGAAGGCAATAATAGGCATGCCATATCCAAATCACCAAACACAACATTTTAGAACATGATATTATACAATGTAACACACATATCATATACATTCTACAATCAATTTTCCATCTTATAATTCCATTTACTCTTTCTTTTTTCCATAGTCATGCATAATTCCCATAATTTATCCATAATTCATCACATTTTCAACATTAAATGTCACATCTAAAATGTGACTTTACTACCCGCATACTTTGGCCAATTTTTTTTTCACTTTTTTCTTAATTATCATATATTATTCATTTTAGCCACTTACATTGGTTTAACACAATACACTTAATGCATTTAACATCATTCAGAACCAATAATGCAATACATTTGAAAATACAATCCAAAGTAGCTTGGCAAATTCTTGATATTAATAATGGACTAAGCTAAATTAAAAGTAAAAGTGTTATAACTCATCAAAATATGCACATACCTTAATCCAAGACAAAATTCCAAGCTAAAATCACCCTTTACCCTTCACTTCCAAGATGCCCTTCACTACTTCATTTGGGCATTTACCAACTAATCAACACCTAACCAAAATGTAAATGTATATTATGCATTAGAATCATATTTCTACATATTCTAACTACTAAAAATCAATTTAGCACATTTCCCTCTGTTTAGTCCATTTTTGTACTAGTTTTTAGTGTGATTTTATGTGTGTTTTAGTTAATGTTTTGATTAATTGTTGTTTTAAGTGTGTTTAAAGTGTTGTTTTTAGGTTTAGGTGGAAAAACACCCTTGGAAGATCAAAACAGTGGAAAACAGAGCAAAAATGAAGAAACAGTAGCTGACACGCCCAAGAGACACGGCCAAGCCTCTGGCCGTGTCTCACCTGATGAGCAAAACCAAAGAACAAAGCAAGAAAAAGCAAAAATCAGGCAGAAGGTGACACACCCAGAGGACACGGCCGTGTCCTTGGCCGTGTCCCCCCAAAAATGCCAGACACGACCAAGTTGACCCTGGCTTGGCCGTGTCACACTCCAAAGGAAAAGAGAGGAAAATCACACAGAAGCAGACACGCCCAGGTGACACGGCCAAGCCTCTGGCCGTGTCCCATTTCATGCCAAACATCCAAGGAGCAAGCAAAGAAAGAAAGACAGGCAGTAAGGGACACGGCCAGCTGACTTGGCCGTGTCCCATGAAAAATCAGGAGAGACACGGCCAAGCTTGTCTTGGCTTGGCCGTGTCACCCAAAACTATTTTGATTTCTTTTACAGAAAGTGGGGAACAAAGTGGGGAACATTGCTTTTTGCTTGCCAAAAGTAACACTAAACAAATATTTAGTGGGGAACAAAGTGAAATGGTGTGAGTTGGAAGGCATGGGTGTTGATTTTTGAATGAATTAAAAGGGATTGAAGAGGAAAATAGAGGGAGCTTTTTGGTTCTTGGGGAAATTTTCTGCAAAAACGTGGGAGAGGGAGAGAGTGACACTCTCCCTTGTCCCTTCACCTCCAAACCTCCATTTCCATCCTCTCCACCTTCTCCATCTTCCATTGATAGGATCTTTGAGGTTCTTTGGGATAAATTGGGTTACAAGTTCTCAAAGGTTGAAGAAACTTCATTGAAGGGAGTGGTGACTTGAGAAAGCTCCATTTCATCTTCCAAAGGCAAAATCAATTGAAGAGTTGGTGACTTGAGAAAGCTCCATCCAAAGGTTTGGTGACTTGAGAAAGCTCCATTCCACATTGCAAAGGGAAATCAACCATTGAAGAGGGCTTGAGTTCTTCATCATACATCAAGTGGAGCTAGGAGGAAGACTAGCAATCCTACTCTTGGCATCTTCACAAGGGGTTTTTCTATTCTCTCTTTTAATTCATTTCTATTGTTGTTGTTGTATTAAGAATATTGATATTGCAATGGACAATTTGTATTTGTGTTATATTGAGTTGAATGGATATTATAAATTGATGATGTTGAGCTAAATACCCATGTTTAGGGTTTGTAGCATATTTGGTTGAATGCTTTGATTTGATATTTACATTGATGTTCCTTGTTGATTGGTTGATTGTATTGCATTAAATGCTAGGTTGATAGATTAGCTACCTATTGATCTTTGAATATTGGATGATGGACCGAGAGGTGAAATCCGATATCGGAACTATATAATCAACCACCCTATGAATGAATTAGAAATATAAGTTCTAGGGTTTCATTAATTTGGTAATGTAAAAGAATTGGTCATTGTTAATTCATGAATGTGAGAACTAATGGATTGGTAATTGACTAATTAATCTTAAGGAACAAATTAATTTACAAGGTATTGTTAATGGACAATTGAGAATTGAGCTTTGATTGAATGGACCTATGACCCTAGGCACCTTCCCAAGAATCGATTCGATCTTGTACAACCATCACACACAACTCCACGCACGTTAATTTTAGGTTTAAATTATTCTTTCCATAATTCCAAACAACAAACTCTCGCATTTAAATAACTTGTCAATCAAGCTATTACGAACCACACCTTCTTGGGGAAACGACCTTGGGGCGATCACCTTTGCTACAGCTACCTCGTATACTTGCGAGTGACGCTTTGTAGTAGTACTTAATTCGAGCGCAACACCCTCCAACTTCTTAATTTTTGCCCTAATTCTCATTAATTTTGAAATACCATTCTACCCCAATTTAAATTGCATTTCAATTTTATTTCAATCATTAAAATCATACTGTAACATTATTTAAGCAATTTAATCCATTTAATATCAATTCTTTAACATTGTTCTTAGAAAATCCTAAATGCAATAATTACCCATCCAAACTTCTATCAAACTTGAATAAATTAACCAATCAACTGTAAAATCCTTGTTTCTACATCAAATTAACATCATCCATACCCATTTTAGCAATTATAAGGCACTCCATCAAAAATCCATATGTTACATATATGAAATTTCCAAAGAACTTCACAAAATTACAAGAAAGCTTTCTCCAAATCTTCCTTCAATCCTTAAAAAATCTTGTAATCGCGGTGTTTAGAAGAAGTAAAGACCACCTTGGTCACCCATGGAAAATTCAGCATACATTAGGAAGATGAAGAACAAAATGATTTTTTTTATTTTTCTTTCTCTTTAACTTTAACCATATATGTATATTTTATTAATTAATTAATTAATTAATTATTTTTAAAATTTAAATTTTCCTCTTCCATTCAAAATAAATTTAATTTAATATTTAATAAATTTCAAATTTTTCCCATCAGCTTCCACTATGGAAAATTATTTTAAATTTTTATTTTTTTAACATCTTAGTATTTAACCTTTGACTTTAACTTTTACTATTTGAATTTATATGTTATGTATATTTTCTTTATATTTCTTATATACATTGTATATTCTCCATTTTCCAACACCTTAATTAATCTTCCCACTTATTTATTAATCTTTTTTTCCTTTAATATTTTAAAAAAAATTTGTGAATGTTACAGACATTTGGTGAAGTTGGAGTTGCAAGAGTGAATTGGGCTTGGAGTTAGCATTTTGAAGGTTAATACATACTTTGATTCCATGCATTTTAATTGCATTTGGTTTAGCCTAACACATTATGAAATTATGAATGTCCTATGCTATTTTGGCTTTGGTTTTTACATATAAGAGGCATTGTGTGAGTGATGATGTATGAATTGCATATAAAGCAAGGTGCTAAGCCATTATAGAATGGCTAACAACTTTTTTTATGTACCAATTAAGAAAAGTGTGAATATGCATAAGTGATATGGGGAGTGAGTTGTTGCGCTCGATTAATTACTACTTCAAAGCGACACTCGCAAGTATATGAGGTAATTATAGTAACGGTGATCGCCCCAAGATCGTCTCACAAGGAAGGAATTATTTTGCAATAGTTTGATTTAAATAAAATAAATAAAATTAAGTGTGTGTTGTTGAATTGGTGAATTGTAATTAAAATTTGAAAGTAAAAATGAGTAGTAGTTGTGTAAGATTAATTCAATTCTTGGATTAATGCCTAGGGTTGTAGATCAATTTAATTAAAGCTTGAATCTCAAATTATCCATTAATATAACCTTGTAATTTAATTTGTTCCTTGTGTTTAATTTATCAATTATCAATTCATTAGTTCTCACATTCATGAATTAACAACAACCAATTATTTGAGTTTGCAAATTAAAAGAACCCTAGATCTTATATTGCTAATTCATTCTTAGGGTAGTAAATTGTATAGTTCTGATATCGAATTTCACCTCTCGACCCTTCATTCAATATATAGAGATCAATAGGTAGCTAATCTATCAACCTATCATTTAATCCAATACAATCAACTAATAATAAAGTATATTAATGTAAATATCAAATCAAGCCATTCAATCAAATCTACTACAAACCCTAGGCATGAGTAAATTAGTTCATCATCAATTTAAAATAAGCATTCATCTCAATATAAATCAAATTAAAATTATACATTGTAATATTAATGTTCATAATAAAATAACAATAATCTAGAAATGAATTAAAAGAGAGAATATGAAAATCCCCTTTGAAGATGCTAAGAGTTGAACTTCTAGTCTTCCTCCTAACTCCACTTCGAATATGATGAAGAACTAACAAGCCTTCTTCAATCAATGGCATTCTTCTTGAAAGATGGAATGGTAACTCTCTCAAGCTCCCAACTCCTTAATCAAGTTTTCTTCAAACCCTAACCTTCACAAGAGCTTGCTCACCCAATTTTATCCCAAAAATGCTAAGAGTCTTGTCTATGAAAGAAATGGAAGATCAATGGAAGATGAAGATGAAGGTGATGTTCATGGTCTCTTCTCAAGACAAAGAACAAGAAGATCAACTAAGAACAAGATGATAAAAATGGAGAATGAATGGTCTTTTAATGTTTCCAATATGTGCCCCCATCACTCTCTCTTCCAATCATGTAATTTTTTTTATTGCCAATTGCTTTTCCAACTCACCACACTCCCATTTGTCCCCTTATTTTTCCTTTTTTAAATCTTTTATTCCATAAAACAAGTCACCTATTACATCTTTTATTATTTATTTTCAAAAGAAAATGCATGTTGTCTCCCACTTGTCCCTTAACTCGTGCAAAATAATTCAAAGCTATCACATGAGACATGGACAAGTCATGAGTGACTTGGTCGTGTCACTCATTCTTCTTGGGACACGGCCAAGCCTTGAGGTCGTGTCCATGGCTGCCCAATATTTTTCTTCTTTTTCAGGTGTGATACTACCAAGTCACTGGTCGCGTCATGTGACATGGCAAGTGGCTTGGCCGTGTCTTCTACTTGTGTTCACCTCTGCCATTTCTTCCTCTTTTTCTTGTTTTGTTCAATTGGTGAGACACAGCCAAGATCTTGGCCGTGTCATGTGACATGGCTAGTGTCTTGGCCATGTCTTTTGAATATGTTCTCTCTTGTCTCTCATCTTGCTCTTCTCTTTGCTTTGTTCTTCAAGTGAGACATGGCCAAGGCCTTGGCCGTGTCATGGGACACGACCAATGCTTGGTCGTGTCTCCTGAATGTGTCAGTCTCTGCCCAAATTCTCTTAGGGACACGACCAAGCCAATTTGACCTAGTTGTGTCTTATGAGTGTGTCATGCTTCATTGTCTTGGATGAAGGGACACGGCCAAGCCATGAAGTGTCTTGGCCGTGTCTCATGCTTTCCACCTCATTAATCCATCAAATTTAATTAAAACTCTATTGTTTTGTTCTTCAACCTGGATCAAATACTTTAAACAAACTTAAGCACAAATTTAAAGAAACATCAAACAAAAGTCAATAAAATTACCCTAAAAATACATACACAAATGATCAAAACATGAGTCAAATTGCAAATGTAACTAAGGATATATGAAATGTGATCGAAATGTGTTAATAATATGGAAATTTTATCTAATTATGGAAAAGGGAATGAAAATGAATAAAATGTGATGTATGATACCTTATATAATATTATGTTCTAGAGAATTATATTTGGCATTATTGGATTGGCACGCCATTAGTAAATGATAATTTTTGATGCGCCTTTAAGCTAGACAAATTGGTGTCATTATTATTGCTGCACCTTTGGGCTAGATATGCTAATGTCAATAGGAGATGCACCTTTGGGCGGTATGTGACATTTGGATCCCCGATGTCACTATTAGCTGAAATAATATTTTTGAAACTTGAATATTATATAGGGATTTTTGGGCCCAATGTGTGTGATTGTAGTGACTGTTGTGTGCATTAAGCATACTACACATCATTACACAAGAAATGTACATAATGCATTTCTTTTAAATTTTTTTTATTATCAAAGTATGTACTGCTGGGCTTGTAGCTTCCCGCGATTATTTTCATCGCACAGGTGATAGGGTAGAGATAGAGAGCCCTATTAGACTAGACCATGTCTAGGTTTTTGAACTTGCATTTAAGGTTTGACATATCATGTGAATATTTGATTTTGTTTAAACTCTTTATATTTATAAACATTATGTTATTATGAAAAAATGCTGTAAAAATTAATTTATGGTTAAGTGTTGTTAAATGTTTGAAATACATTATATATATATATATATATATATGGCTATGGAAATTTTGATGATATTGGAGAATGATGGAATTTGTGATTATGTTTTGGCAGTGCATTTTTATGCAGGTTATGTCTTTGTTGGTTTTTGGGAAAAGTCCAATTTACAGATAAAACTCTGACGAATTTTTTCTAGAAATTTTCTTTTAAATTTGTATTTTTAATATTTATTTATTAATATATATTTATCTACTTATTAAATTTATTTAATAAAGGATAATCTATTTTAATAAAATTATGGAGAGTTTCCTACTAATAAACTTGGTGACATTCTTGTATTTTGTATACATATTTTACATATATTGAGTGTATGTATACATATGTAGAGTATAAGAGTGTTACAAGTATAATTCATAATAATTAAATAAAAAATATATCTAATAATATCACAAATTAAATTACAAAAAACTTCTTTATACACTACATTTATAGCTTTATTTGTAATTTGTCCATCATCATCATAAAATAAAATCTTCAAACCCTTTTTACTTGTCACTCTTGAAAGAGCAGCAAAAAGTTGTCAATGTGTAAACACGTGTCTCTTTAAAAATTACCCAATATGAGATAATGATTGGTCTTAACCTTTATTAATGATCATGGAAAAAGATAATATGATTGAAAATTGTCTTCACTGAAATTTAAAAGGTATTATTGAATTAGATGGAGTTAATGTCAATCTTGGGATGAGCTCTTTTTCTCTAGCCATAGTCTAGATAATATCTTTGCCTCAATAACCCAATTCCCAAGTCCTATGATAATCAATCTTGTACCATTACATAATCATGATGATTGATCTATTTTTCTCAACAACATTACAGAAACACTAATCTTTAATATGATAAAGCAATTTTGAACTCTAAAACACTTAATACTGTTTATGAATTTTGGTGAATGTACATGTTCTAAAGGCCCAAAGGCATTATCAGACATACAAACTATATCAAAACTCAAATATAATTTATTAGGACTACGATTAAGTGAAACCATATACTTATTTATTGATTTCACCATGTCAAGTGTAGGAGTAAGAGTCGCTCTATGCTAGAGATAATTCACATCACTGGAATGACTAAAGAAATCAGGATATATATTTTTGACAATTGCATATATGGGATCATCACAATGCTTTATGAGAAGATCATCAAGGATTTGAACATTTTCAATGCCATCAATTGAATTTCCTATTCTTCCATCACGAATTGCCAAAATTCAATCAAAAAAATTTCTTAGCTCATCTAAATATATGCCCAATTGATTTCCTTGCAACCTCATATTTTTTTGTCAGTTTTAAAACTTGAAATGGGGCCATAAATACGAAGAATTTAGAGTAGAATGGACAGTATCTTGCCTATTATCTTTTGCAATGGCATGTAAAATTTGTCTGAAATTATCTTCGAGAACCACTATTTTACCTCCAAATAGTTGATCTAAATTGATTACATTTTCAAATCTAATAATATGTTTAAGAGTTTGATCAAGGGCTTCAAAACAGTATCTATACATCATTGGTGCTTCATCCTAAATAATCAAATTTGTCTTAACAATAAAATTGGGTAGAGGACTACCTTGCTTTATATTGTATGCTGAATCTTTATTTGGATTGAGAGGAATTGCAAATCAAGAATGAGCTGTTCAAGCTCCTGATAGTAAAAGAGATGCAATACCACTTGATGCAACAGTTAACACAATATCACCTTTAGATCTTATTCCAGATGATATAGTCCTCCAAATGAAAGTCTTGCCAGTGCCTTCATAACCATATAAAAAGAATAATCCACCTTTGTCTTCATTCACCACTGTCATTATTTTATCATGTATAGATTTTTGCTCAGCCATCAAATTTATTAAAAGTTGTTGATGTTCCTTTAACAAAGAGCGCCTATTATAACGCAATTCATCAAGGATTAATCTATTACTAAAATCAACTTCTTCTTGATGGTAAACTAGCTTTGGCATTGTTGGAAAATCTCAAAAAGTTTTGCCGCAATGTTTCAAATTTTTTTTCAATTTTTGCAAGCAATGATTTTTCACCTCATCATCTGTTAGCTCTGCCTCTAAAAGAACAAAATATTATAGAATTAAAAAATAAATTATTTAAAAATTAAATATTTTAGATAATAATAATAAGCAAATTAAAGAAATTATTTGTAGAATATATTAGCATTAAAAGAAATAAAAAAAATACAAACAAGTTTAGCAATTATGATCAAGTATAAATAAGAAAATATAAGTTAAGTTAAAGTCATTTAAACTAAATACAGACAGGCTTTGCAATCATGATCCTATAATATCTTTTGGTAAAAAAATATAAATATAATTGAAAATTTAAACAGGATAAGAAAATATAAGTTGGATTAGAAACAATTGAAAATATATATTCAACTATTTTTAAATTTTATAAATAAAATCAAACAATAGATTTTATTATTTTCCAATTCATCACCTTTTAATTGAGCCTATAAGAGTGCAAGATAAATATTATATAAAATAAAAATAAAAATTACATGAAAAAATGATGTCGTCACAAAAAAATATTTATTTTTGTACATGAATTTTTTAATAGTACTCTTTTTTTATGGAGGAGATCATCTGACAATAATTCATGTTTCTTGTCAAATATATTTTGGTTGTGATATAGAATTTGATAACAACAACATAGCAAATAATTGGCTTAAGCAAGATGGCATTCCCTGTAATATCCCAATGTGTGCCCTAGAAGTTTGGATATAATTGTTGTTTGTTTGAATTATGTGTATATGTTATGTTGATAAGAAAAGAGATTGAAAAGAGAATATTTAGGTATTGTTTCAAAAGGAAAGTAATGTGTAGAGAGAAAGTGTATATGTTGGGTATATGGTAGTATAAATAACATATATATAAGTCAAAAGGGATGGTCAATGGAAGAGGATATTTATTTGTTGTGTGTGAAATTACCTAAATGGGTAAGTAAGTGAAAAGAGAGTTAAAACAAATGGAAATGGGTATTTAAGTAATTTCTTGTTTTGGAATACATGATGGAGATTTAAAGAGAAGTTGACTTTGTTTTCTTCGTTTCCTCTTCTTCTCTTTCCCATATGTTGGCCGGCCATTCCAAAGCAAGAGAGCAAAGTGATTTTTGTTTGTTTCAAATTCAAAATTGAAGGAAGAATCAATGGATTAATTTGGAGATTTGTGAAATTCATCAACTTTGGTAAGTTCTTTTCCTTGATTTTCCTTTGTTCTTTTCAATTTGTGTTTGGGATTGATGAATTGATATGGATGGTTGATTAGATATGTTTGTGGTATGTTTTTAAGTGTTGAATTTGATGTTAAGTTGAGAAGTTAATTGTTGTTGATTTTGGAAGTGTTGAAGTTGAGTTTGTTTTAGGGTTTTGAGTTGGTATGTGTTGTTAATGTTAAGTTTTGTTGATTATTTTCATAGATCTTCATGTTGGGTGTGTTTGTTGGAGTTGTAAGCATTAAACATGTGATTTTGGTCGAAGGCAGTAGCATTTTGGATGCCACGCCCGTGGCCCTTTGGTGCTATGGCCGTGGAGGTGTTGGATATTTTGGACAGATTTGGTTTCTATCCCACGCCCGTGGGGGTTGGGGTAGCCACGGCCGTGGGCTATAATGTGTGTTGATGGATTGTTAATTATGATCTAAAGGTCTAAAAGGAGGTTAACAATGCTAAATTGTATTGGAATTGATGTGGTTCATCATTGTTTTGGGTTAGGTTGTGAAGAAGGTGATTTGCCCTAATTTGGAAAGTGAAGAATCTAAGAAAAGGAAAGTGTTTAGAGTTGTGTGAATTGTTATTGAGGTAAGTACAAATCTTGCATTATTGCATTGTTAATGTATATGAATAATGTTATGTTGTGTACAAGGTGGAACATACATTCATATGATGTTGAGATTGAATATACATTTGATGATATTGATGATTCTTATGACCAATGTACTTTGTTATATTTATGTCAATGTTGCCATAAGTATAATGTGAAGGATATGATGTAAATGATTGTGTATTTGAAAGATGAGTTGCTATAATGTTATGTTTTACATAATGTGAATTGAGATAAGTAAGGCATGTATGCCTATGTGATGATGTTTAATGTATTTGGTTATATATACTTGAATAATGAAGTGTGATAATGTAAAAAGAGACATGAGGACATTGTGATTGGCTATGATGATTCAAAAGAGACATGAGGCCATTGTGATTGGCTATGATGATTCAAAAGAGACATGAAGCCATTGTGTTTGGCTATGATGATGAGAATTGAGAATGAAATGAATAATGAAATAATAAATGAATTGTGTGGCTAATGTGTTATTCCATTTTCAGAGTTTGTTGTTGGTGGCATGCCTATTATTAGTAACAATCTCTTGAAGTTAGGTTGGACTTGGTCCTTGAAGCCTAATTGAGATGTTACCACCCTTGAAGCTAGGTTGGGTTGGTTCTTGAAGCCAAGTTGGGTTGATACTTAGCATGCTTTGTTCCCTTTGAAGCTTGGTTGAACCTAATCCTTGAAGCCTAGTTGGGTTTATGATAATGATAAATGTGATAACAAAACCAAAGCATTAACTCTGAAAATTGAATGGCATATTAGTGTATGTTGGGCCCAATGCTTGTCTTTGTTTAAATGTGATTCATTAATGATAAAATGATTGAATAATGAGATCTATGGAAGAACTTTGCAATGGGATATGTATATATGTGTATGGTTGGTGAACTATGAGGGTGTAATATTAGTTTTCCACTTGTGATGTTATTTTTATTGCTAAAATGGGTGATATTGCATTGCATTAAAGCATAATGCTAGCATAATTTGTATTACTAAGCCATTGGCTTAGCGCGATAGTGTTGATCGTGCAGGTGACAGAGTTGAACCCGAGAGTTCCTCGAGACCAAGTGAGAGTAGACATTGAAGAATTTACTTTTGGACTTAAAGATCAGAGAAGAGCTGCCAATCATGTATATATTCTATGTTTTGTAAACTTTGGTTTGTAACATATTTGTAATAACTTCCGCTGTAAAATAATAAATATTTTATATATATCTATATATGGTGTCTTTTGAATTTCTTTTAAAATGTTTGAGATTGGTTTCACTTATTTACAAAGATATATGTTGTGTATTTTTTTTAAACTGTGACATTTCCTATATTCAGTATACGTATATTACGATCGTTTAAGCATGCTTAGTACCTATACGGGGTATAGGGATGTTACATTCCCCATTGACTTGCCTCCTTTATCGCATCCACATATTATTTATCATCATCCAATAAGCCAAGTGCATAACATGAATCTCTAAAAGTGTGATGTTTATAATTATCAATTGTCTTAAGATCCTCAGAGCATGTTGGACCTTTAATTACATTTAATAGTAATCTCAAATAATATAGCTCACTAGTTCCAAGTGGAATAAAGAAATTCCTTCCAATAGAAAATCCCAAAAGTTTTTCTTTTCTCCCATCTCTTCAATTTTGTTTCTATACAAATGTAAGAGGAAATTCTATATAAGTTAATTCTCTAGCTTCTGAAAATATTTTATTTGATGCAAACCAAGCTAAAAACATTTATTCATTTTGCACTTGGTCTATTAGCAACAATATCTATTGGATCATCATCGGAGAATATGACATTCTGCTCATTTGGAAGATGAAATGCTAACCTTTCTATAGATGGTTCTCTACAGTGAATTGGAAAGCTGAATATTCTCCAAATAGCTTTGCAAGGTGATATGTATTGACAATCATAATACATATTAATTTCATCTAAAAAATCATATATTTTTAAAGGAAATTCTAGTATAAAACAAACCATCAATATAAATGATTACTAATAATAATAATAATAATAAAAGAAACAACAATGACAAGTTAATTGATTTTGATTTCCTAATGATAAGAGATACATGCACATATATTAATTTAACATTAACATTGATGGAAAAATGAATGAAAAAATTATAAATCAAGCACTTGAGTATAACGGTATTTGACAAACTACAATAAATGGAGGATCACGAATGCATATGCAATGAAAGGAAATTTTGATTAGAACCCAAAATCAATTTTAATGAAGTTTTACATATTATTAACTTCAAGTTAATGAAGTGAATAGAAGTATATATTATATTAAAAGAAATTAAAAATATATATAAACAATAGTTATTGTTAATTAATATGAAGTAACAGGCAAACACAAAAAGAAAGATAGTATGAGAGAAATCTCTATAAAATTGTTTCTTTATCTTTCCTCAAGGATGTAGAGGTATATGAACATATATTTTTATACCTTAACAAGATAACTCCAACTATACTATTCCTTAAATATTGCTACACATAATCCCACAATAATAATAGCACATAAACTTAGTAAGAATTATTATTCACCTAGCATTACAATAGATATAATCCCACACAATTGCAGCATAGGAACATGGCTAGTAAACTTTTTTATAGTTAGCCTTCTAACATATTAGATAAGAAAAATTGGGCGCTCAGAAAGTAATAAATCAATCTTAATTTGTGGCAATTTTCATGGCATAAATAGATCGCTTATATGTGAATCATATACAAAATTAATACCACAAATCCATGCTTTAGAATAGCATGGTAATCAATATAAAAAATAAAATAAAAAAGAGACATGTTTAAGGAAGAGTAAGACTCGCTGACAAGCTATATAGGATATAGACTTCAGTAGAGTAAACAAATACTGTTCAAAATAACTCAAAATCACCTATTAAAATATTCATACCAAAAACTACTTGCTAAAAATATAAATATGCATTTGATTTAAAATATGATCACATTCAAAGTTTAATTGGTTCAACAATTCATGCATCCTTCTCTTTCTTAATCTTCAATTTCTTGACCTTGTTGCTTGAAAGCTGTGTATTAGGATCATCATCAACTTCAACTTTTGATGCTACATTCCCCAAACTATTCCTCTTAACTGGGGTATTTATAGGAGATGTAACCTCATTATCGGATATGGAATCCTACAAAAGTAAAAATAAAAAATTTTAAAAAAAAAGGAAAAATTGAGAATGTCAAAATTTCAAAAGACAGAAATTTTATTCATTCAAGTGTTTTTTTTTTCAATGGAAATAAAAAATTATTGTCACAATCACCTTGAAATCCTTTTTTCCATATGTCTTATTCATTATTGAAATATGGATCCTATTAAACAATGATAACATTATAATGAAAGTTATACTCGTAATAATATATTTTGATTTCATAATAAAATTTTAATATTTTAAGATCTCTAAGATAAGATCACATACAGTCAATGTATCTTGATTAGGATAATGATCATATTGCTTTAGAAGATCCTCATCAATGCTAATTTTAACAACAGTATAAGCTTCATCATGTGACTCAATGTTGGAGCTATTAACATTTACTTTGAACATGACTTTTCTATCAAGAATAGTATCCTACTCTGACGGATAGCAACCATCATTAGCAGTATTAGAAGTCTAAAATGGTATTAGTATAGAAATATTAAAGAGCACTAAAAAGTTAAGATAAAAGCAAATATGTCAACTAAACCTTCCTTCAAGTCATTGCAGACTTTCCTATGAGTTGCATAGCTCTGTGATCCCAAAGCAATAATGAAATAAATCAAGTTCCATCCATGACATGTACTTGAAACTTGTCCTAATAGGTAGTAGAGATTAAAATTATAAAGTTCCATTTTACTACACTTATGCAATAGAGAATATGGTCAATACCTATAAGCAGCAGAATAATCGAATCGTTGGCATTTTTTGCAGTAGAATTTATTTCCAATTTTATCCATCTTTTTTGGACACTTCTTACACCCTAGGAATGTCCATTCTCTATTGAGTTCTAAATCAACTATTGTTGCAACAATCAGAAAGCTTCCTTCCTATAAAAAAGATATAATATTTATACTACCTAAACAACATTGCAAAGCAATATGCATAAAATGGCAAAAAAAATTTTAATCACCTGCAGACATTGAACCAATTCCCAAATAAATTCCAAAAGCCCACTCATTAGAAATAGAATAGCTACGTATAGAAAAAATTTGACTGGTCATCTCAAAGTTAGTTTCACATGCACAAAGCAATATGAATTTACTCATGTTAGCAACATTCATAAATAAGTTCAAATGGGTTTCATTTGTTGAAACAGTATAATAAAAATGGTATTAATTCCATCAAAATAAATTTGTACCCAAATGTTTCTAATTATATGTAAGGTTATAAGTTTGGGCTAGTGTTCTTTTAAAGCAAAAAATTAACAAAGTTAATCAAATGGATATTAATTATTAGTAACTAAAACTAAAATATTTTTCCTGCATCTTTTAGCAATAATCCAAAAAAATGGTTGTTTCAACTTTCAAATTAATAATTTGCAGCAACATGAATAAAAACTTTTATAGATTTTTTTTATTTTTCAAATTTATTCTAATATTTTTTTGTCTTTCTATTTCTAAAAAATCATTGTTACTGCCTATTTAGCTTCAAAAAGATCAACACCATATTATTTATGATAGGCATATATATATGGCTAAAAAAACTTAAATTATTTACAACAAAAACAAATAATTAGATTCAATATAAATAATTCAAAAATGTATACAAGTGAAACTAGTTTCTTACATAAATTGAAGATATTATGGACAAAATTTATTCAATTGCTCATCTTAATCTTCAACATCTCTAAAACAAACAAGCAAATTTCTATCAAATATGAACAAAATCATATAATAAGTGGAAAAGTTTCTTACTTGAGATTGAAGAACAATAATGGAATATTCAAGAATAGTGAGAAGAGAGAGAGATAGAGAGAAAGAGGGAGAGAGGGAGAAAATATGAATTATTTGTAACACCCTTATACCTTATATATGTACAATACATACATTCAATATATGTAAAATATGCATATACGGTATAAAAATGTCACAGTCTGGTTTAATAAAAAATTTTTACTTTTCAAATTTAAAATCTTAAATACTTTAAAATATATATTCAAATAACAAATAAAATATTATCATAAATCATAGGTTCTAAAATAAGCATTTTTCATAAAAATATCAGGAAAAAATTCACCAAACTTTTATATGTAATTTGAACATTCCTAAATTCAATAAAACCACAACCTATATATGATAACACTCCCAAATAATATGAAATCACCATTTCACCCATATTCCACAATTTCTCCAAATTTCACAATACATTTATACTTATACATATATACATATATATATATATATATATCAAAACATATATCAACTCGCATTATAAAGTTTTTCAATACATTCTTTATAATTTACAATATATATACATCAAAAATATAATATAATATATGAAATATCAAAATATAATAAAAACATATACATGCTGGCAGTGTTTCTGATCTTGATGCCAAAAATCAACTCTACCATGAAAACCTCAAATCTAGACTTGATCCGGTACAGATGAACTCTTCGGCTCTACCGGATCTCCCATGTCACTTGCGCGATAAATTACAATCACGCTAAGCCAAAAGCCTAGCTGTATAAACTTTGATAACAATAAAGCTCAAATGCAATGCCAATGCACAATGTATATGGATATCATATCTCATATCATTTCATTAAAACATATTTTTCAATTTTTTCAAAAATCACAATTCACATAAAAGCAAACACAAGCATGGGCTCAAAAGATCAAATATGTTATTCAAATTCCAGAGTTACTATCTTGGTCCATATTAACACCCAGTGTCTAGCCCGAAGGAAAATCATAGTGATGCCCAGCATCTAGCTTGAAGACAAGTGATGTCCAACGTCTAGCCCGAAGGCAAATCAAATAGTTGCTCAAAAGCTAGCCGAAGGCAAATAATGAGGATAACCTCATAGGCATGCCGCCAAACATAGAAATCTAAAAATTGAAGAACATACTAGGCACACAAATATTTCATATTTTTTATCATCAATTTCTTTCTCATTTTCCATAAACAAGCTAGGCACATTGCCTTATTTTCTCATTATCAACTTGGCACATTGCCTCTTTTCTCATTTTTCTCATTTCATATCATCATATATCAACATATAATCATAATGTCTCACATTTTAAATTTACAGCACATTACCCAATTATTTTTGGGTATTTTCACATAATTCACATATGAATTACATTTTATGCACTTTAGCCATTAACAATGGCTTTTTAACAATGTCCTTAATGCATAAACAACAAATGGCATTACCCAAACTATTTGGGTCATTTTCACATAATGCACATGTTTCATATTTTATGCAATTTAACCATTAACAATGGCTTTTCACAATGCATATAATTCATACATGACATTACACATGTCATAGCCCTTTATTCATAAATAATCAATGCATCGAGTAGCTTAACACATTTTTCAATTTAAAAAGTGTTAAGCCCAATATAAATGTAAACATGTCTAATTCATCCAAATTT
Source organism: Garcia nutans (assembly GCA_947685225.1). Classification (NCBI taxonomy): domain Eukaryota; kingdom Viridiplantae; phylum Streptophyta; class Magnoliopsida; order Malpighiales; family Euphorbiaceae; genus Garcia; species Garcia nutans. The sequence continues at coordinate 24,972,301 of CANTUV010000001.1, forward strand.
TGTACTTACCTCTAAAAACAACCAAAAGCAAGCTCAAACACCACCATCAACTTTCTCTTCCAACTTGCCCTTCAACACTTGGATGGGGCAAATCAATACTCCTCAATGCCTATACCAAATGTGACCATAAATAATCATTTAGTATCACATTCTAAGGCATTTTCAAACTTAAATCATAATTAAACATCATTCAAACAAAAATACCAAAGTTAAGGCTAACCTCACTTTAACTTTGGAATACCATACTAGGCCATTCAATTTGGTATTTTAAGCTTATTTATATTGCTAAAAATATATTTTAACATGTTTAAAATAATTACATTACAAAAACACACACTTATGACCAAAACCCTAAAATGGCATAACCTTCCCCCCATTGAAGGTTTTCCATTCCAACTCAATCCATTTATCATTTCAAGCTTATATTCATCACTTTTATTATGAAACAACATGTTTTAACCAATAAAATCAAACAATTCAACAACTTTGAAAAATTACTTTTTCAAAACCCTAAATCAACACTTCCATTCTCAAACTCCAATCAAACTCAATCAGATCCAATATTTGACTTTAAAATACTTGTTTGTGCATCAAAATAACTCATTTAGAATCAATTTGTGTAATTAAAACCCATGGTTTCTCAAACCCTAAAAGTCCATAACCCTAAATTCTCTCTCTTCGCCAATTTTTACCCTAAACTCAACCATTTCTTCAATCCAACCTTAAAATCATTGTTAATCACTTAAAATAACTTCATACATACTAATTCCAACAATTAAATCATACAACTTCAAATACCCAAAACACACATATTCAAACTTTCATGAAATTCAAAGAAAGAAGTTGGAAACTTACTAATTTTGGTGGAAATCACCAAAAATCCACTTTGAATACTTGAAATCCTTCAATTTGTGGAGTATGGAGAAAGCAAAAAAACCTCTTGAATAGTCATGGAAATTCGGCTTGAAGAAGAAAGAAGAAGAAGATGATGAACAATTTAATTTTCTCTTTCTTTCCACTTTCATTTTAAGCCATATATATATTATTTAATAATTTAATAATTATTTATTTATTTAAAAATATAAAAATGCATTTTCCATTTAAAATAAATTATTTTTGAATAATTTAATAATTTTAAATTTCCAAAATTTATTTATAAAAATGCCATTGGACTTTGACTTTGACTTTTGAAAATTTGACTTTGTATAATTTATATATATTTTGCATATATATCACATATATATTTTACTTTTTTATTTAAAATATCTTCATTTTTTATTTAAAATTATTTATTTATTTTATTCAATTAAATAATAATTTATTTTATTAAATTTTTAAAAATTAGGACTTTTCAAAAAATTTGAGATACTATAATTCTCTTTTCCTAAAAATAAATTTCGTCATCGAAATTATCTGCTCTCAAGTCTAAAATAACTGGGAATACTAACTCTGCATCACCTGCTCACTCTCCCATGTTGCCTCCTCAATGGCATGATTCCTCCAAAGAACTTTTACCAGTGGCATCCTCTTATTCTTTAACTCTTTCACTTCTCATGCCAAGATCACCACTAGTTCTTTCTCATAAGTTAGATCCAGACTCACCTCAATGGACTCCACTGACAATATATGAGATGAGTCTGACCTGTATCTCCAAAGCATAGAGACATGGAAGATATTATGAATCTGATCCAACTCAAGCAGCAAAGCCAGTCTATAAGCCACTGGACCAACTCTCTCTAGCACCTCATATAGTCATATGAAATGAGGACTCAACTTCCCTTTGCGGTTGAATCTCAAAATCTTCTTCCATTGTGACACCTTCAAGAATACTTTATCTCCCACACTGAACTCTATATTTCTTTTCTTCAAATCTACATAGGATTTTTATCGGTCTGAAGCTGCTTTTAGACGATCCTGAATTATTTTAACTTTCCCTTATGTTTCCTTAATCAAATTGGGATCGATCAACTTACCTTCTCCAACCTCATCCCAACACAAAGGTATTCTACACCTCCTGCCATACAAGGCCTCGTAAGGTGCCATCCAAATACTAGATTGATGATTGTTGTTATAAGCAAACTCAATCAGTAGCAAGAATTTGTCCCAGCTCCTAGAAAAATTAATGATATAGCTCCTCAACATATCCTCTAAAATCTGTATCACTCTCTCTGACTACCCATTTGTCTGAGGATGGAAACCAGTGCTAAAATACAACCCAGAACCTAAAGCATCCTGCAAACTCCTCTAAAATCTCGATATAAACCAAGAATCTCGGTCCTACACCAAAGAAACTAGGACTTCATGCAACCTCACTATCTCACTGATATACAACTCAGCCAACCTCTCAAGAGAATAATCCATCTGAACTGGAAGAAAATGAGTTGTCTTAGTCATCTAATCAACCATCACCCAAAGGTAGTCCAGTCATATAATCCATTATCATTCATTTCCATTTCCACTATAGCACTGATAATGGCTGGAGTAACCCTGAAGGAACCTGGTGCTCAGCCTTCACTCTCTGGCAAGTGAGACATCTGGATACAAACTCTGCTATGCCCTTCTTCATACCTAACCACCAATAATGCTGCTTCAAATCTTGATACATCTTGGTACTACTAGGGTGCATAGCATAGAGTTACCGATGTACTTCCTCCAAAATCATCCTCTTCAATCCTGCATCATTAGGAATACACAATCTATCTCTGAACCATAGACTGCCATCAGCTCTCACATGAAAGTCTCGACTCTCCCTCTTTTGACAATCCATCACAATCTTTTGGATTTTCTCATCTACCAACTGGGTCTCTCTAACCTAATCCAACAACACTGGCCTCAACTGCAACTGAGCCATCAATGCACCATCATCACAAGACTCAAATCTAGCATGCAACGCTCTCAACTCAACAAGCAGCGAGAGCAAATAAGCAGTCAAACATGCCAAAGACTTCTGACTCAAGGCATCAGCAATAACATTTGCCTTGCTAGGATGATAATCAATCAAATAGTCATAGTCTTTAATCAACTCTAACCACCGTCTCTATCAAATATTTAGCTCTCTTTGAACACCCAGGTACTTCAAACTCTTATGATCAGTATAAATGAAACACTTCTCCCCATACAAATAATGCCACCAAATCTTCAAGGAAAAACTATAGCTGCAAGTTTTTTCAAATCATGTCTTTTCAAATCATGATACATCTTGGTACTCCCTAGATGCATAGCATAAAGAGACTAATGTGCTTCCATTAGAATATTCATTTTCAATTCAACATCATCAGGAATACATAAGTGATCTTGGTACCATAAATTGCCATCCTTTTTGACATGGAAATCTCTACTCTCCCCTTTATGACTCTCTTCTACAATCTTTAAAGTTTCAAAAATGTCTTTTGAGTTTATTTTATCTAATCAAGTAATAATGGGCTCACCTGCAATTGATCCATAAGAGCACTATCAGCACATACCTCAAAACTATCACACAAAGCTCTCAACTCAACAAGCAACAAGAGTGAGTAGGCAATTAACCCTACCATGGATTTCCTACTGAAGGCATATGCAACAACATTGGCCTTGCCTGGGTGATAATCACTCAAACTATCATAGTCTTTTATCAGTTCCAACCACTGTCTTTATCGAAGATTCAAGTCCTTCTGAACACCCAAATACTTCAAACTCTTATGATTAGTATAGATAAAACATTTCTCTCCATACAAATAATACCGCCAAATTTTCAATGCAAATACAATGGCTGCCAACTCTAATTCATGAGTTTTAACTCATGGGGATTCAGCTATTTCGAAGCATATGCAATACCTCTACCCATCCTACATTAGCACACAACTTAAACCATTATGTGAACACATCCTAAACCATTATGTGAAGCATCATTGTAAATCACATATGGTTTACCATCAACACGTGAGGTAATTACAGGAGTTTGAGTTAATATCTCCTTCAATTGCTCAAAACTCGCTTGACACCTATCTATCCACACAAATCTCATGTAACACCCCCATACTCTATATAAGTACTATACATATACCTTGTATACATGCAGTACGTATATAAAGTATAAGAATGTCACTTTTCATTTCAGATTAAAAACCTTTACTTTAGTTCCAAACAATAATACATTTTATTGTAAGAACATTTATAAACTCATTATACTTTTGATGATATTACATATATATAATGATCTTGTCTTTACCAAAATTAATTTATACATATGAATACATTTTATCAAAATACAGCATAATTAAACTGTACATGTATACACCACCTTCTAGTTGGTCTCGAAATACTCTTAACCTTCTCGTGGCATAACGATTTGACTTCAGATCAACCACCTACTCACCTGTGCGATTTACACAACCGCGCTAAGCTCGAAAGCTTAGTAGTACAAATAAATATTATAAACATACATTATAGAAAATCATACTCATATATTAAATTCATGTATCATTATTTTCTTATCATGTTTTCCCATTTCAATTACACTTTTCATATATTTCTACTAATCTCATAATTATATACATATATACATATAGCATTAACACAAACCACAATTCCATAACTTATTAGAACATTCATAAAATAATACTCACAATGTCCACATCCATATACATATTACATGTCATATTACACTTTCAGAATCACATCTTTCAACATAGCTTCTCAGGTCATATTTCTTTTCAATAATTTACTTATGTATTGTAATCATAACATACTTCATAACATTACATTCCATTACTTTATTCAATTGTTTCACCATTCATAAATCACATCCCAAAAGACACTAATATGCCATTCAACTTTCAGAGTTAATTTTTTTGTTCAATTATCACATTTATCATTATCATTATCCCAACTAGGCTTCAAGGATTAGGTTCAACCAAGCTTCAAGGGGAATAAAGCATGTTAAATATCAACCCAACTTGGCTTCAAGAACCAAACCCAACCTAGCTTCAAGGGTTGTAACATCTCAACTAGGCTTCAAGGACTAGACCCAACCAAGCTTCAAGGGGAGTTAAGCATACTAAACTTCAACCCAACTTGGCTTCAAGGATCAAGCCCAACCTAGCTTCAAGAGAATGTTACCATTAGGCATGCCACCAACAACAAAACTCTGAAAATGGAATAACATATTAGACACACAATTCATTCATTATTTCATTATCAATTTCATTCTCATTTTCTTATCATCATTTAGGCATCCATGCCTCAATCATCTCATTTGCATCATTATAGCCAACAACAATGGCTTCACATCTCATCAATAGAGTATACATAACCAATTGCATTGGACATATATTTTGAATTCATCATCATCTAGGCAAACATGCTCCATTTATTTCATTTGAATCATTATAGCCAACCACAATGGCATCACATCTCATCATTTCTCAATTCACATTAAAGCAATTCATCATTAAAGTATTTATCATAACCAATTGCATTGCACATACCTTTTGAATGATCATCATATCTTTCACATTATACAAATCATAACATTAATCAAATAGTAATAACAATATAATAGATTACTTAACACATTTATAACCAAATGTGTTAAGTCTCAAAATCATGTAAAAGAATGCATCCATGTAAGTTTGTACTTACCTCAAGAACAACTCATACCAATCTATACACTTCCTCTTCCAAGAATTCTTCACTATATGGATTAGGGCAACTCAACCTCTTCACAACCTAATCCAAAAGGAATAATACACACTTATTTATAAATAATTCCAATGCAATTATTCACCTATTAGTCTCATACTAGACCCATAGATCACAAATTATAAGCCAACATAACTCTCTAGGGCCCCACGGTTGTGGCCTCACAACCCCACGGCCGTGGGTTAACAAACGAATCTGCCCACTTAGCTCTACAACCCCCACGGTCGTGGCCTTCAATGCCCACGGTCATGGCATCCAAGGGCCACGGTCGTGGCATCCATTTTGCCTTTATTTCGGACCAAACTCATGTATTCTGTGTTTTTAACTTCAATAAACACAAACATATAGAAAATCCAAGATAATAATTGATCAAACTCCCAACATACATCAATTACCAATTAATTTAACACTTATATAACTTCTACATATCATAATAATAATCATTGTGCACATCATCCATATATCAATTATTCACTTCCCCAACTCAATTATATTAAACCCTTACTAAATAATTTCAACAATCCATCATCATTCTCACAAATAACCATATCAAATATAGACACAATGAATAGAAATCAACATAAAGAAATGAACACTTACTTGAATTCTTTGCCCAATCTTCAATATCCACCTTCAATTCTCTTAAAGCTCTTAAGAATTTGATGTATATGCCACAAAATCACATCTCTCTCTCTCTCTCTCTCTCTCTCTCTCTCTCGTTCAAGAAGAAGAAGAAGAAGGAAATAAAGAAAATCCTCTCTTTTCCCTTTCAAACTTATCTTATATATATAATAATAATAATAAAATTAAACAACTCTAAAAATTCTCCACCACAAGATTTATTCTTCCCTTTGACTTTCTTTTCTTCTTTTTCTCTTGTCATCATCATCATCATTATTATTATTATTATTATTATTATTATTATTATTATTATTATTATTATTATTATTATTATTACTTTTCCTACACCAATATATACATCATGTGTATGTGATGTATATGTTGCTATATGTATATCTCTTATATATTGTATTTATATTTCCTATATTTTCCAAATACCATATATACATATCATCCTTCATATACATCTATCTCTTATAATATTTCCTTTTAATTAATTTATCTTCTTTTGACTTCCATTTCTTTGACTTGTATATGTTATATATATATATATCTATATATACAACATATACACTCTCTCTTTACTTCTTTTCTCTTTCTATAAAACATATACATTAAATCCAAATACAACAATAATTCCAAAACTTTTAGGATATACTTTGGGATTTTACAATTCTCTCCCCCTTAAATAATTTCATCCTCGAAATTATTCAGTACAGTAACAATCCATTCTTAACAAAATACCATCTTAACTTTCATATGAAGTTAATCATATTATTAAGTTATTATGTCATCATATCACATAACTTCTACTCTCCCCCTTAGAGTCAATCATCTTCTCTAAATTTCATAACTCATCATTATATATATATCTTATTACTTCTTAACCAAACATTCAAAATAACTCATTACATTCCCAATTAATTTATCTTTATACAAGAATCAGATCATCTTATACTATACTTATACTTCGTCCAATTATTACATTCAAGATATTTTATCACTTCATCTCTTTATAAATACTCTCTTAACTTTAACCTCAAAAATCATTGATTTATATCTTAATATTGATTATGCCGTCATTACAATCACTTTCAGAATAGATATTTATCAACCCTTAATTGATAACAATATCCTTATTCTTCATACACTTAATTCCTTCTTTTGCATGCTTCTCATTTAACATAATTATTAGCACAATGCCTGTAAACTTACTTTTTAGATAATCAACCTTTTTCCTTTTATCATCATTTACAACTGATATTTCTTAACTAATTCATGTCCATACACATATCATAATTTTTACCTCATATACCTTATCACATATATCTTATACCCTTAGTACAATTATACATATAAATCTTAATAATGATTCGCAATCTTAGCGAAATTTAGATCAATTGATCTATCTGTCACAATATACCCATGTCTCAATCTTATTCGATTCAAACCAACAATTAACTTATTTAAACTTATCATTAGATTTCATAATATATATGACCTAATTCCATTAGGTCAAATTTATATTCAAATTCTAATCTCTTCGGATCCATTTTTCAGCTTTTTGAGATTATGATTATTAATAACAAATCACTTCAAATTATCTTTTAATATACACATAGTTTATTTTCTATTATCTTAGTACAATAGTTTATTTTCTATTATCTTAGTACAATTTCCACAAAATTCTCATGATTATCTCATACCATATTTATTACCCATAGTTCACTCACTTAAACCTTAAGTCCATCCACTTATTCACTTTATACCATAAACATATTCAGTATAACTTTCAATTACATTTTGTAATTTCTCCCATTTAATTTCTCCTCACATTTCATACCATTACTATTTTTACAATAATTACCTTTTTATCACATTATCCATAAATCAAAACATTTTCACAGTTCTCTTTTCCTCCATACTTTTTATAATTATAAACAAATTTCTAACATAAAATGATAAAGTACAACTTTACCCATCATAACTCTTGACCATGTTTCTAGAAACATAATTATCAATCTCACCAATACTATATTACAGTCATGTTATCTCAGTCCCAAATCTATGGATAACAAAATTAACCGGCCAGATATACTAAATAAATCATATGGCCATAGGAGATTAATGGTCACGTCTGTGGCTCGTAAATCAATATTGTCCCTTTATTATTCTGCTTCCAACCTTTCCAATTACAATGTTAAGTTTGTATCGCAAGGATTACATATTCGTTCTCTAAACTTTTGCTACACCAATAGTTAACACATTTCAACTCCGTTTCAAACCAATTTGCACTCGATTATATGATCATCATTAGCCTAATTCATGTTTTCAACAATATTACTATTAACATCTCTTACATATATATATATTCGATCATATGCAAATCTTACAAAATTTCCATTTGTTACTCCATTTCTAATCTATCTCTTCTAAAAATTTTTATACATTATACTTCCCCTTTTTCGTTACAATCTCTTATTATACACATATACATAGAACCTTTCCACATGTAAATACTTTGGGACTCAAATATTATATGATCATCAAGTTCAGTGATTACCATAACAATTTCGCCGTCCAGTATTACTCGAGTCCATTCTCACTCTCGATTTCATCACATAGTCTAGCTCTGCGCAGGTCAAGACCTAATCTCTCTTAGGTTTATTAACACATGCAATATCATTCTCAAAACCACATACACATTCATAGGTCACATTCATAATGTGACTTACTTTCCACATTTCTTACATAATACAATTACATTCATATCGAAAAACTCATCTCACATATCCTATACATGTATACACATAATCATGCAATTTTATTTAATTTCTCTTTTGCATACAATCTATACAAATTTAACATTTATTACTTTTCATTGAACATTATCATTCTCATTCCTTTAACATGACTTAAGTTATTCATCAACTCAACAAATATATATACACTCTAACCATAACAATACTTCACATAAGTCTTAGTCACATTTTTATTGTGACATCTCTCTGACATTTGTTTTTAAAAAAATATTTAGTATACCCTTCATATCCATTTTCATTATTTCCAGTCAAATTACTTAAGTAACTCATTTTCACTTGCTTATTCGTTTTCCCTTTATTTCCAAAACATATTTTTATATTATCAATCACATTACCCATTTCATAATACTTTCATGTACAATAATATTCATTCCACATAGTTTATATGTTTAATATACATTAAACTATCAATATCTAAATAATCCTCATCAAAATTTCTATTAAAACTCTAAACTCTAAACTTGCTACTTTACCAAAACTTCAAATTACTAATCTCGTTTTCTTAATATCAACTTTAAAACAATATATATATATATATATACCGTCATGTAATATCAGAACATCTCATTTTCACAATTATTAAAGCTCATTTCAAAAATCCAAATTTCACATATTACTACCATTAACATAAGCTTTAACAACACTTAAACATATCACATTTCTAATATTAAAATCATAATGTTTGTGTCAAAACAACAATGCAAACAACACCATTATATCTCCTTACTTAATCAACATCATCTCTTTTTCTTTTAAAAACCTTAACTTTACATACCCAAACCTTAAATTATCACACTTTGTCTATACCAATCAACTCACTCAATATTCCACCATACTCTCTTCATTTTAATAACATATCTATCCATATTAACAATCAAACAATATTTCCTCTCTCTAGCAATCTAAACATAAGGTTTATTAGAAAGAGATTCAAATTGTAAAGGAAAGAGTACATACTTTAATCTTAAATTTTTTTTTACTCATTTCCAACTTTATTCTCCTAGTCACTTCTTTATGACCTTTTTCACAAGCATATTTCCATAATCAAAAATTTCAAAATTTACTTTACTTAAGTAAACTTTAATTCTTTAATTTATCAATTATACTTGTACAAATTTTCCTATATCATTTCTTTCTCTAGCTTTACTTACATGTAAAACCTCATTCACACACTATCATCCATCTCATATAATTCAGATATACTACAAATCACATAATGCCACATCCGAGACCAACCTAGGTGTTAATGCATATGCATGCATCACAATTTCACTTTTTCAAAAATTTTCCTCTTTTCGTTTTAAATCTACTTAGGCCGAGAATCTCAAACCTAAGCTCTGATACCAAAATAATTGTAACACCCCCATACTCTATATAAGTACTATACATATACCTTGTATACATGCAGTACGTATATAAAGTATAAGAATGTCACTTTTCATTTCAGATTAAAAACCTTTACTTTAGTTCCAAACAATAATACATTTTATTGTAAGAACATTTACAAACTCATTATACTTTTGATGATATTACATATATATAATGATCTTGTCTTTACCAAAATTCATTTATACGTATGAATACATTTTATCAAAATACAACATAATTAAACTGTACATGTATACATCACCTTCTAGTTGGTCTCGAAATACTCTTACCCTTCTCGTGGCATAACGATTTGACTTCAGATCAACCACCTACTCACCTGCGCGATTTACACAACCGCGCTAAGCTCTAAAGCTTAGTACTACAAATAAATATTATAAACATACATTACAGAAAATCATACTCATATATTAAATTCATGTATCATTATTTTCTTATCATGTTTTCCCATTTCAATTACACTTTTCATATATTTCTACTAATCTCATAATTATATACATATATACATATATCATTAACACAAACAACAATTCCATAACTTATTAGAACATTCATAAAATAATACTCACAATGTCCACATCCATATACATATTACATGTCATATTACACTTTCAGAATCTCATCTTTCAACATAGCTTCTCAGGTCATATTTCTTTTCAATAATTTACTTATGTATTGTAATCATAACATACTTCATAACATTACATTCCATTACTTTATTCAATTGTTTCACCATTCATAAATCACATTGAAACAAAGACAAGCATGGGCCCAAAAGACACTAATATGCCATTCAACTTTCAGAGTTAATGTTTTGGTTCAATTATCACATTTATCATTATCATTATCCCAACTAGGCTTTAAGGATTAGGTTCAACCAAGCTTCAAGGGGAATAAAGCATGTTAAATATCAACCCAACTTGGCTTCAAGAACCAAACCCAACCTAGCTTCAAGGGTGTTAACATCTCAACTAGGCTTCAAGGACTAGACCCAACCAAGCTTCAAGGGGAGTTAAGCATGCTAAAATTCAACCCAACTTGGCTTCAAGGATCAAGCCCAACCTAGCTTCAAGAGATTGTTACCATTAGGCATGCCACCAACAACAAAACTCTGAAAATGGAATAACATATTAGACACACAATTCATTCATTATTTCATTATCAATTTCATTCTCATTTTCTTATCATCATTTAGGCATCCATGCCTCAATCATCTCATTTGCATCATTATAGCCAACAACAATGGCTTCACATCTCATCAATAGAGTATACATAACCAATTGCATTGGACATATATTTTGAATTCATCATCATCTAGGCAAACATGCCCCATTTATTTCATTTGAATCATTATAGCCAACCACAATGGCATCACATCTTATCATTTCTCAATTCACATTAAAGCAATTCATCATTAAAGTATTTATCATAACCAATTGCATTGCACATACCTTTTGAATGATCATCATATCTTTCACATTATACAAATCATAACATTAATCAAATAGTAATAACAATATAATAGATTACTTAACACATTTATAACCAAATGTGTTAAGTCTCAAAATCATGTAAAAGAATGCATCCATGTAAGTTTGTACTTACCTCAAGAACAACTCATACCAATCTATACACTTCCTCTTCCAAGAATTCTTCACTATATGGATTAGGGCAACTCAACCTCTTCACAACCTAATCCAAAAGGAATAATACACACTTATTTACAAATACATGAATTCCAATGCAATTATTCACCTATTAGTCTCATACTAGACCCATAGATCACAAATTATAAGCCAACATAACTCTCTAGGGCCCCACGGTCGTGGCCTCACAACCCCACGGCCGTGGGTTAACAAACGAATCTGCTCACTTAGCTCTACAACCCCCACGGTCGTGGCATCCAAGGGCCACGGTCGTGGCATCCATTTTGCCTCTATTTCGGACCAAACTCATGTATTCTGTGTTTTTAACTTCAATAAACACAAACATATAGAAAATCCAAGATAATAATTGATCAAACTCCCAACATACATCAATTACCAATTAATTTAACACTTATATAACTTCAACATATCATAATAATAATCATTATATACATCATCCATATATCAATTATTCACTTCCCCAACTCAATTATATTAAACCCTTACTAAACAATTTCAACAATCCATCATCATCCTCACAAATAACCATATCAAATATAGACACAATGAATAGAAATCAACACAAAGAAATGAACACTTACTTGAATTCTTTGCCCAATCTTCAATATCAACCTTCAATTCTCTTAAAGCTCTTAAGAATTTAATGTATATGCCACAAAATCACATCTCTCTCTCTCTCTCTCTCTCTCGTTCAAGAAGAAGAAGAAGAAGGAAATAAAGAAAATCCTCTCTTTTCCCTTTCAAACTTATCTTATATATATATAATAATAATATAATTAAACAACTCTAAAAATTCTCCACCACAAGATTTATTCTTCCCTTTGACTTTCTTTTCTTCTTTTTCTCTTGTCATTATTATTATTATTATTATTATTACTTTTCCTACACCAATATATACATCATGTATATGTGATGTATATGTTGCTATATGTATATCTCTTATATATTGTATTTATATTTCCCATATTTTCCAAATACCATATATACATATCATCCTTCATATACATCTATCTCTTATAATATTTCCTTTTAATTAATTTATCTTCTTTTGACTTCCATTTCTTTGACTTGTATATGTTATATATATATCTATATATACAACATATACACTCTCTCTTTACTTCTTTTCTCTTTCTATAAAACATATACATTAAATCCAAATACAACAATATTTCCAAAACTTTTAGGGTATACTTTGGGATATTACATCTCATATCTTTCTGAAGCAGTCTGGTAAGTGGCATAGCTATCATAAAACATCCCTTCAAAATCGACGATAATAACTTGCCAATCCTAGGAAACTCTTATCTTCTATCACATTTTTTGGTGGACTCCGATTCAAGATTGCTTCTACCTTACTTGGATCAACTCTAATGCCATCTATGGAAACTGCATGTCTGAGAAAAGCAACCTAATCTAACCAAAATTCACACTTAGACAATTTTACATATAACCAATTTTCCCTCAATCCATAGATGCATATCATGATCATCCTTGTTGTGTGAATAAATAAGAATATCATCAATAAACACCACGATGAACTAATTCAAGTATGGCTTGAAGACTCAGTTCATTAAATCTATGAAAGCTACAAGTGTATTCGTCATCCCAAATGGCATCATTAAAAACACATAATGCCCATACCTCATACAAAAAGCAGTCTTAGGTACATCTAATTCTTTAACTTTTAATTGATTGTACCCCGATCTCAAATCAATTTTAGAGAATATTGCTTCCCCCTTCAACTGATCAAAAGGATCACCAATGCAAGGCAATTGATATTAATTTTTGATGGTCACTTTATTCAACTGGCGATAATCAATGCACAATCACAAGGTGTCATCCTTTTTCTTAACAAATAATACTGATGCTCCGCATGGTGACAATGAACCATTTATCAAGCAACCCTTCCAACACCTCCTTCAATCCTTTCAATTCTGCTGGTGCCATCAGACAGGAAGTAATGGAGATGGGGGCAGTACCCGACATCACATCAATACCAAACTCTACCTCTCTCACAAGAGGTAGCTCGGGGAACTTATTCGGGAACACATCCGAGAACTCTGCAACTGTAGGAATATTATCATGACTTGGTCCCACTATCTTAGTATCCACTGCATATACCAAATAATCTTCACACCCTTCCAAATTATCCTCCTAGTTGAAATAGCTGAAATAAACATAGATAAGAGGTGTCTCTGCTCACTTAATACTACCACATCCTCCCCATTATATGTTTTCAGGGTAACACACTTCTGCTGATACTCTACCATAGCCTGATGTCTAGATAACCAGTCCATACCTAAACTAAGATCATAATCCCTAAAGGGAAGCTCAACCAAGTCACCGAGAAATTCCTCATTATGAACTACTATTGAACTATCCCGATATGCTCTGCTAACAATCAGATTGTGCCCCAAAGTGTTGGTAACTAACACCTCATACTCTAAAGACTCTGAATGCATATCACTAACAGGAACAACAGATGCACTAATGTATGAATATGTTGGCTCAGGGTCTATCAATGTATGAACAGGAATACTAAATAAAGAAAATGTGCCAGCAATCACATCTGAAGCATTTGGTTGTTGCTACATCACATACGGCCTTAGTGATGTACCAGCCTCCTCTAGTCTACTCCCTGTTGTAGATCCTCCTTTTTTACTAGACCCTGCTCTTCCACCTCTGTTACCTCTACCTCCTCTAACACTGTGTTTGGACACTGCTATCTCTGTCTATTATCCTCACCTGAGACTTGCATCTAAAACAAGCTCCTTGTGCACTAGTCCTCCAGCAGATACCCTTGTGTGTCCTGCCACACTGAGCATAGGTAAGTGGAGTAGGTCTCTAAGATGCCAGGTTAGGAGTACTAGCCACATATGCTGCTAGTCTCTGCCTCTACAAGTAAGATCTGCCTGACCGCCCCCTAGCCTCTGCCAAATATCTGTAGAAAACTCCCTCTACCTCTCTTTAAAGATGATGACCTTGTCTCAACCTGGGGTCTCCTACTCCTACTCTCCTCGCTAATTGCAGTAGCTGCAATCCATTATGCCTTCTCCATACTCTGGGCATTTGAAACTAATATAGAGAAATTTTCATACTGTAGTACAACCACCTAACACATGATAGATGGCCTCAATTGTAACACCCAAGGATTTAAGATATTACTAAATAATTAATTTGGAGGGTATTAGGATATTGGATGAGAGAAATATAGGATATATACATAATATATACATGATATAACCATAATGTATACTTGATGTATACATAAAATACACATTACATATATGTTATATATACATTACACATACATGATATATACTTTTTTATAAAAGACAAAAATTAAATAGTAAAAGTCAAATGGTGAATAGTAAAAGTTAAAAATAATAATAATAAAATCAAAAAATAAATCAAAATTAAAATAATTTTAGGATAGTGGAAGATAATGGGAGAATTTTGATATTTATTAAATATTAAATTAATTATGAATGGAAGAGGAAAAGTAAGATTTTTTCTTAAATAAATAAATTGTTAAATAATTCAAAAAGAAATTAATTTTGAGTGGAGGAAAGAAATTAGAATTTTTAAAATAAATAAATAATTAATTAATTATATAAATAAGTGGTTAAAAAAAGAAGAAGGAAAAATTAAAATAAAATTTATCATCTTCTTCCTCCAAGAAAACTTCAACCATTGAAGAGAGAAGAGATGAGCTTCCATAATAACCAACACCAAATTTTTCAAGGATTTCAAAGGATTGAAGTGAGTTTTAGTAGTTTTCCATCAAACTAGTAAGTATTCTATTGGAATTTTGAAGTTTTATTGAAGTATTTGAATATGTAAAATATGGATTCTTGATGGAGGACAAGATATTTGTTTAAATGGTGCATGAATGATGTTAATTTAATAAGGAAACAAGGATTTTATAGTTGAATGGTCGATTTGTTTAGGTTGAGTGGAAGTTTGAATAGGTTAGGGAGGTTGTTAGGGTTTTGAAAGAAATTTGTTAAAGAAGTGATATTAATTTGATTAAATTGTTTAAATCATGTTACAATATGGTTTTAATGGTAGAAAGGAACTTAAAAAGCAATTTGGAAATGGTTAGAATGGATATCTAGAATTAAAGAAGATTAAGGCAAAAACTTAAAATTTTGTAGGACTGTGATAAAATGAGTTTTAATAGTTAAAGTATATAAAAATATGATGCTAATGAAGAATTTAAATTCAAAATGTGATTAGGTGTTGAGTAGATTGATTTTGTCCACACCAAGTGGTGAAGGACACTTGAGGAAAGTGAAGAATAAATGTGAGCTTAGTTTGAAAGTTACCTTGGGTGAATATTAGTACAAGTTTATAATAATTATTGTTTAAATGATATTGTAGATGGCATAACAAATTGTGAATTTGAGAATGTGTTATGTCATTTTCATAATTGGATTGGACATGGTTATGTGGATAATGTCTATATTGTGGATAATGCTAAAAGTGATTGGAAAATATGAGAAACAATTAATATAATAAGCAATGTGAAGAAACATTTTGAAAAATATCTAAGGTGAAGAATATAAAAAAGAAATTAATAATGTGAATGAGAAATATGAGAAATGGTAAAATGTAATTAAATTTGCAAAAGAGACTATACAATGAAGTAATTGATTATGAATTAACAAGAAATTGACAAATAAAATGTGAGCATGAAGATGATATGTGGAAATGGGTCACATTGTGAATGTGCCCATAATTGTGTGACGTGATGAAAAATATGATAATATGATGAAAAATGCGAAATGTGATATGAAAGTGATCATAGAGCAATATGATCACTTGGAAATAAAAAAATGGATATGATGAAAAAGTGTTGGAAGATAATTCACAAAGGAATTGGATATGCTAAAGTAATAATGCATGTGAAATGTGTGTTTTCCTTGTATAGTATCTTGTTCCATAGAATTATTTTGGTGCTATGATATGATTTGCCTTCAGACTAGATGTTGGGCATTACTTATGATATGATTTGCCTTCGGGCTAAACGTTGGGCATTATTATTATTTGCCTTCGGTTTAAACACTAGGTGTCACAATTATTTACTTTTGGGCTAGACACAAATGTGTCAACAGGAAATGGATGCGACACTTAGATCCCTAGTGTCGCGATAGGCATAATAATATCTTTGGATTGGAATTTTGTATGAGGTTATTTGGGCCCAATGTGTGTGTTTGTGATATGTTTATGTGTATATATGTGTTGTTCTATGACTAATGGTATATGATGAATTAGTTATGATAAGATAAGGTATGCGAGATAATCTTTTGATTTCATGATGAATAATGTGTGTATTGGACTTGGTAATTATATAGGAAAATGTGCTAATGAGTATGAGAGTGTACTTATCTTATAGAATTTGTGTGATATATTTATACATGATGTATAGAATTAAAATTAACAAAGGTGTTATAAAGAATTATTGTGAAGCCATAATTTGAGAAAAAGAAGAATAAATGTGTTTATAATATTTATTATTATTTTTAAATATGTGTCACTAAGCTTCCAAGCTTAGCATAGTTGTGAATTGTACAGTTAAGGGAGTTGACGATAAGAGGAATCTAAATTGTACTAGATACTTGCTAATCTAGAGTGTTGCAAGACCAACTGTGCCATTTTCATACATGTATAATTATAGTTTAAGCATTTTGGCTTATGTAAATTAACCCATAATACTTGTGTTGGTTTATAAAAATTTGAAATGGTAGTGTGTATATATTTACATCAATATTTAATTTTAATAAATAAAGTTTAAAGTGTTGAAATTTAAATGTGTATTAATGAAGTGATGAGTTTGGAGAATGGTTAAAGTTATTAATATTTTGGAAGTGTTAAATTTTTATATAGGTTATGTGTGTTCTTTGTTTTGGGATTTATTAAAATTACAGACAAAATTCTGACGAATTTATCCTAGAGACTTTTCTTTAAAATTTGTATTTTTTGTTCTTAAATTACATTATATTTGCATTGATTTAAATATTAATGTATATTTTTAAGGATTTAAATATTTTCTTATAATTATGAAAATTTTGAAATGATTGGAACTGTGACACTCTAGTATTCTGTATATGTATTTTACATAAACAGAGGTATGCATGGTACGTATATAGGATATAAGGGTATTATATTTATTTTTATATTAGAGCCTAGATTTGAGATTCTTGACCTATGTGAGTTGTGAAAATGGGGAAGGAGAATTTTAAAATGTGATTTATATTTTAATATGTACATATGCTTGGCACTTAAGTTGGTCTCTGATATGGCAATGTTTGTTTGATATATCAGATATAAGTTGAGACGGTGCCTGAGACGTATAGATCATAGTGGCTCAATGGAAACACCTTTCTAAATTTTTTAGATTAAGGATTTTTGGAAATTTACTTGAAAATTAAAATTCATATTTGATTCAATTGATAAATAAGTGAAATTATAGAAATGATTTAAGATATCAAATAAAAAGCTTGAGAGATGAGTTTGATGATTACTGGAAATTTTGCTTATATGCTGTAAAGTGATTTTGTCTGAATTTTTAGACTAACCTAGAGATGTTAAATGGGCTTAAATTTTAATTGAAAGTTTTCACATATGTTAGTATTTTACTTATGGAATTTCATAATTTTTAAAGATGATTTACTATTTAAAAAAAATAGAAAAGCACAAATTATCAAAGCAATTCCAGAAATCCAGAATTTGCAGAAGTTGAGAGATGTATTTAAAAACTATATCAAACAAACCCATAAAAATCTGAAACTTTATATACAGGATAATGTGTATTTCAAGGACATATAGTTAAAATTTCATAAATTTTTATTGAGGTTTGATACCTGAAAAAAATGTGTAAATAGGTATTGCCAGAGAAATTATTAAAGAAATAGAATATGTGGGTTTGGAAGACTTAATTTTTAAATATAATAAATCAACTTAAAAAAATATAAATTTTGAAATAGAAGTTCATATATATGTCTAGTACACATGAGTGAAGATTTAGTGATGAATGAAAAGTTGAAAAGTGAGATTGCTAAATAGGATTTAAATGAAACTTGAAGTTATTATAATGGTAAATTAATTGCTTTTGAAGAGAATTGTGTTAATGATATTAAATGGTTACTTGAAGTATATTGGATGACTTGGTTTAAAAAAAGAAGAAAAAAATTATTTGAAATTTTAGAATGAGAATTATTTATTTATAGATAAAAAATGCACATTGAGATAAATGACTATCTGAAATACTTATGATGATTTTGGTTTAAATGAGTTGTATGTAAAAATTAATGGTAATGGGATTTATAAAATTATATGGTTGATATGTGTTTATTTAGAGTTATAAGGGAAAGAGGAAAAAATGAAAAAAAAAATGAAGGTGTGAATGAAGAAGATTGGTAATAAGAAGATCAATGTCAAGGAAGAAAAGTTTAATAATAAATTTAATTGAAGTTAATATTTATGATTAAAATATTATTTGATTGATTTATTTATGGAAATTTATATTTAAATTTAATTGTTATTTTGAAGTATAAGATATTATTCTCTTGGTTCAAATGAATGAAGTTATAGTGAATCATTAATTAAATTATAGAAATATAAGTAGCTAATGGAAGCTTGTTTATAAGGTATCGAGGAAAGATTATTTTATTGGTTAGTGGAATTTGGAGGAAATTGTTGACAAATGTAATTAAGAAATAAAAATGAGTATATAATTAGAGTATAGTGTAGATGATTAGTAAATATTGGAATATTTTTAGAAAATAGATAATTTAAGAATCAAAGTAAGAAAATTGATAGAATGACAAATAATTAGAGACTTCAAATAGTTTGAAAAAGAAGATAAAGAAAATGAAGAGGAGAAGAGAAGAAATAATAAAATGATGGAAGTTAAATATTGAAAATAGTGGGTATGTATATATATGCATACTATATACTTATTGCATACCTAATGGCAACACAGGTGATGACTTAAATTAATTTGAAATTATATATGAAGGTATTTGAATAGTTAAAATAAATTGATTATTAGAATTAAGAGGAAGAAATGATTATACGTAGAGAGGAGATGATGAGAATCAAGATTAATATGTTGGATTATTATTGTAGTTGAAGGGAAATATATTTAGAGATTGAATATAGTGTATAATGTGGTTTACCAAGGGAAAATTGATGGAAAAATAACTTATTGAATGGAAAAAAATCTAAATGAAGGCAAAGATTTGATGAGATACTTGATAAATATATTTAAACATTTAAATATGTATATGTATTAAAAGAATAAACAAATATTACGTATACATGATAGCAAACTAATATGATATACTTGGCAAAATTAAAGTAGGTAAGCGATTAAATGCATGATCACTAACCATTTGGAATGGTGGTAAAAGAGTGAGTGAAAAGCTAGTAAAAGATAAATAAAGAAAACAAATAAATGGTATGGGCAAATGACTATCAATAAAGTTTAAATATACAAGTTGTATACCTAATATACACTTAACATTAATATCATTTGATGATTTTAAATAATTGATCATATATATATATATATAGAAATGTGAGGTAATTTAAATCATATTAATTGTAATGCTTAAAGAGAAGGAAGCTATTATTTGTAAAGAAAACTTAGAGAAGACTACATCATAGTATATTGTGTTTGATGTGAGCCTGCCTTGCTGGGATTTAATTCCTAAGGAAGCTCAAGCTACGGATCGTCTCCAAAACATAAGAACACTAGCCAGCACCTTCAACCCAACACTAACTTGTGATGTAAAACTGAAGCTATATGGCTGGAAACCAAAGATTCAAGACCCAACCCCAACTTGTGAAGGAAAAACCTTGAATATAAGTTAAGACCTAGCAAACTTGGTTATTTTTGCAAGGAATTCATGCAAGTTCTAACCAGAACTCAAAAGAAGGCTAAAAACCTCTCAAAGCTCTCAAAAATGGAGAGAAAACTCAGAATATTCATTAAGTTCAAAGTCTGCCATTACATCTATTTTTAAAGACTTAAAGAGAGCATAAAACAAGTGAAATGATGGAAAAATACAAATATAATGATGTGGTTACATAAAACAAATTGGGCAGCCATATAGTTTGTCTCCCACTAGCTTTTAAAAGGCATGGGCAGCCATATAGCTTGTCTCCCACTAGCTTTTAAAAGGCATCTTTGACTCCCAATGTGAGTTTCAGCTACTCTTAATATATGGGCATCCAATGGTACGTGAATGGTATGTATTTAGCTCCCAAAGGTATAATGATGGATGCCAATATGTATTATAACTCCTTTGGGTCAATTGGCCTCTTAAGTAGATTGCAATTTGGACACGTGCAACCAAACATCTTCTTTGCTCTTATTTTCTTCAAGTCTTAATGTTCCAATTGTATTGAGAACATATAGATGTTTGGAAACTAATCCTTGAAGTTTTCTTGCCATTGATCGAGTAACAGGTCCTTGGTGTTGTATGCTAGCAACCAGATCCTCATCATCCTCTCCCTCTTCAAAAGAATTCGTCCTCGAATCTTCATCATCTGCATAGTAAGGAGCAAGATCAGAAACATTAAAAGTTGCACTTACACCATACTCACCTGGTAGATTAATCTTGTAGGCATTATCATTAATCCTTTCAAGTACTTCAAATGGTCCATCACTTCTCGGCTGCAATTTTGATTTCCTTTGTGTAGGAAACCTTTCTTTTCGCAAATGAACCCATACCAGATCACCAAGCTGGAACACCATCTTTTTCCTTCCTTTGTTTACTTTGGTTGCTCTATTCTCATTAATCTTCTCCATTTGTTGCTTGGCCCTTTGATGCATTTGCTTCACCAATTCAGCTTTCTTTTTACCATCAAAACTAGTAAGCTCATTAGTAGGAAGAGGCAACAAATCTAATGGAGTAAGTGGATTAAAACCATAGACAAGCTCAAAGGGTGAAAATCCAGTGGATGAATGCATTGATCTATTATATGCAAATTCAATAAATGGTATGCATTCCTCCCATGTCTTCAAATTTTGTTTAATCATGGTACGGAGAAGAGTGCCCACAGTCCTATTAACAACTTCCGTCTGCCCATCTGTTTGCGGATGGCATGTAGTAGAGAAACAAAGCTTTGTACCTAACTTTCCCCATAGGACTTTCCAAAAATGACTCAAAAATTTTACATCTCGATCACTTACTATGGTCCTAGGAATACCATGCAATCTCACTACTTCTCTAAAGAACAAATAAGATATATGGCATGCATCATCAGTTTTATGACATGGAATGAAATGTGCCATTTTAGAAAATCTATCAACCACAACAAATAAACTATCATGACCCTTTTTTGTCCTAGGTAGCCCCAAAATAAAGTCCATAGATAAGTCTACCCAAGGTTCACTAGGTACACTTAAAGGCATATACAAACCATGTGGTCTTACTTTGGTCTTTGCTTTCATACATGTCATGCATTTAGCACAAAATTTCTCTACATCTTTCCTCATATGTGGCCAATAAAAATGTTCATTCAGAATTTCTAATGTTTTAGCCACCCCAAAATGTCCCATTAAACCTCCCCCATGTGACTCTCTTACAAGCAATCCTCTTATAGAGCTATTTGGAACACAAAGTCGTTTCTCTCTAAATAAGAAACCATCATGCCTATAAAATTTTTCAAAGGCAGAATTTTCACAAGAGGCATATATTTGTGCAAATTCAGAGTCATGCTTATACAATTCTTTCATATGCTCAAATCCTAGAAGTCTAGCATCAAGCATAGAGATTAGGGCATACCTCCTAGATAAGGCATCAGCAACAACATTTTCTTTTCCTTTCTTATATTGAATCACATATGGAAATGCTTCAATAAATTCACTCCATTTGGCATGGCGTTTGTTCAGCTTGCTTTGTCCTTTCAAGTATTTTAGTGATTCATGATCATTATGAATAACAAACTCCTTTGGCCAAAGATAATGCTGCCAAGTCTCCAACGCCCTAACTAACGCATACATCTCCTTGTCATAAGTAGAGTAATTCAAAGGAGCTCCACTTAGCTTCTCACTAAAGTATGAAATTGGTCTTCTTTCCTGCATCAAAACAGCACCTATACCCACTCCGGAAGCATCACATTCAACTTCAAAAGTCTTAGAAAAATCAGGTAATGCAAGTAATGGTGCAGAACATAATTTTTCTTTCAGTAATCTAAATGCATGCTCCTATTCCTCATTCCATCTGAACCCTACATTTTTCTTCACTATTTCATTCAATGGGGCTGCAATTGTGCTAAAATCTCTAACAAACCTCCTATAAAAACTAGCAAGACCATGAAAACTCCTAACATCAGTCACGGATTTTGGTGTAGGCCATTCTTTGATGGCTTTTACCTTATCCTCATTAACCTCAATTCCTTTCCCACTCACTACAAATCCTAAGAAAATGACTTTTTTCATGCAGAATGTACATTTCTTTAAATTTGCATACAATTTCTCTTTCCTAAGAACTTCAAGCACACATCTTAAATGCATTAAATGATCATTTAAACTTTGATTATACACTAAAATATCATCAAAATACACAACAACAAACTTTCCAAGAAAAGCACGGAAGACATGATTCATTAATCTCATGAAAGTACTAGGTGCATTGCTTAGTCCAAAAGGCATGACTAACCATTCATACAAACCATATTGAATCTTAAAAGCTATTTTCCATTCATCTCCTAATCTCATTCTTATTTGAAGATAACCACTTTTAAGATCAATTTTCGAAAATATACATGCACCATGTAATTCATCAAGCATATCATCAAGTCTAGGGATTGGATGTCTATACTTTACAGTGATTTTGTTGACGGCGCGACTATCCACACACATTCGCATTGATCCATCCTTTTTAGGTACCAAAAGTACCGGTACAGCGCATGGACTCATGCTCTCTCTGACATGACCCTTTGTAAGTAATTCTTCCACCTGTTTTTTTAACTCTTTGGCCTCTTGAGGATTGGTTCTATATGCTGGCCGATTCGGAATTACAGCTCCAGGAACAAAATCAATTTGATGTTCTATTCCTATGATAGGTGGTAGTCCGCTACATACTTCATCGGGAAAGACATCTTCAAATTCCTGCAACAAAGTCAATGCAACACTAGGAATAGGAGGATCAAGGTCAGTTACATTAAGAAAAGCTCCCTTACATAGTAAGAGTAGCATCACATTATTTGAGGAATAGGCTTGCCTCACATCTTTTCCCCTAGCAACTAAACTTACTTTCTTCTCACAACTCTCATTTTTATTGTAGATTTTTTTCTTTTTCTCATTTTCATTTTCATTTTCTTTTTTTATTCTTTGTTTTTCCTCTTGCTCTTTTCTTTCTCTCACTCTCTTTTCAGATTCTTTTTGCATTTTCTCTTCCATGGCAGCTTGTATTCATTTTTGGTCTTCAAAAGCCTCCATCGGTGTCAAAGGTGCAAGCGTCAACTTTCGACCTTCAAAATCAAAAGAGTACCTATTTTTGAATCCATCATGTACAGCCCTTCTATCATATTGCCATGGCCTCCCAAGCAGAATATGACTAGCATGCATAGGAACAACATCACATAACACTTCATCCTTATACCTTCCAATGGAAAATGTTAGCAGCACTTGCTAAGTCACCCTAACTTCACCACAATCATTAAACCATTGCAACCTATATGGCTTAGGATGTTTTGTAGTAGGGAAATCAATTTTTTCCACTAGTAGAGTACTAGCCACATTCACACAACTTCCACTGTCTATTATCATGCTATAAACTCTATCTTTAACTAGACACCTAGTATGAAAGATATTTTCTCTTTGTAGCTCATCACCATCATCTGCCTTTACTTGGGTATTTAAAGCACGCATAACAACTAGAACGTTGCCATGTACAACATGCTCTATATCACTATCATCACCCATAGGTTGAATGTCATCACTTGAATCATCATTAACAGCCTCATCATCTTTAGATTCTATCTCTCCACTTGGCCTCATCACCATTGCCCTTTTATTTGGACATTGTGCAGCATAATGTCCCTTGCCTAAGCATATAAAACATTAGATGTCTCTAGTTCTTCCACTGGAGTTCATTGGTGCCTTACCCTTATCAATCACAATGGGTTTTTCTCCAGCCTTGTTTCCCTCTTTCTTCTCCTTTGAAACAAATTTACTCTCACTAGATTCCCCTTTCTTCCAATTTGGCTTCCATGGAACATTGTTGGTAAAATTCATTCCCATACCCGATCTGGTTGTTTTCTTCTTCTTGAGTTGTTTTTCTACCTTGATTGCCATATTTAACATATCATCAAGCTCCACTATGTTGGCAATTTCATCTTTCAGCCCATGTAGGAACCGTGCCATAGTTGCTTCCCTTTCTTCTTCTATATTAGCTCGTATCATAGCCATTTCCATTTCTTGAAAATATTCTTCCACACTTTTATTGCCCTGCACCAGCCTTTGTAATCTTTGATGCAACTCTCTATAGTAGTGTTGTGGAACAAATCGATCTCTCATGACCTGTTTCAACTCATCCCATGTCTGCACTCCTCTCATGCCATTTCTTCTTCGTTTAGTGAGTAATTGATCCCACCAAACTAATGCATAATCAGTAAACTCTACCACAACAAGTGTCACCTTCTTTTGCTCACTATAGTTGTGGCAATCAAAGATGAGTTCGGTCTTTCTCTCCCATTCCAAATATGCATCTGGATTTGCTTTGCCTTGGAATGATGGAATTTTCATTTTAATTCCATTAACGTTGCTGTCTACTCTCCCTCTCCCTCTTGCATTTTCCATAGTTTCTTGCCTAATATTTCTGCCACCACCTCTACCACCCATATTACCTCTCATATATCTTGGTCTAATAACATCATCAAGTGCAACAGATTGCTGCCCATCATCATCATCAAGATTATCTTCATCTACATCCTCCAAGTCATTGAAAACTGGCAAATCATTTAGTCCAGCGCGCCTACCTCTATTCTGCCCCCTATTTGTGTTTTGCTCCCTATGAAAATTATCTCGTTCATCCCTTCCTAAATTCCTTTGATTTGTAGAGCTTGCTTGCTGCAATTCTTCAATTTTCTTTGAGTGTTTTTCCATCTGTTCTCTAATATCAACAAACAACACATTCATCCTTTGAAATTGAGATTGCAATGCCTTAAGAACATAAGAAGCTTATGGCTCCTCTTGGGGCTGGTTGCTCTCTCGATCACTATCTCGTTTTGTTGACATACTGATTGCTGCAAAACAAATGTTAGAAATATTCTCTCACACACTCCCTCACGTGTTTCACTCTAATCTGGTAACACTCAATCTGTGTTTCACTCAAACTTTGGCTTTTACCCTCTAACAATTGCACCACTCTATGCCTTTTTTCACTCACTTCAGCCCCTTCCAAGTTCTAGCAAGAACTTAATATTTCCTCAACTAAATAACTAAATTGCAAGGTTTAAAACACATTCAAGAATGGAACAAGAGTAAAACAAGCTGAAAAAAAAAAACAGAATATCTGATATTTGAAACCTAAGGACGAAAGACACTGAAATTTTAGACAAACATTACTAAAGGGAAGAATTTGAAAAAATTGGATTTAGGACAATATATTGAGACAAAATGGAAGAAGAAAAATGAATTTTTAGGTCTCTTATGAAATGTTTATGTTCTGGACCCAAAAATGGCTAACTAGCGGTAATATATGGACAACCAAGCAAACGAACGAATTTTGACATGAAATTTAATATGTAGGCTTAGCTGAATATCTAAAACATGCCTGTAAAATTTGAAAGTATTTGGAAATGTTTACATACAAGTTCACTTTTGGACACAAAACTAGCTAAATTGGCTGCAATATATGGATAACTAGGCAAATGGAGGAATTTTGACTTAAATTTTGATTTCCAAGCTAAGTTTAGCATATGAAACAAGCATATAAAATTTGAGAAGATTTGGTTATGTGCAAACCCAACTTCAGTCTCTAACCCACTAGCAAATTTGAGAGATTAGTTGTTGTTTTCTCTTTTTTTTGTCTTTTCTTTTCTTTTCTTTTCTGTTCTTTCTTTCTTTTTTTTAAATTAATCCAGTAACAACATTAAGGAAGAAGGACTCAAAGAAACAAGAAAGCATACAGCTTGTAGAAATTAAACTAATGGCAGAAAACCTGATTTGGAGAGCCTAAGCTCTGATACCAAATGATGTGAGCCTGCCTTGCTGGGATTTAATTCCTAAGGAAGCTCAAGCTACGGATCGTCTCCAAAACATAAGAACACCAGCCAGCACCTTCAGCCCAACACCAACTTGTGATGTAAAACTGAAGCTATATGGCTGGAAACCAAAGATTCAAGACCCAACCCCAACTTGTGAAGGAAAAACCTTGAATATAAGTTAAGACCTAGCAAACTTGGTTATTTTTGCAAGGAATTTGTGCAAGTTCTAACCAAAACTCAAAAGAAGGCTAAAAACCTCTCAAAGCTCTCAAAAATGGAGAGAAAACTCAGAATATTCATTAAGTTCAAAGTCTGCCATTACATCTGTTTTTAAAGACTTAAAGAGAGCATAAAACAGGTGAAATGATGGAAAAATACAAATATAATGATGTGGTTACATAAAACAAATTGGGCAGCCATATAGCTTGTTCCCACTAGCTTTTAAAAGGCATGGGTAGCCATATAGCTTGTCTCCCACTAGCTTTTAAAAGGCATCTTTGACTCCCAATGTGAGTTTCAGCCACTCTTAATATATGGGCATCCAATGGTACGTGAATGGTATGTATTTAGCTCCCAAAGGTATAATGATGGATGCCAATATGTATTCTAACTCCTTTGGGTCAATTGGCCTCTTGGGTAGATTGCAATTTGGACACGTGCAACCAAATAACTTCTTTGCTCTTATTTTCTTCAAGTCTTAACGTTCCAATTGTATTGAGAACATAGAGATGTTTGGAAACTAATCCTTGAAGTTTTCTTTCCATTGATCGAGTACAGGTCCTTGGTGTTGTATGCTATCAATCAGATCCTCATCAGTGTTATTATTAATATTGAGGAAAAAGACCATTTAACGATTAAGTTAAGTGCATAAAGTGACTGAAATAATAAAGTTTGGTGAAAATTGTAAGATCATAAAATAAGACTTAGTTTTTAGTGATCGTGGTTATTATTATGCGGTATTACAAGTATCTATTTGTGAATATAGAAAGGAAATAAATAAACATGTGTATATTTTAAAAGTGATTCTAGTAAGTGGTACTCAATTCTGAAATTTAGCTTGATATTCTTTAATTTAAAGGTTATGAAATTATTTGAATCAGAAAGACAAGTCTATATTAGTGGGTAGACAGGAAGAGAATATAATTCCAAAAAGCATTTATGTGATGCAGAGGAATTACAATGTGACAAGTGTAAATGATGACTTTTTACTTGATACTATGGTTTATATATTGATTATCTTTGATAAGCTTATTTTATAAATCAATGAATTAGTTGTATCTGTTATTGATGTAATATCCCAAACAATACCCAAAAATTTTGGAGTGTTAATTGTTGTATTGGATTAAATAATTTAAAGTGTATATGTTATGTATATGGAGATAAAAACAATATATATACAAAATTATGACTTTTAAGTAAAAAAAGATATTTTGATTAATTAAATGGATTTGTTTAATGTTAGTGAAAGATGATGTTAGTGGATTTAATATAATATTGTTTAAATGCTTGGTGGAGAGTGTTTTGAGGAGAGAGTGGTTGTTTAAGGTTGACTTCCTTTCTTTCTTATTCTTCTTTCATCGTCATCTTCTTCTATCTTCTCTTTGGCCGGTCACCCTTAGCAACCAAAGGAAGAGATTTTGTTGCTTCCAAGCTCAAAAGATTGAAGGTTTTCAACAGATCAAGTTGGAGTTTTAAGGATTTTCTTCACTTTTGGTAAGTTTCCAACTTGTTTCTTGGTTTTCTTTTGAGTTTGTGTTCTTGGATTTGTTGGATGGTTGTTGTAGATGTGTTTATGGTTATTTTGGTGTGTTTGAAGTGTTTTGTCTTGGTAACTTTGATTTTTGGGTTTGGATTGAAGAGAAAAAGGGTTGAGTTTGGTGAAAGAGGCAAGTGTGTGGATTGTATGATTTTTGAGTTGTGAATATGGTGGTGTTTGTGTTTGATGTTTGTTATTGAGTTGTTTTAAGGTTTACTCAAGTATTTTTGGTTAGTTGATGGTTTTGATTGAGTTTGTGTGTTGTTGATATGGCTATTGGAAGATGATTGTTGGTTGTGGCTTTGTTGGTATCGATTTCAGGGTTTTTTGCCTGACACGCCCAAGAGCAAGACCATGTCTTTGGGCGTGTCGTTGTTTCTATTTTCTGGGTTGGTGACACGAGCAGTGACACTCCCATGTAACTGAGCATGTTACAACTTCTGTGTAGTAGTAGCATTCACACGGCCAATGACACGCCAGCGACATGCCCATGTCACTGAGCGTGTCATAGCTTCTATGTTGGGGGAGGATTGACACAGCCAGTGACATGCCCATATCACTGAGCGTGTCAAAGCTTCTGTGCTGTAGGTTTAGGGCACGGTCAGGGACACACCCGTGTTGTTGAGCGTGTCAAGTGTAGAGTTTGCCCTAGATAGTTCTCTTTCTTATTTTCTTTTGTGTATCTCTAAGTGAGTGTGTATGATCACCTTTGGATTAGGTTTTGAAGAGATTTGAGTTACCCAAGCCAAGGTTTGAGTGAGATCTTGGAAGAGGAGTTGATAGAGTGGTGTTGTTGCTCTTAGAGGTAAGTACAAACTTTGAATGATTGTATACATTTATATGACATTGGGACTTAACACATTTAGTTGAGAAATGTGTTAAGTTACTTAATATATTGTTGATGAATGTAACACCCCTTCCCGACCTACATATGTAAGCCGAGTAGAGGCGCCACACTATCCTAATTGCTACCAATTTTACTTAGTCAAATTTTTAGTTTCGATTTTTACAGAAATTTTGCCATAGTTCCGATTTTTATAGAAATTTTGCCATAGTCGACAAAACTGATTTTTTTTATTTTTTTAAAAACATTTTACACAAACCAATGCAATCAAAATCATTCTCAGTACACTCCCAATAAATCCCCTTTATAACCTCAACTACAACCTGCAAAAAGGATTTACACTTCTAGTACAACATAAAGTAAAGGTTTATTATGAAATACAGTAGATAAAATATTTGTTCACTATGCAGCGGAAAATAACAATATTTACAAAGTCATATATATCCAAACTCAAGTTTTACAACCCATAAATTTATACATTTCTTTGGCAGTCAGTCTTTGATCTTTAAGCCCACTATCAACACCTCAAAATCTAGACTCGACTCGGCCTAGAGGAACTCTCTGGTTCTTCCCTGTCACCTGCGCGAAGAATCACATTCCCGCTAAGCCAACGGCTTAGTTGTACAAATTACAGTGCTATGATGCTTTAATGCCATGCTAATGTCACACAATAAAGATTCAAGATCAATTCAAGAGAATATTATATTTCAAATCATACCGGTTTCAATAATGTATGTATAGTAGTCATCTCATTATTCATTTGTTTCACCATTCAATAATCACATTTAAACAAACACAAGCATGGGCCCAAAAAAAATCTAATATGCTATTCAAAGTTCAGAGTTACTGTTTTGGTCTATAATCATAATCATCAATACATT
The DNA here is from genome assembly GCA_947685225.1 of Garcia nutans. Lineage (NCBI taxonomy): Eukaryota > Viridiplantae > Streptophyta > Magnoliopsida > Malpighiales > Euphorbiaceae > Garcia > Garcia nutans. The sequence goes on from CANTUV010000001.1 coordinate 25,003,188, forward strand.
TATCCATGGATAATCAACTAGATTTGAGTTTACGACCCAGTCATTTCACCCAATCTAGTTTCAATAATTTGTTTTTGAGGCTTACGACCCGGTCATTTCACCCCAAAAACATCATATTTCACATTTTTCAACTGGAATCGGCTTACGACCCGATCATTTCACCTATCCAGTGATTCATAGGCATGCCGCCAAAACCAGAACTCTGAAAATTGAATAAACATATTAGGCACACAATCATTTCATTTATCTCATTATCAATTTCTTTTCATTTCATTTCACATAATTAATTAGGCAACCATGCCTCCATTATATATATTTCATTTGCATTATCATAGCCAACAACCATGGCCTCATATCTCATATGATCTCAAATCACAATAGGGCAATTCTTCATAATATCATATCTTTCACATTTCATTTCATCATCACATCTTTTACATTTCATATTCCATATTTCATTTCATCATTCAAATGGATATAATCAATGGCATTAACACATATTTTACATACTCATCACAACCTTCACATCATACCAAACATACATTATTAATATGCATTAGATTTCTTAACACATTTACAATAAAATGTATGTTAAATCTCAACATAATATGAATGTATGAAATAATGTAATTTGTACTTACCTTAAAACCAAATCACACCAATCTATACACTTACTCTTCCAAGAATCCTCAACACTTAGGCTAGGGCAATTCAACCTCTTCACAACCTAATCCAAAAGGAGTATTAGCAAAATGACCATATGAATAGTATATTCTGGTTTTAGACTCTACTCTATCCTTATTTTGAAAAATTGTATAAAATAATCTACTTGACTAAAAATTCTAAAATTTTTACAGAACTAAATTTTACATCTTAAAATCATTCCTTTAAAATTTCAGATCAAATTGAACACAAAATCTTGGTCAAATAGTTCACCCAACCAGACTGCCCCAATTGCCCTGCATCCTGGCAGCAGTTCTGAACTTTGTGAATTCCATAAATTAAATTCAATCAACGTGGTTCCAAATTATTTTTCTCAAACACTAGACTCACTAAGAAACAACATATCCAAAATTCAATTGAATATGATTTTTCTAAATTTTATTAAAAATCCCGAAATATAGCTGTCTCAGTTAAGGTACCTGCTGGAACAGGTTTAGTAAAAATAATCTTTCCAAAATCATAACCATTCCAAAATCGAATCAACATATTTTTCAGTCATTCTAGACTCATAGAGGCACAACATATCAAAAATTCACTTCAAGAAAATTTTTCTATATTTAATTAAAAATCATACAAGTCACAGCCTTTACTAATTGTAAAACAGAAAAAATTTCACTAAACACAACTCTTACTCTTCCATCACCAACACCAACCTAACTTCTTATCTTTAAACTAAAACCAACACCATAATTAATTAAATCAAACATACTTCAACATACTACAACCAACACACTCCTAATTCAAACATCTACCATCAAACTCAAACCTTACTTCAAGAAAACAAAAGAAATCAAGAGAGAGAACTTACCAAAATAATAAAACTTCTTGGAGTTTCACTTAATCACTTGAAAACCCCTTCAATTTTGAGCTTGAACATCAAAACAAAACTTGCTCTCTCTTGCTATAGAGTGGCCGGCCATGGAAAGAGAAAGGAAAGAAGAAGAAATGAGAAAAGTCAACTTCCTCTTCTCTTTAAATCTCCACCAAACAATTCAAAATGAAAATGACTAAAATACCCTCTTTAAAACATTCCAACTCCTATATCATTCATTTGCCCTTTTTAGTAACTTCACACTTCACAAATTAAATATCTTCTTACCTTGACCCACCATTTTGACCAACATATATGTTACATATATTACCATATATACAACATATACATTCTCTCTAAATAATCTTTTCCTTTTTAATAACACATATACATTAGATTCAAATGAAATAACAATTATATCAATACTTCTAGGGCACATTTTGGGATATTACAATTCTCCCCCTCTAAAAAAAAATTTCATCTTTGAAATTACCTGATATTATCTCTGAAACAGTTGAGGATATTGATCTCGCATTGTTTGCTCGCTTTCCCAAGTTGCCTCTTCTCTCCCATGATTCTTCCATAGAATTTTCACCAATGGCACTTTCTTATTTCTCAACTCTTTCACTTCATGTGCCAAAACAGCAATTGGTTCTTCTTCAAAAGTTAGATCTGGACTGACCTCAATAGATTCTACTGGTAAAACATGAGATGGGTCAGATCTATACCTTCGCAACATAGAAACATGGAAGACATTATGGATTCTATCCAACTCAGGCGGCAAAGCAAGACGATAAGCAACTGGTCCAACTCTTTCTAATATCTCATACAGTCCAATGAATCGAGGACTCAGCTTCCCTTTTCGACCAAATCTCAATATCTTTTTCCAAGGAGACACTTTCAAAAATACTTTATCTCCAACATCAAACTCTATGTCTCTCCTCTTCAAATCTGAATAAGACTTCTGTCGGTCTGAAGCTGTTTTCAACCTATCCCGAATCATCTTCACTTTTTCTTCAGTCTCTTTAATCAGATCAGGACCAACCAATTTGCCTTCCCCAATTTCATTCCAATATAGAGGCGTTCTACATTTTCTTCCATACAATGCCTCAAATGGTGCCATTCCAATACTAGATTGATGACTGTTGTTGTAAGCAAATTCTACAAGTGGCAAAAATCTGTCCCAACTTCCAGAGAAATCAATGACACAGCTTCTCAACATATCCTCAATAATTTGTATCACTCTCTCTGATTGCCCATCTGTCTGCAGATGAAAAGCAGTGCTAAAGTGCAATCGAGAACCCAAAGCACCATGTAAACTCTTCCAGAACCTCGAAGTAAACCGGGGATCTCGATCCGACACTAAAGAAATTGGGACTCCATGCAACTTCACTATCTCACTAATATACAGCTCAGCAAACTTCTCAAGTGAATAGTCCATCCGAACCGGAAGAAAATGAGTTGTCTTTGTCAACCTATCAACAATCACCCAAATGGCATCATGCTTCCTCTGTGTCAAAGGTAAACCAGACACAAAATCCATTGTCACTCTCTCCCATTTCCATTCAGGCACTGATAAAGGTTGAAGCAACCCTGTTGGAACTTGATGTTTTGCTTTCACCCTCTGACAAGTGAGACATTTGGACACAAATTCTGCTATGTCTCTCTTCATACCAGACCACCAATAATGCTGTCTCAATTCATGGTACATCTTTGTACTTCCCGGATGCATAGCAAAAATCGATTGGTGTGCTTCCCCCAAAATAACCTTTTTCAAACTATCATTATCAGGAACACACAATCTATCCTTAAACCAAAGGCTACCATCACTTCTCACAAAGAAATCTCGGCTCTCCCCATTTTGGCAATCTGAAACAATCTTCTGAATTTTCTCATCTGTCAATTGAGCCTCCTTAATCTGATCTAACAATACTGATCTCAATTGCAACTGAGCCAACAATGCACCATCATCACATGCTTCAAAACTAGCATGTAATGCTCTCAACTCAACAAGCAACGAGAGCGAATAAACACCCAAACCTGCCAGAGACTTCCGACTCAAGGCGTCAGCAACTACATTTGCCTTACCAGGATGATAATCAATCAAATAGTCGTAGTCTTTGATCAGCTCTAACCATCGCCTTTGCCGAAGATTCAGCTCTCTCTGAACACCCAAATATTTCAAACTTTTATGATCCGTATAGATAAAACATTTCTCCCCATACAAGTAGTGTCGCCAAATCTTCAAAGCAAATACTATAGCTGCCAATTCCAGATCATGTGTCGGATAATTAAGCTCATGCGGCTTCAACTGCCGAGAAGCATAAGCTACAACTTTACCCTCTTGCATCAAGACACATCCTAAACCATTATGTGAAGTATCACTGTAAATTACATAAGGTTTATCTTCCACGGGTAAAGTAAGAACAGGTGCTTGAGTCAACATTTCTTTCAACTGATGAAAACTAGCTTGACACTGATCTGTCCACACAAATCTAACTCCCTTTCGAAGCAATCTGGTGAGTGGAGTAGCTATCAAAGAAAAACCTTTCACAAACCTTCGATAATAGCCTGCCAAACCCAGAAAACTTCTAACTTCAGTTACTGACTTTGGTGGACTCCAATTCAAAATGGCCTCAACTTTACTCGGATCAACTCTTATACCATCTGCTGAAACTATATGACCGAGAAAAGTTACTTGGTCAAGCCAAAACTCACACTTTGACAGCTTAGCATACAACTGTTTCTCTCTCAAGATCTGTAACACAATTCGCAGATGCTTGACATGTTCTTCCTCATTACGTGAATACACCAAAATATCATCGATGAAAACCACCACAAACTGATCCAGATAGGGCCTAAACACCCTATTCATCAAATCCATGAAAGCTGCAGTTGCATTCGTCAATCCAAAAGGCATTACCAAGAACTCATAATGCCCATATCTTGTGCGAAAAGCTGTCTTAGAAACATCTTCAGCTCTAACCCTCAATTGATGGTACGCTGATCTCAAATCAATTTTGGAAAACACTGCTGCTCCCTTCAACTGATCAAAGAGATCATCAATTCGAGGCAAAGGATACTTATTCTTGATAGTTACTTTGTTCAATTGCCTATAATCGATGCACAATCTCAAAGTACCATCCTTTTTCTTCACAAACAACACAGGAGCTCCCCACGGGGAAACACTAGGGCGAATAAACCCTTTATCCAACAACTCCTGCAACTGCACCTTCAACTCTCTCAATTCAGCAGGTGCCATTCGATAAGGAGTGATAGAGATGGGAGTGGTACCAGGCAACAAATCGATACCAAACTCAACCTCTCTCTCAGGGGGTAACCCTGGCAACTCCTCTGGAAATACATCTGAAAACTCAGCAACTGTGGGTATACTATCAAGTTGAGAAACCATTACTCTGGTATCCATAACATGAGCAAGATAAGCAACACACCCTTTTCTAATCAACTTTCTGGCTGTTACAGCTGATACAAACAAGGATGCAAATTGTCTCTACTCACTAGATACTAATTTACTTCTACCATCACCAGTTCTCAAAGTAACACATTTCTTTTGACAATCCACTATAGCTCCATGCTTAGACAACCAATCCATGCCTAAGATCAAATCATATTCTTTAAAAGGCATTTCAATTAAATCACCAAGAAACTCCTCACCTTGAACCACAACAGCACTTTCACGATGCACCCTACTCACCACAACACTATGTCCTAAAGGATTGGTCACTAAGACATCAAATCCTAAGGACTCTGAATGCAATTCAGACACAGGCAAGATAGATGCACTTATGTATGAATGAGTAGATCCTGGATCAATCAAAGCAAGAACTGAAATGCCAAATAAAGAGAATGTACCAGCTATAACTGCTGAAGCATCTGGCTGCCTCTGCATCACATATACTCTCTGAGAAGATCCGGCCTCATCTGGTCTACTGTCTCTGGATGAAGATCCTCCTCTCTAACTAAACCCGAATCTACCACCCCTACTAAAACCTCTGCCCCTTCGACCACCTCTGCTGACACTAGGTCAAGAAGCTGCAGTATTAGCCTGCCTATACTCCTGCATCTCAGGACAATCTCTAATAAAATGAGCTGGTGACCCACATTTATAACACCCAGCTGATCCACTAATCTTCCAACAAACACCCCCATAGGTCTTACCACAATGCTCACATACAGGTGAGTAGACCTCTGAACCACAGGGGTCGGAGCACTAGCTACAGAAGCTGTCGGTCTCGGCCTCTGTCTTTGATACTGAACTGATCTACCCGACTGTCTCTGGGTTCTACTGGTTCTCGGAACAAAACCTCCTCGACCCCTCTTCATAGATGAAGACCCTGTCTCAAATTGGGATCTCCTTACCCTGGTCTCTTCCTCAGTAGCAACTGCTGCAATACCCTGGGCTCTTTCCACACTCCTAGCTGCTGCAACAAGCTGGGAAAAATCCTGGTATCTAGAACCAGCCACAAGACACATAATAGAGGGCCTCAATCCCTCCTCAAATCTTCTGCACCGGTCTATCTCGTCTGAAATAATACCTCCAGCATAGTGACTCAACCGGATATATTCAATCTCATACTCTGTCACAGTCCGGCTGTCCTGCTTCAAATTCAGAAATTCCATCTTCTTAACATCTTTATACTCCCTCGGAGTATATTTCAGCTCAAACTCCCATAGAAAATCACTGTAGGACAATGTAGGTGGATCATCCATAGCATGAGGAACTGTCTTCCACCAATCATAGGCATCTTTCTGCAGGAGGGATCTGGCATAGTCAAAATTTTCATCTGAAGTAGCTTGCAACTGGATGAATATTCTCTGCACTTTATCTAACCACTGTTTAGCCACTGCAGGATCGGTAGTGCCCAAGAAATCTTCAGCCCCATATTTTCTTAACTTGTCATAATGTCTTACTGGCATCTGAGGCTGTGGTGGTGGTGGCTGCACTGGAGCTCCCCTCAACAGTTCTACCATATGCCTTAACCAACCCGGCGGAGCCTCCTCAGCAGCTGATCTCTCTGGCACAGAAATAGGTGCCTCACTAACCCTCTTAATCCTAGCTCCATCTCTACTCTCTTCAGGAGCTACACTTTCCGCACTACCCTCAACAGACTGTCGTGAATGAGATGCCATCTCTACCTATATCTGCAAACACAGCAGAATATTCCTCATTAAAGATTAAAGACTGCCATACCAAAACATGTATTTTACTCAAAAACCCACTTTAAAAATCAAAATATTCTTTTTCTTACAATTGACCTAGGTTGAGAATCTCAAACCTAGGCTCTGATATCAAAAATTGTAACACCCCTTCCCGACCTACATATGTAAGCCGAGTAGAGGCGCCACACTATCCTAATTGCTACCAATTTTACTTAGTCAAATTTTTAGTTCCTATTTTTACAGAAATTTTGCCATAGTTTTGCCTAAAAATTGAGTTCCAAGTGTCGACAAAACTGGTTTTTTCTGATTTTTTTAAAAACATTTTACACAAACCAATGCAATCAAAATCATTCTCAGTGCACTCCCAATAAATCCCCCTTATAACCTCAACTACAACCTGCAAAAAGGATTTACACTTCTAGTACAACATAAAGTAAAGGTTTATTATGAAATACAGTAGATAAAATATTTGTTCACTATGCAGCGGAAAATAACAATATTTACAAATTCATATATATCCAAACTCAAGTTTTACAACCCATAAAATTTATACATTTCTTTGGCAGTCAGTCTTTGATCTTTAAGCTCACTATCAACACCTCAAAATCTAGACTCGACTCGGCCTAGAGGAACTCTCTGGTTCTTCCCTGTCACCTGCGCGAAGAATCACATTCGCGCTAAGCCAACGGCTTAGTTGTACAAATTACAGTGCTATGATGCTTTAATGCCATGCTAATGTCACACAATAAAGATTCAAGATCAATTCAAGAGAATATTATATTTCAAATCTTACCGGTTTCAATAATGTATGTATAGTAGTCATCTCATTATTCATTTGTTTCACCATTCAATAATCACATTTAAACAAACACAAGCATGGTCCCAAAAATAATCTAATATGCTATTCAAAGTTCAGAGTTACTGTTTTGGTCTATAATCATAATCATCAATACATTTATCCATGGATAATCAACTAGATTTGAGTTTACGACCCAGTCATTTCACCCAATCTAGTTTCAATAATTTGTTTTTGAGGCTTACGACCCGGTCATTTCACCCCAAAAACATCACATTTCACATTTTTCAACTGGAATTGGCTTACGACCCGATCATTTCACCTATCCAGTGATTCATAGGCATGCCGCCAAAACCAGAACTCTGAAAATTGAATAAACATATTAGGCACACAATCATTTCATTTATCTCATTATCAATTTCTTTTCATTTCATTTCACATAATTAATTAGGTAACCATGCCTTCATTATATATATTTCATTTGCATTATCATAGCCAACAACCATGGCCTCATATCTCATATGATCTCAAATCACAATAGGGCAATTCTTCATAATATCATATCTTTCACATTTCATTTCATCATCACATCTTTTACATTTCATATTCCATATTTCATTTCATCATTCAAATGGATATAATCAATGGCATTAACACATATTTTACATACTCATCACAACCTTCACATCATACCAAACATACATTATTAATATGCATTAGATTTCTTAACACATTTACAATCAAATGTATGTTAAATCTCAACATAATATGAATGTATGAAATAATGTAATTTGTACTTACCTTAAAACCAACTCACACCAATCTATACACTTACTCTTCCAAGAATCCTCAACACTTAGGCTAGGGTAATTCAACCTCTTCACAACCTAATCCAAAAGGAGTATTAGCAAAATGACCATATGAATAGTATATTCTGGTTTTAGACTCTACTCTATCCTTATTTTGAAAAATTGTATAAAATAATCTACTTGACTAAAAATTCTAAACTTTTTACAGAACTAAATTTTACATCTTAAAATCATTCCTTTAAAATTTCAGATCAAATTGAACACAAAATCTTGGTCAAATAGTTCACCCAACCAGACTGCCCCAATTGCCCTGCATCCTGGCAGCAGTTCTGAACTTTGTGAATTCCATAAATTAAATTCAATCAACGTGGTTCCAAATTATTTTTCTCAAACACTAGACTCACTAAGAAACAACATATCCAAAATTCAATTGAATATGATGTTTCTAAATTTTATTAAAAATCCCGAAATATAGCTGTCTCAGTTAAGGTACCTGCTGGAACAGGTTTAGTAAAAATAATCTTTCCAAAATCATAACCATTCCAAAATCGAATCAACATATTTTTCAGTCATTCTAGACTCATAGAGGCACAACATATCAAAAATTCACTTCAAGAAAATTTTTCTATATTTAATTAAAAATCATACAAGTCACAGCCTTTACTAATTGTAAAACAGAAAAAATTTCACTAAACACAACTCTTACTCTTCCATCACCAACACCAACCTAACTTCTTATCTTTAAACTAAAACCAACACCATAATTAATTAAATCAAACATACTTCAACATACTACAACCAACACACTCCTAATTCAAACATCTACCATCAAACTCAAACCTTACTTCAAGAAAACAAAAGAAATCAAGAGAGAGAACTTACCAAAATAATAAAACTTCTTGGAGTTTCACTTAATCACTTGAAAACCCCTTCAATTTTGAGCTTGAACATCAAAACAAAACTTGCTCTCTCTTGCTATAGAGTGGCCGGCCA